>CM060916.1:965554117-967976617 GCA_030737875.1 Allium sativum
CCTTAAAAAGAGAATTTTATTCTTGCAAATAAGAATGGCCAGAGTCAATTGCAGTTACTTCTTCTTTAGTTCTTCCCAAGGTCTCGTTTAAATAGTTAATTTCTTTAGTTAAAGATAAATTGATTCCTTTCTCCTTAGCTACTAAAGATTCTTCTTCAACGAAGGAAACTTCTAATGACTCTTGTTTCTTTATCACACCCTCTCTATCATTAATAAGGGTAGCAATTTCTTCTTTCAAGAAAACATTTTCTTCCTTAAGCTTCGACTAATCGGAGGAAGTTCCGATGACACCTTCTTGCAATAAGAACCATCGTTTGGTGACCTAAGGAAAGAAAGATATAGTAGAAATATAGGGCACAATTACAAAACCACAAGAAGAATGGAAGATGGAAAACTTATACCAAAAAATGAGGATGAAGACATAATCAATTTAACCAACTCGTCAAAGCCCTCAACAAATGAAGGTACAGAAGGTCCTTGAGAATTGAGGGCCTTAGAAGGAGAAGAAAGTTCCATTGTGTGGTGGATTGTAGTAAAAGCTTTAGGAGTTTCAGATAAACAAATATTCATTGAGGAAGTAGCCTTTGGAGAAGTAGTTATGGACTAATTAACATCCGCATTAGGACAAGAAGTTTGAACTTCAACACCCTTAGATCTCTTGGATGGAGGACTCTCAGTGTTTACATCTACAAGTTTCCTTTTAGTTACTTCTCGTAACTTGAGCAGGGTGTCCCTCAAGGAAAAGTTCTTGTTTTTGGAACCGAGGAAGATGAATTGATCTTATTTGCTTCGAAACAGATGATATATAATGAATCATGAACAAAATTATCATGCAAATGGACAAGAAAATAAAACTATTACTAAGTTTTTGATTTGTCACATGAATCGCTTACCAAGGATGTCAGGAAATATGGGAGAATTTGAGGGGAAAGGATCATTTCTCCCCATAGATAGAGAAAATATTCCCTTATTAAAAGAAATTAAGGGAGGTTAACCGCTAATATTCCAACCTGTTGGGGGGATAGATTAATTTTGAAAGATACTTTGTTTCAGTAAAGAAGGTCTATTACCTAACTTTTCTGAAGCGGTGTTAAGAAGGTCTACAAATCTTTAACCCTCGAAACTAGGAAGCTTGGGAGTAGCATCTGAAATAAAAACAGTGTGTGAACACACATATGGACAATAAGTGTACATTGAGTTAAGAAGAGTAGGTAAGAGATGTAGTAAAAATCCGAACTCGGAGTATTGAAATTTCCCGAAATGCCAGGAGGGCAACGTATGAAGAAAAACTGACTCAATTTTAAATCTAACTGCTCCTTCAGATAGCAGTTTCTTAAAGGGATTAGCGCAAAAATTTTGGTAATTCACGTTGTTAAGTTTGGAGGGGCGAATTAAGTAATCAAGAAGTACGGGATCTAAGGAAAGGTTACCAGATTCCAATGAAAAAAGCTCTAGGCCTAAAAGGTAGGTATAGGTATTAGGAGAAAGCTGGACGGGAGCAATGTTCATATATTGCAGGAATCTGGCAATGAAATCTGGAAAAGGGACAAAGCTTCCGTGCCAGATATGGATGGAAGCATATGAAAAATACCCTTCAGGAGGAAACCTGATCGTGTCGATTACACATGGAGGAATGGCTTCCACCTCAGAAATGTTGAAATCCTGAAGAACAAAGTCAACCTCCTCCTACGAAGTGGTCAAGAAGTGTTTTTCAACATCCCCAGTCTTCTTTGAGGACGAAGGTTCAGATGGTAAATGGAACTTTTAGTGGGCTTAGGCTTCATTTGTTAAAATTGTTGAATGCTTAATGTTGAATGCTGAAAGTTGATTGCTGATTGCTGAATGTTGAATGGTGGGTGCTTAATGCGGAATGCTGATTGTTAAAATGTTGTTTGATTAAATGCTGATTGTAAATACGTTTTATTGTAACAAGTTGTTAACTGACAAATTTGCCCTTCATAGTTGATTTGTATATTATTGGAAATGAACGATGAGATTACGTGTCACGAGTTAATACAAAATAAAAATGAAAATTTTATTTATTGACTGCCTACACGAAATGTAATGACTACTGCATAATAAATGACAGAAGATGGAGTACACTTAAAGTAGGCATTGATCAAACTATGCATACTACGTTGTTGTATAGGAAATAGGGGTGATTTATCATTAAACATATAGTATTTTGGAAAGAATAGAATAATGTGTTATCGTTTGTTGTTACATGGACAAATAAAAAGATCAGTAAAGAATCAAAAAATTAAAAGAATTTTTTTCCTTATTCTAATGCATCCCTCAATAAAATGTGACAGAGTGTGACATTCCAATTTAAAAGCCAAGACGGTCAAAAGAAGTCATAATAAGATATTTCTACTTGTATACATATACACGTAGCATGTAGTATCAATTGACAGAGTGCAGGATAGGTTTTTTATAGGAAGGAACAACTATATATTATGACATCAATTCACACAGTGCGATTTGTTTAAAAAAAATCCATTTTCATCAGTAAAGTAGTACAGGTGTAGACATATAACTCTTTCACGTGACTACAAATGCTAGCAAACAAAAAGTATGCCCAATCCAAGGTAAAAAGAGGACAATGTTACCTGTAATGCTAAAAAATGGTCCTTCGGCATAGAGAGATAAGCGGGATAGAGAGAAAGCTGATTTTTATGTTGATAAAATAGTTCTTCCTCCTGTGTATAAAAGAAAGAAGGATATCCGGTGGAAAAATAGCAAAACTGAATCAGCAACTCAAATAAGCTCCGTATTTTTGCTTAATGAAATTTTGCTGGTTTGACTCAGTTTTGCTGATTGAGTGAACCAAACATTCTTAATACTACTGAATGTATTAAGCAATTTTATTCAACACTTCAATAAGCACTTTTTTCCTTAAACAAACGATACCTTAGTTGTGATATGTTTCTTCCTCGTGATGTCAGGTATTATCTGTCCATTTCATTAAACAAATCACATGCATATGGGTCGTGCAAAGAGAAATTCACATAAAGATCAACATAATTTTATATAAAGAAAGAAAGTTGTTTATAATCTTCTTAAGGCATTCCAAAATAACGACATTTTCATTGGATCATATAATATATGCTTTCAAAAGAATGAGAAACAAAGAAAATATTTATATTATTTGTCAACTAAACCAAAATTGATTTGCGGTGATCGATTTAGCAATGAGGTTGAAACCAGTTTGCACTAATCAATTCAGTAATTGGATCAACTAAGTCCAATAGAATTGCTTGATAATTAAAATCTCTGAACAATTAATCCAATTGGATAATTAAGTTGATGCATACAAGCAACTTTCCGAGATCATCCAATCAAAACCTCAGAATCATACATGAATTTGAATTGTTTAGACGAATATCAAGGATTTGTTGATGATCATGGAACGAAACTAGTAAAAAGCTTTGAATCATTCAAAAGAAAGCGGAACAAATTTACTTCGATTAATGGAGGAGTATATCCCAAGAACTAGTATTAAGCAATTTTGTTGAAGTTATTGATACTTACACGAGGAAAATTTTAAATGTAGGAGATTAATGAAGAAGAACAAAGGAAAAATGTATATGTAAAAGAACAGCGAAAGAAAGTGGGAACGAGTATTTATAGACTGGAAGAAGAAGATGTTTGAACCGTTGACTTGAAAAGTTAGGAATACCCCTTTACTAAAGGGCTAAATGTTGCTACAAAATTCATACCAGTGCTACCGAAGATAAGATCAAGGGGTATCGTAATAGAGTGGACACTAAAGTAGAAGTCTGGGAAGTATTCAATCTATACCAATAAAAATGTTGTAGAGGTGGAGTCGGTATGATAGCAAAAGGTCTAAGAGGAACAAAGCCGACACCGAAACGAAAAGGATAGGAGCAGAGCCCGCACCAAGAAGGGGAGTCATAACAAGCGGAGAAGACACTGAAAGTTTGGAATAATAACAATGAAACCGATGCCAAAATAGCAAGATTGAGAATATGGAGTCGATACCAAGGATATAGAGGCTATCAGCGAAGACGACACCGGAACAATGACTTTATAAATATGCTATTGGAACCAACATAGGAAACAAACATCTTGGTACCGATACCAAGAAAAGAAGGAAATGAAGGCACTTTATCGACACCAACATGCAGTGAGCAGTTAGACTGGCGTCGACACCGAAGAAAGAAGGCAAATACATAAAGCCAATGCCAAGACAAGGAAAGCAGTAGATGTACAAGTCGATACCGAAGTCATGAAGACGGAGACAAGAAACCGAAGCCCCAAAGGCAGACGCATGGATTTGGTGTTCAAAAGTGAAAGAGACAAAGACAATGGAGTGATACCTAGCTATTGGGTGAACACAAAAATGTGATGCCAAGAAGTGCAAATGGCAAAGGATTAAAGTCAGTATTGAAGCCAGAAAGCGGTAACATGGAACGATATTAAGAGGTTAATGCAAAAAGGGGTTTCCCATGTAGAAGGGGTTCAAATCCTCTATAAGTAAGACCATAAGGGTCACATTTTAGGGGATTTTTTACTCATTCCAAAATACTGTACTCAATTCTAAGATACTAAACTCTATTTGGAGATCAAATTAGGGATTTCTCTTGTAGTATTCCATTTATTTCATAAATTGATGAATAAAGGAAATATTACGCATGTACAATCGATTGTACTTGTCATTTAACTTATAACTTGTATTCAAAACCTTAAATTGCAAGTAATTACCAAATCGGCTTCAATGAACATTCTAGCTTTAACTAGCAATGAACCTGTTTCCCTAAGTATTGTAGGAGTGATACTCACCACTTGAAGGAAGAGTAACTAATCTTCAAACTTGGGACATTGAAATTGATATCTAAGAAAGGACAAATTAAGTCGAGCTTGGAAGAAATAGATTACACCAAGGTCCACAACCGTAACCCTACATTCGAGTGTTAACAATTTTTATCATTAACAATTTGTTTCAATTTATATACATGTATTGTATACAGAGAGAGAGACAGAAAGAGAGAGAGAGAGAGAGTTAACCCATCTTTTAGTAAGATCACTACGTCTTGGACTTGGCCATTCAGATAGCTGGTAGCTTGAGCATGGACTCATACAAACTTGGACTAAGCACTAGAGTCGATGTTTACTTGCAAATTGAAAATCACCCAACTCAAATTGATCGCCTTTTGACATTATCTTATCGCATGGAAATGCATGATCGGCGCATGGCTTTGTAGAACTTTCACATTGAACAATCAGGCAAATAATCATACCGATCACTTTAGAAATACTTGATTGGAATAGGCCGATCACCCTGAAAACCAATGGATTGGATCGATCTGGCACTTACCCAATCATTACACTGGAGTCGGATTTGTATAAGCAGAAAGGAAGATCGGCTTAGGTGGATCATGAGAAAAAAATATGGATTAGAGCATGGTTTTCACCATATGGCATTTGCTCGACCTGGGATCGGATCTGTATTCATACTTGGCAATCAGATCGGTATAAGAAAAATTAGAGGATTGGCACAGTTTGATCAAGGTGAAACGTTGGATCCCTAAGTGGAACCAAGACTTGGCAAAAGTTCAGAACTACATTAAAAATAGATAAGATTAGTAGGATTCATGGGAATACAAATGATGGATTGGAGCATCAAATGGACCGAAATCGGTGATCGATACATAGTTCAACATTAAAATGAAGTGATCGAGCAAAGGAATTCAAAACTTGGCACTTGTGCAGCAATAGGATCGCATATCGATCCCTTCATGGGATCAATACCGATTCTTGTAAAATATAGGGATCTGATCTGGTCCCTCCTTGACTTGGTCAACATAAAATTCCTATTTTTTCTCCTTAATTTGTGGTTGACATCTCCTCTTCTATACCTATAAACAGGATACCTGATGACTCATTTTGGGGATCTACTGTTGGCTTTTGGACACTACTACGCAAGGATATTTCTATATTCTAACAAATCTACATTTTCTCTATTTTCTTTAAATCAAACCAAACTATTTATAATGAAATGGTATAAACAATTGATTGCGCCTCAGTGGATGTAGGCACACTTGTCAAATCATTATAAATCTCGTTTCCTCATTTACTTTGTTGCATTCTATGATTGAGTTATGTAATTTTTTTTGCAATTATTATCTGATTGACATACGATTTGGGTGTTAACATTCGATTGACCAAAATCCGGTATTAATATTTTGGCACTTCAGCTAGGGGCTGCTACTTAAGCCAAAAGGAATCTCTTTGCTTAGGAAATCATGTTGAGGAAGGAGAACACTAAAAAACAACTAAAAGGTGAAACGATGGAAGGAGGAAGTCATGGGGCTTCTTCTGGAGTGAATCCTTCCTTATATCTAACAAGGGAGGACATGGACGATGTTGTTAACTTCCTGCAAAACCGCCTCCAATGTAACATCAAGAGAACTTGCTAAAGCATCAGAAATAAATGATGGAAAATTTCCTCAATCAGGTTGGACAGTCCAACCAGGAATTCAGAATCCAACCGTTAATGCTAGACCTAGAAGTGGGTGATATTGACACCACACTAGATAACTCGGTATCGACCCCACCAGAGATATTGATCCCATGGAAATATGGCCAACCTCCATGTGATGCTTATCTAATTTTTGATCCTACTTTGAACCCAAATTCAGAAGTAGAACTTGAAAACAAGGCGTTCTTAGGCTTGAACTTAGGATTGGACGCACAAAACACTCAAGCTGTGGGTGTTGGAACTGTAGATTGACGTAAAATTTTCAACTATGACAATCATATCATGGATAGAATGAGAAGGGCTTAGAGAGGCAGACTATCTCAACCAGACTTGGATTACGTAAAGCCCAGTCTCTCAAGTTATCAGGAACTATTGGAATCAACCAGACTTCAAACTACCAATGTAGGAGACTTATGATAGTAGGAAGGATCTTACCTCTCATCTCATGCGATACATTCACCACCTGGAAGTACTGGAACATCCAACGATGTTATGGCTAAATATTTCCCTTTCTTTCTATCAAACATAGCTGCTATATGGTTCAAGCAACTAGGATCAAACTTGATTGGAATCTCAAGCAATCTGAAGGAAAAATTTGTTGAATAATTTATGGTCCATGTAGCTGGGCCCAAGCATGTAATGACCTTGACAATAATCACATAGGACCAGAGAGCCTTGGGTTTTTGGAATGCTTTAACGATGTAGTGACTCTAGTGGAAAGGTTCGATCTACCAACAACTCTGATGGATGCAATAGCTGGAATATTGGACAACTTCGGGTTCAAGATATCCTTCGAAAGTGATCCCCAAAGGATATCAGTGAATTCTACTTCGAAACTGAATGATTTATAAGGCAATAAGATGCAAGGGCGAACTGTAAAGCCCTTAAAGTTAATGTTATTAAGGATGGAAAATCGTCCAGTTCTACAACTGATAAAGGAAAAAGGAAGACCAATGATGATGGTAGCGAGAACAAAAACATGCGGAGAGGATCTAGATTCTCTTTGTATACTGACTTGAATGCTTCTCTCAAGTGGATCTATAGGGAGACTCGGGATCATCTCCCATACTGAAAATCAACTAGGAGGAAACCCTCAAAACAAGAATAAACTTTCCCGAAGCCTTGCCTGCTCCATGAAATCAAGGGTATGACATTTATGAATATAAGCAACTGAAAGATGAAATCGAAGAGTTGGTTAGGAAAATGGTAACTACAGCAGTATGTCCTATGGAGAGTTGTTGCGATGGAACCAGAGAAGCCGTCTACTTCACAGAACCATTGTGGACCTAGTTCCACACATAAGATTGTCATCAACTAGTGGCATGAAAATTAGAGAACAAACGCCTAAGTTGGCCTACCCATGCACAGGATCAGGATTTGCTCCTAAGTCATGCTTTTGGCTGGCGATCAACCATCTTTCTTTTACTTCTATTTTAATTCAATTTGTAGTAAAAATGCTAGGCTTATTATTCTTGTACGACACTGATGAGATCCCGAGCAAGCTCTGAGATGGTCATATACCAATTACTTTTGATTATAACAAAACCTTACTTTTGGAAACTTAATAAAACCATTTGTCTAATATGGATTATGCTTGTCAAATGTAAATCTATCATGATTTCAAACTATAACCAACTTAACTGCATTGTCAAGGGCCATCACATTTGGCAATGGTCTGATCCTTTTATCAATAGGATGGTTCGACCAGTATCGTCAGATAACATCTTGTTTGGTAAGGGATAATTTGTTCCTCAATGGGATGGCTTAGTTAAGATCATAAAATACCTCCGTGCCTAGCAAGGATCAGATCGTTCTAGCAGTGGGATGATTCATCGGGATTGTCTAACACCAACATGTTTTCAAGAGTCAAGTCATTCTCAAACAGTGTGTGTAATATCCCTAAGTTTCAAAATGCATTATTCAATAATTTAATTAATTGATTAGATAAGAATGATGGATGAGGCAACGAGATTTGTATTAATAAATTAATTTGAAGGTTGACCTTTGTAACCAAATAAACCAACTAAAGCATGCATAAAGAGGAAGGATATGAGAAGGGCAAAGTTGGAATTTTAGGTATACACCTATATATACAATATATATATATATATATATATATATATATCTTGTTCTCCAATATTTTATTTATAACATTCATTCTAAAGACCTAAATAAAACTAAATGAAAACTAAAGAAGGTTGGCTATTAAGCTAGAAGAAGAAAAGAAGAAAAATCTAGGAAAACATGAAGCTTGGAATATTTCATTAGCAAATCTCATCACCTCTATCCAACCAAAATGAATAATATACTTTACCCTTATTGTTTTGATTATCTTTGTATATCTGAAAGATATGTGAATTGTTAATGTTTGATATCGTATGTTTCTTGATGTTATATGCTTGTTATGAACTACCCATGCTTAGTTGTGTGATATATATTGGCTTTGTAAGATGTTATTATACATTAAATTAATAAGTTATAGGTTAAAACCCTTGGGTAGAGATCTCTAAATAATATTGAACTTTTGTATGATGTGTGTTGAATGATTATGGAGATGGGTTTCAAAATTCATGAATTAAAATGCTTGTATGAATGTATTATGAATTTCCTAAGGGTGCATGCTTTAGGGAGGAATATACGTTAATTCTAGTATTAAAATGTACGACAATATATCCAAGTATTTTGTACCTTGTATAGTATACAGTACTGAAAAATTGTGCATACTACGACCAGAATATTTTTTATAAACTAATAAAATTTCAAAAAATATAGTGAAGATGGTAAAAAAGGATGTGTTGTATAAAAATAATAATTGGTTTTTCCTAAAATTACTATCATACCCTTTTCGAATCCAGAAGCACGTCCTACAACAATTGAACTACTCTTCGGTAGAGTTGAATTCTTGAATTATCACAAGTTTGATATCTGAAATATTTAGGCTTCTGCCCCTCTCCTTTTGGTTTCAGTAATTGGTATTAATACTTATAAATATTTTGGTTTTGAAAGATAAACTCTCCACATAAGGCTTCCACCTCGACTCTTTCGACTGGGCCGAAAGGGTATTTTCTATAAAGGGACTATTTTATAAAAGAAGGTTTGAAATAGTGACTCTGAAAGACTTAAATGAAGCTTTTGCTAACTATTATAAGAAAATTTTTGGATTAAAAATTAAAAGGAGGATTAATGTTGGATGAAATAACTTTATCCTTCTTATTCCAAGATTGATTTATTAGATTTAGATAATCCATTCTCCGAATAGGAGACTTGGATGGCTATCAATGATATGCCTAGTGATAAAGCTCCTGGTCTAGACGGTTTTTCTATTCTCTTTTATAAACAATTTTGAGCTGTTTTGAAATATGATATAATTAACTTATTTAATGATTTTTATAATGGTAATTTGCAGATAGGTAGATTTAATTTTGCAAATGTTATTCTTATTCATAAGAAATTTGGAGCTGGTAAATTAAAAGATTTTAGACCAATATCCTTAATCAATTATTCTGTTAAGATTATCACTAAAGTATTAGCGAATAGGCTTAGTATAAAGATGAATGATCGAGTTGATGATTCACAAACTACATTTATAAAAGGAAGGAACATAGTTGATATGGTGGCCGTTGTCCAAGAATATACTACTTTATGCTGTAAAAATAATTTTTCTTGCTCAATTTTGAAAAGGCTTTTGATTTAGTAGATTGGGATTTTATATGTGAGTTATTATTAGCAAGGGGTTTTAGTAATAAGTGTATTAATTGGATCATGCTATTACTCAAATCTGGTTGTTCAAATATTATAGTTAATGGGGTTATAAGAAAGAAAATTCAATCTAAAAGGGGGATTAGACAAGGCGATCCTTTATCGTCTCTTTTGTTTAATCTCGCAGTTGATGTATTCACCAAAATCATAAAGAGAGCATAGAGGAAAGGAATATTAGATAATGTAGGTACTGGGGTTTTTATTAATGAAATATCTTTACTTGAATTTGCTGACGATACACTATTATTTTCTTCTCACTTACCCAAACATATTGTAGTTTTGAAATTTATGCTTTATTGTTTTGAGATGCTAACTGGTCTCAGAATTAATTTAGATAAAAGCTCGGTTATGGTTCTAAATGATTCTGACAACGTCGAGAATCGAGTTGCCAACATCTTAAACTGTTCAACTATGAATTTCCCTTTCGATTATTTAGGGTTTAAAATTAGGCCATCAAAACTCAAATATGATGAATGATTGACTATTATTGATAAAACTAATAATAGACTATCTGGTTGTAATGGTAGACTTTTATCAAGAGTAGGTAGATTAGTTCTTATTAACTCCGTGTTATCTGCTACTCCCACATATTAGATGGCCATTATTTGTTTTCCTTAATGGGTGATCAAAAAAATTGATAGAATTAGATGTAATTTTCTCTGGAGTGGAGAAAACAATTGCAGGGGTTCGAATGTTTAGTTAATTAGGAAGTTTGTTGTAGATCCAAGAAGGATGGGGGTCTTGGGGTTACCAATCTATATAATTTCAACTCCTCGTGGTTAGCTAAGTGGTTGTGGAAATTTAGAAATTCGGAAGTATCGACAACTTGGAAGAAAATAGTATCTAAATTTTATTATGATGGGGACAAAAATATTTTTGATACTAGTTATATTTGGACTAATAGATTATCTTCTTTTATGAATTATATATTAAAATGTTTTGATTTTTTTAACTTAAGTTGTAAGTTGATTGTCCATTCAGGAGATATTGCATTCTTTGGCATGATCCTTAGATCACTAGAGTACCCCTTAAAATAAAATTTAAAGAACTATATGAGATTTGCAGCTTTAAGAATGCTATGAATAAGGATGTATATAAAGGGATCTTAGTACCCCCATTGAAATTTTAATTTGAGAATCTTTTAGACGGTACAATGTTCAGGCAATTTGCCTTATTATGAACTAAGCTATCTATGTATCTTATTGATAATAATGGTGATAACATTAATTGGGAACTAGATAAGAGTTTAAAGTACACTTCTAAATCTGTATAAGTTCCTAAATTTTACAGGTATTTCGAATTTAATATCTAAGTGTATTTGGAAGACTAATGCTCCACCTAAAGCCAAATTTCATATGTGGATGATCATCCATAAGAAATTAAATATTGTAGAGCAACTAAGAAAGAAAATATTATTTTTCATTCTAAGTGTTGTTTCTATAGTTTATTTGATGAAAATGTGGATCGTTTATTTTTCTCTTATACTAAAATTTTCAATATATTGAAAATGGTTTTATGAATTTTTGTTTTCAACATTTTTAGGAATTTTGATTATTATTGGAATGGTTTAAGATTTGATTTTAATTTTAAATATAGATATGCTATAGATACATTAGTTACTATTATTAGTTGGTTTATTTGATTTGAAAGGAATAAGACAATGTTTCATTCTAATTCTGTTACTATAGATAAATTAATTATTAAGATCATAACTTTTAGTCTAGACTTGTTGTCTAACCCTCAGTATAACTTAATTAAGGATTCTATGTTTGAAAGATTTCTATCTAAAGTTGGAAATAATTTGATTTTGTTTATTAGGATTAATAAGTATTTTAGTTTCAATAGAATTTGCATTTGTTATTGATATCTGTTTTTAATGAGTATTATAGTTGTTTCTTGCTATTCTATGGTATTATTTTATTCACATATATATGGATATATGTATTACATACATATAGATACATACATATATATATATATATATGTGTGTGTGTGTGTGTGTGTGTTGTTTTCTTACCCTTTTCTAGTCTTTTTCACATTATAGGTAGTTGATTTATAGCTGCGGAGCTTATTGGAGAGCAGATCATGAGAGTTCTTTTTTATTTCATTGTGATGTATTGTTCACATGTATTTTATGGTTGTATTCTTTAGAGAGATCATTGTATTGTGTAGGAGTAGATATACTTCAATATCGGGTGGTGGCCTTGCCGGGACTCGGTTGTGAACTATGATGGGCGGTGGTTTATCTGGAGCTCATATATCTACCATTCTACACATATGGTCATAGTCCAAGATGGTTATGTACTTTGGGTTACTTGCCAGGCATGTTGGGAGCTATTATGGACTATGTGTTTCTTTATATATATGTATGTATGTATGTATGTATGCTCTCTTCATTTTAGAAGATCACACATTTTTTGTTTCAAAAATAGTGACTCCGAAGGCTTTATGCCTATAGGTCTTTCATTGGAATCGGAAGGGGCTTCCTACCGAAGCATATGCTTCTTATTAAAACATTTTGAAACCTTTGAAATTGTTTCCTGTGCAGACATGCCTTTGTCAAATCATTTTCCTTAAACTACTTCCTTAGGCACTAAAGGGGTTGTTAAGGAGCTGTTGTAAGAACCAAATGTTTTAAGGCTCCGCCTCCATGGCTGTCAACTACGGTAATGACGATAATGAAACTTTTATCTAAATGTTATCTAATTGAAAGAATACTGGTTCTGCCTCTATTATTTGCCATCATTGTGGGATGACAAGCATTGCTTGTTGTTAGGAAGCGATGCCAGAAAGGTTTACTCTTTTGGCATATCTTGAATACGGGCTTTGACGTTATTTTGGGAGCCGAAGGAGATTGGAGATGACACAAGTGTCGTATCCATTATAATGTAAGTTGGATTTTGTGTAGAAACAACCCTTGAAATACTTATGTGTTTGGTAGTTGCCATTGTTTGAACATTGCATTTTTGTGGGGGAACATTGGGAGGATCCCATGGGTGAAAAATGGAATTCACTAGTAAAAATATAATGGCAATAATGTAATCCGAATCCATTGCTTCGTGCGGTATGGAGGAGTTAGGTATAAGCCTTTAGTTTTCTGTTAATAGGGAGTTACTCTATGGAGCACTGGAGTGAAACGAAAGAGACGTTGGTTCTGTGTAGGTGGAATGCGATACCACAAAGCACTAGATGAGAATCAATAATTTAATGAGGTTTCAGTTCCATTTCCTTGCAAAGAAATTCTTATGAAAGTACAAAAAATGAGTAAAATTGGGGAAGAGGATCCATTGTGTATTGATAAATTTTGTGGTTGTTGTATGTTTTTATGTGTTGTTGTGATAACTGAACTAACCATTAAAGTGCAAGGGTGTAGGGAATTAGTATGTTTTCGTTGTATGATTCTAACGAGAGGGAAACCCATTCTGTTATGTGGCGTGGTCCCATTAGATTTTGATGGTGTCAAATAAATAAGTTATTATTCATACCAATCTTTTTTGACTTACCCGTAATTTATGTTTTTTCCCTTATACTCTCAGGCACTCAATTGAGTAGCCTAAGGGTTGAAGCCTTTTAGGTATCCCTTCGAATAAAGCTTCTGGAGGCAAGCCGGAGGAGAAAGATATTTAGGTGTCTTGCTATGTTCAATTTTATTTAATTTGTTGTATCTCCAGAAGGATGTATCAGCATGTTTTACGACCGCCACTATATATACTTTGATCATCCGATGGGGCATCTTCATATATCGTTCTCGGTGTTACTTTGTAAAAACTTATATTTTCTTTGAATGGGTTTATGTGATGGGTTGTATGAATGAATTATTCATATCAATGAATGTTTTGTGAAAATTTTCATACTCCCGTGTTATCTGATGTTTAGCTTGATTAACATTCGATTTTCTATCATTGAATGTTGAAACTAGAGATGACTATAACGTCTGCAGCATTTAGCTTCCATCCTTAGAGAATGAGGTGTTATAATTAGGGGTGAGCATTATTCGGTTAAACCAAATAAATCAACCAAACCAACTTATTTTGGTCGGTTTGGTTTAGTTTTGAAATTAAATCGGTTTGTAATCGGCCCAAAAAAATATTATGTTTGGTTATCGGTTTAACCAAATTAACCGAAATTTTCAAAATTATCGATATTATAATAAGTTTTTTATGTTAGTAACCGCGACCGCTGAATAGAAACATTAAATTAAATGCCCAGACAAAATGAGCAACTAAGAAAAAAAGACCATATGCAGATAATGAAGAACCATAAGACTGAATTACTTAGGGCCTATTATGGGACATACAATGCATTACAGACGTATGATCATTACGCTTCAACCGGGTTATTCTATCTCTTTCAGAGAATCTCCTAATTATTCCAGAGCAACTAGAAAGAGATTCTTTAACCAAAAAGAATTCAGTTCAGATGTAGGATACCTATCCAGAAGTTTTCGCAACTCAATCATGTATGATGGAATCATCAAAGATTTTATCTTTTCTAACTCTATCTGTAACTCACTAGAGGCTCGGAAAAAAAAGAGAAGATGGATACGAATGAGATATCCAGCAATAAGAAGAAGGAAAAGGATTGAATAGAGGAACTCCCAAGCATTTCTTGATCTCAGATGTGCCCATATCAATGGAACGGGTGACTCATTATTTCGATGAATCATTTCTTTGAGCAATACTTGAAATGGAGATCCATAAAAAAACGCCTATACTAAGATCGGCCAAAACAAGGTGATATCCAAAAGGAATTACAAAATAACTTAGTAGAACAGATATGACCGCTATAGAGGGTCCCGCACTAAACAAACGAATATCCCCCCTAGATGGGAGGTGATCCTCTTCCGGTTGACCGAGCCTAATTCGAATTGTTTTGTTCCGAAGCAAAGATATCCATGGAGGTGGTTCGTCCTATTTACGACCAAGAGGTACTGGATTCTCTTTCGAATAGGCCCTGAAAAGAGAAGGAAAGCTGGAATGCCAATAGGCGTCTGTCTATTCTCTAATTCACCCGACCCGATAGTACCCATTTTGGGAACGTCCAGTGCCAAAGTCACTGAATGGGTAAGTCGCCAATCCATAAAATGTACTATGTAGAATACTAATAAATAAGGCTAATTATAGCATAAGAAATCATATTAGTATAACTATATTTTTCTAGTTCATTTTATATTATAAAAATACAAATATAAAATGCATTAATTTAATTCTTAATCCATTTCCACTTTTTTTTTCAATCAAAACGAAAAAAAAGTGGAATGTGTTAGGGCTATACGGACTCGAACCGTAGACTTTCTCGGTAAAACAGATCAAACTAATTATTATCGAAATGATGCGAACTGTTTCAAAGACCCAACATGCATTTTATTAATGCTTTATTACATTGCCTTTTATTTATATGAGTAATTCATAGACCATACATATTGGAATTATATATCATTGATATTTTTGTTCTCTCTTTCTATCACCTTTCCATTTATCCGCATCCCTTTATATATATATTTTTTCAAATCCACAATCATATTTTTTTGTTATGGAACAATTCCAGTTGTTACAACGATTATTCTTTAACAGGAATTGATGAATATCAAAAACTTATTACGCGTAATCCTATTTTTTTGGAACGCGTTAAAAGAGTGGGAATTATTGGTGGAGAGGAGGCAATAAATTGGGGTTTATCAGGTCCAATGTTATGGGCTTCTGGAATCCAATGGGATCTTCGTTCCAAGTTTGAAGTACCATTTGTACAAATAGGAATCTCCTTCCTTACACGATTTCTTCTTCATATAGATAGATATAGGATCTATGGGCAATTACTTTTTGTTTGTTGATTTAAAACTTGGAATCTTAATGATACATAGTAATAGATTCATGTATATTTTTTCAATGAAGGATTTTATAAAATAATGCGATTTACGTATTAATCGGATATTTTTCCTTTTAAAGAGTCGGGCGGAAAAAGGGAGAGAGCTCTCTGTTCCTGGTTCTCCTGTAGCTGGATTATCCATAACCACAAGAATCCTTAGAATGAATGGGATTCCAACTCAACACCTTTTGAGATTTTGAGAAGAGTTGCTCTTTGGAGAGCACAGTACGATGAAAGTTGTAAGCTGTGTTCGGGGGGGGGGGGGGGGTATATTGTCGTAACACCCTTAATGCTAGGTTTTGAAAAAGACTTTTCATGTCATTCCCATTTAGGTCCGATTCGGATTCCTCCGTTGTTTCCTTTTCCTTCCACACCTTTTCCTTGAAATGAGAAAGAAGATGGTACACTCGAATTGTATTATTTAAGTGCTTATTGTTTGCCAAAGATCCTACTTCTACAATTGGTAGGTCACCGGGTTATTTGGACTATTTAAATAAATAATAATAAGATATAAAAAGGACTATTATGTCACTACAGGCTAGAAGCCCCCACCCACTAAGTTCAATTAGTCAATATAATAATAATTAAATGTTCAAACTTTTTAATTATTAATTAAAACTCAAAATCAAATAATAAGAGCTCATTATATTATAAATAATACAATAGGGTTTGCCCTTTCTTTATTATCAAAAATATCCTTATTTTTCGATGAAAAACGAAGACAAAGACTCGAGTTTCGTGAAAAAAGCCCTTTATCGGATTTGAACCGATGACTTACGCCTTACCATGGCGTTACTCTACGATTGTCAATATGAATAAATTATTGTGAAAAAAATGAAATAAAAAATTTACATAAAATAAGAATTTGTGTTGGACTGGCACAACAATAAATATGGAAAATATAAAACATAATATAAAACAAGAAAAGAGAGATTATGAGTAAATAATTACCACACAAATTTATACTAGTTACCTTTCTTGGACTTTATTAATTCATTTTTTTTTACTTTCACTTTTTAACTTTCTGAATTTATTATTTACGACAAAATACAATTTAAACGTGAAATTATTGAGTAGTCTACTTCCCTTCAAATAATGAAAATTAAAGGAATAACTTTGGGACTCGTAAGGGATTTACTTGTATATATATTTAAGTATATATTAATCATCACCTATGTGTCAAAATTAATATTAAAAAGCATAAAAATCAAAAATAATAATACTATAATCATATATTTATAATTTGTTTCAAATTATGGTGAATATTTCAAACACAAAGTGTAAAACATTTTTAGTTCGGTTTAATCGGATAACCAACCAAACTTAATTTGGTTTGGTTTTCATTTTTATTGGTTTTAGTTTGGTTTGACAAATTTATCATCAGATATACCAAACCAACCAAACGCTCACCCCTAGTTATAATTTGGTATCAGCGCATAGGTTTATGTAAACTTAAATAACCTTTTATTAACAAGGATTCTCTAACTAAAAGCCAAATATCAAAGGAATATACTAAGGGTTGGGATAACGAAACTATGACATATTTGTATTTTTATTATATACGTATGTATATACCCTATAGTCTCTGGCACCCTTCGGTATCTTACTAAAGTTTGTCTAAAGAAAGAAATATAAGGAGAAAAGAGTGCAAGCCTGAATATTGGTGGCAGAAGCACCACAACTAATGGTTATGATCGAAGATGCTAGCATGAGATCAGGGACGAAGGGAAAATGAGAAGTAAGGTGCTGCTACTCCACTAGTAGATATGGGGAATTTGTTCCAGGCTTTCGTTCAGATGTTGCAACCTGGAGTTGTTGTTGTCCCAGAGGAATTAATCCCGGAGTGTAAATTGGAAACGACTATGTGAAATTGAGTATGGATTATGCTAGCTTAGAAGGAAAACCATTTTCTTGAACAAAAGACACTACTTCCATGGATATTTGGTTGCTACATTGAAAGAATCTTTGGAGACTTGGGTTTGGAGGATGAACAGAAGAGGAGGTTGGCTTCGAGACGACTGCAAGATAATGTTGTACAATGGTGGAATGAAGGTACGTTATGTACAGCAGATGAAGGAATCAGTTGGGAAGATATTCAGAGTATTCTTAGGGCAAGAATTTTTTGAAGCTGCTCAGTCTCTAATGATGAATTAAAGCAAGAAGATATGATGGTGGTTGAGTATGCTGCTAAGTTAGATGAACTGTGTCATTATGCTTGCTGGACGATAGACACCTTCATCTTGAGGAATTAAAAGTTTATAAAGGGGCTTAAAGATCAGATCATGAAGGAAACTATGCCTCACTTGCGTGACTCTTGTGATGTTGTTGTGGAAATGGCTATTTAAAACAAGGAGATGTTAATGGGGCTTATAGACCCAGTGGAAGTCAGGACTTTCAGGACAAGCAAAGGAAATTCTTCAAAGGGAAGAAAGCTCAAGAGGGTGGAAAAGCCGAAGAAGAACTAAGTGAAAGTGGTTTTCTTCAAATGCTATCAGAAAGGCCATTACTCTACATAATGTAAGAAGACGACACTTAGGATCACTGTCGAAAGGTATAATATAAGATGCTTCAATTGTAATTAGCTTGGGCACTATAAGAACAAGTATTCGAAAATAGAGAAGGGAATAGTTCTTACCGTAGAACCTTCATCTTTTGAACCTACTGCAATTGAGAAAGGAAAAAAGTGTTGGGAGGTACGCTAATGCTTTGTAGCATACATGTTAAAGTTTTGTTTGACGTTGGTACATCACATTCATTTATATCTAAATGTGTAGTAGATAGTTGTCTTTAGAACTATCGTACCTTGTTATATCCTTTAGAGTAGCTAATCCAGCCGGAGGATATATAACACTTAAGACGAGATGTGATAGCTTAGAAATTCGGTTGCTAAGTTATGTTTTTGTTGGAAGTTTATATGTGTTGGATTTTGATGGTTTCAAAATTATTTTGGGGATGGATTCATTGAGTCATTTGATGCTAGAATATTTTATTGAAGTAGGGAGGTATCATTGAATCATCCTGTAAGCAACGATAAGATTGTGTTCTTAGTAGAGAGAGGTTTAAGTAGGTGTTTTCATTGATAAGTGTTTTGAAATTAGAGGAAAAGGTAAGTAGTGTTCCCATCGTAAAGGAATTTGCGGATGTCTTTGAACTAGTGACATGATTGCCCCCGATAAGGACTATTGAGTTCCGTATTGATTTAGTGTCGGGAGAAAAATCAGCGAATCGGCCATCTAGCTGAGTGACCCATTCGGAAATGAAAGAGCTAAAGGCATAACTTGTTGATTTAGAAATAAGAAGCTTTATTCGTCTAAGTAGCTCTCCTTGGAGTGCTTCTAGTGTATTTGTGAAGAATCTTGGTGGAACGTTGAGAATGTGTATTGAATATGAGATGCTTAAAAAAATTACGGTGAAGAATAAGTATTATCTGCCTCATATTGGTGATTTATTCTATCAACGAAGTCAAGCGAAGGTGTTTTTTCAGTTGGATTTGGCTATCAGTTTTCACCAACTATGGATAGCGGAAGAGAGAATTCCATTGACTGCCTTTTGTACGAGATATGATCGTACAAATGGATGGTTACGCCGCTTGGATTGACGAATGCGCATGTTTCTTTTGTAGACATGATAAATCAAGTGCTTCGGGAGCACTTGGATAGATTTGTGTTAGTTTTCAATGATGACATATTAGTGTATTTGAAAGATGCGAAAGAGCACGAGTGCCACCTATGGATTGTTCTTGAGACTTTGCGGAAGCATCACTTGAAGGTCAAGTTTTTTAGTTGCCGGTTTGGGAGGAGAAAGTGAAGTTTCTTAATCACATTGTTTCGGGTGAAGGACTGTCGGTAGATGTTGTCATTAGATGGAAGAGTCCTGAAAGTGTTATGGAAGTGCAAAGCTCTTTTTGATTGGTTGGATACTATCGAAGGTATATTAAAGAATTCTTAAGGATCGCGACGTCGCTTACTAAGCTAACCCGAAATAATGTTAAGTTTATATGGTTAGATACGTGTGAGGAAGCCTTTCGAAATCTGAAGCAATTATTGATGAATACTCTGGTATAAGTGGTGCCAGATGAAAACCAGGACTTAGTTGTTTATACTGATGCTTACGAACAAGAATAAGAGTTATTCTCATGTTGAAAGTAAAAATTGTTACTTATGCTTCCCAACAATTAAGGCCATACAAAGTGTAATACCCAACTCATGATCTTGAGTTAGCTGCTATAGTCTTTGCCTTGAAAATTTGAAGAAATTATTTATTGGGTGAAGGGTTCAAATTCTTTATAAATCATAAGTCTTTAAGCTACTTGTTTTCTCAAAAGAAATTGAATATGCGACATTAGAGATGGTTAAAGTTTTAGGCTACTTTTGGATTAATAATGAGTATACTCCAGGAAAAGGGAATAAGGTGTCGATAACCTTAGTGGAAAGTATCACGGGATGGTGCCGGTTATGTTGAGCGAATGGAAGGAATTAGAAGCTTTGGTTATCTGTAACATAAGGAATAGGTCAGCATCATGTTCTAATGGAAGAATGCCTATGGTGTCATGCTTGGAGAATCGACTAGTGTTGATTGAGAAGATTGCTTCTAGGTAGGAAGAAGATCCTACATTAGCCGAAAGGATCAGGTTGCTCAAATTTGCAGCTAAAAGCTATAACCCAGAAGTATATACTCTTGTCCAAAACAATTTGTTAAGGAAAAAAGTAAAGCTATGCATTTCGGATGTTGGTAACTTGAGGAAAGAAGTTATTAGGGAATTTCATAATTCTAATTTTATGATGCACCCTGGTGGCACCAAGTTGTACTAAGACATGAAAAGAAGTTTTTATTGTGAAAGCATGAAGAAGGATGTAGGCTTGTGGGTGAACTAGTGCCAGAACTTCTGGTAAGTGAAAGCTGGATAACAGAAGCCTAATGGTTAGCTTCAGCTGTTAGATATTACATTTTGGAAGTGGGATTTGATATTCGTGGAATTTGTAGATGAGTTACCGAGAATGGGAAAGGATAACGAAAGCATATGCATTGTCGTGGATGGTCTAACAAAAACTTCCTCTTTTATCCTCGTAAGATCTAATGGGACGACATCATTTTTGGCTAAATTATTCATAAGGAATATGTAAGAGTTCATGGAGTTCTTACTAGTGTCGTGAATGATAGGGATCCATTATTTACCAGTGAGTTCTAGAAAAGTTTGCAAAAGACATTGGTAATGAAACCTAAAATGAGTATCGGACATCATCCTTTGATGGATGGTCAGACCGAAAGGATAAATAAAGTAATGGAAGATCTGTTAAGAGCTTGCGTCTTGGATTTATGGAGGTTCATTGGAGGACCATTTGCACTTATCAAAATTTTCGTATAATAAATGCTTTCAAAATAGTATAAGAATTGCGCTTTTCGAAGCTTTATACGGAATACCATGTAAGTCGTGGTTGTTTTGGTTGGAGACAAGAGATAGGCTGGTTCTTAATCCTGACTTGTATTAGAAGTCAAAGAGAAGATTGATATCATCCAAAAGTGAATAAAAGAAGTTCAATCCAGGCAGAAGAATTACGTTGTTAAAAGCCATAAGGATTTGGAATTTTTAGTTTAAGATAGTGTTTTCGTCAAAATGCACTGATGAAGTGTGTGTTTTGTTTTGGGAAATCCCAAAAGCTTGAGCTTATGTACATGGATATTTTCCTATATTGGAAAGGATTGGAAAGCTTGCCTATAGAGTAGTGATACCATATAATTTTGCGGGAGTCCATGACGTATTTCACATATCGCGCTTATGAAAGTATGTTCATGATCCTAATGCTATCATGGGTCCAAAGGCATTGGAAGGGTTGGTAATGGAGTTGATTTGACTATTGTAAGACGACCAGTGAAATTTTTAGAAAGAATCGAAAGGAAATTGAGATACATGCCAGTTAAATTGGTGAAAGTCCAATAGAGTACCGATGAAAGAGGATTACACTTGGGAAAGTAAAGGAAAAAATAGAGACGTTTACTCTAAATTGTTCATGGTATGAACTATATTTCTTTATAGATAACATTATTTATTGATTTCTTGTTTCTATGATTGTTTAGTTATTGTCTCAATTTCAAGGACGAAATTCCCTAAAAGGAGGATGTAACATCCCTAATTTTCAAAAGGCATTATTTAATAATTTAATTGGGTGGTTAAATAAGAATAATATAATGGATAAGGCAATGAGATTTGCATTATTAAATTGATTAGAACATTAGCCTTCGTAATCAAATAAATTAACTAAAGTATGCATAAGGAGGAAGGATATGAGAATAAAAAAGTTGGAACTTTCGGCATTATACATATATAAATCATATTCTCCAATATTATATTCATAATATTCATTCTAAAAACCTAAAGGACAACTAAACGAAAACTAAGTAAGGTCGGCCATTAAGCTATGAGAAGAAAAAGAATAAAGAGCTAGAAAAACTTAGAGCCTGGACTATTTAATCAGCAAACCTCATCACATCTATCCAACCAAGATGAATGATATATTTTACCCTTATGGTTTCAGTTATATATTGGTATATCAGAAAGCTTTGTGGATTCTTTATATTTGATATCATGTTGTTCTTAATGTTAATACTCGTTATGAAATATCCTTGCTTAGTTGTGTGATATATGTTGGTTTTGTAAGATGTTATTATACATGAAGTAAACAAGTTTTGGGTTGAAACCCTTAGATAGAGATCTCCAAATGATATGAAACTTTAGTATGATGTGTATTGAATAATTATATAGTTGGATTTCATAATTCATGAATTAATATGCTTGTTTAAATTTGTTATGGATTTCCTAAGGGTGCATGCATTAGAGAAGATTATATATAATTAATGTTTATGGCAATATGTCCAAGTAATTTGTACTTTTGTATAATACAAAGTACAGAAAAATTGTGTATACTTTGGTAAGAATACATTTTATAAATTGATCAAAGGTGTTTTAAAAAATTGCAATTTTATTTTACCGCAAGCGCATGACATCTATTGCAGTAAATGTGCGAGTATAGGTCGAATCCACAGGGAGTTGTGTAACTTCTATTGTTTATTTAAATTCTAGGCAAGTTAGATGAAATTGAGTTATTGATTTAATTAGCTTAAACAAGAAATTGCTAGAGTTAAAGGAAATAATGAAATTGCTGAGAAATCATAATAGAAAGGAATTTTGCGCCATGGAAATTGAAATTAGAGAGTAGAAAGAAAACAAGGAGATCCATTGGCCTTTTGGCAAACCAGTAGATCCCGAATAAAATTGAAACAATATAAATAACAACTAAACCGAATGAAATGTAACTAAAAGCTAAACTAGAAATAAAATAAAGACTTTATTGCAGAAATAAAAGTTTGATTACATATAATAATCTAAAAAGAAAATAAACTAAGAAGAAATGAAAGATAAAACCAAGTTGATGCTGATTGTCGTCTAATGCTAAAATGTCACAAATTGATACTAGATAGGGGTATTTATAGAACTCCTTAGATCTAGATCTTAAAAGAAGAAATCTCTAGAAACTATAACCTAGTATTCCTTTATATTCTCATTCTTTATTCTCTAGAAGCTTCTTTCTTTATATTCTCTAAGAGCTTCTTAATCCAGCACATTCTAGATATCTGTAGATGCTTCTTAATCTAGCGTGTTCCATATTCTTCTAAGTGCTTATTTCCTTGACATTTTACTTCTTTTCTACAGAGCCGTGAAATTAAACTATTACTTTAAAGCCTATTCTTCAAGAGTTTCTTCATTTCCTGAAAATCAAGTACCTACAAATTACACAACTAAAAAAACTGAGTAATACCATCTTAGAATGATAAAATGCGTAATTAAGTAGCGTATATTTTACACAATATAATGTTCATTAAATACCTCCATGCTAGAACTTTTATTCGTCCTCGAATAAAACCTAACTAAATTTATTAGCCACACTTTCATAAGGAAACACGATTGCATTTAGCATATGAAACAGACCTTTAAAGCCCAAGGTGTCCCTAGCAGGATGAGTTGTATTTCATGAGGGTTTTCAATGGACACTACCCACAAAATCCAAATAAAACATGATATGCTATTAATCTAGCTATGTATACGAAAATTGATGAATCGGTTTAGATAGTTACATTATTGTAGTGTATAAATGCTTCAGTCAAAATCAAGAAATCTAAGCTCATCACTTAGCAACAAACTTTAAACAAAACTCAAATTTTTATCACATCAGACTCTAGCTTGCTAATATTTGAGGTTGAAACCTGTAAAGTTCATTTTTTCGTGATGGCCAAAGTTAACAAAGTGATATTTCTATCGTCGCTTGTATAACAATTCCAAATCGATAAAACTAAAGGTTGTGCTTTTATTTCATTCACTTACCCACTCTTTATTATTTATATGTTAATGATAAATTTTCTCTTTAGTGCATACATCTAACTCATGGACCAAGGTATATAATCCCACTGCCTTTCGGGCTTATGTAAGAATGGAATAGAGCTTGGTGGATTGTACAAACCAACTCTGACAATGCCGGTTAGATCCAAAATTGGCACCAACACCCAAGCTATTCAATTATGCAGAGATTAATATCAGAAAAAATGCAAGAAAAACAGGAAAGACACGCGATTTATAGTGGTTCGGCGTTAACGAGCCTACGTCCACTTTATATCTATGATTATACTTAAAATTCAAGTACAATCGATGATTTATCCCTCAACCTCGCTTTTACAATGTTGATTCACTCAATAAATTCAAGAAAACTCTGAACAATAATAACAGAGATATAATAATGGTGGAGTCAGAGCTCAGAATTGCCAAAAAGATCCTGAAAAATGCCAAGTTTGAGGCTATTTATAGCTGATATTTGCAGACGGATCATGGTCATACGTGGCACAAATCCCGAGAATCTAGGGCTGGTTCGTAGCTTGAGGAAGAAATGGTCAATATGACAGTTACGGACAGGTGTCGCGAGATCCTGCATTCTCGGATCGTGGTGGACTTGGTCTTGGTCATCATCCATCAGCTTCAGGGATTGGATCGAGTGAATCCGACGTGAACGGATTGGGTCGCGAATCGCTTACGAGGACGGGTCGAGATGAAAGGGATGGATCAGATCGCAAGACATGGGGGCGATCGCGATCCGTGAAAGGTAGGGTGATCCGATCGGGTCTTCGAGGGCTAAAGGTGTAAAATTTCATATTTTCTTCGTATGCGAACCTTGGTGGCTTGGTCAAAAAGCTAGCCAACATTTTGCCCACTCGAAGTATGTTTTATCAAGGATGCAATATGCTTCGAAATTTTCGAGTTATCTTTTCATGAAGCGATGTGAATCAAAAGTTGTGCTTACCTGAAAGATCGTACTGCTCCAAAAAGTCGCGTCCTTCGACTGATATAAATATCGGGTTGAGTCAACAATCATTTCTCTGTTCATCAAGTAATTTTTGTCTATCGAGTTTTTTGGAGATAGCGTTGTCAAATCACCAGGTAAACCCTTAAATCTTTGTAAATATTTTCGGATCCGCTATTGCAAATGTCCATTGATTTCGGGTCATCGGAGTATCCTACAGTTCTTAGGGTTGGGTACTCGTCACGATATGGCAATCGAACGTTTCCCTTTTCAGGTAATATTGGGCCTCCCAATCCCGATCGCGGGTTACTGACGAAGCGGGTCTCCCAATCCCGATCGCGGGTTACCGACGGAACGGGCCACCCAATGGGCCGAGCTGAGTTCTAATCCGTGGCCCACAGACTTCTGCGGTTTGAATAAGACAAACTAGGGGATACGAACGGTCACCAACCCATCTATATAAGCTGATCCCTTCTCTTCCTTCTTCCTTTCTTTTTACCTCCGCAGTCGCCCTCCAGTTCTTAGCCGAAACCCTAATTTGAATTTTTCCACAAACTGAGAATCCCCTACGAAAAAAGGTAATGACATGAAGCTTCCATCCTATTTTAATTGGCCTTTATTTTTGCTCCTCCCTGTTCCCTCGAGTCTTTAGTAACACAGTGGCGTTAAGGACTTCGGGTTTAACGATGGTCAATGGGTTCAATCTCGCGAGTTCATGGATGGGGAGGAGAAAAGAGGAAGAAGAAGAAGGAGCAGGTCGGGCTAGTTCGTGGTGATGGCGAAATGATGGGAGAAGGGATGGTTCGTGAGGGTGGTAGATGGAAGGATTAGGGTCTGGATAGCGAGTCGGGTCGTGGTAATGAGTGGGTCACTGGTTCACGAAAGTATAGGGAAAGGTGGATCGCGAGGGGTTATCGCGATCCAGACCGGTTTCCACGATCCGATGCTCTTCCATGAGCTGGTGCCTTGCCGCGAGCCCACACCTGTTTCACGATCCGACGATGCATCATGATCCAGACCCTATCCCATGAGCCGGTTCTATGAACAATCCGATGTGCATGTTGACCAAATAATGCAATGCAACTCTGATAAATCAATGGACAGTTAGGCTAGATCCCTCGAGACGATCTTTCTGATCTGAACAACAACATAACTTGACAGCATATAACGGCCGTTATCCCGCTCTCTTAACTAACTTCATGCTTCTTTTACATGCACGCACGGGCACACACACTTGCACTTATACACGGGGAACGGGTAACTTATGTTCCAATTTTTACTTGCCAACACAGATATGTCGGAAAAACAAGTGACTGAGACATCGAATGAGAGTACCGAATCAGAGACATTAATACATCATAACCCTGATGTGCTTTCCTCAGATTCAAGTGAGGAAAAATCCGATTCTGACTACGAGACAGGGACCGATATAGAGTCAACAACTTCTGAGAGCACGTCCCTTGAAGATGAGGATGATCGAGCTCCTGATGAAATTCTGGGTGCTAAGGAAATAGAGAAGTTCACTGATTCTTTACCCTCTAAGTTAGATGATATAAAACTTAAGAAGATATGTTTAGGACACGGAATTCCCTGGGACGACATGAAAATTCCAGAAAGCGAAGATAGACCTCATTCTGCCCCAGAGGGGTACATGACCATTAGTCGACTCATGTGCTGGGTAAGGGCTATTCCTCCTTTTCCTTCACTTGTTGTTGATCTCTTGAGACAGTTACACATTGCCCCCATGCAACTCCACCCGAATGCCTATGCGACTTTGTATACACTGTACATTGCTTATATGGAGATTCTGCAGACCGAACTTACTCTTAAAGATTTGAAGGTCTATTATCACTTCAAACATCGTTCCGCAGGGGCTCCCAATTTCTCTTTCTACGAATCGGTCGCCAATAGAAAAGTTGTGACAGATGGTTATAGCAATATAGGGGACGTCAAATCTGATTGGTTCTATATAAAACACCAAGCCGGATGCGCGAGGAAGTTGCTACAAGCAAGTATGTTTTCAACTTTTCCGCGTTTAATTCGAGTGCATAACTTCAGTGCTAACGAATCATTTTGTTCCATACAGATCACAACTTTGAGAGAACGGAAGGATCGATATACAAAGATTGAATGTCCCGCCTCCTCAAAAGTAATTCAGTTTTCTTAAGGATTAAGAAATGTATCACCGACGAGAACTTTCACAAACACCGTCTTTTAGACATAAGGTTTGGACTTGGAGCTGGCGGCAAACCTTACAAGTATATACCTCCGATGGAAGGAGAAGGAACTTCTCAAACTGTAAAGACAATTACCCTTCGCAAGAGTCCTTCGCCAATGATTAATCTGGATGACGAGGATTTAAACGTATATAAAGGAGATGAGGGAAGAGCCGATGAATCAAAGGAGGTTCCGACCTCTGAGGGGCAGTCTCCCTTAAGAACTTCATCGCCAGTTGAGTCTGTCACCCAAGATGAATTAACGGAGGAACAAATTCTCGGGGAATTAAATAAAATTCCTTTACCAGACGATATTTATACTCAAGAAGATTTCGGAGGGGAACCAATTTTTCCCATCTCCGAAGAGACGAGTGCCCCAGTTGGAGAAAAAGAAGTCACCCAAACGAGCCTAACTCTGGGCCCTGGTCCATTTAAAAAGGGGATTTCACGGGATGCACAAATCACATGCACCATTTATCATAACACTCTTTTGCTACTGTGGTTCATAGTTCTAACACGCACTTGTTTCCTTTGCAGGAAAAATGTCTCGCAAACGGTCTTATTCTTACCGTTCCCTTCGCGAGGGCACACCAAGCCTCCTTCCAGATCCTGAGCACACTCGTAGCGATAGTCGGAGAAGGGATAGTCGTCGGCCCAGGGATTCTCATCAATCTTATTCTGCACGACCTTGATCTCCACCGAAGCAAGGTTATGGAAGGCCACATAGTCGTCCATTGCCATCGGCTGGGGGAAAGCAACTTCCTAGAGATTTAACCCCTCCAAAAAGCACTCCTTCTCACGCCCAATCTTCTAAAAAAAAACGAGCCAGAGGACAAGAACAAAGATGAGGGCAGGATTATAGAGAAGGGGAAGACAGTTCCTATTTCCTCTAGTGAGCATGGCTTGGATACTACTACCGCAAAGGATGTTGCCCCCAATTCTGAGATTATAGCCAGGCTAGAGTGCTTGCGAAAGCAGTTTCCTGATATTTACTTTGAAAGGATGGTGTTCGTCCCAGATCTTGAACCGGTCCCCGAGGATTGGGACACAGAGGTGATAGGGTATGTATGCCATGCGGCTAAACAATACAGGGTAATGAAGAAGCATACTGCTACACTCTCTACTATCATCCGCCAGATGGAGACGGGCGTGGGCAGAGCCAGAGTAAAGATTGATAATGATGCTAGGGCTAGGTGCAAAATGAAAAAAGAACTAGAGGATGCACAGACCCAACTGGCTTTAGCTCGGCGAGACGCAGAGAATTACAGGTCCGAGTTAGAGAGTGCTAGGAAGCGTTTTCGCAACGAGCTTGACTTAAGTAGCCAGGAGCGGGTGGCCCCGAGAAAGGAAGTAGAAGATCTCAGGGCGGTTAACACCGAACTGAAGACAGCACAGGATCGCTTTTCTGCTGAGAAAGAGGCTTGGGAGAAAGAGAGTGCGAGCTTGAAATATGACCTTGCCCTCGCCAAGAAGGAGAAGGAGGTTTTAAATGATCAACTTGCTCAAGCTGAGGAGCGTGCAGCTCTCGCCGAAAGCAATGCCAATAACGCTCTTGAGTCGGCAGCAGCTGCGGCCGATAAGCTCGCCGAAAGAGAGAAAGACATAGCTAGTTTTGAGGAACTGTTGTTCGACTTCTTTGGTCAAGTCATCAAGACTCGAGACATCTGTTGGATTCCAGACTACCATGTTACCTTGGCCAATGTATGGGACGCAATTGTCGAGGGCCAGAAGCGGTGACTGGGGGTCGACGAGATTGACGAAAGCCAGCTGATGGAGACCTTTCTCAGAGGTGAAAAACCTGAGGATTTGGAGGAAGGTAGACGCCTAATCCATGAGGAAATGGAGAGGGAGAAGAGTAGGCTCAAGGGAAAGGATAAGGTTGGCGAAAGCTCGAGCTCGGTGGTAGAGCCCAAAACCTCTGAGGTTGAGGGATATAACCCCGATGATCCGTTGACCCCTTGGCTCCAACTCCTCCGATTATCGGGATCACCAGTACAAGTCTGGGAGATGAGTCAGCTGAAGGTATCTCCATATTCTCTCCACAGTTCATTAAAGCAATCGTAACTTGTCGTCGTCTTACGGGACAGACAACTGACATAGCCATATCTCCTCCCGATCCTCTAACCTTTGCTTCTCATGGTGTAGGTACCAAAGTGGCCGAAAAAGGTGCAGAGGAGAAATCAGTGGCGGAGAAAGTTGATGTCCCTCTGGGTTCTAGTGTTGAAGTTTCCGAGATTCCAAAGAAAACCGAGGACAAAACAAGTGAGAGAGTTACAGTTGCACCCATGGAATCCGGCGCCGGCGCTCCTACAAATGCTGAGATTATCGCTGCTTTGCATGACACAGATGGCGGTCACGGAGATGAGGAAGAGGAGGTAGAAATCATTGACGAGGCCAAGGGTGATGATAGCGAAACCTTGGCCGACATATAGGCTAGGAAGGAGAAGCAGTTGGCTCTTAAGAGGGAGGAACAGAATCCTGTGTTTGTGACCCCTATTTCTGAAATCGACCCTAAGACTGGGTTGGTTATAAGATTCTCTTCCTAATCGATAACTTCACAGCTTGCCTCCGAACCTTCCAGTCCTCCCCCGGAGCCTCTTGTTGATAAGAGGAAGAGGAAGAAAAGTGACCGCTCTGGTACTGATAAAGAGGAGTTGGAGAAACAGAAGAAGGACAAGAAATCAAAGCCATCTCCCAAGCGTAAATAGAATGCAGTTATTAGCTTATGTTTTAGTTTTAGGATTTCCTTTGGCCAAAAGATGTAGTCGTGAGAGTGACCCTCACTTTTTGTTTAGTTTCTCGTTTTTTGTAAATCTGCTTTCAGTAAATAAAGATCTATTTCTTTTGCACCATTGTGTTCCTGCAAATTCATCATGTTAGCAGAGTTTAAATGATCATAACTGAAACATTCATAGTTAAATATTAAAGTTATAAGTAACGATCATTAATCATAACGAAAACAATCATCAGGAAATACACGTGCTAAGTAAATGTGTAGTGATGCACGTATATACTCCTAATTAATCGTCATTATAGTGCCTAGCCAGGGCTTATTGGCGATCGATTAGGATTATATCCGTACTATCCTGATCTTTCAACGGGGTAATGGTTCTTGCGGCGCTAAGTCTCTAGCGCCTTTATACTCTCCCGATCATTCGGCGGGTTAGAGTTCTTGTGGTGCTAAGTCTCTAGCGCCTTTATACTCTCCCGATCCTTCAGCGGGTTAGAGTTCGAGCTCGATTTTTGGTCTTCTCACCGATCCTTCAGCGGGGCAGAAGTTCTGGGGGCGCTAAGTCTCTAGCGCCTTTATACTCTCCCGATCCTTCAGCGGGTTAGAGTGTTGTCAAGACGGTTTTATCATGGTGCACCTTCACGCCTTGGGGACGTTATCTTCGCGTCCTTTATACTCTCTCCCTGATCTCGGGAGTTAGAGTGCAAGTTGTAGTGCGATTTACTTCGCTGCACCTTTTGGAGCTTTAATTACCATGAGCCTTCCGGTCTGCTGGACGACATTTTGAATTAGCTGTTTTGAGCTTAATACATAAATTTAAAACAAATCTCGAAGCGGTAACAATATATATTGATCAAAATAAAAGAGTAGATAAGAAATGGTGCAGTAAAGGTAAATGACACGCAATATTTTTATAGTGGTTCGGTCGAATCATGACCTACGTCCACTTTATAATCTTTTGTTCAAATAACCAGACTGTTCTAGGTAAGTCGAGCCTTTTTACATGGTTCTAAAAACAAAAGAGTAAAACCGACATTTTTATGTCAGATAAAGCCGCAAATACTGGGCGTTCCACACTCTGGGGATTTCATCTCCATCTATGGTCGCTAGCTTGAAGGTTCCATTATCACGCCTTCGTAAAATGGAGTACGGTCCTTCCCATTTCGGGCCCATATGTACTGGGTGCGGAAAGACGTGCTTCAGAACCAATTCTCCGGGTTCAAATGTCTGAGCTCGGACTCTTCTGTTGTAGTACCGAGCTATTTGTTGTTTTTGCCTCAAGGCACGTAAGTCGGCTTCGTCCCTTTTTTCCTTAACCATGTACAGGGATTCAAGGAGCAACTCATTGTTGGTCATCGGATCGTAATAAATGGTTCGATGAGATGGTACTTCCAACTCGACCGGAATAACTGCTTCAGCTCCGAAAGCAAGGGAAAACGGGGTGTGACCCGTCGCTGACTTGTACGTTGTTCTATAGGCCCATAGTGCCAGGGGTAATTCATCAACCCACATGGCTTTGGCCCTCTTCAATCTTTTCTTTAGAATGGATTTGATCACCTTGTTTACCGCTTCAACTTGTCCGTTCGATAGCGGATGTGCCACAGAGGTGTATCTTTTCTCGATGTGATACTTCCGACAGAAATCTTGAAACTCGGTGCTGTCGAATTGGGTCCCACTATCGGTTATGATAACTTTTGGAAACCCAAATCGACATATAATGTTCTTTACGACAAAGGTGATCACTCGCTTGGTTGTGATCGTGGTCAAAGGCTCTGCTTCTATCCATTTAGTAAAATAATCCATGGCCACAATAGCGAACTTTGCTCCGCCCTTTGCTATGGGAAGGCTCCCAATAATGTCAATTCCGCACATAGCAAAAGGCCACGGGCTTGTCATTGTCTTCAACTGGTTAGGTGGCACCCTAGGAATCTTGGAGAACTTCTGGCAAGCATCACAACGTCATGCATACTTGGCTGCATCCTTGTTTATGGTCGGCCAGAAATAGCCGTATCGCAATATCTTTTTTGCTAAGGTTTGACCTCCAGTGTGGTCGCCACACTCACCTTCATGGACTTCCTTCAGTACACGCTTGATGTCGTCATGGGCGATGCACCGGAGGAGAGGCATCGAGAAACCTTGTATGTACAAGACTTCGCCTTGCAACACATATCGGGAGGCCTTCTGTATAACTGCACGCCTCTCACTTTTCTTTGTTGGGAGCATTCCATTCATCAAAAAATTCTTTAGGGCGGTCATCCATGACTCCCTTTCAGGTTCAATCTCCAGTACCGGATCAACTTCCATTTGATTCACGCTGTGGAACTGTAGTACTTCAATCGGGACTAGCTCCGTATGTTCTGGATTATCGGAACTAGCCATCTTCGCTAACTTGTCTGCTCTTTGATTCTCTGCTCGAGGAATGTGAGATATACTGTGGTGATCAAAACCATCCAACAACATCCTTACTTTTTCCAGATATAATATCAACCTTGGACTCTTAGCCTGAAACTTTTCATTAACTTGGTTCACGACTAAATTGGAGTCACAAAAGATGTCTAGCTTTGTTATCCCTAGTTCCTTTGCAAGCTTCAACCCGACAATTAGAGCTTCATATTCGGAATCATTATTAGTTGCGTGGAACTCCAATCTAAGAGCGTAATATATTAGCCGTTTCTCTGGAGTTTCAAGAACCACTCCGGCACCAGATCGTCTGTCATTTTTAGCTCCATCAGTGTATAGTTTCCAGGTATTAGGGTCAAGGAGTAGCTTTGGCGGATCGTCTTCCTTGGTTACCACATCATCTTCTGGGATGGTAAATTCTGCTATAAAGTCTGCAAGTGCCTGCCCTCTTATCGACCTCCGGGGTTGGAAGTTCAGGTCGAATTGACTCAGCTCAATGTTACATTTGAGCAACCTTCCCGATGCTTCTGTCCTTTGTAGGACTTTCTTAAGCGGGTGATCAGTATAAACAGTGGTGGGATGAGCCTGGAAGTAGTGACGAAGCTTCCTAGATGCAATCAGCAAACTATATGCAAGCTTTTCTATTTTTGGGTAGTTTCATTCTGCAGCTGCCAGTTTCTTACTCACATAGTACACCGGTCTTTGCACCTTATCCTCTTCTCTTACCAAAGCCGAACTGATTGCGTGAGATGACACTACCAAGTACACAAATAAATCCTCGTGATCCACAGGCTTAGACAGTATCGGGGGTCTTTACAGATGATTCAACATATTCTGGAAAGATTCTATACAATCAGGAGTCCATTTAAAGTTGCGCTTGCCTCGCTTTATTAGCTCGAAAAACGAGATGCATTTATCTGTAGCTTTTGAGATAAATCTGCTGAGCGCTGCCACTTTTCCAGCAAGGCTTTGCACATCTTTAATCTGCTTTGGTTCTTGGATATTTCAAATTGCTGTAATTTGGTCTGGATTAATCTCAATTCCGCGCGAGCTTACAATGAACCCTAGGAATTTTCTAGATGCTACCCCAAATGAGCATTTCAAAGGATTCAATTTCATCCTATATTTTCGGAGAACTTGAAACATCTTTGCTAAATCGTTAGTATGATCGGACGACTGTCTGGACTTTACCAACATATCATCGACGTATACCTCCATCGTTTTCCTAATTTGGTTGTAGAACATCCTATTCACCAACCGCTGATATATAGCGCCGGCATTTTTCAGACCGAAATGCATCACCACATTGCAGTATAATCCCTAATCTGTAATGAAGCTGGTATGCTCTTGGTCTGGGACATGCATGGGGATCTGATTATACCCCGAATAGGCATCCATAAAAGAAAGAAGTTCGTGACCTGCGGTCGAATCTACTAATTGATCGATTCTAGGCAATGGGAGTTATCCTTCGGACAGGCCTTGTTTAGATCAGAGAAATCGATGCACGTACGCCACTTTCCATTGGCCTTTTTTTTTACCAAAACCGGGTTTGAAATCCAGTCAGGGTACGCCAAATCTTTAATAAATCCATTACTCTTCAATTTTTCGACTTCTTCCTTCAAGGCGGTAGACCTTTCTGGACCCAGCATTCGCCTTTTCTGATTGACAGGAGGATGTTTCTGGTTAGTGCTTAGCGAATGACTCATAATCGAGGGAGATATCCCATACATGTCTGCATGGGTCCAGGCAAATACATCCAAGTTAGCTTTCAGAAAATTTGTTAATTCCTTGGCTCGAATGGGATCCAACCGGGATCCAATCTTCAGGACCTTCTCTGGGTCACTATCATCGATTGGTACATCCATAGTTGCTTCATTGGGAGTCGCCATTCTACCCCCAGGCTCTTCATCCTCTCTGGGATCTATGTCCTCGGGCAACTCTCTGGGCGACCCTCCCAAAGGTATTTCCTTTAGTTGCTATGACGGTTCCTCCCTTGGAGGGGAGGAACCACCTTTTGCCTCTACATCTCTTCCTTTGCAGGGCAACTTTAACTCTGCAATATAGCATGCTCGTGCAACAACTTGATCTCCTCTAACTATACCCACACTGGAATCGTTGGGAATTTCAACAATAAGCACCAGGGTGCAATACAGGCCCTGGATTTGGCTAGGGCCGGTCGGCCTAAGAAGGCATTGTACAACGATTCAATATCCAGGACCATGAAGGGGAGGATCCTCACTCTCTGGCGTTCTCCTTCCCCAAGGGTTACTGATAATTCCACGTATCCTATTGGAGCGGTCGAGGCCCCATTAAATCCACGTATCCAGCCTTCACATGGCTTCAAATCCATTGGCTCGAGTTTCATTTGGTCGAATGTTTTCTTGAACAAAATGTTGACTGAACTCCCGTTATCTACCAAGACTTTATGAACTATAGCTGGGTCGATGGTGATGGTGATCACCAACGGATCTTCAGTTAGGGAGCGTACTCCAATACTCTCTCGCTCGCGAAATATGACGTCATCGGACATCGTCTTTTGTTGCTTAATCGGAGCGTTGTCATCGGGGTTACTACATTCTCCCACTTCGAAATGTTGTTTAGCTGCGTTTATGTATTGATCCATAGCTCTGAAACTGTGCCCTGCCAGGTGAAGCCCACCAATTATGGTATTGATAACGATATTTTTACCCTTTTGCTGAGCCGTCGGTTTGGCAGCAGGTAGGCTTTGGTTCGGGGCTTGTACGGCTTGCCCCCTGTCCCTAGGAGTCACCTTATACTCATCAAGCTTCCCTTCTCGGAGCTGCCTTCCAACCACGTCTCTCAAGTGACGACATTCGTTTGTGGAATGACCATGGATCTGATGGAAAAGACAGAATTTTCCAGTTTCACGCTCTTTCTCTATAGAATCTCTCGGAGGAGGCCTTTTGTACTGGAGGACATTATATGTATCCAGGAAGATGTTTTCCAACGTGCCATTTAACGGTGTGAAGCTCTCAAACGGTCTGGGCCGGGATCTCCTCTGAGAGTCATTTCCTTGATTTCTTTTCCGATTATTGTTATTATTATTCCTTGATTGGCGACCGCTGCCTTGATTCTTGTTCCCAACGTTAACTTCAACTTTTCCTGAGCTATCTCCCGTTTGCTTGATGGCCACGTTGCTTTGAATATCTTCCTTATCAGTGGCCTTTCATTTTCGATTAGCGTATATCTCCTCCCGACGCAGGCCAATATTAGCTTTTTCATAAAATATTTCTCTGGTCGGGGGTGGTTTGCCGGCCAGATACCTCCCAAACTTGGTATCTTTATCGACGCCATCGATCAGGGCCATCAACACATTTTGCTCATGCGGATCTCTGACTTCTGTGACAGCCAATTTGAAACGATCCAGATACGATCTCAGGCTTTCGTCCGGTCGTTGTTTAATAAGGGATAGCTCAATTACATTCTTAGACCTCTGGGCATGAAGATGGAATTGGTTCACGAATCTATCACTCAATTCCCTGAAACTGGCTATTGACCATGCTGGCAAGCGGGTAAACCACAACAACGCCACATCCTCCAGGAATATAGGGAATGCTTTACATTTTACCGCGTCTGTAGCCGCACTGACATTCATTGACCAGGAGTATCACATTAGATGCTGGATGGGGTCAGTCCTGCCCGCGTAACGATTCATAGTTGACATATTGAAGCGCCTTGGGAACGTAACATCTAGTATGTCATCAGTAAAAGGCGTATGACTGGGATCTATGCCCCAATCTTCATTCCTCTGTCCACGACTATCGACCATGACTTGCCTAATCATTGCTTCAACCTTTGCATGGGACAGAATGGATTTGGGATCAGCACTTCTTGCCCGACGGCCTCCTCCAGCATTTCTTTTCTGTGCTGCTACAAAGTTTGGGCCCTGAGCAAAACTCCCTTACCCCCTGTTACCGCGGTCGATCACGCGACGAGCGGGAGGCACGCCGTTCCTCGGTGGTAGAGCAGGCTCATTTAAGTTGCGGTTACTAGTTCCCTGATTAAGTGCCTCTTCTTCACGAGATGGTAGTGACCCAAATCGAAGCTGCTCTATGTTCTCGGCCCTTTCTAACGGGGGCCATCGTCGGTTCCTTCGGGGTTCTTCAGATGACGACGTATGTCCCGGAGAGAAAGGGTGAGCTGGAGGTGGTGAAACCTGCCTTTGAATATCGTCAATTCGTCTGCCTAGGGCAGTAATATTTTCTCGTAGCAACGAGCTCTCCTGCCTTTGAGCGGCCAGTTCATCGGTTTGCCTGTCTAATGCTTCAAGTATTCGAGTCAGATGTCCTTCGGTAACTGGGGCAGAAGGGTCGAACTGGTTATCTTCATCTTCTCTTATACGCAAGGAACTTGAACCGGGTCGAGCAGAAGTTCCAGCACGAGCGGAACGAGCCATAATCTCCTTCCCAGTTCGGGTAGTAGTCTGATTGTCAGTTCGGATCGTGGTCCTCCTAGGCTGGTGGCTCGTGGTACCCTGGGATCGGATCGCGGAAGGGTTAGTAGGGGGGATGGTGACCTTATTTTGGGATCGGGTCATGACACCCTCAACTGCTCGGATCGCCACGCCCTCATCGGATCGGATCGCCCCCTCCTCTCCAAGATCCGGGGACAGAACTACAATCTACTCATGAACGCTCTCTTCAATTGCTTCGTTCGTTGATCCAGTTGCTTGGGAAGCTCGTACTTCCTTAGACTTCTTTCCAGCCATGATATCTGAGCTTTACTGAAATCTTCAAAAATCAAAACAGTGGAGTTTTGGACTGTTTTCTTCGGACTTGACTATCCAAATAATAGAACTACAATCCAATATGCTGAGACTTCGCTCTTAGTGAAAGCACCAAAATGTTATATCCAAAATTGGCTCCAACGGCCAAGCTGTTCAATTATGCAGAGATTAATATCAGAAAAAATGCAAGAAAAACATGAAAGACACGCGATTTATAGTGGTTCGGCGTTAACGAGCCTACGTCCACTTTATATCTATGATTATACTTAAAATTCAAGTACAATCGATGATTTATCCCTCAACCTCGCTTTTACAATGTTGATTCACTCAATAAACTCAAGACAACTCTGAACAATAATAACAGAGATATAATAATGGTGGAGTCAGAGCTCAGAATTGCCAAAAAGATCCTGAAAAATGCCAAGTTCGGGGCTATTTATAGCTGATATTTGCAGACGGATCGTGGTCATACGTGGCACAAATCCCGAGAATCTAGGACTGGTTCGTAGCTTGAGGAAGAAATGGTCAATATGACAGTTACAGACAGGTGACGCGAGATCCTGCATTCTCGGATTGTGGTGGACTTGGTCTTGGTCATCATCCATCAGCTTCAGGGATCGGATCGAGTGAATCCAGCGTGAACGGATCGGGTCGCGAATCGCTGACGAGAACGGGTCGAGATGAAAGGGATGGATTGGATCGCAAGACATGGGGGCGATCGCGATCCGTGAAAGGTAAGGCGATCCGATCGGGTCTTTGAGGGCTAAAGGTGTGAAACTTCATATTTTCTTCGTATGCGAACCTTGGTGGCTTGGTCAAAAAGCTTGTCGGTGATCGTTAGGTGTCCATATTAATGAGATTAAGGTATACGTCTCATGCACTTCCTTTTGGGTTTACGTGAGAAAGGGACAGAGCTTAGCGGGTGTACACATCAACGCTAGATGTACTAGCAATATTGGATATCCTTAGTTTATTTATTTATTAATTATTATTAGAAAAGATAAGGTAATACAAAATCATTTTAGCACCTCTTAGATAATACAAAATCATCTTAGCACCTCTTAATTATAAAGATTTGAAAATTAGATATAACACTTAGTAAGCTTGATAATTACCATCTATGAATCAGCCTGCATATTAGCTTACTATTATCGCTTGTGATTTATACTTTTCATCTTCTTTCCCATCCAAAGCTAATGATTCACCAAAAAAATCCTTAAATGACTAGTGCAATATATCTGCTCGACTATGCCTATTTATAATAAACCGAATTCAATTTTTTTTCCAAGTAAATATTTTGTCCTAAATGCACATGCCTAAAATAAATATGATTTTACATGCAAGAAAAATAATAAATTAATGCTACTACAAAAATGTAAAAAAAAAAAAAACTGCAATATGAGTCTTCCCCCCTCCCACCCCCCAACTTAAATTTTAACAGTGTTCTCACTATTCGTAACGTTTCCTAAACTTGAAGGAAAGTACCCATAAATGGATACAATGCAAAATGATTTGTAACATAAAATGCAATTTACTGACATGAAGAAATGGATAGTTTATAAAATAATATATAAGTTTACAAGCAATGTAAATATTGTCGCCGCCTTTTTCTTCTGCACTTGGTTTTTGTTTTATGTGTTCCCCCCATGTTGTGCTTAGGTACATTTTCTAATAAGAACTTTCTTTTCACCAACATTTCATTCTTCTACCTAGATTTAGAGTTAATTAAGTTGATATCCAGGTACCTTGTAAATGTAAATTTCTCCTTTAAATCTTTATGCATGTGTGATTCATGTACTCAACAAATTTATCAGTGTAATCCTTCAAAACTAAGCTATCGTGCAAAATTAAAGTAAAGTCATCAAAACCCACATATTGAGTGTCTACTAACAATGAATACACCTCAATTTACAAGAGATGATACAAGATAATGATCTGTATCAAGTGCATTGTTAGTTGACGTTTCAATGTTCTCATTAAATGCAAAATTAAACTTGGGTTCGCATTGACCATATGTCCCATTAGTTGAATTTTCAATTTCACACTCAAAGTTTAAAGTTTTTCCTCTGTTGCGATTTTGTCAAAAACTAAATTTAACTCATCGTTGGGTGAAAGTTCATTCTCGAACAATCCGAGAAATCTATGTTCATAAAATTCCTTATCTTTGAAAAAATAGTTAACAACTTTATGATCTTCGCATTTTCAACATTAAAAAGTATTGTTTCTATTTTATTCATGTTAGAAAAAGGTAGATTGCAATTTAGAATTACGTCAAGTTTCCTTAAAAGAATTGAAATTCAAATCTATTGGTGAATTTTCAAAAGGGTCCATTTGGCACAGGTCCATATTAACTTTTAAAGTTAGGCTCACATCCGGTCAAAAACTTATTGTAAATTTAGTCCCTATTTTACAAAAATTCACTAAAAAAATAAAAAAATACGTAAATTCATATTTACATTAAACATGCACTCGACAAAAAATTCAGATAAAAAACCATCGAATAAGGCATCAAAAACCCAAAAAATAGAAAAACAACGAAAAATGCAGTTAAATGCATAAAAATATGCACATATTTGTATTTTCCTGCATATATCCGTGCGTGTTTTCATGTCGTGCATCTTTGTTGATTTATTTGCATACATCTGCGCACGTATTGCATAATTCTTGCATAAAAGTGTGTAATAATTCGCAGGCTAAATTTCACTTAAGTTTTCTTCGTGCAAATACATGCATACATGTGTGCAAATATTTCAAATAGTTGCACACATGTATGCAAGTTTCGGTCCAGATTTTCAAGCCAAATCAGCTTATGCAATAGTTGCACACATGTATGCAACTATTGGTAATAGTTGCATACATATATGCGATTTTTTTTAATTTGCATGGACTTCCGAGAATATTTTTAGATTTTAGAATTTTTTTTATTAGATAGCGCCTAAAATTCTGGCCAAAAAAAGAAAAAGGCGGAAGTTGAAAAATGGGGGGGAAGGGGAGGGGGGTTGGATTGAAACTTAGGGAGGGACGTGGCTTCTATTTTGATAAGTTTTAGGGACCTGACGCTTATTTTCACTTTTCAAAAACTTCAATAGGGTTATCGCTTTTAATTTCATTAGTTGTATTTCAAAGTTATCATTGTGGATAAGTTTTTGATTATCATTAGATTCATTGCAAGTTTGGCTTGGTAATTCTTCATTCTCTTTATTTACTAGTAAGTTCTTTATCATGTTCATTAGCCGATTAAATTACTCTTCTGATTCTTTTTGAAATTGTTTAATTTGCCTGTCGAGACATACGCTATCTTCTTCATAAGAGTTATTTTCAAAATTATATTCCAAGCGATTTTCACTACCAATATTATTTCCAAAATTAATTTCATTTTGACATTCATCCATGTAATCTTCTTGAAACGAGTAACCCTCACTGTTATAATTCATGCCATTATCATCCTCAAAATTATTTCCATATGCTATTTTGTTTTTATTATATTCATCAAAATTATATTAGTCCAAGGATTAACAGTCTATTTGATAATGGAAATAAATTTGATATTGAGAATAAAAATCGTAACCAGAATCATTGAAGTTCAAAGAGAAATTTTGGTTATTTCGAAACTTTGACTTGAATTATTTTGAAAATATTGTTAACGTTGGGGGTCATTTTCGGAATGTTTTTTATATCCATATTGATTTTGAGAAAAATTATTTTTTGATTTATTGGATATGCAAGCTTTCTCCCTTTCTTTCTTTCTTTTCTCCCTTTTGACTTTTGAGCTTGGCCCTTTCTTCGATTTTTTCCATTAAACATTGTCGAATATGATGCTCAACTATTTTGAAGTTTCTTCACGCAGCCACGCTCGAGGATTTTATGTTGAGATCTGGAATCGAGGCTAGTATGCAAGATTTGGTTGTTGTGATTTCTATCGAAGTCGTGGGGTGTAGCTCGGGTGAGGGTGGGTCATGATGACGCTGTGAGTTTGTGGAGATGGGTTCGTTATGGAGTCGCAATCAGTTTGGAGATGATGGATGCGATCAACTTTGTTGAAAAAGGTTATGATGTGGAATTCGGTGCTGGAGAGGGTTAAGTAGTTATCGAATTTGGCTATTCGGGACTCTGATGTTGGTCTATTGTTGTTGTGATGGTTAAGGTTTGTGATTGTGATTGGGTATGGGTTGATCGCATTCTGACTGTAAAGTAGTGGAAAAAGAAGAAATAATGAAAGAAACTTTGTTTTTTTAGTACTACGTAAACTAAAAAGCTATAAATTTTTTTTAATGTGATATCAAAAAGTAGGCACTGCGAAACAAAATAAAGAGGGAAACTTCAAATTTTTATTAGGTAAGGAAACAAAAGCTACAAATGAGAAAACCTAGCAACTAAAAAAAGTTTTTTTTTCGAATGAAGAAAATAAAATACGCAAAAAAACGTCAAAAGTAAAAGGAAACTAAAAAATGTTTTTTTAATAAACTAGGAAATTGGAAACGAGAATCAGAAAATGTAAAATTAAAAAGGGAACAAAAAAAAATAACAAGAGTCGAATATTAATAAACACTAGAAATTAATCCAACTCCCTGGCAACAACATCAAAAACTTGATCGATGATTTTATTTGTGAACAAAAACTGACATATGTTGTAATAAACCTGCGAGTATAGGTGGAATCCACAGGGAGTTGTGAAACTTCTATTGTTTATTTAAATTCTAGCTAAGTTAGACGAAATTGAGTAATTTATCTAGTTAGCTTAAACAAAAAATTGCTAGAGTTGAAGGAAATAATAAAATCGCAGAGAATCATAATAAAGAGGAATTTTATGTAATGGAAATTGAAATCATAGAGTAGGCAGAGAATAGGGAGATATATTGACCTTTTGGCAAACCAATTGATCCCAAATAATGTTGAAATAACATAAATAAGAACTAAGCCAAACGAAATGTAATAGAGAACTAAATCGAAAATAAAATAAAGACTTTATTGCAGAAATAGATGTTTGATTACAGAGAATAATCTAAAAAAACTAAGAAGAAATAAAAGAGAAAACCTAAGTTGATGGCTATTAGCGTCTAATGCCAAGATGTCCTAAACTAGTACTAGGTAGGGGCATTTATTGTACTCCTTAAATCTAGATCTTAAAAGAAAAAAATATCTAGAAACTTTGACACAGTCTTCCTTTATAATTCTCATTCTTTATTTTCTGGAAGTTCCTTTCTTCATATTCTCTGGGTCAGACAAAAGTCTGGTATGAGCGATAAGCATCAAAACAGAACAATAACAGGTATACTAAACCATACCTGAACCTGGACCTGCAACCAAAGAGTTAGCATAACATACCGCTCAATAATCTAAGGTGCCACTAAACATAAGGTGTAAAGAATACGGGGGTGGGGGTGTGCATGACAAAGTGAAAGCAAACAATCAAACATAACAACCATCCTCACATCTCTCACTCAGTGCGTAAAGCATACGATATCCACCACTTTGATCACCCTATTCCTTGCTATGATCACTCTGCCCCATGGAGTCATGATGACACCACTGCACTGATCCATAGCCATTAGTCTTTGCTATGTCCACTCTGCCCCCATGAAGTCATGGCAACTCCACTGCACTGGCTCATAGCCATGCTATGATCACTCTGCCCCATAGGGTAATTACTACCCCACTGCACTGATACGTAGCCTAACATCCGTCTTGGTGGTGAATCAAAGCTATGGACATCGATAACCCCTTAGCACACGTCCCGCAGCAAAGCCCAACTCATGAAGTTGACTCGTTGGTTCCCGACTGGATCCTGAGTTCTACTTCCTATTTGGACTTCCTTTGCATCTCGGGTTTTGGTCGAATTGGAGTTGGTCTTCAAAAGAGTCATCGCGTGGAAATAAAAGTACACGGCTGGTTTGGTTCGGTTGTATAGTGTTCCAGTTCCTCCATTCGGTTCGGTTCGGCATGCTCCAGCCTCTGGTTCGGTTCGGCTGCTTTTCATCCCCCAGACGCCGGTTAGGTTCGGGTCCCCTACGTTCACATCAGTTCGGTACTCCTGCCTTCGTGGCACTCCGGTTCGGTTCTCTACCCCTCTCGCTTTGGTTCGGTCCTTGTAGATCTGATCCCACGTCTTCCTGCCGTTCCGATCCGACCCCAACTCCACTCGGTTTTAATGGCCTTCCTTTTTGCCCTTGCATCCTCTTGTGCCAGGTTTCGGTCCGGTTCGCACCCTCTTGCCCAGTCCACCGATCCGATCCGAGCCCCATATCCGATCCGACCCGAAACTCTGCACAACTTTCTACAACTTTTTTCCGGCGACTGTTTTTACGCCATTCGACGGCGTTTTCGGCTAATCTATTTTTTCTAAACAATCACAAAACATACCATACAGTCATAGCAACATATAAAATCGACCACTAACATCAAAACGACAATTTGATAGGTTAAAACGGATCAAACATAGCCAAAATCCCATATTTTCCCTTAAGCATGTTTAAGCAAAACCAATGATAGGATTAGTTAAACTTAACCAAATTAACCAAATCTTCTAACAGAGGCCTAAAACAATATTTCGAAATTTATAAATTTTTTTCCAGATTTTTAACATGTATAATTTCACTAATTATCACTAATTACCTTTAATTAACCATAATTAGTGAGGAACTATACAAATCACTCACCTTAGCCACAAACAAAATACCAAATCTGAAATTATCCTCTGTTTGGCGCTGTTCCCAAGGCTATACAGCAGTTCTACCTCGATTCTTGTGCTAATCCGCTTTGATTTGATGTAGATTTGGCTTAATCCTTGATTAGAAAGTGGTTTAAAGGTGTTTTAGATGTTGGAGGCCATTACTAGGGTTCTAAGAATGAAAGTGGCCGCTATAAAAGTGAGAAAAGGGTGTTCTCTAAACCATAACAGCCCTTAAATACTCCAAATCCCGAAATTCCACTTTGGGCCTAGTTGTTAATCACCCAATTAAGCCCGGTTAAGCTGTTTTTCACCTTCCAAACCTTATTTCAGCCCTATCTCCCAAACGGTAAGCCTGTTTTTCACATATGACCACTCTACGGAAAGGTAAACTATCATCCGGATCTAATAGAAGTGGTTTCAGGTCAAAACTCTTTCCCAATCAAAAGGTATGGCCGAAACAAGATCAGCTAGGGGCAAAACAGTCATTTAAAAATTGGTAAAAATCATGAACATGGGAAATGACCCCAATAGTCATCTCCCAAAGTTACATGACCATACAACTTCATATGTAAAAGAAATAAATATTCTACGATCCTTCGATGCGTAGAATGCGGGTCGTTACATTCTCCCCCCTGAAGAAATTTCTTCCCCGAAATTCCTTAATCCAAAGCATACAAAGGATCCCGCATGCCTACCAGCCACATACAACAATCAAACATGCAAAACAAACAAAATAAGCCTATCGTAGCATGCGGAAAGACTAAATCGAAACGAAAATTTTACCAGGCGAAGAGTTCTGGATACGTCTTCCTAATGCTCTCCTCTATCTCCCAAGTATAGTCATTCTCATTCTCTCCCCACTGAACTTTGACTAGATTCACTGCTTTTCTTCGAAGTTGCTTCGTATCGTTCCCAATAATACGCATAGGTCTGCGGTTCCCAACCGCCGCGGGTTCAACCTCGATATCATCCAACTGATCAGGTGAAATAGTCACATCGGGGTCGTGCACGAATTTCCTTAACTGGGAAATATGAAATACGTTATGAACTCCTGCCATCTTCTCTGGTAATTCATATTTATATGTAACACCCCGTAATTTTATAACATTAAAATTCACAAATTAAAGTATATTTAATTTTTAGAAAAGAATTAAGTGAAATGGGTTGCACAGAGAAATATATATATATTGATATATATATATATAAATTAAAAATTAAATAAATAAATATGCGAAAAAGTTCAAAACAGCGAATTGGGAGGGGAAATAACTGAATCGGCCCATTTTTGAGGTCGACCTGAGCCTCGCTGGGTCGACTAGGAGTTAATCCAGGGTGTTTGGCTGTCAACCCGTGGGCCGATTCGCTCAAATGCAGATTTTGCATTTGATTGGTTCTCATGGTTCAGGGTTAATCTAATGGTCCTAAATAACTCCCTACACCTATAAATACATCCTAATGCTAACCCTAAACCTAATTAAAATAGAATAGTTACCGTCGCCATGGAAATCAATGGAGCCGCCGCCAACTAAGAAAGAAGAAAAGCAAATTCAATTCTAATTCTCTCAACCCTAAAGCAAAGCAAAACTCTCTCTTTTCTTCTCTAAATTGTGAGTATGATGATCTTAACAAGATTATTATCATTTTAATTAGGTTGAGTTATGAATGGATTATGAGTAGATGATGTGAATTATCATATATGTTGTTGTAAACCCCTTTTGCTCTCATGTATATTGTAAATCCAATGTTATGTGATGATGATATCTTATATGCTGTAAATCATGCTATGATGATGTTATGTATGTTGAAAGTTTCTATGCTAAGTTGTGATGAATCATACATGTTAAAAAGGCCATGATGTTACCATCTATGCTAGTTAGTTCATATTAATTAAATCATCATGTTTGGGTTATGTTGATCTATATGACAAGTCACATATGCAAGTTAGATTGATTAGAAAAGTTATGAACATATGCCAAGACATCTATTATGACATCTAGAATTATGCTATGACATATGTGATATCCTATGCTAGTTCACACCATCATTATGTTGCCTAAAAACCCCATATGAAAGTTTATATATAGATTTAGGCTATGATCATATCATGTAAATTGAGACATTTAACAAGTTGACACCTTTTGATCCTTAACATGTGTAGTTTATGCAAGTTTCACCCCTATTATGATTAGATTTATTTTAATTGTCTATATGTTGTGATAATTTATCTTTATGCTAGGTGTTAGACTATACAAGTCTAGCCTATATTATGCGTTGAATAAGCGAACGTATAAACGTGGGGTAGGGGTAATATTAAGGATTTAATATTAAAAAGTTGGGGTGCAATTGATATGATTTTGCATGCCATAAGTGGATGGCCATAATTGAGTCAATTATGGACATCATTAAAAGTTGACTTAATTAATAATTTGAATAGGGAATTATTAAAACTGGGGTAAAAGATTTTAAGTGTTAATCAATGCTTAGGACACGAGGTTGGACTCGTTTGTGACGTAAACCTGCCCGGACCCGCCCGGCAAATCCAGTGGTCACAAATGTCAACCCAATGTGAGAGGTCCTAGGCCTAAACTAAAGCATAACGGTTGTAAAGACACGAGGTTAGACTCTTTTATGGTGTAAGACTGCCCCGGACCCGCCCGACAAATCCAGCTGCCATAAATGCCAGTCTAATGTGAGAGGTCTTTACGAGGTTATGGCCTGAATGAATTAAGAAATACTTAACCAGATAAACATGTAAGGTGGGACATGGGGGTTAAGTAGGTGCCTTGGGTGGCATGACGAATCTAGGGGGTGCCCTTAGTGGCATGTGAAATACGATTAGTAAGACTTAACAAAACACACATGTAAATGAACATGACAAGAGGGTTAAGTGGGATATACTAGTGACAAGCTTAGGTGGGTAGCTTGTGGGGGCCCATTTCGACCAGTATCCCAAACGTATCTTTGTGGGCTCGACCCAAGTCGAGGACGGGACACGCATGCTGGGTTTGACTGTAAGAGGCCAATACGGGGAGCGGTGGCAACGCAAGTCCAACAGGTTTCATATGTGTGTGTGGACCCGGGCTGGTAGATAAGACGTTGTTGCATCGTGTAGGTATAAGCCGTGCATTCTCAAGTTGTATCGGGTTGCCACTTTAGGGGAGTGATACACCCCACTGTGGGGCCAGCACGGGTATCTACGAGTAGGGAGCCGATCGAAAGTGGGTAGTGGGGTACACCTAGTGGAGATAGGGGCAGACGGCACCTATGTAGTCAGCTAGGGGTACGTAAGGCTATTTATAAAGTTTCTGTGTGAAGCAAGTGGGATCAAACAATAGGGTGACTGGTGTGGTGCAGTGTAGTAATGTGCGGTGCAATGTAGTAATCATTCATTAGTAATTAGGTGTGCCTTTACCGTTATCTTTAACGTTATCTTAAACACTATCTTTATCTTCCTAAGAGTTCATAGACATTTACTTGTCTTCCAGCTTGTGCCTTAGTCTAGTTATTTTGATAATAGTATTGTTAGAATTATCATACTCGCCAGACTTTATGTCTGACCCCCTCTATTTCTATCCTTTTTCCCCTCCAGGTCCTCAGGTTGGGCCCAGCTCTAGTGGAGTTTGATTGAATTGCTTCATCTCTCTTTGGAAAGCTTGGACCATTGAAGTAAAGTCCAGCTTGTTATCTTTTTAATGGCTATTTATGTAATGGGATTATGTATTTTGTTTTTATGAAGATGGATATTGTACTTGGTTATGATCTATGGTTTTATGATGTAACAAACATGTTTAATTTCCGCTGCAATAAAATGAAGTTTTAGATTTCCAAGTACTATTTATTATCTGTCTTGTTGTAATTTTTCTATTCTATATTCACTTATAACCTCAATGGAAGTTAATGCATTCCCTTTGTGAGTGACATTAATGGACGTGGGGTGTTACACGTGGTATCAGAGCTTAAGGTTACCAGAACAGATAAAAGTACTTTAGAAAAATAGTTATTTTTGGAAGAAGTGTTTTCAAAAACATGTTTTAATGATAAATTTAAAGAGAAAAGTTTTTGAGAAAAACATAATCCCAAATAGCCACATATCTTTATCTTTCGAATTCTCCATTTTGAATCTTTCCTTTTTCGTTTCAGCATGGCTGAAGATATTAATCTACCCGACAGTGTAACGATACCAGGATGGTATAGGAGGCTATTGGAGGCTAGGGCCGCTGCAGGTCCAGCCAATATTCCTCCACCACCAGTTGCACCCGTTCCTCCTCCTCCTCCTCGCGTAGATACTTTTGCAAAGACGTGCAAGGAATTCAAGGCTATGGGTGGAAAACCATTTCAAGGGTCAGAAACGATTGTGGAAGCTAGAGATTGGCTTAAGGAGGTGGAAGAATTGCTAGAAATCTTTGAAGTAGAAGAAGGGAAGAGAGTTCGTTTAGCAGCTTGGTTGATGAAGGGAGAGGCCTCGTTTTGGTGGGAGGTCACTAATGGGGAGCGTCCTGTTGACTCTTGGGCAGATTTCAGACATAGGTTCGAGGCGAAGTTTCTCTCAAGGGCGGAAGAAAATCTATATATGGAAAGGTTCTTGACATTGAAGCAAGGAAGCTCATCAGTGAAAGAATATGTCAATAAATTTAATCAATTAGCAAGGTTTGGCTTGGACTTAGTGAACACGCCGGAGAAGAAGGCTCTAAGGTTCGTGAATGGCTTGAATGAACCATTGCAAGGGTTGGCTATGACCCACATCCCGATGGGGGCCACCTTTGAGAAGTTAGTAGAAATGGCGCTCATGCATGAGGAGAAAAGCGCTAAAGCTGATAAGGCACCCGAGAAGAAGGGGGATCAGAAGAAACCACAACAACAAAACAAGAAGGGTGGAAAAGACAATAATGGCAAGGGAAAGAAGAAGTGCTTTAACTGTGGAACCCCAGGCCATCTCAGCAAGGATTGCCGAAAGAAAAAGAAGACATGCTGTTTTCATTGTGGCGATGCGGGACATTTAGTGAAGGACTGCCCAAAGAAGGGGTAGAGGGCAGGAGCTACCTCGGGAGGACAGGTGCAGGCGCTTATGGCACCAGGCCAGGCTAGGGGACAAGTTCAGGCTCTCGCGGTCCCACCGCTGCAAGAACGAGGTAGAACCATTTCTGTTGAAAGCTTAGTTTTTCTGTTTGATCATCCTGTCCGTACCTTATTCGATTCGGGCGCATCACATTCATTTATCTCTACATCATTAGTTGAATCACTGCACTTAAACACCAGTTTAGTAGAGGATCCCTTAGTTGTTTCGAATCCAATAGGGGGCTCAGCTTATTTGTCCATGATGTGTTTGGATTTGAAAATTTCCATACTTAGCGTTGAATTTAGATGTGATGCTTATGTGTTGGGCTTTACGGGCTATGGGCTAATTTTAGGAATGGATTGGTTATCCAGAAATGGGGTCGTTCTTGATTGTGAAAGGAGAGTAGTTAGGCTCGTGACTCGCCTTGGCAACACTCTCGAAATCTTTTATAATCCCATAAATTCGGTTATGCTAAGTTATCTAGAATCGCTTGACGCGTCTGAGGAAAATCTATGATCTGTTAGAGTGGTCCGAGAATATTCGGATGTGTTTGAGGAGGTGAAGGGCTTGCCTCCGAAGCGGGAGATAGATTTTCGAATATATCTTGTGGATAATGCGAAACCAGTATCTTTGCGGTACGCCACATGGCTCCACGTGAAAGGAGGGAACTCGGTAAGCAAGTGAAGGAGTTGCTTGAGAAAGGGTTCATAAGACGAAGTATATCGGAGTGGGGTGCTCCAGTAGTATTTGCCACGAAGGCGGATGGGTCCCTTAGACTTTGTGTGGACTATAGAGAACTTAATAAGCTTACTAAGAAGAATAGACACCCACTGCCGAGGATTGACGATCTCTTCGATCAGTTAGTTGGCGCCTCAGTGTTTTCGCAGTTGGACTTAGCCACTGGTTTCCATTAGTTGAGAGTGGCTGAGGATAACATTGACAAGACTGACTTTAGGACTCCGGACGGTTTCTATGAATGGCTAGTGATGCCCTTCGGTTTGACAAACGCCCCCGCATACTTTGTTGATTTGATGAGTAGGGTGTTTAGGGAGTACCTTAACAAATTTGTGGTAGTCTTTGTAGATGACATCTTGATCTTTTCTAAGGATGAAGAAGAGCATGCCCTACATCTTAGGGAAGTGTTGGAGACTCTTCGAGCGCATAAGCTTAAAGCTAAATTTTCTAAGTGACACTTTTGGAGGAAGGAAGTATGGTTCTTAGGACACGTGGTTTCCAAAGAAGGGATAGCTGTAGATCCCGCGAAGGTGGTGGCCATCCAAGATTGGAAGGTCCCTAAAAATGCTACCGAAGTAAGAAGTTTCTTGGGGTTGGCTGGCTACTATAGGAAGTTTATCAAAGACTTCGCAAAGATATCAGCTCCATTGACACGCTTGACGAAGAAGAACCTAGTTTTCACTTGGGACGTAAATTGTGATGATGCGTTCCAACGTTTGAAGAGAGCTTTGACTTCAGCCCCAGTCTTAGTATTGCCAGACGGGAGTAAGCCGTTTACCGTTTATACTGATGCTTGTGGGACAGGACTAAGCGCAGTCTTAATGCAAGAGGGTAGGGTAATAGCCTATGGTGGAAGGCAGATGAGAGCGCATGAGAAGAATTACCCCATACATGACCTAGAGTTGGCCGCTATTGTTTTCGCGCTTAAGTCTTGGCGTCATTATCTTCTTGGCGAGAAATTCGAACTATTCACTGACCACAAATCTTTAAAATACCTATTCTCTCAAAAGGACTTGAACTTAAGGCAGCAAAGGTGGATGGAGTTCTTAGCGTCCTACGACTTTGAGATAGCATATACCCCTGGCAAGGGTAACGTGGTGGCCGATGCCTTAAGTAGAAAAAGATTATCCTTAAGTCCTTTGTTTGTTGAGCGACGAAGTTTAGAGTTCATCTCTATGTTTGATTTTTGACCTTCCGTTGACTTCGTACCCGGTTTGCTAGCATCCTTGGAGGTCAGATCTACGCTTTTGGGACGGATTGGCGAGGCACAACGAGACGACCCATAGTTAGTTGAGTTAGTAGAAAAGCTCAAAGCAGGGGAGTCATCAAGCTATCTCTGTAGGTATACCCTAGATGATAAGGGTTGGTTACGTAGGGACGGTAGACTTTGTGTACCAAAAGACGATGACCTAAGGAAGACTATTCTTGACGAAGCACATCGTTCGAAGATAACCATTCATCCCGGCGGGGATAGGATGTACAAAGACATGAAGAGAGTTTACTTTTGGGCCGGCATGAAGAAAGATGTGGCCGAGTATGTCGCTAGATGCTTGGTGTGCCAACAAGTAAAAGCGGAGCAAAAGAAACCCGGTGGGTTGCTTCACCCATTGGAGGTTCCACTATGGAAGTGGGAAAGTGTCTCGATGGATTTTATGGATGGGTTACCGCGATCAAGGAAGGGTAATGCAGGAATTTGGGTTATAGTAGATAGACTTGCTAAAAGCGCCAATTTCATTCCCGTAAAGAGTAAGAGGACTGCTCTATGGTTAGCCTCCGTATACGTTCGAGAAATAGTTCGTTTGCACGGTGTTCCTTCTAGCATAGTGAGCGACCGCGATCCTATTTTCACTAGCGAATTTTGGAGAAGCTTACAAGAGGCGGTAGGGACTCAGTTATGTTTGAGCACCGCATATCATCCTCAGACGGACGGCCAGACCGAGAGGGTGAATCGCATTCTAGAGGATCTGTTGAGGCTATGTATCCTAGACTTTGGGGGTACGTGGGAAGAGCATCATCCATTGGTGGAGTTCGCATATAATAACAGCTTTCAGTCCAGCATTGGTATGGCACCATTCGAAGCTCTTTATGGACGACCTTGTCGTTCACCTACATGTTGGTGGGAATCTACGGGTAAGATCTTACTTGGGCCCGATATGATTAGGGAGACTTCGGAGAAGATCGACTTGATTCGAAGGAGGATGAAAGCAGCACAGGATAGGCAGAAATCTTATGCGGATAAGAGGAGGACAGATCTCGAGTTTGAAGTTGGGGACATGGTCTTTGTCAAAGTGTCTCCATTACGAAACGTTGTTCGCTTTGGGTCCATTAGGAAATTAGCACCAAGGTTCGTAGGGCCGTTTCCTATTAAGGAGAAGATTGGACGGATGGCGTATAGAGTGGAGTTGCCCGAGAGACTTAGTGGTGTACATGACGTATTCCATGTTTCACATTTGAGGAAGTGCTTGCACGAGACCGCGGAAGTGGTAGAGTCGAGCTTGCTTAGAGAGGTGGAGATAGAGCGTGATGCGACAATTCGACGAGCTCCTACGCGCATTCTTGGGTCGGAGATCAAGAGGTTGAGGAATCGAGAGGTCAGACTAGTCAAAGTGCAATGGGGAGATGATGAGAGCAACGCTACTTGGGAGACAGAAGAGAAGATGCGTTCACGATACCCTTTTCTTTTTGAGGGTATGTCCTTTAATTTCTCCTTTATCTCTTAGCTTGTACTTATCTTATCTTTAGTATATCCTCTCGCTAGTATCTTTGACCTTTAGTTAGGATAATCCTATGGTTGAAACATGTGTTTGAGACATGTTATGTATGGTGGATGCAAAGTGGATGCAAGTGTTTGCTAGTGGTTGCTCGTGGATGCATATACACACACTATTAGGCACCAGATCGGCTCAGTCACTTCAGATTGCATATATATGGATGTATTTAGTAAAATGGATGTATAATGGTTGTATTATCATATAGTTGCTGCATTCGGGTGGATGGTTGTGCATGCATATAGAATTAATATGTATCATTAGGAATCTTTTGCATACATATTGGACGCATGGCACTATCATGATTTGCACTAAGGAGGTCGACTGAATCAGTAGACCGCCTAATTTTGCATTAGATATGGACATATACACACACTGCGCATATAAACATTAAAGCATTAGAAGTCTGTTAAGGACAATGGATGCTGGTGTTTGATGGTTGAGTAGATGGACGATTAGATGGTAGGATATACATTCTTCTTGACTTGGAGATTTCGGGGACGAAATCCTTTAAGGAGGGGAGAATGTAACACCCTGTAATTTTATAACATTAAAATTCACAAATTAAAGTATACTTAATTTTTAGAAAAGAATTAAGTGAAATGGGTTGCGCAGAGAAATATATATATATATTGATATATATATATATAAATTAAAAATTAAATAAATAAATATGCGAAAAAGTTCAAAACAGCGAATTGGAAGGGGAAATAACCGAACCGGCCCATTTTTGAGGTCGACCCGAGCTCCGATGGGTCGACTAGGGGTTAATCCAGGGTGTTTGGCTGTCAACCCGTGGGCCGATTCGCTCAAATGCAGATTTTGCATTTGATTGGTTCTCATGGTTCAGGGTTAATCTAATGGTCCTAAATAACTCCCTACACCTATAAATACATCCTAATGCTAACCCTAAACCTAATTAAAATAGAATAGTTACCGTCGCCATGGAAATCAATGGAGCCGCCGCCAACTAAGAAAGAAGAAAAGTAAATTCAATTCTAATTCTCTCAACCCTAAAGCAAAGAAAAACTCTCTCTTTTCTTCTCTAAATTGTGAGTATGATGATCTTAACAAGATTATTATCATTTTAATTAGGTTGAGTTATGAATGGATTATGAGTAGATGATGTGAATTATCATATATGTTGTTGTAAACCCCTTTTGCTATCATGTATATTGTAAATCCAATGTTATGTGATGATGATATCTTATATGTTGTAAATCATGCTATGATGATGTTATGTATGTTGAAAGTTTCTATGCTAAGTTGTGATGAATCATACATGTTAAAAAGGCCATGATGTTACCATCTATGCTAGTTAGTTCATATTAATTAAATCATCATGTTTGGGTTATGTTGATCTATATGACAAGTCACATATGCAAGTTAGATTGATTAGAAAAGTTATGAACATATGCCAAGACATCTATTATGACATCTAGAATTATGCTATGCCATATGTGATATCCTATGCTAGTACACACCATCATTATGTTGCCTAAAAACCCCATATGCAAGTTTATGTATAGATTTGGGCTATGATCATATCATGTAAATTGAGACATTTAACAAGTTGACACCTTTTGATCCTTAACATGTGTAGTTTATGCAAGTTTCACCCCTATTATGATTAGATTTATTTTAATTGTCTATATGTTGTGATAATTTATCTTTGTGCTAGGTGTTAGACTATACAAGTCTAGCCTATATTTTGCGTTGAATAAGCGAACGTATAAACGTGGGGTAGGGGTAATATTAAGGATTTAATATTAAAAAGTTGGGGTGCAATTGATATGATTTTGCATGCCATAAGTGGATGGCCATAATTGAGTCAATTATGGACATCATTAAAAGTTGACTTAATTAATAATTTGAATAGGGAATTTTTAAAACTGGGGTAAAAGATTTTAAGTGTTAATCAATGCTTAGGACACGAGGTTGGACTCGTTTGTGACGTAAACCTGCTCGGACCCGCCAGGCAAATCCAGTGGTCACAAATGTCAGCCCAATGTGAGAGGTCCTAGGCCTAAACTAAAGCATAACGGTTGTAAAGACACGAAGTTAGACTCTTTTATGGTGTAAGACTGCCCGGACCCGCCCGGCAAATCCAGCTGCCATAAATGCCACTCTAATGTGAGAGGTCTTTATGTGGTTATGGCCTGAATGAATTAAGAAATACTTAACCAGATAAACATGTAAGGTGGGACATGGGGGTTAAGTAGGTGCCTTGGGTGGCATGAGGAATCTAGGGGGTGCCCTTAGTGGCATGTGAAATACGATTAGTAAGACTTAACCAAACACACATGTAAATGAACATCACTAAGAGGGTTAAGTGGGATATACTAGTGACAAGCTTAGGTGGGTAGCTTTTGGGGGCCCATTTCGACCAGTATCCCAAACGTATCTTTGTGGGCTCGACCCAAGTCGAGGACGGGACACGCATGCTGGGTTTGACTGTAAGAGGCCAAAACGGGGAGCGGTGGCAACGCAAGTCCAACGGGTTTCATATGCGTGTGTGGACCCGGGCTGGTAGATAAGACGTTGTTGCATCGTGTAGGTAAAAGCCGTGCATTCTCAAGTTGTATCGGGTTGCCACTTTAGGGGAGTGATACACCCCACTGTGGGGCCAGCACGGGTATCTACGAGTAGGGAGCCGATCGAAAGTGGGTAGTGGGGTACACCTAGTGGAGATAGGGGCAGACGGCACCTATGTAGTCAGCTAGGGGTACGTAAGGCTATTTATAAAGTTTCTGTGTGAAGCAAGTGGGATCAAACAATAGGGTGACTGGTGTGGTGCAGTGTAGTAATGTGTGGTGCAATGTAGTAATCATTCGTTAGTAATTAGGTGCGCCTTTACCGTTATCTTTAACGTTATCTTAAACACTATCTTTATCTTCCTAAGAGTTCATAGACATTTACTTGTCTTCCAGCTTGTGCCTTAGTCTAGTTATTTTGACAATAGTATTGTTAGAATTATCATACTCGCCAGACTTTATGTCTGACCCCCTCTATTTCTATCCTTTTTCCCCCTCCAGGTCCTCAGGTTGGGCCCAGCTCTAGTGGAGTTTGATTGAATTGCTTCATCTCTCTTTGGAAAGCTTGGACCGTTGAAGTAAAGTCCAGCTTGTTATCTTTTTAATGGCTATTTATGTAATGGGATTATGTATTATGTTTTTATGAAGATGGATATTGTACTTGGTTATGATCTATGGTTTTATGATGTAACAAATATGTTTAATTTCCGCTGCAATAAAATGAAGTTTTAGATTTCCAAGTACTATTTATTATCTGTCTTATTGTAATTTTTCTGTTCTATATTCACTTATAACCTCCATGGAAGTTAATGCATTCCCTTTGTGAGTGACATTAATGGACGTGGGGTGTTACATTATATGCCAAATTCCCAACCTGTTCGAGAACTGGGAATGGACCGACAAATCTTGGTGCTAACTTGCCTCTCCTGCCAATTCGTATCACGCTCTTAAACGGAGAAATCTTGACAAACACCAAGTCGCCAATGGAGAACTTTAAATCTCTTCTCCTCTTATCAGCATAACTCTTCTACCTATCTTGGGCAGCCTTCATTCGATGTCAGATAATTTTAATCTTGTCTGAGGTTTCTCTTATCACATCTGGTTCAAGCACAAACTTCTCACCAGTTTCTAACCAACATGACGGAGTTGCACGGTCTTCCGTACAAAGCTTCAAATGGAGCCATACCGATACTGGATTGATAACTATTATTATAGGCAAACTCTACTAGATGTAGATGGTCATCCCATGATCCACCAAAATCCAATACACAAGCTCGCAAAAGATCTTCTAACACTCGATTCACCCTCTTTGTCTATCCATCGGTTTGAGGATGATACACGGTACTGAGATGTAATTCTGATTCTAACGCCTCTTGTAAGCTCTTCCAAAATCCACTAGTGAACAACGGATCTCAGTCACTCACAATGCCTTTGGGTATCCCATGAAATCTCACTACCCACTTTACATATAGTTCTGCTAACTTAGCTGCCGTTCTATTCGACTTGACGGGTATAAACTTTGCACTCTTAGTCAATCGGTCCACAATCACCCAAATGCTATCATGGCCTAATCTAGTCCTTGGTAACCCATCAATGAAATCCATTGAGACTTGTTCCCATTTCCATTCTGGAACTTCTAATGGTTGCAACAAACCACTAGGCTTCTTTTGCTCAGCTTTAAGTAGCTGACAGTTCATGCATTTGGATATAAGCTTCCCAACGTCCCTTTTCATCTCTTCCCAGTAGTAGGTCTGCTTCATGTCTCGATACATCTTGTTACCATCGGGATGTATAGTCAGTTTTGAGTGATGACATTCTCTAAGCACTTCATCTCTCAATCCATTTACATTGGGCACAATAAGTCTTCCATTCTTTCTAAGCCATCCATCTCGATCAAGCCCATACTTGTTCATCTCCTCATCGCTACTCATCTCTAACTTGGAGATGATTTCCAATAGGTTAGGATCGTCCCTCTGACTGGAACCAATCCGCTCAATCAAAGTGGGTCTGATCGTCAAACTTGCTAACATTTCTGGTTCCAATTCGCACTTTGGTCTGAAATCATACCCAGCGATGTACTCCAGTTGCTTCCATTCTAGAAACATAGCCCCTAAACTGGCATGTCTTCTACTCATTTCATCAGCTACCGCATTTCCCTTTCCTGGTGTGTATGCGATATCAAAATCGTAGGAAGCCAAGAATTCTAACCATCTTTGCTGTTGGAGAATTAGATCCTTTTGAGAGAAAAGATACTTTAATGACTTATGATCGGTAAACAACTCGAATCTTTCTCCCAAGAGATAATGTCTCCACATTTTCAACGCGAATACGATCGCTGCTAATTTCAAGTCATGGGTAAGGTATCTTTTCTCGTGCGATTTCAATTGCCGACTTGCATAAGCTACAACCCTACCTCATTGCATCAGTATAGCACCTAGTCCGGTACCACATGCATCTGTATATATTGTCATCTCTTCATTCCCCTTAGGAATGACTAACACTGGTGCACATATCAACTTTTCCTTTAGACTCTTGAATGCATTCTCGCATTTTTCGTCCCAGATGAAAGGTTGATTTTTCTTAGACAACTGAGTCAACGGTGCTGCTATCTTAGAGAAGTTTGGATAAATTTGCGATAATATCCAGCTAATCCCAAGAAACTTCTTATGTCCATTGCATTCTTGGGTGTAGACCAATCTTGTACCATAGCTACCTTCGCAGGGTCCACGGCAATACCATTTTATGAAACAACATGGCCCAAGAATCTCACTTCCCTTCTCCAGAAGTGACATTTAGAAAACTTTGCTTTCAATTGGTGTTTTCTCAACACCTCCATCACTATCCTCAAGTGTTCCTTGTGTTCTTCCTCTGTCCTCGAATAAACAAGTATATCGTCCATGACATAAGAACAAATTTATTCAATTGATCTCTGAATACCCTATTCATAAGATCCACAAAATATGCTGGTGCATCGGTCAACCCGAATGGCATGACCAACCACTCATAAAATCCAGATGGCGTACGAAAGGTCATTTTAGCTATACTCTCAGCTTCCACTCTAAGCTGATGAAAACCTGTCGCGAGATCCAACTAGAAGAATACTCTCATGCTACTCAACTGATCAAACAAATCATCTATCTGTGGTAGAGGATACTTATTCTTCCTCATCACCTTGTTCAATTCGCGGTATTCCACACACAATCGAAGCGAACCATCTGCCTTGGTAGCAAACACAACTGGTGCTCCCCACTCAGAAACACTTCTTCTGATAAATCCCTTCTTCAAAAGATCGCTCACTTGCACCCCGAGCTCTCGCTGCTCCCTTGGTACCATACGACGAAGTGGCATCACTATAGGTCAGGCATCTTTCAATAAGTCAATACGGAACTTAATCTCTCGGTGTGTGGAAGTCCGGTCACTTCCTCGAAAATGTCCGGATACTGGCCAGCCACGGGCACATCTGACAACTCATCATGTGGGATGTCGAGGGAATTTAGAAAACTATCCATTACCCCATCATTAGGTATACCACCAAACACTACCCTCCGCCCATCGTCCGCTCTAACTATCACCAAAAAGCTCTCACAGTCTACCACCACCCCGTATCTTTGGAGCCAATCGACTCCCAAAATAATGTCAAACCCAGTAAAGCCCAAAACAAAGCAATCACATACAAACATGCATCCATGACTCGATAAGACCACATTACGACAAATCATGCTAAGGCTAGTTGAACCACCAATCAGGTTCGTCACTACTAAAGGTCTATCGACAATCTCGGGTTCCAATCCCAACCTATCTACCAGGTCACTAGATATGAAGGAACTGGAAGCTCCGGTATCAAACAATACTCGAACATGAACATCATAAACAGAAAGCATATCTTGAATAACAACATTGTTTCCCTTCTTTTGCCGCAGTTGGGGCATTCGACGAAGAAGGAACAACATTGATAGCATATGCTTTCACAATATGCTTTTCTTTAGGGGGTTGCGGACACTTATCCTTGTGATGTCCCACTTGGCCACAGTTGAAGCACTTCCTATCCGCTGGCTTGGCCCAACATTCTTTGGCATAGTGGCCCTTCTTACCACAGCTGAAGCACTCAACATCTTTCTTATTCTTTTTCTTCTAGCCATCCTTGATCTGATTCTGCTTTCTCTTATTCTGAGAACCATTCTTGCCTCCACCGCTTGCTTGCGGCTTTGGCTCCTCTGCAGATGCAGCCTCAATCTTCGACTTAGGGTAAAGACTCTCTGACCTCAATGCTTTCCCCACAATCGATTCAAACGTCTCATCGATGTGGTTAATAAGCCTTTCCCCCAAGTACTGATCCAAGCCTGTTATAAACTTCTCGTTCTTCTTCTCGGGAGTGTCAATGAGGGATAATCCATACTTCGATAAAGTATCGAATTCTGCAATGTACTCCGAGACTGCCCTACCATTCTGCTTAAGTTCCAGAAATTTCCTAAACAACTCTAACTTCTGGGCAGCTGGGATAAAATTTTCACCGAATCGGGCCTTAAACTGATCCCACATAACTTGATCCTCTGGAGTAGCTGCCTAAATAGCGTTCCACCAATTCATTGCCCGTCCTTGCAGTTGACGGGACGCTAGCTTTCTCTTCATCGCATCCTCGATACCTAAGTCTTCAAAGATACGCTCACAGCTATCCAACCAATCCTGAACATCCGTGGCCGATTCCGTTCCATGGAACGGCTTTCCACCAAGACTAGTGTAATCCTTGCATAGCTTGGCAAAATCGACCCTAGGCGCCTGCACTGCTGCACCACCACCATTTGCAGCATTGGGAACTGCTCCTTGCACATTTCTAAGCATCTCTCTCATTAAGTCAGTAAACATAGCCCTCATGTCATGAGCATTCCCATTATTGGCTCCTCTACCAGCACTCCTCGTATATCGGCTCATCGTTCAATCTGTAAAGAGAAATGATTAACCATCCTCTTTGTGGTGTCAGTGCATTGCGACTTACTCCTTAGCTATACTAATAGTGTGTATATATATATAGCTTTTGAAAACAAAAATAATCACAAATACGCACTCTCATATACGTATTATCTCTCGCTGGTGTCTTTCCCTAGGTTAACTACGCAACCTAGAGCTCTGATACCAAATGTGATGGCCCGCCCCGCACTAGCCGACATTTCCCATGAAAGTGCGCTGTGTCGATGTCCAACCAGCACGGAACGGTCGCCAAAGAAAGGAAAAAGAAGAGAACTTACTGGTGAACTAACAAAGAACCTGTACAATATCTCACAGCGCATGGAATAAAATATAATAATAATAACATACTTTGACACAAAATAGGTGAGACAGTGCATAAGCTGAAAATTAAACATCATAGCAACGGAAAATCCAATTACAGCCTATGTTCCACATCATCCTTACTACAACTTTAAAACTGTCTCCAAAGCAAAAGAAAGGAAAGGTACACTACTAATGCCCAAAGTAGCGACCAACAGCAACACAGGGAGAATATCTATATATATCATACGTGGGAGCCTCCTGCTCGTCTCCGGTACAACTACCCATGCATACCACCTAACTTATCTCTAGTCTGCCCATTTAAGAGCACCCAGAGTAATAAGAAGAGACATAAAACTGTGGGTCAGATAAAAGTCTGGTATGAGCGATAAGCATCAAAACAGAACAAAAACAGGTATACTAAACTATACCTGAACCTGGACCTGCAACCAAAGAGTTAGCACAACATACCGCTTAACATCCGTCTTGGTGGTGAATCAAAGCTATGGACGTCAATAACCGCTTAGCACACGTCCCGCAGCAAAGCCCAACTCATGAAGTTGACTCGTTGGTTCCCGACTAGATCCTGAGTTCTACTTCCTATTTGGACTTTCCTTGCATCTCGGGTTTAGGTCGAATTGGAGTTGGTCTTCAAAAGAGTCGTCGTGTGGAAATAAAAGTACACGCCTGGTTTGGTTCGGTTGTATAGTGTTCCAGTTCCTCCATTCGGTTCGGTTCGACATGCTCCAACCTCTGGTTCGGTTCGGCTGCTTTTCATCCCTCAGATGCCAGTTCGGTTCGGGTCCTCTACGTTCGCATCGGTTCGGTACTCCTGCCTTCGTGGCACTCCGGTTTGGTTCTCTACCCCTCTCGCTTCGGTTCGGTCCTCGTAGATCCGATCCCACGTCTTCCTTCCGTTCTGATCCGACCCCGACTCCACTCGGTTTTAATGGCCTTCCTTTTTGCCCTTGCATCCTCTTGTGCCAGGTTCCGGTCTGGTTCGTACCCTCTTGCCCAGTCCACAAATCCGATCCGACCCGAAACCCTGCACAACTTTCTGCAACTTTTTTCCAGTGACTGTTTTTACGCCATTCGACGGCGTTTTTGGCTAATCTATCTTTTCTAAACAATCACAAAACATACCATACAGTCGTAGCAACATATAGAATCGACCACTAACATCAAAACGACAATTTGATAGGTTAAAACGGATCAAACATAGCCAAAATCCCATATTTTCCCTTAAGCATGTTTAAGCAAAACCAATGATAGGATTAGTAAAACTTAACCAAACTAACCAAATCTTCTAATAGAGGCCTAAAACAATATTTCAAAATTTATAAATATTTTTCTAGATTTTTAACATTTATAATTTCATTAATTATCACTAATTACCCTTAATTAACCATAATTAGTGAGGAACTGTGCAAATCACTCACCTTAGCCACAAACAAAATACCAAATCTGAAATTATCCTTTGTTTGGCGCTGTTCCCAAGGCTATACAGCAGTTCTACCTTGATTCTTGTGCTAATCCGCTTTGGTTTGATGTAGATTTGGCTTAATCCTTGATTAGAAAGTGGTTTAGAGGTGTTTTAAATGTTGGAGGCCATTACTAGGGTTCTAAGAATGAAAGTGGCGGCTGTAAAAGTGAGAAAAGGGTGTTCTCTAAACAATAACAGCCCTTAAATACTCCAAATCCCGAAATTCCCCTTTGGGCCTAGCTGTTAATTACCCAATTAAGCCCGGTTAAGCTGTTTTTCACCTTCCGAACCTTATTTCAACCTTATCTCCCAAACGGTTAGTCCGTTTTTCACATATGACCACTCTACGGAAAGGTAAACCATCATTGAATCTAATGGAAGTAGTTTCAGGTAAAAACTCCTTCCCAATCAAAAGTTATGGCCGAAACAAGATCAGCTAGGGGCAAAACGATCATTTAAAAATCGGTAAAATCATGAACATGGGAAATGACCCTAATAGTCGTCTCCCAAAGTTACATGACCATACGACTTCATATGTAAAAGAAATAAATATTCTACGATTGTTCGATGCGTAGAATGCGGGTCGTTACAAGATTTTAGAAAGAAATTAATTGATTTTGTATAGGTTACCTTATGATTAACTTTTTCCATAAAGGAAATACTATTTGCAATATGATTTTTATAATTGCCTTAGATGTTGCAATGGATTTTTATTAGCTATATCTTAACATATATGTGGATTCAATTTATTCATAATGTGCATTGATAATTTACTTATTAGTGTTGTTTTCTTACCCTTTCTATTTCCGTTTAGTGGTTTTATTTTATATGTTTGGCTTATATGGTATATATGTTATTTTTTTAATTCTTTATATAATAAGAAGCTGTCTTTTAAATTTCTACAATACTAACATTTTTTTATACATATTCATACATATGACAAGATTGAATTTCTTATAAAAGTTAATTAACTATGTATAATTTACATAATGATTGATTTATTCATAAGAACATTAAATGTGTACTGCTTAGGTCATGATTTTGAATTCTTTTACAATTTTGTCTTCTTTTTTTTATGTGTAATTTTTAATTTTATTTTCTTATGTTAAGATGGTAGGTGATAAATTTTTGGATTACAAATAGCAAGAGTTCCAAATTTAGAAGTCAATGACCCTAATATAGCTGGTGATGAAAAAATATTTATACGAAATTAGCACAAATAAGAGAAAATTATAGGTGACAAAATCGATTTACACTAATATGTCATAGTTAACCGCCATTAAATGACCATTACAGGTGATGTATCTTACACTGGAACAGCTGCCAAAATTAACTGCCATAATTTTGCACTGGCTTATCCAGTGTAATTAATTACCTACCATAATTTTGCACTAATATCATAGATAATTTATAGCAGATGAAATTTCTATGTAAAACAGATATTTTCCATGTTTAATTTTCACTGAAGAATGTGTACCATAAATAATCAGTGTAACTTTTATTTCATGCATAGTTATAATTTTTAAGACATGTATATTTTTTATTTTTATTTCTTAGACCTGCTTATAATAACCATGCATAATTTTATTTCCCCTTTTTCTGTTCTTTCACCAATGCAAAATTATACTTATAAGAATATCCAGTTATTTTCGTTTCTAAGTATCCTAAAACTATTTTCCATACTAAAAGCATTTCTTTTTACAAGTTTTATTCATGAAACAGAACAAATTAGGGTGGGTTTTCAAATGTTTTAGTTTTCAACCGTGTTATACTATAGCCAATCCACTGAGTTTCTATTATCATCATTGTCGTAATCCTTCATCCATTTAGGAGCACTAAAGAAATTAGTTATCAATTATGGTAATTCCAATTTTTTAAGAAGTAAGTTAGAATGTTGTGCTCTAGATTGATTCCTACAAGCTTCCCAACAAACTATAGGCATTTTTTTACATGTAATATGATAATTTTTTTATTTAGGAAAAAGACTACTGTAATATTATTAATTTGGGGTGGTTGGAAGAATTATGACTAAAGCAAAATCACACAAAGTAAACATGACAAAATGGAATGGTTGGATGAACACAAAGTTGACATTTCTTTTATGCATTAGCTGCCAAAATGATAGATATTATATTGCTTCGTATTCCATACTTCATTCTTTAATAATTTAATTTATCACCAAAATTAAGATCATGATTCATAACAATTTGTTTCAGTTTCAGAAATTCATCACAATATCAAATTTGAGTGGTGCTTACTTTTATAAAGAATAGTTGTTTTATAGACATTTGGATGATTCATTTGGGTCTTCTTTAGATGTTATGCACTATGTTACTATTGTTGTATGTCAACAAGAAATCCAACAAGGCAAATAGAATTTCAGGAGGGATTTTTTTTTTAATTTATGTATTTCGGCAGTGATCTTAGATTCGTAATAAATTAGTATTCAGTTTGCAAATATAAGAAACTTATTTGATTAGTTGGATATAATTTTTTATTTATTATTAGACGACAAGCTGTTAAGTTTGTTTTAGATGTTGAATCAGCTGACCATTTAAGTTATTTTATTTACTTTTTGCATATAGCTCCGGAAGGTGTCATTGTCATGTACTCATTATCACTACATGTCTCATTATTCATGTTCTTTCTTTTGTAAGTGTTTAATTTATTTTTCGATATGTAGGTAATTAAGGTTGGATTAAATGGGGACATGGTAATTTATGTGATCTAATGGAATCGGTATATTTCGTAGCACATATAAGAGGTATGCCACATTTGCATATGTGAACAATAAAATGGTTCGAAGATGCGACTGCACTAAAATTCTCTTCTAAAACTATGTGAACAATAGAACGTCTGGTGTATTACTGCGTACTTCCACATTTGCAGATTGATCATGAAAGAGCAATGTTGTGGAAGAACGTAGAAAAGACCCAAGGTAACTACATATGTAGGATTAAGTTTAGGAATGCCTTGATCAAATGCTTTTTTTGCTACAACCTGTAATGTCATAATTAATGATCTCAGTTCTGCGAAACTTACTATGGTTTTTTTTTCTTAAGTTATCACTTTTATATAACATATTCTATATTCTTGTAGTGAATATTGACTATAAAATGAGAGAACTACACGTTAATTCAATTTTTATAAAATTTCAAAATTGTATGTATGAGTTACCGTAAGAATATATACCACTCACCATTGAAAATAATTTTTTGCGGTTGTAAGTCCTAAATAGAAGAGCTATCAAAGTTAGTTCATAAAATATTAACACTTTTATGTGCAATAGTACAAAAATATATTAATGATGTACCTAAGTACCAGTTGATGAGCAAAAAGGATCCAATTTAACACCCATTTGCAATGCACACATATCGATGATAAAATTATTTTTGGACGAACAACAGAACAATTTATTATTGTTGCTGCATAAATTATAATATTTAAAAATATATATGACTGTTTAATATTAATTACAATACTTTATTTCTCTTTTATTTTTGATATTTAATCATTACAATATTTTTTTTAATAATATAATTTTTAATGCCCAGCAAATCGGGCAAAAAATACTAGTGCTTGATAAAGAAATAAATCAATTATGGCTAAAATTACTGTCAGTGCCATTTCCAGATCCGGAAGCACTTTCGAAAACAATCGGAACCACTCTTCGGTAGCGTTGAGTGCTTGAAATATGACAAGTATGATATTTGAAATATTCAAGCTTTCGCCTCTCTCCTTTCGATTTTAGGATTTGGTATTAATACATATAAATATTTTGATTTCGAAATATAACCGATCCACATGAGGTTTCAACCTAGACTCTTTCGACTGGGCCGAAGGGTTGTTTTCTCTGAAGGAACAATTTTATAAAAGGAAGATTTTAAATTTGTGACTCTGAAAGGAATAAAGGATTTATGCATCTAGGTTTTTCATTGGAACGGGAGGGACTTCTTACCAAAGCCTATTATAACAACCTGGAATTTCTGAATCAATTTAAATTTTTTATTTTAGCTATTTTAATGGGTTTTGAATATTTAAAATGATTTATTTTAAATAATAATGATTTAAAATTTATTTAAATCGAAGTTAGCATGTATAAATTTATTTTAATTATAAAACGAACTAGAAATGGCTTCGTAGTTTAAAAATTCGATTTCTAATTTCAATTGAGAATGTTTAGGATTCAATATAAATCAGAATTGAACGAAACGAGAAACGTTAGGATCAAATTAACTATATCTTTCTGCCGAATGTAAGAAACTGAGATTTCACTTTATAAATTATAAGTTATGACCAGTTTAAAATTTAGAATAGTCGCTATGAAATTTATATATATTTTAATATAATACATAGCCCTTAAAAATAGCCATTTTGCAAACGACATCCGTTTTCGGCATTTGTTGGATCCGGAATGTCATATTATTGTTAGGTTTCAAATTTCATAATTTTTGGAACTAATATGCGAGCGTGGTAAATTTAAACGTGTTTTGTCAATTTATTTTAAATTTAATCGACTGGAAAAAGGCCATTTTTCAAACGGTCTCCAAATTCGATGAAATTAGTTTTGTTAGGACCGTATCATCAAAACATAGCTAGATAATTTTTTCGGTAATTTTTGGAGTCCGTATGCAGCCCTGGTAAATTAAAATGTACATTTAAATTCGTTGTATATTGATTTATATTTTAATTTTGATGAAAACTGATTAAAACGTCGAATTGGCTTATGAAACATATTCCATTGTGTCCTGAATGGGGGTATTTACCTTGGGGCGACAGTCATTGGAGTTCATTTGGAGTTCGGATGTGAAATTCACTTTTTAGAAATAAATAGAATTCAATATTAATAAAATAGTATTATAAATATCCCTCTCTCTCAGCAAAACCCTAATCCCTCCCAATTACGTTCAACCGCCGACACTTCCATCCCAACGGTCCAGGAACTCCAAATTTCTTCCTCTTCTACCCCCAATCCTCTAATTAAATTCTTAAACACATAAAAGAAAAATCGAACAACTTAGTGTGGTCTACAAATTGACCAGACAAGATCAGTTATAATTTAGCAAATCGAGGGATTTGAGCATGCAAAGGAACGGAGTTTGGTCGAGTTTTCCGGACGGAGGGGACCTGCGAGCTCGGCGTGGTGGCCGGCGGTGATGGAGGTCGGTCAGGACTTCGAAGTGAGGTGGTTGGATTGGGGTAATGGTGAATGGATTGGCGTGCGCAAGGGGGAAAATGCGATCGATTATGGGTTTTGTTCCAGATAGTTAATGAAAGGAAGAAGGAGACTTAGCGGCCTGATTTTCTTCAGAAATGAAATTATTGTATATAATTACTTTAATTTGTTTATATAATGTGATTAATATTCAAACTACAATATCTTGTGCAAATCAATACAGAATTCAGTGAACCGAATTGCGTTGGAACTGTAAATTCGAACTCTACGCAATGAAACTAACTGGAATGGAAAAGGAGCAAATGAGAATTTAAAGCAAATTCAAATCCAAATGATATTAAATCGTCAAATAAAGAATGATGGAGTGGAAACCTAAGTGAGAACTCCTTCTCACTCAAAATTATTTTATCATGTTATTACATTCATGTATAAAAATATGTAGAATTGCCATTGTAGATTTTTATCAGTTTTAGTCATTATAAATTGTATATGGTGCCTGTTAGCTCACCTCCTTCGTTCACAGACCATGGACAATTTAAATTGACTATATTGTGTGCTGTTTGTGATGTTGAAATGTTTAACATATTAAAAATGATGTTAATATTAAAGTGGTAGTGCAGTTAAATTATAAATATCTATCTATAATTTAAATAGGAAAATTTGTTAAATAGAAAAATAATGCAAACCGAATTAGAATTGGTTAAATTTATTAACCAAAGATTTATTTAAATTGACTGTTGTTGTTTGAAACCCCTACACGAGTATTGGGATGATATTTGACATACACTAATCCCAATATTTAGTTGTATGTCGATCGATTGATGGACAGACTGTGATGAGCGCTATTTATTTATTTTAATGCTTATACAGTTGTAAATTGCACTCTGGATGATGTTTGAATGGTTAAAAATTATTTACAATTATTGTGGAATACATGCGATGTATGAAATCCATATAACTGAAATTATATGATAATTGATTGAGTCACATTTCGATTCAAAAATAACAAATATTTTAAAATAATATTTAGTAAAAGAACAAAATATGATTTTGATGCCCGATTTTGGATAGACATGGAAATATATAAAAATATGAAGCCGAGTTAAGTATGGAAACACTATTTTAACTCAAACGAATCTTTATATCGAATTTATTCAATTTAAAATGAATATCGAAAAGAATTGATTTCAAAATATGATATTTTGTATATATTATCATTTCAATATTATAATGATATGGAATATTCAATTTTGATTTAAATTGAAATAGAAGTTGGAATTGTTTTAAAATGAATTTATAAACGATTTATAAAATAAATTTTAAATGGAAATCGACGATATATATATTATATATATTTAAATGGCCTGAATAGAACGCGTCGCGCAGCGATCGTTCGCGAATTTCGACCATTAACTTCAAATTGATGTAACGGGAGATCCGACCGTCGGATTCTCCTAAAACCGGAACCGTTGGGTTCATATTGAAAAGATCTTTCCAATTAATATAAGAGATTTAAATTTTAACGATTGGATTTCGAAGTATGTCCAAACCAATTTTAGAAAAGGTCGCTATGGATGTAGTTCGGTGGCCGTTATTGGAAACCAACTGTTAATCTTTTAATTAACTAGAATATTAATCCAATGTTTTTAAATAAATAAATTCCAAGTTCGGAAAGATAAAAATATTTTTTTTATCAAAATGAACTAGTTATTAACCAGAATATTAATCCAATGTCTTTAAATAAATAAATTGGATTTGAAATGGTTTTAAAATAACCAAAGTTTTCCAATGGATGAATTGGAATAGATTTGAGTGAAAATAATCTTTGGAATATTTCGATATTGGATTCTGTTAGATCGAAATTTGGACCTAACACCCAAATTGTTACGAACAGTAAAGAACTTCAGATGAGGAATCAGAAAAAGGAAAATAACACTCAGAATTTATAGTGGTTCGGCGTTAACGAGCCTACGTCCACTTTATATTTTATTGATTATGCTGTAAAAGCTAATACAACAGTGATTTCTCTCAATATCTCAGTAGTTTGACAACAATGGCAGATTCAATGCTCAATATTGCCCAAAAAGATCCCGAAAAATGCCAAGCTCTGGGCTATTTATAGCTGATTTTGTCAGGCGGATCGCGGACACGTGGAACGCATCCCGAGATCATCGGATCGGATTGCCACCCTTGAGGAAATGGTCAATTTAGCCGTTGCGGACAGGTGTCACCAGATCCGTGCGATTCGGATCGCTGAAGACTAGCTCTCGCTTGAACAAGTCAGAGGGTTCGCCATATGCCAGGGGATCGGATCGCTCGAGACAACAACGTAATCCTGGATCGGATCGCCCGGCTGTACCGTTCGCTGATGAGAAGGGGCGATCCGATATTGAGCGAGACGATGGATCGCGAATCGATTCTTTCATGTTCTTAGATACTGTGATTTCCTGTTTTCCCCTTTCGAATGATCCTGGGTGGCTTGATCAAAAAAGCGAGCCAACATTTTGCCCCCTCGAAGTATGTTTTATCGATGATGGAACATGCTTCGAAAATTCCAATCTACCTTTTCTCGAAGGGATGTAAACCAACAGTCGCCTTGGTTCAAATCAATACATGTATGAATCGGATCGCCATAGGGTGACACGGTCCGATTTGGTCATCTGCTCGTCTCGTGGTGAGTACCTAGGCTTTTGTGCGAAACGGGGCGGACTTTCCTTCGAATCGTGTTGGGCTTTGAGTTTGGTGGGCCATCATTTGAGGTGGTCCGTGGGCTTTCATGCGATACAAGCTTTGAATCGTGGCCTTCGGGACGTTTCGCGGACCGGATAAGACAAGGGAGGGGAGACAAACGGTCACCTTCTTTGCCTATATAAGCCGACCTCTTCCCCTTCATTCTCCTTCTTCTTTCACGCTGCCGTATCGTTTCGCCTTAGCTATTGAAAAACGAACCCAACTCTCTTAAACTTTCGAAAATTCAAGTATTCTCTCGGTTTTTAGAAAGGTAATTCCATAGAGAACATTCTCATCTGTAGACGCATCACTTTTTTGAATTTTTACGACTGATTCGGGGGAAAAACAGTATAAATTCGCAATTTCCCGAAGAAAACACCAAGGTTGCCATGGCCATCGGGCGTAGAGCTCGGGGTGCGAAGAAGGAAAAGAGAGGAGGAAGAAGAAGAAGACAGAAGGCCGTTTCGGTTCGTGGTCAAAGATGGAAGACGAACGCGAGTGGCGAGACGACTGATCGAGATGACAACGAAGGGACGGATCGTGGAAGTCGCAACGGTTCATGAAGGGGCGATCCATTCATCCGGCGATTCGATGAGGGGGCGATTCCCACGCCTCGCGAGTCGGGGGGGCGATCCCTATGCCTTGCGATCCGCTCTACATCTGACGATACGAAGAAACTTCAGACTTTAATCGACGTCCTGTCACCATAAAACTTTGAACAGTTAGGCTAGAGCCGCAACGTTGGACTTTCTGGACTAAATGACCTCATGACTTGATTGCATATTAACGACTTCTGATAACCTTGACTGCTTTCATGCTTTATTGTTATTTTTAATAACGCGCACACACAAGCACACACACTGGCACTTGCACACACGGGGGATGGGTAGTGTTAATCTTATTGTTCATATTTTCTCGTCCTAGCAGCAATGTCAAACGATCACTCTTCTCCAAGATCTGTAGCAGAAGCAGAATCCGAGACTCCTGAACAGTACAATCCCGAAATCCCTTCAATCAATCCGGGAGGTGAGGATTCTGGATCTGAGTATGAAGCTACAGAATCTGATCCGACAGAAAGTACTTCATCTAGCAACAACTCTGAGTCTGATGAGCGAGCTCCGGACGAAATCCCAGGTGCAGTCGGGATAGATAAATTCTCTGACTCTCTAGCGTCCAAGCTTGACGAGATAAAACTTAAGAGAATTTGCTTAAGACACGGCATTCCTTGGGACGATGTCTTGACGCCTGGAAGCGAAGATAGACCCCACCTAGCGCCGGAAGGGTATATGGCGATTAGTCGAACGATGTGTCTAGTTGGAGCTATCCCTCCGTTCCCTCCGATCGCCATTGAAACTTTAAGACGATTGGGCATTGCTCCGATGCAGCTTCATCCAAACGCCTACGCATCTCTGTACTCTTTATATGTTGCTTATGCGGAGATCTTACATGCTGAGCTTAAATTCAGAGATCTGGTGTTCTTCTTTCTCTTCAAGCACCGTTCTTCTGCAACTCCAAACTTTTCCTTTTTTGAATCAGTGGCGAACAGGAAAGTTCTGTACGACGGATACAGCAACATCGGGGATCCTAAGTCCGACTGGTTTTACATAAGGAAACAGGCTGGATGCTCAGGAGATGGCTCAAATCAAGTAAACTTTGAGCACCTAGTCGAATATCTTGCTTAAGGAGTCCAAGTATTAACATTCTTTTCGCTTTTTCCTTTGTCTTAAACAGATCACATCTTCCCGAAGACAGAGGGTGCATTATACAACAACCGGTTGTCTATTCTTTTGCAAAGCAGATCCGACTTTTTAAGGATCAAAAAATGCATTACTGACGACAATCTCCACAAGCATCGCCTCCTAGACAGAAGATTTGGACTTGGCACCGGTGGCAAACCCTATAAGTACTTGCCCCCAGCAGAAGGAGAGGGAACCTCACAAGCAGTAGATACAACTAAATTTCGCAAAAGTCCTTCTCCGATAGTCATCCAAGACGACGAAGACTTGAATACATACAGAGGGAATGAGTCCCGTGGTGATGTGTCAAAGGAAATCCCTACCTCTGCTCCAATGGAAACTGTCGGCGATGACGACTTGACAGAAGAACAGTTATTTGACGAGCTGAACAAAATCCCTCTACCTGATATTGAATATACGGAAAAAGACTTCGGCGAGGAGCCTTTCTTTCCTACTCCCGAAGAGGCGACTACTTCAAGGGAACGAGAAACGGGTCAGATGAGCCTGTCTCCAGGCCCGGGTCTGTTAGGGGGATCTATATGGGATGCACACCTCACACGCACTGTCTGACCTTGCACTCTAACTTTGCGGGTATTCAAAGTTTTAATATATTCTTTTCTTTTTTGCAGGAACGATGTCTCGCAGGAAATCTTATTCGTATCGTTCTCTCCGCGAAGGCACTCCCAGCCTTCGTCCGGGTACTGAGCGCCCTCGCGGTCCTCCTCATAGGCCGAGCTCCTCACAACCTCTAAAAAGGGGGGAAGTGATATCGTTCCCACTAGCCAACCAGAGTTAGCTGCCCCCGGTTCACGGGATTACGTCCACGGTCCCGAGATCCAAGGTAGGCTGGAAAAGCTACGTGAACAATTTCCAGGAATGTTCTTTGACAGGATGGTCTTTGTTCCTGCCCTGGAACCGGTTCCTAAAAACTGGGATAATGAAGTTATCGGGCACATTCGCCATGTGGCCAAGCAGTATGAGATGATGAAAAAGCACGCACTTAACCTTTCGGAAGTCATCCGAACACTTGAAATAGAGGCGCACAGATCCAAAGCAAAACTCGAAAATAATGAAAGGGCTAGAACGAAATTGGACAAGGATCTGGAAGATGCTCAGGCCTAGCTCGCTCTAGCACGGAGGGACGCTGCAAATTATAAGACTGAATTGGAAAATGCCAAGCAGCGCTTTCATTCAGAATTGGATTCCAATAGCCAAGAAAAGATGGCTTTAAAAAAGGAGGTTGAAGATCTCAAGATGGCCAATATCGAGTTGAAAACAGCACGAGATCATTTCGAAGCTGAGAAGGCTGCTTGGGAGGCGGAAAAAGCGAGCTTGAAAGAAAGTTTAGCCCTGGCAAAAGAAGAAACGGTGATTTTGAACGACCAGGTTTCAGATGCGGAAAGGAGGGCAGCCCTAGCTGAAAAGAACGTTGAAAGTGCCCTCGAATTGGCCACTGCTTCTAACAACAAGCTCCTCGAAAGAGAGAAAGAAATCGAGGGGTTTGAGGAAATGATTTTTGATTTCCTTGGCCAGGTTCTCAAAACCCGCAATATCTCATGGATCCCAGATTATCATGTTACTTTGGCCAACCTATGGGATGCCATTGTGGAAGGTGAAAAATACAGGCTGGGTGTCGAAGAGATCAACGAGGATGAATTGATGAAGAGCATCCTGAGAGACAACGAGCCCGAGGACCTGGCAGAGGGTCGTCGCCTAATCCTGGCGGAAATGGAGAAGGAGAGAACCATGGCTAAAGGTAAAGGCAAAATTGACGAGGGTTCCAGTTCCGCTGCGAAGCCTAAAACCTCCGAAGATGAGGAGTACCATCCTGACGATCCGCTAATCCCTCTAGGCCTAACTCCCGTGGTTGTTGGAGCATCTGGAACTACTCCCGAGGGAGCATCTGCTGAAGGTATCTTTCTCTTTTCCCCGCAGTTCGCTAAAGCAATTACGAATTGTCGTCGTCTGGCGGAACAACCAATTGAATTAGTAATGCGTGTCTCTCGTAATGCAGGTGGAGAGCCCGTTGACAAAGGTGCCGAAAAAGAGAGAGAAGTGGAGAAGGAGGCTATCCCGCCGGGTGCTAGTATTGATGTCTCAAAGCGGGTCGAGATCACAACAGTAGAAGGAAGCATCCCGGTAGGTAGCACCGATGTACCCAAGGACGCTGAGACGATTGAAGCTCTAAAAGACATGGATGGTCATCATGTGGATGATGAAGAGGACATTACCGGCACCAAAAAGGCCGATGATGATGATGATGATGAAGAACCCCTGGCCAGCCGAAAAGCCCGACAAGAGAAAGAGTTGACCTCAAAGAAGGTGGGAGACGAGGCTTTGGACGTAATCCCTCTTGCAGAGTTCGATCCCAAAACTGGGATGATAGTGAAAATCCAATCCAAGTCCATCAGCCGGCAGCTTCACTTTGCAAATCCTGATGACTTCCCGGCTTCCCTCTCTAGTCGAAGCAAGAGAAAAGAGGTGGAAGAGGAAACTTCCGAGGAGTCGGGTGTTCCCCTCGTAGACAAACGGAAAAGGAAGAAAGGGGACCCATTTGAAGCCGACAAGGAGAGGCGGGAGAGGCAAAAGCAAGAGAAGAAGTCAAAACATAAATAGGATGTTTGCAGTTTGTTGATATTTTGTCTTTAGGTTTTCCACTGGCCAGGAAGTGTAATTGTGAGACTGGTCCTCACTTTTTGTTTCTAGGTTGTCTTGTACTTTGTTGATCTGCAGTACATAAACAAGGATTTACCCCTTACATCATTTTGTACCTGTATTCATAGAAACTTTTCATGTTTAGTTGTTAGCCAACTATTAATAATCATAAACTAGTCAATGAACAGGAAGAAGAATGTTCATGCTATGTTACACGTTGTATCAAAGTCTAGTGTCTATATATGAGTGCATGGTGCTCCCCCAATCAGTTGTTACCGTAGCATCTGACTGGGGCTTACTTGGGATTGATTAGTACTGTCGGAAAATTGCCCCCCTATTTCCGAATATGGGGGTATGTGAGATTTCATGGGATAACAGTAGTTCAGTTAACCCTTGTTTCTTTAGCAGGGCATAACTTCTTTCTCAGCGCTCCATCGGAGACGCTTTTGTACTGTCTCTCTCTCTCTGGAGAGCTAGAGTTTTGCACTTAGAGATTCTTTTGCTCCCCGATCCTTCAGCGGGGAGGGAGTTATTTCTCAGCGCTCAATCGGAGACGCTTTTATACTCTCTCTCTCTCTCTGGAGAGTTAGAGTTCGAGCTCAGCGATTCACTCGCCCCCCGATCCTTCAGCGGGGAAGGAGCTTTTTCTCAGCGCTCAATCGGAGACGCTTTTATACTTTCTCTCTCTCTGGAGAGTTAGAGTTACGGCTCAAGCAGTCTGCCATCATGCACTCTCATCCTAGGTGTATACTTTAACCCATGCTCCGTGGATTAAAGCTAGTCGGGCAAGCAGTTGGAGCCTTTGCCAAGGCCTGGAATTCCTTCGATTAATCTACGGGAGGAACGGTTGGCACCGGACTTCGGGTACCTGCATTATTCACATTGATTTTCACAAAAATACATAGGCAAACAAATAAAGATACAATAAAAGCAAATAACACACAGTATTTTTATAGTGGTTCGGTCGAATCATGACCTACGTCCACTTTATAATCTCTTGCTTTAAGGAATCAGACTATTCTAGGCAAGTCATGCCCTGTACATAGTTTTTTAACAAAGCAAAAGAATAGATTTGAAACTCTCATGTTAAATATGGCCGTAAATGTTGGGCATTCCACACTCTGGGGATTTCCTGTCCATCTACGGTTGCTAGCTTGAAGGTTCCATTATCAAGCTTGCTCAAAATGGAGTATGGTCCTTCCCACTTCGCTCCCATATGAGTTGGGGGTGGGAAGACGCGTTTTAGAACCAAGTCTCCGGGTTCCCATGTTCGTACTCGAACCTTTTTGTTGTAATATCGGGCGACCTGCTGTTTGCATCTCAAAGCACGCAGGTCTGCTTCATCCCTCTTTTCTTCGACCATATCCAGGGACTCAAGGAGCAATTCATTATTGGTCATTAGATCATAATAAGTCACCCGATGAGAAGGTACCTTTATCTCAACCGGGATGACTGCTTCCGTTCCAAAAGCAAGAGAAAACGGGGTGTGTCCTGTTGCCGATTTATATGTTGTCCTGTAGGCCCATAGTGCCAAGGGCAATTCATCAGCCCACATGGCCCTAGTCCGCTTCATTCTTCTTTTCAGAATGGATTTAATTACTTTATTTGCGGCTTCGACTTGCCCGTTTGATTGTGGGTGCGCCACGGAGGTGTACCGATTCTCGATGTGGTATCTTTGGCAGAAATTTCTGAATTCAGCACTATCGAATTGAGTTCCGTTGTCTGTTATCACAATCTTTGGAATCCCAAATCGACAGATGATGTTTCTCACGATGAAGTTGATCACTCGTTTAGTCGTGATTGTGGTTAGTGGTTCTGCCTCGACCCACTTGGTGAAATAATCTACGGCCACGATAGCGAACTTTGCTCCGCCTCTTGCTATGGGGAGGCTTCCTATGATATCAATTCCCCACATAGCAAAAGGCCACGGACTCATCATTGTTTTTAACTGGCTCGGAGGCGCTCTGGGTATCTTTGAGAATCTCTGGCACGCATCACATCGTCGTGCATATCTCACTGCATCCTTGTTTATAGTAGGCCAGAAATAACCATGCCGCAACACCTTTTTCGCCAAATTTTGCCCTCCAGTGTGGTCGCCACATTCGCCTTCGTGGACTTCTTGCAGCACACGTTTGATGTCATCGTGGGCTATACACCGAAGGAGGGGCATTGAAAATCCTTGTCTGTAAAGAATTCCACCTTGCAAAACGTATCGGGCGGCCTTACGAATCACTTTACGCCTCTCGCTTTTCTTGGTCGGAAGCGTTCCATCCCTTAGGAAATTCCTTATAGGGGTCATCCAGGACTCCCTTTCTGGTTCCGTCTCTAGTACTAGGTCGATTTCCATCTGATCTATGCTGGGGGACCGAAGTACTTCAACGGGGGCTAGTCCGATCACTTCGGGATCGTTAGAACTAGCCATCTTTGCCAACTTGTCTGCCTGCTGATTCTCTGACCGCGGAATATGAGATATGCTGTAGTGATCAAAATCATCCAGCAGTTCTTTCACTTTCTTTAAGTATAGAATCAATCTCGCACTTTTAGCCTGGAATCTTCCCGTGACTTGATTCACAACTAACTGGGAGTCACAAAAGATGTTCAGCTTTGTGACTTCTAGTTCCTTGGCGATCTTTAATCCGGCTATCAGAGCTTCATATTCGGAATCGTTGTTAGTGGCCTGAAACTCCATTCGGATGGCATAGGTTATCAATCGTTTCTCAGGGGTTTCGAGCACTATTCCAGCGCCGGATCTTTCGTCGTTCCTAGCGCCATCAGTATACAATCTCCAGGCATTAGGATCGAAAAGTAACTGCGAAGGTTCTGCTTCTTCGTCTGCTATATCTTCTTCAGGAACAGTGAACTCTGCTATGAAGTCGGCTATCGCTTGCCCCCGAATTGATCGTCTGGGCTGAAAGTTCAAATCAAATTGACTTAACTCAATATTCCATTTGAGTAACCTTCCAAATGCCTCCGGTCTTTGCAAAACTTGCCTGAGTGGATGATCAGTGTATATGGTGATAGGATGTGCCTGAAAGTAGTGCCGAAGTTTTCTGGAGGCAATCAGTAAACTGTACGCCAACTTCTCTATTCGTGGATAGTTACGCTCTGCTGCTGTCAATTTTTTGCTTACATAATACACAGGCCTTTGGACCTTATCCTCTTCCCTAACCAACGCTGAGCTGATCGCATGGGATGACACTGCCAAATACACAAATAAATCCTCGTGATCTATTGGCTTAGATAAAATCGGAGGTTTCTCCAAGTGCCTGAGCAAATTCTGAAACGCTTCTACGCAGTCAGGTGTCCACTTAAAGTGGCGTTTCCCTCGCTTTATTAATTCAAAGAATGGGATGCACTTATCCGTAGCCCTGGAGATAAATCTGCTTAGTGCGGCCACTTTTCCGGCGAGGCTTTGTACATCCCTAATTTGCCTAGGTTCCTGAATGTTTCTGATTGACGCGATCTGGTCTGGATTAATCTCGATACCACGGGAACTGACAATGAATCCTAAGAATTTTCCAGAAGCAACACCAAATGAACATTTGGTTGGATTGAGTTTCATTCCATACTTTCGAAGAATGCCGAACATCTCTGCCAAGTCAGTAGTGTGTTGAGAAGACTGTTTGGATTTAACCAACATATCGTCGACGTATACTTCCATCGTTTTCCCGATCTGGTTGTAAAACATCCTGTTGACCAAACGCTGATATGTGGCGCCCGCATTCTTCAAGCCAAAGGGCATTACCACATAACAATATAATCCCAGATCAGTGATAAAGCTAGTGTGCTCTTGATCCGGAACATGCATCGGAATTTGGTTGTATCCTGAGTAAGCATCCATAAACGAGAGAAGCTCGTGACCTGCCGTCGAGTCTACCAACTGGTCAATTCGAGGCAATGGGAAACTATCCTTTGGACAAGCCTTGTTCAAATCCGAGAAGTCGATACACGTTCGCCACTTCCCATTGGCCTTCTTTACTAGGACTGGGTTCGAAATCCAGTCGGGGTAGGTTGAATCTCTGATAAACCCATTACTCTTCAGCTTTCCAACCTCTTCTTTCAAGGCGGCGGACCTCTCTGGACCCAGCATTCGCCTTTTTTGCTTGACTGGAGGATGTTTGGGGTTAATGCTTAAGGAGTGGCTCATGATTGATGGGGATATCCCACACATGTCCGCGTGAGTCCAAGCAAACACGTCCAAATTGTTCTTTAAGAAATCCGTCAATTCTTTAGCAAGATTCGGACTTAACTGGGATCCAATCTTGAGGACCTTCTCCGGGTCACTGTCATCGATTGGTACATCCACAGTTACCTCGTTGGGAGTCGCCATTCTGCCCCCGGGTTCCTGATCCTCTCTGGGATCAATATCCTCGGGCATCTCTCTGGGTGACTCTCCAACGATTATTTTCTTTGGTTGCTATAAGGTCTCCGCCCCCGAAGGGGGAGAGGTGCCTTTAGTTTCGATATCCCCTCCATTGCGGAGTAACTTTAGTTCGGCAACATAACACGCTCGCGCAGCAACTTGGTCCCCTCTGACGATACCAATGCCAGCTTCTGTGGGGAATTTCAATAACAAGCACCAGGGGGCTATACAGGCCCTGAATTTCGCAAGGGCCGGTCGGCCCAAGAAGGCATTGTACGGTGATTCAACATCCAAAACCACAAAGGGAAGGATTCTCACTCTCTGGCGTTCTCCTTCCCTAAGTGTAACTGGCAACTCTACATAACCCATTGGAGCGGTGGATGCTCCGTTGAATCCACGGATCCATCCTTGGCAGGGCTTCAAGTCTTTTATTTCAAGATTCATCTGGTCAAAGGCCTTTTTGAAGAGAATATTAACGGAACTCCCGTTGTCCACCAGGACCTTATGAACAGTGGCTGGCCCGATGGGTATCGTAATTACAAGTGGATCTTCAGTTGGAGCATGGACTCCGATGCTTTCTCGTTCTCGGAAAACAACATCATCGGTCATCATCTTCTGCTGCTTTACCGGAATACTGTCCTCGGGGTTGCTACATTCTCCCACCTCGAGGTGTTGTTTGGCCGCATTGACGTATTGATCCAATGCTTTGGAACTGTGCCCAGCAATATAAAGTCCTCCGATCACGGTATTGATAACAATATTCTTTCCTTTTTGCTGAGCAGTCGGCCTAGCAGCAAGTTGATTTTGATTCTGATTCGGGGCCTGCACTGCTTGCCCCCTGTCCCTCGGCATTACTCTGTATTCATCTAGCTTTCCTTCTCGAAGCAGCCTTTCGACGACGTCCCTCAGATGACGACATTCGTTCGTCGAATGGCCGTGGATTTGATGAAAGAGACAAAATTTCCCTGTCTCACGCTCTTTTTCTGTCGACTCTCTAGGAGGTGGCCTCTTACTCTGGAGGACTTCGTACGCATCCATGAAGATATTTTCCAGGGTATCACTTATGGGTGTATAACTTTCAAAGGCCCTGGGACGAGTCCTTCTCTGGGAGTCGTTCCCTCGGCCCCTCTTCCGGTTGTTGCCGTTACCATTGTTATTGTTGTTACCTGGTTGACGACCACCCTGATTCTGATTTCCGACGTTAACTTCAACTTTCCCCGAGCTGTCTCCAGTCTGTTTGACGGCGACGTTACTCTGAATTTCCTCCTTGTCAGTTGTTTTAACCTTTCGGTTCGCGTATACCTCTTCCCGGCGTAGATATACGTTGGCTTTCTCGTAGAATAACTCTCTAGTGCGGGACGGTTTGCCTGCCAAGTACCTTCCGAACTCAGTGTCCTTATCTACTCCGTCAATCAATGCTGCGACGATGGTCGGTTCATGAGGATCTTTAACCTCAGTGGCGGCCAAATTGGAACGATCCAGGTACATCTTTAGGCTCTCGCCTGTTCGCTGTTTGACAAGGAATAAATCGATCACGGTTTTTGTCTTCTGTGCGTAGATACGGAACTGTTCTACGAACTTCTCGCTTAGCTCCCTGAAGCTAGAAATCGATCTCGCCGGCAGGCGAGTAAACCATAACAAAGCCACGTCTTCCAGGAATATGGGAAACGCTTTACACTTAACCGCGTCAGAAGCGGCGGCAGCGGTCATCGACCAAGAGTATCTCATCAGGTGTTGAATGGGGTCAGATCTTCCAGCATATCGGTTCATTTGTGGCATGCTGAAACGCCTTGGAAAAGTCGCATCCAAAATATCGTCAGTAAAAGGAGTATGACTACGGTCGATCCCCCAATCTTCGTTCCGCTGTCCGCGGCTGTCGGCCAGAATCTGGTGAACCATGGCTGCAACGTTTGCACTAGTCAAAGGAGGTTCAGGGTCAGCGCCTCTGGCCCGACGAGGTTCTCTGATCTCTCTTCGGGGAGTAGCCACAAAATCCGGGGTCTGGGCAAGGCTTCGGTGCCCCCTGTTATCATGAGTATGCATGCGGCGACGGGGCTGAGGTGGTCTGTTATGCACAGGACTGTTCACATCTCGAGTCCTGAGAGTCGTTGCTTGATCATTAACATTACGGTTCGAGAGCCCCTCTCCTAGTTCTTCTTCTTCCTGTGAGGGCAGGGTTCCGAACCGAAGTTGTTCTACGTTTTCGGCTCTTTCATACGGTCGCCTTGGAGGCCTCGGCGATTCTTCAGACGAAGAAGAATATACTGGGGTGAGTGGACGAACCGGCGATGCTCTTTGCCTTGCTAGCTCATCAAGTCTTCTATCCATAGCCGTCAGATTTTGCCGCAGGATGGAACTCTCCTGCCTTTGGGCAGCCAACTCATCAAACAACCTATCCCACATTTCGGCGAAGCGAGAGAGATCTCCCTCAGTGACAGGAGCAGCAGGATCATATTGGTCATCATCAGTCTCTCTTATGCGCAACGAGCTCGAACCGGGTCGAGCAGAGGTTCCTGGACGATAAGAGCGGGTCATAGGTTCCTTCCCAGGTCGAGTTGTAGTCTGACCGTCAGTACGGATAGCTGCGGTTCGTAGAGGGCGATTCGCTGCGCCCCCCTGAGATCGACTCGTGGTCGTGGTTCGCGGAGGCTGCGAGGTGTTGCCTCGGGATCGAGTGACGACCCCTTCAGTGGCACGGTTCGTCTCGTTCTCATCGACTCGGAACGAGGTGTCTTCGTCGGATCGGATCGCCCCCTGCGCTCCGCGATCCAGAATTTCTTCGTTGCCCAGCTCGTGTACACTCTCCTCAATCGTTTCGTTGGTCTGCGAAGCTTTAGATCTTTTTCCAGCCATGATATCCGAATCGCTGGAATCTTCAAAGAAGCGAATAGTGAAACTTTAAGACTGAGTCTCTCAATGAAAGCACCAAAAATGTTAGATCGAAATTTGGACCTAACACCCAAATTGTTACGAACAGTAAAGAACTTCAGATGAGGAATCAGAAAAAGGAAAATAACACTCAGAATTTATAGTGGTTCGGCGTTAACGAGCCTACGTCCACTTTATATTTTATTGATTATGCTGTAAAAGCTAATACAACAGTGATTTCTCTCAATATCTCAGTAGTTTGACAACAATGGCAGATTCAATGCTCAATATTGCCCAAAAAGATCCCGAAAAATGCCAAGCTCTGGGCTATTTATAGCTGATTTTGTCAGGCGGATCGCGGACACGTGGCACGCATCCCGAGATCATCGGATCGGATCGCCACCCTTGAGGAAATGGTCAATTTAGCCGTTGCGGACAGGTGTCACCAGATCCGTGCGATTCGGATCGCTGAAGACTAGCTCTCGCTTGAACAAGTCAGAGGGTTCGCCATATGCCAGGGGATCGGATCGCTCGAGACAACAACGTAATCCTGGATCGGATCGCCCGGCTGTACCGTTCGCTAATGAGAAGGGGCGATCCGATATTGAGCGAGACGATGGATCGCGAATCGATTCTTTCATGTTCTTAGATACTGTGATTTCCTGTTTTCCCCTTTCGAATGATCCTGGGTGGCTTGATCAAAAAAGCGAGCCAACCGTGATTATACAGATATTGTTGAGTAATTTGGAAGATACAAATATCGTTATTCCCAATACGATATCCGTTAGTTTCAAAATTTGATATTGAATATAAGCCGATATTATTTTCTATTCAGAGCCTTATATTTAATATCAAATTGGATTTTGGGTTTATCATGAATGGTGTGTTTATTAACACTAATCTTAAAACCAGTTGAGAAAAGAATAAATCTTTTAATTAAGATTTGGGGAAGTTTACCAATTAATTAATATTTAATTGGAATTGAATTGAAAATTGGATTTTTGGGTTTATTGTGAATGGTTTTTTAAATAACATTTGTTCTTTAACCCAACTAACAGTGAAGTTATGATATGAAATTAATAAATCTTTATATTAAGATTTAATGGAAATTTTCCAAAGTAAAGTTTTCCAATTTAATATATTAAATTGGAATCGAATGGAATTCGATTTGGTAATAATCGAGATGAGTTTCTGTGAAGGATGACCGTTACTATATATGGAATTTAAAAGGCTTCGCCGTTTTTCAATTTATATTATTAGTCCAATATAGAGATTCATACTGATTTTGACGGATCTGATTTCCGTGGGGATTCCATTTTGATGGAATAGGATTTTGGGGTTTATCGTGAACGGTGTTTTAAGTGACATTGGTTCTTTAACCCGGTCAAAGCCAGGATTAATTTTCCTAAAGTTAGATAATCATTAAACAATGATTTTTGGACGATTAAAACTAAGCTGGAATTTTAATGAATCTTTAATTAGATTGGAATGTGAATGGGATAATTAAATTTATCGAATCCATGAAATGATCAAGAATGGAGTCCCACAAGTTTTACTTCAGACGATAGTTAAATCTTTAATTAGATTTGAACGTGAAATGGTAATTAAATTTACCGATAACACCGTAGGTGTTAGATGTGGAGTACTACCAGTTTTGCTCCATGGGATGAATTGGTTGGGATTGGAAATAATAAAATAATAAATGATTACTTCGGTAAGGCGCAATAATCTCGACTAGTTTGATAAACTTTATTTTGGTTTAGAATTGTGAAAAGAGAAAATAAAATCTTTTTAAATGGATAACCAAAGGAAGAATAAAGAATAAGTTTAAAAGAATTTATCTTTGATAAAATTAATGGGAACCTTTTTCCCAAAGATGTGAATATTTGAATAAAAGAATATTCTAAATTAGAATGAGGCATATGATGTGTTTTTATAGCACTTGATTATAAAATACACGAGTTATTTGAAAAGACCGGGTTTAACCCATTCTGAATAATTAATACAACTAAAAGTCGACGATGAAGACAGTGGTTGATGACCAGAGATCTTCATATCGTTTGAACGATTACTGATGTCGTGATTGGGCTATACACCCAAGACAAGGTAATAAGTGGTGATCGTCTAGACGTACTTATAGATCGACCGGATATGCAAGGGCCTCTCTCCTATATTGGACATATGGGACAAGGAATAAGGTGCCTCCGGTTTCATTCAGACCCAGAACAGACTTTTAAATGGGTGTGTGTCTGACACTAGATTTCATTCTGTGTTGATTGATTTCTATCAGATATATACTTGTTTGGTGGCAGAGAATTTATTCTCTTGCTTAACACCCTTCTATAAGACGTACGAGCTTAGAGGTTATATATTAATAGACATCAGTTGTATGGCGTGAATTGTCAGTGTGGCATGCTGAGATGCAAATGATCAAGGCTTTGGTTGAAAAGTAGAGTCTTGTGGTTAATGATCAAAGCACGGATTTAGGTAGCATATATTTGTGTTATAGCGTTAATTCGCAAGCCTCACACCTTGGTATGAGTCAGAAACGGGATAAGGGACCAAAGAAGTGCATGCGTTTCATTCTAGCTAGAAGTGGTGTCACGATATGGAGCCCAGACATTTTTACTTATGTGGATGATGGATTGCGAGGTGCCTCAGATATGATTGGTCGACATACTGACCATTTTAGAGGTCCTATAGGACCGAGAAACGGGTGTTCAGGAATAACCAATCCGCTAAAGTAAGTGTGGACCGGCCTTGGAGGATCCAAGGGCTCGCTAGCATCCGAGCCCTAGGTCATTTTGCTAGAGATGATCTGAATCGATAAGGAGCCCATCCCTTGCCTTGACTCATGATGGAAATCCAATTTCCAATACGACATTTTTCAGTTTTAGTTGTAGAACTAGTATGGCGACATGATATAAGGTACCCATGCCGTCTATGGTTGATACATTTATATTTGAAATTGTTTCGACACTATGCACTTATAGTAATATCAAAATGATTTGTTTTAAATGTACCAAGCATGTTTGGCTATTATAACGGAAAACTCTATCCTCCGGCTTGCATTCCTTTGTGTGATGGGACCTGAGTCTTATAATAGCTTCATTTTTTAAAAAGCATTGCGTTTTTTTTATGTTTTAAACTAGTATTCATATGGAGTAAACCCGTTCCGTGTTATACGGCGTGGTCCCATGATTTCCCAACTTTTAAAGTAAAAAGTTAATACCTATTTTAGTTCTCACACCAGTCCCATGACTGACTCGAAGTTTATTGTTTCTACCTAAACTCTGGGCGCCTATAGTTTCCACACGGGCAACTTATAGTTTTGGTTTTCGCAGATATTTCTTTTCACAGGATCCTGGATTACAGCTGGAGCTATATTCAGAAACTTTGTATCCGTGTATTTCTTTCGGTTGTATTAGTCGACGTGTTTCCGTTGTACATTGTATCTATACATTTTAAATGTATGTATATTAATCTTTGATATTATTTTCCGCTGTAAATTATTTATCTGAACTCTGATATATTCTTGTACTCTGATGTAAATTGTTGTAATAACAATGAAATGTTCTATTATTTGTGTTCTGATGCGTCGTGTTCTCAAAGAAATCCAGGCTTTTCCATAAGGGGAAGTTTGGGTCGTTACACCTATGCTTCAAAAACCTTCTGACACCCTTGAAGTTGTTGCCTATGCAAGCATCCCTTTGTAAAACCATTTTCCTTAAACTACTTCCTTAGGCACCGAAGGGCCTTTAAATAAATTTTCTAAAAATCAAATGTTTCATGGCTCCACCTCCATGCTTGTTGTTAAAAAGCAAACCCAGAAAGGTTACCCCTTTCAGAAAAGCTTGAATATGAGCTTTGACATCATTGTAGGAGCCAAAGGAGATTGCAGACGACATAGGTGTCGTATCCATCGTAGTGTAAGTTAGATTTTGACTAGAAACCCTTGAAATGCTTATGTGTTTGGCAGTTTCCATTGTTTAGACATTGCATTTGTGTGGGAGAACACTGGGAGTGTCCCATATGCGGAAATTGGAATTCATCAGTTAAAATATAATGATTATAATGTTACCCAAATCTATTGCTTTACGTAGAACAGAGGAGTTAGGTATGAGCCTTCGATTTCGGGTTATTGGGGAGTTACTCAACGAAGCATTAGAGGGAACCGAAAGGGATGTTGGTGTAGTGCGATACCACAAAGCAGTGGATGAGAACCAATAATAGAATAAGGTTTTCGCTCGGTTCGGCTCCATTTCCTAGCAAAACAATTCTTTGCAATAGTACAAAAAGGAGCATAACCGGGGAATGGGATCAACTGTGTGTTACATGATAAATGATATGGTTGTTGTTGTTGTATGCTTTAATGTATTGTTATGCTAATTGAACTAACCACTGAAGTGCATGGGTTAAGGATTGATATGGTTTCGTAGTATGATTCTAATGAGAGGGAATCCTATTCTGCCATACGACATGGTCTTATTAGATATTGATGGTGCTGGATGAATAAGTTATTATTCATGCCAATCCATTTTGACTGACCCGTAGTTTATGCTTTTCCCCTTAAACTCGCAAGTATTTAACTGGGTACACTGAGGGTTGAGGTCTTTCAAATATCCCTTTGAATTAAGCTTCCAGAGGAGAGCAGGAGGCAATGGCTATTTAGATGTCTCCCTGTGTTCAGTTTTGTTCAGTTTGTTATGACTACTGATGGATGTATTGACATGTTTTATGACTTCCACTATATATACTTTGATCACCTGTGGGAGCATCTTCATATGTCGCTCTATGTGTTATTTTGTAATAACATATATTTTCTCTAAATGGGTTTATGCGAAGGGTTGTATGAATGAATTATTTGTATCAGTGAATGTTTTGTGAAAATTTTCATACTTCCATGTCATCTAATGTTGAGACTAATTAGCATTTGATTTTCTATCATCTAAATTGAAACTAGGGATGAGTGCAGCTTCTACAACATTTAGCTTTCGACCTTAGAGAATGGGGTATTACAGGGTGGCTTGATTAGGATCCTTAGGGTAAATAACACCTGGCAAGGGTTGGATGGATCTGGTTGTGGATTCGTTCAATCAGGATCACTGATCACCATCGTGATCGACAAGAGCATGGAATGTCTAGGATTGTCAAGTGCCTTCGAGCTTGGCAAGACTAAGGTTGTCTTGAAACTGGAATAATCTAACAAGGATCGTCGATCACCGTCATAATAAGTAAAAGCCGGGTGAGTCTAGGGTTGTCAAGTGTCGTCGTGCTAAGCATAAAGAGACTCAAATCATCAATCACCCTAGTGATCAGCAAGAGCCCAGTGAGGCAAGAATCATCAAGTGTCATTGCACAAACAAAAGGCTTGGATAGTCAATTACGATCGTGATCGGTAAGAATGCGTGAGGTTATGGATTGTTAAATGCATAAAACTTGGAACACTAAACGCGACTGTGCTTGATAAGAGACTGATGGAGTTATGAAACAAAGAGTAAGGCTTATGCTTGATTAAAATTCCAGTGAGGCTCAGACTGTGGATTACGGTTGGCATGCAAAACTTTTAGATCATTAAGTATAGACGATACTTGACATGGAATCGACCTGGCATGGTCGTGGACACTCGAGATCGATCCTCGCTTAGAACAACTTTTGAACACTTAAATGACCCAATTAGTTCATGAACATTAATTACGACTTAGAATGACTACGTAATTCACAATTAATTTAGAGAGATTGCGAAAACTGAACTTATACAAAGCACGTCATCCACAGAGAGACATGTTTTAGGAAGTAAGTGTTCATCTGCTTTTAGCAAGGCCGTTACGCTTTGGACATGGACATACGGATCGCTCGTGGCTTGAGCGCGGATTCGCACAAACTCGGATTAAGCATCAGAATTGACATTTTCCTAGAAATTGAAATCACTCAACTCAGATCAATCACCTCTAAGCATCATCCGGTCATTTGGAAAATCTTGATCAACACATGGCTTTGCACAACTTTCACTTGATGGATCATGCGAAGAATTGGATTGATCACTTCAGAGGCTCTTGATTGGTATAGAGCGATCGCCCTGAAAGTCAATGGATCAGATTGATCCAACACTTACCTGACCATTACACTAGAGTCGAATTGGTATAAGCATAAAGGAGGATCGACTCAGGCAAATCATGTGGAAAAAATATGGATCAGAACATGGTTTTCACCATTTAGCATTTACCCAATTAGGGATCATATCGGAATTCATGCTTGGGCAATCATATCGGTATAAGAAAAAGTAGAGAATCAATATAGTCTGATCAAGTTGAAACAATGGATCTGCATGTGGAATCAGAAGTTGGCAAAAGTGTGGACTGGGAATCAAAACTGGATTGGATTGGAAGGTTCCTTGGGCGTATGAATGATGGATCATAGCATCAAACCAACCGAAAACAGGTGACAATTATCGGGTTCAACACTGAAAAGAAGTGATAGAGCGAAGGAGTTCGAAACTTGGCACTTGTGCAAAAATAGAAATAGATTTGTAGAATCCATACAGGTCTCTTCATGGGATCTGTATCGATCCCTGTAAAATACAAGGATCCGACCCAATCTCTTCCTAACTTGCTCAACACATAAATTCCTACTTTTCCTCCTTAAATCCTAGTTGATCCCTGCTCTTCTATAGCTACGAACATGACATAAAATGGTCTCATTTTTTGGATCTTCTCTTGGATTTTTGACAATATTGTATAAAGACATTGCTATAGCCTAACAAACCTAATTTTCCTACATAACTTTAAGATCGAATGGAACTGTACTTGTAATCAAATGGTATAAACAATCGATTGTACCTCAGTTGACGTAAGCATAGCACCAACCACTATAAATCTTGTGTCTTCATTTTCGTTATTGCATTCTATGACTAAAATATGTGATAGTTTCACAATTATTATTTGATTTACGTATGAATCGGGTATTGGCATTCAACTGACCATAATCCAAAATCAATGTGTGTGTGTGTGTGTTCATGTATAACATAAAAACATGTTTGTATATAGATGTTAGGACACAAACACACACAGACACAACACATACGCATGTATACATATATAATTTGTTATGAAATATAAACCGACTCTTTGATTTTATATAATATATGTATATATAATAAACACACAACTATAGGTAACTAATTTTATAATTTAATATGTATATATAGTAAATAGAACTATGCATATTAAGTAATTTTATAATTTCCTCTAGTTCAAAACTAATGTAGATTTGAATATATTGTTACTTTAGTATTTTAATATAAATTATCAATGGGAAACTTAATCTTTGAAAATAATTTATGGACAAAAAGAAAAAATTCACAAAAATCTTGTATCACAATATAAGTGTTGTAATCCTATTTGAGATTCTCTTGAATTAAATTATTAATTACTTTTAACAAAATAATTTCTTTCTTGTCGTCATATTAATTATCAAAAATATATAATATTGTTAAGAGCTTAAGTTGTGATAAATTAATTTTAAAAAATATGCAATTATATTTTAGAATTATTAAGTATGAAACAGAAAATCCATATAATCATTAATATGGATAATAAAAAATGTATTATAATAAAATTTTAATTTTCAGTATTTATAATTGTAAATAAGCATCGAAAAGTATAAGGAAAATTTAGTATATAATCATATATATTATTATATATACAATTTGTGTCTTTATATATATAAATTAATATATTTATACATATGTGTATATATTAATTAGCATAATATTGAAATATGCTTTACTATATTTGAATTATGAATATAAACATAGAAAACATGCACATAACCATTCCGATTATGGCAACTACAATTACATAGAAAAATCTCACATAACCACTTAGAACAATAGTGTGTACATAAGTATTTATATGTGCACAACTGAAATACTATATAACATGATATTATATCCTTAATATAAATGAATATCACCTGTTACATACGCCTTTGAGTCCATATAGAAATAATTAATTTTCTTCTCTAACTATCTCCATATCCGTCAGATTGCTAGTTTGGAATCATCGACATTTCGCTATCCAATAGCTTTGGATTTAACTTGAACTTAGTTTGAAATTTTGGAAGGCAATCTAGTGAAGTATTTCAACTAGTAAATAAAATGAAAATGGCAGCCGAAAAGAAAGTATATATTACCATTTAGAGATCTATATATGTATGGTCGCATAAGAGAGGAAATAGAAAAATCTTATTACTTTATCTCAAACATCTATCTCAAAGCCTATCCCTTATTTTTAAACGCATCCTATACCTACCCAGACCAACTGATTTGTCCCTATTAACATACTGGGCTGTGAACCTGTTTGGCACAAATTAAATAAATACAATTATACTTAATTTAATATGTAATTTATATCTTAAATCAATCGACATATTTATAAGTATTATAAATGTGTATATATATCGTTATATATTTTTCAACTCACATTAATAAATGGAACTAATATCTCAAAAATATTAGTTAATTTAATAAATTTATATCAATTCAAAAACTAATTAAATCATTTTAGTTATAAGAGAATTCATCATTTCCGTTACGTAACTCTTAGGTGTAAATTCGATCAGCAGTTAACATCAAACTATTCGACTGCTAACATTCACATGTCACTTAGCAACTGGTACGATTTTATAGTTAAATTTATCACTTACTCAGTTTCAGTGTGACATTTATCTACATAGATTCTCTTCGTTATAGCTATATCACCTTGTACTTATGGAATTTGATAATGGCAAATATTCCAATATCATATGGATTTAAATTGTAGTCAAAGGCAAAATAAGGTTCAGTAATAACAATTATTTTAATCGACAAACTCTAGCCAAAGATTTTGACTCTGGGTTTACTTGGGTTGATCATGATACTAACCTCAAGGAGAAGAATTCTCTCTTGAATAATGTTTCCCATCTAGCACTTCCAATCTACCCGACTATAATCACCTAATAGGTGCTATACCATAAGTCGACTATAACCAAAGTAGATTTTTCATATTGAAGGTTAATAGTATTCCTAATTCGGGAGAATCAGGTAAATTAGCCACATCGTTATTTTTTGTTTTGCCTTAGTTATATTTACCAACAAAAAATATCAAGTAAGTTCTGTAATTATCTAATAACCATTAGTACGTAACTCCTGGGTGCACCTACTATTCAAAATTTGGAGAGCATTACATACCCTAGTCTAAAAGGATGCATCGATATCCATTCTCGATGTATATTGATTAGGAAAATTAAAACAATATGTTGGAACGTAATACTTACGATTACAACAATTTTGTAATTGTTATCACATGGAACGCTATTTGTAGATTTCTCGTTAAATATATTTTTATTAAGTTTTAATTATTTATAACATATAATAACAAATAATTCACATAGATGGAAAACACTTTTTAGTATGAATGGGAATTTATTAGTTAATTAACTGACAATAAACTATAGAACTGCGTGCATGGCATATCCCGAATTCTATTAGTCTTCCACTAACACTTGGAGCTATCTATAGATTCTTAACTTAATCCTATCAATCAAATTCTTGAGAACTGATTGAGCCAGATCTTTATTGAATGGATCTACTATGTTGTTCATGGTATTTACCCTTTGTGTTACGACTTCTTTATTCTCAACAAATTCTCAAATAAAGTGGAATGTTCAAAGAATACGTCGTGACTTCTTGTGTGCTCTGAGCTTCATTATGATCAGTATTGTTGTATTATTATCGCGAAACAATGATATAGGATTCCCAATATTCGAAATAATCTTGAGCTCACTCGAAACTTATACATACATAATGCCACTTAAATTACTTCACTGAGGGCTATGTACTATACCTCTATCATGGAATCAACATTTTTTTCTTGTTTGGGACTTTTGTCATTAATAATATCATCATTAAGCATAAAAGAGTAACTAGACAAGTTCTACTATAATTTATGTAACTTCGAAGGCTCGAGTCTGTATAATCCTTCATAAGAGGTCTTCAATACTGTGTATAAGGAAAAAGGCCCTGGTATTTTTTTTGAAAGGCGAAGCAAATTTTATTTACACATAGAAAGGGTTTATAATTTACATATAACTATATACAACAAATCATCAAACAAAAATGACAACACAAAATTATCCACTCTATAGAAATAAAAGAATAACAATGTAATATACACTGTACAATCATCAAATTATCCATTACATCATATTACATATATCTTTTAATTATTGCATCATCATATGAAACTTCTACGCCTTCAACCACAACGAATACCCTTCAAAATCCTTCTATGTATAGCAGAGAAAAGTTTAGAGGGGTTCATAACACCATTACCAAAAACTCTCTTGTTCTTTTCTGTCCACACAACATAAATAAAATGCTTCAGGATCTTTAAAAGCAATTTAGATTTAGCAGTCTTCCACCTAGTCGCTTTGAAGATATTAAACCACTCAATAATTTTGACATTTGAAGGTCTATAAAAATCACCATTACCCAAAAGCCTATTTCAAATCTGGAAGACATATGGACATTGAAAGAAAATGTGAGTATTAGACTCAACATCAGCTTTACGTAACACATAAGTTCTCAAGTATAAGCCTATTTGAATGCAACTTGTCTTTGGTGCTCAGTGTGTTAGCCATAACCTTCCATAATAAGAAATTTCTTTTGCAGAACTACTAGTGCTCCAAATTCTTGAGTGCCATGGAAATAATTTCTTATCACCTTGTAATAAACCATAAACATGTTTGAATGAGTGCATCTTACCCCTCCAGCTTAAATGCATATCACTAGTAGCATAAAAATTGCAGTAATCTCTCCCCTAATTATCTCAACAAAGCAGAACTAACATATGGTAACTCAATTTTACCTTCATGAATGAAGTCATCAACTATAGCTGATTCTACAATGCCTGAACTACTTTTCAAACTGTAATCAACAATGTCACCTAAAATCACACCTCTCTTTGCCTATGGTGAAAGCCAAAATGATATCTTCTTCATGACTTTACAATTACATTGGATGAAGGGAAGAAACAAACTCCTTAACTTTATAATGTTCTCCAACTCAAACTAGAGTTTGGTGAAATTCGAATTTTCCAAAATTTCTTTTTTTGCAATTAAATTGTGCTTAACCCATTGACACCATAAACATTCATCAACCGAGAAGAGTTTGTTATAATAAGAAGAGATTGTTTCCTTGTTCCAAAGATGTAGATTAGTTATACCGAGACCACCAAACTTCTTTTCATCATACAACTTATGAAAGAAGATAGGTATCATTTTCTTCAAAAATGGATCACTATGCCATAAGAATTTATTTAAAGCACTAGTCACCATGTTAATCAATTTCACTGGTAGGACATAATGCCTAGTCTAATACGTTGTCATTGTAGTAGCAATAGATTGAATTATGGTTAACCTGCCTGCATCCGAAATAGATTGAACTATGGTTAACCTGCCTGCATGCGAAAGTTTACAACTTGGCCACTGTTGTAGTTTAGCAATTATCATTTCAAACAGTGGCATGCATTTATCTTTCGTTATCCTAGCACAAATCAGAGGCAACCCAAGATAAAAGTCATTAAAAGCAGCTCAAGTAACCCAGAACTAAGAATAATATCATTCTTCCTGTCGATAGAAAGACCAGCTATGATAATATGGGTTTTGCTAACATTCAACCGCGTCCTGGTTATGCAATGAAAAGTTTGAAGAGTAGCCATAATACACTGAATAGTGTGAATGGTAGGCTTCGTGAGAATAGTTAAATCATATGCAAATAATAGGTGAGTAATCAATGGATCCTTACATCTAGGATGCAAGTCTAACTTCTTCTGTTCAACTTTCTCTTTAATCGATGCATACAGAAGCTCCATAACTATTATAAAAAGATAGGCTGAGATTGGGTCACCCTGCCTTACACCTTTTGTACCCTTAAAGTATCTATGAAGACTTCCTTCTAGAGAAAGAGTAATGAGGTGATGATATACAAGTATATATCCAAGCTAAAATAGGCTTTGGAAAATTCATCTAGACATAACAACCAAAATAGAATGCCCTGAAACAGTATCAAAAGCCTTTCTAATATCCAATTTTAACATACATCTTGGAGATATGTTTTTCCTATTATAACCATGCAATAATTTTTAAGTGATCAATGTATTATCACTAATAGATCTACCTCTAATAAAGGCTGACTGGTTATTGGAAATTATAGAAGGAAGGACCAATTGTAATCTATTGGCAAGAATTTTGGATATCACCTTGTAAATTATATTGCAACATGATATTGGTCTGAATTCAGAAATCAAAGGTGGATTCTCAACCTTTGGAATAAGAGAAATTGTTGTTGCTGATAGGCTATCTAGTAGATAGTTTCCATGAAAAAAATATTGTATTGCATCTAAAACAACTTCTCCTATTATAGTCCACGATTTCTGCAAGAAGAAGGCATTATAGCAATTTGGACCCCCACAACTAGATGCATCCAGACTAAAGATTGTTGATTTAATCTCCTCTCTAGATATATATATTTAGATCATTTGATTATTGTTGATACGGTAGGAAGTTGTATATGAAAGAGAGGATGCAAATTAGACTGAGTAGTAATATTGGGAGCAAATATAGATGAGAAATACTTGAAAATGCCACATTCATACCAGCTTTAGAAGTGTGAGTTACACCATTTATATCCTTAATCTTGAAAATAGATTCCTTAGTCTTTTTAATCGTCAGAGAATTATGAAAAAACTTGGTATTTCTATCTGCATCTACCTCTTTCCTTGAATATGAGCTCTGTCTTACTAATTGAAGCTCCAGATCCATCACATTTCTCAGCTTAACTAGTAGTTCAACTTAAGCCTTTTGAAGATTATTTACTTTTTATAGCTTTCTTCACTTTGAGTAACCCAGCCCTTGCAAAAGAATATTTTTTTGAGCCTGTACCAAAATTAAATGATGACCAAGCTTGAAGACGAATTTTAAGCAATTTCAACTTATTTAACAGTGTGAGCAGAGGGTTACTTCCAGAATGAATGGACCAAACCTACAACAAAATGCTAGTATAATCTGCATGAGTAATCCAAAAATTTAAATGAGGACTTTCCTTTGCTAGTGACATCATCTTTTCACTAATTCGAGAGAAGTGGACAATGATAAGACACTGAGGAATAAAGGATTTGGTAGACTAATTTTGGCCAAAGATTAATGAATTGTGTATTTACAAAGATATGGTCAAGTTTACATAACGTAGAGCTTCCAGATTTACTTTTGTTAGTCCAAGTGAAATCAAAACCAAAACTTTTAAGAGCAAGAAATTGGACCTAATTAAGGCTTGATTCGAGGGAGCTATGTCATTAATAGGTAAAGAACAACCTCCATTTTTTGTTGACAAGAAAACAAGCAGTTAAAGTCACCCATGATTAACCAAGGGTCAGAAGATGAATGAATGAGGTTCATACTGTTAAGAAAATTGTAACACCCCATAATTTTAACAACAATAAAGAGGAAAAATTAAAGAATAAAAAATTTAATATTAATAATTAGGGAAACAGACTGCGCCATTGCGTCCGTCTCGAAATTCTGGTCAAGATAGACACTTGGTTTGTGTAAAATGAACACCGTATGAAGAAGTTATGAAATTTTGAAGTTTATATACGAACAAGATAATTATATATATATATATAATTAAATCCAAAAATCAAATTTCAGTTCAAATTTAGAAATCTAGGGAGTGGCAAATTTCCCGCCCAGGGGGGTCGACCCCAGGGTCGACCTTTCAAGGGGGGGTCGACCCCCCTGCAGCAGATTGGGCAGATTAGGGTTTCGGGGGGTTTTGGCTATAAATATGGCCTCATTTCTCTAGTTTTCTCAAACTGAAAATAATGGAGGACTAGATGCTGTTCTGCCCGGATTGAATCAAACCTTTTTCTTCTTCTGCAATCGAGTTAATCAAGTTTAGGGTTATTCAAGTGTAGATATGTGATTCAACATTTTCCAGTCTCCTTCTATTTTTCTAGATCCAAACACTGTGAGTCCATGTTAATTTTAGATCTGAATAATTAAAAGTGAAACTTGATATGACATTAACCTGGATCTATGCCTGTGACCGTTTGAATCAAATCAGATCTACTATAACCTGTGTATCTATGATGTTATGACATGATTATGACTTAGATCTAAACTTTCACATATTTATCATGTCAGATCTGTCATTGTTTCACTGTTTAGATCACCTTATACGTGTCCCCATCATGTTTGTAGTTAAATTGGATCTATTATTAGTTGGATAATTAAACCATTATTTAGATCTTATTATGCTTGTTATGACATCCGTATTTTAGAATCAGTTCTATTATCATATGTTCATCAGATCTGTTCCTATGTGCATATCTTATCATTATGCCACTATATTTTTATGCCATTATATGTCAATCTAGTTAGTATGATCATTTCTGTCATCTTCCCTTCATCTTTCCCTTTTTATTTTATATAGCCTGGCTCCTTTCGACCCTAGACATTCCGCTGAAATATGCGAACACGTTAAACGGGGAACGAGGGGAAAAACATTAAAATTGGGTATAACTTGTAATTGCGAAATTGGGCATAACCTGAATAAAATGTATAAATATGAATTTGGGGCATATGGTTCATTATGAACATAACCTGGGAAAGGGGCATGAAAACCTATAACAACATAGGTAAAATTGGCTAATAATGAAAAGCCTAGGATTACAGTAATTAGAAACTGTAACTGCGCCTAGACACGAGGTTAGATTACACTTGTGGTGGAAGTCTGCCCGGAACCGCCTGGCATATCCAGCGACCAAAAGTGGTGAATCTAATGTGAGGGATTTAGGTGCACAAATATAAGATGTGCTAAGACACGAGGTTAAGCCCGACTTGTGGAAGAAGTCTGCCCGGAACCGACCGGCATATCCAGCATCCACAAGTGGTAGGCTTAATGTGAGGGGTCTAGTACATTATAACCATAATTGGACATGGTAATGAATTGGAATACTTAACCTATTTAAATCCATAGTGATTGTATGAACATGAATTTGAATCGTGGTTAAGTCATACTAGTTGAAATAGTGGGAAGGTTAAGTATATCTGGGTAGGGTGGGTAATATTTATATATAGGTCCACAAACTTAACCGGTTGGGGTTATGTAATTAAAGACACCGTTAGGTAAGCATAACCTATGGAAATCCTAGTGGGTATACAAGACAAAGGGGAGAGCTTGTATCATCTTGTGTGGGGGTCCCGTTTCAATCAGTAACCTATTGAACGGTATCAAACGTGTACTCCACCCTAGGTCGGGGTCGGGACACGCTTACTGGGCTGATTGTAAGAGATCCAAACGTTGAGGACGGTGTGGGCGGCGCAAACCGACCAGGGCCATGTGCGTACATGGTCCGAGCAGAGGGGAATAAGACGAGCGTGACACCTGTAGATATGGTTGTGCACATCAACGAAGGGTTGCCACTTTAGGAAGTGATACATCCTATTGTGGGGCCGGCACAGGGTATCTACGGAGTAGGGAGCTGATCAATTAGGGTAGTAGTAACGGTACATCTAGACTCTGGTAAAGTTTAGGAGCCTGTTAGGTTGGGCTGCCTCTGGATTGCATAGGGTTAAAACCTCTCACCAGAAGTATGCCTAAGTATAGCATCTTATAGTTGTTGGGATCATCTCATTTTGGTTATACTAGTATCGGTGCAGAGTTATCATTAGAGAAGCATATACACTCTATCATGTTTTCCTTTTCATACCTGCCTTTTGTGATATCATCTTTCTTATCCTGTTTATATGCCTGTCATGATACTTTTACTTATTTATTTCACTACTACAAAACATCTCATTTGCTTCGGTTGTTTACCTCCTGTTGCTTCGATTCAACAATCGAAGGAACTGCAGACGACACAATAAACAGGAAACTGTTCACTAAAAGAAAATATTGATTTTGCAGCGGAAAAATATGCTGGTAATCCGTCGCTATTTCTGGTTTTGCGACGTATTTCTGACGGATATGAGTATTCGGTAAATTTCAAGTCGGTAATCGAGCATCAATTTTGCGACGAAAAATAGCATGAATTCTCCGACATTTTCCCGTTATTACACTACATATAAAATTTAAATTATTAGTTAACTTACCGTCCATTTACTGATGGATAAATATTTTTCAAAAAATTATTATTTATATACCAACATCGGCAAACCCTTGCTAATTAGCAAGGGATTAGCAACAATAAAAAAATCTTATCAAAACATTTTCTATAGGTAATATGTTGGTAAACCCTTACAATTTAGCAAAGGATTAGCGATGGATATTAATTTTTAATCAAAACATTTTTTGCTGGTTATGCACCAATAAATCCTTGTAGTTTTTTTTCTTAAATATCATCATAAAACTAATGAAATACACCAAATTCATCGACTCAAATACATAAAATTCATTGATTCAAACAATAAAATTTATACACTATATTATGTTCATTTTACTTAAAATATTTAAATAATGATCCGGTAATGCACACCATCACATCCATTTCATTTGGAACAATAACTCAATTTCACATCAAACAAGAAAAATAATACTATTAACATATAGTTATGGACATTACCCTCGAAAAGATATGAAAGTCAAAATACACCCCCCTCAGATGGAATTTATTTAGCAAACATCATTTCTTGAGTAGTCGAAAGCCTTATTTCAACAAGCTCGTTGGGTCAGACCTTCATTTCCATTTCATCAATATCCTGACAATAAAACAAGCTTAACATTCAATAATATCCACAAGCGCTTAACATAAGAAATTATTAATCTAAATGACTAAAGCAATTCCAAAACCGTTGAATGTCAATTAACAAACATGAATGATATCATGCACCGAAGATAATGAAGTATTTGTAACTGAGTGAATATAAAAGCTAATATTAGTATCCTGCAAAAAGCATCCGATTTTATACTTCATAACACCATGATGTGGTAATAGATAATGTAAAATTGAGTGCCTTTGGTTTCACCTTGTGATGTAATGCTAAAGGCACAGTTTTTCACTTCCTGATACCTTATCATGGCATTAGGAAGCAAAAATTTGAACGTGTTACCAACACACTAATTTTAAACCACAAATGGTTTTAATCCAGGAAAATGCAATGTATGCGCATGCATGCACGCACTGATAAGGTTCATGTCGACCGTTAGTAAAAATATTAGCTCTAGAAATTAGCAAGGCAAGAACTTACCGTATTAACAGCCTTTGAACTCTTCATCAATCGGAGACAGTCACAATAACTAAAAAACATTCTGCAAGAAAATTAAAGACTGCTTGTTGGTATACAATAGCTCCTACATGCAAAATTCACACGCAATCCAGTAAAGTCATTAGTACAGAACTATCATTTCCCATCTAGTTTAATAAGCTATAATGGAAACATCGATGTTATAACTAAAATTTACCAAACTAATACATTTAACTGCTAAGAAGGTAACAGCCTTCGATATTATTTTCTCAGTAAGGTATTTTAGGGTAGCTCAGTAAACAAATAACAAGCATCGGTTTTAACCAATAAATAATACTATTAGACGTTGTATTGCTAAAGCCTCAAACCATCTCAATGGCATTAGATTTCAACCAATAAACCATATATAAAAATGTGGAATTAATATTGTCATAAACATCAACCGGTTAACAGCGTTTGATTTTAGCTAATAAATCAGACACAGAAAAATCATTACCTGAAGTCCAAACTAAAACTTGCATCTCTAACTAATCATAAATCATGTTAAGATTTAATAAATCCAAATGACATAGCTAGCTGCATTGACCTTGAAAGCATGTTACGTGGATCTAAGTTCAATGATCTGGTGTGCCAAACCACTCAAATCAAAACAGGCATGCATTTATTTTGCAAACAAGCCTTTCAACAAAATGTATATCAGACACTTATGCAAAATCACCAACTATTTTGATTAGGCAGGTTTGGTCCATATAAGTCAGCATGAAAATATCAGAACACATACATGTTGACCCAGTGCATGTATTTTAAATAATCTGGCAATTTACAAAATATACATAGTATATATCTGATTTGTTTGGCAAATGCGCAGTAACAAATATAGAGATGTAGAAGGAAATAGCATAAAACCATTGTCCAAATTTTATTAAGCTTATCCAAAAAGATGCAAGAGTATCATTAGATCCTTAAATATTGTTATGCTTACTAGATTATGAGTGTTCTTTCGGTAATTTTGCATTTTAATTTGCAACATGAAAAATTGCATATCAGAATTGATATATACCTAAAAAAAAGTGTACAGTAAACATATATCTTCCTAGAACGAAATAACATAAAACATCAAACTTCGACACAAGTCGCACAATGCACGCTACTTGATGAGACCACATACTAAAGTTAAAATCGTAACTGGCACCTATTTGAGGCATTTTAACAAACAGATGTCATGACAACAATTAAAAAACCAAACCTCATTACTATAGGAAACGAACTGAAGTTCAAACTCGCAGCCAAAGAAAATTTCAATATATTCTTTAATTCTTTCTCAAATCTGAACAAATGGAAGTATGAGATGAGAGCCTTGACTAGTTACCTGAATACGTTCAGTCTATATGCAACAATGCTACAGCTTTGATGAGTGAACTCCACTTCTTTGAGCTCGCTCCTCTCCTAATCGCTATTGTAAAAGGCTCTAAGTTTACTCCAGTATTATGTGCCTTGATATATCTAATGCTCGAATTATCGGGTACTTTGATGAAATTGATCCCTGACTATCATGAATGGAATCGTATTGAATCATAGAGTTAGTATGTGGATTTTCTTATCTGTCTTGTTGATGGAACAACTAAACCAAGATGAAAGCTTGTCAATGCCATCGAAGTGGATGCTAACTTTAGATCTGAGTCACTGTCATATCTTGCGATGGAATGCTTGAATTACGAGGTTTATAAATAATTTGCTAAAGAATTATTCTAAAGAATCTTAGTAAAAAAACAACATAAATATCCCCAAATAAAAACAATATAATCTAAGAGACCCATCTGCAAAGTAGGCTGAAGACTATCCATGCCCGAGGCCAAATTAAATGACAAATGATTTGCTGAAGAACCCAAAAATAGATTTAAGAAGGAGGGTTGGATTAGACGATGAAATGCGATAGGCTGAGATTAGGGCACAAAAGAAGTTCATAAGAAGAGGGGAACGTCTCCGATGCAAAATCAAAGATATCAACGGTTAGGAGAACGTGGGCACTTGATTAGTGATTACGCGTGTTTAAGACTGAAATCAAAGCCATTTAACTGTTCTTCACTTTTACCGTCTTGGTTCTGTAATTTGAAATGCTTGTTTATACATTGTATTTAGGAATATATCACTATTAGTAAATAATTATGTGTTAGTTGTCAAATAAAAAAATTGAACATTTTATTACATTTTAAATTTATATATAGTTTTAATTCTTTAATGTTTAATTTTATGATAACTTCGATAATTATAAAAGTTTGTTTTCAATTTTAGCCAATACATTAAAATTTATTTTAAATTACATGATAAATAATACATATCGGTTACAATTATATATTAAATAATAAATATGTATTAGTTTTAATTTTTAACTATTAAATAATAGTTACTACTAAGTTATTTTTTTATGGCTTAACTATTTAATAGTATTTATTACAAATTAACAATTTAATTATTAATTATTTAATGGTAGTTGTTTGATAGTACTTTTTAATTATTAAATATTATTTATTAAAAATATATATTAAAAATTAATCATTAAATATTAATTATTTAAAGTAGTTATTTAATAGTATTTATAATTTATCAAATAATCAATATTAGACATTAGATATTATTTATTAGTTATTAATTTTTAATAGTTATTTATGATTTGTATTATTTACTTGTTTTCTTTATACGTATTACTTGTTTATGTATCCTTATTGGTCATTAAGTATTCAAAATTATTTGTTAAAAAGGAAATATTAAATGCCAGTCTCAATTAACAATTACTAATTATTACTTTTCGAATTATTACTTCTTAGTTATTCAATGGTAAATGTTAATTATTATTAAAAAAATTATCAATATTATTCATTGAATATTGAAAATTAAATATTATTTATTAGTATTAATTATTTATATTTATTATTACTTAGTAATTAAATATTACTTCTTAATGATTAATCATTAATTATACTAATAGGTATTTAATTATTAATTCATTTAATAGTAAGTATTAATTAATTATAAAACATATTATTTTTTAAATAATAATGAATATGTATATATTATCAATTGTCGATTATAAATTACTTAATTGTAACAATTTAATATAAATTACTATTATTATTAACTACAAATTTTAGCCGATAAACATTAACTATAATTTACTAATATTAATGATTTATAATATTTAATTATTATATTAATAACTATTATAGATTATATATAATAACTAGTAATTATAAATTATTTATTAATAACCTTTAACGAAAAAAGTTATAAACAATGACCTATAAAATATCATTGTTGATTATTGTGTATAAATACTGTTTTATGCAACTAATGATTGTTTGTTATTAATTATAAATTACCAATTACTAGTGCTTACCAACGATAAGTTACCAAATATGAATAATAGCATTTTCTCCATTGCATTTGCTTTGGTTGGAAGAACAAGTGAAGCAAATATCATTATTTGCTTCGGTTGTATAAACAATCGGAGCAAGTAATATTATTTGCTCAGTGCATTTACTTCGTTATATGTACAACTGAAGCAAATAAAGCTTATTGCTACATGTAACATCCCGCTTTTTTGACCACTTCAAATTGGTAATTAAACCAAACCAAAACGTTTAAATCGACGGATCGTTATTTAGCGTACAAGGTTTAATAATAGAATCAACATAGAAAACATAGCATAAAATAATAACACAGTATTGAACAGTAAAAATAACTTTTATATATAATCAGAATTTTTAATACAAGGGTGTTACATACAGCGGAACTAAAATATAGTTTGAATACAAAAATATTTACTGTTAAAGACGTCAGAGTGCGCCGTCTTTGGAATCCCCAGCTTCGCCAATCTTTGAATACTAAGCTGTGATCTTTAAATCTGTATTGCTCGGGTTTGACCCGAGCATTCCATGAAAAAACATAAAACACTCGAGTCAGGATTAATCATAGTTCAAGTAAATCAATTTCAATAAGAACTGAAATATAATAGTTAATCTTCACAACGATTATAAGCCAATGTACAGTTACATAGAATCCGTTCCATATCGGTTTACCATTTTCTGGGTCTGTGATCCTAGGAGCTTGCATATACACACATGTACGGGTACATGTGTGCACTGCCTCAGCATCCCGGAAGTCACAACAGGTACGACCGAGATCACATGAACGGGTATGGTATGGTCGCAACGATTCCTAATTACGTGCACAGAGTCAACCTAGTAAGCCGCAGCCTACGTACAATGGTGTCACAAGTATTAAAGCAAGATCGGTAAATCCAAGGTGCGGTATGGACAGTATGGGTATGTATCCTTTACTTTGAGTTCACAACATGAATATCCAAACCAATTTACATAGAATAACAACCTCAAATAAGGTCAGGCAGTACCATTCAAAATTACATAGCATGAGATTGGCATTTCATTTATACGCAGAAAATCATTATAGACAGTGTGTATGCTTTCAGTTTCAAAGCCCATCATCTATTGTATTACACAGTCAAATATTCCCATTACCTAGTCATGCCTAACTGTTTGAATTCCCAACTTTTATCAAGTATTATTAGACAACATCTAATAGTATGAGTTCAGTCTTAAGCATGGTCTAAATCAAAACAAGCAAGGTAACACCTACATTATGGGTCAACACAAAATTTGAAGTTCATGCATAAGGGAATTATAGCAAGGATTGAACAACTAAATAACTTGTTAGGTGGATCCAATTGCTGGAAAAAAAATCATAGGTACGATCAGGCCCAATTATTTTTATGTGAACAGACAATAGAATATCCCCGTACCGCAACATGTTGCCATAAATGGGAGGAACCGCAAGCATGCAGGGGAAATATAATAGATAGCAAAGACTAAACGTAAATTAAAGGTATCAATCAGATGAACTACGTCTCTAGGCCTTTCAACATAACAATCAAAAGAGTATTCAAGGCAATTCGTATGTGCTCCTTAATTTGTGCCTCTTGCGTGTTTCGGTTGTAAACAAATCAAAGCATTGTGTTCATATAAGAGGCAGGACTCCGACTGTGCTGATTTTATATGTATTTTCATCCAAGGACAACTAGACAGGACGTGTTTCATTGCACAGAATGCCAATGAAAGTGGAAAGCAAAAGAACTGGAAGTAATCCTATTCCAATAAGTATATTTGTAACACATGTGAATGATAGCATGATTATGTTGTTCCTGTTAGTTAAGAGGAATTACAGTCATTTTTGGGAGGTCATAGGGTACTGTTGCTACCTATGAAAGTTGCAACAATAGTTGTACCAGCATAAAATAATCATTGATTCATTAGTATCCACGTTGACACTAGTAGCAAGCCCATTTCCCAAGTATTGATTGAAAATTTCAGTTTTGGAAAACATAAAACTCAGTTCTGGCAAACATATACCTCGGTTTTGGCAAATATAAATCTCAGTTTTGGCAAATATAAATCTCAGTTTTCTCATGTAAACATTGAGGGTCTTAACTACTTAGTCTTCACTATATCAGCCAGATCATCACGTGTGCTGAAAGGCCCATAACTACATTATACTTTGCTACAAAAGCAAATAGGACAGAAACATGTAATGGTTACAAAAACTCAGATATGCATACATTGAATAGACAAATACCATTCAAAACAACCACTTATGTTCATCAATACCGCACACACATATCAGTGTTATGTTACTGGGGGTATGCATGAGACAAGGATATATAAATAGGAACCAAATGTTTCATAAAGTGTACAAAATCACGTTCTCCAGGTTTGATAAAATAAGCACCACAAATTAGATTTCTATGATTTCAAATATTACTGGGACCAAGTTGGTTAATTATCAGAAAAAAGACGGCAGTCCTCGTCTCAGCAACAACGAATAATATATATATAAAGCATATAACCTAGGCATAGGATTTTAAACAAGAAAGTAAGTTTTTTTTTTTCCAATCTCAATGTAACTTCACATATTAAAGTATGTAAACATATTTCTATGTAGTGCACTCATAATTGGGTTCAGATATAAACGTATTCTTCAAAAATGCAATATTTTACCTATATGTGTTGAATACCATAAGCCAGTTTATAATCTATATCCTTCCTCAATACTTGTCCTACTTCCATCTTCACATAAAGTAAGGTTTGAATATATGTTGGTGTCAAATGAAAACTTAAGTCAGATTCAAAAAAGATTGTTTAAAAGAGATAAACAACAAGTACTCGCACAAAGATATTTCAGGTTCAATCAATAAGGGTTATGTTCTCAAGTAAACCCATAACACTAGTGCTCACCTATCCATATTTCCCGGTTTCCGAATGGCCCAAGTGCCAAATATATCAACAGATTTTACATGCCCAGCAAGGTAACATGTTACATGATTTTTGAAGGCAACAGGCGTGCATACATGTACCCAAAATTACTTATCGATACGTAGTGTCCAGATTTTATATACTTCAGATTTCAATGCAGCTACATATATGTTCAAATTTCAACAATATTTATCCTTCTGTGGTATATATACGGTTTCCACCCAAGCACAATAACAAAATTGAAAAATAGCGGTAATAATTATCCCAACTACAGATGAACTTTCGAGTGCAAATCAACAGTTCAGCAAACATGTGGTTAAGTAATCCAGCTCGAGCAACGAAGATTAATCTATTATATTTGAGGTAATTACTGAAGTTAATAACTTGAATCAAAAATTAATCATGAGTGATTGTTCACCTTGAATCGACGAAGACGAAGCAGACGAGCGGTGAAGCTTACGGTCAAGGCGAACTGGGTTGAAGTAGAAAACAACTCGGGTTTCAAAGATACTGGTGAAAGACACTGGTGGCGACGCATGAAGGAATGACTTCGAATGACGATGACGCGGGTGGTTACGGTGGACTGAAATCTTCGACGCGGGCGGGTGATCTAAAGCCTAGACACCCCAAATTGATGAGGCAAAACCCAACTAGCTTTGGTAACTTCGGATCTGGAGACGAGCGCTAAAGGAACCAAGACATAAGGCATAGTAGCCTGTGAGAAATATCGGTTTGTTGGCGAGGGAACATTGCTGATTTTAGGAGTGGATTAGATTTGCATTAGGGTGGCTTAAGAAGGAAGGCGAATTGATTTTCGGAATGCCATTTCGTTTTTGATTTAGGGTCTCGGCTGTTAGAACTAAAAAGGGGAAAAAAATTTGCTGAAGAGAATGGGAAAGAGGCGTGCTTTTTTATAGAGTAAAAAGAAAAAGATAAGGATATCGTAATGTCAATAGGTTTGGGTAGCACGTATTTTTAGATATAGGTCGACGTAATGGTAACTAGGGAGGGTAGTATTCATACTTAATTTACTATTATTTCTACTGTAAATACCATAGAATGCTCAGATTTCGTACCTCCAATACAAACTCTAAAAGTGAAAAAATTATACGCACCTCTTCGTTTTCGCGTTCCAATTTCAATAAAATTATTCTAATCGTAATCCAACTCCATCTGTATACCATGCTATTTTTATTTTTAAATTATTTACCGGTTAACTGGTTTTATTTCGTTTGTCTACCAACAACCTTGTTTGCTTCCGAACATGAAACGTTAATTCTAATTTCTTTATAAATACATACCTATGCAGTTAAAGTCCCGCTAAAGCCCCGTAATATCCCCGCTATAGCCTATAGCGTTTTTCAACCGCTACGCTATTTTAATTTAGCGCCGATGAACAGTAAATCCGCTTCTAGCCCCGTTTTTTCCGCTGCATCCGCTAAATCAAGCCTTTTTAGCGTCCGCTTTAGCAATATTAATATATAGAGCTTGATTTGACTAGTAATCTTTTCAAAAAATTCAGTAAAGTTAGCGTAAAGGGCTAAATTTAAGGCATACGTATCTAATATATTGTAATTACACTCATCAAATTTAGCATGTATAACTACGGTATTCCATGATTTTGTTATATAAGATTAATTAATATTAGTTTATTGCACACATATAATGTGAGAAAGATGACTAATTAATTTTCAAATATTTTGTTTACATCTAATGAACATTTTTGTGCCTCCGCTATATCCCTGCTATTTCCCCGATTTATCTCCGCTACACCTTTTTGCACCTCCACCGCTATAGAACCGCTAAGCGCTTTAACTGCACAGATACATACGTACTCAAGCCGATTGTCCATATATTTTAACAAATAAAATTTACAATTTTTTTTAATGTTATTAACGTTTTATTTCATACTCAACCACTTAAATTTTCTAATCGAATTCCGAATCTAATTCAAATATCCAATTTAAATTCAATTAAATATTCAATAATAAATAATTTATTTTCAACCACCATTCTGAATTAAATATTAGGTTCAATTCAAACACCAAATCATATATTTGATTAACCCAAGTATCAATATAAAATTTATTCCATATTCAAGTTGTCGAAATTTCTGGGACGTTACAATCTCCCCCTCTTTAAAACTTTTCGTCCTCGAAAAGGAGAGATCGTTGAGGTTATACCAATGTATACTTCTAATTTAATATTCGCACGAAATTTTTCCACAACTAATTTAAATATCGATATTTAAATCATCGATCATTATTGTTTATCTATCACATTCAATTAACTCGGAAAAAATCAAATTCCTTTTCTTTACCTGGAGATCAACTTTAATCAAACCCGATTTTCTTCGTCTTCCGAATCGGTTTTTATTTATTTCATGCTTTTTGAAATTATATTCAATCTTTCACATATCAATTTCTATCTCAAATTGTTTTGAGATATCTTCCAATTTTTCATTCTCTTAATCATCCAAGAGATTCAAATCATATGATTTCCTTTCAAAACCAATCACTTTTTAAATTTCAATTCCTGCATAAATTGGATTCACGCATTCCCAAATTATTCCAAATTCAACCAAATCTTCTTACGTTCTATCCATTTAATCTTTCCCAACACCCATTGAAGAGTGTAAATAACATTTCCTCTTCAAACTACCAATTGTCGATTTGAAACTTTCCAAAATTCAAAACCTTATATAACTTTTATACAGAAAATATTTGTATTGTTATCTCAAAGCTATGGGCTTAAAAATATTCCGAAATTATCTTCCTTAACTTATCAAGTTGGATATATTTTAATTTCAAATTATTGATTTGAAAATACTTGATAACTTGTAGTTTGACAAGTCTATTGTCGTTCTCACAGATATTAGACATACGCAGACCAGACGTACGACTAAAATCTGCAAGTACTAAATATCTTTGTTTCAACTCCTAGTGAAAATATTTCAATTTTTATTTTAAAAAAATAGATACGGAAAGTACCTTTGTATGTGATATTGATATGTTGATTGTTCATGAATCGCAGATACACAATGGTTTCGTCTGGATCCCCCAGAAAACATCTGTATCCAGGAATTCACTTCCTTGCGAATTTCGTCATGGACAATTCAACAGAAAATATTTAAGAATCAAAAGAAAAACTGAGGTCATTGAGCGTTGACTGCTCTATCTTAGAGTCACAAAACATATCATGGAATTATGAAGATACTTCAAGACACGAGGACAAATCAAGTCATAAAGACAAATCAGGTCATGAAGACCAATTAAGTCACGAAGACAAAGTGTTGCATCAAACAGGTGGCTCGCCATCACTAAGATACTCTACACATTACATGGCTCCATTCTACCTTTAGTAACTCTAGTGGTTACATCTCTTTCACTTGTATATATGCCATGGGGACCGTAGGTACACAATGGTAACGTCTGATTCCCTCAGGAAACATCCATACCCGTAAGCTTTCACAGCTCTGCGGATTACGCCCTTATCATGACTGTAGATCGCAGCAGACACAATGGTTACGCTTGGTTCCCCCAAGAAACATTTGTCCTCCGTATGTCATCTACAGCCCTGCGAATTACGCTACATGGTCGTGTTCTTTCAGACAACTCGAGTTTTATGTCCGGACAACCTACCACCACCAGCAGCACATCTCACTAAGCTCGAAATTCAAAGGAGAAGGATGGTACTTCCCTTATCTTGACTTGAAAACATACAGTACTTTATTTTATAAATCATACTTATGTCATTTACATAAGATTTTCTTCCCAACTTATATTTCAAACATCTCATCTTATATAAATTCCGTTATATAAAATTTCATCTTAAATCGATCACCTCCCAATCCAGCAAATTTCAAATTCACTAAATTTTTCCATACAAGTTACAGAATCTTATTTCTTCAATATCCAAAATCGAATATTCTCAAAATTCATTTCAGTTTCAAAATTTTAGTTTTGATCTCTTAACTACTTCAGATACTTGATATCCTTACCAACTCGGATTCATGAATCCATTTCTATAACCCAATTTTCTTTCAATTCTCTAATTATTAAATTCATCGCCTAACTCAAATTTCCTTGCTCCTAAAGTTTCAGAATTTCTTGCATTTTTATAACAAATTCCTCATCAATGCACTATTGTTCTTCTACATCCACATCCTTCGACCGTAAATTAGCAAGCGGACAATTCCCTAAGTATCAACCCCGAAGGCCGAAACCAACGTCAGATCGACACTCGGGAAATTATTCAACTTAACTAATCCCCGGTCAGTTTCTAAATTCCTTAACTTCATTTCTTAATTTCTTATCAAACCATCTTACGCAACTCTCGAATTCAGTTTACAAATACACTTCTCTCATGTTCTGCCGTTATTCTTTCTTGACGTGCGACTTTTTGTTCTGCCATTCTGATTAATCCTAACTCGTTAGCCTCTCACGATCTTTGAAAACATTTTCAATTATCACATTCATTTTCCTATAATTTTATAAAATTTCTTATTACCACAGGAAAACATTTCCATATATTTTCAAATCTTTGTTTTCTATAGAAAATATACTTTATTCTTAGGGGGAAATATTTCTAAATTCGTTATTAGAACTAAAACAGATATTAAATACACATCATTATTTTCACTTAACTGCTAATACTCATTTCTTACTTCACTTAACCACTCTTGCTATCGAACCTTAACCAATTCTTAGCCAAGAATGAAGTCAATCAAGTTGGGGTATATTTACCTCTCAGACCTTAACTGAACAACATTATTAACTTCGAAATAGATCAAGTTCACAGCTTCAAACACCAACAAAACATTCATTCTCGTAACTTTCGAGCTTGAGTTAAGAATTTACTTCTTTTATGACAATCAGTAATTCATGCCTTCAAAAATATATAGCTTTAAAAATATACTTTATTCATTTAGTCTCAATATATAAACAATTAACTAATATATTAAATTTTGATTAAAACGGAAAGTAAATGGTACTTTCCTGAAATTCAACATAATTGTCTCCATAATAACTTCCTTTCGAATAAATCCTTTATTCGATATTATATTCCGAATTTCAAAAAAAAATCTCATTTGATTTATATTATGAACCCCAGAATAATCTCACCGCCCTTGTTAACTCCAATTTCTCAATTTCTAATTTCGTTTGCAACATATTTGCTTTCAAACATCATTTACTTCTAAAAAGTAAATATTATTCCTTTTATCGAAATCTGAACTCGTCACATCAAATCAGTTTTGATTCCATTAAATATCGGTTCAAATCTCTTCAAAATATTCATTCATACATCGCTCCATTTACAATTCTTGTTTACAGTTCACTTCTTGTGAATTCATTAACAATTTTATACTTCACTATCGAATTCTTGTATTCGATTATACATTATTGGTTTGAAACCAATTGTAATTTATCTCGCTAAGTTCTGCATAATCTAAATAATTTAGCATTACAATTTGATGCAGTCAAATTCCAATTATAATCTTTTTAATTTCATTAATTTGTATTCTGAATTCAAACTAAAATTCATCGTTTCATTTCTGAAACGATTTTCAATTTCCTCTTTCATTCAAATTCTCATATGAATTCTTATTTCCAATCGATTTCAGTTATCTTGATTTCTAAAGCACACAATTACCGAAATTAATTCGTCGATTCTCTTATACTTAGTTTCCTTAGATACCATTCAATGATGGATTCGGGATTCAAATCTAAGAGAACTTATCGAAGACAGCTCTGGCAAATCCGGATTCGAAGTCTAGGGATTTCGAAAATTTTGAAATCACAAATTAAATTTTTGATTCCCGCTGTATTACTTTCAAAATACTAGTTTTCAAAATATATAATATTTCTATAATAATTTTCTTTTCAAAATCTATTTTAAAATTATTTACACTTTCCAAAATTATATTTTGAAATCGTTTTATTTTCAAAAGCCCTTTTTCAAGTGTCGATTTTTCTTATCTAAAACCCGATAAGCTATGCTTTGAATAAACCAAAGCTCTGATACCACTGGTAAAGTCCCGCCTTTTTGACCACTTCAAATTGGTAATTAAACCAACCCAAAATGTTCAAATCAACGGATCGTTATTTAGCTTACAGGGTTTAACAACAGAATCAACATAGAAAACATAGCATAAAATAATAACACAGTATTGAACAGTAAAAATAACTTTTATGTATAATCAGAATTTTTAATACAAGGGTGTTACGTACAGCGGAACTAAAATACAGTTTGAATACAGAAAAATATTTACTGTTAAAGACGTCAGAGTGCACCATCTTTGGAATCCCCAGCTTCGCCAATCTTTGAATCTTAAGATGTGATCTTTAAATATGTATTGCTCTGCCCTAACCCGAGCGTTCCATGAAAAAAACATAAAACACTCGAGTCAGGATTAATCATAGTTCAAGTAAATCAATTTCAATAAGAACTGAAATATAATTGTTAATCTTCACAACAATTATAAGCCAATGTACGGTTACATAGAATCTGTTCCATATCGGTTTACCATTTTCTGGGTCTGTAATCCCAGGAGCTTGCATATACACACATGTACGGGTACATGTGTGCACTGCCTCAGCATCCCGGAAGTCACAACAGGTACAACCGAGATCACATGAATGGGTATGGTATGGTCGCAATGATTCCTAATTAAGTGCACAGAGTCAACCTAGTAAGCCGCAGCCTATGTGCAATGGTGTTCGAAGTGGTGTCACAAGTATTAAAGCAAGATCGGTAAATCCAAGGTGCGGTATGGACAGTATGGGTATGTATCCTTTACTTTGAGTTCACAACATGAATATCCGAGCCAATTTACAAAGAATAACAACCCCAAATAAGGTCAGGCGGTACCATTCAAAATTACATGGCATGAGATTGGCATTTCATTTATATGCAGAAAATCATTATAGACAGTGTGTATGCTTTCAGTTTCAAAGCCCGTCATCTATTATATTACACAGTCAAATATTCCCATTTCCAAGTCATGCCTAACTGTTTGAATTCCCAACTTTTATAAAGTATTATTAGACAACATCTAACAGTATGAGTTCAGCCTTAAGCAAGGTCTAAATCAAAACAAGCAAGGCAACACCTACATTATGGGTCAACACAAAATTTGAAGTTCAGGCATAAGGGAGTTATAGCAAGGATTGAACAACTAAAAAACTTGTTAGGTGGATCCAATTGCCGGAAAAAAAAATTCATAAGTACGATCAGGCCCCGTTATTTTTATGTGAACAGACATTAGAATATCCCCATACCGCAATATGTTGCCATAAATGGGAGGAACCGCAAGCATGCAGGGGAAAATATAACAAATAACAAAGACTAAACTTAAATTAAGGTATCAATCAGATGAACTATGTCTCTAGGCCTTTCGACAGAACAATCAAAAGAGTATTCAAGGCAATTCGTATGTGCCCCTTAATTTGTGCCTCTTGCGTGTTTCGGTTGTAAACAAATCAAAGCTTTGTGTTCATATAAGTGGCAGGACTCCAACTGTGCTGATTTTATACGTATTTTCATCCAAGGACAACTAGACAGGACGTGTTTCATTGCAAAAAATGCCAATGAAAGTGGAAAGCAAAAGAACTGGAAGTAATCCTATTCCAATAAGTATCTTTGTAACACATGTGAATGATAGCATGATTATGTTGTTCCTGTTAGTTAGGAGGAACTACAGTCATTATTGGGAGGTCATAGGGTACTGTTGCTACCTATGAAAGTTGCAACAACAGTTGTACCAGCATAAAATAATCATTGATTCATTAGTATCCACGTTGACACTAGTAGCAAGCCCATTTCGCAAGTATTGATTGAAAATTTCAGTTTTGGAAAACATAAAACTCAGTTTTGGCAAACATATACCTCAGTTTTGGCAAATATAAATCTCAGTTTTGGCAAATATAAATCTCAGTTTTCTCATGTAAACATTGAGGGTCTTAACTACTTAGTCTTCACTATATTAGCCAGGTCATCACGTGTGCTGAAAGGCCCATAACTACATTATACTTTGCTACAAAAGCAAATAGGACAGAAACATGTAATGGTTGCAAAAACTCTGATATGCATACATTGAATAGACAAATACCATTCAAAACAACCACTGATTACCGCACACACATATCAGTGTTATGTTACCAGGGGTGTGCATGAGACAAGGATACATAAATAATAACCAGAAGTTTCATAAAATGAACAAAATCATGTTCTCTAGGTTTGATAAAACAAGCACAACAAATTATATTTCTATGATTTCAAATATTAATGGGACCAAGTTAATAATTATCAGAAAAAAGACGGCAGTCCTCGTTTCAGCAACAGCGAATAATATATATAAAGCATATAACCTAGGAGTAGGATTTTAAACAAGAAAGTAAGGTTTTTTTCCCAATCTCAATGTAACTTCACATATTAAAGTATGTAAACATATTTCTATGTAATGCACTCAAAATTGAGTTCAGATATAAACGTATTCTTCAAAAATGCAATATTTACCTATATGTGTTGAATACCATAAGCCAGTTTATAATCTATATCCTTCCTCAATACTTATCCTACTTCCATCTTCACATAAAGTAAGGTTTGAATATATGTTGGTGTCAAATGAAAACTTAAGTCAGATTCAAAACAGACTATTTAAAAGAGACAAACAACAAGTACTCGCACAAAGATATTTTAGGTTCAAACAATAAGGGTTGTGTTCTCAAGAAAACCCATAACATTAGTGCTCACCTATCCATATTTCCCGGTTTCCGAATGGCCCAAGTGCCAAATATATCAACAGATTTTATATGCCCAGCAAGGTAACAGGTTACATGATATTTGAAGGCAACAGGCGTGCATACATGTACCCAAAATTACTTATCGATACGTAGTGTCCAGATTCTATATACTTCAGATTTCAATGCAGCTACATATATGTTCAAATTTCAACAATATTTATCCTTCCATGGTATATATACGGTTTCCACCAAAGCACAATAACAAATTCAAGAAAATTGAAAAATAGCGGTAATAATTATCCCAACGACAGATGAACTTTCGAGTGCAAATCAACAGTTCAGCAAACATGTGGTGAAGTAATCCAGCTCGAGCAACGAAGATTAATCTATTTTATTTGAGGTAATTACTGAAGTTAATAACTTGAATCAAAAATTAATCGTGAGTGATTGCTCACCTTGAGTCGACGAAGACGAAGCAGATGAGCGGTGAAGCTTACGGTCAACGCGAACTGGGTTGAAGTAGAAGACAACTCGGGTTTCAAAGATGCTGCTGAACGACACTGGTGGCGGCGCATGAAGGGATGACTTCGAATGACGACGACACGGGTGGTTACCGTGGACTGAAATCTTCGACGCGAGCGGGTGATCTAAAGCTTAGACACCCCCAAATTAACGAGGCAAAACCCAACAAGCTTCGATAACTTCGGATCTGGAGACGAGCGCTAATGGAACCAAGACATAAGGCAATAGTAGCCTGTGAGAAATCTCGGTTTGTTGGCGCAGGAACATTGCTGATTTAAGAGAGGATTAGATTTGCATTAGGGTGGCTTAAGGAGGAAGACAAATTGATTTTTGGGACGCCATTTTGTTTTTGATTTTGGGTCTCGGCTGTTAGAACTAAAAAGGGGAAAACAATTTTGTTGAAGAGAATGGGAAAGGGGCGTGTTTTTTTATAGAGTAAAAGGAAAAAGATAAGGATAGCGTAATGTCAATAGGTTAGTGTAGCGCGTATTTTTAGATATAGGTTGGCGTAATGGTAACTGGGGACGGTAATATTCATACTTAATTTACTATTATTTCTTCCGTAAATACCACAGAACGCTCAGATATCGTACCGCCAATACAAACTCTAAATGTGACAAAAATTATACGCACCTCTTCGTTTTTGCATTCTGATTTCAATAAAATTATTCTGATCGTAATTCGACTCCATCTGTATACCATGTTATTTTTATTTTTAAGTTATTTACCGGTTAACTGATTTTATTTCGTTTGTCTACCAACAACCTTGTTTGCTTCCGAACATGAAACGTTAATTCTAATTTCTTTATAAATACATACGTACTCAAGCCGATTGTCCATATATTTTAACAAATAAAATTTCCAATTTTTTTTAATGTTAATAACGTTTTATTTCATTCTCAACCACTTATATTTTCTAATCAAACTCCGAATCTAATTCAAATATCCAATTTAAATTCAATTAAATATTCAATAATAAATAATTGATTTTCAACCACCATTCTGAATTAAATATCAGGTTCATTTCAAAAACCAAGTCATATATTTGATTAACCCAAGTATCAATATAAAATTTATTCCATATTCAAGTTGTCGAAATTTCTGGGATGTTACACTTCGGTTACATGGACAACCGAAGCAAATAATACTACTTGCTTCTGTGTATTTGCTTCGAATGTGACTATAATAGAAGCAAATAACAGTATTTGCTTCGGTTGTATGAACAACTAAAGCAAATGAGGCGAAGCAACAAACATATTTTGTACTAGTGTTTGCTAAAAGTAACTGGACTCGCCAGACTTTATGTCTGACCCTTTTTGTTTCCTCTTCTTTCTTCCGTTTCCCCCCAGGTTCTCGGAGTGGGAATACTCAAGCTTGGTCATGATTCTGCTATCATTTTGTTGAAGCTGCTTAGATGTATAGCTCAAGCTCCTATCTTTGCTACTATGGCTATGTTTTTATTTGGGAATTATGCTTCTTTTATATTGTACTCTGATGTTTTAAGTACAAGACAAAAGTTTTTATGATGTACTGATTTTTATGTAATTCAGACATATGATGTTTTGAACCACGATGCTTTGTGATTAATAAAAGTTTTTAATTCCATTGTTATTTTATATCTATCTTGTAATGTTTCCGTTTTTGTTTACCTATAACGCTTCACGAAACTTAATGCATTCTCTTAATGAGTGACATTAACGGACGTGGGTGTCACACTTGGTATCAGAGTTAAAGGTTACTAGATTAGATAAAAGTTTTTGAAAACTATTTTCAAATAGGTTTTAAAAAAAAGCATTTTCAAAAGAAAAATCTATTTTGAAAAACATATTCCCCAAAGCCATATGTACTATCTTTCGATCCTTTGTCTGAATCTCTTTCCTTTTCATTTCATCATGTCTGGGGAACCTAATGCTCCTGAGGGCATTAAGATACCAGGCTGGTTCCGTTGGTATCTGAAGGCCACAGCGCTTACCGGTGGTCAAGCTGAGGTTCCTCCCCCAGCTGCACCCGTCGTTCCTCCTACGCGTGCAGACAACTTCTCTAAGATATGCAAAGATTTCCGTTTTATGGGAGGATGGCCATTCCATGGAACCGAGAAATTCGTAGAGGCAAGGAATTGGCTCAAGGAGACAGAGGACTTGTTTGGAATTTTTGATGTGGACGATCGTAAGAAGATTCAGCTAGCCGTCTGGCTACTGAAAGATGAAGCTTCATTCTGGTGGGAAGTAACCCAAGTAGGGCGTCCGGTGGAAACTTGGTATGATTTTAGATAGAGGTTTGAAATGAAATTTCTTTCTCAAGCTGAGAAAAGCATGCAAATGGAGAGGTTCTTGGCGCTCAAACAAGGAGGCATGACTGTTAAAGAATATGTGAACAAATTCAACCAGCTAGCAAGGTTTGGAATGAAACTGGTAGATACTCCGCATAAGAATGCTTTGTAGTTTGTAAAGGGCTGAATGTACCCCTTCATGGGTTAGTTATGTCCCATTTTCCAATGGGAGCAACTTTTGAAAGGCTTGTTGATATGGCCTTGATGCATAAGGAAGAAAAAGGAGAAAAGAAGGAAGAATTCTTACTTCAATTGTGGAGAGGTTGGACACTTTGCTAAGGAGTGCCCGAAGAAACAGGGACAAAGTCAAAGGGCAGGAGCTTCTGGAGGGTAGGTGCATGCTCTCATGACCAGTGCTCCAGATAGAGGTAGGAAAATTTCCGTGGAAGGTTTGATTTCTCTTTCCAGTCATCCTATTAGAACTCTTTTTTATTTTGGCGCTTCAAATTCATTTATATCTAGTTCTACGGTTGAATCTCTACACTTAAATACTAATATGGTAAATGATCCCGTAGTTTTCTCAAACCCCATTGGTGGTTCGACTCATTTGTCCATGATTTGTCGGGGTTTGAGAATATCTGTCTTAGGCATCGAATTTGAGTGCGACGCATATGTGCTCGGTTTTATGGGCTACGGTTTGATTCTAGGAATGGATTGGCTAACCATGTATAGTGTCATTCTGGATTCTGAGAAGAGGAAAAAAATGAGAATTGCCCGGTTTAGCTAAGTTGAGCGAACAGCAGGCTCTATGAAAGGAATAGAAAGAATCTTGCTTATGTTGACTCGCCTAGTATACCAAGTCCAAACTATCAATTTGAATTTCTCAGAAAGAGATCTTTCCATAGACAAAGAGATTTACAAGATAAAGAGCACTTTAAAACTATTCAATGTGGGCGCAACGACATACGCTAAGGTAGCTTGCATCTGGGCCGGTCGGTAGAACAACCCTCGTAGTATAGCGATAGACCAATGCTAGAGTTCCTTCTTTTTGTTTCGATCGGAGGACCCTCGAGATTTCTTGTGACACACAAGGGTCTATTATGCTTAGTTTCCTAGAGTCTCTTGATGCACCTATCGATGATATGCGATCTGTTCCAGTAGTCCGAGATTATCCAGATGTTTTTGATGAGGTACGGGGATTACCTCCGAGGCGTAAGATCGATTTTTGTATATATTTGGTGGACCATGCAAAGCCAGTTGCATTACCTATGCGTCATATGGCTCCAAGGGAAAGGAGGGAGCTTAGCAAGCAAGTAGAGGAGTTGCTTGAGAAAGGGTTTATTAGGCGAAGCATATCTGAATCGGGTGCTCCAGTGGTATTCGCAAGTAAGGCGGATGGTTCACTTCGCTTATGTGTAGACTATAGGGAGTTGAATAAACTCACTAAGAAGAACAGACACCCACTCCCAAGGATAGATGACTTGTTTGACCAGCTTGTTGGTGCATCAGCATTCTCTTAGTTAGACTTGGCAACAAGGTTTCATCGGTTGAGGGTAGCTGAGGATAGTATAGATAAGACCACTTTTAGAACTCCAGATGGTTTCTTTGAATGACTCGTTATGCCTTTTGCGTTGGCGAATGCACCCGCCTATTTTGTTGACCTAATGAGTAGGGAGTTCCAGGAGTTTCTAAATAAATTTTTCGTGGTCTTTGTTGATGATGTCTTGATCTTCTCAATGAGCAAGGAAGAGCATGCCCATCATTTGAGAGAAGTTTTGAAAACTCTCCATGCGCATCAGCTTAAGGCAAAGTTCTCCAAATGCCATTTTTGGAGAAAAGAGGTGAGATTTCTAGGGCATGTGGTTTCTAAAGATGGGATAGCAGTAGATCCCGCAAAGGTAGTTGCTGTTCAAGATTGGCAAATCCCAAAAATGCAATGGAGGTGAGAAGGTTTCTTGGATTTGCAGGCTATTATAGGAAGTTCATTAAGGACTTCGCAAAGATATCGGCCCCACTCACCAGGCTGACGAAGAAGAATTTTTCATTTTCATGGGATATAGATTGTGATGTTGCTTTCCAACGATTGAAGAGGGCTCTGACAACAACACCAGTCTTGACCTTGCAAGTATTTACAGTATACACTGATGCATGTGGTGCAGGGCTTGGTGCATATCTAATGCAAGAAGGAAAGGTAATATGTTATGGGGATAGACAACCAAGGGTTCATGAGAAGATCTACCCTACCCATGATTTAGAGCTAGTTGGCATAGTATTCGCGCTTAAGACGTGGCATTATTTGCTTGGAGAGAAGTTCGAGTTGTACACCGATCATAAATCTCTCAAGCACTTGTTCTCGCAGAAGGACTTAATTTTTGGCAACAAAGATGGATGAAGTTCCTAACTACTTATGATTTTAGATTGCTTATACCCCTGGAAAGGGTAATGTGGTTGTAGATGCACTGAGTTAGTAGAGGATGGCCTTAAGTCGTATGTTTGTGGAAAGAAAAAGCTAGGAGTTCATATCAACTTTTGACTTTAGACCCTCCACCGAGTTTTTGCCTAGTTTGTTTGCATCGCTAGAGATACGACCTACTCGTATGGATTAGATAGGAGCTTCGCAGCGAGATGATCCACAGATTTCAAAGAACTTGGATAGGCTTAGTAAAGGGGAGACTTATAGTCACCTCAATAAATATTCCATAGACGATAAAGGGTGGTTGCGACGAGATGGAAGGCTTTGTGTTTCCCAAACTGGAAGTTTGTTAAAGACAGTCCTAAAGGAAGCCCATCATTCTAAGATGACTATTCATCCAGGCAGTGATAAGATGAAGAGGGATATGAAGAGGGTTTTCTTTTGGGTTGGGATGAAGAAAGATGTGGCAGAGTTTGTTTCTCAATGTTTACTTTGTCAGCAAGTCAAAGTTGAGCAAAAGAAGCCCGGTGGTTTACTTCATCCTTTGGAGGTTTCACAATGGAAGTGGGACAGCGTCTCTATGGATTTCGTAAATGGTTTTCCTAGATCAAAGAAAGGCAACACCAGTATTTGGGTTGTGGTGGACAGACTTACTAAAAGCGCTCATTTCATTCCAGTTAAGAGTAAGAGGACGACAGCTTGGTTAGCAGCAATTTACGTGCGTGAGACAGTCCGTCTTCATGGAGTACCTTCCAGTATTGTAAGTGATCTTGGCCCTATCTTCACCAGTGAATTTTGGAGGAGCTTGCAAGAAGCATTGGGTACATAGTTTTGTTTAAGCACCGATTATCACCCACAAACCGATGGACAAACGGAAAGGGTGAACATAATTCTTGAGGATCTTTTGAGGCAGTGTATGCTAGACTTCGGAGGGACTTGGGAAGAACATCTTCCTTTAGTAGAGTTCGCCTACAACAACAGTTATCAAGCTAGCGTTGACATGGCACCCTTCGAAGCATTATACAGACGACCCTGTAGGTCACCAACTTGTTGGTGGGAATCTACTTAAAAACTATTACTTGGACCAGATATGGTTAGCGAAACGTCCGAGAAGATTGATCTTATTAGATGACGAATAAAGAACGCTCAAGATAGGCAGAAATCCTATGCAGACAAGAGAAGGACTGACATTGAATTTGAAGTAAGAGACATGGTTTTCATTAAGGTGTCACCTTTGAGGAATGTGGTTCGCTTCGGATCTGTAGGGAAGTTGGCGCCAAGATTCATAGGGCCATTTCCCATAACAGAAAGGATTGGCTAAATGGCCTATAGAGTAAAGCTACCAGAGAGACTATCCGGCGTTCATGATGTTTTCCACGTTTCTTATTTGCGGAAGTGCTTGCATGCATGATACCCCAAGGTAGTTGAGCCGAGTATATTGGAGGAAGTAGAGGTGGAGCGGGAGGCGACAATCAGATGAGTTCCTAACCGTATTCTTGGATCAGAAGTTTAGAAGCTACACAATATAGAAGTCAAGTTGATGGAAGTTCAGTGGGGAGATAACCCAGAGGATGCGACTTGGGAAACCGAAGACAAGATTCGTGCTTCGTACCCTTTTCTTTTTGAGGGAATGTTCTTAACTTCCTTTCCAAAGCTTTTATTTATTCTTGTTTCTATCATTTGAAGTACATCCTATCGATCGAATCTTCGACCTTTAGGTAGGAATCACTTGGATCTAAACATGTGTTTGGGACATTTTATGTTTGGTGGATGCAACTGGATGCAAGTGTTTTCTAGTGGTTGCTCGTGGATGCATATACACACGCATTAGGGACTAGATCGACTCAATCACTCTCATACTGCATATGGATGTGTGTGCATTTTTCTTCTTTTAATGGATGGAAATGGATGTATCATCATATGGATGTTGCATTTGGATGGATGATTGTGCACACATATAGAACTTACATGTTATAATAGGATTGTTGCATACATATTGGATTCATGACACTAACATACATTGCATTAAGGAGGTCGATTGAATCAGTAGACCGTCTGAACTTCACATTAGAATAAGGACATACACACACACCTTTGCATATGTTCATATAAGCATTAGAAGTCTTTAAAGACAATGGATGCCTGTGATTGGTGGATGAGTAGATGGGTGATGGATGGTAGGGTATACACTCTTCTTAACTTGGAGATTTCGAGGACGAAATCCTTTGAGTAGGGGAGAATGTAACACCCCGTAATTTTAACAACACTAAAGAGGACAAATTAAAGAATAATTAATTTAATATTCAGAATTAAGGGAAACAGACTACACCATTGTGTCTGTCTCGACATTTTGGTCAAGATAGACACTTGGTTTGCGTAACGGACGATGTACAAAGAAGTAATGAAGGTTTGAAGTTTGTATATTCGCAAGAGAATTATATATATATAATTAAATCCATAAAATCAAATTTCAGTTCAAATTTCGAAATTCAGGGAGCTGCAAATTTCCCGCCCAGGGATGTCGACCGCTCAAGGGGGTGTCGACCCTTGGGTCGACCCCTCAAGTGAGCCCGAACCCCCTGCAGTAGACTGGGCAGATTAGGGTTTCGGGGGATTTTTAGCTATAAATATGGCCTCATTTCTCTAGTTTTCTCACACTGAAAGTAATGGAGGACTAGATGTTGTCGCTGCCCAGATTGAATCAAACCTTTTTCTTCATCTGCAACCGAGTTAATCAAATTTAAAGTTATTCAAGTGTAGATCTACGATTCAACATCTGCTAGTCTCCTTTTATTTTTCTAGATCCAAACACTGTGAGTCCATGTTAATTTTTGATCTGAATACTTAAAAGTGAAACTTGATATGACATTAACTTGCATCTATGCCTACGACCATTTGAATCAAATCAGATCTGCTATAACCTGTGTATCTATGATGTTATGACATGATTATGACTTAGATCTAAACTTTCACCTATTTATCATGTCAGATCTATCATTGTTTCACTGTTTATATCACCTTATACTTGTCCCCATCATGTTTGTGGTTAAATTGGATCTGTTATTAGTTGGATATCTAAACCATTGTTTAGATCTTATCTGCCTGTCTTTTCATTGTGCCACTATATGTTTATGCCATTATATGTCAATCTAGTTAGTATGATCATTCTATCATCTTCCCTTCATCTTTCCCTTTTTATTTTATATAGCCTGGTTCCTTTCGAGCCTAGGCATGCCGCTAAAATATGCGAACGCGTTAAACGGGGAATGAGGGGAAAAACATTGAAATTGGGCATAACTTGTAATGGGAAATTGGGCATAACCTGAATAAAATGTATGAATATGAATTTGGGGCATATGGTTCATTATGAACATAACTTGGGAGAGGGGCATGAAAACCTATAACGACATAGGTAAAATTGGCTAATAATGAAATGCCTAGGATTACAGTAATTAGAAACTGTAACCGCGCCTAGACACGAGGTTAGATTACACTTGTGGTGGAAGTCTGCCCGGAACCGCCCGGCATATCCAGTGACCAAAAGTGGTGAATCTAATGTTAGGGGTCTAGGTGCACAAATACGAGACGTTCTAAGACACGAGGTTAAGCCCGACTTGTGGAAGAAGTCTGCCCGAAACCGACCGGCATATCCAGCATCCACAAGTGGTAGGCTTAATGTGAGGGGTCTAGTACATTATAACCATAATAGGACATGGTAATGAATTGGAATACTTAACCTAGTTAAATTCATAGTGATTGTACGAACATGAAGTTGAATAGTGGTTAAGTCATATTAGTTGAAATAGTGGGAAGGTTAAGTATATTTGGGTAGGGTGGGTAATATTTATATATTGGACCACAAACTTAACCGGTTGGGGTTATGTAATTAAAGACACCGTTAGGTAAGCATAAACTGTGGAAATCCTATTGGGGATACAAGACAAAGGGGAGAGCTTATATCATCTTGTGTGGGGGACCCGTTTCAGTCAGTAACCCATAGAACAGTATCAAATGAGTACTCCGCCCTATGTCGGGGTCGGGTCAAGCTTACTAGGCTGATTGTAAAAGATCCAAACATGGAGGACGATGTGGGCGGTGCAAACCGACCCGGGCCATGCGCATGCGTGGTCCGGGCAGAGGGGGATAAGATGACCGTGACACCTGTAGATATGGTTGTGCACGTCAACGAAGGGTTGACACTTTAGGAAGTGATGCATCCTGCCGTGGGGACGGCACAGGGTATCTACGGAGTAGGGAGCCAATCGATTAGGGTAGTAATTAGGGTATATCTAGACTCTGGTAAAGTTTAGGAGCCTGTTAGGTTGGGCTGCCTGTGGATTGTATGGGGTTAAAACCTCTCACTAGAAGTACGCCTAAGTCTACCATCTTATAGCTGTTGGGATCATCTCATTCTCTTTATACTAGTATTGGTGCAGAGTAATAATTAGAGAAGCGTATACACTCAATCATATTTACCTTGTCATACCTGCCTTTTGTGATATCATCTTTCTTAACCACTTTATGTGCATGTCATGATACTTTTACTTATTTATTTGCTAAAAGTAACTGGACTTGCCATACTTTATGTCTGACCCTTTTTGTTTCCTCTTCTTTCTTCCGTCCCCCCTAGGTTCTCAGGGTGGGTACTCAAGCTTGATCAGGATTCTGCTATCATTTTGCCTTAGCTGCTTAGATGTATTGCTCAAGCTCCTATCTTTGCTACTATGGATATTTTTTATTTGGGGATTATGCTTCTTTTATATTGTACTATGATGTTTTAAGTACAAGACATAAGTTTTTATGTTGTACTGGTTTTTATGTAATTCAGACATATGATGTTTTGAGCCACGATGGTTTATGATTATTAAAAAAAATTAATTCCGCTGCTATTTTATATATGTCTTGTAATGTTTATATTTCTGTTTACCTATAATGCTTCACAAAACTTAATGCATTCTCTTAATGAGTGACATTAAAGGACATGGGGTGTCACAAAAATTATGCCTCATAAATAAAGGTAAAAAAGAATGAAGATTTTGAAGGTAAATGCTCACATTTGAAATGAATAAACTGATTAGAAGAGGATAACTTTGTAAGTTTGAAATAAAATGGATCCCACATAGTTAATAATCTAACAAAACTTGCATTAGCACGGTTATGGTCAGATTGCCAACTAGTAGAGATGAAAGAAGATGCTTTATATGTTGAACACATATCCAGTTTGGTTTTAGATAAACAAAGAAAATGTATATTTTTTCCTTGATCAAAACTTTGATTTCACCTTGCTTTGAGGCTAAATTCAAGACTCTAACATTCCAAAATGCTATTTTCATCATTTATGAAAGAGAGGATCAGAAAGTGGGGTAGGATGTTTCCTAGTATACCTTTTAGAGGGGAACTTCTGACTACCCAACTGTAATGCATCATTAGGCGTATACTTAATACCATCATTTATATCTTACAATCTATTGAATTCTTCTTTGATTTATTTTTCCTGGCCTTTGATGATTTTACAACATTCTTCGATTGAGAGGATGATTTATCAATTGCATGTAAGGATGACTTGTCAGTGGCAAGAGGAGAAGACTTGTCACTAATATGAGAACATTATTTGTCAGAGACTAAAGAGGATGATTAATCAATGGCATGAGAGGATGACTTGTCAGAGGAAAAGAAGAGGAACATATGACTGAGAAAGACCGGGGAGATGGTAGAATAATATGAGAAGGTGGAGAAAGATGAGAGTATGGTGAAGATGATGATGGTACAGGAGAGTTAACCTTGTAACTGAATGATGATGAAGGAGGAACTTGGAAACTGAAAGTAGAAGCACAAGATGAAGTATGTATATATGAAAAGTGGATGAACTTGTAGAATAAAAATTAGAAGTAGATGCAGTAGCACAATTTGCCTCATCCAATTCTGTAAGCTTCTCTAAAACAGAGAACGCATTATGAACATGGAATTCCTCTTCAACTACTTCATTCTCAATAACAACTTTCTTGCCTTTGCCCTTATCTACATCACCATTTTTATCTTTTTTGCATTGGTTCTTTCACCAAATAACCATCACCATTTGCAACTGTATTGCCTTGATAGAACACTGACCATCCTCATTAACATCATTTAGCCTATTTTCAACTTTACCATCACCATTTAATTTCCATTTCCATATTACAGTTTTTATCTCCATCTACCACAGCAGTATCATTCCCCACAATTTCAACAACATCATCTAAAGCTACATTGACATCATTCTCCATGGTATTATTACTATTGTTCTCATACTTCCTCCATACTTTTTTCTTCTTAGATGTTACATTTTTCCATCCACTACAACAAAAATACCATATTACAACTGTCGCAAAATGCCAGTTGTAATAATGTTTTTTACATCTGTCACTTTCTGAAAGTTGTAATAAACATGTTTTTAACAACTATTTTTTTTTACCAATTGTAATAGATGCCTAATACGACATTTTTTTCCTAAGTTGTAACAGATGCATATGATTAATAGCTCTTATTCTTTAGCAGTTATAATAGATGTCTATTACAACCTGTCATTTTTAAATAATAATAATTAACAAAAGATTAATAATAAATTATAATCACTATTAAATAATAATAATTAATTTTAAATGTGAAATAACCAATATTGACAATAAACATTAAATAAATAATAATGGATATAATAAGAATAACTAATAAATAACATTAATAAATTTAAATACGAAATAACTAATAAACAGTTAATAACTAGTAACATACACATAGTAATTAGCTTTTAATAATTAAAATATTTTACTTATATAAAATAATAAATGACAATAATTTTATCTATTGAATTACACGAAAAAATTAAGTATAATTTCATTTGCACTCAAACGAACAATCATCAAATGCGAGTGAGACCTTACCCGTATTTTTTTTCCTAATATCAATTAATTTTTATTTTTCAAATAAGGACGCAAATGAATTTTAAATTTTTTGAACATTTATTATAGAATGTCATATAGTGGGGAATACAAATTCTCTATTGGTGATAATAAGTAATATTTAATATTTTTAATAAAAATCAATTCTCAAGAAATCTATATTATATTTAATATAAATTTTTGCTTATTAATTCTAACTTATAACATTTAATTCCAATATTTAGGTGAAATGTTGATTATGATCAATGAAAAAATAATGGTCATAAAATGTTAGCGCAAAAGGATGAAAGTTAAGTTAGAAAAATGAAAATTTGGTCCAAAATGCGCTGACGCTAAAAGGCCCGGCTAAAATTTGCCCGCATGTGTGCGGGAATGATAACAACCCCAAAAATTTCAGCATCCATCGAGTTCCAACCATTAGATTGAAAGTCACACAATCTCGCATCCGATTTTCCTAGCGCAGTAGCAAAACCCAAATAATTTACATTCTTTTTTAAATCAAAATCTAGGTGGGAAATGTGAAAATTTAGACGGGCCGCCTCTTCTGTACTGCACTCTAAATCAAAATCGATGATGTTTCATCTAGAAAACTCTAAACGAAATGGATATCACCATTTTCATTTTAATGGTTGCCGTTCCTGGAATGTTTCCTCCTCTAAATTGCATACAAAGAAAACCTCACCTTCTCGCGCAAGCTAACGGATCCGATCAGATCCTTACACCTCCACAGGCCTTTATGAGAATGGTCAATCAACCTTGATGAGAAATCTCGTTTTCTTTTCCATACCGAGTTGTTTCTTAGGATCTGATGTCTGGAATTCTCACATTCTAGATTGTTCCTACTGTTTACTTGATGCATTTACTAAAGTTTATGAAAATGCAATCATGAACTCGGATGTACTAAAGGAGATATCAAATGTAAAAGGGAAATCTGTAGCGCTCGTATATTGATTCTATGTTTGTTCATTCAAAATTCATAGGATAGAATTAGAGTTTGAATATTTAAGCTTCAAGGTGAATAATTGTAAACGTTTGTTTCATGTACTAAGCCATTGTATTCTTTGTTAATCTTTGTAACATACCAATTTGAGATGGGTTTGTGAACAGGGAGCGATCTTTATTGTGAAAAGTTTCAAGAAGGAATATGTGCTTAGGTAATATGTCTTGCAGGTTAGTGAGTGCTAACCGACCTTTCGGTCTGGTTCCCAAAAGTATGCAAGACACGCTCGACTCAACATATCGTGTGATTTTACAGACCATAGGCATTGCCAATATCATCCAGAGTCTAGTACCAGAAGACTCAAGTCTGGCCACTATCAGAATGTCGCATGCCTCGAACGTGACCTCCATCAGTGTTCGTCCGGACCCGAGCCGAAGGCGAGCTGTCGAGCGGGTTCGGGCGCAGCGCCGGTGGGGGTTCGGGGACCCACAGTCCCCGCGGCGATTAACCTAGTCGGTTACGTCGAATCAGTGGGCACCGCCCGATTCATCCGAGTTCCACCAATAAGTGTGATGTCTAGAATTACCAGATCGACTCAAAGGCAGGATTCAGTCAATGACTTCCGTGAACTTCGCTGCTCTTCCAAACATTACCGAACCAGGACCTCGAACCCTAAAGAGCCGAGCGTCCAAGTCTCGAGCCCCCAAGCACCCGTGTATATAGCCTTCGCACCCCTCGGGGCGTGAACTTCGTGCCCCTCGGTGTGTGAATTTCGCACCCCTAAGGGGTACGAAATTCGCACCCAACGGGGTGCGAAATTCATACCCCTTGAGGTGCGAATTTCGTATCCCCAAGAGGTATGAAATTCGTGCCCTATGGGATACGAAATTCGAACCCCTCAGGGTACGCATTTCGTACCCCCAAGGGGTGTGAATTTCTGGCATGTGCCTGGATCGGGTGCGAATATCTGGGTATGGTCCCCTATTTCTACCTACTCCTACCTAACCACTCTCCTATAAATACTCCTTGGCCTCATACTTCAAAGGGGTTGGAATTTGAGACCTTGGGATCTCTAGAGAACTCCTTTAATGGCATCTCCACTTCGAGGAAGAATAAGGGCTAAAGTGTCTTTTTCCTAATATATTAAAATATGATAATTATGACATCATATATCTTAGAGATGAATGTAATGAGATGTCATGTGATGGTTTTGACCTTGTAACTTTGTGTTATCAATAATATTCCAACAACTCTTCAAAGTGGACGTAGGCCCCTCTTGAGGCCGAACCACTATAAATCTCTCCTATTATTTATTGCTTTCTTCTCTTGTCTACACGACCAAATTTATAATTCCTAGTAATTGAAATCTTGGGTGTTTACAACATTTTTTTCCATCAAAAATTAGAATCTTCACTCCTTGGAAATGTTATTCGGAGGATTTAAGTGTATGGGGATGTCCCAGTTTTGTTCAACTTAGATGCTTGGGTAAAAATTCAACATCATATTTATTATTTGCAAATGTTGTTCAACTTAGATGCTTGGGAAATAAATTATGAAGCATGATAGGTTTTGATTTGTTTCATTTTCACAATGGTGGTAACTCACTTTTGAAATGTGGCAGTTCCCAGATTTTTAGTGGCATGTTATTATTGAGTTTTATAAATTTTTATTCAAATTTAACTAAAATAACTAAGTTTCATAGAAATTAATTTAGTTTATAAAAAGTAATTAAATTTTATAAAAATTAACCAAAGTTATATAACTAATAAAAATTTAATAAGTCTTGTAAAAGATGACTAAGATTTACAAACATTAAACAAAATATACAGAAATTAAGTAAGCATTAAAAAAATAAACTAAGCTAACTTAGTTTTATGAAAATTAGCTAAGTTTTGTGAAATTTAAACTGAATAGTTTTTTAAGTTGTAGACTTTTCTCGTGTGTGTGTGTGTGTGTGTCATATTTTATCCAATAGAATGAAGCCTCCCACTGCTACATGTCATATTTTATGCATTAATTCAATTCTGTTTTTCTTTCTATTTGTCACACTGCTATTTGCATTTGCCTTTTCCATTTTGTTTATTATGTTCATTTGTTTTGTGATTTGCAATTGTGTTTTCAACAAAATATAAACCAAATTGGATATACCTGCATTCTTGCATATGCTTATTTCCATGCAACAAATTTCTCTGAGTTCTCTCCGACTTTAGGATTTTGAGTAGGGTGACATATCATAACAAACTTGATGAATTAGTGTGTCTGAGCTTCTGTTCATCAGTTTTTTAAGGTTTTGTATAAATGCTATGGATTTATATCAAAATCCAAGCTTTTAGAATCAACCATCAAAAAAAATAAAGGAACTACTGTGTAGTTCTTAATGCAAGCATAAAATATTTTTTACCATTTTTGTCTAGTTTTATCCTGGTGTTTTGAAAATTATTCATGCGCAAAGTTGCCTTTTTTTCGTTCTAGTATGTTTTGTTTAGACTCAGTGGCTGCTATTTTATTACACGTAGAAATCAATCAAACTACAGTCTATATTTATCTTGGGAGTTTTAGTGGAGAAAACATAATGCATTTTATCTCTTACCATCTTTTAAATGCTAAATTAATATAAACATCCTTTCACATTATTATAGTTAGTTCAAATGTTTATATTGTGAAGGACTGATGGTATTTTTGTTTGCTCGCTCCTTTTGAACCATGACAACCCACCAAATGTTTGTAATTGTTAGGCTGCGAAAGTAAACAGTTAACAACGTATCCATTATTGTCTTGCAAAAATTAAATACCAGGGCAATTGTTAGAAGGTAAACATAAGGACAAAATATTCATAATTAGTTTCTTCATTAATGCCAACTTAGTGCATTGGATGCTTTCTTTTGTTTTTAATGCTTTCTTTCTTTTTGAATTGTTTTGGTTTTACACTCATGTTTCTTTTGTCAAATAACATTCACTAAGTGATACAGCTTTATTTGGAAACCTTATTACAAATAAATTGGCATGCAAAAAAAATGATATTGACACTACGTTGCTGTGGAGATACATTATCATAGTTATAGTCAATGTTAATTTTATGGTTGATACTATTATGGTGATAAAAGTGCAAAAAATAAAAATCAGTGGTTGTGTTACACTTGTAGAAAGTACAATAGATTTTTATTTGTCTTTCCAGACCATGTTTTCTTTAATCATTCATAAAGCAAAAACTGTTGTAGTCTCTGTTCTAACATTTCAGAATTTTAGAATGTTCATCTGGATGCAAGCTTGTATTACTTCTTGCTCAAATATATCATAGTTTTGATTAGCTTATGTTGAATTTTATAGAGAAGGATGTATATACTATTACAAGCAAGAAACTTACATTTCATTCTTTTGTTTTATAGTTATCTGTACACTCTCAATATTTGCAAATAGGAGTGATGCAGTAGGAACTACATTATGAAATGCTTGTAGTCTGTATTGTAGCATTAACAATAAGTAGAATTCTACACTTATTGAAATGCAGAGCCCAAGGTCAGACCATTTGCACTTTCTCATGCAGGCATCAGCATGGATTATGAAGATGGTCAGAGAAGTTGTTGTTCTTGACAAGGCTCATGTTTCTAGGCAAGATTTCAAAGCATTGCAACCATGATTCGAAACAAAAGATGGAGGAGGATTTTAATGGGATGGATATCATGAGCTTGCATGCTGTTGAGAAATTCTGTATTTGATGCATGTGTGATGCTTTATGAACTAATGCTACTATCCATCTATGTACTTGAGCTATCTGTTTGATTTATTAATTCTGCGTATTATGTAAAAAAATGATGAGAATTTGAAAAAATTAATATATTATTTTGGTTCATGTTTTAAATGCTTGATATCATCAGTTTTGTAGATAATATGTTCTGGAATCAATTCTTTTTTTAGTAATACGTATATAATTTGTGCATATATTACAGCCGTAAAATACTAGTTGTAATAAAATATGTTACAACGGTTATTAACAGTTGTAAAAATTATAACAATAACGAAGTATAACAGCCGTAATAAAGTCTATTACAATGGTGAAAAATATTTGTAAAATATACATTTTACAACGGTGTCGCAATGGTGCAAAATAGTTGTAAAAGATTTTAGTCTATTGCAACTTCTTGATTGTAACATCCGTGATTTTTGATCATTCAAATCGACAATGATCCTCAAATGTCGACTTAAACAAATCAAAATATACAGGTAGTTATTGGGATTAAAATAAAAAACGAAGAAAGAAGAAAACAAATGCAAAATCTCGAAGGGGAAAGACAAAACATAATAAATAAATAAAAGTTCAAAAGCAGTTGAAAAATATATATTTAATTATAATATACAATGATCATCAGAGTTACACATACACAGATATATACAAGGCAGCGGAAGCAAAGTTCAACGGAAAAATCATATATATAATAGATGTATACCAAATCTTCATCTTCATTCTCCAAGGCAAGGTAATCTTCGCTAACTGAAACTTCATCTGACATGAGCGTATTGCACAAAAAGTAACAACAACAAACATTCAGATCAGAACTAAATCATTCACATATTAGTCAGGTTAAAATACGAAATAACATGAGTGTTATGGGTGCAGTAATCTAAAGAAGTATTATGAAAAATTCGCAATTGATTTTGGAAAAATGAAGCTATTATAAGCTCGTCCCACATCACACAATGCAAGCGCACACCAAATGGCGAGTTTTGTCTTATGATAACCAAACATGCTTTCATACAGGAAAATCTTTTTTTTATATACTATTATTAGTGCATAGGGTTGAAAATCGTTTCACAAATAAATATATTAATCTTAGCAAGCATAGTTGTGATGCTCACATACATAGTTTACAAACAAAACGAAAGGCTCGTATTGGTTGTTGGGTTCCAATATGATGGTTCCTGACACGAAAAATCAATCGGGAACACGATCAAGGTGAATCTCACGGTTTTCATCCGGACACGGACACCAAACACTAGGTAAATCACCTGTTAACATCCAGACACGGACACCAAACATACCCTTATTTTCCCCAGGTTTCAAAGTAGATCTACCGTCGAAGCTTTCGAGTTTCAATAGAGATATGTATACAACCTAACCGCCAGTTTACCATCAATCCGGGGTGTGAGGTTCGTCGAGGTCATTACATACATAATGTTATGCTTCAATAAACCAAGCTTTGATCATAACTAGCTCATTTCATAACTTGAGTATGTCACATTGTCAATTTACAACATGTGACTGGTTTCTATCAATACATAACCTCTGAGTATGTAAAACTTAGTGACAAGAATAATTAATTGCCACAATCCGATATATAAATTAATAGAAATCTGTGCTATGCAGTCAATTACAATGTCAGACACACAATCCATACAAGTCCATCATAGGTCTAAACGGAACAAAATCCGAAAATCCTCAAATATATTCAGACCTCATGCCACTTATAACCTCGTACCGGGTGATCAACCCAATCGAGAAATCAGTAGTCAATCCAAATAAATCTAAAGATTCCCACACTTCATTTGTCATTTCCATGTCTTTAGTTTCTTTATCACGTCGTATTATTATGTGGAATGATTTTCGAACATATATTCGATCCCGGCCTTCTCAAATAATAAGCGCATTTTTAAACAATAGTTATGGACCATTACGGATTTCCCATTTTAATCTTCCTCCAAAATCATATTCAAATAAGACTGAAATTTCATATCAATATCATGATTATTTAAACATTGATTTTTATCCAAAGGAGAATATATTTTTATTTCAAATCTCAATCTGAATCGATGGTTTAAATCGAGAAAAATTCCAATTTAATAAACATTTCAAACATTTAAATAACTTAAAAAAATGATTATAAATAAAACCTTTTTATGAAAATAAATATATATTAAAATAATTAGATATAATAAAATAATTTAAATCGCTATATATACATATATTAAATGTTTTACAGAAAAAATTTCTTTTTAATAATAAATAATAAAACATAATTTATTTCAAAAATATAGGTAAACATATAGTAAACTAATTTTTAAACCATAAATGTTCTTCTTCAAATTTGAATTAATTAGCACAAATAAACATACACATCATAAACTGAATAACTGGACAATTTACATTAACGATATCCATGCAGTAATCAATACAAGGCACGCATCACAACCATTTCATCAAAACAGTCAATATTATGTCGTTTCACTAGTTAACAAATGTCGGGGTTTCAGACTAGCAATTTAATTTTGAATAAATAATTTAATGTCGATTCTAAATTAACACAATAGTTAACTTGTATGTCAATTTAAACAACCATCAACAATCAATCATAACCAGATAATCAAATTTATTTCATAATTTAATTTAATAAATATGGGAATAATTCAGTCAATTGTGAGCGAGAAATTCACTCACCTTGATTTCAAACGAGATTAGAATCCAAAATTTAGCCCAAAAATCAACAGTCTCAGAATCTGTCCAAATCCACGGCATCGCGAAGAGCTCGTCGATACGATTCCAGTGCAATTATTTCATACAAAACCGACCTCGTAGCAAAAAGTTATAAACGTTTAAACATAAGAGTTTTAAACAAATAAAAATAATAATAAAACAAAAATAACTCATACTAACATGCCACGTCACTTGCTTCTTCCTCCTATCCTTTTGAATTTCTGTACAAACATGATACAAAGAAAGAAAGAAATCCAATACGTGACTTCTCCCTCAAAACATCCGTCGATCCTCAGCGAAATCGAGCACCATCAGTTCCATCGATCCTCTCTTCGAAATCTCTACGACTCCTTCATCATCTCGATGAACTCACACACCTCAAAAAAAATTCGACCTCCGATCCTTGCGTGCTATAGGGAACAGTGTGACACCTTTCATCGCCAACATAGCCAGATGACGTTGCACACTTCATAACACATATAGGTTAGAAGATCTAATAGTTGCCGACTCGCAGAAGCTTGTTTCATAATTTTTCATGGATAAAATTTTGAGATATGTTTTTTTTCTTTTTTTGCTTCATTTCTTTTCTCTTTAACTGTGAACGCGAGTAGAGGAATGATACAAGAGGTGAAGGCATGTTTGAGTAGTAGGAATATAAAGAAATGAGAAAATTAGAGTACTACTTGAAGGATATTTATAGGAAAGGAATTTCAGTGGTTAATTACATAAATAGAGCATTGGATATATTCATATTCTTCTTTAATTCAATTCCAACGACGCTAACTTCATTCTTATCCAAAATAGGATTTACATTTAGTTATAGGAATGAATTACGTATTTAAATTCTCAAATTCATTTATTTTTAAAATTTCCATTTGAACATTAAATTTTATAATAATCAACTTAGTTTAAGCCTTAGAAATTCAGTATATATTTAATCCCAATAAGATGATATGATTTAATTTCAATTCTATTTATTCAACAAATCCTTAATTCAAGAATATAGTTGATATTTTTGTTTATATCCTATTACGTTAGTAACTTCCATTTATTGTTTAATGTACAACAACAAAATACTTAATTACAATTAATTGGAATCAATTTATTTGTTATAACTTAAATTTGATTAAGTCTCATGCATTCGATATTTACTTTATTATTCCATAAATAGTTACATTTTGGTCCTACCTAACGCTTGTTTTAAAATCTATTATGTCAGTCTTCTACTATTACATATTTTTATTCACCTTAAATGCATTAATTGTGTGCATTAGTTGCCATTTAATTCCAATTTATCATCAATGTATTAAATAATAAATCTAAAATTTAAGAGTTTTTATAAATTATCAATTCAAAAGCTTTTGTATATCTGTTGTTTATAACAAAGGCAAATTGTTTCATATATTAATATATTAATCTACTATAATCGTTATTTTTAACAATTAGTTAAACATTCAGTTTATTCCTTCAATTACCATTCTTAATTTCCATTAATTACACCATTCAATTACCTTTATTGCCATTTGTTTCCACTTTATTTCAATGCATTAATATTGGATTTTGCAATCTATGACTGGTTACAAATTCTAATTAAAATATTATATTGTAAACAAATAAACAAATGCATTTACATACCTGTTAATTATCCTTACTTAACACATTTCAATATGATCACGTGAAATCTTGCTATTCATTTACAACATTTGGTTTTATTTCTTTTATTTCAATTAATAATCAAATCTTATATCTACAATCATATACAAGTTATTGTATTAATAACCTATTGAATTCACCATTTAATAAGCTTATTCAAGTTTATATCAATTAAATTCACTTAATAATTTTTATTAACCTTGCATTTATCCATTGTTATCCAAAATCAACATTAAATTTAATAATATAAATCATCGCAAAATCTTGGGATATTACATTCTCCCCCACTTAAAAACTTTTCGTCTCCGAAAAGAAACGTAGTAATAAAGTGGCAAAATAAAATTAAAATAATATAAAATTTCTACTAAACTTAGAAAATGTTTACTTAAATATATAGAAGCATGAGTTTCAAAACAAATTTCACAAAATTTTCTAAGTCCAAATTTCACGAAATATTTCGGTAGAGTCTCCTTTGTACGAAGGGATCCGGAAAAAAAAACAATATATATAATATCATAAATATACATCCCATCTTAGTGATGACACATCTCAAAACATAGGGAATAATATATAATATCCAAACATAATATAAAAATCGTTATACATACCTTTCATTAGCATTTTTGTTGGTTTTTTTTCTTAGCATCTTACCTTTTTTTTAAGCAAGCAAAAGCGAAGCATGAAGCGTAAGCATCCTCTGAGCGAGTAGATTCCATCGGTGCCTGCTACAAAACCCAACAACAAATAATAACACACAAATATATATAGGGAATAATTCAATATATAAGTAACAAAGATACATGCCATAAATTAGTTCACACATGACATAACAATTTTAGCAAAGCAACAATTAAAACATCTAAATAATCACATTCATCTAATTAAAGCATAATTACAAGTTTTTTCCATTGTGAATATATTATTTACACAATTTCATTTTGTTGGTTTTAGTGATATGCAATTCACGATTTTTTTCATTTCTTATCCATATTTCGTTGTTTTGCCTTTATTTATTTGCATTTATTTAATTTACATACAAGTTGTTTGCTTCTAATTGGATTCATTTCAAATTTTATCGCTATCACTATTCACTTGTAATTCATTCAATCTTGTCTCATTTATTAGTTTATTTAATCCATTTTGTTAGTAATTTAGTTCACCTTGTTTATCTTACTTAGTTGCACTAAATTCCATATCAAGTTAAGTACTCATCGCTTATAATCGCGACTTAAGTTTTTATTTATTTCATAAGCCATTCATATAATTTCAACATTCATTATTCATAGCACTATTAGTTCATTATCAAATTCATCATTCCCATAACAATTTAACTTACTATATACATTCGATAAATCATATACATGCTACATAAAATGGGTATTATTTAAGTTCATTTTTTTCCAAATTATTTCAACTCCAATGGTTTTTACTTTAATTTCTCTTTCTCAGATTTATTTCTTTATTTCACCATTTGAAGGTTTTATGCAATTTCAATTTTAATTCAATTCATTGCTTTTAAGAAGAAAAAAAAAACATTATTTATTTGAGAATTTAGAAATTCAGCTTCGGGTTTATTTCCAAATCACTTTCAAAATATCTCATATATTATGTCTTTTATATAAAGCCAAGCTATAAAATATTTAAATAAAAATTCAATTTCGCAAAACAAGGTATAAAAGCTCTAAGCTGTCACCCCACTCAAACTCTTGAAAATAGACATTGATGATGCATGCACTCATCATCAAAATCATTTCTCGAAGACAAGTGGGGAGTATACATTTAATTTTGAAATTCATTTGAAAACAATTTCTATACAAAACAATATTTGAAATAAAATGTCATTATTTCAAAAAACACTTTTTAATCAATAATGCAAAACCACCCAAAATTAAATTCTCAAATTCATATTTTACTTCTTATTTCATTACCAATAAATTTCAACATTTCATTTCTAAAACAATTCAATAACCAATAGTTTTAATTATTGATTAATCGAATAATAAATGATGGAGATCTAATATTATCATCAAAAAAATCAAAAATCATAGATTTTCAAATAATTCTTTATATATATGAAAAATATTATTCAAAACAATATTATGTCAGTGAGTCCTATTCAAGTGTTTAGTAATCCCTATCGATGCCTTGGCGTCCCAAGTACGGACCAAAATTCATAAATACTCAACGGAACAAACTGACACAATACAAAATCATTTTATATTAAAATTACAAGTACGCTCTCTCATATACACTCAAACTCGTTCTAGGGTATTACTACCCTATCTCTAATGAGTTAATCCCAAATAGAGCCAAGATTTTCGCTAAACCAAAGCTCTAATACCAAATTGTAACATCCGTGATATTTGACCGTTCAAATCGACAATGATCCTCAAATGTCGACTTAAACAAATAAAAATATATGGGTAGTTATTGGGAATAAAAAAAGAAAAAAAAATACAGAATCTCGCAGCGGAAAGACAAAATATAATAAATAATTAACAGTTCAAAAGCAGTTGAATATATATATATTTGACTATAATATACAATGATCATCAGAGTTACACATACACAGATATATACAACAAGGCAGCGGAAACAAAGTGCAGCAGAAAAATCATATATATATCATAGATGTATACCATATCTTTGTCTACGGTCTCTAAGGCAAGGTAATCTTCGCAAACTGCGACTTCATCTGACCCGAGCGTATTGCATAAAAAGAAACACAACAAACACTCGAATCAGAACTAAATCATTCACATATTAGTCAAGTTAAAATACGAAGTAACATGAGTGTTATGGGAGCAGTAATCTAAAGAAGTATTATGGAAAATTCGCAATTGATTTTGGAAAAATGAAGCTATCATAATCTCGTCTCACATCACACAATGCAAGCGCACACCAAATGGGCGAGTTTTGTCTTATTATAACCAAACATGCTTTCATACGTGAAAATCTTTTTTATATATGCTATTAATAGTGCATAGGGTTGAAAATCTTTTCACAAATAAATATATTAATCTTAGCAAGCATAGTGGAGATGCCCACATACATAGTTTACAAACAAAACGAAGGCTCGTATTGGTTGTTGGGTTCCAATATGATGGTTTCTGACACGAAAGATCAATCGGGAAAACGATCAAGGTGCATCTCACGGTTTTCATCCAGACACGGACACCAAACACCAGGTAAATCACCGGTTAACATCCAGACACGGACACCAAACATACCCTTTTTTCCCTAGGTTTCAAAGTAGATCTACCGCCGAAGCTTTCGAGTTTCAATAGAGATATGTATATAACATAACCGCCAGTTTACCATCAATTTGGGGTGTGAGGTTCATCGAGGTCAGGATATACACAATTCTATGCTTTAATAAACCAATCTTCGATCATCACTAGCTCATGTTATAACTTGAGTATGTTACATTGTCAATTTACAACATGTCAGTGATTTCTATCAATTCATATCCTCTAAGCACATATAACTTAGAGACATGAATAATTAATTGCCACAATCCGATATATATATATTAATAGAAATCAGTGCTAGCGGTCAATTACAATGTCAGACACATAATCCATACAAGTCCATCCTGGGTCTGAATGGAACAAAATCCGAAAATCCTAAAATATATTCAGACCTCATGCCACTTATAACCTCGTATTGGGTGATCCACCCAATCGAGACATCAGCAGTCAATCCAAATAAATCGAAAGATTCCCGGTCTTCATTTGTCATTTCAACATCTTTAGTTTCTGTACCACATTGTATTATTAATTGGAATGGTTTTCGAACATATATTCGATCCCTGTCTTCCCAAATAATAAGCGCATTTTTAAACAATAATTATGGATCATTACAGATTTCTCATTCAAATCTTCCTCCAAATTCATATTCAAATTTGACTTAAATTTCATGTCAACATCATGATTATTTAAACATCGATTTTTATCCAAAGGAGAATATATTTTTATTTCAAATCTCAATCTGAATCGATGGTTTAAATCGAGAAAAAATTCAATTTAATAAACATTACAAACATTTAGATAACTTGAAAAAAAAGATTATAAATAAAACCTTTTTATGAATATATATATATATATATTAAAATAATTAGAGTATAATAAAATAATTTAAATCACTATATATACATATATTAAATGTTTTACAAAAAAATTCTTAATAACAAATAATAAAACATAATTTATTTCAAAAATATAGGTATACATATAGTTAACTAATTTTTAAACCATAATTGTTCTTCTTCAAATTTGAATTAATTAGCACAAATAAACATACACATCATAAACTAAATAACGGGACAATTTACATTAACAATATCCATGGAGTAATCAGTACAAGGCACACATCACATCCATTTCATCAAAACAGTCAATATTATGTCGTTTCACTAGTTAACGAATGTCGGGGTTTTAGAATAGCAATTTAATTTTGAATAAATAATTTAATGTCGATTCTAAATTAACACAATAGTTAACTTGTATGTCAATTTAAATAACCATCAACAATCAGTCACAACCAGACAATCAAATTTATTTCATAATTTAATTTAATAAATATGGGAATAATTCAGTTAATTATGAGCGAGAAGTTCACTCACTTTGATTCCAAACGAGATTAGAATCCAAAATTTAGCCAAAAATAAACTATCTCAGAATCTGTCCAAATCCTCGGCATCGCGAAGAGCTCTTCGATACGATTCCAACGCAATTGTTTTCATCTAAAACCGACCTCATAGCAGAAAGTTATAAATGTTTAAACATAGGAATTTTAAACGAATAAAAATAATAATAAAACAAAAATAACTCATACTAACATGCCACGTCACTTGTTTCTTCCTCCTCTCCTTTTGAATTTCTGTACAAACACAATACAAAGAAAGAAACCCATCCAGTACGTGACTTCTCTCCTCAAAACACCCGTTGATCCTCAGTAAAATCCAGCACCATCAGTTCCATCGATCCTCTCTTCGAAAACTCTACGACTTCTTCATCATCTCGATGAACTCACACGCCTCAAAAGAATTGGACCTCCGATCCTTACGTGTGTACTACAGGGAACAGTGTGACACCTGTCATCGCTAACATAGCCAGATGATGCTGCACACTTCACAACTCATATAGGATAGAAGATATAATAGTTGCTGACTCTGAGAAGCTTGTTTCATAATTTTTCATGGATAAAATTTTGAGATATGGTTTTTTCTTCTTCTTTTGTGCTTCATTTCTTTTCTCTTTTAACTGTGAACGTGAGTAGAGGAATTGTACAAGAGGTGACGGCGTGTTTGAGTAGTAGGAGTACAAGGAAATGAGAAAATTAGATTACTACCTGAAGATTATTTATAAGAAAGGAAATTCAATGGTTAATTAGATAAATAGAGCATTGGATCTATTCCTATTCTTCTTTTATTCAATTCCAACGGTGCTAACTATATCCTTATCCAAAATAGGATTTACATTTAGTTATAGGAATGAATTACGTACATTAAAATCTCAAATTCATTTATTTTTCCAATTTTTGTTTGAACATTAAATTTTAAAATAATCAACTTAATTTAAGTCTTAGAAATTCCGTATATATTTAATCCCAATAAGATGGTTTGATTTAATTTCAATTCTATTTATTCAACAAATCTTTAATTTAAGAATATAGTTGATATTTTTGTTTATATCCTATTACGTTAGTAACTTCCATTTATCGTTTAATGTACAACAACAAAATACTTAATTACAATTAATTAGAATCAATTTATTTGCTATAACTTAAATTTGATTAAGTCTCGTAAATTCGATATTTACTTTATTATTCCATAAATCGTTACATTTTGGTCCTACCTAACGCTTGTTTTCAAATCTATTATGTCAGTCTTCTACTATTACAAATTTTTATTCACCTTAACTGCATTAATTGTGTTCATTAATTTCCATTTACTTCTAATTTATCATCAATGTATTAAATAATAAATCTGAAATTTAAGAATTATTATAAATTATCAATTCAAATGCATTTGTATATCTGTTGTTTATAACAAAGGCAAATGGTTTCATATATTAATATACTAATCTATTGTAATTGTTATTTTTAACAATTAGTTAAACATTCAGTTTATTCCTTCAATTACCATTCTTAATTTCCATTAATTACACCATTAGATTATCTTTGTTTCCACTTTATTTCAATGCATTAATATTGGGTTTTAAAATCTATGACTAGCTACAAATTCTAATTAAAATATTACAAGCTTATTGTTGTAAACAAATAAACAAATGCATTCATATACCTGTTAATTATCCTTACTTAATACATTTCAATATGATTACATGAAATCTTGCTATTATTTACAACATTTGGTTTAATTTCTTTTATTACAATTAATAACCAAATCTTATATCTACAATCATATACAAGTTATTATATTAATAACCTATTGAATTCACCGTTTAATAAGCTCGTTCAAGTTTATATCAATTAAATTCACTTAATAATTTTTATTAACCTTGCATTTATCCATTTTTATCCAAAATAAACTTTAAATTTTATAATATAAATTATCGCAAAATCTCGGGATGTTACATTAATATATGACGGTTGCGTCACTGTCGTAAAAAGTAATTTACAAAGGTTTTCTAGTTGTAATATGGTCAATTTATTGTAGTGATCCATTCTGAATACCATCATTATAATCATTACTTCTAAACTGCCTTACATTAATATTCTCACTATACCTTGCATCACAATGCTCATCATTTTGTACCTCTTGATTATTCTCAACCTTAGACATTAATTCACATTTATTAGTCTCATGGCCAAAAAATTTACTGTGTACAAATACTAGGTTTCCAATCATATGAAAGCTTTACAAGAGGGAAGTTATATCCTAAACCAGCAACTTCAATATACTAAGGGAGTTCACAATCAGGTGAAATTTCAACGGGAGCTTTAGCATATTTGAATCTAAGAAGATTTTCAGTCCTACCATCAAAGCATATTAATCTCCCTACATGAAAAGCTAACCAATTAATCCTATTAAAGTCTAAAGAATAATTGGTATTTTATGAAATGTATCCATACAGGATCTCTTTTGACCTGTGCTTGTGAACTACCAGTCGAGGGATCCCACTTAGTAATGATGAACATTCTTCCCCTTATAAAAATCGGATTAGAATGAATTATTTTATATCTATCCATGTCATTCGAAAAATTAAAATAGAAGTTACCACTGTCTGATTTAATGCTAACCTCACCCATATTCAAGAAGTTTACCACTGTGATATAGTACAATATTCCATCCAGAAAGAAACCGACCAAGTGATTGCTCTAGTATTTAAATCTTCATTTTTAACTAGATCTGACAATTCCTTTGGAACTCCATCTCTTGCAATTTCAAAATGATATGGTTTAAAGATACCTGCATTCTACGGTAGAGATTTGAAAAGAGATGAAAAATCAGATTTAGCAGAAGATTGATTGGAATTTAAGGTGCTCGACGAAATGAATGTAGAGGGATTAAACGTATTCGGCGAATTTACATTTGTTGTAGGCAAGTTTGGAGTAACTTGGCTTTAGCAAAATTTAAGGATGAAAGATTCACATTATGATTATTCGAATTGTCATAAGGATTAGCATAATTAAAATCAGTGACATTATCAAGATCTGGATTCAAAGAATTCAAACCATTGGAAGCAAAAGATGGATTAGTCAACTGAAGGATTGGCAGATGATGGAGGTGGATCAGAAGGGATAGAAGGTCGCAATTGAAGAGGTAGGAAGGCTGAATCAAAGGAAAAGGAAGAAGAAGAAGAGGATGATGATGATCGAGAGGTCGATGCCGCCATTAACAAAGGTTCATCCAGTTTTTAAAGTTCCTTGTATTGATGAAATACTTATACACTTTACAGTCGAGTATTATTTTTCTCTTTGATTAGACTAGTACTAACTAACAGATCCTTATGCTTATGCCACATCCTTTCTAGTACACATCATAATGTACATTATGTATCCTTATGCATATGCCACATCCTCTTCATATGCTCTTTCTCTTTATCAATATGTTGTGCGTCCTTTAAAAAAAGGATGATTACTACATATTGCAATGGAACATTCTCTATATTGAACCTTTTTAGTATGACGTTTATACAAGATTAGGGCAATCCCAATAACCTATTAGATCTATTTTTATAAATCTTTGTACCATATACATAGGCTTCTTCTCTCAAATTCCTCATGAAGAATTCCTTCGAAAGCCAAGTTTTCACCGATTGCAATAACAAAGTGTCATTACCAATCAATAACATATCTTCGACATATAGTACTAGGAAATCTATAGCTTTGACTTGTTCCTTTCTGCATAATCACTCCCATTACCCACAAACTTAGGCTGTGACATACAAACATTTTCTTCTAAGTCACTATTTAGAAGAGCTTTACTTACATGCATTTTCTATATTTCGTAATCATCGAATCCACTGACAGCTGCCATAATCTAGATAGACTTAAGCATGGCGATGGGTTAGAAAGTTTAATTATAATCATCACCTTAAATATGACGAAATTCTTTCTCAACAAACCTAGCTTTATAAGTTTCTACTTCTCTATCTGCATTTGGCTTTTTCTTAAAAATTCTTTTGCAGCCAATAGGTTTTACCCTTAGGATACATCTGACAAAGTCCGAACTTTGTTTTCATACATGGAATCCATCTCAGATTTCGATATTCCAAGCCACGGTGCAGAGCCCTTAGTTTTCATTGCTTCTTGAGATGATAGTGGAGCGTTGTCATCTGTGACATAGTCATCCTTCTCTCAATCCAGAGAAAACCATAGTACCACTCTATTGTGTGACATTACTTACTAAACCTTGTAATAGGTTGTGTGTTTTCATATACAGGTGAACTTGGTTCTCCCACTAGTATAGTTTCAATGTTAATTAACTTCTTAGATCTCATCCAAGTCTACAACTTTACTATTAATTTTTTAACTGAAGTTCCCTTATCAAGAAGAAAATGTGCCGATAAATAATGATATAATGTTCATAGATATTGCAAAAAAAAAATCCTATCAAGTTTTTGGGTTGTCCTATGAGTTTATTAATATCGATCTCGCCACTATTTTGTTTGGTACAACGTTCTTAACATATGTTGGATAACCCTATACCGTTAAAATTTTGACATTGGGTTTCTTAACTTATCCATCTCACATGGTTTTTTAAGCACATGTTAAGTGTGAGACAACTTCAACATATGTGCTGCAAATTCCAACACATATCTTCAATAAGATAGAGGTAAATCAAATTTATTCGTCATAGAAAGAACCACATGTACTTGTTCTCTATTCCCTCATTTTGACACAGTTGACTTGAGGAGTATATGGTGGTGTAATGTTCGACAACGAATATTCTATGAATTAGAAAACCGTCGCATGAAATATCGTGATAATAAACCGCAAGCGCACGACGTACAATTGTTAGTACGTGGTGAATACGAGTCAATCTGCAGGGATAGAAGTAATTTCAGTCTTATTCAATCAAATTAAACCAAATTCGAGTGATGATTTAACTACAAGTAAACTAGTAAACTAAAATTAATAAAAACTATGAGATAAATGACAACATAGGAATAAATCCACTTTCTAGATCATGTATTACAACAAGTTATGAAATTACGATCTCTTTATTTTGGTCATTTGTGAATTTGGTTAATATGATTATTATAAGTATAGCTTATTCATACTATTAACTAGCACAACATAAACTATCAAACTATATCATACCCACTAAATCACCTTACTAGATCTAATGAAAAAAGAACAAATTGAAATTGAAATATACTTTAAGCATGGCCATTGAGCTATTAATTATTACTATAGACCATCAAATTTTTGATTTCAACCTCCACTTAATCACCATGACATCAACATGACATGAAGCACAAAAAGAGAGAATGAACTAATAAATTATGTTGCAACTACATAATCAAGAGAGCTTCATTACCCCTAAGTTGAAAGGGATTAGCCTCTCATGTTTATTATTCTAACAACGAACGTGTATTGCAACATATAACCAAAAAACAAGAGAAAAATAAAAATAAAATAAAGGACAATCTAGTCTACTTGCAGAAAAGAAAATAACATGTAAATAAAAAACTAAAGAGAAAAGGGAGAAGACTAATTTTATTCCGACAGAAGAAAGTTACTGAATAAAACCTAATGTTGAATGGATTCTAAATGAACAAGATACAAGTGTATTTATAGCTGATATGACAAAGACTAATTGGCTTATTACACAATGTGGGACTAAAGATTTAGCCCAAATAACACATAAGCCAGTGTGAACACAGCTGTAGATTAAAAGGCCTTGCAAATGAGCCAATGTGAACGCAGCATGAGTCTTTAGTGAGCCAAATCTACCAAGATGAACTCTATTTGAAACCGTTCTTCAAGCTTTAAGCTCTTCAACCTTTAGTAATTTTAAACTTCACTCTTTTTAACCAAATTCTTCAAGCTTTGTTCATCAAATGCTCTAAACCTTGTTTTTTATCAATAATCTAAAAACACATCTATAAATACACAATATCAATTATTTTAAAGGGAAAACAAGATAAATAAGAGGATAAAATATACACATTTACGTGTATTTCAAATACCCCCACACTTATCTTTTTATCCGTCCTCGAATAAACTACACTAAGATATGTCACACTTTCGTAAGAAAAACAATTGCATTTAGCGTATGCAACAAGCCGTTAAACCCCTAGGTGTCCCCAGTAGGACGAGTGTTGTCTCGTGAGGTTTTTCAACGGATACTACCCACAAAATCCAAAAGCAAAAAGTATGTACAAAATGCAAAATTCAAAAATATTTACAATATGAATGCATGTTTTTAAAGGAATATTTACAAAGGGATAATTTACTTTTAAATTTTACACGAACGAGTTAACACAAATTTAGGTCGTCACTATGAAATTTGAGTCCATTACTAATCAAAACTTCAAACAAAAGTCATGTTATTGTCACAAACTGTGACGACCCCAAACCCCGTACTGACGGTGTCAAGGGTAATCTTTGGAATATAACACAGAAACAGATAATAGCAGAACAAAATTAAATAAATACACCAGATAATGAACAATAGAATATACTGGATAAAGTAATCATCAGAGTTACACAGTATACAGGATCTTACTTTGTACAAATACAGTTCAGCTATACATAAATGTCTATAGCGGAAAACAAACACAATATGTACAATAGGAGCTGAACAGCATAAAAAGAAATAAATGATAGAATCCATCTTCAGCTCCAGCTATCCAGAAAGAACCATCTAAACCTGGATACAAGGCTGCCCGTGTTGAAAAAGGGGCACCCGAGTTTGAAAGTGAAACAAACTACGAGTCAGTCATGGGACTGGTATGAGAAATCTACTCAACACATATATAATATGGCCTATCACAGGACCACGCCACTTTCGTGGAACGGGTTTACTCCATTGGATTGCCAGTGCTTTAAAAACAAATCTTTCTTTTAAACGTCGCTATGCTTTTTATACAAATGAAGCCATTACAAGACTCAGTTCCCATCACACAATGCAACGCAAACCGGAGGATAGAGTTTTTACCTTATAACGGCCAAAATATGCTTGATACGAATAAAACAAAGGCATTTGATATTATTGCTAGTGTTTATATGTTTTGAAAACAATTTCAAATCATAACTATCAATCATAGACGACATGAGCGTCCCATGCCACTATGTCGCCAAATATATATATACAATCGAAACCGCACAGTCACGTATTTGGAAATTGGATTTCCGTCATGAACCAAGGCAAAAGATAGTCCTTACCGAATTCGAGACAATCTAGCCCATGTCTCAGGCAAGCGCACAGGCAAGCCTTGGATCGTCAGGGCCGGTCCACCGATGTAAGGACCCGTATTTTTAACGGTCGAATGATGAAGTTATTTAATTATTTAAATAACGAATATATTAAATAAACGACAGTCGAACGTATAAATTATAATAATAATTATAATCGAGCCCGTAACGTCGCGGCAGTTCGTTAATTGGCGATTTGAACTTCAACCGAATATACAGAATTCGTTATAAGTCGGATTTCTGTGAAACAAGAAACGTTTGAATCTGTTAAGCTATATTTTTCTAGTGGAAGAGAAAAATGGGGATTTCGTCGTGTAGATTTTGATTTATGTCCAAATCAAATATTCAGAAAAAAACAGTGGTATATTCGTTCGTGACCATAATGGTTATTTGAATATATTTAAACATCGGATTCAAATATGGACAAGGTTCTTTTGAGGCGTAGCGATAATTTAATTTTTAGAATTTTATAGAAATTTTTAATTAATTAATTTAACAACTTTTTGTTTGGAGTATTGTGCACCCTGTATCATTATTTTTGAGGTTTCACAATATGAGTTAAACTACCGGTATTATTATATTTTTGGAGTCGTGACACATGGCTCGACCCAGTGATATTTTTATATCAGTCCATAGACAAGCAGAGTTTCGCGTAACGGGGCACGCTCAATATAAATTTTTGAAATGAAGTGTGCAACGCCTTACATAATATAATGGAATTCCTTCGTGGCTAAGTTGGTAAGTGTTGTTGTCCCTTTCCTACCTTGTATTGTCACCCATCGAAGAATCAGACCATACAGACATCAATGCCTCAGGGAAAATACAAACATTGAATTGTCCCATCTGGATGTAAAAAAAATAAAAAAATACATATATATGGGTTACTTAGCACCATAGTCTCTATTCCCTGTACACTAGCGCAAACCGTATAACTTTTTACCAAAGAAATAAACTGTAGAGAAAACGTGCCCCATTCTCAACCACACATCGTATAATCAAACCACCGACTTCATAACCTATAAGTGCCTCCCCTAAAACCTAATTTTTCATTTATCCGAAGTCAACAAGGCAAGCCGCCACTTCAGGAATTTATAAACGTAAAAATCCTCAATGAAAAATCAGTGGAAATTCGTATAAAAATCCTTAAATCATGAAATCAGTTTATATGAAATCCCTACGAAAATCTCTTAAATTCTATGTCCTTGTTTTTGAGTTCGGTCTTATTCTGGGGTCGCTGAAAATCAAGGGCGGTGGGCGAGTTGGAATCGAGTACAACAGGAAGCGTGCGAAGGTCTGGAAGCATGGGGTTTTCTTTGTCGAAGTGTGAGGGAGTTCGACGATTTTTCGTCGATGACTGGTCAGGGCAGCGAGTTCGAACGAGGATGGAGATCTGGAACCGCGAGTCCCTGGTGTGTGCGAACTGACAACAATGGCGGAGGGGTTGTTCGAACGATGAAGTGGAAGTCTGGTCTGGGTGAAAGTTTGATGGAGTTTTAGATCGTGTAGAAGAGGAGGGTTACGGGCAGACTGCTTGTGTGAGTATCGGTGAAGATGTTGAGGAGTTGGGTGTTGTTTGAATTGCTGTGAGGAGTGAATGGCAGATGTATTGCGTGAATGGGGAGGGACGAGGCTTTTGAACTGTTGAGGAAGTGAGGGAAAAAGCGGTTCCAGTATCCAAATCTGGGAGTTTGTTGAGGCCATGTTTCGATGTACAGGGGTCGATAACAGAGCGAGGTCGGTATTGGAGAAGGAGAACATGAGTTTTTACCTGGGAGCACGGGTTTTGGACTTTCAGGAAGAAATGAGAGAGAAGCATCAGGACGTAGATTTAGACAAACCTGCCGTTACAAATAGAAGATACGAAATGTAAGTGGCATGTGTGAGTGAAACAGTTGGTACGGGGAGATGTAAAAGATGAAGAGAAAGATCTTTGGGATGAGGTACTGAAGACGTGCATGGTGTAAAAATGGAACATGAGAATGCGGAGCATATGCATGTGAGGCGTTGAAAGAAATAGTAGAAAGCTCGTGGTTGTCATCTGCAGAAGACAGGACTGTACACGTTGGGTTTGGTAAGCAGAAACATGGGCCGAGGCCCAGTATAATATAAATGAAAAAGGGAAACCGAGAAGAATGTGAACGATGAACGCTTGCGGACGTTTCATTAAAAGAGGAACAAGGAAAGAACCGAACACGAGTACGATGATTCGATCAAAACGAAGACACTGGAATCGATTCAGAATGGATTGGAGCTCGTCTAGAATTTATTACAAAATAAATTGTATGATCCGGATCAGCAGACGCAAATCGTTTTTAAACGGTTAACGCGGAATGTGAGTAAAACTCACTAACTCTCCTCAATTTATATTTTAATATAAATTGTACTTTATTTATTGACTGCTGTAGATTGATTGTTAAACTGGACTGTTAAATAGATTTGATTGAAAACGTAGTTATAGTTAGTCTATGTACTGTTAGTCAAATATGGTTCTGTACAGCAGGATATTTCATTTCAAAATGAAATATGATATATATTATACGGTGTAACATCTGTGGATGCAGGGAGACAGGTCGGAGGAATCCGACTGGATTCCTCAACAATTATTTTACTGTTTTCATATATCGTGATATATGTTGTGATTTATAATCTGTTATTGATTATGGATGTTAGAACGATATTGATCATCGTTGTTTGATATTTTAAATATCATAAGAAACCCTGAGTTGTAAAAATGAATATTTCAATGAATATTGAAATAAAAGAAATTTTATAAAATCACAGGATTTTATATAAAAGGAAAATATTTATAAAACGAACACGGTTTTATAAAAGGAAAGTATTTATAAAACGAATAGAGTTTTATAAAAGGGAAAAATGTTGATAAAAACAAATAGAATAAGAAAAAGGAATATTTCCATGAATATTGAAATAAAGGAGTTTTATAAAATCAACCGATTTTATAAAAGGAAACAATTTGAAATTAGAGTATTAATAAAATCACAGGATTTTATAAATGGAAATGGTTTATAAAATGAACACGGTTTTATAAATAGGAAGTATTTGTAACGGTAATTAGAAGTTATAAATAGGAAGTATTTGTAACGGTAATTAGAAGTTATAAATAGGAAGTATTTGTAACGGTAATTAGAAGTAATAAATAGGAAGTATTTGTAACGGTAATTAGAAGTTATAAATAGGAAGTATTTGTAACGGTAAATAGAAGTTATAAATAGGAAGTATTTGTAACGGTAAATAGAAGCTATAAATAGGAAATATTTGTAACGGTAATTAGAAGTTATAAAAAAGGGAATAGTTGTAACGGAAAATAAACGTTATAAAGAGGAAATTGACGAGATATCAAAGAGTTAATTGAATATTAGTTATTCAATTAGAGATAATCAGATAAAGTTAATCGATTTGAGAAAATCAAATAAAAGTTAATCGAAGTAAGTTAATCGACTATTAGTTAGTCGAATGTTGGTTAAGCAAATAAGTGTAAATCGACTATTAGTTAGTCGAAGATTAGTAAATCGAATGTGAGTTAAACAAATAGGATTAATCGAATTAGAGTTAATCCAATCAGGGTTAATTGAATATCAGCTATCCAATTAGAGTCGATCGAATATAGTTATTCGAAATAGAGTTAAAACAGACATTGTTATTAAGGATGAAGTTAAATCGAATATTAGTTATTTGAAATAGAGTTAATCAAATAGAGTTAAACAAATTAGAGTTAATCGAATATTAGTTATTCGAGATAAGAGTTAATTAAATAAGAATTTTACCGAAAAGAGATAATCGAATATAATCTATTCGAAATGAGTTAATCGAATATAAGTTATTCGAAGAGAGTTTATCGAATATTATTTATTCGAAGAAGAGTAAATCAGATCGAATTTGATTATATCGAATTGGGGAAAGTATTATTTACTTTCCAGTTTTTAAATCAGGATTTATTTATTTATAAATAAATTAGTTGTTAGATTAATTAATCAAAGTAAGAATAAAGGTTAGACTTATAAGTTATATATTTCAGAAGTAGGATTTCTAACGTTAAACGTTATAGTAAATGTTTTCATAAAAGATGTGGATTCGTAATCTGAATCCGAGTATTTGCGTAAGCAAATGATTGTAGAAATTGAAGCGATGAACTTTATCTATTGCAAGGTTAAGAACGTTGTTCAGTTAAGGTCTGAGAGGTAATTATACCCCAACTTGATTGACTTCGAAATTGACTAAGGAATAATTGAAGTTCGATAACAAAGGATGATTAGTAATGCAGTTAAGTAATAAATGACTTATGGATTTAGTAGTCGTAACGATGTTTCATACAACGTTAGTTGAAATCCATATAAATGAGTTTCGGAAACGTTTTCCAAATATAAATCAAAGATGTTTTCTAAGTGTAGAAATAAGGAAATATGAATATATATATATATATAGATATATATATTCGATGATTGGATCGATAATTCCATTTGGAATTAAGATCGTTGTTTGTACACCGACATATTTTCATTTGATAGTTAAATCACAGACTATCGAAGTTTTGACCATTTTACGTTGTTAATATGGAGAGATCGGTTGGATTATTATCCAAAGAACCACTCCGTATTGGCATAAGTGTTGCAAACAAGAAATGCTGAATATATTGAAGACGGTGTTATGCAAGGGCTGTCCGGTTTACAGAATAGTGCCTTCGGTTTCGTTCAGTCCCAGAACGAACGTATATGGATGAATGTCTGACAGAGTATTTCCAATGATCGAATGGGTTGGCCTGTACAAATATATATGGTGGCAACGGATTTATTCCCTTAGCATAACATCCAGAATATTTGAATAAACCAGCTAATGATTTACGAATCTGATAATGTGGCATTCAAAGTGATCGTGTTATAAATGAATGGAAAGTAAGCGTAGCTTCTAGCCTCACATCCAGTAAATGACAAAAATCGGGCAGGCAACATGGCTAAGTCGGTCGCACCGAAGTAGGGTGTATAATCACCTATCTAGAGAATATTCATTTGTTTCTTTAATCTATCAATGCTGTCCCATATATATATACGGGAACGGTTGCTGATCCCAACCGGTTGTGATGTACATTCGATACACTCAAGCGAAATGAGTGGTCGGTCATGTGTGGCTGAGTTACAAGATGTTCTTGTTGAACTCCTGTGTATCGTTCCTAGAGTACACTGATCGGAAGGTGGTTCCATACCTTGTCATAGTTGGGAATCCAATCATCCCATAAGCGCCTGCGGTTTTGATTGTATACTATATATGTAGAACGTGAGATGCAAGCGTTTCTGCTAGATTGATATCTAATTGTATTTAGACATTATTATAATATCAGAATGATATTGCTTTTCAAAGATGTTTGGATTCTCATAAGGGAAAAACCCGTTCCGTATTCACGGCGTGGTCTTATGAGATATCATATACCTATTTAAATGATTTGAGTTTGCTTACACCAGTCACATGACTGACCCGGAGTTTATTTTGTTTTGTTTTCCCTAAACTCTTGGGTGCCTAAATTTGTACGGGCAGTCAAGTAGTCGGGATTTTACAGATACATGAAGAGCTTGGAGCAGGAGGCTTCAGGATGTTATAGCTATTGTTATTTCCGCTGTGTTGTAAGTGTTGCTGTATACATAACTGTTTTATTTTAAAAGTTATGTTATATTTTATTCGTTCCGCTGTGAGATTCGTGTTTACTCTGATGATGATGTTCTTCTTCTTCTTCTATTCTAAGTTTCTACCTTATCTATCCTCACCCTCTGTCTTCTTTCTATTAGTTCTTGAATTTCCAGTGTAATTTGGGGTTGGACTTGTGTTATTTAGTCAGCTCAAATTCCCCCGGATTTTCGGGTTACTACAGTTGGTATCAGAGCAATGGTTTAGTTAATACCTTGGCTCTGTGGCGTAACTCAGTAGAGATGGGATTAGTTATATCCTAGATTGAGTTGAGTGTATATATATGAGTGAACGTATTTGTTATTCAATATAAAAGGATTTTATATTGTGGAGTTTTATTGGTTGAGTTGTTTATGAATTCTGGACGATCAGTTTGATCCACTGTATCGATAGGGGTGACTAAACACTTGAATACGATGAACTGACATGGTATGTTTTGAAATTAATATGGTATAATTGGTTGTGTTGGTTGATATTGTAATCGAATAAAGATTATAAAAAGATGAAATAGTTATAAATAACTAATCAGATTTCATATGAGGAAAGTATATGAAGTAAGATGAAGTAAATCTGAAGTTAAATCAGAATTGGAATTAAAATAAGGAAATTTTAAGTTCCTGGGAGATTTTGAAATATTTTCAAAATGGATGTGTTTAGAAATGATTTTTGAAAGTGATATAGTATTGAACTCACTTCGATTACTGGGAAATAGATTCCGATGATGGATCGATACATCATCGGTGTTCATTTTCGAGTTTCTAAGTGACGGATTGCTACCAAAGGATTTTGTTTTTGAATTGTTTGAGAAAACAAGTTGTTAGAAATTCAAAGGTTTTGAATTGGTGTTATGATTTCAAATTGATTTGAAATGAACCCAGGAATTTAAGTTTTGAAATTAAAATTTAACTAATGAAGTTAAATAGATAAAGATGGTAAAAGTGAATGAATAAATGAAAATTTAACTTAGGACTGAGTTAAATAAAATTTGAATTGTATTAGAGAATAATCTAGAAATGGAATTGTGTTGATGAGTTAAGTATTTGGAATCTGAAATTGGAATTTGAATGGAATTCGACTTAAGTATAAGTGAATGATTTGGTTGAGAACAAACTGACAGGAGTTTGATTGGATTAGTATTTATATATGTTGAGTTGATAACAGATGGAAGGGATATAGTGATATGCCCGACAAAAAGGTACAAGTTTATAATTCATATGAGTTTTAGATTTATGAGCCGAATTAGCAGGCCGCTTGGCTGTTTGATTTTCTTTTGGGTTGGAGAAGGCCTAGAGAGGTGAGTTGTGGTTTGTCATATCGACCAATATAAAGGAGGTTATGGTGAAATTTTCCGAAAATTTAAGGCGTTAGAAAAAATTTCAGGATTTTTTGAAAATTTTAGTTAGTCGGAAAGAATTAATAATTTAATTGAAATTAAATGGTTCAGTTGAAATTAAAGTTGAGAAGTAAACCAGAAGATATTTGAATCAAGTTAGTAGAGTTAGTAACATTTTCCTAGCTTAGCAATTTCGAGGACGAAATTATTATAAGGGGGGAAGAATGTAAGGACCCGTATTTTTAACGGTCGAATGATGAAGTTATTTAATTATTTAAATAACGAATATATTAAATAAACGACAGTCGAACGTATAAATTATAATAATAATTATAATCGAGCCCGTAACGTCGCGGCAGTTCGTTAATTGGCGATTTGAACTTCAACTGAATATACAGAATTCGTTATAAGTCGGATTTCTGTGAAACAAGAAACGTTTGAATCTGTTAAGCTATATTTTTCTAGTGGAAGAGAAAAATGGGGATTTCGTCGTGTAGATTTTGATTTATGTCCAAATCAAATATTAAAAAAAAACAGCGGTATATTCGTTCGTGACCATAACGGTTATTTGAATATATTTAAACATCGGATTCGAATATGGACAAGGTTCTTTTGAGGCGTAGCGATAATTTAATTTTTAGAATTTTATAGAAATTTTTAATTAATTAATTTAACAACTTTTTGTTTGGAGTATTGTGCACCCTGTATCATTATTTTTGAGGTTTCACAATATGAGTTAAACTACCGGTATTATTATATTTTTGGAGTCGTGACACATGGCTCGACCCAGTGATATTTTTATATCAGTCCATAGACAAGCAGAGTTTCGCGTAACGGGGCACGCTCAATATAAATTTTTGAAATGAAGTGTGCAACGCCTTACATAATAAAATGGAATTCCTTCGTGGCTAAGTTGGTAAGTGTTGTTGTCCCTTTCCTACCTTGTATTGTCACCCATCGAAGAATCAGACCATACAGACATCAATGCCTCAGGGAAAATACAAACATTGAATTGTCCCATCTGGATGTAAATAAAATAAAAAAATACATATATATGGGTTACTTAGCACCATAGTCTCTATTCCCTGTACACTAGCGCAGACCGTATAACTTTTTACCAAAGAAATAAACTGTAGAGAAAACGTGCCCCATTCTCAACCACACATCGTATAATCAAACCACCGACTTCATAACCTATAAGTGCCTCCCCTAAAACCTAATTTTTCATTTATCCGAAGTCAACAAGGCAAGCCGCCACTTCAGGAATTTATAAACGTAAAAATCCTCAATGAAAAATCAATGGAAATTCGTATAAAAATCCATAAATCATGAAATCAGTTTATATGAAATCCCTACGAAAATCTCTTAAATTCTATGTCCTTGTTTTTGAGTTCGGTCTTATTCTGGGGTCGCTGAAAATCAAGGGCGGTGGGCGAGTTGGACTCGAGTACAACAGGAAGCGTGCGAAGGTCTGGAAGCATGGGGTTTTCTTTGTCGAAGTGTGAGTGAGTTCGACGGTTTTTCGTCGATGACTGGTCAGGGCAGCGAGTTCGAACGAGGATGGAGATCTGGAACCGCGAGTCCCTGGTGTGTGCGAACTGACAACAATGGCGGAGGGGTTGTTCGAACGATGAAGTGGAAGTCTGGTCTGGGTGAAAGTTTGATGGAGTTTTAGATCGTGTAGAAGAGGAGGGTTACGGGCAGACTGCTTGTGTGAGTATCGGTGAAGATGTTGAGGAGTTGGGTGTTGTTTGAATTGCTGTGAGGAGTGAATGGCAGATGTATTGCGTGAATGGGGAGGGACGAGGCTTTTGAACTGTTGAGGAAGTGAGGGAAAAAGAGGTTCCAGTATCCAAATCTGGGAGTTTGTTGAGGCCATGTTTCGATGTACAGGGGTCGATAACAGAGCGAGGTCGGTATTGGAGAAGGAGAACATGAGTTTTTACCTGGGAGCACGGGTTTTGGACTTTCAGGAAGAAATGAGAGAGAAGCATCAGGACGTAGATTTAGACAAACCTGCCGTTACAAATAGAAGATACGAAATGTAAGTGGCATGTGTGAGTGAAACAGTTGGTACGGGGAGATGTAAAAGATGAAGAGAAAGATCTTTGGGATGAGGTACTGAAGACGTGCGTGGTGTAAAAAAGGAACATGAGAATGCGGAGCATATGCATGTGAGGCGTTGAAAGAAATAGTAGAAAGCTCGCGGTTGTCATCTGCAGAAGACAGGACTGTACACGTTGGGTTTGGTAAGCGGAAACATGGGCCGAGGCCCAGTATAATATAAATGAAAAAGGGAAACCGAGAAGAATGTGAACGATGAACGATTGCGGATGTTTCATTAAAAGAGGAACAAGGAAAGAACCGAACACGAGTACGATGATTCGATCAAAACGAAGACACTGGAATCGATTCAGAATGGATTGGAGCTCGTCTAGAATTTATTACAAAATAAATTGTATGATCCGGATCAGCAGACGCAAATCGTTTTTAAACGGTTAACGCGGAATGTGAGTAAAACTCACTAACTCACCTCAATTTATATTTTAATATAAATTGTACTTTATTTATTGACTGCTGTAGATTGATTGTTAAACTGGACTGTTAAATAGATTTGATTGAAAACGTAGTTATAGTTAGTCTATGTACTGTTAGTCAAATATGGTTCTGTACAGCAGGATATTTCATTTCAAAATGAAATATGATATATATTATACTGTGTAACATCTGTGGATGCAGGGAGACAGGTTGGAGGAATCCGACTGGATTTCTCAACCATTATTTTACTGTTTTTATATATCGTGATATATGTTGTGATTTATAATCTGTTATTGATTATGGATGTTAGAACGATATTGATCATCGTTGTTTGATATTTTAAATATCATAAGAAACCCTGAGTTGTGAAAACGAATATTTCAATGAATATTGAAATAAAAGAAATTTTATAAAATCACAGGATTTTATATAAAAGGAAAATATTTATAAAACGAACACGGTTTTATAAAAGGAAAGTATTTATAAAACGAATAGAGTTTTATAAAAGGGAAAAATGTTGATAAAAACAAATAGAATAAGAAAAAAGAATATTTCCATGAATATTGAAATAAAGGAGTTTTATAAAATCAACCGATTTTATAAAAGGAAACAATTTGAAATTAGAGTATTTATAAAATCACAGGATTTTATAAATGGAAATGGTTTATAAAATGAACACGGTTTTATAAATAGGAAGTATTTGTAACGGTAATTAGAAGTTATAAATAGGAAGTATTTGTAACGGTAATTAGAAGTTATAAATAGGAAGTATTTGTAACGGTAATTAGAAGTTATAAATAGGAAGTATTTGTAACGGTAATTAGAAGTTATAAATAGGAAATATTTGTAACGGTAATTAGAAGTTAAAAATAGGAAGTATTTGTAACGGTAAATAGAAGTTATAAATAGGAAGTATTTGTAACGGTAAATAGAAGCTATAAATAGGAAATATTTGTAACGGTAATTAGAAGTTATAAAAAAGGGAAAAGTTGTAACGGAAAATAAACGTTATAAAGAGGAAATTGACGAGATATCAAAGAGTTAATTGAATATTAGTTATTCAATTAGAGATAATCAGATAAAGTTAATCGATTTGAGAAAATCAAATAAAAGTTAATCGAATTAATCGAAGTAAGTTAATCGACTATTAGTTAGTCGAATGTTGGTTAAGCAAATAAGTGTAAATCGACTATTAGTTAGTCGAAGATTAGTAAATCGAATGTGAGTTAAACAAATAGGATTAATCGAATTAGAGTTAATCCAATCAGGGTTAATTGAATATCAGCTATCCAATTAGAGTCGATCGAATATAGTTATTCGAAATAGAGTTAAAACAGACATTGTTATTAAGGATGAAGTTAAATCGAATATTAGTTATTCGAAATAGAGTTAATCAAATAGAGTTAAACAAATTAGAGTTAATCGAATATTAGTTATTCGAGATAAGAGTTAATTAAATAAGAATTTTACCGAAAAGAGATAATCGAATATAATCTATTCGAAACGAGTTAATCGAATATAAGTTATTCGAAGAGAGTTTATCGAATATTATTTATTCGAAGAAGAGTAAATCAGATAGAGATTTCTCGATAGGGAGTTATACGTCGAATTTGATTATATCGAATTGGGGAAAGTATTATTTACTTTCCAGTTTTTAAATCAGGATTTATTTATTTATAAATAAATTAGTTGTTAGATTAATTAATCAAAGTAAGAATAAAGGTTAGACTTATAAGTTAGATATTTCAGAAGTAGGATTTCTAACGTTAAACGTTATAATAAATGTTTTCATAAAAGAAGTGGATTCGTAATCTGAATCCGAGTATTTGCGTAAGCAAATGATTGTAGAAATTGAAGCGATGAACTTTATCTATTGCAAGGTTAAGAACGTTGTTCAGTTAAGGTCTGAGAGGTAATTATACCCCAACTTGATTGACTTCGAAATTGACTAAGGAATAATTGAAGTTCGATAACAAAGGATGATTAGTAATGCAGTTAAGTAATAAATGACTTATGGATTTAGTAGTCGTAACGATGTTTCATACAACGTTAGTTGAAATCCATATAAATGAGTTTCGGAAACGTTTTCCAAATATAAATCAAAGATGTTTTCTAAGTGTAGAAATAAGGAAATATGAATATATATATATATATATAGATATAGATATATTCGATGATTGGATCGATAATTCCATTTGGAATTAAGATCGTTGTTTGTACACCGACATATTTTCATTTGATAGTTAAATCACAGACTATCGAAGTTTTGACCATTTTACGTTGTTAATATGGAGAGACCGGTTGGATTATTATCCAAAGAACCACTCCGTATTGGCATAAGCGTTGCAAACAAGAAATGCTGAATATATTGAAGACGGTGTTATGCAAGGGCTGTCCGGTTTACAGAATAGTGCCTTCGGTTTCGTTCAGTCCCAGAACGAACGTATATGGACGAATGTCTGACAGAGTATTTCCAATGATCAAATGGGTTGGCCTGTACAAATATATATGGTGGCAACGGATTTATTCCCTTAGCATAACATCCAGAATATTTGTATAAACCAGCTAATGATTTACGGATCTGATAATGTGGCATTCAAAGTGATCGTGTTATAAATGAATGGAAAGTAAGCGTAGCTTCTAGCCTCACATCCAGTAAATGACAAAAATCGGGCAGGCAGCATGGCTAAGTCGGTCGCACCGAAGTAGGGTGTATAATCACCTATCTAGAGAATATTCATTTGTTTCTTTAATCTATCAATGCTGTCCCATATATATATACGGAAACGGTTGCTGATCCCAACCGTTGGTGATGTACATTCGATACACTCAAGCGAAATGAGTGGTCGGTCATGTGTGGCTGAGTTACAAGATGTTCTTGTTGAACTCCTGTGTATCGTTCCTAGAGTACACTGATCGGAAGGTGGTTCCATACCTTGTCATAGTTGGGAATCCAATCATCCCATAAGCGCCTGCGGTTTTGATTGTATACTATATATGTAGAACGTGAGATGCAAGCGTTTCTGCTAGATTGATATCTAATTGTATTTAGACATTATTATAATATCAGAATGATATTGCTTTTCAAAGATGTTTGGATTCTCATAAGGGAAAAACCCGTTCCGTATTCACGGCGTGGTCTTATGAGATATCATATACCTATTTAAATGATTTGAGTTTGCTTACACCAGTCACATGACTGACCCGGAGTTTATTTTGTTTTGTTTTCCCTAAACTCTTGGGTGCCTAAATTTGTACGGGCAGTCAAGTAGTCGGGATTTTACAGATACATGAAGAGCTTGGAGTTGGAGGCTTCAGGATGTTATAGCTATTGTTATTTCCGCTGTGTTGTAAGTGTTGCTGTATACATAACTGTTTTATTTTAAAAGTTATGTTATATTTTATTCGTTCCGCTATGAGATTCGTGTTTACTCTGATGATGATGTTCTTCTTCTTCTATTCTAAGTTTCTACCTTATCTATCCTCACCCTCTGTCTTCTTTCTATTAGTTCTTGAATTTCCAGTGTAATTTGGGGTTGGACTTGTGTTATTTAGTCAGCTCAAATTCCCCCGGATTTTCGGGTTACTACAACCGATGTGGATTATTATGCCTGAACAATACGTCTCCCCGCCCTTTGGGGCGTAAGTGAGCCAACAAATGACTTCATCGGATCCGAATCGTCCGATCTAACCGAGGCGCCTCGTAACAGCAACAACCACATAGGTGAAAAGTATAAAAATGTCAGGGCTGGTAGGTCACTGACACCACCCTAGCTAGAAAGAAACGCATGCCCTCCCTGAGGTCCTTCTCCCGTTTCTGGTTCATACCGGGGTGTGAGGCTCGCGAATTTACGTTATACACAAAGCTACGCCACACCGGCGGTGCTTTGATCATCACCACAAGACTTTGCTTTTCAACAGAAGTCCTGATCATTACGTCTTAGCATGCCACACAGGCGATTCATGCCATGCGATTGATGTCCATCGATATACAACCTCTGAGCTCGTGCGTTTCAGAGAAGGGCGTTAAGCAAAAGAATAAATTCTCCGCCGCCAAACAAATGTATATTTAATAGAGATCAATCAACACAGAATAAAATCCAATGTTAGACACACAGTCCATTTACAAGTCCGTTCTGGGTCTGAACGAAACCGGAGGCACTAAATACCTCGCAAACCCATCGATCACCACGTACGTCTGGACGATCACCACTCATTATCCATATTTCGGGATGCCTCCCAATCAGGACCTCGGTTACCATCCAAACGAGGTGAAGATCTCCGGTCTTCAACCATCGTCTTCATCTTCGACTTCCAATCGTCGGTCAATTATTTGAAATGAGAATTAACTCGGCCTTTTCAAATAATTCACGTATATTTAGAATTTCAAATCAATTTATTTCGATGGTTAAATCATTCGACAACACCAATTTTGTTCTTTAGTGTAATTTTCACACCAAACACGTTCAACCATCAAATACCACATAAATCGAGAAAATTCAGTTTATTTCCATTTCATATCGTTTATGATATTTTATAACGAATTATCGCTATTTTTATTTATTTTAAAATAGCCAATTTATTCAAAACGACGCTTCGGGCCATAACACGGCCGTGGCGCTGTTTTTCTTCAGATTTGATTTACACATATTTGAAAATCTAACCGTTGGATCTTCACAAAATTTACATCATTAGAAAGGTCTTTTCAAAACGAATCCAACGGTTCCGGTTTCGGGAAAATCCGACGGTCGGATCTCCCGGTAAAATCGTTTGAAGTTTCAATTTCAAAATACGAACTGCAGCGTCGTTATTCGATTAAATATAATTATATATATATATATATAAATAATCGTTTCTGGCGCTGTTTTTCTTCAGATTTGAATTAAACATTCCAGACCATCCAACCGTTGGATTTTTACAAAGTTGGTGCCGTTGGAAAGATATTTCCAAGGCGAACCCAACGGTTGCGGTTTCGAGAAAATCCAATGGTCGGATTTCCCGCACTAGTTGTTTGAAATCACGGTTTCAAAACACGAACTGCACGACCACGTTTCGTTTTAATTTTATTTATATTTATATAATTATATAAATATGGTTCATTCAAAAATTCCTATATCGTTTTCACTTCAAATATTTCACTAACGCCTTTAAATTTAGGAAAATTTCGCCATAATCTCCTTTGTACGGGAGGGGCTGGGAAAATTCCCAAATAGCCACACGGACGTCTCATGTCGAAAAGAAAAAGAAAAAGCCAAGCGGCTAGCCAACAGGCTCATAAAATCATCACCCAAACAAAACAGTAAATGTGTACCTATTTGTCGGGCACAAAATTTTATTCCTCTTCTCTAGCCACTTTGCTATAGCCTGTTCAATAAATATGCATATACATATATACAGTTCTTATCACTTATCATTTTCTATTCAACTTCATATTTGATTCCATTTGGTTTAAAAACACCATTCATTCTAATGTTGCATGTATAGGCAAAAATCATATCATTAGCTAATTAATGAATATTTCAACTCGTATATATTTATTTGAACGAGTGGCTATTTTTAACACTTCACATTTCAACAATTCATGTATATAATGAAAATGTGATTTTTATTGTAAAACAATTCATTTCAAAACACTATTATTTTATATAGTTTATATAAGCAATAAAAATAGGATTTTTATTGTAAGACAATTTATTTCAAAACAGGATTATTTTATATAGTTTATATAAGTAATAAAAATAGGATTTTTATTGTAAGACAATTTATTTCAAAACAGGATTATTTTATATATTTCATATTGATGTTAAAATTGGGATTTTTATTATAAAACAATTTCTTTCAAAATATGAATACCATTCAACACATGAATTTCAATTCAACGAATGAATATCGATTCAACACATGAAGGTTTTCTATAGTTTCTATATATAGATAAAAATGTGATTTTTATATTTAAAACACGAATACCATTCAACACATGAATTTCTAATCAACGAATGGATATCGATTCAACACATGAAGGTTTTCTATTCAATGAATAAATATAGTTTCAGCAAACGAAAATAATTCAAACACATGAATGTTATTCAAAATTTCGGCAGCATAACGGCAGGGTAGTTAAAACCGGGACCGTCCCTAGTACGGCTCCTCGCTCTACCTTAAAACCTCGCGGTTTTTTACAATGGGGATCATGCATCTAGTTCGCACGCAGGCGGCATGTATATATTTATTTCATTTCCACAAACTAATCCTATGTGGTTTCAACCAAATATTTTTCAACCACAAACGGGTATTTTTCAACCACAATCAATCAATATCAACCACAAACAATCCCAAACAACCATTCGCTATCAATCAATTTTCACACCAATCACAATCAATAAATATCGTCCATGGTTTGTGGACGAGGGGCATATATATATATATATTTATATATAGCAATTCACTTCTATTTCAACACATATATATAATTTTTACAACGCATATATAACTTATACATCGAACATACAACTTATACAACGCTTATACAAGAGGTGTACAACGCTTATACAACTCATACATCGACTATATAATTTATACATCGTCATTTTCCATATCGTTTATAAATTAGAAATCTCACATTGGGTTCCACTCCACCAAAAATAGCAGAAGGCTCAGAAAAATATGCGGTCTCTTCTAAAATGCAGAAGGCGTCCACACGGTCACGATGTTTCCTGTTTCATCGAATTTCGTTAACGAACGAAAAAGATATGATTTTTCAAAGGTTTGCAACGGTTTAAAGGTGTTAAAATCAAATTAAATAAAATCAGCCGTATACCTTCCTTTTGATTCAAAACTAGGTTTTGAATTATCGCGAAATCCGTGAAGCTAGAGGACGATCGGGTGCTGCAGCGTCGAAGAGCTACGAACGGCGCTCAGATCGGTGGTAGGCACGGCCAGTTCGGTGGTCGGAGGCGGTAGATCGACGGTGATGTTCGGCGACTCTTCCCTGGCGCGATTCTCGAGGTAGACGAGGCGATAGAGGGCGAGGAAGGTATGGATTTGTAGAGGGGAGTGAGGGCTTTAAAGTTTGGGTGGTGGCAGGGTCTGGTTCGTCGTGGTGGCGCCGGAATTTGGCCAGGAAGTGGAGAGCGTTTCCGCCGTCGCGATTTTCAATCGGGGGAGAGAGAGAGTTTGACCGTCCAATGAGAGTTTTTTATTTATTTATATATTTTAAAAATCCCAAAAATACCCCCTGCTCCACTCGAACACCAATCCAAACCCAACGACTGTCGTCCCTAGTGTTTTACCCCCATTCCGAACACAATGGGATATGTTTCGAAGGCCCATTCGAATGTTTCAGTCAGTTTTCCTTCAGATTAAAATATAAAACATTCAATATTTAATTTGAACGTACATTTCAATTTGTCAGGGCCACAAATTAATTCGAAAAATTCCAGAAAAATAAATCTAGCTATGTTTTGATGATACGGTCCCAACAAAACTAGCTTCGTCGAATTCTGAGACCATTTGCAAAAAGGCCCATTTCTGGTCGATCTGATTTAACTGTAATTGACCAAAACACATTTTCCTTTGCCACGCTCACATATTAGCTTCAAAAATTATGAAATTTTAAACCTAGAAATAACTTCACATCCCGGATCCAACAAAAGTGGTTTCATCGAATTCCGAGGTCATATGCAAAATGGCCAATTTCACGGGCTATATAAATTCCATAACGACCTTTCTGAAAATTCATTCGGCCATAACTTTTGCTTTCCGCTATGAAAATTCAATTTTTCAGATTCGTTAGAAAGGTATTCACCAACATATTTAAATATTTTTTGGTTTCACTAAAATCCTTTTGTTTTGCACCCGGTACAGTCCGACAAAGTTTGAATCCATTTTTTTTGAAACTGCAGCGCCTTTTCAAGCCTTGTTTATAATTAGAATTAATTATATTCATTTTCAATTGTCAATTCAAACTCACTTTCCATTGCCATTATTTAAAATATTTATTTTAAATATTTAAAGTCCATTATTTTAGCCAATTTAAAAATTTTAAATTGGTTCAGATTTTCTGGGTCGTTACAATCTCCCCCACTTAAAACTTTTCGTCCCCGAAAAGGAACAAAGTCGAAAGTGGTTTGATAAATCTACCATCACCCAACACAACAACCAATCCAATTGTTTTCAACCTTTCAAAAATATACTTATCAACTTCTATACTCTTTTAAGGACATTCTTCGAATAGCGTGAACTACCGGCCTTGCGTTAGGAATCAAAGCAATCTTGAAATCTATTTCTCTCTGCGGAGGTAAGCGAACAACTTCTTCGAACACATCCGCATAGTTCTTGACGACAGGAATGTCTTTGATGAGGTCAGGAATATTGTCTGTAACCTCAGGGACATTTTCTATTTGGGCTGGAGAAACATTCAAAGCTGCCCAAAAGTCTTTTCTATTAGCATTTTGACCTTCACAGGGAATGGTTATATAATTCCCTGATTTAATCTTCGCCTTTACGACTCTGTCAGCGCATTTAACTTCAGCTTCATATTTGGTCAACCAGTCTAACCCCAAGATAAGATCAAACTCTTTAAAATTCAAGACGACCGCGATGGTAGGAAACCGATAACGAGAGAAAGAAACTGGCACTCCACAAACCCAACTGAGATCAATGGAACCCCCAACCGGATTCTGGACAGTCATTGGTTCTTTGAGCTTTTTCAAATTCAAATCCAGTTTCTTAGCTGCATCTTTGGCAATGAAACTTCGTGACGCGCCTGTGTCAAACAGTACTTTGACTGGAATGTTTTTGACAGTAAGCGTGTCTTCTAAAACATCGGCCCTTTCTTGACTAGCTGAGGGCACAGAAGTTTCTGCTATTTCATTTACCTGAGCCTCTTTGGCCCTTTTTAACAGCCAGCAATCTCGCTTTATATGACCGGACTGATGACAAAGATTGCACTCTCGAGTCACAGGAGACTTGTTCTTGGATTTAGATTCCTTCCTCCTTCTCTTTTTCGGGGGCTTGCAATTCCCCTGGAAATGCCCTGGCTTATGGCAGTTGTTGCATATGGCAGTCGTTGCTGGTTCTTTTCAAGAACTGGCCCTTTTTCGATTTGCACTGGGCTTCTTATTGGCCTCAAACCTCGTACTGGCTCCAGCAATATCAGTTTCCGACTCTGCTTTGTCATTAGAACTGACTTCTTCTTCTCGCGTAACATTCCTTTTTTATGGAGGTCTTCATACTGATAAGCCATGTATATCATTTCTGAAAAAGGAAGCTTCACATTCCTCATCACACTATTCTGATATCTCCTTTGCAGGCCATGAATAAATCTCAGATTTTTTCTCTTTGGATCTTGAATCAGATGAGGAGCAAAGTGAGCAAGTTCGTTGAATTTCTTATGATATTCTGGGATGGTCATATCACCTTGTATTAGATAAGAAAATTCATCACATAGTTGCTCCGTCGCTTCAGGGGGAGTAAATCTTTCTAGGAAAATCACTTTGAATCTGTCCCAGGTGATATCACCTTCTGGATTATCTTTGATGATTGCTTCCCACCAGATTAAAGCTTCTTCTTTGAGCGCCCAAGAGGCTACTAATCTTTTCTGATCATCCCTCAACTGGATGCGCTCAAAAATTCTTTCTACAGAACTCATCCAAGCTTGAGTCTGAATTATAGATTCATTGCCCGAGAACTGTGCTCCGTTCAGATTTCGATATCTCTTTAATAGAGCCTCTAGATCGGGTTCTGCATTTCTCCTGTTTCTGACACTCATTTCTCTAGTACTTCTGCAAATGGCAGATCAAGTGTCAGGTCACAGGAAAGATAATTTTAAAACATAGGAACATATACTTCAAATGTAAATGTGTCTATCAAGGTGTAATTTCATTCTGCTTTACTCATACTAGGATATTGCTGATCCTATCTGTATAGAGTTACCCGTCCTAGAACACTACTGGTTCTATTTCTGACGAGTTCGTTCAAATGTTATATTCCAGCACTAAGCTTAACCAAAGCTCTAATACCACGTTGTGACGACCCCAAACCCCGTACTGACGGTGGCAAGGGTAATCTTTGGAATATAACACAGAAACAAATAATAGCAGAACAAAATTAAATAAATACACCAGATAATGAACAATAGAATATACTAGATAAAGTAATCATCAGAGTTGCACAGTATACAGGATCTTACTTAGTACAAATACAGTTCAGCTATACATAAATGTCTACAGCGGAAAACAAACATAATATGTACAATAGGAGCTGAACAACATAAAAAGAAATAAATGATAGAATCCATCTTCAGCTCCAGCTATCCAGAAAGAACCATCTAAACCTGGATACAAGGCTGCCCGTGTTGAAAAAGGGGCACCCGAGTTTGAAAGTGAAACAAACGACGAGTCAGTCATGGGACTGGTATGAGAAATCTACTCAACACATATATAATATGGCTAATCACAGGACCACGCCACTTTCGTGGAACGGGTTTACTCCTTTGGATTGCCAGTGCTTTAAAAACAAATCTTTCTTTTAAACGTCGCTATGCTTTTTATACAAATGAAGCCATTATAAGACTCAGTTCCCATCACACAATGCAACGCAAACCGGAGGATAGAGTTTTTACCTTATAACGACCAAAATATGCTTGATACGAATAAAACAAAGGCATTTGATATTATTGCTAGTATTTATATGTTTTGAAAACAATTTCAAATCATAACTATCAATCATAGACGACATGAGCGTCTCATGCCACTATGTCGCCAAATATATATATACAATCGAAACCGCACAGTCACGTATTTGGAAATTGGATTTCCGTCATGAACCAAGGCAAAAGATAGTCCTTACCGAATTCGAGACAATCTAGCCCATGTCTCAGGTAAGCGCGCAGGCAAGCCTTGGATCGTCAAGGCCGGTCCACCGATGTGGATTATTATGCCTGAACAATATGTCTCCCCGCCCTTTGGGGCGTAAGTGAGCCAACGAATGACTCCATCGGACCCGGATCGTCCGATCTAACCGAGGCACCTCGTAACAGCAACAACCACATAGGTGAAAAGTATAAAAATGTCAGGGCTGGTAGGTCACTGACACCACCCTAGCTAGAAAGAAACGCATGCCCTCCCTGAGGTCCTTCTCCCGTTTCTGGTTCATACCGGGGTGTGAGGCTCGCGAATTTACGTTATACACAAAGCTACGCCACACCGGCGGTGCTTTGATCATCACCACAAGACTTTGCTTTTCAACAGAAGTCCTGATCACTACATCTTAGCATGCCACATAGGCGATTCATGCCATGCGATTGATGTCCATCGATATACAACCTCTGAGCTCGTGCGTTTCAGAGAAGGGCGTTAAGCAAAAGAATAAATTCTCCGCCGCCAAACAGATGTATATTTACAAGAGATCAATCAACACAAAATAAAATCCAATGTCAGACACACAGTCCATTTACAAGTCCGTTCTGGGTCTGAACGAAACTGGAGGCACTAAATACCTCACAAACCCATCGATCACCACGTACGTCTGGACGATCACCACTCATTATCCATATTTCGGGATGCCTCCCAATCAGGACCTCGGTTACCATCCAAACGAGGTGAAGATCTCCGGTCTTCAACCATCGTCTTCATCTTCGACTTCCAATCGTCGGTCAATTATTTGAAATGAGAATTAACTCGGCCTTTTCAAATAATTCACGTATATTTAGAATTTCAAATCAATTTATTTCGATGGTTAAATCATTCGACAACACCAATTTTGTTCTTTAGTGTAATTTTCACACCAAACATGTTCAACCATCAAATACCACATAAATCGAGCAAATTCAGTTTATTTCCATTTCATATCGTTTATGATATTTTATAACGATTTATCGCTATTTTTATTTATTTTAAAATAGTCAATTTATTCAAAACGACGCTTCGGGCCATAACGCGGCCGTGGCGCTGTTTTTCTTCAGATTTGATTTACACATATCTGAAAATCTAACCGTTGGATCTTCACAAAATTTACATCATTAGAAAGGTCTTTTCAAAACGAATCCAACGGTTCCGGTTTCGGGAAAATCCGACGGTCGGATCTCCCGGTAAAATCGTTTAAAGTTTCGATTTCAAAATACGAACTGCAGCGTCGTTATTCGATTAAATATAATTATATTTATATATATATATATAATCATTTCTGGCGCTGTTTTTCTTCAGATTTGAATTAAACATTCCAGACCATCCAATCGTTGGATTTTTACAAAGTTGGTGCCGTTGGAAAGATATTTCCAAGGCAAACCCAACGGTTGCGGTTTCGGGAAAATCCAATGGTCGGATTTCCCGCACTAGTTGTTTGAAATCACGGTTTCAGAACACGAACTGCACGGCCACGTTTCGTTTTAATTTTATTTATATTTATATAATTATATAAATATGGTTCATTCAAAAATTCCTATATCGTTTTCACTTCAAATATTTCACTAACGCCTTTAAATTTCGGAAAATTTCGCCATAATCTCCTTTGTACGGGAGGGGCTGGGAAAATTCCCAAATAGCCACACGGACGTCTCATGTCGAAAAGAAAAAGAAAAAGCCAAGCGGCTAGCCAACAGGCTCATAAAATCACACCCAAACAAAACAGTAAATGTGTACCTATTTGTCGGGCACAAAATTTTATTCCTCTTCTCTAGCCACTTTGCTATAACCTGTTCAATAAATATGCATATACATATATACAGTTCTTATCACTTATCATTTTCTACTCAACTTCATATTTGATTCCATTTGGTTTAAAAACACCATTCATTCTAATGTTGCATGTATAGGCAAAAATCATATCATTAGCTAATTAATGAATATTTCAACTCGTATATATTTATTTGAACGAGTGGCTATTTTTAACACTTCACATTTCAACAATTCATGTACATAATAAAAATGTGATTTTTATTGTAAAACAATTCATTTCAAAACACTATTATTTTATATAGTTTATATAAGCAATAAAAATAGGATTTTTATTGTAAGACAATTTATTTCAAAACAGGATTATTTTATATAGTTTATATAAGTAATAAAAATAGGATTTTTATTGTAAGACAATTTATTTCAAAACAGGATTATTTTATATATTTCATATTGATGTTAAAATTGGGATTTTTATTATAAAACAATTTCTTTCAAAATATGAATACCATTCAACACATGAATTTCAATTCAACGAATGAATATCGATTCAACACATGAAGGTTTTCTACAGTTTCTATATATAGATAAAAATGTGATTTTTATATTTAAAACACGAATACCATTCAACACATGAATTTCTAATCAACGAATGGATATCGATTCAACACATGAAGGTTTTCTATTCAATGAATAAATATAGTTTCAGCAAACGAAAATAATTTAAACACATGAATGTTATTCAAAATTTCGGCAGCATAACGGCAGGGTAGTTAAAACCGGGACCGTCCATAGTACGGCTCCTCGCTCTACCTTAAAACCTCGCGGTTTTTGACAATGGGGATCATGTATCTAGTTCGCACGCAGGCGGCATGTATATATTTATTTCATTTCCACAAACTAATCCTATGTGGTTTCAACCAAATATTTTTCAACCACAAACGGGTATTTTTCAACCACAATCAATCAATATCAACCACAAACAATCCCAAACAACCATTCGCTATCAATCAATTTTCACACCAATCACAATCAATAAATATCGTCCATGGTTTGTGGACGAGGGGCGTATATATATATTTATATATAGCAATTCACTTCTATTTCAACACATATATATAATTTTTACAACGCATATATAACTTATACATCGAACATACAACTTATACAACGCTTATACAAGAGGTGTACAACGCTTATATAACTCATACATCGACTATATAATTTATACATCGTCGTTTTCGATATCGTTTATAAATTAGAAATCTCACATTGGGTTCCACTCCACCAAAAATAGCAGAAGGCTCAGAAAAATATGCGGTCTCTTCTAAAATGCAGAAGGTGTCCACACGGTCACGATGTTTCTTGTTTCATTGAATTTCGTTAAAGAACGAAAAAGATATGATTTTTCAAAGGTTTGCAACAGTTTAAAGGTGTTAAAATCAAATTAAATAAAATCAGCCGTATACCTTCCTTTTGATTCAAAACTAGGTTTTGAATTATCGCGAAATCCGTGAAGCTAGAGGACGATCGGGTGCTCAGCGTCGAAGAGCTACGAACGGCGCTCAGATCGGTGGTAGGCACGGCCAGTTCGGTGGTCGGAGGCGGGAGATCGACGGTGATGTTCGGTGACTCTTCCCTGGCGCGATTCTCGAGGTAGACGAGGCGATAGGGGGCGAGGAAGGTATGGATTTGTAGAGGGGAGTGAGGGCTTCAAAGTTTGGGTGTGGCAGGGTCTGGTTCGTCGTGGTGGCGCCGGAATTTGGCTAGGAAGTGGAGAGCGTTTCCACCGTCGTGATTTTCAATCGGGGAAGAGAGAGAGTTTGACCGTCCAATGAGAGTTTTTTATTTATTTATATATTTTAAAAATTCCAAAAATACCCCCTGCTCCACTCGAACACCAATCCAAACCCAACGAATGTCGTCCCTAGCGTTTTACCCCCATTCCGAACACAATGGGATATGTTTCGAAGGCCCATTCGAATGTTTCAGTCAGTTTTCCTTCAGATTAAAATATAAAACATTCAATATTTAATTTGAACGTACATTTCAATTTGCCAGGGCCACAAATTGAATCGAAAAATTCCAGAAAAATAAATCTAGCTATGTTTTGACGATACGGTCCCAACAAAACTAGTTTCGTCGAATTCTGAGACCGTTTGCAAAAAGGCCCATTCTGGTCGATCCGATTTAACTGTAATTGACCAAAACACATTTCTCACATATTAGCTTCAAAAATTATGAAATTTGAAACCTAGCAATAAATTCACATCCCGGATCCAACAAAAGTGGTTTCGTCGAATTCCGAGGTCATATGCAAAATGGCCAATTTCACGGGCTATATAAATTCCATAGCGACCTTTCTGAAAATTCATTCGGCCATAACTTTTGCTTTCCACTATGAAAATTCGATTTTTCAGATTCGTTAGAAAGGTATTCACCAACAGATTTAAATATTTTTTGGTTTCACTAAAATCCGTTTTGTTTTGCACCCGATACAGTCCGACAAAGTTTGAATCCTTTTTTTTTTGAAACTGCAGCGCCTTTTCAAGCCTTGTTTATAATTAGAATTAATTATATTCATTTTCAATTGTCAATTCAAACTCACTTTCCATTGCCATTATTTAAAATATTTATTTTAAATATTTAAAGTCCATTATTTTAGCCAATTTAAAATTTTTAAATTGGTTCGGATTTTCTGGGTCGTTACACAAACTCCTCCAACTTGGCCAGTTGTTTTGGTAGAGACATAGTGAAAATATGAAATGAATTCTATAATCGATATCAATAATCGTAAAATGGCATCTCAACTTTTTTTTGTCAACAAGTTAGGTCGAATAAGTGAAGAGTGTGCTTGGATTTTAAGTGCTACCTCTCTCTTTATTACAAAATATTTACATTACTACTATTTTCAAACACCTAATCGAAAAGACCAAGGTATACCAACCGTGAAAGTTTGGGACGGAGCTTGGCGGATTGTGCAGACCAACGTTGACTTTGTCTATAAGATGTCGGTAATCCTTAGGTGTCCAACTCATAAAATGAGACCAAGGTATCCTACCCATGCACTGCCTCACGAACTGACATGAGAGTTGGGACAGAGCTTGGCGGGTTTGCACACCAACGCTATATTTACAAGCAATGTTGGATACCCTTGGATTATTATATACATTTTTTTCTTTTTACATAAGAGAGAGAGTTAAGCGAGAACATCTTAGCACAACTTCACTTAAAAGATTTAAAATGTTATCGCAAGTAGTATAAATCAACCATTCATTTAATCGAATTACAATTCGGAAAACATTTCATACTCATCACCCACGAATTTCCCTATATACCAGTTACATCAAGTTTGCACATAATTCAAACTTTCCTTTTGTTATCCACTAAGAGAAGTAAATTTCCAAACATTTTAATTGAACGACCAAAGTTATATGCTAATAACTCCATCATGTCTTATTTAAAAGTAAATAGAGGTGCGAAACTCTTTTTTTTTAAGAGAAAGGTATTTTTTTAAAAGAGAAAGGAAAAAAAGAAAGGTTAAACTATACAAAACAGAATGAAAATGAGGCTCCCCCACACTTGATTTCACTGTGTCCCCACAGTCAATGCATGACACAATGAGTGAACGGAAGAGAAATATTTACATATGTACAAAAGAGAGTTAGTGCGACTTACCGAATGTGCATGCAGAAAATATGCAGTCATCGAATAGATGAATCGGCCCACAATGGACCAATGGATCAGCCTCATACGGATTATGAGACACGGTTGAAGCACAGAAAACCAAATCATAAAGGATTTTATATTACGTATCAGATTTGGAAAAACAAATTTTGTTTTTTCAAAAGTTTGAGTTGTTAATTTTAAAATTTTGAGCTTACAATTGATCCTAAAATCAAATTGAATTTCTATAGAAACTAAAGAGAGATCAGTGAGCCGGGGTTCATAAAAAGTTTCAAAAACAAAGTTTGATTTGTTCAAATGATGTATAAATTGAGAGACGTGTGCATCGATCTCACCCCCACACTTGTTTTGAGAAATATTGTTCAGTTTTGCTTTGATAATAGAAATTTTGTCGACTAAAGGTACATTCGTAAACCTAAAGTTAAAACCAAACAAATGAATTTTCAGTAAATTTTGAAATCGTGTTTTCTAAAAAACAGTGTTATTAAAGAAAGAGTTCATATACCACAGAAATTTATCATTGAAAAACAAGTGATACAAGTAAAGTTCAGTTGAAACGATTAAGTCGCAAGGAGTTTCAACAGTTTTTGAAAAATCGTCATTGTGTTCAAGATCACATTCAGCAGTTTCGTTATTTTCAACCTCAAGAATTTCAAAGTTTTCAAAATTTTCATTATCAGTTTCAGACCCAACAACATTATCGTCAATCAGTTCAAGAAGTTTTAGCTCATCAAAGTCGTCCTCACCTAAACAGTTGTTAACAACTTCATCATTTTTGTCATGTTAACAATCTAAATTTGCTAAATTTTCAGAATCTGAGAGAGGAAGATCAAATTGAAGATTGACGTCTTTGTTTTCAAAAGAATTTAAATCCAAATCAATCACAAAGCTTTCAACAACTTCATTAAGATTTCCATCAATTTCAAAAGTTGTTATTTGAAGATTGTCGATTGTGGTAAAAGGTGGATAAACAGTTGACACATCACATGTTCGATTTTGATTATTTTGTTTTTCACGAAAATTCATGTAGTCTTGAAACAACAAATTTGTGTGATTATTGTGGATTTCATGCATTTGCTCAAAAAATCAAATTTATAATTATTTACATGAGAATTTTTAATTTGAAATTGCTGAGAACAGGAATTGTTAATCGCACCATCATTGAAATTATTCCCATTTCCAAAATCATTTGTAAAGTGATTCACATTTCCATTTTGAATTTGAAATTCATTTTGGAGTTCGAAATTGAATTGACAAGGGTTATAATCAAAACCATTTGAATTTGGAAGTGAATTCAAATTTTGAAAATTTTGACTTGAATTTTTGCCCAATTATGAATTACACCATTCACTTATTCTTTGATTTGTTGTGTGCACATTTCAAGTAAAGATTCGACATTTATTTCAAGATTTGAGGGTTGGTCGGAATTTTAAAAAAAAATTGGTGCAAAATCAGGATTATTTTGAAAAGCTGATGGTGTAAAATCCAAATTGTTTGTACAATAATTGTCATTAAAATATCCATATGAATTTAGTGTAAAATTATACGGATTATATTGATTTTCACAACTATCGTAAAATTCATGAGGATAAGGAAATTGGGACATTTTCAAGAAGCTCTTAAAAAATATGTTAAAATTAACAACTTCGAATTATATGAATACAAGTCTAGGTCAGGTTTGGACAGGGGTTATCAGTGTGCCACGAATCACCGTAGAAATACGATTGAAGGTTTAAGAACCTATTTGAGTTCTAGACTCTACCGTTCCTTAGACACCTCAGAGAGTATCAATCCTAATTGTCAATTTGACGAATATTTTTTCTTATGAGCTCTGGGGAATCCTCGATTCGATTTCAAAAATAATTTATTTCAAAAACAAACTTTTCAGTTTATCCCACGTTCGTTTTAAAATTTTCAATCACACATCAACAGGCTGAATAATTAATCACAGAATAGTAACAGAAGAATAAACTGAAGAAATAATTTTTTTTTACAAGCAAGCCGCGGCACCTGCACGAAATATTTACAAGAAAATTTATATATTTTTCAAGCAGCAGCGGCCCCTGTCGAGTTTAGAAAATTTTACAGTACGGTATGTCCGTCCAGAGAAATTGAGTGATGCTTGTGATTCAAAGTCAACTGTGTTTTCATATTGTTTGACCTCTGAATTCTGATTTTGACTTCGATTCCTTGATTTGTTTGCTTGAGCCTTGAATTCTTTCTGCTTTGGCCTTTGTTTGAGTTCTCTCTTTCTATTTTTGACTTTTCTTTTAGAAAACAAATAAAATAGTAAAAGAAAGAAAAAGAAAAAAATGGAACTAAACAAAAACTAGTGTAGAAAAAAATTAAATTAAACTAAGTGATAAAACAAAAACAAAAACAAAAAGCGACAAGTCGTCCCAATTATACTACTTAAGTCAAAATCTCAACCTTTCCCTTTTTTTAAATTTAAAAAAAACAAAACAAACAAAAAAAACAAAGAAAAAAATAACTAACAGCTAGACTTAGCAATTTAAAAGACAGTCAAAATATATTGCATACAAGCCAAGCCAAGACTCACGGTTGTACTTCAAAGAATTCACGTCCCTTCTGTTCTCACATAACACCTTATTTTTTAATTATTTTTCAGAAAATAAAATTAATACATGCAACAAAAGAAAAAGTTATGGATCCTTTTATTGTTCTTAACAAACCAATTCTAACCCAAAAAAAAAAAAAACCTCAGAAAGCTCATACCAGGCAATGGCGTTCGAACAGAAAAAGGGCAAAAGCTCGAGCCCTTATTTGGTTTCTTAGGTAAAACAAGAGAAAGAGAATTGCATGGCCCAATTATTTCTTAGAAAATGGAAATCGAACTAAACGAAATTGAGTTGGATTAATGTCTATGGGTTTTGATGGGTGCTTCTTTTTCTTACGAATTGGGTTTGGATTTGCTGGAATTTGGTTGCGCGATTGGTTTTCAGAGATGTTAGAAGGCTAAACGTTTGTGATTGTCAAGGAGTGAACGTGATTTGGGGAAATCGGACTGGATTTTAGGTCTTTGACTAATTTTTTTACTTGTGGAATTGGTTTTGAAGCTTGCGAAGTGTCAATAGAAGTGGTTTTGTGCGATTTTGGTTTTAGCGGTGATGTGCTATGGTAAATACTGTGAAGTGTTCGTGGAAGATGATGAAGGGGTGATGGTCTCGGATATGTTATGGCAAGGCAGTGGTGGTATTGGGTTGTGGCCATGTGATTTGCAGTGACTGGCAAAGGTGAAGATGTATTAGTTTGACGGAAGGGAGACAGTGCTAAATGGTGTATGGTAGGAAGATGGTATGTTTCAAGATGGATGGGTTTTTTGAAGATGAGAGTGGATTGGGAAGAGATATGCAGCAGTGGGAAGGAATTCAAGGCAGAGAAAACAAAAGAGGAAAGCAATAAATTTTTGGTTTTTTTTATTTATAAAAAATGTAAAAAAGAAAGAAATTTATAAAAAAATGGAAAGAAATAAATGAAAAAAAAGGAAAGAAATTAAAAACAAAAGTCAATGTAAGGGAAACGAAATCAAACAAAAAAAAATTGCAATTTTTTATTTGTCTCTTAATTAGAAGATCATAACCAACAATACCAAATCAAATCTAATCAAGAGATATGTTACTGATGGAAAAGAAATAAATGTACAAAAGTGAGATGAGAGGGAGAATACAGAAAAGGAAATTTGTTTTTTTTCCAGAAATTTGTAAGAAAAGAAAGAAATCAAGCGTATTGAAAACAGGGGAATAAAGAAATGCTTGAGAAAAGGGAATTATGGGGAAGATGGTTATATAGTAGAAATTTTTGACAGGAGATGTAATCAGAGGGGACAAAGAAAAATAAAAGGGAAGAAACATAAAAAAAAGGAAACTTTTTTTTGAAAGAAATCAAATTGTAAAAGACGGGTAAGGAGGAAAAGAGGTAAAAGAAAGGAAAGAAATCAACAAAATTTGCAAGGTTTTTTTTGTCAAAATTGTAAAAGAGAAAGAAATAAATAAGAGAGAGGGAAGGAAAGAAATAAATGAGAGAACAAGAAATGGAAATAAATAAAGAAAATTGAAGTGAAAACAGGAAAGAAATTGAACAAAAGGCAAGTGTATATTATTTTTTTAAAAAAATAAAAATGCAAAATGCAAATAACCAAATTAAACCAAAATGCAAATATAAGGAAGAAAACAGAGAGATGATTGCAATGAGAGATGAAATGCACAAATCAAAAGAACATTTTTTTTAAGAAACAACAAACAAACAAAAATGGACAATCAAACTTGAGAAAACATGCATAAATGCAATTGAAACGAGATCAAATAGAAAAAACACACAAATGCACACAAATTTATTTATTTATTTAAAAAACAAAATTAATTTCTTTCCCCGGCAACGGTGCCAAAAACTTATTCGACGACAAATATTCTATGAATTAGAAAACCGTCACACGAAATATCGTGATAATAAACCGCAAGCGCACGACGTACAATTGTTAGTACGTGGTGAATACGAGTCGATCTGCAGGGATAGAAGTAATTTCAGTCTTATTCAATCAAATTAAACCAAATTCGAGTGATGATTTAACTACAACTAAACTAGTAAACTAAAATTAATAAAAACCATGAGATAAATGATAACATAGGAATAAATCCACTTTCTAGATCATGTATTACAACAAGTTATGAAATTACGATCTCTTTTTTTTATCATTTGTGAATTTGGTTAATATGATTATTATAAGTATAGCTTATTCATACTATTAACTAGCACAACATAAACTATCAAACTATATCATACCCACTAAATCACCTTACTAGATCTAATGAAAAAAGAACAAGTTGAAATTGAAATATACTTTAAGCATGGCCAATGAGCTATTAATTATTACTATAGACCATCAAATTTTTGATTTCAACCTCCACTTAATCACCATGACATCAACATGACATGAAGCACAAAAAGAGAGAATGAACAGATAAATTATGTTGCAACTACATAATCAAGAGAGCTTCATTACCTCTAAGCTGAAAGGGATTAGCCTCTCATGTTTATTATTCTAACAACGAACATGTCTTGCAACATATAACAAAAAAACAAGAGAAAAATAAAATAAAAATAAAATAAAGGACAATCTAGTCTACTTGCAGAAAAGAAAATAACATGTAAATAAAAAACTAAAGAGAAAAGGGAGAAGACTAATTTTATTCCGATAGAAGAAAGTTACAGAATGAAACCTAATGTTGAATGGATTCTAAATGAACAAGATACAAGTGTATTTATAGCTGATATGACAAAGACCAATTTTCTAATTACACAATGTGGGACTAAAGATTTAGCCCAAATAACAAATAAGCCAGTGTCAACGCAGTTGTAGATTGAGAGGCCTTGTAAATGAGCCGATGTGAACGCAGCATGAGTCTTTAGTGAGCCAAATCTACAGAGATGAACTCTATTTGCAACCGTTCTTCAAGCTTTAGTAATTTCAAACTTCGCTCTTTTTCTTCATGCTTTATTCATCAAATGCTCTAAACCAGGCTTTTTATTAGCAATCTGAAAATGCAGCTATAAATACATAATATCAATAATTTTAAAGGTAAAACAAGATAAATAAGAGGATAAAATATACACATATACGTGTATTTCAAATGCCCCCACACTTATCTTTTTACTCGTCCTCGAATAAACTAAACTAAGATATGTCACACTTTCGTAGGAAACACGATTGCATTTAGCGTATGCAATAAGCCGTTAAACCCCTAGGTGTCCCCAGTAGGATGAGTGTTGTCTGGTTAGGGTTTTCAGCGGATACTACCCACAAAATCCGAAAGCAAAAAGTATGTACAAAATGCATAATTCAAAAATATTTACAATATGAATGCATGTTTTTAAAGGAATATCTACAAATGGAAAATTTACTTTTTAATTTTACACGAACGAGTCAACACAAATTTGGGTCGTCACTATGAAATTTGAGTCCGTTACTAATCAAAACTTCAAACAAAAGTCATGTTATCGTCACAAACTCCTCCATCTTGGCCAGTTGTTTATGTAGAAATATAGTGCAAATATGAAATGAATTCTATAATCGATATCAACAATCATAAAACTGTATCTCAGCTTCCTTTTTGTTAACAAGTTAGGTCGAATAAGTGAAGTGTGTGCTTGGATTTTAAGTGCTAACTCTCTCTTTATTACAAAATACTTATATTATTACTATTTACAAACACCTAACCGAAAAGACCAAGGTATACCAATCGTGAGAGTTTGGGACAGAGCTTGGCGGATTGTGCAAACCAACGCTAACTTTGTCAACAAGATGTCGGTAATCCTAAGGTGTCCAACTCATAAAATGAGACCAAGGTATCCTACCCATGCACTGCCTCGCGGACTGACGTGAGAGTTGGGACAGAGCTTGGCGGGTTTGCACACCAACGCTATATTTACAAGCAATGTTTGATACCCTTGGATTATTATATACATTTTTTTCTTTTTTTTCTTTTTACATAAGAGAGAGAGTTAAGCGATAATATCTTAGCACAACTTCACTTAAAAGACCTAAAATGTTATCACAAGTAGTCTAAATCAACCATTCATTTAATCGGATTACAATTCAGAAAATATTTCATACTCATCACCTACGAATTTCCCTATATACCAGTTACACCAAATTTGCTCATAATTCAAACTTTCCTTTCATTATCCTCTAAGAGAAGTAAATTTCCAAACATTTTAATTGAACAACCAAAATTATATGCTAATAACTCCATCATGTCATATTTAAAATTAAATAGAAGTACGAAACTCTTCTTTTTTTTTAAAGAGAAAGGTATTTTTAATAGAGAAAGGGCAAAAAATGAAAACTTAAACTATGCAAAACAGAATGAAAATGAGGCTCCCCCACACTTGATTTCACTGTGTCCCCACAGTCAATGGATGACACAATGAGTGAACGGAAGAGAAATATTTACATATGTACAAAAGAGGGTTAGTGCGACTTACCGAATGTGCATGCAGAAAATATGCAGTCATCGAATAGATGAATCGGTCCATAATGGACCAATGGATCATCCTCATATGGATTATGAGACACAGCTCAAGCACAGAAAACCAAATCGTAAAGGACTTTATGTACGTGTCAGATTTGGAAAAATAAATTTTGTTTTTTCAAAAGTTTGAGTTGCTAATTTTAAAATTTTGAGCTTACAATTGATTCTAAAATCAAATTGAATTTCTTTAGCAACTAAAGAGAGGTCAGTGAGCTGAGGTTCAGAAAAAGTTTCAAAAACAAAGTTTGATTTTTTCAGATGATGTATAAATTAAGAGACGTGTGCATTGTTCTCACTTCCACACTTGTTTTGAGAAATATTGTTCAATTTTGCTTTGATAATCGAAATTTTGTGGACTAAAGGTTCATTCGTAAACCTAAAGCTAAAACCAAACAAATGAACTTTCAGTAAATTTCGAAATCGTGTTTTCTCAAAAAAAGTGTTATTCCAAAAAGAGTTCATATACTACAGAAATTTATCATTGAAAAACAAGTGATACAAGTGAGGTTCAGTTGAAACGATTAAGTCGCAAAGAGTTTCAACAGTTTTTGAAAAATCGTCATTGTGTTCAAGATCACATTGAGCAGTTTCGTTATTTTCAACCTCAAGAATTTCAAAGTTTTCAAAGTTTTCATTATCAGTTTCAGACCCAACAACATTATCGTCAATCAGTTCAAGAAATTTTCGCTAATCAAAGTCGTCCTCACCTAAAAAGTTGTTAACTACTTCATCATTTTTGTCATGTTGAAAATCTAAAGTTGCTAAATTTTCAAAATTTTCAGAATCTGAGAGAGGAAGATCAAATTGAAGATTGACGTCTTTGTTTTCAAGAGAATTTAAATTCAAATCAATCAAAGAGCTTTCAACAACTTCATTAAGATTTTCATCAATTTCAAAAGTTGTTACTTGAAGATCGTCGATTGTGGTAAAAGGTGGATTAATAGTTGACACATCACATGTTCGGTTTTGATTATTTTGTTTTTCACGAAAATTCATGTAGTCTTGAAACAACAAATTCGTGTGATTATCGTGAATTTCATTCATTTGCTCAACAAAATCAAATTTATAATTATTTACGTGAGAATTTTCAATTTGAAATTGCTGAGAACAAGAATTGTTAATCGCACCATCATTGAAATTATTCCCATTGGCAAAATCATTTGTAAAGCGATTCACATTTCAATTTTGAATTTGAAATTCATTTTGGAGTTCGAAATTGAATTGACAAGGGTTATAATCAAAACCATTTGAATTTGGAAGTTAATTCAAATTTTGATTATTTTGAAAATTTTGACTTAAACTATTGCCCAAGTATGAATTACACCATTCACTTATTCTTTGATTTTTTTATGTGCACATTTCAATAAAGATTCGACATTTGTTTCAAGATTTGAGGGTTGGTCGGGATTTTGAAAATTTGTTGGTGCAAAATCAGGATTACTTTGAAAAGCTGATGGTGTAAAAGCCAAATTGTTTGTACAATAGTTGTTACTAAAATATCCATATGAATTTGGTGTAAAATTATATGGATTATATTAATTTTCACAACTACCGTAAAATTCATGAGGATAAGGAAATTGGGACATTTTCAAGAAGATCTTAAAAAATATGTTAAAATTAACAATTTCTGATTATATGAATACAAGTCTAGGCCAGGTTCGTACAGGGGTTATCTATGTGCCACGAATCACCGTATTAAAAAAATGGACATCAGGTTTGTTCTTCATAAGATGCATGAATATTAGCCTTGAGAACCCATTAGTGAGATTAACAAATTAAGAACTATTATCTCTAGTAACTATAGGTATCGAGCCACATATGTCACTAGGTATTAATCCCACAGTTCATTAACTCTTTCAGTACTCCCACTAAAGGGATGCTTAGCCATTTTTCCTTTGAGATATGACACACATATCAAATGATTCAAAATCAATTAATGGTAAAATGACCATCGATTTTAAATTTTGCAATCCTTTATCACTAATAGGAGCTAGTCTACAGTGCTAGAGATTGTTGTTATTTATATTATTAGAAACATTATTCTTAAAACACCTTAGCAGACATTGTTTCCATCCAAATTAATGTCCATAAAATTATTTCCACAATGAAAAAAATATCTAATCTAGAAGCAGAAACGATCCCATAAATAAATTCTTATACATAATAACAATCATATAATACTAATGCTAATCCACTAGAAAAATCAAATGATAGTCTCTTATAGATCCATTAGCAACTTGGAGTCTCATTTCTCCTTTCGCAATGCAATATGAGTACCATATCTGATATCTCAAACTCATGACACTATATTGATTAATAAACAATTTGAATCATAAATGTATCTGATGTAGATGGATAATCAATTTTCTCCCTTTTCTTGATAGTCTTCAATTAATCAAGATAGTTTCTTTTCAACTGACCTTTTTTGGCAGTAGTGACATTCACCCTTTCATCGATGTTCTCACTATTCTTTTTCTTACTATTCCTTTTCCTCATCTTCAAACCATTTGAAGATGATGCACTACCCTTCATAGATAGTATGACACCTTGATCCTTAGAGGTAAAACTGGTTGATCTCAACATATTGAGGAGCTCCATGAGATTTACATTTAATTTTTTTATGATATAGTTTAGTGTGAATGATTCGAAGTGAGATGTAAGAGAAGCAAGGATCAAGCCTACTTATATTTCATTGCCTATCTATATGTTCAATTATGAAAGCTTGTCAATATAATCATTTATTTTAAGCATGTAATCATTCACTTTTCATTCGATGGTCATGGTACTAAATAGTTTATTCATAAGCTTGTATCTTTCAAAACATGACTATTCACTAAATAAAACCTTGATACAACAAAATATCTCAAGGATAAGCATATTTTCATGCTACCTCTTATTTTGTTGACAACACAACAATTTAGGCAACCTCTAGGTCTGATTCCCATTTATCACAAGCGAGCCATAGTTCACGGTCCACATCATCAACAAATTTTTCTTTAGATTAACATGTAGTAGCATTCCAAAGGTGCTCATAAGTTAACATTATTTTGATAGCTCTTAGTCAGTCGGTATATTTATGCCCAGTGAGTTTGTAGATTTTAGAAAACAGTTTTGTGGTTATCATTTTCTATAAGTTCAAATGGTAGATTAATAGCATAAATCATTATAGGTGTTCTTATAATATAATAAGGTAATATTTTATATTTCATTTTATTAATAAGCTCCCATTAGTTTTTGATGTTTCCATTGTCAAAATAATGTCAAAAAATGTTGTAGCAAATACTTTGTATGACAAAGAGAATAATTGATTTATTATTTTCATACATTAATATGTACATAGTGGACAATATTCATAATGCTACTGATATAAACGGGCTTTGGTACATTAGCAGGCTTCGGCCCGTTTACCATATTACATAATACAAAAGCTTTCCTTAGACAGTGTATTACTTTTCGTAACACTCCCCTTTTAACCTCAATCAGTTGCTAGGGTTTGTTTTCCATAGAGAAAAAATTAATGCGTAGCCATGAAATTCTTTTCAATGAAAAAAATCGTTCCATAGTCCTCCAAGATAGACAAATCCAGACAAACGCGAGTCCCTTTTGTTTGTGTTTTTGTGCGATTTGTTGATAGAGGTTAAACAGGCTTTGACCACGAGAAAATCAGAGCATCTTGCTACGATTTGCTTTGGATCTGCAAAGTTTGGCTGTGTAGTGGTGACTTGACACCAATTTGTTGTTTGCTGATGAGCTTAGCTCGGCTTTTTACTGTTGAACTACCTTCTTCTCACTTTACTTCTTTTATGCAGAGTTTATTTCTATGTCAATTGAAATTGGGCTTCGACAAGGGTTTTGTAAATATACCTGCAACTTGGTATGTTGTAGGTATATGATTTACATTTAGTTTTCCTTTGCCGACCCCTCTCTGATGAAATAGATATCTAGTTCTATATGCTTTGTTCTTGAGTGGACAATAGGATTAGTTGTAAGTGCTATAGCACTCATAGTGTCACACCATATAGAAGCTGTGTTGCAAACATTTATCTTTAATTCACTTAATAGTGACTGAATCCACATTAGCTCTGTAGTGGTGCTAGTTATGCTTCTGTACTTGGCCTCAATACTAGAGCTATATATTGTGGCTTGTTTCTTTGCACACCATGGTACATGATTTTCCCTAAGAATACATAGTAGCCACTAGTTTATTTTCGATCATCATTATCATTTGCCCAGTTTGAGTCTGAGTAGTCATTTATGTTGAGGACACTACTGGATTGTAGCTTTAGTTTGTAGTCAATTATTCCCTTTAGATATCTCAAATTGTTTTTGATAATTGTTCAATGTTCATTTAGAGGTTGTTGCATGAACTGACTAACCCTGTTGACATTGAATGTGATGTTTGATCTTATTATTGTTGCATATTATAGAGCTCTAACAATATACTTCTATACTTCTTTCCATTAGTTATAGGGTCTCCTTTAAACTTGGACCGTTGTAAGCTGCTAATCATAGGGATTGCAGTAGGATTTGCTTTGTCCATATTTTATTTACTGAATAATTTTGAAATATATTGTCTATGACTTAAATGTATTTAAGAATTTGATGCTCATATTACTTCAGTGCCAAGAAAGTATGTAATATCACCCAAGTCATTAACTGAGAATTCTGAGTTTAAGAATTGTGTTATCCTTTGAATCTCCCCCTCAATGCTACCTGTAATTATAAAGTCATCAACATAAATTAGTATAAAGGTAAGAATGTTATTAGAAAATTTTGCAAATAGAGAATTGTCTGATTTTGTTGATCGATATCTAAGCCTGATCAAAGTTGCTTTCAGCTTGATGAACCACACTCCGAGAGCTTGTTCTAATCCATATAATGCCTTGTTAAGTTTGCACACTTGTCTTTCTTTTACTTGTTGTATGAATCCTTCTGGCTATTCCATGTAAACTTCTTCCTACAAATCACCACTTAAAAAAAGCAATATTCACATCTAATTGTTTGATGATCCAGTTCTTAGATAAGGCATTTGTTATAACAATTCTAGTTGATGTAGGTTTAACATTGGGTGAGAATATTTCATTAAAATCTAAACGACACTGTTGTAAGTATTCCTTTGCCACCAATCTTTCCTTATATCTATAAACTGAGCCATCTGCAATTTTCTTTATTCTAAATGTCCCTCTGCATCCAATGACATTTCTATTGCATGGTGTTATAACAAGTTTCCAAGTGTTATTTTTGATGAGAGAATTATACTCTTCAAACATGGCACTTCTCCATTCTTTGTTCTGAGTGGCTTATTTATAGTTGGTTGGTTCTTTTGAATCAAAAGCTATATTGCATATTTTTGGTTTTAGTATGACACTCTTTGCTCTTGTTGTCATGTGTTGTCCCTTGGATTTTGTGGTAGTTATTGGTATACTGTTTGTAGTATCACCTTGATTTATGTCACTTTGAGCTTGTTCATTTGTATGCTCTATGTTATTTAGTTGACCACTTGCACGCATATGAGGCTCTTGACCTGCTTCATCATTGGATATTTTGTGTTGAGAGTCTCTTTACCTTCCTCATTCATAGTTTGATTTCCTATTGTAGCTTTAATTTAGAAAGGAATAACTTCATTTGAAGTGTTATTTATAGTAGGTATAGAGCATTCGGTATTGTATGCCATTTTTGTTGTTTGTAATTCCACTTTACCAAAGGGAAATTCATGTCCGTTAAAAGTAACATGTCTTGATATGAAAATTCTTCCACTTTTATCAACACAGTTGTAACCATTGAATCCTTTGGCATACCCTAAATATGTATACGGAGATGATCTAAATTGTAACTTGTGTGTATTATAGGGTCTTAGATAAGGAAAACATAGGCATCCAAAAACTTTTAAACTATTATAGTCTGGCTTAGCTCCAGTTAGAACTTCTGTTGGATTTTTATAATTTAATAGTCTTGTAGGAAGTCTATTAATCAAAGACACAACTATTGTAAAGGCATCTGGCTAAAGCTTTAATGGAATAGATCCCCGTGCAAATAAAGTTAAGTCAGTCTCAACTATGTGTCCGTGTTTTCTTTCTATAAGACCGGTTTTTCAGATGTGTGTGGACATGTTATTCTGCGTGATATGCCTTTATTGTGAACATACTATTTTAGTGGAAAGAACTCTTTTCCACCATCAATATGTATTAATTTAACTAAATTATTAGTTTTCCTTTCAGCATTCTGAATGAAGTGGGTTACAACGTTATAAGTTTCAGATTTAGCTTTCAGTAAGTAAATCCACATAAGTCTAGAGTAAGCATCAATAAATAAGATGTAATATTTGTATCTATAATCAGTACTGATTAGGGTTGGACCCCACAAGTCAGTAGCTATTAATTCTAGAGGTTTTGAGTTTTTAGAATCAGAGAAAGCAAGTTTGTGTTTTTTTTTCATCTGACGGTATAAACACGTGTTATTAGATGGAATTTCATTAACATCAATATTATTGATGTTCAGAACTTTCTTAACAATATTCAAGCTAGGGTGACCCAATTTACAATGCCAAGTATCAAAATTCTTACAGTTTTCAATTTGATTTACTTGAAACATATTACTGAAATTATCTTTAGATCTTGTATTTCTTGCATTAGCAATATCAAATCTGTACAGGCCCCCTATATTTTTTACCTTGCAACATAGTATCTTTTGTTAGCATGTCCTTAACTAAACAAAATTTTGGGTAAAATTTAAAGTACACTCTATTGTCATTGACAAATTGATACACACTCATTAGATTTTTCTAATTAATGGTATTCTTAATAGATTATAAAGATAATGTTGTCTAGCACCATTAATTTTTGCATTACCAGTATGGGTTATGTGCAAAGATTTTCCATTACCAACAATTAGAGTTTGATTACCTTTGTACTCCTTATTGCCAAGATTCAATTTGTTCAGGTTAATGGTAACATGGTTAGTGGCTCTGAATCAGGGTATTGGCTTTCATCAAGTATGTCTTCTGCCTTTATAGTCTCATTTTTTCTTGTTTTAGAATTGTCATGTGCCCTTGGATTTCTTGAATTATTATTTTGCTGAGATGGGGTGTAGTTGATGTCGAACCTGAAATAATATTTGTTAGCAGCATGAACAGTCCTTTCAAAAATTTGACACTTGAGTCTATTATTGTTATTATTGTCCGACCTTCCCCTTTTTTCCCTTGGTCTAAAACCACTTCATTTACTGCCACTTAGTTTATTTATATTATTGCTGTTGTTACTATCATTTTTATTCCTGCTGCTAGCAACATAATTAGCTGTGTAATCAGTTGTTGCCTTCTTGGGATCCAATCTTGCCTCATGGACAGTAGCGTAGATTGAACGAATTGTAGAGATGAGAAATTTTAAATAGTGGATAAAACAACATCAATAGCTTCATACACGTCATCTAGACCATTTAACACAAACATTATTTGCTCATAGTCAATCACTTTATGACCAGAATTTGCAAGCTAATTGCACAATATTTTGATCTTTAGTGTGTATTTTCTATTGCACATGTTCCCTTTCTTGATGCTTTGCAATTATCTTATGTAGCTCACTACTTTTGCTGTAGATTGAGAACTAATGATCTATTCGATAGTTTGCCAAATTTCGTGTGTGGTTTTGCGACCTATTAACTGTAGTAAAATGTTTGGTCCCACAACAGAGAGAACCCGTGAACTCATGAGATTATTTTGTCTTTGATAAGTGGTGTATTCTCTGTTGCTAACTAACTTGCCTTCACTATCAATGGCATATCTTACGAGTGTGGCAATGATACCAAGCACATATTCATTGAGGCCATATCCCTTGATGGCAATTTCTGTTTGAAATTTCCATATTAAGTAGTTTATTTCATGAAGCTATGTTGTGACAATCTGACTTTGGGGTTTGATGATGGCTTTAGGTACTTCTTGACTGACAAAGGCTTGTGTTGGTGCACATCTTGCTGTGGATATTGGTGATGTTCGATCTCCAGCCGGTGCAATGAATAGAGAGGAATTTCCTGTGATTCAGAGAGAGTAAAACAGTTTCTTGATGAAGAATACAACAACCAACTAGAAAAACAACTTATGCCTATTGGTTAGAATTCTTTTCCTTTTTGAGAAATGTGATGGAAGTATTGTCAGAAGCAACCTCTTTTGATGAAGGATTGAATTTCTGAGATAAGCTTGGATGGCTTTGACTGAATCTGGTTTCTTGAAAAGGAAGTTACTGATGTTAGAATTTGATAAAGAGGGGAGAGAGAGATTAAACGGTAAACAATTAGAAGGCTACATTTTTATTGATTACTTGATAGATATTATAAAAATGCTTGATTACTTTATTGATTTACAGTGTTAGACCTTGCCTCTATTTATACATGGTTTGTCCTTATCTATAAGAGCGTTCTAGATAAGCATATTCTAGAGCATATATTTGGGTCAATTATAATAAATAATTCTATACCAAATATAGACCCAAATCAATACAATACCAAATATAAACGGTAATCAATGCAATACCAAGTAAAGGCAACATATCTTATCCTTATCTCTAACATCCCCCCTCAAACTCACGATGTAGAAAATCATACTAACATCCCCCCTCAAACTCACGATGCAGGAAAATGACTCGTGCCTATTGGTTAGAATTCTTTACCAAATAAAGGCAACATAGCTTCTATTTGCTGGAAATCACAAAGCACCGCAGCATCACCTAACTGCCAACAACCACTACCATGTAACTTCATTACCAAACACCATAATCCACTGCGACAAACACCAAACAAAACTTCAGTACTACACTACTACTCCATCAACTTGCACGTTTCTTACCTCAACTTTAACACACACAATCACCTACCATGTCCCATATCTTCATCAAACCACTAAACAGACCATCAATTCCTACCATTAGCTTTCAAAAAACATGTCCACATCTCAACCAAACAACCCTTGTACCAACCACACTCCACTGTTTCTCCTTTTTATTCCACACTACAATATAATCATAAACCTTACCGTCCTTCATAAGCATCAGACCAGAACCACACTCTTCACAACAAACTCAGTTCGTCACCTTCATCTTACCTTCTTCAAAACCGATTCCAACCAACTCTTCTTTTTGCCGCAAATACATCCTACGGTCAAACTGCTCAACACCAAATCGAAACTTCCCAACATTTTCATTTTTTTTTTCATTTTTTTTCGTTTTTGTTACAATCGCACCTTATCTCCAAAACTAATTCAAAACATCATTCACAGCTCCTTAAAGTCATCTCTCACACACAAACAATCTTCACAAACTGCTCCTGCAATAACCAATTTCTCTACAACCCCATTTGCCTCACTTAACAATATCGATACAGCCCCCGACCCAATCGAACCTGCTCACCCACTACTTCAGCTAGAACTCCAGGCGCTCGTAACCACCTGACATCAAATTCCTCCACCGCAGCCCATCGTCAATCCAAAATTCCAACGCCCTCAAAGAGAAAACCATCAATCGTCTTCGCTTCGTACCCCACCACATCATGCCAACCCTCTTGATTGCTTGGTGATTGCCTCGGCCTTCTGGGACACATCGTCGGCAACCTAAGAAATTCCAACACCCATAAGAATTTACAAAACCTGCATGATATAAACCCAAAACTTGGAAACACTACGCCATAGATTGCCTACTGCAACGAAAACCCAAGGTGTTTCCAGCTAAAATGTTGCCACAACTATGCTGATTTTTGTGTATTGCAACACACTCTTCAATGTGTTACCACATATATCAAATTGTGCTGCAGTAGCTATAGTAATAAACTTATAAGTTTAATTTGCCACATCATCAATCTGCATCTATAAAAAGATGCATATCTATCTGTCAGTTTACCTTTTAAAAACAACATCTGAAGTTGACACCTCACGAATCCGTTGAAATCCTTCACCACCAATAGGAAATCAACTTGCGTTACTCATTCGATTCATCTTTCTCAATTTCTCATATCTGATTGTTCTCACCCCCAAATTTCCAATTCCAATCCCTAATTTTCATTCACCTACTGCTTCCAATCCAACCCTCTCTGCGTCCTCCACTTCTTCCAGCGAGTCCTCGACTCCAAACACGCCCACCTCTCCCCTTCCCCGTAATTAAACGACAGTCAATCCAAGAAGAAAGGTGCTAGCTTTTTATCCTGTGTTTCTCATATGTACGTTTCTGTTGGTTTTTTGATCATCGCTATTAATTAGTCTACCGAGAAACAGAAATTATTATCATCATGAGTATAATTTTGTTTGATTGGTGGTATTTTTTGTGGTTCTATTGTATGTTGATTCGCTGAAATGTTCTTTGAGCAGCTATTGGGTTGTTAATCAATTTAATAACCTAGAACTTTAGTTCCTAGTGAAGTGTGGTTGTGAACAATTAAACCATCGATCTTATATGAGCTGCATGTTCTAAAAAACTACTCGGTTTTCCCAGGTTGCTGCTGCTTGTGATGATTGAGACATGATACTACTATTTTTTAATAAGATATATAGTAGTTTATGAAAATGGTTTCATAAGGATGCTTACATATACATTATAGTTACCATTTCTTAAATATTATCATGATCTGTATGCATAAGACCGTCTAATAAGTATACGCATGATTTCTTAAGTGTGTGTGTTATAAGACTGGCTAATAAATATACACATGTTTTGTTTTGGTTATGTACACAAATACTGAATGCATGAAATACATGCTTGAAAGCCTACTGAAAGATTTGCAGTTTGTTTCAATTCGAGTTCAATGACCGCTCAATCAATTTTTACTTCAAATTCATCAACAGCGGCGACGAGAAAGAACTGCCACCACAAAATCCCAACGAAGAGAGGACTGTGCAGGTAGGGTCGAATGCGGGGAAGAAGTTTTTTGGTTGCTCCATGTGGCTGAAAAGTATAAATTATGTTTTTTTGGTTGCTTTGTCAATTATCATATCTTTCTGTGATGTTTTAGTTGAGAATTTAAGATATATGCAGATGGCGATTGCGGGTATTTTATGTGGCATGACGAAGTGTATGAAATCAATAGCAATGCTGAATTGGATGATACTACTGTTAAATTGATGGAAAAAGACTATATCGCAATTGCTCGTGGAAAAGAAGACAATTGAAGAAAAGCTGCTGAAGCAAAAGCAAAAAAGGGCAAAAGCCGATGAATTTGTGGCAGATATGAAGGAAGAGTTGGCCCTAATGCGCATTGAATGTGCAAAACATGAGAAAGGAGAAATTTCTTTGCAACAGCTTTAGCTATGTCCTGGATCATGTTTGGAGTTTTTTTGTATGTTGCTATGGCAATTTAGAGCAGTGAAGTAACATGAAATAACATGCATGGACAGTTTTTCAGGTATAATTTTATGTTTTGTCACATTGTAGATCATTGATAATTTTTGCCACATTGTCTAATTGTTTACTCAGTATACACTTGTATACACACTGTGCCTCTATTATACTATGTATACACATTGTATACACTTGAATACACATTGTCTAAATCAGTATACACTTGTATCCACATTGTGCCTCTGTTATGTAACTCGGTTATATAAATGAAACGCAAATGCAAATGAAACTCAGTTATGTTTAGATCAGAATACACTTGTACACACATTGTTTAGATCAGTTATGTAACTCAGTTATGTTTAGATCAGTATACACTTGTATACACATTTTGCCTCTGTTATGTAACTCAGTTATGTAATTGAAACACAAATGCAAATGAAATTCAGTTATGTTTAGATCAGTACACTTGTATACACATTGTTTAGATCAGTTATGTAACTCAGTTATGTTTAGATTAGTACACACTTGTATACACATTAGGCCTCTGTTATGTAACTCATTATGTAATTGAAACACAAATGCAAATGAAATTCAATTATGTTTAGATTAGTAAACACTTGTATGCACATTGTTTAGATCAGTATACTATGTTATACTGAAATGCAAATGGAATTCAGTTATGAAACTCAATTTGTGCTGAAAGGAATGCAGGTGAAGCCACCACTGATGCATGCAGGTGAAGGAGGCAGTGATGTGGTTGGTCAAGAACTTAGTACTGAAGGCACTAGAGGTACTCGATGCAGCAGAGACACTGAACGCACTGGAGGCTTGCACTATATTTTGAAGATGTTTTACTTTTATATAAGCATGAATTTAGTACTGGTTGTTTTTGTGACTGAAATGTCTGTAAATTGAATTTATTGGCTATGTTTTGTTATTTTGTAGTTGACTAAGTACTACTTATGTTTGCTGGTTTAATTTGAAATAAAAAGTTCTTTGTTAATTTCAATGTGATGCTACGTTATGCAATGTTGCCATAGCTGTGATATAATGTTGCAATATGTGATATTAAATGTTGCCATAGCTATGGTATAGTGTTGTCATTGGGTGTTAAAATTGTTGCCATAGATTTATGCATGTGGGCCCTACAACATGATTCTGTGAACCGGGCTACAGATTTTAGTAGCAATTCTGTAAACCCGAGCTACATATTTTAGTGGGTCCCACAATTTTGTAAATTTAGTACTTGTGGCAACACCAGTACAGATGTTGCCATAGGGTTGCAAAGATGTTGTCATTGACTCTAAGACAACACGGTAAAATCCATCACTAAGAAAGTGTTGCCACAGATCATTTTTTGTCTATAACAACACTTTTTGGCACTTTCTGCATCACTTCTTCGGTGTTGCGGTATGCAATCTATGGCGTAATGAAACGCTGCAATCTTGTTCCCTGTGAGATCCACGTCGACATGCTATAGCTAACTCTTCTTCACAAGAACTCGTGCCTTATATAGTCGAGCTAGTAAAAATATCGACCGCCCCTATCGCATCTCCTTTGTAGGGTTCGAGTCAGCAGCAGGAAAAGAGGTCGGCATCAGAATGGAATGAGGAAGGGGACGGGTTGCATGTAGATCGGAGGTGCGATTAATTTTGGATCTGATGTGCGGTCTATTTAAGGGAGGAAAGCACGGTTTCACTACAAGAAAATATGATATACATAGCACCGTGTGATAGCTGGATATTAATGTGCTATAATAAAATCAGCAAAGTGGAGAATATAGCACGTAAATTGGGCTATGTAAATTAATTCCGCTATATTTAGCTAGCTCCTGAAAATTTCGGATGTTTTTTTGGCAAAGTAAAATTCCCGCTTTCGAGTAAAATAAGGCGGCTATCATTTTTACAGAAGAAAAAACAAAGGCCGCCTAAATTATTATTTCCCCCCTCACTCTCCATCTTGATTAACTTTCTCCTCAAAATTTTGACTTTTTAACGATTCAATCTAGAAATTGAATTTCACTCTCTCAAGAAATCGACTTTCGCTCCTTCCAGAAATCGACGAACCGAACGACGCCATTTAGAAACTTCAGAAGTTGACTTTCGCTCCAGCAACAAACTCAACGACGCCATCTTCGATTCACTCCAAATACCTTGGAATCATCAATGGAGTTGTTCATTAGTAGGTAATTTCCTAAATCATACCCATAATCAATTTGTTTTGTTCGACCATAAAATCTATGGTTTTGTTCTTGTAATATGATGGACAACGAACTGTTTACCGATGGTGAATTAATTGCCGATTTATGCTAATTATTACACTTTTTGTTTGAAATAAATAATTCATTTATGTTTATTCTGAGTATCCTCAAAGATGGCAACTTATTCGTCGTCGTTATTCATGGGTTTGGGGGCAAAATTCAATACATACAATAGTTGAAACATACTACAAATACTTCAAATTTTTTTATTTGTTTAACTCGGATCATCATCCCTTACACATATGGACCATTACTTTTTGCTTACATGTGTAAGTTCTTTGAAATATATTCAGTATTTTGTAAGTAAGCTCATTCTTATTTAAGTCAGTTTTTTCATGAGTTTATGGTGGTAGGAATGTCTTTGAACTTTGTTGAATGAAACTAACAATCTGAGCTCGCTAGAAAAAGAAAGACAAACGAAAAATCTGTAGATATATCATATTTTAATCCTATTTATTGGATTCTATGTCTTATTTTACTGGGGCCTTTCTAGTATTATTGAGATGCTTAGCATGGCTACCTTATATTTTTTCAAATAAACTTTGTGTTATGGTCCTCATCATATGATTTATTTTATCGCACCAGTGTACTCTATTTCTTATTGTTTGCGCTACCAATATGTATTTCTTATTTTTCTGCATCCGTTTAGTTCTCTTACTAAGTGATATTTGTGTGTATAGTATAAATATATCATATATTAGTACCTTCATGATAGTAACTTGCAGCAGAGTTTGTTTTGATGATTGTACTACGGTGTTGGGTATGGGCATTGTAGTTATGCCAACTGTGATAACATATAGAGATTACAAGTGATAATGGAATTTGTACTATGTCTAGCTGACTGTTTTTGCACACAAGTTTCATTTTAATGCTTATCTTTCTCTCCTTTTTATGGTTTTTTGTGTTTTTAAACTTGTACATGTTTATATATAGTAGCGAATCTAATACGCTAGTTAAATAATGGGTAAACCCAAGTTTGACTAAAAAGCCAAAGATTTAAGTAGTAAACTACTCATACAGGAACCTTATTTAGCTGAAAGAAAAACGTTGCTTCATGTCACATAATTATGTCCCACAACAAAGAAATGTCCAAAGAGGTGCATGTGAATCATGATGTGATATTCATTTAGTTCTTTTCGCACTGTAGTAAATTTAGGGTGTGTTTGCAACAAACGAAATCTGAGTATTTTAGTGGGAAAGATATTCAATGAAGAATGCGTTCATGGTTACAAATGGGGCATTAGAGTGATGTATTTGAGTCGAGAATTTAAGTTGTAATATTTAGTTTAACTTACTACTATTTAACACCGTCTTGCCTGCATCAGTATTATGAGCGGCGATGTTGGGCTTGGAATACAAGATAACGATAGATTCATATTGAGTAGCCATGTACAAATGTGTTCTGGTCGTTGATTGTCTATGGTGGCGATGCCATGAGGAACTAGCTGATGAAGGAAAAAAGGTTAAAAAAAAATGGTTGTATGGATGCATGTTCCATGCACCTTAAACACAAATCAAGAAAGCAGGAATAGAAATATGATGAAAAAAGAACACTGGATGAACAAGAGGAGGAAATATAGGAAGATAAGAAATGCAAAAGGAAAAAAGAAAGAAAGAAAATAAGTGTGCATGTACCATGATTAGAAGAAGGCAAGACAACAAAGTTGCTTATGTTTGGTGCTTAGAAAAGATTAGCACTAAACAAATAATTAATTTTTTTTGTAGGTGTGCATGTACCATGCATAGGAAAAGGCAACAAAGTTGCTTATGTTTGAAGTTTGATGCAGGCATGTACCATGCATAGAAGAAGGCAACAAAGTTGTTTATGTTTGAAGTTTTATGCGGGCATGTACAATGCATAGGAGAAGCCAATGCATGTAAGTCGCATACAATAAACCCACACAATAAAAGTTGCTTACATTTACATTTTTTTCTCTAATTTGTAGATAAACCCACACAATACTTGCTTTAATTATAACTGATAAAAGAATTATGTCTTCTATCATGCCAGAAATTCATTTCATTTTACATAACAACATTTGATGTATTTTTTCTATAAATTTCAATAAAGGAAATGTTAAGGCCAATTCCTACTTCGTTGGCATTGTGCACTAGATTCTTCGAGGCATGTCAACCATTATAGATTCCTTTTCAACTCTATAACAATTTCAAGTAGGCCAACTTCATCTCTAATGAAACCTGAAGCTCCTCAGGCAACTATGAGGTTTCATGCTCTACCTCAATGGAAAGATGCAACCGCTGATTTCAATGATTTCACAGACACTGGAATCAATCAAAGCAGACTCTCGTAGCCTCCTCAGCTATAAAATTGTTTAACTTAATTTTATATTATAAAGTTAAATACTCAACAAATATATGTTTTATCAAATTTATCTTTCAACCAAATAAATTCATGTTCTTAATTTGTCTCGTTGAATTGTATTTTTGTTTGGATTATGCCATCAGCGATTGCAACTTAAATTATTAAGACAATTAATTAAACATGGTTGATTCTATTATTTACAATTTGGAATTACTCTTCTATTAATTTTGTTTTTCTTTTGAATGATGTAGCATACCTTTAAATTTTTTTTAGGGAGGGTTTTTCGACTGTTGAACTTGTTGGTGGTCACAAGCAATGGTTGGAAAATAAGGTTCAGTAGCTCGTGTAAGGTTTGAAGTCTCTTTTATTAATAAGCTATAAGGAATTTTTGTTTGATAAATCCAGATGTTAATAAGCATTACATTATCGCTACATTTTATATACGCATTACATGAATGATCAGTGCAAGAAACTAACTCAAGAACAAGGACCCTAACATCTTACTTACAATAACAAAACTATCATCCTCTTCCCCTATGGTCTGAAGCGAAACAAATTGCTCAATGCTGAATAAACTTAAAGTAATATACTCAATGCATATGCGTGCATGTTTATACACTTCGATCTTGTTGAGCATTCTTGCTTTGTTTAGTTTTCATGTGGGGTTCTATTCTGAATCTAATATCTTTCAACTTTATGTCATTTCACCCCTTATAGAGGTATGCATAACTATAGTTTCTGGGTTAAATACTTTAATATCTCAATAAATTCAATACAAATATACATATAACTCAGGCAAATACTTTAATCATTAACTATCATTTTCAAAAATTCACTTCAGAGCCTGATGTATATACATATATATGATGTATACCTGTTGACCTATTTGGTAATAACTTCTTGTTCTTTAAGGTGAAGGCTATTATTTTATGAGTTTCATCGGTGGATGGGAAGGGTTTGTGGATTTGAACGAGCTTCAATAAGGTGATACTATTCAGATTGAAGCCACAGATGCAGTTGATTACGTATATTCTATGCAGAAAGCGGAGTTTACTAAATCTTAGATCATGCAACATTATTTCCGAAGTATCCTATTGAAACCTCACATTTAGTTGTTTGGACCAATATTTTGCAGCTTCTGGTGCTAGTTAGTCCTCAGTTGTCAAAACCACTATTTCGTAAGCTATTATCCCTAGTAGCCAACCTATTTTTTGTGTATACACACAATACTAATATATGCTAATTTCCTGGTTGAGTAACTTAAGTGATTTCAGGAAAGTTAACTAAATCTATCCTACACATAAGTTTCTTATGTTTGCGTCTCTTCTTCTTATGTAAGCTTCAATGGCCCCAGTCCTAATTTATATGCATCACATATAGTTTAATTTATTTACTTCAACTAGTCATAGTTATTATGAATGTATTTATGCAAAATCATTTACTTATTTTGTAGTTATAACGACCCGTATTTTTATGGTACTATAAATAATTTATTTAATTATTTAAATAATGATTTGGTAATTTAAAAATGACCAGAATTAAATAATATTAAATATTTAATTAAAATAAATAATAGAACAATATATTTAATTTCCGAAATAGATGAAAATAGTGGAATTCACAATATTGTGTGAATTGGATCATTTATAATATATAATTCAGTATAGAGTTGAATTATATTAACGAATATATTATATAAATGACAGTTGAACGTATAATTATAATATAATTTAAATCAAGCCCGTAATAGCGCGGTAGTTCGTAATTTGGCGATTCGAACTTTAAACGAATATACATAATCCGTTTTAAGCCGGATTTTTGTGAAACAAGAAACGTTCGGAGTTGGTGAAGTATATTTTTCTAATGGAAGAGAAAAAAATCAAGAGTTCATTGTGTAGATTGTGAGTTGTGTCCAAATCAAATTTTCAAAAAATCGCTGTGGAATTCCTTTATAATTTATAATGATTTATTTATATTGTAAATGGATTTTTAATATAAATTAAATACAGATTTAATCTGGATTTGAAATGTCGAGTTATAAATTCAAATTGGAATATTTTGGAGCTGTATTAAATTCTATGTGAATATATACGATAACATTAATTTATTAATATTAAATTTAATTATTTTTAATTATATTAATATTTAAATGGGTTTATTTAAAGCTTTAAAAATAGCCAGTTTTGCAAACAACCTCCTTTTTTTATGAAACTAATTTTGTTGGATCCGGAATATTAAATTATTGTTAGATTCTAATTTTCGTGATTTTTGGAGTCAGTATGTGGCCGTACGGGATTTTAATATGAAAAATAATCAATAATTTTACTTTAAAAATATGCTTTATGAGCAAACAAAGTCGGAATTCGACGAAACAAGTTTTGTTGGGTCCGTAATGTCAAACTGTAGTTGCGTGTCCATCAGTTGCTGCTCTAGCTAGTTGGATTAGTGGCCAGTAGAATAATGATTCAGGAAAACGTGCCACTAATTGCTTGGGAACTACAGCATGCCCTCAAAGAAGTAATGCAGCCATCGAAGGTGTCCCATAAAGTAAATTAGAGTCATCATTCTTGATAGTAGTAGATTGTAGCCTCAGACACAATTGGGAAAGTATAATGTCACACATCTTCATAATCCAAATAACACTAAATTTTACATAGGGAATATAAGGAATGACTTGCATGCAAATGAAATATAAGGTTTTTAAGTCTAATGTATTCTCATTATCCAAATAACACTAAATTTTCAGTATCATGACTTCTTTTACAGCTGAATTACAGTTCCATAGGGCTTCAAGTATTAAAAGAAGATCCTTCTGATTGTATATTGATTATTACAAATTAATCAGTACGCCCTTTGAATCGAGTACACTGTTTTTGTTGTAAGTCGATATTGCCATTGAACATTAAATTTCTATTTCATAAGTGATTAATCATAACTTTTACGATTAATATCAGGTCTGGTATAGTTCCATGTTTGATCTTTTTCAATCTTGTATCAAAGTAGTAACTGTAAGAAGAAACTAGTGGTGGCAACTTTTCGTTGAATATAAATATACTAAGATAAATCAATATATACCTTTAAAATATTGATGAAGTCGGTTTCGTTTATCTGAACTACCAAGAACAAAGCATTGCCCATTACATCTATAATTGCATTTGCTTTCTTCAATCGACTCTCACTTTGATTGCTTGTACCATCTGTCTCACTTTCATCTAACAGCAGCTTCAAACACATGAGAAGCTCATCCATCACAAAAAGGAAACCCATCTAATATAATTGTGTTTTGACTTTATAAGTTCACACGATATACAAACAGATAAAGGTGTTGTGGAAAATGATAGTTCTTGGCTACCAGCCTACACTATGTTCTCTTGCAATTTTTTAATATTTTCCCATATACTTCTCTCCCTATCTTCAGTAACTTCACAAAGAAGTAACTCAGCAAGCCATAACATACCCATTATGATGATAAGCAGATCTCTCCGAATGGAGTAATGAGTGCAAACTAGCCCAAGAAAGAGTAATGTTTAAGCCATCGGATTCTCCTAACCCTTCTTCAATACTTTTAACGTATTTATATGATTTTGTTATTTGAATCATGTATGAAAACTCATTGTTCAAACACGTGAATGCATCAATAATAGAATCTATTTTGTTTGCAAACTTCTCCAAAAGCTGCATAAAACATTGGAAAAAATGTAGCTAAATAAACTAAAGTGCCATCTTTCCCAGGAAACACATGCAATTTATCATACGTCCTTAAAAACCAATATCCACTAAAATGAATTAAAAGGAAGCTTATCAATAGAAAAAGAAATCAGAAATCACTTTTTGACTCTGTAGGTTATACTCAAAATCAAAATCCAGGTATCACTCAATAATTTAAGTAAAAATTCGAGTTAGCAAATTTATACCTAAAATCAAGTTCGCTACCGCAAGGAATCGTACACTGTAAAAGAAATTGAGGATGTCGTGATTTGAAGACGTGATTTGGGGAAGCGGTTTTGATTTGGAGAAGAGGGGAGGGACGCATTTTTTTGGTTTGGGAATTTTTTTTTATTTCGATCGGCTGAAATTGTGAGGAGGGAGGAAAGAAAAATAAGAATGGGAAGGGAAAAATTTGACGCTATTATGATATGGCCCAAACCTGTATCATACGAACTGATCCGAATTTTGGACGATCTACGATTAGATTTTAAGGGTTGAGCGGTGCGGATTGGTTGAGGTGTAGAAAATGAAATTTGATACGGCTTTAAGCTGTATCAAATTTGATACAGCTTTAAGCCGTATCAAATATCTACATCCTGGTGTGCCAAATTTGCTGTTTTGGTGTAGTGCATGTATTCCTGAAGTGATTAGAGGATGAGTTAATAGAAACTCTTAATGACCTACCTTCAGGAGTGCTCTTGATAGACTCACCTATGTGAATGTGGAAATGTGACCATTTCCTTTGAAGTTTTGGGCAAAACTTCTAGAGTATTCACTAAACTGGGATAAACGGGCATGACCACTAACGCACCGGCTTACCTGATGTCAGGAATAGATTTCAAGACCACGTGTCACTCTAGTAAAAACTGATTCTTATTCACTATGCAAAGATTCAAGTTGAATGGTACCTTTGTTTATGCACAATCTTATATATTTTTTAGAAACTGCTCCAAATTTATTTATTTATTTTCAATTCAAGTGGGGGAATGTTGGAAATGTTTTATTTTTGTTGTGAATTTATTTAAAAATTAATTGTGTTACCGTTTTTTTATTATTAAGCAGTTAATACAATAGAGCCGTTGAAAGTTATAACGGCAATATATTTACATATATTGTGATGCAATTAATGCAATAGAACTTTAACAACCCGGAAAATCAAAAGTAATTTAAATTTTTATTTTAGCAGTTTTAATGAATTTTGAATATTTAAAATGAATTATTTTAAATAATAACGACTAAAAATTTATTTAAATCGAAGGTAGAACGAATAAATTTATTTTAATTATATAACGAGCATAAAATGGCGCGGTAGTATGAAATTTTGATTTCAAATTTCAAATGAATGTACAGGATTCAAAATAAACTGGATTTCAGTAAAACCAGAAATATTTGAATCTGTTTGAAAATATCTTTCCAACGAATGTGCAAAATCTAGATTTCATAATTGGAATAAAAAGTTATGTCCAGTTGAAAATTCAGAATAGTCGCTATGGAACTAATATAATATATAGCCCTTAAAAATAGCGATTTTGCAAATGACCTCCGTTTTCGACGAAACCACTTTTGTTGGATCTGGAATGTCGAACTACTACTAGATTCCAATTTTCAGAATTAAAATGTGAGCGTGGTGAATTTAAACGCGTTTGGTAATTTCAGTTTGAATTTAATCAACTGGAAAATGACCGTTTTTCAAACGGTCTCCAAATTCGATGAAATTAGTTTTATTAGGACCGTATCGTCAAAACATAGCTAGATTTATTTTTCTGAAATTTTTGGAGTCAGTATGTGGCCCCGATAAATTAAAATGTACGTTTAAAATTCAATATAAGGATTTATATTTTAATATTGATAAAAACAGTTCGAAACTATCGAATTGGCTTACGCGACACATTCTGTTGTGTCCGGGATGGAGGTATTTGGCTAGGAACGACATTCGTTGGGTTTGATTTGGAGTTCATAACGAGGTTGAGTTTTGAAATGAATTAAAAGAATAAAATAACACACACACACACACATATATATATCCAATCAAACCTAGTTAACCCTTCTCAATTCAAAACCCGCGGTCAAACTCTGACCCGCTGCTCTCGTTCAAAGGCGACTCCTGCTCCAAACAAGATCGAATCCGATCTCCTAATCCCCTCAATAAATCACAAAATTGCCTGAGCAAACATTGGAGAGGGCAACACGATCTTCACATCTAACTGGTGGAATCGACTGGAGTGGTGTAATTTGCGCGAATCGGCGGTCTGAAACTTCGCCGTTGCGAGGCATTTTCTGACCAATCATCGCCGTCGAGTTCAACTGGAGGGGGAGGTTCAAGCGCGGTTTTCCATGCTCTTCGACATGGTGACGTCTGATCGTCACCTAACTTCACCATTTTGGTGCAAAATCCCAATCTTAGTTTGAAGCCCGGTTCGAATGCAGTCTATCGAACTTTACAGTGAATGAGGTGATCCCTTATTAGTTAATTACCTCGTTAGTTACACTGTATTTAATTCGGAATTTAAAATATATATACATACAACATTGTTTTACTTTCAGTTCTTAAAATAAAATAGCATTGTAAAGAAAATATGTACATAGCATTGAAAAATATAAAAATATGAATTTTTTATAGATAACATCGGTATAAAATGTGATTTTTATAAAAATAACATCGGTTTCTAAATGTAATTTTTACAAAGAAAAACATTTAATAAAAATGTGATTTTTATATTAAAAGCATTGAAGGAAAAATGTGATTTTTATATTAAAAGCGTTGAAGGAAAAATGTGATTTTTATGTAGATAATTAAAATGTGATTTTTATTATAGAATAGTTTTAAATTAGATTTTTATTTTATATATAGCATTGATTTTAAAAATATAAATAGCATGATTTTTTAAAAGAAATAAGACAGTATAAAAATGTGATTTTAATACAAACTACGTGAAACAGATTGCGTTAGAACTAGAACAGCCAATTGAAGCGACAGAAAAGCACGGCGGAGTGGAACACAATGTGAGAACAACTCACTCAAATTTATTTTCTAGTTAAATATAAACTAGGTTTCAGACGGGGAATAGTAGCTCCTGACACCGTCGTCCACAGACCATGGACGACTTGTTTGATTGTATTGTGTGGTGGAATTTGATTGTGATTGTATTGTGAAATGGAAAATAAAATGTTGGAACAATAAAAATATCATTTTTATTGTATATATAAACTGTATAAAATATTCATGTGATGAATAAAATATTTAAACAATAAAAAACTTGCCTTGATAATAGCGCTTAAACACCTGATAAAACAGCTCATACAGTGCTTCCTGGTATCAATTCCGGCCTAGGAGCATCATTCTATATGATGGATCGAAGGCACCGGTATCTTAATTAATTCCATGATTCCTTTTTTTGAGTAAGAGACTTAGCGGGTCAAAAGACATCCTTTTCTTAAATCCTAAGGCCTTCGAGTAATAGGTACAAATATCATTTTTACTGTATATATAAACCGTATAAAATATTCATGTGATGAATAAAATATTTGAATAATAAAAATATCATTTTTATTGTAATAATGAACTTTAAAAATATTCATATGTTGAAATAAATATTTTATCATTAAAAATATAATTTTTAACGAGTATATGAATGAAAATAAATATTAATTTACAAATTGGATGATTTGTTTATGTACACCCATTTGACTGATATTGATTGGGACGATAATTTTACACATCGCCCAACCGCACAAATAATATTCAATATTTGTTGGTTGAAACCCCACACGTGTATTGGGATGATATTTGACATACACTAATCCCAATTGTTTAGTTGTATGTCAATCGATAGGTTGACAGGCTGTTGTAAGAGTTAATTATTTATATTTAACACTTATGCAGTTGTGTAACGCACTCTGGATGATGGTTGATTGTGTTTGATTATTGTTGTACATGTGTGTTTGAAATCCATATAAATAAAATTATATGGTAATTGACTGTATCTAATTCCAGTTCGGAAAGAACGAATATTATAAATGTAACACCCCACCTCCGCTAGGGTCACTCGCAAAGGAATGCACTAGCTTTAGAGGGGCATTATTGGTAAACATGCACAGAAATATCACAAGACAGAACATATATAAATAGCGGAAGTAAAATCAAACTTTCATAACATGAATAAACAAGGTCTAAAGCCTTTTACATCAGAGTACATCAAAACCTGTCTTGCAATAGTAAAGAAGCATAAAGACTTTTTCATAAATTATTCCCCAAGTAAAAACAGTAAAGTAGCCATAGCCAGGAAAAGTCCAAGCCATCCATGATGACCTTCAAGCAGAAGAAGTCCGAACTAAACAACAGTGTTTCCTCCCTGTAACCTGGGGGGAAACGGAAGGAAAGAGGCGAAACAAAACGGGTCAGTCAAAAAGACTGAGTAAGTCCTATCTACTTTCAGTATAAAAACAGGTAAGGTAACATGACATGCATAAACTGAAAGTAAACATAAGGATAACTACAAGATAGATAAACTAAACCAGGGTAGCCGGTTGAACTGCTTTAGCAAGGTAAACGAAGATATCATGATAAACTACGGTGTCATGATAAGTCAAGGTATCATATCGTCAGTTTTCTATCAAGTACACTATCCAAGGTTATCTACCCTGTCTAACATCCCGCGGTATCTATTACGTATATTTTTCCTGGTTCTAACATGTATATTTGCTCTGCACCTCTCGTACTAGTATCCCAACCCGCGTCATGTGTTAACCATGAATGTCCCTTGTCCAATGTTATGTAATGGTCCATGTCAACCTAATATATCGCATATATAGGTTACCCAAATCATATGTTTCTTTCTATGTATATAAGTTCAGTCCCTTGCCGTAGACCATACGGGCTTTCCCATGAGATTCTTTATTACTTTAACATGGTTCTATGATCCTTAAGATCGGTTTGGACTGTTACCCTAAACCTAGCTAGGGTCTTCCAGCATGAATTATCGTTTGTACAACTAGGACTTATGCTACCTAGGGCTACTAGGGATTATGCTTACCTATTGCACGTTTTCGTATCTTGGTTTGGGTTCAACTACCTAGGGCCACTAGGGATTACGCTAACCGCCAACCGCGCCTTTTTTCCCACGCATTCATCGTGAATCGTTTTTCCATGACTGTGTGCACATGTATCACATCGTGCCATCCGAGTCCTATCACAGAGCGGACTAGGAAATACAGGACTCGGTCAGGAGCTTTAGATTTATCTGCCGATGCAGATGCTAAGGTCTGTTTTTCTATACGTGGCTATGGTCCCACGCGACCACTCCCTCAACTAGCGAAAGACAAGACAGGATAAATCCTGTATGAGAACCACACTATGGCCAGCCCACACTCCTACGGCCTTACCGCAACCATAATTAGATAGCAATTAGGGTCGCTTGGTGTTCTCTGCCTTTCCGTACGTACACGCTTGACCCAGAATGGTAGGTAGCCTGACGAAATGCTATCTAGGGCTCTCTACATGTATCGTCGACTATCCCCTATCCATCCCTGTCTTTAGGTCGCTCGCATAGCAACCAAGGCATACTCTTGGCTCTTCTAACGCAGACCTTAACCTCTCCTGAGCCTAGTATAATCACCTGGCAGCTCACAGAGGGATACCAAGAATATCCTCACGTTCCCCGAAGCCGCTGCTTCGTTGCCCAGTTCGTTGGAGCCTTTATCAAAATCAGATACTTGCTCCTACTCGTATACTTAAACGATGACCTACCGTATCAGGTTACTCATCTATCTATGAACTGGTCTAAATTTCCTTGACTAAGAATTATTACTTAGTTATTCTTCAACTAAGGTTTACTACTTAGCCTTATTCCTGTTATCCTTTTTAACTATGGTTATCCACCTAATCCTCCGAATTAGGGTTTACATAATGGATTAAGTGTCACTTAAGTTCATGACTTAACCCGTCTACAAATCATGTCAAAATTTGCTAAGTATCCAAGTTCAAGACTTAACCCTACAAACCATGCTCAAGTTGGTTAAGTATAAGCAATTCGCAACTTAACCTCGTCCAATTATCATTCTAGATTGGTTAAGTATATATTAACTTGACCCTATCAATTTACTTAGTCAAATCGGTCAAGTGTATTCAAGCGATTCGTGACTTAGCCTTGTCATATTTTCACGTTATCTTGGTTAAGTATTGGTTAACTTAACCACGATAAATTGACGGGTTAGATTGGTTAAGTATAGGTCACTTAACCACATCAATTCATCATGTTAAATTAGTTAAGTGTTTAACTTAACCCCATTAAATTACCAAGTTGGATTAATTAAGTCTAGGCTAACTTAACCCCCATCCGATTACCATGTTTAGATTAGTTAAGTCTAATCTTAACCCCATCCATTAACTGTATTATACGGTTAAGTGTTACTAAGAAAATTTACTTAACCTTATCAAGTTATCGTGTTGGATTGATTAAGTGTTGGTTAACTTAATCCCGTCCCCTCGTCGTATAAAAATGGTCAAGTGTCGTTAGGCAAATCAAGTTACTTAACCTACCCAAGCTTATCATGTTTTGTTAAGTATCATTAGCCTAACCAAATTACTTAACCCATTTGTCCATATCATATTTGGTTAAGCCTCATTAATCAAATTGACTTAACCCTATTATGTGGCATTAATTATTTAATGCACCCCAACCTCTCACATTAGACTTTGTTGCGGTTACTAGTTAAGCCGGGCGGGTCCGGGTAGATTTACACCACAACTTGGTCTAACCTCGGGTTCAAGCACAACATGACCAACTTCTCACATTGAGTCCTATTGTTTGCAACTACTAGTTAGGCCGGTCGGTTCCGGGTAGTTTTACGTTGCAAACTCAACCCAACCTCGAGTTGGTCACTTTCATGTTTAGTCTAGTGTCATGTTCATAGTCAAGTTTTCAAGTAATTGGGTAGACCTAACTTAATAGGTAAATTCCCAATGGGTAGACCTAACTTAATAGGTAAATTCCAAAGCTTATGATTTTATGCATACTTACACGTCAACTTCCATGTTATATTTAATGTTACATGTTGTCATGTTATACCCATTTAACCCAAATCATGTTTCACATCATATTTCCATGGAACTTCAAGTTAAGTTTTTCATGTATAATCATGCTCGTCTAACCCAACCCCAAAACGTGTTTCCAACGTAAGTATAGACGAGTCAACATAATAGGAATACTATGACTACAAATTGGCCTCTATCATGCATAGTGTCATAAAAAGGGTTTTGGCCACAAACACACAAAATGTCACAAGGGAATTTGGCCACAAACATGCATATTATCAAAAAGGGTTTGGCCATAAACATGCACAACTTAAAAGAGGAGATTGGCCACAAGCATGCATAATCTCATAAAGGATTTGGCCACAAACTTGCATGATAGCATAAGGGGTTTGGGTTCATAAACATGCATAAGCCCCAAAATCTTGTCTTAGCCAATGTTTCACACATAAAGTGGTTCCTAAAGGTTCATGCTAGCATTTCATGCATAAAGATCTAAACTTGCAAGTTAAACTAGGTTATGCATAGCATGAGAGGCATGATTAAGTCACTCACATGGCCTAAAATCATAATCATGAACACAAGAGGCAAGGTAAGGTTCATATAGGTTCGCATAATCATGTTTAGCCTCATTTTATCCCATGTCATTATCAAAACTACCGTTTCCATCTAAAAGTAGCTAGAACTTACATAGTTAGGCCTAGGGAAAGAAGCATGAATCATCTTGGCTAAGAAAGGTGCCTCCTTTGTTGAAGAATCGTCATGGAACTCGCATAGCAACGTTAATCTTCCTCCGATTTGGTGTAGCAAACTTGCACTTCTTGATTTGAATCCGATTTAAGTGCTTAGGCTTTAGGAAAAGGGGATGGAGGCCATGATCACTTGGCATTTGGGCAGCACTTCGTGGAGAGGGTGAGTTATAAGGGTTTAGGAGGGGGCTTAGAGGTGTTTTTATAGAGATTAGGAGTGTTTTAGGCCCTTAGATTAACCCTAGGATAGATTAGGACCGTCAGATCTCGGAAGCTTCCAGAACCAGCCCAAGAACAAGACCAGGTGAGACAAGCAGGTGCACCAGGCAACTTGCCCCGGTCACCCCCTGTCGACAGGCAAGTCGACTGGGCTGTCGACTTGGTCTGGGCCCAAGTCGACAGGCCTGTCGACAGCCCTGTCGACATGGCCTAGGCGGGAAACTTCCCGCCTGGCCCCAGATCCGATTTCCAAAACTGTTTCCGAAATTCAAATTTCCAGAAATCTTCCTTGGGCCTTTAACGGGCCATACGGACTCCGATTCTCGAAAACTCGGACTCTATTTCGCGTATTTTTCCGAGATGGACGCAATGGCATAGCCCGTTTCACTTGATTCAGAATTTAAAATTAAATTCTGCCTTGATTCTCGTCTTAGCCATGTTATCGAAATACGGGTTGTTACATTCTCCCCACCTTTTAGGATTTCGTCCCCGAAATCTCCAAGTTGGGAAGAACATATCCTACCATCCATCATCCATCTACTCAAAACATCATCCACAAGCGACCATTGTCCTTAGATGATTTCTAATGCTGTATGAATATATGCAAAACGTGTGTGTATATGCTCCTTAGCTAATGCTAATGATCAGGCCTGAATGATCTTTTGAATGCAAAAATATGTTTAGTGCTATGAGTCCATCATGTATGCAAATAGTCCTAGTCATATACACTATATGCGTGCACAAACATTCATTCATATGCAACAACCGCATGATAACACCTTCGATTTCATCCATAAACAAGTATAAATACCCGTGCATATGCAATATGAAATGTGACCGAGTCGAGCTAGTATCTAATATGTATTCGCGCATCCACGAGTAACCACTTGCAACCATATCAATCATAACATGTTTCAAATACATGTTTACATCCATAGGGTTCTACCTAAGATTCCCTGAAACAGGGCCGAGAAGATAAACAAAACAAACTCCGTACGGGGTTTGTAACAGAGACAGGACCTAGAGGATATTCATAAAAGATAGCCTATAAGCAAGCTCAACAGAAAAACAGGGATCGAGGATATATTCCCAAAAGAGATATCATGCACGTATTTAGTCTTCAGTCTCCTGAGTCGCATTACCTTGAGCTTAGTTCCATCATGCCTTGACCGTCCTTTAACTTCGCGATTTCGTAGCTTCTTATTTCCTGTTTCCATAACCTGAGCTGGAACTCATTTCTTCGTCGCCTCTCGTTCCATTTGCGCTTACCCTTTTCTAGAATACTTGACGCAAACATGACTGCGTACTCTTGCTCTCATGCAAGCTTTCCAAAATTCACTAGTGAATCTCGGACCTCGTACCATAAGGTATTCCACGTAGAAGAACTTTCTCTTGGAAGTAAACAAGTTACCGCGCGCACTTACTAGGGTAATTCCCATAACCCATACATAATCGAAGTAAACCATCCGTCTTATTAGCGAACACCATTCGATCGGGTTTCTAATTTCCAACAAAGGCATCTAGGGATTTCTAAGTAACTAATCATGACAGAACCCAAAAGGTTACGCGATACTTCAAGGGTATTTCCAAAGCAAGCCAAGAGTCTAACTACCCTCCTTCTAAAACCGAGAGTGGCACCCCTTACTGGATAACCACTTCATCCCTAGAATCCATCCATAGCTTCCAAAAACATGGGCACTCTCGAATCCAAACGGGTCATGAACAAATGGACCGATCCTCTAACAAGATTTGGGACAAAAATGGGATCCTCTTCTATGCTAGTACTAAGGTGCAGAGACTCAACTGTCCAAGCAGACTTAAATGATACCATGATCAAGGCAAAGTCTGGACGGGATGATAGAAAAGAAAAGCTAAACCTTTAACAAGATCGTTACCCTCCTTCTGAGGTACTCTAGAAATGAGAGCATGCTATTGCCCTCCGAATGATCTTGTCCCTGTTCCATGATACTTAACTATCCGTCCCGTTTCACCACGCCAAAGGTACTTTCTCGTCATGGGTTTCATTGTTCATCTTTCTCCCTTCTTTTAGGACTCAGCCATACCAACAAGTTGCTCATCCTTAAGCTCATATCCTTTACCCTTACTCTTATTATCCTTCCTTGTAACTCGGCAAAGGGTCTCTCGAGAACCACCTCCATCGTACGGGAAACATCTACGTGGCTAGACAAAGATTAGTCACAGTTAGAACTACTGTGACCACAGATGGAGGAAAGAAAGGAAACGAGATTCAATCAATGAATCAAAGGATGGTGCTAATGGCTTTTGGGGAATAGCCTTTAAAAACTTTTCTTGAAAAATGCTTCTTTGTAAACGGTTTCTCAAATAGTTTTTAGAAGGTTTTTAAAAACTTTTGCCCAGTCTGGTAACCTTCTGCTCTGATACCAAATGTAACACCCCACCTCCGCTAGGGTCACTCGCAAAGGAATGCACTAGCTTTAGAGGGGCATTATTGGTAAACATGCACAGAAATATCACAAGACAGAACATATATAAATAGCGGAAGTAAAATCAAACTTTCATAACATGAATAAACAAGGTCTAAAGCCTTTTACATCAGAGTACATCAAAACCTGTCTTGCAATAGTAAAGAAGCATAAAGACTTTTTCATAAATTATTCCCCAAGTAAAAACAGTAAAGTAGCCATAGCCAGGAAAAGTCCAAGCCATCCATGATGACCTTCAAGCAGAAGAAGTCCGAACTAAACAGCAGTGTTTCCTCCCTGTAACCTGGGGGGGAAACGGAAGGAAAGAGGCGAAACAAAACGGGTCAGTCAAAAAGACTGAGTAAGTCCTATCTACTTCCAGTAAAAAAACAGGTAAGGTAACATGACATGCATAAACTGAAAGTAAACATAAGGATAACTACAAGATAGATAAACTAAACCAGGGTAGCCGGTTGAACTGCTTTAGCAAGGTAAACGAAGATATCATGATAAACTACGGTGTCATGATAAGTCAAGGTATCATATCGTCAGTTTTCTATCAAGTACACTATCCAAGGTTATCTACCCTGTCTAACATCCCGCGGTATCTATTACGTATATTTTTCCTGGTTCTAACATGTATATTTGCTCTGCACCTCTCGTACTAGTATCCCAACCCGCGTCATGTGTTAACCATGAATGTCCCTTGTCCAATGTTATGTAATGGTCCATGTCAACCTAATATATCGCATATATAGGTTACCCAAATCATATGTTTCTTTCTATGTATATAAGTTCAGTCCCTTGCCGTAGACCATACGGGCTTTCCCATGAGATTCTTTATTACTTTAACATGGTTCTATGATCCTTAAGATCGGTTTGGACTGTTACCCTAAACCTAGCTAGGGTCTTCCAACATGAATTATCGTTTGTACAACTAGGACTTATGCTACCTAGGGCTACTAGGGATTATGCTTACCTATTGCACGTTTTCGTATCTTGGTTTGGGTTCAACTACCTAGGGCCACTAGGGATTACGCTAACCGCCAACCGCGCCCTTTTTCCCACGCATTCATCGTGAATCGTTTTTCCATGACTGTGTGCACATGTATCACATCGTGCCATCCGAGTCCTGTCACAGGGCGGACTAGGAAATACAGGACTCGGTCGGGAGCTTTAGATTTATCTGCCGATGCAGATGCTAAGGTATGTTTTTCTATACGTGGCTATGGTCCCACGCGACCACTCCCTCAACTAGCGAAAGACAAGACAAGATAAATCCTGTATGAGAACCACACTATGGCCAGCCCACACTCCTACGGCCTTACCGCAACCATAATTAGATAGCAATTAGGGTCGCTTGGTGTTCTCTGCCTTTTCGTACGTACACGCTTGACCCAGAATGGTAGGTAGCCTGACGAAATGCTATCTAGGGCTCTCTACATGTATCGTCGACTATCCCCTATCCATCCCTGTCTTTAGGTCGCTCGCATAGCAACCAAGGCATACTCTTGGCTCTTCTAACGCAGACCTTAACCTCTCCTGAGCCTAGTATAATCACCTGGCAGCTCACAGAGGGATACCAAGAATATCCTCACGTTCCCCGAAGCCTCTGCTTCGTTGCCCAGTTCGTTGGAGCCTTTATCAAAATCAGATACTTGCTCCTACTCGTATACTTAAACGATGACCTACCGTATCAGGTTACTCATCTATCTATGAACTGGTCTAAATTTCCTTGACTAAGAATTATTACTTAGTTATTCTTCAACTAAGGTTTACTACTTAGCCTTATTCCTGTTATCCTTATTAACTATGGTTATCCACCTAATCCTCCGAATTAGGGTTTACATAATGGATTAAGTGTCACTTAAGTTCATGACTTAACCCGTCTACAAATCATGTCAAAATTTGCTAAGTATCCAAGTTCAAGACTTAACCCTACAAACCATGCTCAAGTTGGTTAAGTATATTAAGCAATTCGCGACTTAACCTCGTCCAATTATCATTCTAGATTGGTTAAGTATATATTAACTTGACCCTATCAATTTACTTAGTCAAATCGGTCAAGTGTATTCAAGCGATTCGTGACTTAGCCTTGTCATATTTTCACGTTATCTTGGTTAAGTATTGGTAAACTTAACCACGATAAATTGACGGGTTAGATTGGTTAAGTATAGGTCACTTAACCACATCAATTCATCATGTTAAATTAGTTAAGTGTTTAACTTAACCCCATTAAATTACCAAGTTGGATTAATTAAGTCTAGGCTAACTTAACCCCCATCCGATTACCATGTTTAGATTAGTTAAGTCTAATCTTAACCCCATCCATTAACTGTATTATACGGTTAAGTGTTACTAAGAAAATTTACTTAACCTTATCAAGTTATCGTGTTGGATTGATTAAGTGTTGGTTAACTTAATCCCGTCCCCTCGTCGTATAAAAATGGTCAAGTGTCGTTAGGCAAATCAAGTTACTTAACCTACCCAAGCTTATCATGTTTTGTTAAGTATCATTAGCCTAACCAAATTACTTAACCCATTTGTCCATATCATATTTGGTTAAGCCTCATTAATCAAATTGACTTAACCCTATTATGTGGCATTAATTATTTAATGCACCCCAACCTCTCACATTAGACTTTGTTGCGGTTACTAGTTAAGCCGGGCGGGTCCGGGTAGATTTACACCACAACTTGGTCTAACCTCGGGTTCAAGCACAACATGACCAACTTCTCACATTGAGTCCTATTGTTTGCAACTACTAGTTAGGCCGGTCGGTTTCGGGTAGTTTTACATTGCAAACTCAACCCAACCTCGAGTTGGTCACTTTCATGTTTAGTCTAGTGTCATGTTCATAGTCAAGTTTTCAAGCAATTGGGTAGACCTAACTTAATAGGTAAATTCCCAATGGGTAGACCTAACTTAATAGGTAAATTCCCAAGCTTATGATTTTATGCATACTTACACGTCAACTTCCATGTTATATTTAATGTTACATGTTGTCATGTTATACCCATTTAACCCAAATCATGTTTCACATCATATTTCCATGGAACTTCAAGTTAAGTTTTTCATGTATAATCATGCTCGTCTAACCCAACCCCAAAACGTGTTTCCAACGTAAGTATAGACGAGTCAACATAATAGGAATACTATGACTACAAATTGGCCTCTATCATGCATAGTGTCATAAAAAGGGTTTTGGCCACAAACACACAAAATGTCACAAGGGAATTTGGCCACAAACATGCATATTATCAAAAAGGGTTTGGCCATAAACATGCACAACTTAAAAGAGGGGATTGGCCACAAGCATGCATAATCTCATAAAGGATTTGGCCACAAACTTGCATGATAGCATAAGGGGTTTGGGTTCATAAACATGCATAAGCCCCAAAATCTTGTCTTAGCCAATGTTTCACACATAAAGTGGTTCCTAAAGGTTCATGCTAGCATTTCATGCATAAAGATCTAAACTTGCAAGTTAAACTAGGTTATGCATAGCATGAGAGGCATGATTAAGTCACTCACATGGCCTAAAATCATAATCATGAACACAAGAGGCAAGGTAAGGTTCATATAGGTTCGCATAATCATGTTTAGCCTCATTTTATCCCATGTCATTATCAAAACTACCGTTTCCATCTAAAAGTAGCTAGAACTTACATAGTTAGGCCTAGGGAAAGAAGCATGAATCATCTTGGCTAAGAAAGGTGCCTCCTTTGTTGAAGAATCGTCATGGAACTCGCATAGCAACGTTAATCTTCCTCCGATTTGGTGTAGCAAACTTGCACTTCTTGATTTGAATCCGATTTAAGTGCTTAGGCTTTAGGAAAAGGGGATGGAGGCCATGATCACTTGGCATTTGGGCAGCACTTCGTGGAGAGGGTGAGTTATGAGGGTTTAGGAGGGGGCTTAGGGGTGTTTTTATAGAGATTAGGAGTGTTTTAGGCCCTTAGATTAACCCTAGGATAGATTAGGACCGTCAGATCTCGGAAGCTTCTAGAACCAGCCCAAGAACAAGACCAGGTGAGACAAGCAGGTGCACCAGGCAACTTGCCCCGGTCACCCCCTGTCGACAGGCAAGTCGACAGGGCTGTCGACTTGGTCTGGGCCCAAGTCGACAGGCCTGTCGACATGGCCTAGGCGGGAAACTTCCCGCCTGGCCCCAGATCCGATTTCCAAAACTGTTTCCGAAATTCAAATTTCCAGAAATCTTCCTTGGGCCTTTAACGGGCCATACAGACTCCGATTCTCGAAAACTCGGACTCTATTTCGCGTATTTTTCCGAGACGAACGCAATGGCATAGCCCGTTTCACTTGATTCAGAATTTAAAATTAAATTCTGCCTTGATTCTCGTCTTAGCCATGTTATCGAAATACGGGTTGTTACAATAAATTAATGAATATTTTAAATTAATGAATATTTTAAATTAACTAATATTTTAAAATAGTATTCAGTATTGGATCAAAATATGATTTTGATGTCCGATTTGGGATGGACACGAAGATATTGAAATATATGAAGCCATGTTAATTGGATATGCGCCATTTGACGCGAACAGTATTTATATTAATTTTAATCATTTTTATAATGAATATCGAAAAGAATTGATTTCGAAATCTGGTATTTTGAAAATATTATCATTTTAATATTATAATGATATAGAATATTCAATTTTGATTTAAAATAGAAAATGAAGTTAGAATCGTTTTAAAACGATTTATAAAATACATTTTAAATGGAAATCGACGAAATATATATTATATGTATTATATATATAATATAATGGCCTGAATAGAAGCGTCGCGCCGCGGCCGTTCGCGAAATTCGACCGTTGACTTCGAATTGATATTACGGGAGATCCGATCGTCGGATTCTCCTAAAACAAGAACCATTGGGTTTGTATCAAAAAGAGCTTTCTAGCGAATATAAGAGATCTGAAATCTAACGGCTGAATTTGGAATTATGTCCAACTCAAATTTGGAAAAGGTCGCTATAAGTGCAGTTCGATGACCGTTTATGGAAATCGACTGAAAGGGCCTTGATAAAATTATTAAAAATATTGATAATTCGTGTAAAATCATAATAATTGTTTTGGAAAGAATTAGGATGAAAAATTCCATATTTGAAAAGATAAAAATATTTTTTTATCGAAATGAACTAGCTATCAACTAGAATTATAATCCAATTATTTTTAAATAAATAAATTGGATTGAGAATGGGTTTTAATATAACCAGAATTTCCAATATATGAATTGGAGTGGATTGGAATGGAATTCATCTTCGGAATATTTCGATGTTGGATTTCATGATTATACGGATATTGTTATGGAAATTTGGAATATATATTTTTATCGTTATTTCCAATACGATATTTGTTGGTTTCGGAATTTGATACTAAATATATGCTGATATTATTTCTATTCAGAATCTTGTATTTAATATCAAATGGGATTTTGGGTTTGTCGTGAATGATGTCTTAACTAACACTGTTCTTAAACCCCGTTTGAAAAGAATAAATCTTTCAATTAAGATTATTAGGGTTTCCAGTTACATTTGGTAGTTGGAGTAAAATGGAATGTGAATCGGGTTTATCGTGAACTGTGTTTTTAACAACATTCGTTCTTTGACCCGATTAATAGTGAAATATAATTTGGAATTTATAAATCTTTTAATTGAGATTTAGGGGAAATTTCCAAAGAAAAAGGTTTCCAATTTAATAATATAAATTGGAATGGAATGGAATTCGATTGGATAATAATCGAAGTGAACTTCTATGGAGGAAGACTGTTACTATACATGGAATTTAAAGGGCTTTGCCATTATTCCATTTATATTAGTGGTTGGATACGGAAGTTTATATCGATTATATGTATTGATCTATTTTCCGTGAAGATTCCATAAATAATGGAATATGATTTGGGTTTATCGTGAACTGTATTTTATATGACATTAGTTCTTTAACCCAGTTAAAGATAAGATTAATTTCTTAACTTTGAATAATCATTAAGTAATGATTTTTGAGATTGAAACTAAATAAGAGTTTTAATGAATCTTTAATTAGATTGGAATGTGAATGAGATAATTAAATTTATCGAATTCATGAAATGATCGAGAATGGAATATCACCAGTTTTGCTCCTAGCGATAGTTAAATCTTTGATTAGATTTAAGTGTGAAATGGTAAATAATTTTACCAATAACACCGTGGTATTAGATATGGAGTATTACCAGTTTTGCTCCATGGGAAGAATAGGTTGGGATTAGGAAATATAATAAATTATTACTTCGGTAAGGTTCACTAATCCCGACTAGTTTGGATAAACCTTAATTTGGTTTGAATTGATATCCTATGGAAGATTAAAGAATAAATTTAAAGAATTTATCTTTAATAAAATTAATAGGAAACTTTCCCAAGGATATGAATATTTAAATAAAAGAATATTCAGAATTGGAATGAGGTGTATGTTGTGTTTTTATAGCACTTGTTTATAATATACGCGGGTTATTCGGAAAGGTCTGGTTTATGCCATTTTGAATAACTGATTCGACCATAAGTCGACGATGAAGATGGTAGTTGAAAACCAGAGGTCTCCACAACGTTTGGATGATTACTGATGTCTTGATTGGGCTGTACACTCAAGACAAGGTAGTAAGTTGTGATCGTCCACATGTACTTGGAGATCGACCGGATATGCGAGAACCTCTCTCCTATATTCGACATATGGATTGAGGAATAAGATGCCTCCGATTTCTTTTAGACCCAGAACGACCTTGTAAATGGATGTGTGTCTGACATTGGATTTTATTCTATGTTGATTGATCTCTATTAAATATATATCCGTTTGGTGGCGGAGAATTTATTCTCTTGCTTTACACCCTTCTATGAGACGTACGAGCTCAGAGGTTATATATCGATATGGCGTGAATTGCCTGTGTGGCATGTTGAGATGCAAATGATCAAGGCTTCTGTTGAAAAGCAGAGTCTTGTGGTTGATGATCAAAGCTCGACTTTAATATAGCGTAGCTTTGTGTATAGCGTAAATTCGTGAGCCTCACACCCCGGTGTGAACCAAAAGCGGGAGAGGACCTCAGGGAGGACATACGTTTCCTTCTAGCTAGGAGTGGTGTCATGGTATGGAGCCCAGATATTTTCGCTTATGTGGATGATGGAAAGTGAGGCGCCTCGGTTATATCGGTCACTACGAGGCTGATGGATGATATGATCGACATTCTGACCAGACTTACACCCCATAGGGCGGGGAAACGCAATGTTCAGGGATTATAATCCACTTAAAATGTGGACCGGCCCTGTCGCTCCAGGTGCAGTTGCAGCTGAATCCTGAGGCTCGGGCTAGGCGGTCTCGAATTGGAAACACGATCCCTAGCCTTGGTTCACGATGGAAATCCAACTTCCAATACGACATCGTGCGGTTTTGATTGTAAACCTATATGTGGCGGTATAGTGGCATGAGACGCTCATGTCGTCTATGATTGATACATTATGATTGAAAATGTTTTTTTGAAACATATATGCACTTATAATAGTATCAAAATGATTTGTTTTAAACGTATCAAGCATGTTTGGCTATTATAAGGTAAAATTCTATCCTTTGGCTTGCGTTGCATTGTGTGATGGGACTTGAGTCTTATAATAGCTTTATTTTTCCAAAAAGCATTGCGTTGTTTTTTTATATGCACTGGTATTCTTGGGAGGAAACCCGTTCCGTGTTATACGGCGTGGTCCCTTGATATATCTGATTTTAAAGTGAAGTTTTAAATAACTGTTTTAGTTCTCACACCAGTCACATGACTGATCTGGAGTTATTTTTTTAACCTAAACTCTAGGTGCCCCTATTTTCCACACGGGCAGCTAGTAGTTTCGGTTTTGCAGATATTATATTCACAGGATCTTGGGTTTACAGCTGGAGCTATATTCGGAATGCTCTGTATCCGTGTATTTCTTTCAGTTGTGTTATGTATTATTTTTCCGCTGCTATGTAATGTATTTCAATCTCTGATATTTATCAAATGTATAATATTTGTTCATACTCTGTATATTCTTGGCCTCTGATGTAAATTTTTGTAATAAGCAATGAAATGTTCTTCTGTTTGTGTTTTGATTTGTCGTATTCTCAACTCAATCCGTGCTTTCTCGTAAGGGCGAGTTTGGGTCGTTTCATTGTGGTATCAGAGCTTTGATTTACAGAGCTCGAGAACAAGGCACATTAGAACCAAACGAAAGAATTCATCAGAGATTGGATTAGTATTATCCAATAGGAATGACTCGTTAGAGATAGGATCAGTAGTATCTTAGAACGAGTGTGAAGAGTATTATTTTTAAAATAAATATGAAAACAAATTTTGTTTTGAAAATTAAACCTTATTATACATATTTGAATATTTTATTTTAAATTGAATTTGGACAATCGAGTATAGAAAGATTTTGTATATATGCCTTGTAAATGTGTATACGAAGCCTTAAATATACTGGATAGATGTAGAATCACACTCTAGTCGCCCGGAGATGATTCTGATGATTGACGCGTCATCATCAGCATTTATGTTCGAGTTTCGAAAGTGGGTTATCTATATATTTCCAATAGACTGGTGTGGGAACCAAAACTAGATAGGATATATTGTTGTGAATTGGCATCAAAAATGGATTTATATATATATATATATAGGTAATTGTGTTAAAATATAACATTTAAATAAATTTATATCTGTTTTCCTTTTAATGGCGTCCACTGTTCCATCAAATAAATCTCGTTCTTCCCATTGTATTCAACCTTCTCTTTAATTGAATCCTTCAGATCCATTACAACATCCATCTGTGACTTAGAATCTGGTTATGGATCCTAATACTCATTTAAACGATAGTAACAAATCAGATCTCAATGCTCGAAAGTTGAGCTTTGTGAAACCTTCTGCAAACTGCGTTTTTATTCCTGATAAGATTTTTATTAAGTCTAAGGAAACTTGGATTAATACAATTGCTCTAATGTCGATCTTCTTCAGACTGTCATCAATCAAACTTAAGGATTTTATTGCTAAAGTTTGGAAACCAGTGGGTAATTTTCATATTCATGTCTCTCCATCATATAATTTTGCAGTTCAGTTTGAAAAAAAAATGGATTTCTCTCGAATATTAGAAAGTTCTACTTATTCCTATTTTGGTAGGCTTCTTATTATAGAAGCATGGCATCCAGGGTTTGATTTTAACAAAAAACAAGGAGAAGAAGTTCAGATCTGGGTCAGATTTATGGATCTGCCCATGGAACTATGGTCTAAAGATGTTATACAAACGATTGCTAGTTTTATAGCCAATCCAATTCTACTTGATGAGAATACTGCTGATAGGAAGTTTACAAAATTTGCTAGAGTCCTTATTGCAATTAATCCTCATACAGATTTAAAAGATGCTATTCCTATTCAGTTACACAATGGTGATAAATATAACATTACAGTAGAATATGAATTTGTCCCTTCCAAGTGTTCAAGCTGCAAGGTATTTGGTCATGAAGACTTTTACCATGAAGTATCCACTGATTCTCGCTGGATTCCCCCTGAAATGCAGACTGATTCAAGTAATATTGTTGAAGATCCTGTTCAAATTCCTTCTGATGATGTTCCAGATCAACATAATGTAGCAGATCCTCCTCCCAATGGCTTTGATATATTGCCTGAGCAAAGAAATTCAAAATTAGCTGATGATTTGGATTTTCTGAATCCTATTTTACCTGAAAAAGTTATTCCAGATGATTTAAACATTGTGGCAGATTCTATATCAGAAGGTGATAAGGTTGATATGAATGACAAAGGTAAAAATATTGAGGCTGCAGATATGGTTAATAAGAGCACAAACTATTTTACAAACGACAACACAAAGGCTTCATCCTCTTATATTCCTCCTTCTAAAAGAGCTACAAGGAGTACTTCTACAATTAAATGACATTATTAACTTGGAATGTAAGGGGAATGAACACTACTTCTCGTATGAAGGATGTGTTAGCTCTTCTTAAGTATACTAAATCAACACTTGTTGGTTTAGTAGAAACAAAGTTATCTGCTAATAATTTAGTTTTGTTCACTTCTTTATTACCCTGTTCATGGAAGGTTTTAACAAACAATTCTAGAAGTTCTTCTGGAAGGATTTTATTAATCTGGGATAGCAATGTTTGGGATGTGGTGCCTATTTCTTTTTCATCTCAACAAATGACAGTAAATGCTATTAATAAAGGTGGTTTTGACATGGTTTTTTTAGTCATTTATGCAAGTAATTCTTTTGCTGAAAGACTATGTTTATGGCAAGAATTGTTGAATGAATCTAGTATGATTTCAAATGCTTGGTTTCCCATGGGTGATTTTAATAATGTTTTGTCTCCAAATGATAAAAAGGTGAATTATCAGTTCCTTTTCAACATATTAGAGAATTTCAGAGTCTCATCACTCAAATTTCCTTATCTGAAATCAAGCCTTTAGCTTTTAATTTCACATGGCGTAGAAAGGGGATTGCTACAGCTATTGATAAAATTTTGGTGAATAACATGAGTTTGTAATCATTTTTACATATGAGAGCTATTTCCTTTCCTCAGAAATCCAGTGATCATAACCCAATTATGTTAGATTTAATTCCAACTAAAGAGACAAAAGGTTTCCCTTTTAGATACAGAAATGAATGGCATACAATTCCTGGTTATATGGATGCAATTTACAGGGGTTTAAACTCATCAGTTTGGGGTCATCATAGTTATCAATTTATGCAAAAACTCAAACATCGTAAAATGGAATTAAAAATCTGGAATAAAGTGAGGGACAGGAATAATGCAAACCTCAAACAAGCTGAAGATTTTGCTGATCAACTGGAAAGAGCTGTTGATAATGATCCTGAAGATCTGATTTTATTTGACAATTACCTGAAGGCAAAAAAAGATTTTCAGAACTTACAACAAATTCATTTCAGTACTTTCAAACAGCAAGCCAAAGTTCTGTGGTTACAACAGGGTGATACAAACTCTAATTGTTTTTTATTCAAGGATGTCTAACAGGAGATTTTTCAATCATATTAGAGCACTTATTGATCAATCTGGAAATTTATTGTTCAAATCTGAAGACATTGAAGCTGAAGCAATTAATTATTTTCAAGGAATGTTTAATGGTGTTTCATCTACTGATTTCCCAAATTTTCTTCCTACAGCCACCATTAATTCTAAGGGACAACAATTCATGATGAAAGCTATTGATTTAACAGAGGTTAAGGATGCATTATTTTCAATTCATGATGAATCTAGTCCTGGGCTAGATGGTATCAATGCCAAATTCCTGAAAATTCATTGGGATGAAGTGAAAAATGACTTACTGTTGGTTGTATCTGATATTTTCATTTCAGGGGTACCCAAAAGTTTTATTACTTCTAATCGAGGAATCAGGCAGGGTGACCCATTATCACCTTATTTGTTTGCTTTGGCAATGCAATTTTTCTCCTTTCTTATGGATGAAGTAGTGTATATGCATGAATTTCAACCCAGTTCTACAATTCAGCCTATTATATCACATTTGCTATTTGCTGATGACCTCATGATTTTTGGAAAATCATCTATGTCTAATGCCAATTCTTTGAAGAAGTTTTTTCAGAAATTAAGTATACATGCTGGTTTGGATGTAAATGTCACAAAGACAAAGATTTTCTTTAGTTCCTCTGTAATTAATTCTAGTGAGATAAGGCAAGTTTTGGGTTTTGAGCAAGGATTTCTTCCTATTAAATATCTGGGGGTGCCTCTGTCCTCTAATTACTTGAAGTATTCAGAGTGTAATTCTCTTATTCATAGAGTTCAGAGCAAAATTAATGGATGGGAGACTAAATTGCTAAGTTTTGCAGGGAGGGCTGAGCTAATTAACACAGTGATTACTCCTATTATTCTGTACTGGCTACTCATTTACCAAATTCCTGAGTTCACCATAGACAAGATTAATTCTATTTGTGCAGATTTTTTTTGGGGAGGTACATCACATAAAGTTTCATGGAATAAGTTGTGTAGGCCTAAATCTGAAGGTGGCATTGGTCTAATTTTTTTTTCAGATCTTAAAAGAGTGGCTTGTGTGAAACTACTATGGAAATTTTTGTCTAACACAACTTTATGGAGTAAATGGTTGCATAATAAGTATTGTAAAAATGAGTTTTTTTGGTCGATGGCTTTGGATAATAATGCATCCTCTACATGGAAAGCAATGTTAAGACTAAGAAAAAGATCTAAACAAATTTTCAGTAAAGTAATTGCTAATGGAGAGGATACCTTCTTATGGCATGAGCCATGGATTACTTGCATATGCTTAGTTGACCTTCTTGGATATGATAGAATGAATATTCTGGGTTCTTCTGATCAGAAAGTTAGCTATATCATCAGAAATGAAAAGTTTGCTCCTGAAATCCACCCTGCTACAAGAGAGTTACTTGAAGAAATTAACCCAATTTCTACACATCCAAATCAAAGTCGAGATGCATATGAATGGTGTGAAGGTGGTACGTTTGAATTTCATAAAGCTTGGGAATTTTTGAGAAATCATGAAATATCTGATAAAGTTTTTTCAGTAATTTGGCATGTCAAAAATTGCAAAAGAATGTCTTTTATAGCTTACCTTTTCTTTATTGGAAGATTAAACACAAAGGATAGACTCCAGCGATTCAGTAATATTTCAGATCCAAGTTGTCCTCTTTGTTCTAATCACCCTGAATCCATACAGTATCTTTTCTTTTCATGTGACTATTCAACTTTTATATGGCTTTCGCTGAAATAAAAGTTGGAACTTCCCCTGAATTCATTCATAGATCTAAAAGAAGAAGCTTTGATTATTCATGATAATATGAAGAGGAAAGATCAACTTAGAGACCTAGCTTGTGCTGCTTATACTACCGCAATTTACTATATTTGGAAGGAGAGAAATTTGAGGATTTTTCAAGATAAGAAGATGAATCCATCAATTTGTCTGTTGAAGATTGAGAAAGAAATCCAATTTCTTGTGAACAAAAATGGAAGTAGAACAGCTCGTACGGAGAGACATGTGCAACTTCTTAGTAGGTGGGGGATTGAACTAGTGGACATGGGTTGACTTTTGAAGTGGCTATTGAATTTTCAACGGTTTAAATGAAGTGGGGATGGGCCATTTCTGGGCCGAGAAGCGTGAAGCCTGTTTATTTTTTATTTCTGCTTTTATTTTAAGTCTGTTTTTGTTGTATTGAATAGTTCTAAAGTTTGATTTCTATTTGTACGCCAATTTTATGAGTACTCTTTTTCCCCGTAAGGCACCCGTTTAGGTTAGGGGGATTGCGGGGTTTTAACGAGGCTCATAGAGGAGGCTTTTATTGGTTTTTAGCAATAAAGTGAACCAATTTTCAAATATATATATATATATATATATAAAAGTTATGTGTTTGAAACGATAATCAACTAATTGATTGCTGATTGTGTTGTTTGATTATTTAAAATTTTGAACCATTAAGCCAAATTGAATCAAATATTGAACTGACTTGAAAATTGATTGCAATTGTATGCATATACATGTATATACATTGAATAGGTCATAGCAAGGAGGCTAAGAAGAGGAATAAAATTGTATGCCCGATAAATAGGTACATGTTTACTATATTTCTTGGGTTTGGATGATTTTATGAGCCGCTTGGCTTTTTCTTTTTCTTTTTGGATGATGAGGGCCCTGCGTGGCTAGTTGCGGTTTTAAATGTCTTCCCGTACAAAGGAGTTTATGGCGAAATTTTTCGAAAATTTAGGGTGTTAGCCAAATTTTTGAAAAATTGGAAAATTCTTAGAAACCGAAAAGTTAAAGAATGAAAGTTAGAAAGAAAGTTGAGTTGGTTGGTTAAACAACTTTTAGCTCCGTTCCTTTTCGAGGACGAAAAGATTTTAAGTGGGGGAGATTATAACAACCCGGAGAATCAGAACCAATTTAAAATTTTTATTTTAGCAGTTTTAATGAATTTTGAATATTTAAAATGAATTATTTTAAATAATAATGGCTAAAAATTTATTAAAATTGAATTTAGAACAAATAAATTTATTTTAATTATATAACGAGACTGAAATGGCGCGGTAGTTTGAAATTTCGATTTCAAATTTCAAATGAATGTACAGGATTCAAAATAAACCGGATTTCAGTAAAACCAGAAATATTTGAATCTGTTTGAAAATATCTTTCCAAAGAATGTGAAAATTCCAGATTTGATAACGGGAATAAATAGTTATGTCCAGTTGAAAATTCAGAATAGTCGTCATGGGATTAATATAATATATAGCCCTTAAAAATAGTGATTTTGCAAACGACCTCCGTTTTCGAGGAAACCACTTTTGTTGGATCCGGAATGTCGAATTATTGGTAGATTATAATTTTTAGAACTTTTGGAATTAAAATGTGAGCGTGATGAATTTAAACGCGTTCGGTAATTTCAGTTTAAATTTAATCGACTGGAAAATGATCGTTTTTCAAATGGTCTCCAAATTCGATGAAATTAGTTCTATTAGAACTGTATCGTCAAAACATAGCTAGATTTATTTTTCTGGAATTTTTGGAGTCAGTATGTGGCCCTGATAAATTAAAATGTACGTTTAAAATTCAATATAATGATTTATATTTTAATATTGATAAAAACAGTTTGAAACGACCGAACTGGCTTATGGGACACATCCCATTGTGTCCAGGATGGGGGTATTTGGTTAGGGACGACATTCGTTGGGTTTGATTTGGAGTTCATAACGAGGTTGAGTTTTGAAATTAATTAAAAGAATTAAATTATATATATATATATCTCCAATCAAACCTAGTCAACCCTTCTCAATTCAAAACCCGCGGTCAAACTCTTACCCGCCGCTCTCGTTCAAAGGCGACTCCTGCTCCAAACAAGATCGAATCCGATCTCCCATTCCCCTCAATAAATCATGAAATTGTCTGAGCAAACATTGGAGAGGGCAACAAGATCTTCACATCTAATGGGTGGAATCGACTGGAGTGGTGTAATTTGCGCGAATCGTCGGTCTGAAGCTTCGCAGTTGCGAGGCATTTTCCGACCAATCATCGCCATGGAGTTCAACTGGAGGAGGAGGTTCAGGCGTGGTTTTCCGTGCTCTTCGACGTGGTGACGTCTAATCGTCACCTAGCTTCACCATTTTGGCGCAAAATCCCAACCCTAGTTTGAAGCCCAATTCGAATGCAGTCTATCGAACTTTACGGTGAATGAGGTGATCCCTTTTTAGTTAATTACCTCATTAATTACACCGTATTTAATTTGAAATTTAATATGTATATATATATATACACAACATTGTTTTATTTTCAGTTCTTAAAATAAAATAGCATTATAAAGAAAATATGTACATAACATTGAAAAATATAAAAATATGAATTTTTCTATAGATAACATTGGTATAAAAATGTGATTTTTACAAAAATAGCATCGGTTTCTAAATGTAATTTTTATAAAGAAAAACATTAAATAAAAATGTGATTTTTATATTAAAAGCGTTGAAGGAAAAATGTGATTTTTATATTTAAAGCGTTGAAGGAAAAATGTAATTTTTATGTAGATAATTAAAATGTGATTTTTATTATAAAATAGTTTTAAATTAGATTTTTAATTTATATATAGCATTGATTTTAAAAATATAAATAGCATGATTTATTAAAAGAAATAAGACAGTACAAAAATGTGATTTTAATACAAACTGCGTGAAACAGATTGCGTTAGAACCAAAACAACAAATTGAAGCGACAGAAAAGCACGGCGGAGTGGATTCCAATGTGAGAACTTCTCACTCAAATTTATTTTCTAGTTAAATATATACTAGGTTGCAGATGGGGCTTAGTAGCTCCTGATACCGTCGTCCATAGACCATGGACGACTTATTTGATTGTATTGTGTGGTGGAAATTGATTGTGATTGTATTGTGAAATGGAAAATAAAATGTTAGAACAATAAAAATTTCATTTTTATTGTATATATAAACTGTATAAAATATTCATGTGATGAATAAAATATTTGAACAATAAAAATATCATTTTTATTGTATATATAAACTGTATAAAATATTCATATGATGAATAAAATATTTTAATAATTAAAATATTGTTTTTATCGTATAAATGAATTGTATAAAATATTCATATGTTGAAATAAATATATTGTAGTTAAAAATATCATTTTTAACGAGTATATGAAAGAAAATAATTATTCATTTACAAATCGAACGATTTGTTTATGTACACTCATTTGACTGATATTGATTGGGATGATAATTTTACACAGTGCCCAACTGCACAAATAATATTCAATATTTGTTGGTTGAAACCCCACACGGGTATTGGGATGATATTTGACATACACTAATCCCAATTATTTAGTTGTATACCAATCGATAGGTTGACAGGCTGTTGTAAGCGTTAATTATTTATATTTAACGCTTATGCAGTTGTGTAACGCACTCTGGATGATGGTTGAATGTGTTTGATTATTGTGTACATGTGTGTATAAAATCCATATAAATAAAATTATATGGTAATTGACTGTGTCTGATTCCAATTCGGTAAGAACGAATATTTCAAATTAACGAATATTTTAAATTAATGAATATTTTAAAATAACTAATATTTTAAAATAATATTCAGTAATGGATGAAAATATGATTTTGATGTCCGATTTGGTATGGACACGAAAATATTGAAATATATGAAGTCGTGTTGATTAGATATGCGCCATTTTGACGCGAAGGGTATTTATATCGATTTTGTTCATTTTTATAATGAATATCGAAAAGAATTGATTTCGAAATCTGATATTTTGAAAATATTATCATTTTAATATTACAATGATATGGAATAGTCAGTTTTGATTTAAAATTGAAAATGAAGCTAGAATCGTTTTAAAACGTATTTATAAACGGTTTATAAAATACGTTTCAAATGGAAATCGACGAAAAATATATTATATATTTATATATATATAATATAATGGCCTGAATAGAATGCACCGCGCCGCAGCTGTCCGCGAATTTCGACCATTGACTTCAAACTGATATTACGGGAGATCCGACCATCGGATTCTCCTAAAACCAGAATCGTTGGGTTCATATCGAAAAGAGCTTTCTAGCGACTATAAGAGATTTGAAATCTAATGGTTGGATTTGGAATTATGTCCAAATCAAATTTGGAAAAGGTCGTTATAAGTGCAGTTCGATGACCGTTTATGGAAATCGACTGAAAGGGCCTTGATAAAGTTATTAAAAATATTGATAATTTGTGTAAAACCATAATAAATGATTTGGAAAGAATTGGAATGAAAAATTCCATATTTGAAAAGATAAAAATATATTTTTATCGAAATGAACTAGTTATCAACTAGAATTATAGTCCAATTATTTTTAAATAAATTGGATTGAGAATGGGTTTTAATATAACCAGAATTTACAGTATATGAATTGGAGTGGATTAGAATGGAAATCATCTTCGGAATACTTCGATGTTGGATTTCGTGATTATACGGATATTGTTATGGAAATTTGAAAGATATATTTTTATCGTTATTTCCAATACGATATTTGTTGGTTTTAGAATTTGATATTGAATATAAGCCAATATAATTTCTATTCAGAGTCTTGTATTTAATATCAAATGGGATTTTGGGTTTGTCGTGAATGGGGTCTTAAATAACACTGTTCTTAAACCCCATTTGAAAAGAATAAATCTTTTAATTAAGATTATTAGAGTTTCCGGTTACATTTGATAATTGGAATAAAATGGAATGTGACACCACTACAAAAGTGGGCATATTCGACACTATTTTGTGTGCATTGCATGAAAAGTGTGGCGAAAGCTATGCTTTCTTTGATCTTCTGCAACAGTATTCATATGTTGTTGCGTTAGACGTGAATGCGCTGTTGCGGTTGGAATTCTTGTGCTGTGATGTGCAACACCAGATCAAAGTTTAGCTTTATATAAATACAATCCAGGTCAGCGATCCGCGTTACCAGCATAAATAAAGCCATAACCGTAGATGCATATTTAATCCAACGGTTAAAATTAATCCATGTTTCCTATCTAAACATTACCTATCATCCAATCAAGGACAGCCACCTCGTTGCATTCTTTCGCTGAAATTTTGGCGCGACATTTCCTCCTCACGAAAAACAACTAAAAATAGTCTCATCGTTCATCTCCTCTCTCCTAACTTTCCCCCTTTTTCCTTTGACCAAATTGTAAACCTAAATTCACGTCAGCTTCCATTCTCACATCGCCATGTCGATTAACACTCGCGAATTACAGATCGGAGGAAGGAGCAACATCGAAAAATATAAGAGACAGACGGTCCATTTGTTATTGCTACTGCACTGATTAGGGGTAATTCTTCCACCTTATATTTGAAGGAGCAACAGACGGTCCATTTGAAGGAAGAAAATGCAGGTTAGGGGGAGTTCTTCCACCTTAGTCTATCCTTAATCTATCCACAAGTAATTATGTACCTTAATTTATCCTTAATCTATCCATAAGCAATTATGTACCATAAGTAATTATGTACCAACATCCTTAATCTATCCATAAGTAATTATGTACCATAAGTAATTATGCAGGTTAGGAGCATCAGACGGTCCACCTTAATCTATCCATAAGTAATTATGTACTTGGATAGTTATATTTGGGTTTGCAAATTACTTTTCAATGTAAGTCAGTTGGTAGCGAGCATACATAAATGATAAACCCAAAGTTAAATCTACCCAAAGTCAAACAAAGATACTATTAAAATGCCTGCGGTTACCAACCATTACCAGCATTCTCAAACACTCACTACCATTCACAAACATTCAAGCCATTCACAAACATTCAAGCCAACATTCATCACCAACAATCACAAACTTCCACAAACATTCAAGCCAACAATCATCACCAGCATTCATCACAACATTCATAAACATTCACAAACTCCATCAGCGAGCGTCAAAAGGCAGCATAAAGTATCGTAAAGAAGTCATACATAAAACATAACTGAATATATACATACATAATACATAAATAGTTTTCCACCAAGAGGCATGTTAATCTTCTTCTTCTTCTTCTTCAGAGCCAGTGTCCATGTCAGAGTCATTGTCTATGTCAGAGTGACTGAAAGGGGATTACATGATCATTGATATATTCCAATTAGCACCTCATATAAATGATCATAGTTTTAAGAAGAAATGATTACTTCTAGATAAGATATTCCACTTGTGATAATGTGTTGTTTTATGCTAATCTTGGTATAACTACTTTCTAGTTGAATGTCGGTCATCTAGTTGTGTCTCATTATAAGGCTACTATAACCTTGTATGTATGTATGTATGTGAGTGTGTGCATGTGTGGTTGTGTCTCATTATAAGGCTGTTAAGGATAGAGCATAGTTGAATGAACACTTTGTGTCAAACTTCTATTATATTTTGGGCTGACTATGATAAGGAGCATGCTATGCTGACTCCATATACTTTGTTGAGAAACTAATGGGTAAATTCATAATGTAGGCTATTATAACCTTGTATGTATGTATGTGAGTGTGTGCATGTGTGGTTGTGTCTCATTATAAGGCTTTTAAGGAAAGAGCATAGTTGAACGAACACTTTGTGTCAAACTTCTATTATATTTTGGGCTGACTATGATAAGGAGCATGCTATGCTAACTCCATATACTTTATTGAGAAACTAATGGGTAAATTCATAATGTATGCTATTATAACCATGTATGTATGTCTGTGAGTGTGTGTATGTGTGGTTGTTCTCATTATAAGGCTGTTAAGCTAGCTGCCCGTATGGAAAATAGGGGCACCTAGAGTTTAGGTTAAAACAATAAACTCCAGGTCAGTCATGTGACTGGTGTAAGAACTAAAACAGTTATTTAAAACATTACTTTAAAATCAGATATATCAAGGGACCACGTCGTATAACACGGAACGAGTTTCCTCCCAAGAATACCATTGCGTATAACAAAACAGCGCAATGCTTTTTGAAAAAATGAAGTTATTATAAGACTCAAGTCCCATCACACAATGCAACGCAAGCCGGACGATAGAGTTTTACCTTATAATAGCCAAACATGTTTGGTACATTTAAAACAAATCATTTTGATACTATTATAAGTGCATATATGTTTCAAAAAAATAATTTCAATCATAATGTATCAATCATAGGCGACATGAGCGTCTCATGCCACTATGCCGCCACATATAGGTTTACAATCAAAACCGCATGATATCGTATTAGAAGTTGGATTTCCATCGTGAACCAAGGCTAGGGATCGTCCTTTCGATTCGAGACTGCCTAGCTTGAGCCTCAGGATTCAGCTGCAACTGCACCTGGAGCGACAGGGCCGATCCACATTTTAAGTGGAATATAATCCCTGAATAATGCGTTTCCCCGTCCTATGGGGCGTAAGTCTGGTTAATATGTCGACCATATCATCCATCGGCTCCGTAGTGACCGATATAACCGAGGCGTCTCACTTTCCATCATCCACATAAGTAAAAATGTCTGAGCTCCATACCATGACACCACTCCTAGCTAGAAGGAAACGCATGTCCTTCCTGAGGTCCTCTCCCTTTTTGGTTCACACCGGAGTGTGAGGCTCGCGAATTAACGCTATACACAAAGCTATGCTATATTAAAGCCGCGCTTTTATCATCAACCACAAGACTCTGCTTTTCAACAGAAGCCTTGATCATTTGCATCTCAGCATGCCACACAGCCAATTCACCTCATGAGACTGATGTCTATCGATATATAACATCTGAGCTCGTATGTCTCAGAGAATGGTGTTAAGCAAGGGAATAAATTCTACGCCACCAAACAAATATATATTTAATAGAAATCAATCGACATAGAATAAAATCCAATGTCTGACACACATCCATTTACAAGTTCGTTCTAGCTCTGAACGAAACCGGAGGAACCTTATCCTCATAAAATATGTCCAATACAAGAGAGATATTCTCGCATATCCGGTCGATCTCCAAGTACGTCTGGACGATCACCACTTATTACCTTGTATTGAGTGTACAGCCCAATGAAGACATCATTAATCATCAAAACGATGTGAAGACCTCCGGTCTTCAACCACCGTCTTCATCGTCGACTTATCGTCGAATCAGTTATTCAAAATGGGCATAAACCCGGCCTTTCCGAATAACCCACGTATATTATAAACAAGTGCTATAAAAACACAACATACATGTAATAACCCGGAAATTCTGAACCAGTTTTAAATTTTTATTTTGGCAATTTTAATGAATTTTGAATATTTAAAATGGATTATTTTAAATAAAAGCGACGAGAAATTTATTTTGAATATAATTCGAACGTATATATTATATACGTCGTCGTTAGAATATAAATATTTATATATAATTATAAAAGGAATTGAAAATGGCGCGGTAGTTCGATAATTCGATTTCAAACTTCAATTGAATGTACCAGGTGCAAAACAATCCGGATTTTAGTGAAACCAAAACATTAGGATCTATTTGATGATATCTTTCCAACGAATCCGAAAAATCAAGATTTCATAGCGGGAATCAAAAGATATGTCCAGTTGAAAATTCTGAATAGTCGCTATGGAATTCAGGCCCTTAAAAATGGGAATTTTGCAAACGACCTCAGATTTCGACGAAACCACTTTTGTTGGATCCGCAGTGTCAAATTATTGTTAGATTCAAAATTTCATAATTTTTCGAATCAATATGTGAGCGTGGCAAAGGAAAACGCGTTTGACCAGTTTTAGTTGATTTTAATCGACTAGAAATTGGCCATTTTTCAAACGGTCTCGGAATTCGGCGAAACTTGTTTTGTTAGGACCGTATCGTCAATACGAAGCTAGAAAATATTTTTCTGGAATTTTTAGAGTTAGTATGTGACCCCGGTAATTTGAAATGTACGTTTAAAATTCAATTTAGTGATTTAAATGTAAATTCAACGGAAACTGATTGTAATGACCGAATCAGCCTACGATACATATCCCATTGTGTTCGGAATAGGGGTAAAACGCTATGGACGACAGGCGGTGGGCCTCGTTTTGAGGTCATATGTAAAAGTCAACTTTTTCATAATTAAAATAATCAAAAATTGGAATCCTCTCTCCTCTCCCCTTAAATCTCTCTGGCCCCTCCCCCTTTCTGATTTTAAATCGAATTCACAGAGAAAAAGAAAAAAAAAAGAAAAAGGAAGAAGAAGGCGCAGCGGCCACCGCGCCCAGGCGTGACGCCACCCACCGCCGACGAGGCTCCAGCCTCGCCCCTCCTCTTCACGTCGCCGTCGCACAGGCGCTCCGCCCTCCCCCTCACCTCCTCGCCTCCAACTCCCTCTCCCTGTACGCGACCAACGACCCCAAACCACCACTGCAAAAGCCGCCGCCGCCTTGGATGGCGCGCAACCCACCTCCGACGAGCACCCCCAACCCAAAGGCAGCCACCTCAAACCGCTGCAGACCCCAACTCCGACCGCCTAACGCCTGCGCCTCCCCCTTTCCAGTTCACCGTCACAGCGAACCCTAGAAAAAAAGCTGTAAGTATATATATATATATATATATAATTTTGTTTTATAAATCTGATTTTTCTTTTATAGGAAATAGAAGTAAAAAGATATTATTTTTAGAAATAAAAAGAATGATTTTAGTAAATAAAAAAGTGATTTTTATAAAGATTAAAAATCATATGGAAGCGTAGAAGGTAGAAAATATGATTTTTATATTTTTAAAGAATTAAAAATATAATTTTTATATTTTTAAAGTATTAAAGATATAATCTTTCATATTGTAGAAGGATAAAAATGTGATTTTTGTTTATGTAGAGAAGTAAAAATATAATTTTTACATGATAGGAATATTAAAAATAGCATCTTTATATGTGTAGAAAAATAAAAATGTGATTTTTATAATGTTATATGTGAAAAGGCGAAATCTATATTTTTGAAAAGGCGAAATCTATATTTTTGAAAAGGCGAAATCTATATTTTTGAAAAGGCAAATCTTTATTTTTATAAAGGCGAAATCTTTATTTTTATAAAGGCGAAATCTTTATTTTTATAAAGGCGAAATCTTTAAAATTGAAAAGGCGAAATCTTTATAGTCGAAAAGGCGAGACCTTTATATAGAGAATAACGATGTAAAAATAGAATTTTTATCTATATGATATATATTGAATAGCATAGTAAAAATTCGATTTTTATATATTGAATAGCATAGTAAAAATTCGATTTTTATATATATTGAATAGCATAGTAAAAATTCGATTTTTATATATTGAATAGCGAAGTAAAAATTCGATTTTTACATATGTAGTGGCTACAACAACGAAGATGACAAAAATGCGATAACGATGAAGATTTCTATCAAAGAAGAGTCATGATGATTGGATAGCTTTCTGTGAGAATTTCTCACCTTTCAATTTCATTTTCTAGTTATATTTATATACTAGGATGCAGACGGTGCTTAGTAGCACCCGACACAATCGTCCACAGACCATGGACTTGTTTGTTTGATTGCAAAAATTGGTTAGATTATTTGATTGAAATTTGAGTTGTTTGGTGAAATGAATGGATTTGATTGATGTGTGAATGGCGTGGGCCTTCACTAGACCGGGGATAAGGCGAGGCCTCGTCCCGTTTCTAGTATCGTGCCGTTATGCCGCCGAAATTTTCTAAAATATGTTAGAAAAATAAAAATATCATTTTTATTGTGTAAACGAACTGAATAGAAATCCATGTGTTGAAATAAAATATTTTATCGTTAAAAACATAATTTTTAACGTGGAAGTGAATAAAATAAAATATTCATTTACAAACCGGACGGTTTGTTTATGTACACCTATTTGAAGGACATTGATTGGGACGATAAATTTTACACATCGCCCAACTGCACAAATAAAATCTGTGTTTGTTGATTTGAAACCCCACACGGGTGTTGGGATGAAATTTGAAGTTCACTCATCCTGATTGATTAAATATGTCGATCGATTGATTGACAGGCTGTTATAAGCGTTAGATATCTATATTTGATGCTTATACAGCGTAGTGCACTTTGGTTGATGGTTGATTATTTTTCAATGCTATTATATACGTGTGATGTATGAAAATCCATATAATTAACATTATATGGTAATTGATTGGGCCTCATTCCAATTTAGAAGATAAAGAATATTATAAAATAAAGGTTCATGTGTTGACTGTACTCATCCGTTGAGATTAGTCATGTGTTGAACGAAATATTTTAATAATAAAATTTACATCTTTATCAATATAAAGTAAAGGTTCATGTGTTGACTGTACTCATCCGTTGAGATTAGTCATGTGTTGAACTAAATATTTTAATAATAAAATTTACATCTTTATCAATATAAAGTAAATGTTCATGTGTTGACTGTACTCATCCGTTGAGATTAGTCATGTGTTGAACAAAATATTTTAATAATAAAATTTACATCTTTATCAATATAAAATAAAGGTTCATGTGTTGACTGTACTCATCCGTTGAGATTAGTCATGTGTTGAACGAAATATTTTGATAATAACAAATATTTTGATAATAGAAAATATTTGAAATAGAATATTTGAAATAGAATATTTGAAAATAGAAATACATTAAGCCGTGTTGATTAGATTGACGCCATTTTGACGTGAACGATATTTATATCGATTTTATTCATTTCGAAATGAATTGAATTGAAAACGATTTCGAAATGAATTGAATAGATAACGAATTTGATTTCAATTGAATATATAACGAATTTGATTTGAATAGAAAACGAATATGATTTCAATTGAATATATAACGAATTTGATTTGAATAGAAAACGAATTTGATTTCAATTGAATATATAACGAATTTGATTTGAATATTTAACGAATTTGATTTCAATTGAATATATAACGAATTTGATTCGAATAGAAAACGAATTTGATTTGATTTGAATATATAACGAATTTGATTTCAATGGAATATATAACGAATTTGATTCGAATAGAAAACCAATTTGAATTGAATCGAATAGAAAACCAATTTGAATTGAATCGAATAGAAAACGACTTTGGAATTGAATTGAATTGAAAACGAATTCAAATTGAATTGAAAGCGAATTGAAATGAATTCAAATTGAATTGAAATGAATTCAAATTGAATTGAAATTTGAATTGAATAGAAATGAATTTTAAAACGATTTATAAAGAAGAATTCAATTTTGATTTGAATTGAAATGGAAGTTGAAATTGCTTTTGAAACGAATTTAAAACTATTTATATAATTCGTTTTAAATAGAAATCGACGAAATATATATTATATATATATTATATATATATATAATATAATGGCCTGAATAGAACGCGCCGCACCGCGGCAGTTCGTGAATTTCGACCATTTATTTCAAACGGACATTACGGGAGATCCGACCGTCGGATTCTCCTAAAACCGGAACCGCTGGGTTCGTATCGAAAAGAGCTTTCTAACGAATATTAGAAATTTGAAATCTAACGGTTGGATTTGGAGATACGTCCAAATCAAATTTGAAAAAGGTCGCTGTAAGTGCAGTTCGATGGCCATTGTTGGAAATCGATTGTACGGGCCTTAATAAAATTATTAAAAATAGTAATAATTTGTGTAAAATCATAAGAAATGATTTGGGAAAATTTGGGATGAAAAACTCCATATTTGAAAAGATAAAAATAGATTTTATCAAAATGAACTAGTTTGAACTAAATTTAAAACCCGATTTGTTTTTAAATAAATAAATTAGATTTAAAAAGGAGTTTTAAATAATCGGAATTCCTAATATATTTGATTTAAATTGAACTAGAATTGATTTGTGGGTTCATCGTGAACGGTGTTTTAAATAACACTAGTTCTGTAACCCGTTACTAAATATAATGTGATTTGGGTTTGTCGTGAACTGTGTTTTAAATAACACCTAGTTCTTTAACCCAGTAAAAGGAGTTTTAACGAATCTGCAATTAGGTTGAAATGTGAATCTATAATCTAAATTATCAAATTTAGAAATGAGCGAGAATGGAGTATCGCCAGTTTTGCTCCAAAGCGATAGTTAAATCTTTAATTAGATTTGAACGTGAAATGGTAATTAATTTTACTGACAACACCATGGTATTAGATATGGAGTATTACCAGTTTTGCTTCATGGGATGAATAGGTTGGTATTGGGAAATAAAATAAATAATTACTTCGGTGTAGTTCGCTAATCTCGACTAGTTTGGAAAACCATAATTTGGTTTGAAATGACATCCAAAGGAAGATTAAAGGATAAATTTTAAAGAATTTATCTTGGATAAAATTAATGGGAACCTTTCCCTAGGAATATTCTGAACTGGAATGAGGCGTATGTTGTGTTCGTGTAACATTTGTTTTTAATATACGCGGGTTGTTCAGAAAGGCCGGGTTTGTACCCATTCTGAATAACCGATTCGACGATATGTCGAAGATGAAGACGGTGGTCGAAGACCGGAAGTTTTCACATCGTTTGGATTATTACTGACGATCCTGATTGGGCTGTACACCCAAGAGGATGGAAATAGTTGGTGGTCGTCCAGACGTACTTGGAGATGGATGGATATGCGAGGAAAGTGCCTCCGGTTTCGTTCAGACCCAGAACGGACTTGTAAATGGATTGTGTGTCTGACATTGGATTTTATTCTATGTTGATTGATTTCTATTAAATATACATCTGTTTGGCGGCGGAGAATTTATTCTTTTGCTTAACGCCCTTCTCTGAGACGTACGAGCTCAGAGGTTGTATATCGATGGACATCAGTCGCATGGCATGAATTGCCCGTGTGGCACGCTAAGATGCAATGATCAAGGCTTCTGTTGAAAAGCAAAGTCTTGTGGTTGATGATCAAAGCACGCCTACGTGGCAGCTTTGTGTATAACGTGAATTCGCGAGCCTCACACCTCGGTATGAGTCAAAAACGGGATACGGACTGCAGGGAGAGCACGACGTTTCTTTCTAGCTTTGGTGGTGTCAGTGACTTACCAGCCCTGACATTTATATACTTTTCACCTATGTGGTTGTTGGAATGCAAGGCGCCTCGATTATAGGTCTGTATGGACCAGGAAACGTGTGTTCAGGCATAACTAATCCTCTAACGTAAGTGAGGACCGGCCCTGAAGCATCCAGGGGTTGCCCAGAGTGCGTAGCCCTGGGACATTTGCTAGAGTGTCTCGAACGCGGAGAGGAGCTTGCCCCTTGCCTCGACTCATGACGGAAATCCAATTTCCAATATGTGTATTGTGGTTTTAATTGTCGAACTAGTATGGCGACATGATATATGGTACCCATGCCGTCTATGATTTATATTTATGATTGAAATTGTTTTGACACTATACACTTATTATAGTATCAAATGATTTGTTTTAAACGTACCAAGCATGTTTGGCTATTATAAGGGAAAACCCTATCCTCCGGCTTGCGTTGCATTGTGTGATGGGACCTGGGTCTTATAATAGCTTCATTTTTCGAAAAAGCATTGCGCTGTTTATTCAATGCACTGGTATTCTTGGGAGGAAACCCGTTCCGTGTTATACGGCATGGTCCCTTGAATTACTCTCTTTTAAAGTAAAGTTTTAAATAACTGTTTTAGTTCTCACACCAGTCACATGACTGACCTAGAGTTTATTGTTTTAACCTAAACTCTGGGTGCCCTTATTTTCTACACGGGCAGCTAGTAGTTTTGGTTTTGCAGATTTATATTCACAGGATCCTGGTTTACAGCTGGAATGATATCCGGAAAGCTCTGTATCCGTATATCACCTTCAGTTGTGCTTTGTATTATTTTCCGTTGATATGTAACTTATTGTAATCCCTGTTATTTGTCGAATGTAATTTATTCAATTATACTCTGTATATTCTTGTATTCTGATGGAATTGTTGTAATTAGCAATGAAATGTTCTTCCGTCTGCGTTCTGATTTGTCCTGTTCTCAAACGATCAGGGGTTTCGAACAGTCTAGATCGGTTTAACGACTGATTCGGATCAAGCGAAATTCCCGGCCCTCACATTTGGTATTAGAGCTTTGGTTTACAGAGCTCGAGAACAAGACACATTAGAACCATACGAAAGAATTCATCAGATATTGGATTAGTAATATCCAATTAGAATGACTCGTTAGAGATAGGATCAGTAGTATCCTAGAACGAGTGTGAAGAGTATATTTTTCAAATGAAAACAATTTTGTTTCAAAAATTTAAATCACTTTATACGTATTTGAATATTTATTTATTTTGAATATGGACAATCTAGTATATTAAAGGTATTGCATATACGCGTCATGAACGTATATTCGAAGTTTTAATATATTAGATAGATATAGAGTCACACTCTAGTCGTCCGGACATGGTCCTGATGATGAAGTATACCATCACCAGTATTTATTTTCGAGTGACGAAGGTGTGATATCTATATATTTCCATTAGACTGGTGTGAGAACCAAAACTAATATAGCTAGAACACATTGTTGTGAATTGGCATCAAAAACAAGATTTTCTGTATATGTATCAAATTTTATGAATTTGGAAACTCTAATCCACTAATTGATTGATGTTTGTGTTGATTGTTTATTTGTTTGTTAATTTTGAACCATTTAGCCTAATTGAATCAAATATTGGATTGTATTGAAAATTGGTCGCATTTGCTTGCATATACATATACTTACATTGAACAGGTCATAGCAAGGACGCTAGAGCCGAAGAATAAAATTTGTTTGCCCGACAAATAAGTACATGTTTACTACATAATTTACTGTTTTGTTTGGGTGATGATGATTTTATGAGCCTATTGGCTAGCCGCTTGGCTTTTTCTTTTTCTTTTTGAGATCAGAAGGCCTATATGGCAATTTCGGGATTTTCCCGTGGCTCCCGGTGCAGGGGAGGTTATGGCGAAATTTTTCGAAAATTACGGGTGTTAGACAAATTTTTGAAAATTTGAAAATTCTCAGAAACAGAAAAGTTGGAGAATGGAAGCCAAATCGAACGTAGAGTTGATTAATCAAACCACTTTTCGACTTTGTTCCTTTTCGGGGATGAAAAGTTTTAAGTGGGGGAGATTGTAATAACCCGGAAATTCTGAACCAGTTTAAAATTTTTATTTTGGCAATTTTAATGAATTTTGAATATTTAAAATAGATTATTTTAAATAAAAGCGACGAGAAATTTATTTTGAATATAATTCGAACGTATATATTATATACGTCGTCGTTAGAATATAAATATTTATATATAATTGTAAAAGGAATTGAAAATGGCGCGGTAGTTCGATAATTCGATTTCAAACTTCAATTGAATGTACCGGGTGCAAAACAATTCGGATTTTAGTGAAACCAAAACATTAGGATCTATTTGATGATATCTTTCCAACGAATCCGAAAAATCAAGATTTCATAGCGGGAATCAAAAGATATGTCCAGTTGAAAATTCTGAATAGTCGTTATGGAATTCAGGCCCTTAAAAATGGGAATTTTGCAAACGACTTCGGATTTCGACGAAACCACTTTTGTTGGATCCGCAGTGTCAAATTATTGTTAGATTCCAAATTTCATAATTTTTCGAATCAATATGTGAGCGTGGCAAAGGAAAACGCGTTTGACCAGTTTCAGTTGATTTTAATCGACTAGAAATTGGCGATTTTTCAAACGGTCTCGGAATTCGGCGAAACTTATTTTGTTAGGACCGTATCGTCAATACAAAGCTAGAAAATATTTTTCTGGAATTTTTAGAGTTAGTATGTGACCCCGGTAATTTGAAATGTACGTTTAAAATTCAATTTAGTGATTTAAATGTAAATTCAACGGAAACTGATTGTAACGACCGAATCAGCCTACGATACATATCCCATTGTGTTCGGAATGGGGGTAAAACGCTATGAACGACAGGCGGTGGGCCTCGTTTTGAGGTCATATGTAAAAGTCAACTTTTTCATAATTAAAATAATCAAAAATTGGAATCCTCTCTCCTCTCCCCTTAAATCTCTCTGGCCCCTCCCCCTTTCTGATTTTAAATCGAATTCACAGAGAAAAAGAAAAAAAAAAGAAAAAGGAAGAAGAAAGCGCAGCGGCCACCGCGCCCAGGCGTGACGCCACCCACCGCCGACGAGGCTCCAGCCTCGCCCCTCCTCTTCACGTCGCCGTCGCACAGGCGCTCCGCCCTCCCCCTCACCTCCTCGCCTCCAACTCCCTCTCCCTGTACGCGACCAACGACCCCAAACCACCACTGCCAAAGCCGCCGCCGCCTTGGATGGCGCGCAACCCACCTCCGGCGAGCACCCCAACCCAAAGGCAGCCACCTCAAACCGCTGCAGACCCCAACTCCGATCGCCTAACGCCTGCGCCTCCCCCTTTCCAGTTCACCGACACAGCGAACCCTAGAAAAAAAGCTGTAAGTATTTATATATATAATTTTGTTTTATAAATCTGATTTTTCTTTTATAGGAAATAGAAGTAAAAAGATATTATTTTTAGAAATAAAAAGAATGATTTTAGTAAATAAAAAAGTGATTTTTATAAAGATTAAAAATCATATGGAAGCGTAGAAGGTAGAAAATATGATTTTTATATTTTTAAAGAATTAAAAATATAATTTTTATATTTTTAAAGTATTAAAGATATAATCTTTCATATTGTAGAAGGATAAAAATGTGATTTTTGTTTATGTAGAGAAGTAAAAATATAATTTTTACATGATAGGAATATTAAAAATAGCATCTTTATATGTGTAGAAAAATAAAAATGTGATTTTTATAATGTTATATGTGAAAAGGCGAAATCTATATTTTTGAAAAGGCGAAATCTATATTTTTGAAAAGGCAAATCTTTATTTTTATAAAGGCGAAATCTTTATTTTTATAAAGGCGAAATCTTTAAAATTGAAAAGGCGAAATCTTTATAGTCGAAAAGGCGAGACCTTTATATAGAGAATAACGATGTAAAAATAGAATTTTTATCTATATGATATATATTGAATAGCATAGTAAAAATTCGATTTTTATATATTGAATAGCATAGTAAAAATTCGATTTTTATATATATTGAATAGCATAGTAAAAATTCGATTTTTATATATTGAATAGCGAAGTAAAAATTCGATTTTTACATATGTAGTGGCTACAACAACGAAGATGACAAAAATGCGATAATGATGAAGATTTCTATCAAAGAAGAGTCATGATGATTGGATAGCTTTCTGTGAGAATTTCTCACCTTTCAATTTCATTTTCTAGTTATATTTATATACTAGGATGCAGACGGTGCTTAGTAGCACCCGACACAATCGTCCACAGACCATGGACTTGTTTGTTTGATTGCAAAAATTGGTTAGATTATTTGATTGAAATTTGAGTTGTTTGGTGAAATGAATGGATTTGATTGATGTGTGAATGGCGTGGGCCTTCACTAGACCGGGGATAAGGCGAGGCCTCGTCCCGTTTCTAGTATCGTGCCATTATGCCGCCGAAATTTTCTAAAATATGTTAGAAAAATAAAAATATCATTTTTATTGTGTAAACGAACTGAATAGAAATCCATGTGTTGAAATAAAATATTTTATAGTTAAAAACATAATTTTTAACGTGGAAGTGAATAAAATAAAATATTCATTTATAAACCGGACGGTTTGTTTATGTACACCTATTTGAAGGACATTGATTGGGACGATAAATTTTACACATCGCCCAACTGCACAAATAAAATCTGTGTTTGTTGATTTGAAACCCCACACGGGTGTTGGGATGAAATTTGAAGTTCACTCATCCTGATTGATTAAATATGTCGATCGATTGATTGACAGGCTGTTATAAGCGTTAGATATCTATATTTGATGCTTATACAGCGTAGTGCACTTTGGTTGATGGTTGATTATTTTTCAATGCTATTATATACGTGTGATGTATGAAAATCCATATAATTAACATTATATGGTAATTGATTGGGCCTCATTCCAATTTAGAAGATAAAGAATATTATAAAATAAAGGTTCATGTGTTGACTGTACTCATCCGTTGAGATTAGTCATGTGTTGAACGAAATATTTTAATAATAAAATTTACATCTTTATCAATATAAAGTAAAGGTTCATGTGTTGACTGTACTCATCCGTTGAGATTAGTCATGTGTTGAACTAAATATTTTAATAATAAAATTTACATCTTTATCAATATAAAGTAAATGTTCATGTGTTGACTGTACTCATCCGTTGAGATTAGTCATGTGTTGAACGAAATATTTTAATAATAAAATTTACATCTTTATCAATATAAAATAAAGGTTCATGTGTTGACTGTACTCATCCGTTGAGATTAGTCATGTGTTGAACGAAATATTTTGATAATAACAAATATTTTGATAATAGAAAATATTTGAAATAGAATATTTGAAATAGAATATTTGAAAATAGAAATACATTAAGCCGTGTTGATTAGATTGACGCTATTTTGACGTGAACGATATTTATATCGATTTTATTCATTTCGAAATGAATTGAATTGAAAACGATTTCGAAATGAATTGAATAGATAACGAATTTGATTTCAATTGAATATATAACGAATTTGATTTGAATAGAAAACGAATTTGATTTCAATTGAATATATAACGAATTTGATTTGAATAGAAAACGAATTTGATTTCAATTGAATATATAACGAATTTGATTTGAATATATAACGAATTTGATTTCAATTGAATATATAACGAATTTGATTTGAATAGAAAACGAATTTGATTTGAATATATAACGAATTTGATTTCAATGGAATATATAACGAATTTGATTCGAATAGAAAACCAATTTGAATTGAATCGAATAGAAAACCAATTTGAATTGAATCGAATAGAAAACCAATTTGAATTGAATCGAATAGAAAACGACTTTGGAATTGAATTGAATTGAAAACGAATTCAAATTGAATTGAAAGCAAATTGAAATGAATTCAAATTGAATTGAAATTTGAATTGAATAGAAATGAATTTTAAAACGAATTTATAAAGAAGAATTCAATTTTGATTTGAATTGAAATGGAAGTTGAAATTGCTTTTGAAACGGATTTAAAACTATTTATATAATTCGTTTTAAATAGAAATCGACGAAATATATATTATATATATATTATATATATAATATAATGGCCTGAATAGAACGCGTCGCTCCGCGGCAGTTCATGAATTTCGACCATTTATTTCAAACGGACATTACAGGAATTCCGACCGTCGGATTCTTCTAAAACCGGAACCGTTGGGTTCGTATCAAAAAGAGCTTTCTAACGAATATTAGAAATTTGAAATCTAACGGTTGTGTAACACCCCACACCCGCTAAGGTCACTCACAAAGGGAATGCCTTAGTTTTGGTGGAGTATTTTTAGTGAGTATAGAACAGAAAAATTACAACGGGACAGATATAAGTAATACTTGGAAATTTTAAAACATCATTTCATTAACAAAACATGTTTGGTTACATCACAAAACCATAACAAGAGTCAAGTACATAATATCCATCCTGATAAAATAGAAGTACATAATCCCATTACATAGACAATAGCCAAAAGATAAATCGAGCTCTACTTCTACGGTCCAAGCCCCAAAAGATAGATATAGCGGTCTGGTCCAAGCCCACTAGTGCTAGGCCCACTCTGATAACCTGTGGGTTGGGAAAAAAAGATAAACAACAACGGGGTCAGACATAAGTCTGAGTGAGTCCTATAACCCTAACAATACAATCATTAAAGTAATTAGGGTATGATATAAACAAGATACGGTACCTCTGGGGATAATGACTACAATAAGTAGCCCACAAAACACCGGATGTACTACGATAATCGAGACGACGTATTTATCCACCCAAGGATAATTACTAGCTTACACCACCCCAGACCTACCCACCCAAGGGTAATTCCTACACTGCACCACACCAGTTCTACCCACCTAGAGTAATTCCTACTTAAAGGTTGATCCCACTTAAAGACTTAGAAAATATAACTAGTAGTTTCCGGTACTTCTAGCTGACCACGTAGGTGCCGTCTGCCCCTACCTCCACTAGGTGTACCTAGTTATCTTACCCAGTAGTTTCGTGTACCCCTACATAGGTGCCGTCTGCCCCTATCTTTACTAGGTGTACCTAGTTATCTTACCCAGTAGTTTCGTGTACCCCTACATAGGTGCCGTCTGCCCCTATCTTTACTAGGTGTACCCACTACTCCCAAGCGATCGGCTCCCTAACGTAGATACCCGTGCTGGTCCCACAGTGGGGTGTATCACTCCCCTAAAGTGGCCACCTGATAATATCAACGGTGCACGGCTTTATATCTACACGATGCAACAACGGCTTATCTACCAGCCCGGGCCCACACACGCATATGAAACCCGTTGGACTTGCGTTGCCACCGCTACCCCGTTTTGGCCTCTTATAATCAAGCCCAATATGTGTGTCCCGTCACTCGACATGGGTCGAGCCCACAAAGATACGTTTGGGATATTGGTTGAAATGGGCCCCCACAAGCTACTACTTAAGCTTGTCATTAATCTAGTGCATCCCACTTAACCTCTTTTTATAATCATGCCCCCTTACACGTTAAGGTTTGGTTAAGTCATCTAATTACATTTTAATTGCCACTTAAGGCGCCCACTAGATTTATGCATGCCACCCAAGGCACTTACTTGATTCCCACATGCCACCCAAGGCACTTACTTGATTCCCACATGCCACCCAAGGCACTTACTTAACCCTTTAATCATGTTTAATTACATGTTCCACTTTGGTTAAGTATTCTAATCGTATTTTCTATTGCCACCCAAGGCAACCCACTAGTTTCCTCATGCCACGCAAGGCACCCCCACTAGTTACTACATGCCACCCAAGGCACCCACTTAGCCCCTCATGTCCCACTACATGCTCATATGGTTAAGTGCTTCTTAATTAATTAAGACCGTGATCTCCCATAAAGACCTCCCACATTAGACTGGCTGTTATGACCGCCTGGTTAAGCCGGTAGAGTCCGGGCAGTCTTACGTCATAACAGAGTCTAACCTCGTGTCTTTACCTTAATCACGTATTTAATTTGTGGCTAAGACCTCTCACATTGGGCTGACATTTGTAGCAACTGGTTAAGCCGGTCGGGTCCGGGCAGTTTTACACTACAAATGAGTCCAACCTCGTGTCTTAGTCGATTAATTACACCTAATTAATCACCCCCATATTAATTATCCCTAATTAATATCAAGTTTTCCATAACATGGGTAGACCTAACTCAATAGGTAAATTCCCATGGGGTAGACCTAACTCAATAGGTAAATTCCCACTTATGGTAATTTATTTTTATGGTGTGTTTAATCATACCCAACCATTCTTTAATTAACATATTTACCAACCCCATCGTTTCCCCACGTAAATCGTTCTCATTTCATGACATAACAAAGGGGAAGATCATCACAAATATCATGGGTTTAGCATACAACTTTGTCATGGGTTAAGAGGATGTCAACTTGCATATATGAGCATATATTAACCCAACCACATTTAACCCCAAACTTGCACATTATCATACACATGTCTTGCACAACATGTTGAACTTGCATATAAGCATTCTCATAACTTGCATAACATGTTAGACATGCATTTAAGCCTACACATATCTTGCATAAGCATTCACATACTTGCATGGGCATTCATATACTTGCATAAACATTCACATACTTGCATATCACATTAAGCTCGCATTTAAGCATATACATAACTTGCATAACATCATGCACATAACTTGCAAAATCTCATAAACTTAACTTGCATAACACCATGCACATAACTTGCATATGAACTTGCATAACAACATGCACATAACCTACATAACATCATGCACATAACTTGCATAACATGTTGAGCTTGCATGTAAGCATAACTTGCATAATATGTCGAACTTGCATATATGACTTGCATCTTAAAAGAGGGTAAACATGCATAGCATATAAAGGTGCCATCTTGCATATGTATATACCATTTTTAAAAGGGTAAACTTGCATGTCATGATTTATGCATAATACCAAACACTTAGCATGCATAAAACCACTTACTTATCATGCATAGAATCAAATACTTATTATGCATAAAATCAAATACTTATTTTGCATAAACCCACCACTTAACTTGCATAAACCCAAACACTTAACATGCATAAAACCCAATACTTAGTATGCATACAATCAAATACTTAGCATGCATAACATCAAATACTTAGCATGCATAACATCAAATACTTAGCATGCATAACATCAAACACTTAGCATGCATAACATCAAATACTTAGTATGCATAACATCAAATACTTAGCATGCATAAAATCACATGCATAACTTGCATATCATGTTACATATAACTTGCATATATTCTCACATATTGTTTGCATAACATGTTACATATGCATAAATGTTTAACATAGTGTTTTGCATCATAAAACATGGCCTTAAACTTGCATTTAACATAAAACTTGCAAATCACATATCATACAAACTTGCATAAACACATTTATCCACAAACATAGCCATGTCTTATCACATCCTACCATAATCAATTTAACAATTGATTATTAAAACCATAGGAACTCACCAAAACTAAGATTAGCAAACTCATGAAGTAAAACTAGTTGCCAAATATGAAGAAGAAGATGATTAGGGGTTGATTAGCTTGCAACTCTCTTCATTGATTTGTGGAGGCCATGACCAAGTTTCATTTTGCCATAGTTTAGTTACAAGATTTAATTATGAATGAATTAGGGTAGGGTTAGGGTCTTATTTATAGGATTAGGTAGTGTTTTAGGCCCTTAGATTAACCCTAAATTAATTTAGGTCCGTCAGATTTAGGAAACCTCTAGAACCAAGCCCAGCCCTAGCCAGAAAACCAGATCTGGTGCACCCAAGCACCCTGGTTCGACACGCCGTGTCGACAGGCAAGTCGACAGGCAAGTCGACACCCCTGTCGACAGGCCTGTCGACAGCCCTGTCGACATGGTCAGGGCGGGAATCTTCCCGCCTGGCCCCGCTGGTTCTAATTTCAAATCCTAATTTAAATTTCTAAATCTGTTTTTAAGTTTTAAATTTTATGCAAACTTCTTTGGGCCATAACCGGGCCATACGGACTCCGATTCTCGAAAACTCGGACTCTATTTCGCGTATTTTTCCGAGACGAACGCAATAACGCAGCCCGTTACCCCCAATTCCCATGTCTGAGATTATTTATCCTAAAATTAGTGAATTTTAGTATTAACTAAAATTCGGGGTGTTACAGGTTGGATTTGGAGATACGTCCAAATCAAATTTGAAAAAGGTCGCTGTAAGTGCAGTTCGATGGCCATTGTTGGAAATCGATTGTACGGGCCTTAATAAAATTATTAAAAATAGTAATAATTTGTGTAAAATCATAAGAAATGATTTGGGAAAATTTGGGATGAAAAACTCCATATTTGAAAAGATAAAAATAGATTTTATCAAAATGAACTAGTTTGAACTAAATTTAAAACCCGATTTGTTTTTAAATAAATAAATTAGATTTAAAAAGGGGTTTTAAATAATCGGAATTCCTAATATATTTGATTTAAATTGAACTAGAATTGATTTGTGGGTTCATCGTGAACGGTGTTTTAAATAACACTAGTTCTGTAACCCGATACTAAATATAATGTGATTTGGGTTTGTCGTGAACTGTGTTTTAAATAACACCTAGTTCTTTAACCCAGTAAAAGGAGTTTTAACGAATCTGCAATTAGGTTGAAATGTGAATCTATAATCTAAATTATCAAATTTAGAAATGAGCGAGAATGGAGTATCGCCAGTTTTGCTCCAAAGCGATAGTTAAATCTTTAATTAGATTTGAACGTGAAATGGTAATTAATTTTACTGACAACACCATGGTATTAGATATGGAGTATTACCAGTTTTGCTTCATGGGATGAATAAGTTGGGATTGGGAAATAAAATAAATAATTACTTCGGTGTAGTTCGCTAATCTCGACTAGTTTGGAAAACCATAATTTGTTTTGAAATGACATCCAAAGGAGGATTAAAGGATAAATTTTAAAGAATTTATCTTGGATAAAATTAATGGGAACCTTTCCCTAGGAATATTCTGAACTGGAATGAGGCGTATGTTGTGTTCGTGTAACATTTGTTTTTAATATACGCGGGTTGTTCGGAAAGGCCGGGTTTATACCCATTCTGAATAACCGATTCGACGATATGTCGAAGATGAAGACGGTGGTCGAAGACCGGAAGTTTTCACATCGTTTGGATTATTACTGACGATCCTGATTGGGCTGTACACCCAAGAGGATGGAAATAGTTGGTGGTCGTCCAGACGTACTTGGAGATGGATGGATATGCGAGGAAAGTGCCTCCGGTTTCGTTCAGACCCAGAACGGACTTGTAAATGGATTGTGTGTCTGACATTGGATTTTATTCTGTGTTGATTGATTTCTATTAAATATACATCTGTTTGGCGGCGGAGAATTTATTCTTTTGCTTAACGCCCTTCTCTGAGGCGTACGAGCTCAGAGGTTGTATATCGATGGACATCAGTCGCATGGCATGAATTGCCCGTGTGGCATGCTAAGATGCAATGATCAAGGCTTCTGTTGAAAAGCAAAGTCTAGTGGTTGATGATCAAAGCACGCCTACGTGGCAGCTTTGTGTATAACGTGAATTCACGAGCCTCACACCTCGGTATGAGTCAAAAACGGGATACGGACTGCAGGGAGAGCACGACGTTTCTTTCTAGCTTTGGTGGTGTCAGTGACTTACCAGCCCTGACATTTATATACTTTTCACCTATGTGGTTGTTGGAATGCGAGGCGCCTCGATTATAGGTCTGTAAGGACCGGGAAACGTGTGTTCAGGCATAACTAATCCTCTAACGTAAGTGAGGACCGGCCCTGAAGCATCCAGGGGTTGCCCAGAGTGCGTAGCCCTGGGACATTTGCTAGAGTGTCTCGAACGCGGAGAGGAGCTTGCCCCTTGCCTCGACTCATGACGGAAATCCAATTTCCAATACGTGTATTGCGGTTTTAATTGTAGAACTAGTATGGCGACATGATATATGGTACCCATGCCGTCTATGATTTATATTTATGATTGAAATTGTTTTGACACTATACACTTATTATAGTATCAAATGATTTGTTTTAAACGTACCAAGCATGTTTGGCTATTATAAGGGAAAACCCTATCCTCCGGCTTGCGTTGCATTGTGTGATGGGACCTGGGTCTTATAATAGCTTCATTTTTCGAAAAAGCATTGCGCTGTTTATTCTATGCACTGGTATTCTTGGGAGGAAACCCGTTCCGTGTTATATGGCGTGGTCCCTTGAATTACTCTCTTTTAAAGTAAAGTTTTAAATAACTGTTTTAGTTCTCACACCAGTCACATGACTGACCTGGAGTTTATTGTTTTAACCTAAACTCTGGGTGCCCTTATTTTCTACACGGGCAGCTAGTAGTTTTGGTTTTGCATATTTATATTCACAGGATCCTGGTTTACAGCTGGAATGATATCCGGAAAGCTCTGTATCCGTATATCACCTTCAGTTGTGCTTTGTATTATTTTCCGCTGATATGTAACTTATTGTAATCTCTGTTATTTGTCAAATGTAATTTATTCAATTATACTCTGTATATTCTTGTATTCTGATGGAATTGTTGTAATTAGCAATGAAATGTTCTTCCGTCTGCGTTCTGATTTGTCCTGTTCTCAAACGATCAGGGGTTTCGAACGGTCTAGATCGGTTTAACGACTGATTCGGATCGAGCGAAATTCCTTGCCGTCACAATACACCTTATTCAAATTCTGAATACTCTTTTATTTAAATATTCACATCCTTTGGGAAATGTTCCCATTAATTTTATCAAAGATAAATTCTTTAAATTTATTCTTTAATCTTCCATAGGATATTAATTCAAACCAAATTAAGGTTTATCCAAACTAGTCGGGATTAGTGAACCTTACCGAAGTAATCATTTATTATATTTCCCAATCCCAACCTATTCATCCCATGGAGCAAAACTGGTAATACTCCATATCTAACACCACGGTGTTATCTGTAAAATTATTTACCATTTCACGTTCAAATCTAATTAAAGATTTAACTACGGCTTGGAGCAAAACCGGTGATACTCCATTCTCGATCATTTCATGAATTCGATAAATTTAATTATCTCATTCACATTCCAATCTAATTAAAGATTCATTAAAACTCTAATTCAGTTTTAATCTCAAAAATCATTACTTAATGATTATTCAAAGTTAAGAAATTAATCTTATCTTTAACTTGGTTAAAGAACTAATGTCATTTAAAACACAATTCATGATAAGCCCAAATCATATTCCATTATTTATGGAATCTTCACAGAAAACAAATCAACATATATAATCGATATAAACTTCCATATCCAACCACTAATATAAATGGAGTAACGGCAAAACCTTTTAAATTCCATGTATAGTAACAGTCTTCCTCCATAGAAGTTCACTTCGATTATTATCCAATCGAATTCCATTCCATTCGAATTAATTATATTATTAAATTGGAAAACTTTTTCTTTGGAAAACTCCCCTAAATCTCAATTAAAAGATTTATATAAATCCCAAATTATATTTCACTGTTAATCGGGTCAAAGAACGAATGTCGTTAAAAACACAGTTCACGATAAACCCGGTTCACACTACTACAAAAGTGGGCAAATTCGACACTAATTTTATGTGGACTTATATTGAAAAAGCATTGCAGTAGCCCCTTTTTTCAAATAGGCAACACCAGAGACCCGCGGGATCTGCGGCCGTTGCCTTAGCCCTCTAAGGCAACGCTTTTGCCCATCTACTACCACGGAAAGAAAGTGTTGCATTATAGCCGTAATGCAACACTTTCTGCACATAATGCAACACTATTCAGCGTTGCCTTAAGCATTAGTTAGGGCCTGGCTTCTAGTGAGGCTACGTCATCTTTCCACGTCAGCTGTCTACGTGTCACACGACACGTCATCTCTCCATGTCAGCTGCCCATGTGTCACATGCCACAGCAGCTATCCATATCAGTTGTGGGGTCCACGTGCGATGGGTAATTAATTGTATTTAATTTAATGCAACACCATTATCATGAAATGCAATATCAATAAAAGCTAACGCAACAGTAGAAGAAGGCAAATGCCACACTAAAAGATAGCAAATACAATGCTTTAATTAAAAAATTTGCGATACATGTTTTGTACAAGAAACTCATCCAAAGCAATTGTTTTAATTATCCAAATATCAAAACTCAAAAATCAGCTAAACCGTTTTCTTCATTGTATACAGTAAGCTCGAACTATAGTAGTTTCGGTTTTGCAGATATTACATTCACAGGATCTTGGGTTTACAGCTGAAGCTATATTCGGAACGCTTTGTATCTGTGTATTTCTTTCAGTTGTGTTATGTATTATTTTTCCGCTGCTAAGTAATGTATTTCAATCTCTGACATTTATCAAATGTATAATATTTGTTCATACTCTGTATATTCTTGTACTCTGATGTAAATTGTTGTAATAAACAATGAAATGTTCTTCTGTTTGTGTTCTGATTTATCGTGTTCTCAACTCAATTCGGGCTTTCCTGTAAGGACGAGTTTGGTTCGTTTCAAGACCCAATGGAAAAAAATGAAAATATATTTACATATATGTAAATATTAATGAGTCATTATTGATTGAACAGTAATGGTCATATATGCATGTGACATTTTTATGAAGCTGTTACAAAAGAATAAAAATATGGTATTTGATCTTGCAATGAATTATAATCAATTAAGATTGATTATCATTTATCTTTTTTGATATATCTTAGAATTTTGACTTTAAGTTTGCATAATGTTTAATGCTTAACGTTTTTGCAAAGGTGGGATATTCTCTAGTTTGTAGGATAAGAAACAAGTTAGACTTCGGGAGTTTGTATGCTTTTCCTGTCTAAATTGAAGACATGCTAAACCTTTTGTACTTGACTCTGTCCTCTACAAACAGTCATGCATTTTACGCCATGTTCAGTTAATGCATATTTTAAATAGCCCAAATTTAAGTTAATGTAGATTTTAAAGTATTGTAACATGCGCTGTAATTTCTTTAAAATTATTTTCAAATATAAAATATCAACGTCTGCACATATATACAAATATTGAATATTTATCCATGCACGATGGTTATTAAATCTAAAAAATAAACAAAAAATTTGACTAAACATTTTTTTTTTAAAGTTGATCATAGCTAGTATGAAAAATATACAAATATGATGCTAATAAAATGCGTTTATTACAAACTTATGATTTAATTATATATATATATATATATATATATATATATATATATATATCACTCGTTTTATTAGCGTAAACAAAGCATATGCTATAACGTCAATAATGGCTAACGGATAATACATATGTCTTCATACGCGCATGTTTTATCAATGTTCTAGGATGTCAAATAGTTATGTTTTACTCGAATTCGAAAGGTGATGAATCTTGGAACTTTTAGGATGCGTTTGGTATATATTTTTTAATTTTAAGTTTTCACACATACAAAAGTAGAACGACACACACACATATTGTGAAAAACCATCGTTTTACAAAAAGAAGTTAACACACAAAGCTAAAAACAACTTTTTATTATTTTTATATTTATATTTATATTTTAAGAAACAACGGAAGAAGAATAACAAATTCATCCATCCACCATTCTTTCATTCTCTGCGTCACTTCCTCCGTCTTTGATCAGACATCTCCGCCATACTTCGAATCTTCACAACTTTAATAATTAAGAGTGAAAACTAAAAACTCAAAAATAGAGAATAAACCAAAAACTGTTAGGTTGCGTTTGGTTTGTCGTTTTCAGATTATTTTCAATTTTCAATTTTGAAAAACATTGAAAACATGTTCCCTTTGTCGTTTTTAAAAATTAGTTTTGGAAAATACATCATTTTGTAAAATGGGCTAAACAAAGAAAACTAAAAACAACTTTTTTTCCTTTTCCCCGTTTTCAAGCCCAATTAAAAATTCTAAAAACACAAAAAGCCCAAAAACAAGCAAACACCTAAAAAGAAACCTAATTCGTTTTCTGGCCGCGGTCTTCCTCTTCTCCGACTTTTCGTCCATCGTTAAAATTCCAGGTAAAATCGCCAGTTTGATTTCTTTTATTCCTCATTTGATTCGATTTAATTAGATCGTAACGTTTTTTATTGTTAACTGTAGTGGCTCCTTCTCTCCAGTGTTTTATCTTTGATTAACCTACTTCTGATTCAACCATGGTAAGATAAACCTTATTAGTGCTTGTTGTAATTCTTTTGTTTCGCCTTTATTCAAGTAATTTCTTTGCTTTCGATTTAGATGAGATCGAGAATGATTTTTGCCTAAAATATCGATTTTGTTACTTGCTGTTGGCTAGGTTTTTTTTTTAAAAAAAAAAAGGTTGAGCACCAACTAAGCAAGTGTACACATTGGTTTTAAATAATCTGAATATACGTTAGTCTTATGGATTGTGTAGGAGCAGACTGGATGTGTTTCGATATGGGGTTGTGTGGGATTGTTGTTTTCTTCAAAAGAGGAATGCAGTGTATATAAAGCAGTGTTAAATGGGTTTCATTTGTCTTTGATTTAATTGATTTGCATTCTAAAACTGAATTTATAACTCCAGTTTATTTAGGCATGTTATACAGATTGTGTCAACCTGTACATAATACATTGGTTTTAAATAATCAATATCAGGTTTTGCATTGGTTAGGAATCTATTTTTGAGAATTAACAGAATAAGATATTGTTTTAGTTTAATATTTCGCCTTTGTTCAGCATGGTTCACATTGGTTAAGGGATATAATTCTGAAAATTAACCGAGTCAGAAACCATTTCAGTTTACTGTCTTGCTTTATTTCATTGTATTTCACGTCAATATTGATTAGGATCTGTTTCTCAAATTCAACACAATAAGAAATTGTTTCAGTTTACTATTTTGTCATAGTTCATTATGTTTTGCATTAATTAAGAATCTAATTCTAAAAATTAATAGAATGAGAAATAGTTTCAGTCTACTATTTTGCCTTGGTTCATGTAAATCATTATTCAAAATAGTGTGTGTGGACACGGATAACAATGTATTTAATACATTAATACATTTGAATAAATGTTTGTGGACATAATTTGGTATGCATATAAAATCCAATAAATTTGCTTGTGCATAATTTGCTGCCTTAGCTTATGTATTCGTTGAATTTATTTTGGTTGAGTTTATAAAAGTATTGTGTGTACATTTTGCATAATTTCCAATCAGTTAGAGAATTTGGGGAAAATGGTGAATGTAAATAGTACACTTGCTTACAGCAGAAACTTGATCAATGTTTTAAGCCATGATTACATAGGCAAATCCATCATTACATAGATACCAAATTGATTTTGCGTTGGCAGACGTAACTATAGTGGGACGATACAGTTTTTCTATTGAAAAATCTTGTCTGAATGCAATGGTTCTTCTTCTATCTTCTTCTCTTATAAATAATAATTTAGCTCATCTTCTTCTTTTTATTAGAAATCGATAACTTTTTAATCCAAAAGCATTTATTCAAGAATCAAATTTGATCTCTTCCTCAAGTGCATAGATTCAAGCTTTTGAGTATGATAATTTTCTATATAAAGTTTGCATGTAAAGAGAATGTCAATGGACATTTTTTGAAGTTTTACTTCAAAGTAGACACACATTTTAGACCAGCTAATTTCATACAACACATACACACACACACTTGAATTTCACTTTTTCTTTAAATGAGTATTGACATGCACCGATTTTTGAATGAATGTGAGCAGTTGAAACTGAACACACACTTGAATTAACCTAACCTAAGCATATTTGCCTATGTAAATTCATGTGTGAATTTGGCACTGATTTCTTGGGTCAACACACTTGTATGGATGGATGAATAATATATTTGGCTGAACATACAACTTCTTGGATATGCATGAAATTAGTTTGCAATTGCAATTGTCCCTGATAGTCTTCTGCATTGCCTGATATTGTATGCAACTAAAATTCACTTTCGTCGCCTGTCACACAAGGAAGACAGGTTTCACAAAAATCATTCCTTAATACTTTCCAAACTATGAGGTGACAGTTAAATATATATTTTTGGTTGCACATTTTTTTTAGTATGTGATAATGAAATATTGTTCAGTGGTGAGATTATAGTCACTCACAATGAATCAAAGCAAAATCCTGTAAGTGATAATGAAAATAGGAGATAGAACATGAATATGTATAGAGGGAGAAATTCATAAAAGTGGCATACTTTGAACAAGGGAAAATAGTTTCTAAATATGGGCAACACTAATAAGAAAACCTTGGTAGATGATAACGTGAACGAGTTTAGTCAAGTGGACAGCCAAGTTTCCAAAAATCCTGTTACTAATAATGTTATATTATTAGTTGATGATAATGGTAGTGAAGTGTTAATGCTATCGACTTGAACAAGTTGAATGTTGGAGCCAGTAACGTTAGCGAAAATGACACTTGTAACTCTGGTGCTGCTGTTGAAACATGTGAAAAGCAAATCCAAATAAAAGGAAATGGAGGAAGTGGAAGAATTAAAAGCAATGAATATCCAAACTACCAAGAGGAGAAGTGACAAAACTGTACAACTTGATTTGGTCGGAAATGGTAACGTTAAAGGCATAGAATGCTTTAGACTTATTACAAATCGACAACTATTGTTACTGTGTCTGTTAATAACAAGTATCAAGCTTTAATGAGTTAGAGAATGGTCAATGTGATGATGATGGAGATCCAAGCACAGCTGTTGATGCCATCAATGAAGTTGTGAATGAGATTGGCGAAAGTTTGATTAAAATTGGTGAAACTGTGTCAGGCATTCCATGTTTGGAAAAGGATGTTCTATCAGTTACAGAGGATAGTAGTGAAGTTTTCTTGGCTTTGGGTAGTGCTACTTTGCCGTGTGATTATCCAGACAGTGAAAATATTGTATATTTAAGCTGTGTTATGAACTTTTTTATTGTAATTTTATTCATGTACAATTTAGCCATGTGTAGTTTAAAATAATGTATTGTCTTCAATGTTTAATCATTATGTTTAGAATTCAGCTTATTATCTTTCATATATTATAGTTTTTAATTAGTGGTTTGATATATTTACAGTTGTTTTTATTCAACTTCTCTATGTTTGAATTTTTTGTTCAATTTACAACATATAGTATGTTAATGCAAACATGAAAAATGAATAGTATATATTATTGGAGGTGACTATTTGAATAGTATATGTTTGAATTGCCAAAATGAAAACTCAAAATTTCAAAAATTGAAAACTATATTTCAAACCAAACGCATTTTTCAATTTTTAGTTTTGTAAACTTGTTTTCGAAAAAAGAATAACCAAACGCATTCTGAGAAATAGTGAAAATATTCAAAATGAAAAATTGAAATCAAGCATGAAAACTCAAAATTAAAAACCCGAAATGTAAACCAAACACACCCTTAGTTTTTTAATTTTTGGGTTTTGATTGACAGAACCATGCATACTTCTATTACTATTATTATTAGGTGCCAAATTTTTTTAGACAGAAGAATATTCCAGGCATTTTAACTGATCAAGAATATTCCAAACTCATTCCTCTAACCTTGGCTTAAGCCTTGTCACAAGCATTTTGCTTACTGGAATATTTATACTGAATATTCCATGGTCCAATAAAATATACAGTTGGCCACATAATATAACCCAATTGATATACTGCATATTCCTCGAATCTGTTTTGACATATACTTAAAGGTGATATGTTGCACCTAAATTCTATGTATGTTCATTGACACTAATATAATTAGCTGCACCTTGCTACAACTGCCCCATTTTCGAAAACAAAGAACTATAATACTTTCACAATTTTATCAATAGAGACCGATTATTAGGAGAAGCAGTTTATGAAATAAGCTTTTAAAAAAAAACATCAAGGAAAGAAATCGAAAGCAAGTACCATAAATGATTTAAGCAAGAAGGGATAAACTATTTTATTAAGCTGATAATGCAGTACTATAATTGCACTAGGCTAGAAGATTCCTGGAAGGCATGATCAAAGGTGGCTGATCCCATATACTATATTTTACGTGGACAAAGACAGCTAATTTGTCGTGCATGCCGACAAACGTAGAATTTGTTGGCAGCTACAAAGAATAATTAAACGACCATCGCATATGCTGCATTAATACTACAAAGTCAAAAACAGGACAAAACAAGAGCAAACGGAGGAATACAATTTGATGCAAGGAGACGCATCATTTATTTTTAGTCCGATGGCCAAACTATCCAGACCAAATATGTTTCGACACAACAGAAATGACGACAGCTTGGAAGACAGACGAGGTGACGGATGAGGCTTTAGAGGAGACGAGGTTACAGCCTTACGGGGGGCGATGCAGTGGAGACGATAATTAGCTAGGGCTCGTTTCGGTGAACGAATATTTTTGCGTCAATGTGGTTTGAAAGGCTAAGGATGACATGATCTGTGTCAAAAGTGCAGAAGTGAGACATGGTGGAGCCATGAGTTGATGACGGTGGCAGTGAAGGCGAAGGTTGTTGGTGGTTAACGTAATTAATAGTCTCTTAAGGGCAATTTTGTCTTTTGTGTTATGTTTAGCCTATATATAAAGGCCTCTTGTGTTGCTTTAGGGTTAACACTTCATCTCATCTTGTAGCCACCATCTGCTTTCTACTGTAATGGTGTTGATGAATAAATGAATTGCTTTAGTCCTCTTTATTAGAATTAACATGGTATCAGAGCCAATAAGATCCACAATACTAATCTAATCCCGTTCTTAATCTCCGACCCGTTCTCAATCTCATTCCTGTGACCTTACAAGCAATTCCAGCATCTTCAGCCACGAATTCTCAGACCTCCACCATCTCCAGTAATCCCAACATCTCAGCAATCCCAGCAAACGATTTCAGATCCGAAACCAATCTCGGCCTCCACCATCTCCAGCAATTTCCGATCCCAGACCCGAATTCTCCACAGCAGATCCAACAACCGGATCCAGCAATTTCCGATCCGAAGTCCAAACCCTATCCGACGTTGAACCCATACCCGAAACCGACGTTGAACCCATACCCGAAACCGACAATTGAACCCAGACCCTACCCGACGTTGAACCCATACCCGAAACCGACGTTGAACCCATACCCGAAACCGACGATTGAACCCAGACAAGACCCGAAAATCCCACACTTGAATTTTCCTATACCCGAAGTGAAACGAAGACCCAGACCCGAAAATCCCAGACTTGAATTTTCCTATACCCGAAGTGAATTCTCCCAGAAATCTTTTATTTTGGGTTTGTTCCTTTTTTTTGAGCTTTTATCTCTTGCAATACCCTGGGTAAAGCAGGAGGAATCTGATTCACTAGTGGAGAGTACCCACTACTAGTCCTTGCAATTTGATCCGAAGTATTTTGGCTATTCTGTGATTTATCAAGATGGATGAAGTTAGAGATGATTCACTCCAAGCTGTTAGTGTTCAGTTAGATGGTAAAAATTATGTTTATTGGAGTTATGTGATGAAATTTTTTTTGAAAGGTAAACAAAAATGGGGTTATGTTTCGGGTGCCATTGCTAAGCCTGTAGATAGAACAGCTGCTAATTATGTGTCTTTGTTTGACAAATGGGAGATTGCAAATTCTAAAATCATTACTTGGATTAATAATTCAGTCAAGCACTCGATAGGTACTCAATTAGCAAAATATGAGACAGCTAAAGAGGTTTGAGATCATCTTGCTAGATTGTATACACAGTCTAATTTTGCAAAACAGTACCAATTGGAGTCTGATATTCGTGCTCTGCAGCAGAAAAGCATGAGTATTCAGGAGTTTTATGATGCTATGACAGACTTGTGGGATCAGTTGGCGCTCACAGAATCTGCTGAATTACGCGCCTTTGGACCTTATATTGCACGAAGAGAAGAACAAAGATTGGTACAGTTTTTGATGGCTCTTCGTGACGAGTTTGAAGGACTTCGTGGGTCTATTCTACATCGTCATCCGCTACCTTCTGTTGATTCTGTTGTTAGTGAACTTTTGGCAGAAGAAATTCGTCTTCAGTCTTCTGTTGCAAAGGAAGTCTCTACTCCATCAGTCTTTGCTGTGCCTCCACGACCAAGTTCAAATTCGCAAGTCAAACCTTATGTTCCAGTTGCTCGTGATGAATGCAGTTTGTGTAGACAAAAAGGTCACTGGAAATCTCAATGTCCACTGAAAAGAAAGCAGCAGCAGCTCTATCAGCAACCTCAGCAATTGAGAAATTTTCGACCACCAATTCCCCATAATGGACCTCCTCTTCTTCCTCGCCCCCACAATGCTCTTACAGCTCCTACTTTAGATTCTTCAATGATTGAACAATTTCAGAAATTCCTTGCATCTCAGCCACATGCTATGTCAACTACATCTCAACAAGGTTTGTCATCTAATTCATCAAGTATATCTTCTTCTTCTGCCTGGATTTTAGATTCAGGCGCTTCAAATCATATGTCACCTAATTTATCTTCTTTCACTTCCTTGGCTCATAAATTTTCTATGCCTGTCATGAGTGCTAGTGGTACATCTATGCCTGTGCAAGGTGTTGGTTCAGTCTTTACACCGTCTCTGTCCTTATCTAATGTCTATTACATTCCTAAACTTGCATTAAATCTTGCTTCTGTTGGTCAAATTTGTGATAATGGCTACTTGGTTTCTTTTTCTTCCTCTGCATGTTATGTTCAGGATCCAAAGTCACAGAAAGTGATTGGGACCGGCCATAGAGAAGGAGGACTTTATGTATTGGATCAGCTCAAAAATTCAGAGATTGCAGCTTCTGTTCCTAGTGTGGATGTTTCGTCCTTTCGTTTGAGTCCGTAAACGTCTATGTTTTATTTGTGGCATTCTCGTTTGGGTCATGTTTCTAAGTCTCGATTACAATTCTTAGCGTCTACTGGAGTTTTGGGAGAATTGAAAACTCATGACATTTCTGATTGTAGTGGTTGTAAACTTGCAAAATTTTCTGCTTTGCCTTTTCCCCAAAGTAATAATTTTTCTATTGCACCTTTTGATCTTATTCATTCTGATGTTTGGGGACCCTCTCCTGTTTCTACAAAGGGAGGCTCTCGTTATTATGTCTCTTTTATTGATGACTGCACTCGTTATTGTTGGATTTATCTTATGAAATGTCGCTCAGAATTCTTTGGAATCTATAATGAGTTTCGATCTCTTATTAAAACTCAGCATGGAGCTGTTATCAAATGTTTTAGATGTGACTTGGGGGGAGAATATACTTCTCATGCTTTTAAGGAAATTCTTGCTTTAGATGGTACAATTTATCAGACTTCTTGCACTGATACTCCTGAACAGAATGGGGTTGCTGAAAGAAAATATAGACATATTCTTGAAACTGCTAGATCTCTTTTGTTGTCTGCTAGTGTTCCAAGTGAATTTTGGGGAGAGGCAGCTCTTACCTCTGTTTATTTGATTAATAGAATTCCTACTTCTCATAATTCTGGCTTGTCTCCCTATGAGAAGTTGTATGGTTGTCCACCAGATTATTCCTCTCTTCGTGTTTTTGGTTCCACATGTTTTGTTCTTCTTCCTCATGTCCAACGAAGTAAACTAACTTCACGGTCTGCTATATGTGTTTTTCTTGGTTATGGTGCAGGACAAAAAGGATATCGTTGTTTTGATCCAGTCAGTCACAAGCTATATGTTTCTCGGCATGTTGTTTTTCTTGAACATATTCCTTATTTCACAATTCCTGATCGTACTCACAATATATCTATGTCTGACCTTGTTCATATTGATCCTTTTACTGCTGATGATGATGAGCCACCTCCTGCTGAAATTCCAGACACTTCCATTGACTCAACAACCACTCAATCACCTTCTGAGACAGTAGATGTTAGTGAACGTCGATATCCTATCAGAAACCGTCATTCTACTAGACGACCTGATTTTGAATACTCTTGTCTTTCCAGTTCATTTTCTTCATTTCTTACTTCTATACATTGTCTCTCTGAGCCTTCATCTTTCAAAGATGCTGTTCGTGATCCTCATTGGCAACGTGCTATGGCTGAGGAGCTGACTGCTCTTCATCAGACTCATACTTGGGATTTAGTACCTCTTCCTGCAGGAAAACGTGCTATTGGTTCTCGTTGGATCTATAAGATTAAAACTAAAGCTGATGGATCTATTGAAAGGTATAAAGCTCGTTTAGTTGCTAAAGGTTATTCTCAAGAATATGGTATGGATTATGAGGAGACTTTTGCTCCTGTTGCAAAAATGACTACAGTTCGAACTCTCATTGCGGTTGCTTCTGTTCGTCACTGGAATATTACTCAAATGGATGTTAAAAATGCCTTTTTGAATGGAGATCTTCATGAAGAAGTCTATATGACTCCTCCTCCTGGTGTTGATCATCAACCCGGTGAAGTCTGCAAACTTAAGAAAGCTCTTTATGGTCTCAAACAGGCTCCCCGTGCTTGGTTTGAGAAATTCTCTACTGTGATTACTTCTCTTGGTTTTTACTCAAGTAACCATGATTCCGCTTTGTTTGTCAAGTGTACCTCGTCTGGTCGAATTTTGCTTTCTCTTTATGTTGATGATATGATTATTACAGGCGATGATGCTGTTGGGATTAACTTGTTGAAGTCTGAATTGACTCGAAGTTTTGCTATGAAAGACTTGGGTCCCCTTCGTTACTTCTTGGGTATTGAAGTTGCTTCTTCTCCAAAAGGTTATCTTCTTTCTCAATCCAAGTATATTTCTGATATCCTCGAGCGCGCTCGTCTCTCAGATAATAAGACTGTTGATACTCCAATTGAGCTCAATGCTCGATACTCTATTTCTGATGGATCTCCATTGCCAGATCCTAATCTTTATCGAACAATTGTTGGAAGTTTGGTTTATCTCACTATCACTCGTCCTGACATTGCGTATGCTGTTCACATAGTCAGTCAGTTTGTTACTTCTCCTACTACAGTTCATTGGGCTGCTGTTATTCGCATTTTGAGATATCTCCGTGGCACTCAGTTTCAGACCCTTTTGCTTTCTTCTACTTCATCTTTGGAGTTATGTGCTTACTCTGATGCAGATTGGGCTGGTGATCCTACTGATCGCAAATCCACTACTGGCTTTTGTATTTTTCTAGGAGATTCTCTAATTTCTTGGAAAAGTAAGAAGCAGGACGTTATATCTCGGTCTTCGACAGAGGCAGAATATCGTGCTATGGCTTCTACTACTTGTGAAATTGTTTGGCTACGATGGTTGCTTGCTGATATGGGTGTTTCCTTACAACGACCAACTCCTTTGTACTGTGATAATAAAAGTGCTATTCAAATTGCTCATAACTCCGTCTTTCACGAAAGGACCAAGCATATTGAGATTGACTGCCATATTACTCGCCATCACCTTCAGAATGGCACTTTGACATTGTCATTTGTCTCTTCCTCCTTGCAACTTGCAGATTTGTTCACTAAATCTTTGTCATCTTCACGTTTCCGGTTTCTGACTGACAAACTCTCGATGCTCATTGCTGTCGCATCATGAGTTTGAGGGGGGATGTTAACGTAATTAATAGTCTCTTAAGGGCAATTTTGTCTTTTGTGTTATGTTTAGCCTATCTATAAAGGCCTCTTGTGTTGCTTTAGGGTTAACACTTCATCTCATCTTGTAGCCACCATCTGCTTTGTACTGTAATGGTGTTGATGAATAAATGAATTGCTTTAGTCCTCTTTATTAGAATTAACAGGTGGCAGGCAGCAGAACGAACAGTTAACAATCGAAAATGATAAATACTAATAAAACGAAACAACTTCTATGTTCTATCTAATAAGCTTTATTATGTGCAAATAGGGTTACAGGAGTATTTCAAGCCTTTTATACATCAGTATGGCTTAAATAATACTATCACAATTTAGTCTATATAAGAGAATGTGATTCAAATGTATGTTATCCCTGTTCACAAAAGCAACCTATGCCTAACGGTACTCAATTCCTTGCCTAAGCCACATCAGATCATACATATATCATCATCTGAAGCTGGCTGTATTGTTTTCTCTTCTCATATTTGATATCACAGTCATCACCGAAGAGATGCATTTCTCTTGACCAAGAACATGCGCATTATCGTATAAAATCAGTTCTTACCCTACAATTTTGTGTCCAGGCTACCCAGAAAGGTCAGAGAAGCCTCATTGCCAATTTCTTGGCTACAACGGAACGTTGATCAACTGCAGTATTGAAGAAACGAAATAATGACAAAGTGCCTCACCGTGTTATTTTATCTTGTATATGCTTCTGCTGTATACAGGCTCAAATATAAGCCCATTATCAGAAAGCCTGTATATGATTTATAGCCGTTTATTTCATTTACAAGTCTTGTAACAAGTAGGGTTGTTATGTTAATGGTAAATTACCATTACCATACTATTACCAGTTGATTGGTAATCATTTTTGAATGAAATTGGTACATCACTTAAAACGGTACGAATAACGGTAAATTTACGATTTTTAACGGTAAATCATCGGTAATATATATTATGTACCAACGGTAACGGTAATTTTACCCGTCAACGGTAACGGTAAATCATCGGTAATATATATTCACAAGTGGTTCTTGTCTTCAATAGATTCAAATGTCCCGACACAAATCACTGGGTGTAAAATTGCATATTAGATACTGCCTACTGTTGAGTATATAGATATTCAGCTCATAGTCATTAGAAAGAAAAAGATCCACACATTATAAAAGACAAACGCAGAACTTAAAGAAAGAAAAAAATACTATGTAATCTACTTAATGCTCTTGGTCACAGGGGATCTGACACACAGCAAATTCTTGCTATTTTGAATGGCCCTCATGAAGGGTATGAAGCCGTAATAGCAATTAGCTAGTGCTCGTTTCGGTGTACCAAATATTTCTGTGTTAATGTGGTTTGTGTTGCGAAGGATGACATGAGTGTCAAAGGGGCAGCAAGCCAGCAAGCCAGCAAGGAAACATGGCGGAGCCATGAGCTGACGGCGGTGGCAGTTAAGACAATAGTTGGTAGTAGCAGCCGAACTTTATTCTGAACAATTAACAATAAAATGGTAAATACTAACAGAATGAAACATTTTTTTTTTAATCAAATATAAGCTTAATTATGTAAAAATAGGGTCCTTTTATAAATCAATACAAATAAAAAAAAATTACAACTTAACCTATATAAGAGAATGTAAATAAAAGTAATATTTTGAGTTTCAGCGATAATAGTACAAAAACATTTATCTTATCTTTATTCGCAAGTCTTTTATGGTATCAGAGCAACCTATGCCTAATGGCACTCAGTACCTCGCCCAAGCTATGTCAGATCATGCATCATCATCTGAAGCTGGCTGCATTGTTTTTATTGAAAGTAAACTTGGTTTTAAAAAGAAAACATAAATTATGTAAACCAAACACACTCTTAGTTTTTTAATTTTTGGGTTTTGATTGACAGAACCATGCGTACTTCTATTACTATTATTATTAGGTGCCAAATTTTTTTTAGCCAGAAGAATATTCCAGGCATTTTAACTGATCAAGAATATTCCAAACTCATTCCTCTAACCTTGGCTTAAGCCTTGTCACAAGCATTATGCTTACTGGGAATATTTATACTGAATATTTCATGGCCCAATAAAATATACAGTTGGCCACATAATATAACCCAACTGATATACTGCATATTCCTCGAATCTATTTTGACATATACTTAAAGGTGATATGTTGCACCTAAATTCTATGTATGTTCATTGACACTAATATAATTAGCTGCACCTTGCTACAACTGCCCCACTTTCGAAAACAAAGAACTATAATACTTTCACAATTTTATCAATAGAGACCGATTATTAGGAGAAGCAGTTTATGAAATAAGCTTTAAAAAAATCAAGGAAAGAAATCGAAAGCAAGTACCATAAATGATTTAAGCAAGAAGGGATAAACTATTTTATTAAGCTGATAATGCAGTACTATAATTGCACTAGGCTAGAAGATTCCTGGAAGGCATGATCAAAGGTGGCTGATCCCATATACTATATTTTACTTGGACAAAGACAGCTAATTTGTCGTGCAGGCCGACAAACGTAGAATTCGTTGGCAGCTACAAAGAATAATTAAACGACCATCGCATATGCTGCATTAATACTACAAAGTCAAAAACAGGACAAAACAAGAGCAAACGGAGGAATACAATTTGATGCAAGGAGACGCATCATTTTAGTTCTAGTCCGATGGCCAAACTATCAAGACCAAATATGACTTGACACAACAGAAACGACGACGGCTTGGAAGACGATGAGGTGGTGGATGAGGCTTTAGAGGAGACGAGGTTACAGCCTTACAGGGGGCGATGCAGTGGAGACGATAATTAGCTAGGGCTCGTTTCGGTGAACGAATATTTTTGCGTCAATGTGGTTTGAAAGGCTAAGGATGACATGATCTGTGTCAAAAGTGCAGAAGTGAGACATGGTGGAGCCATGAGTTGATGACGGTGGCAGTGAAGGCGACGGTTGTTAGTGGCAGGCAGCAGAACGAACAGTTAATAACAATCGAAAATGATAAATACTAATAAAACGAAACAACTTCTATGTTCTATCTAATAAGCTTTATTATGTGCAAATAGGGTTACAGGAGTATTTCAAGCCTTTTATACATCAGTATGGCTTAAATAATACTATCACAATTTAGTCTATATAAGAGAATGTGATTCAAATTTATGTTATCCCTGTTCACAAAAGCAACCTATGCCTAACGGTACTCAATTCCTTGCCTAAGCCACATCAGATCATACATATATCATCATCTGAAGCTGGCTGTATTGTTTTCTCTTCTCATATTTGATATCACAGTCATCACCGAAGAGATGCATTTCTCTTGACCAAGAACATGCGCGTTATCTTATAAAATCAGTTCTTACCCTACAATTTTGTGTCCAGGCTACCCAGAAAGGTCAGAGAAGCCTCATTGTCAATTTCTTGGCTACAACGGAACGTTGATCGATCAACTGCAGTATTGAACAAACGAAATAATGACAAAGTGGCTCACCGTGTTATTTTATCTTGTATATGCTTCTGCTGTATACAATGCCGGCCCTGAGCAAGCCGGGCCCTAGACGAAAAAAAAATTAAAACCCCAAAATTTTGTACAGCGAAGGAAAGGCAGGAGCAAAACTAGCAAAAATGCAGACAAAACTGTGCCCAGCACAACTTGAACTCAGGTTGCATGCTAAAAAGCCATATGTCTAACCACTAGACCAGTCCTGTCTTACAGTTGGGTTAAAACACACAAAGTATCAGTATAGAAAACTCAGAACTTTGAGGCCTTCCTCTTCCTCCTCCTCTGGATCCGGGGCCCTAGGCGACCGTCTAGGCCGCCTATGCCCAGGGCCGGCCCTGGCTGTATACAGGCTCAAATGCCCATTATCAGGAAGCCTGTATATCATTTATAGCCGTTTATGTCGTTTACAAGTCTTGTAACAAGTAGGGTTGTTATGGTAATGGTAAATTACCATTACCATACTATTACCAGTCAATTGGTAATCATTTTTGAATGAAATAGGTATATCACTTAAAACGTACGATAACGGTAAATATACAATTTTTAACGGTAAATTTATCGATAATATATATTACGTACCAACGGTAACGATAATTTTACCTGTCGATCTAAAACATACGTATATTCATCTGATATGATTTATTATAGGCATTTAAAACCAAATAAATGATTAAATTTAGTTTACTAATAAGATGAAATAATTTCAAATACGCTTATTTTCGTTTTCAGTTATGTTTTTTTTATTAACCAACACTACTAATAAGGTGAAATAAAGATGCACTGCGTACAAAAGACATGTCAAGTTGCAAACTTTGATGAACAAACGATAATTTCTCATTACCAGTGTACCGGTTAGCAGATTATCGGTATACCAGTCAATCGGTAACGGTAACGGTAAATGTTAGGATTTCAATATACATTAACAGCAGAAAGTCGTGAAACCCTAGATCCAAATATGTAATCCATATTGATTTAATTGAGAACAAAACAGAAAATAGATAACTAGATTAGCGGAAGCGTACCTGGATCTGTATCTAATTATTGTTGTACCTGAATTCCATAATTGGTTGCCACAGAGAAGATTATCTGTTGTAGAAGAAGAAGAATTTGGTTCGGTCTTCCAAATTGACACAAACCCTAGATTAGATTCAGCTCTCCGTAGAAGAGGTTAGAGAGTTGCTAAGGCTTGTGTAATTCGGGGACCATAACCCTTTATTTATAAAGTTGGCATTTTGTAATTCGGCCCTTCAACAAATTATAAAATGCCCCGGTATCTACACATTAGGCGCATGATAACTTAAACTTTAAGCCTATTAATTCTAATCAAAAATTAGATCACTTTAATTAGGCTTTACACCAAAATAGCACAACACATTTTATTTTACATATGTGACCCAATTATCGAAATATTCCAACAATCTCCCCCTGGGCCACATATGAAATAACTTTAAAATATGTTTAACTTTATGAGCTCCAAAATTTGCTATTTATAACCTATGGTGTATCTAAAACAATCTCGTCCATTAATTGCATTGACAAAGGATCAAAGCGGCATTCGTTACATTTATCGTAACTAAATCCATCAATGGTCACATATATCAATACAGTCACATGACATAGATCAATCATGGATGCGTAGCATGTAAATTACATGAAATGTGATATATACCTGTCTATTTCCAACTGGTCCTTCTTTAGTGAGATCAAAACGTTTAATATTTAAACAACCTGAGTGCAAAGAAAACTTCATTACTTTATTTCTGATCAGAAAAAGAACTTTATTTACATATATCTGTAACCGAAACATAGAGCAGTGAGTCATACGACAATACCAAATACAAACTCCCCCTGAACCAAAATATCCTTACGTAAAAGTTAGACCAATTGAGCTATATGCTCATGAAAGACCTTAGGTGATAGTCTTTTGGTAAGCGGATCCGCCATAATGGAGTTTGTGTAAATATGCTCTATGATTTACAATATATTTTGCACTCTTCCCTTATTGGAAAATAATATATACTTTACTGTCACAATATTACTTGGTCTTTCAATTCTTTATCAATAACTGGAGTCTTGTGACAAAATTTCATTATTATTTTCCATATTTGGATGTCTTATAATTTACCAAAGACGATATTTTCAAAGTGGTGAAAACTATAAGTGCCTAAGTGACACTTTTCCCTTATATAGTTTCACCCATAAAATATATTATCATTGCTAGTAGTGGATCTTTTACGGTAATGACATCCAAAATATCTGGATCGTAATTCTTTATGATCTCCAACCGATCCGATCTTTTATCTATGAGCATATGATCTTTTATTTTATTCCTTAAAGATATCTCATAACCATTTTGGCTACTAAATCAGTGATCCACTTTTAATATCAGTAAGGTATCTGTGAAATAATACACGCATATCCATATGTGTATATACATTAGTATGCATTGGAATTCAAACTGCAAATGCATGAAAAATCTTTTGCATTTCTTTAGTTTCAAGGATGGCGACATTTATCTGTTTTGGTAAAAGAAAATTAACTGAATCGCAGTTTACATACCAAATCTTTTAAGCATTTATCTTCCTAATTCTTTTGTAATAATCCAAATATCACCCCATGAACAATAATGGTGTATTTGAATCCCAAATACAAAAGACTAATCCATAAATGAGTTTCTTAATTAGTTTCACCAATGTCTCCATTTAGAAACATAACTTTAATCTCCATCAGATAATGCTCAAAAGTATAAAATGTAGTAAGCTCCAAAGCGATCGATTCTAAAGAATCGTTTACTAAGTCCAAAATGAAACATTCTTTAAAGAAAATAAAATTTCCTTTTAATAATAGTGATTTCAAAAGAAGTGCCTTATAAAATTCAATATTACCCACTTGATCCCTTTTGGCTTTGAATGGTTATTCATAACCAATGATCTTATTACTTAAGTTAGAGGGAGATTTCAAACTTTATTATCCATATAGATTTATACTATATGTTCATTTCTTAAATCCACATTTTAAATTAGTACCTTACATGGATTGATGTAAGTCCGTAGCATCATCTTTATCAATCCATTATTTATCTTTATGAAGAAATACTACACAATAATCTGAAATAGCATTTTTTTCCCATTTACGTGGATTTCCTTAGTGATCTTGCATCTTTGAGGTTGTTGAGTTTGTTTTCTTGAAGCAATATCCTTAGCTTAAAGAAAAATTATCTTCAACATCGTCTTATTATGGTTCTTAATTTACTTCTTCTTAATAAAAGAAAACAAATCTTAAACTTTAAGCAAAGAAGCAACCGCAGTTGAATCAAAGATAATGATTCTCTTTAAAGACAATGGTATTACTTTATTTCTCCCCCCAAACTCAACATCCTCAAAAAAAAAAAAAAAAAAAAACTATTGCATTTCCCGCTTTAAAAGTTTTCCTTAGTGTGGGTTTATAAAAAAAAATAAACTTTAAATCGCTTAGAGTATCAATAAAGTATTTTCTATTTTTATGATATCTCAATCTATAACTCCTTAGTAAACTGAAATAAATAATTATATTAATCACCAAAACAAGATTTGAGATATCATTACAAGCTATTTAGCATAAGTAGCCATAACTTATATATCAGACATTAAGAGCTTCAATTACATAAAATTTTTGAATTTATTCATAAATCAACACTATTATTACTTGATGAATACGTTCATATTAGAAATATAAAACCGAAATCTGTCTAAATGACAGCATAAAAAATATCGAATAAATTCAAGCAGTTTGACTTAAATCTCAATAATAACTTTATATGTCTGTATATCCCAATAAAGAAATAATTATAAATATATCCTTATGTTATTTCTTTTCTTTGAGATCTTTAGTGACTTCTTAATCCTTATTCATACATTTATTTACAATGTATATCAAATGAGTACTTTTCAATCATAAAAAAAAAACTTCAATCTCTATTTTAATTACCAAAGCGTTAAATTAGCCCAATAAAATAACATATTATTCTTAAAATAATTTTAATCTTTAAATGAATATACTGAAGATAGTACCAAAAAATAATGATAACTTGTGCGTATTTAGCTTTTGAAGCAATATCTTTTTCCGTATAGTACTCATTTATATTTCTTTTGCTTTGAATTTATGGAATCAAGCACTACAAAAATGCTAGTTTCCCTTTATTGTTTTCATAAAAAACCGTTTCCATTCTCAGTAGATAACTTATACAAAATTAGTTATCGTTACGTATAGCACATCCTTGAAAACTTCTGTAGTATTTACTTAATGATCATTTAACTCTTGCCTTTGAATTCTAATACCTTTTCAATATTCTTCATAACATTATAAGAATATTTAACCGTAGTAGGGTTCGCTGTAACCCTCTTAGTTACAAGAGTTAAATCTATAAGGTCAAGAACAAATAACATGCTCTCATACAAATCTTTATATTTATCCCAAAACAAGATGGAAATATTCTTTAAATTGACAGATAATTCAGTTAAATTAGCTGAAAATGAACAAAAATAAAATGAAGATTGACCGTATATGCTCATAGCCAAATATCAACCATAGTAAATTCAAATAATTGGTAAGCCTCTTCTCAAGATACCTAGTACACATTAATATCAAGTCTTTGGACAGTAATATTAACTGTAAGTGGTACTCTTGTTGTAATGATCAAACACTGACAATAAATTCAAGTCAAATAACAACCTTCCTTTGGGCCGATTAATTATTCACTCGAAAAACCTTATAATTGTCACGTATTTATCATCACACATGTGTAAGTGATTCGGCCAAACATTAGCCTTCCTTTGGGCCGACTGATATTCGCATGAATAACTACACACAAATATTAAACATTTTCATGAACCACCAAAATATAGAGGTCACTTTGGTGATATTTTATTTTAAAGTTAATTCACTACTAATGTAAAATATTTACAGCTGTAAAGAGACGCCAAAATTATATTTGAATTTGTCCTTAATTTATGTATAATATATTTTGAGTGTTATAAAACACTCTCAATGCTTTAGGTCTATATGACATCTGAAAAACTCAAAATTATAATAATAGTATAACGAGTTTTAGTCATAGTTGTCATAATCTGTTGTTTTAGGTATGTAGTGTAACAGCCCGCATTTTATGTATCGGAAGATCATAAAATAATTTTATTGTATTCCCTGAGGGTTGGATCATTCTCATCTTTTAGTATGTTGCTTATGGGGATGTGAGACATGTCCATAAATTTTACCGATTTTATTTGTGACCATTTTTCCCCTGTCAGTCTTGTACAGGGCATAACTTTTGACTCAGGTCGAATCAGAGGATTAGACCTGTGCCATTGGAAAGGAATTGATGATTCTCTTTCCATAGAGTGGTTACATTAAGGATTTGGTTCAGCGGTTTGGGAGAAATCGCTGTTTTAAGGTTTAGCAGTTGGCTGTCCAGGTTTTGGAAGGCTAATGGGCTGGTTTGGAGAAAGCCCATTAAGGGGTTGGTGGAGGCTATAAATAGGGGGGTAAGGGATATGGGGAAAGGTTAGAATTTTCCATTCTCTTATGGGGAGGCTTTGATCTCCTTCTTCCTCTAATACCTTTCCACCATTAAAATTCCAAATCCAAGGAGGAATCAAAGATCTATACCATAAGAGGCTAGATCTACATCGATTGAAAGGGAATTTCATCGGATCTAAGGGTTTTGTGCAAGTTGCTTGCTGATCGGAATCATATTTCATTGTTTTTGCATCGATTTGAAGAATTGGTGAGTGATTTACATCTCTCATTCGGATTCATGCAAGTATATGGGTTTTAGGACGTTAATTTCATCATTTCCATGTTATTTTCCTTAGATCCACACCATGCTAAGTCCATTTTATATATGAATCACCTTAGGATCTGATCTAGATAATTTAAATGGTTAATTTTATGATTTTTCTCAAGATTATGCAAGTTAGATCCGTTTTTATGTTCATATGATTCACTTATCATGTTTTGGGAAATTTATATGTTTTGATGGAAATTGTTAGATTGATGATATTGTTGGTTGCATAACATGTTTGTGATTGCGTTTGGATGAATCGGATAAGCTGGTTTCGTCGGATTCGTCGTTTGGCGAAGTTTTGGTCGAAATCGGAGTCGAATTGGAGATGTGCAGGTTTCTGGTCGTCCTGGAGTTGGTCGGGTCGGTCTGGAATGAGGTGGTCGGTCATAGTATGGCTTGGGAAGCAAGTCAGGGGGCTGATCGGTTTAAGCTGGTCGGTCCAGAAGGAGCAGAAGTGTTTCTGGTCGGTCCAGAAGGAGCAGAAGTGTTTCTGGTCGGTCCAGAAGGAGCAGAAGTGTTTCTGGTCGGTTTCAGATGGTGGCATTCTGGTCGGTTTCAGATGGTGGCATTCTGGTTGGTTTTTACTGGAAGCAAATCCTGGTCGCTCTGAAGGAGCTGGTCGGTCAGGTGGAGCAAAATCTGGTCGGTCTTGACGGGGTCGATCCAAAGCTGGTCGGTCCCAAGGAGGTCGAGTCGATCCAAAGCTGCAAGGAGGTCGAGTCGATCCAAAGCTGCATGGAGGCGGGTCATTCTGGAGCAAGGCTAGTCGGTTTTTGGCGGGTCGTTCTGGAGCAAGGCTGGTCGGTTTTTGGCTGGTCGTTCTGGAGCAAGGTTCTGGTCGGTTTTGGCAGGGTCGTTTTCTGAAAAAGTACGTTTTCGGGTACGAACCAAAAAGGTCTGAAAAAAATATTTTTCGGGGGCAACCCCCCGAACCCTAGCCACAGCGCAGTGATGTGTTTTGGTTCGGTGATGGCGTGACTTCGAGGTGATTCAAGTAGGAAGACTCGAAGTGATGAATGTGTTCGTTGATCAAGGTGGAACAACGAATGCGGAGACAACTCAAAGGTCGTGAGTTGGTGGATAATGGCTGCTCGAGAAGGTTGCTTGAGCTATGAAACATCGTCAAGGTTGGACGATTAGAGATGCGAAGGCCGAGAAGTCATCGTTGTCGTAAGTTCTAGCAGGCTCAAAGCAGGGGTACGATGGGTATCGTTGAAAGGCCCAAAAGACCGGTTGTTGGTCGAGTACCCTGGGTCTTTCTGGTTGGGGAAACGCCTAGTGTCAAGGTTGGACATTTCCAAGGTTGGGCATATGGAGTTCATGCTAGAACTGGGGTTATCATTAGCCCTTGACATATGGCAAGGTTGGCTGTCATACGATAATGATGGTTTCGAAGCAGGATTGGCAGTGATAGCCAGAGTCAGTCATGGATGATTAGTTGTTCTGTTTGTACTATCTCGCATAGATTATCCAAAGTCGAGGGAGACGTTCTTTGAGTGCTTAAGTGATATTGGTCTAGGCCTCTGGCGAGAGTTCTTGAGGAATGTTAAACTCGATTAGGGTTGTCTGCGTGAGACTTATCTGGATGTCATGTGTGTTTTCTATGATTGAATGGGTGTTCTGATTTCTATGGATGAATGGTTGAAATGCTTGTCGTAAAGGCTATCACTGTCCGATGTGGGGAAGATAAGGATGAGTTCTTCTCTGGTGTTGTGGGTAGATAAGTTTTTCATTTACCCATTCTCATATACTTTCTTGTTGAAGTTTGTTAGCTGTTTTATCGCTCACTAAGACTATTGTCTGACTCAAGGTTTTATGTCTCCTCTTATTACCTTGGGTTGTTCATCCGGTTGTGGATGGGCAGACTAAGTAGCAGGTTACAGGTAATGGAGCTTAGTGAGACGAGGTAGCTGAGCGATGACGAGCAGGAGGCTGGCGTATCAGTTTTATTACTATCTAGTATTTCTGTTTCCGCTGTTTGAGTTGCTTTGAGGGTTGTAGTGAGGCCTTATGTACAAACTTTGATATCAGTTGGATAATTTTTCTGGATGTTGAGAAAGTTTCAAAAGTTTGCTATATGATACCTCATTACTATTACCTGTTGTATATGCTCTATTATATTTTATCCTTGCGCTGTGAGTTCTACGACAGGTTTCGATGTGTTTACCTACTCTGATGATCGTCCATAGCAGCCTGGCACATCTTTCAGTGCATTATTCCTCTTGTTTAGTGCGGGGGTTATGGGCGGTCGTCACATGTAGTTACATTCATGACATTTCCTTAATAAATATGATATAAGACATCATAAATAAATCACGATATCATAGATGAATGTCATGATCAATCACCACACAAAATTATGTGTAAATGACATAATAAATATCATACTGAATAACCTGAATGACTGAAGTAACCATGATGTATATCCAAAGCATAATATAACATGTGTCTTTTTATACTGTCAACCGAACCAAACAAAAACAATTTTTTTTTTTTAAAGCTGGTAAGGATAGCATGAGATTCGCTCAGTAGAGCTTCCGAAACTTTATGCATAAAACGGGTTCAAGACTTGGTCAAAACAAATAATAATAATAATTTGACCCAATCAGAACAAGTTTCACATAGCCCCCCCCCTCCTTATTATAAACTAACATTGGCAACTACACGTAGACCATCCATCCGCATATTATTAGGCAACACATATCCATTTCAATATTTAAAAAATAAATACTGCTATGTAGTAAAATTTGATGCATATGCTGTTCCGAGATCCCAAAGAAAAAATATGGGTTGCTTTACTTAAGTTTGCTTACTGTATGCGGTCATCATGCTACTTTGCATAAATTCAACATGTCCTAAAAAATGATTTTGGCAAACTATTTTATATCATAATATAATACATACTGGATCCATAGTCCTCTCTGAAACCTCATATTATGATTAACCAAACCCAAAAGATACCAACAGAGAACAACATGATGTCAGTATGAAAAAAAAAGGTTACGAAATAGTACACATGCCATTATAAAATAAAGTAAATTAATGTGGCATGTGACAAACAAACTAATTCCGTCCATGTATCCAACGTAGAACATGAAGAAACTTTATATCAGTAAATATAAATCTTAAACTAACCACAAAAGAAAAGAAAAAACTTTTTTTTTCTTCTTAATAACTGAAAGGACGTCAGGTTGCAATATTTCTGGATAGTTGAAATATTAACGGATCTGAAGGTTTCCTGTTCACAAATTTTTGTCTAATCTTGTCCTATATTTACGTTCTTATTTAATAGCCTACAACAGCATGGATGGTTTGCTCATTCCCATATAAATAAATAAAAATTGGATTTTATGGCAACAAATCTGAATAAATAAACTTGACTTTTTTACAGATCCGAACAAGTTAACTTATTGCAACATATAATAAAAATGAACTGCAAACCTCAGATCATAGTTTCATCAGTTCAGATTTAAAAAAAAACAGAATTTTCTCAATAAAATCAAATATGGATGGCTCTGATACCACTTGTTAGGATTTCAATATACATTAACAGCAGAAAGTCATGAAACCCTAGATCCAAATATGTAATCCATATTGATTTAATTGAGAACAAAACAGAAAATAGATAACTAGATTAGCGGAAGCGTACCTGGATCTGTATCTAATTATTGTTGTACCTGAATTCCATAATTGGTTGCCACAGAGAAGATTATCTGTTGTAGAAGAAGAAGAATTTGGTTCGGTCTTCCAAATTGACACAAACCCTAGATTGGATTCAGCTCTCCGTAGAAGAGGTTAGAGAGTTGCTAAGGCTTGTGTAATTCAGGGACCATAACCCTTTATTTATAAAGTTAACATTTTGTAATTCGGCCCTTCAACAAATTATAAAATGCCCCGGTATCTACACATTAGGCCCATGATAACTTAAACTTTAAGCCTATTAATTCTAATCAAAAATTAGATCACTTTAATTAGGCTTTACACCAAAATAGCACAACACATTTTATTTTACATATGTGACCCAATTGTCGAAATATTCCAACAGTAAACAATTTCGATTTACCAATAAAAACGGTATGATAACGGTATTTGTCAAATTGTAATGTTAACCATTACCATGACGGCCTTAGTAGCAAGTGTGTATATACACATTAATCTCTGTACATTATCATCATTATTATGAAATAAAGAAAAATCTTATCAAAATTTATTACAAATCTTGCATGCAGCGAGAAGATATGGTTTGGAAGATCACATTCTTGGTACTTCTCAAGATATATTACAAACAACGAAGGAGCACAAGTTAGCAATAATAGATTATATAATACATAAAAGACAAGAAAACCTCCTGAGTTATTGGTTCTTGTCTTCAGTAGATTCAAATGTCCCGACACAAATCACTGGGTGTAAAATTGCATATTAGATACTGCCTACTGTTGAATATATAGATATTCTGCTCATAGTCATTAGAAAGATCCACACATTATAAAAGACAAACGCATAACTTAAAAAAAGATAACTCGTCTACGCAAGAATACTTGGCTAAGGTAAAAAATACTATGTAATCTACTTAATGCTCTTGGTCACAGGGGATCTGACACACAGCAAATTCTTGCTATTTTGAATCGCCCTCATGAAGGGTATGAAGCTGTAATAGCAATGCTAGTGCTCGTTTCGGTGCACCAAATATTTCTGTGTTAATGTGCGTTTGTGTTGCGAAGGATGACATGAGTGTCAAAGGGGCAGCAAGCCAGCTAGGAAACATGGCGGAGCCATGAGCTGATGGCGGTGGCAGTTAAGACAATAGTTGGTAGTAGCAGCCGAACTTTATTCTGAACAATTAACAATAAAATGGTAAATACTAACAGAATGAAACATTTTTTTTAATCAAATATAAGCTTAATTATGTAAAAATAGGGTCCTTTTATAAATCAATACAAATTAAAAAAAATACAACTTAACCTATATAAGAGAATGTAAATAAAAGTAATATTTTGTGTTTCAGCAATAATAGTACAAAAACATTTATCTTATCTTTATTCGCAAGTCTTTTATGGTATCGGAGCAACCTATGCCTAGTGGCACTCAATACCTCGCCTAAGCTATGTCAGATCATGCATCATCATCTGAAGCTGGCTGCATTGTTTTTGTTGAAAATAAACTTGGTTTGAAAAAGAAAACATAAATTATGGAATAGAATTAATTCTTGTATTTAGGAAAAGACAAAATAAATGGTAATAAATATTAGAATTATCATATATGTATTAGAATAATCTAGATAATAGTTTGTTAAGGCAAACCTAGAAATTAGAGGATAAGGAAGAATCTAGTGAAGAAGAGTCTAGAGTCTTTGTTATGTTATAAATATAAATGTACTCTCTTATTTGTTGAATGAAGAATGAGATGAATCAAATGAAGTAGTATGAAGTTGTATCAAACAAAAAAAATAAAAAATAAAAATAGAAGCAATCAATAAAAACAATAAAAAATTCTTTTTTTTTTTGAATAATTTCTTCCTCTTCCTCCTCTAATATTTCCAACAAAGTGGTATCAGAGCTACACAAATTTCCTAAAAGTTTTTCTCATCTCAGATTTGATATCATCATTGAAGAGATACATTTTCCTTGATAAGTACTTGTGCATTATCTTAGAGAATCGGTTCTTACCCTATAATTTTGTGCCCTTCTGGAAAAAAGATCACATAAGTTTCATCGCCACTTTCTTGGCTACATCGAATCGAGATTGTTAGATCAAAAAATTACACTAACACCCAATGCGGTGTGAAGTCCTCACAAACACAAATCACATATAATAAATGCATAAAATAATAAAGGGACACACGATATTTTTATAGTGGTTCGGCTCAACTTAAGCTTACGTCCACTTTATAGCTTCTTAAATCCTAAGAAGTTACAAGCACAAGTCTGTCTTACAATCCATAAGATCCAATTATACCCAACATCCTCGTGTTACAATGAAGAAAAGAGGAAAGAAATAGAAAATTTATACATGAAATCCTCGTGTTTTTGTGGTGGAGATTGCCCTTTTAAGTTGTGTAATGTCCTTGCGTATAAAAATGGTGGAAGCCATTTATTGGAGGAGCAAAAAGATCCCTAGAAATTCCATCATTTCATGTATTTATAGCGATCAGGGCGGATCGGGTCGAATGGCATGTGTCAGCCACTCAGCATGTCTCCAAAATGTAGTGGGCGTAATGGAGAAAGTGTCTCCGTAGCATGTACGGAGTTTGACCCGGTTTTATAGGAGTCTGGAGCAAGCAGTATGCCTTATGAATAGGGCCACGTCCTGGTGCTTTAGGCAGGTCAGGTCAGGTGAAAGTTGTTCGTCCTGAACCGTTGTTCTTCTGTCAAATTCAGTCCAGTGCATGTGGTGGCGTCGAGTTCGACCCGAGCCATTCGAACCAAATGATTCAACCCGACTCGATGTGCTAGAAAATAAGGCAGAGTTTCCTTCCATTCGAGCCAAGAAATTTGACCCGACCCGATGCTTGTTCATGAAAAATGTAAGTTCTTCCAGTACTCCGTCACTTTATCCAAGTGAATTCTGCCCACGTTTACGGAAACGGGTGTAACTTTAAAACCGTTAGACCATTTGGTCCAAACGAAAGTTGTACTTGAAGCTGATTGAGAGCTACAAGAGTTATAGCATGAAGCACCGTAATTGATGTTGTCGGGCCCAAAAGAGGTCGTCTAAAGGGGGTTTCAAGCCTTTTTATGTTTTCGTCGTGACATGGACCAAATTGCCTTGTGTTTGCTGACGATGTTCTCAATCCTAGAGTGGGTTGCTAACCAGAAACTTGATGTGTGACAGCTTTGACTAAAAAGCGTGTCAGCATTTTTCCTCTCAGAACATATCTTTCTTGAGAAAGGAAGATGTGTTTTGGATAATCCGAGAAATTCATAATCCATGAAAATCTAGAATGTCACGATCGCACTGGATCATATTATAGGAAGGCCAGAAAACCGAGAAAACCCGGGCCACGTCGGGTCTGCCAGATGCGAGTATAATCCATACCTGTAGAGAAAAGAAGGCTAACATGTGTGTCAAATCCTGACAGTACCGCTTAACCTTTTCGAGCATAAACCGTGCTTGGGCATCCAGTTGAGCATAAAGCATACTCGAGGAACGTTCGAACCATTCTGCCAAATCCTGGCAAGGGACCTAACATTTCAGGCTTAATCTATACCTGAAAGTTCAAACTGATCATAATCCATACTTGGGTGTTATTGGGTTCCTTTGTCAGATCCTGACAAGACGATTTGACGTTCCTGTGTAAAATCCATACTGAGGAATCTGAGTATAAAGCATACTCATATCGAGATAGAGTTATACTTACTACAGCCTGACAAGATAGTCCGTTCCTACGCATAATCCATACCAAGGGTTCCGAAATAAGTGTAAGCCATACTTAGCTTGAGATTGAGAATCTTGCTACATCCTGACAAGACACTTAAGTTTGCCAAACATAATCCATGCTCGAAAAGTTCATGTTATTCAATTCAAATGAGATCACAAACAAATCCTGTTTTGTTTATCGTTGAATCCAGTGCATGCCTTGGGACTACATCCTAATCCCGTACGTGTGTACTTCAACTTAGCCATTCGGATGATTATAAAGAAAAATAAACTGAAACATATCTTAAGTCCTATGAAATGTAGAAAATGCAAAGTGATCTAATTCAGATTAGCTGATAATGATCCTGCCATCTCGATCCAGGATCATTCCCTCTCCTGCGAGTACGATGTGGTAGCACGGGTGTTGGCGTTGTTGGTTGTTTGACATACTCAGGCAGCTCTCCACGTCTAACCTGTTCCTCAATCAGGTCTCGCAAATGCCTACAGGCATTGGTGTTATGACCATGCATGTCATGAAATATGCAGTGCTTTCCAGAGTCGCATTCTCTCAACATTGGCTCTCTCTTAGAAGGCTTAGGATAGGAGGTGTCCATGTAGATGTCAATGATTGAAGAATTGAGTTCAGTGTATTTATCTTATCTGGGCCCTCTCTGAGGCTGAGCGTTACGATCGTTGTTAGCAGCGACTTTTCCTTTGCCTTTGTCATTGCCCTTTCCAGATTTGGATTGTAACAGCATGCATTATGTATTAGACGATCGTAAAATATTTTTTATTTTATTCCCTAAGGGTTGGATCATTCTCATATTTTGACATGTTGGTTATGGGGATGTGAGACATGTCCATAATTTTTACCAATTTTATTTGTGATCATTTTGCCCATGTCAGTCTTATATAGGGAATTACTTTTGAATGAGATCGATTCAGGTGCTGAGATTGGTCTCATTTGAACGAAAATGGTGTTGCCAATTCCGTAGAGTAGTCACATTGAAGATTTGGTTCAGCGGTTTAGGAAAAATCACTATTTTAGTGTTTCACAATTTCTGCTCAGGTTTGGCTAGCCATAATGGGCTAATTTGCAGTGGCTCATTAGTGGGTTGGTGGGAGGTTATAAATAGAGGGCTAGAGACATCAAAAATAATTTAATTTCTTCATTCTCTCATTTGGTTGAGCTCGTAATCCTCCTTGCTCAATCAAATACACCTTTCCACCATTAAAATTCTAGATCTACAAAAGAGAATCGAAGATCTGCATCAGTTGAAGCTAGATCTACATCAAGTGAAGAGAGATCGCATCAAATCAGGAGGTTTGAAGCATATTCTTCGCTGTCCGGATTGAGAATTTAACGATTTCGAGTTAATTCGAAGAATTAGTGAGTGATAAGCATCTCTCATGCAGATTCAATCAAGTATACAGGTTGTACGATTATATGTTCATCATTTCAAGTTGTTTTTGCATAGATCTAATCGATGTAAGTATGATTTTAATTCAAACCATCATAGGATCTAATCTAGCAATTTATTAATGGTAAAACCATAAGTTAATTCTACGTTTAGATCCATTTATCGATTTAATTAATTTTTAAATCGTTGTTTTAATGTTCGTTGATGATTGCGTGATTTGTTGTAGTTATATTGATTAAATCATTGTTGAAAAAGTTGGGGTTTGATTAGATTTTGAGTATGAAATCGAGTTGTGTGCAAGTGTGAAGATTAGTCGAAGTCTGGCAATTTCAGCGTATGTATCGAACATTTCTATGGATTGGGCATTCCATGGACTAGACATTTCCATCGACTGGGCATTCCATGGATCATACATTTCTGTGGATCAGACATTTCTATGGATTGGGCGTTTCATGAACTGGGCATTTCCATGGACTAGGCGTTCTATGGATCAGACATTTCTATGAATTAGACATTTTATGGACTGGTCATTTCATGGACTGGGCGTTCCATGGATCAGACATTTCTATGGATTGTACATTTCTATAGATCGGGCGTTTCATTGACTGGGCGTTTGCATGGATTGGGCGTTTCATGGATTAGACATTTTTATGGATCAGACATTTCTATGGATCAGGGGTTTCATGGACTGGGAATTCCATGGATCGAAAGTTCCATGGATCAGACATTTCTATGGATCGGGTGTTTCATGGACTGGGTATTTCCATGGACTAGACGTTCCGTGGATCAGACATTTCTATGGATCAGACATTTTTATGGATCGGGCGTTTCATGGACTGGGTGTTCCATGGATCAGACATTTTTATGGATGGACTGGGCGTTTCGTGGACTAGGCATTTCCATGGACTGGGCATTTCATGGATCGGGTATTTCTATGGACTGGGCATTTCATGGACTGGGCGTTTCATGTACTGGGCATTTCCATGGAAAGGGCATTTCACGGATCGGGCATTTCTATAGACTGGGCATTTCATGGATCGGGCGGAAATGTTGAAATGCTATGGGTTGAATACCGACCAAAAGTGGTGATTATTTTGTTTTGCGAATGGACGTGGCTTCGAGGGGAATTCAAGATGGAATATTCGAAGTGTTATGAATCGTTCGTTGATCGTTGAAATTCAACGTATGTGAAGATGACTCAAAGTGATGAGTTGATGTATAATGGTTGCTCGAGGGGGGTTATTTGAGCTAGAATGGTCATCAAGTTGGATGACTAGAGATATTGAAGGCTGAGAGATTATCGTTGTCGTATTTTCTAGCGGGATCAAAACACAGGTATTATACAGACGTCTAAAAGACTGGTTGTATGGTCGAGTACCCTAAGTATCATTGAAAGGCCTAGATATGTACTATTGAAAATAGTATGGAGTTTTTAGCTGAACCGGGGTTTACCATTAGCCCTTGACAGAGGATGGCAATGTGTTTAGCTGGCTATACGATTAACGATGGCTTCGAAGCAGGATTGGCGGTGATAGTTAGAGTCAATCATGAATGTTGGTTATTTTTCTTGTACCATCTCACATAGATTGTCTGGCATCGAAGGAGACATTTCTTGAATGTTTGTCTGATCACTATGCCATAGATGGCCTATCGCAACGGAAATCCAAGGTGTTGCTAGCTACAATGTAACTATAGGTATGTTGTTTTTTGTCTATTGCAACACAGCTTCAAAGTGTTACCATAGAAAATCCAAGGTGTTACAGTAGCCACGTGAATAAATTTATCAATCCGGGTGATTACGATCCAATGGTCCACGTTAGCAATCCGTGTGACGTGAAATAATCTTTAACGCGGGAAGCAAAAAAAAAAAAACAAAGCAACAAAAAACTTAGCCAAATTTTCGATTAGGGTTTCAATCGAAAACTTAACAAAATACACCGCCGCTCAATCTGTCAACGACACTCACTCGCAATTTCAATTAGGGCTAAAAGTTCAAGTTTACAAGCTTAATTGGGGTTCGATTACGGCAAGTTCGAGTTTAAGTTCAATTAGGGCTTCGGTATTTCAATTAGGTCTTCAATTGGGGTTCATTAGGGGTCTCAAATTTCAGTTAGGGCTTTGATTTAATCTGCTGCTTAAGGTATCATTCAATGTATATTTCGAGTATTTCCTAATTTGATTGTTGTACGTGTTGCCTAATTTACGCATTTACTTGTGTATTCAGGCGTAATCATATTCTTGATTTTATTATTATGTTTATGTTGAGCACTGCTTATATGATATTATTCTGTTTTTTTGCCTTATAGTCATGGCTAAATAATATTTGTGTATGTTATTTGTGTGTAAATTAGTGATGAACGAGGAAAAAATATGGGCAGAACTTCATAAGTTCAGATGGCTGCATGTTATTTGTGTGTAAATTTAGGCCTCGATTACCAAAGAATACATGCATGTCCAAATGACTACATGCTATATTGGGGGAAAATGGAAAGGAAAATAACTGCAAAACTTGCGGTGTTTCAAGGAAAATAACTGCATGCTATTTAAGTAAGAAAATGTTGTTTCTGCCTTAATTATATGTTGTAATTGATGTATCATATTCGAGGCTTCTTTTTGTATCTTTTTTACTGTTTCTGCCTATATTACATGTTAGTGAAGTGGCTGTTTTATTTTATAATGCGGTTGGTTTATTTTATTTTGTAATTATTTCAATCGAATGCTAATTTCTCCATTTTGTGTAGGATGAAGGCAAATCTTGGGTTCCACCACAAGGGAAAATTTGGGAAGAATGGATATGTTGGTGTAAAAGAGGCTATTGTCAAGGATGTTGATCTGGATAGGTTTTCGTACATAGTACTGATGGAGTTTGTCAAGGAAGAGCTAGAGTACACCGAAATTGGAGGAATATATGCATGGAAAGGTCCAACGAGTGGGTGGAAATTGGTGGCCGATGATGTAGAGCTGTTGTTTATGATGCAAATAAAAAATAATGGTGATTACATTGATTTCTATGTCGACAATGTCGTCGAGGATAGTACCGAGCCAATTAAACAAATGCAACCACATGTCATTGTACGCCCGAGGAAGAATCTGTTTCCAGGTATAAACATGTCTTCTAATTTGTACTATTTTGATGAATTTGGTCATTTTGCTGAATATGTTTTTCATTTTGGACTTGTTTGATTTTTAGTGCACTTAGTAGAATAATAAAGAATTTGTATGTTGCAGCTGCGAAATCACAGAAATGGCAGTTTGTCACCACTCACCATCTACAACAAGTAGCAAAAAAGAAGCAACAGACAGATCAAGTCTTTACTCCTAGAAAGTCGACACGGCTAAGCAATTCTCAAATGATCAGCGAAGCTGCTGTGAGTCCACCTATCAACAATAAGCAGACCGATCAAGTCTTTACTCCTAGAAAGTCGGAACGGCTAAATAATCCAGTTACGAACAATCCAGAAGTTATCAGCAAAACCGCTGCAAGTCCACGTATGAAGAAGAAAAAAGGGGTCAGTAAGAAGTCAACTAGAGTCAGCAGTTCGATGAAGTTACCAGAGAAGGAAAATCCAACTGAAACCAGCAATGCAACTTTGAATATCAACTCAGCAGGTGTCAAGAGTAAATTGGATTTCAATAATTCTCCACATGATGAAGAGGAAAATACAGATGAAAATGAGTTTCTGGTAAGAAGACTACGATATGATCTTCTAATATATGATCTACATATTTTGCTAATATTTACAATAATGTCTTGTTTAATTACTTTCAGAATGATGATCTATCACCTCCGCCACCTCCACCGCTTACAAAGTACGGAAGGGAGAGAGACAAAAATGACTCAGAGAAGAATAGTGTTTTTGAAAAACTTGGGATGCCTAAATTAGTTTCTAAAATGAGAAATGAATTTGTAAAAAAATAAAGCAAAATCAAAGAAGCTTGATGAGGAAAGCGAAGATCATGTTCCAGAATTTGAAGATGATACTTCAAAAAATCAGGCAAAGGTGCGTTATAGTTGAAGATTTAATTTTATGTTGGTAATCATAGACTAGCTTCATTTTTTTTGTGTATTTTAGAGAACAAAAAAGAGATAGGGTTACAAAGCCTCAGTCTGGACCAACAACTCGTTCACGGGCTAATGTAGAATCTGCAACTAATAATAATGCAACTCTGAAGGCAGGGGAAGTACCAGTTCGTATGCAATCTGATGGTCCATATAGCGTTGAGTTACCACACAATGAAAGGGTAGGAACAATGACGGCTTATTTGGCTATGCGAAAGCGCCAGAGGATTAACAGTAGTGGAAGTGTAAGGAATAAGGCTGTTGTCGGAAATGTCTCGACAAATATTGAAAACGAAGAAGATGAAGTAGCAGAAGATGAAGGTAGTATTTGATTGAGTTCTGATTTTAATAGTTTAAGTTCTCATTTATGTTTTTTCTAGCCTTCTCATTACTATTGTATGTACTTTGTAATGGTACAGAAGGCTCAGGGGAAAAACAAAGATGGATAAAGTTCATTCAAGGCCATATGACAAAAGAGTTGTAATCCAAATGAATGATCGGGGCCAACCTATTTCAGACGATGACCAAATAATGACTGAACTGAGCTATTTTTTAGGAACACTGAAGAGGAGTGCTCCACTTATTTACAAGTCTTGGTTTGATGTTCCTGCAAGTTTGAAAGATAGGCTGTGGAGCTATGTGAAGGTAATTTGCAAACTTAGCTGAATTTTACTTAAATACATGAAACTTGTCACAAAAGTAGCATGACTGTTCTTTTTAATGTTTGATTTGTATTTAAGCAACGGTATACTATTCTGAATAAATGTGAATATTGGGCTTTGAGATCAATTCGTGACGCTTGGAGGGGGTATAAGAGTCGTAATAAAAAGACACACTATAGGGCTTATGAAACTGATGAAGAGAGGCTTGAAAATAGGCCGGACGAAATTCCCCTTTAGGATTTCAAAGTACTCTTGCAGTTTTAGGGAGATGAAATAGTTCAGGTATAATTTTAAGTTTTATCACAGAATTTTTTCCTTTTTTATTCATTCAAATCAGTCAGATAAACATATTTATTTCATGTTGTTTTGTAGTCCAAGGCCCTTACAAATTCTGCAAATCGTATACTGACACACACACTGCTGGTCCAAAACTTTTTTTCCCAAATTCAGCATCAAATGATATGTATTTTGCCTATTTTTATGATTGGCTAGTTTAACAAGATAGGTCATATGGAGGTATGCTTGTTTAACTCGAATGTAGTATCCTTGTTTAACTTGTGAATAAACTACATATGCTTGTTTAACTTGTTTAGCAATATTAGTGATATATTTCTGGAACAATTGGTTTGATATCCTTTTACTATCTAATGTTTTTTGTATCAGTCCAAGCAATCTGATGGAGAACTTTATGTTAAAACTCGCAAGCGGAAAGAAGGAAAGGTGTACAAGGCTGATGCTTCAATAATGAGCTACAGAATTATAAGGAATTTAATTTTTACTTCAATCAGGTGTCATAAAGTGCTTCATTTTGCACATGATCATCATTATTGTAAAATTAGATCCTGTTTTGTTGAAACCGATAGCAGGATCGATCATAGCAATGGGTGTGCTTTTACTTTGGGTTTCAGTGTGTATATGCAGCAATTCTTGTTTAAGAAACTTGTTTAAAACTTGTTAATTTTATTTAATGTCACATTTTAAAACTGTTTTATTTTGCAGGAGAAGATTGAAAAAGCAATTGGTGAAAGAAGCAATGATGGAGTTGTTTATGAACTTATTTCTGATGGAAAGTCGCACGGTCCATCATGGCTTATAGGACAGCACACAAGTCTCCAAAAGTTTCAAAAGATGCTACAACAGCAGGCACATACATACAGGAGCTGGCAACGAAGATAAGTGAAGATATAGCAGACGAAGTCGAAGCAAAGATGAACAAGATGGTCCAAAGTGAATTTGATGCAAAGGTGGACGAAAAAGTTCAGGAGAACTTGACAAGGATGCTGAAGAAATTGGGTAATGCAAACCTGCACATGCACATTGGTATTGGGGATATTTGTGCGACAGTTCGCAGTGAAGGCACTGAAACTGAAAGGAGTGAACGTAGTAGAGGCTCGTGCTCTTAGTCATGATATTGAGGGTCTTTGTGCGCAACTGCAGTGAACATGAATTGATATTTAGTACGTACTAGCTGTGTTTGTAAGTATGCTATGTGAACATGATTTTTCTGGCTACGTTTGTAAGTATGTTTGTAAGTACTAATATTTGTGTTACTTGTGAATCCGAGATAATCAGTATTTTAATTGATCAGTGTGATGTTAAATTCTGTAATGTTGCAGTATGTGATTTAATGTTGTCATAGCTCTTATATAATTTTGTTGTATGTAATGTGAACTGTTGTCATTGTTATGATATGATGTTGCCATTGGATGATCAAAGTGTTGCATAGATTAATGCATGTGGGTCCCACGACATGATTCCATGAACCGGGCAACAACCACAACAGGATTCCGTGAACCCGGGTTACGATTTTAGTGGGCCCCACATTTTTGTAAATTTAGTACCTGTGGCAACATCCGTGATGATGTTGCCTTAGGGTCGCAAATGTGTTGCCTTTGACTCTAAGGCAACGCGGCAAAAGGCAATCCCAAAAAAGGGTTGTCACAGATCGTTTTTGGCCTATACCAACACTTTTTGGCACCTACTGCGTCATTTTTCTGGGGTTGCCAGGTCATCTATGGCGTAGTAGATGTTGGTATAGGCCTTCGGAGCTTGTGCTTGGGCAGTGTCGATCTCGATTAGGATGGTTTACGTAAGATATAACTAGTTGCTTTTTTTTATGTTTTGGTTATTCCTGATTGTCATGAATGAATGGTTGTTCTGATTGCTATGGATGTATGGTTGAAATGTTTGTTTGTAAAGGCTATCACCGTCCGATGTGGGGAAGAAGGGATTGAGTTTTTCCTTTGAGATATGACTCACACATAACAAATGGATCAAAATCGATTGATGGTTAAAAAAAATTATCAAAAAAAAAAAAAAAAAAAGAATTTCGGCTTTCAATTTTGCAATCATTTCGTACTAATAGGACCTAGCCTATGGTGCCGGAGATGGCTATTATTTGAAGTATATTATTAGAAACATTATTCTTAAAACAGACATAACTAATTAATATTGATTCCATAAATGCCATTTTCAAGAAAACCTTAGCAGACTTTTGTTTCCATCTAAATTATTGTCCATAACATTATTTGCACATTGTAAAAATATCCAGTCTCAGACAATGTAGAAGCAGAATAATCCTATAAATAAATTATTATAATAACAATCATTTAACTCTAATGCTAATCCACTGGGCAAAACAAATGATAGTCCCATAATATGGTTGCATCTATTGTTGATCCATTAGCAACTTAGAGTCTCATTCTCCTTTCGCAATGCAATGTTCATTCCTTAACAAATAACATACATGAGTACCAAATCCAATATCTAAAACTCATGACATTCTATTGATTACAACATAATTTTGAATCATAAATGTATCTGATGCAGCCACATAATCATTTTGCATCCTTTTCTCGATAATCTTCGTGTAATCAGGATAGTTTCTTTTCCAATGATCTTTTTTTTGGCAGTAATGACATTTACCCTTTCATCGATGTTCTCACTTTACTTTTTCTTACCGTTTCTTTTCCTCCTCTTCGAAATTTTTGAAGATGATATGCACTACAATTTGTAGATAGTATGACACCTTGATCCCTAGATGTAACCTTGGTTGATCTCAACATAACGAGGAGCTCCACGAGGTTTACATTTAAATGGTTATAGTTTAGTATAAACGATTTAAAGTGAGATATAAGAGAAGCAAGGATCAAGCCTACTTATATTTCATTCCTTATCTGTATGTTCAATTATGAAAACCTGTCAATATAATCGTTCATTATTAGCATGTAATCGTTCATTTTTCATTCGATGGTCATTTTGGTACTGAATTGTAATTTACTTTTTAACTTGTACCATGCAAAACATGACTGTTCACCAAACATAAACTTGATACAACAAAGTATTTCATGGACAAGCATATTTTCCTGCTTGCTCTGCAATGCTTGTCTTGTTGACAACACAACAATTTGGGCAATCTCTAGGTCTGATTCCCATTTATCATAAGCGAGCCATAGTTCATGGTCCACATCATTAGCAAATTTTTCTTTTGATTCCCTTGTAGTAGGATTCCAAAGGTGCTTATAAGTTAACACTGTTTTGATAGCTCTTAGCCAGTTGGTATACTTAGGTCCAGTGAGTTTGTTGATTTTAGAAAACACAGTTTTAGAGTTTATCATTTTCTACAAGTTCAAACGGTAGATTATTCGGATAAATCATTGTAGATGTTTTTATAATATTAGTAAGGATGTAATTTATGTTTCATATTACTGGTAAGCTCCCATTAATCTTTTATGTTTCTTCAAATCCAAAGTCGAAGCATTAAAGTCTTTTGATTTTAGTTGTAGGTATAAGGACTGGTCTGTCTTAAAATTTTGACCTTTAAGTTTGCTTAATGCTTAACGTCTGTGCAAAGGTGGGATATTGCCTAGTTTGTAGGATAAGAAATATGTTAGACTCCTGGAGTTTGCTTAATTTTGAAACTTTTAGTTTTTTAGTTTTTTGGTTTTGATTGACAGAACCATGCGTACTTCTATTACTATTATTACTAGGTGCCAAAATTTTCTAAGAAGCAGAACATTCTAGGCATTTTTGTTGATCAAGAATTTTCCAAACTCGTTCCTCTAACCTTAGCTTAAGCCTTGTCACAAGCATTATGCTTACTGGGAATTATACTGAATATTCCATGGTCCAATAAAATATACAGTTGGCCACATAATATAACCCAACTGATACTGCATATTCCTCGAATCTATTTTGACATATACTTAAAGGTGATATGTTCATTGACACTAATATAATTAGCTGCACCTTGCTACAACTGGCCCACTTTCGAAAACAAAGAACTATAGTACTTCGACAACTTTATCAATAGAGACTGATTAGGAGAAGCAGTTTATGAAATAAGCTTTTAAAAAATCAAGAAAAGAAATCAAAAGCAAGTAATATAAAGATTTAAGCAAGAAGGGATAAGCTATTTTATTAAGATAATGCAGTAGTACTATAATTGCACTGGGTTAGAAGATTCCTGGAAGGCACGAAAGGCAGCTGAGTCCATATATTTTACCTGGACAAAGACAACTATTTTTTGTCACGCATGCCGACAAACGTAGAATTGGTTAGCAGCTGCAAAGAACAAAGAGTCCGAGTTTGTTCACACTTTATCCAAAAGTGTGAACATAACTCTCGGATCTCATTGGTGGAAATCAGAAGGTCCCTCTGATTTTCCCTGATTTCCACAAGAAAATCAGAGGGACCCTCTGATTTCAAATAATGAGATTCGAGAGTTATGTTCACCCTTTTGGATAAAGTGTGAACAAACTTCTACTGAAGAATAAACGACCATCGTCTATCCTGTATTAATTAATACAAAGTCAAAAATAGGGCAAAAACAAGAGCAAACGGAGGAATACAGTTTGATGCAAGCAGACGCATCATTTTAGTTCTAGTCCGATGGCCAAACTATCAAGACCAAATATGACTTGACACAACAGAAACGACGACGGCTTGGAAGACGATGAGGTGGTGGATGAGGCTTTAGAGGAGACAGTTGAGATTTGAATAAATCGACGAAGGAGATAAGTGAATAAGAATTGTTTTATTGCTTTAACAAAATGTAAAACTGAATTGAGAAAAGAATGTAAGATAGGTTTGTACAAAACAGAACAATATATAACTGGAATAAAGAAATGGGCCTAGCCCATGAACGCAACCCAAAATGTAATGTAAATGAAAAGATAATATATGTATTATCTTATCCTATCTGTTTGCAGCCGCTACTTTATTTCCCCCCTTCAAACCCTAGTAGGGTTAGGGTTTGCCACAAAACAAAATAAATGGCTTCCAGACAAGGCGATCACGAAGAAACAATAGATCTGAAGCAAAATCGAGAAGACAAACACCAATTTGAGCTTATTAGATCATTCTCGAACATCAGTATGGAGCTACCCTGGAATATAGATAAGTCTTCGAGCTCTTTGATTTGGGTCAGCTTCATCCACGTTTAGCTCTTCCTTCAACCTTGTAAAATTCATCTTCAACAAAGATTTAGTAAATATATCTGCTTTTTGATACGTTGAAGGTGTATATCCAACTTATAATTTTCCTTTAATCACCTGTTCTCTGATGAAATATAAATCCAATTCTATATGCTTTGTCTTTGAATGTAAAACTGGTTTTAATGTTAGAGAAATAGCACTCACATTATCACACCAAATAGTTGAAATCTTATTAGATCTGATATTAAGTTCACTAAGTAGTGATTCAATTCACATAACTTCTGCTGCTGTACTCGCAACACATCTAAACTCAGCCTCTGTGCTAGATCTTGACACTGTAGTTTGTTTTTTAGCACTCTAAGATACTGAATTGTTTCCCAAGTATACATAATAACCTGATGTTGATTTCCTATCATCCTGATCTGAACTCCAATCTGCTTCAGCATAAGCATTTATATTAAGATTATTACTTGTCTTTAAAATGGGACCATGATTGATAGTTCCTTTTAAGTATCTGAGAATCCTTTTAACTGCTTTCAAGTGACTGTCCAATGGCTTTTGCATGTATTGACTAACTTTATTAACACTATAAGCAATATCTAGTCTTGCAATTGTTGCATATTGCAAAGCACCAACAATACTTCTATATAATATTGCATTCTGAATGTCTTCACCTTGATGTTTAAATAACTGATTGTTAGTAACCATTAGAGTAGGCAAAGGATTAGCTTTATGCATATTAGCCCTGAGCAAAACTTCTGAAATGTATTTTCTTTGATTAAGATGCATTTCAGAAGAGTTTGTTCTTTTTACTTCTATACCCAAAAAATAGTCCAGACTTCCTAAATCCTTAATTGAGAACTATGAGTTGAGTATGTTTGTAATGTCATTGATTTCTGCTACCACTACAACAAAAACACCATATTGCAACTTCAATTTTACAACGGTCAGAAAAGCACAGTTGTAATAAACGCTTTTTACGACTGCCAATTCCCTAAAGTTGTAATAAACATATTTTTAACAAGTTTTCATTTTGTTAGTTGTAATAGATACCTATTACTAACTTTATGTTTATAATATATATATATATATATACATGTACATATATATATATATATATATTTAATAACTAATTATATTAATATTTAATAAGAAGCTTAGGAATCAATAGTATTTATTAATTATTATTAAATAATTAACAATTAATAAGTAGTAATTTATTTTTAATAGTTAATTATTATTATGAAATAATTTCTTTTACTAATTAATAATAATCAATAATATTATAATTAAATGTTTAATAATCAATAATATTAAATATTTTAATTAAATATTTTATAATCTATAAATGACTGTTAATAATCAATATTAATAATTCGTATATTAAATAATAATAGTAATATTATTATTAAAAAATAAATTTCTAACAATTAATAATTAATAATTAGTCATTAATATTAAAAATTAAGAAGTAATAAATAATATCTAGTAATTAATTTTTGATAATTAATAATTAAATTGAAAAGTTGTTTAAACTTATTTTAACTAGTTCTTTTTTCTATTTGTTGTAATAGAGACTTATTAAATTTAATAACAACTAATATTTAATGATTAATAAAATTAACATTTAAGAATAATTGATAATTAATATTCAATAATAACTTTATAAATTAATACTAATTATAATTAATTACCATTAGAAATTAATACTTAGTAATCGGATGGTCATGGTAATGATAATGCAAAAAGATGAAATAAAGGCAGTAAAGTTAATATTTTTATTGGGGCCGATGGAAAACTGGAGGTCCCGGTAATGCGAAACGATGAAACAAAGGCGAAAAAACTAAAAATTTGGCTCCAAAGTAAAATCTCGTCTTGTATTTCAAATGGGTTCTCCTGTTCTATTATTAAATTCGCATCTTCCAGAAAATGGATCCCAATTCCTCCTTCTTCGGAATTGAACCCAATTCCTCCTTTTAAATCGATCCCAACATGTATTCATTCTCTTCCGTATGTCAAAATCGATCGTAATTCCTCCTTCCTTTGTAAAATCTATGCCTCAATAAACTCTAATTGCTAATTGCCTCAAAATCGATCCCAACTCCGATGAAGGGGTAACTGAAGCGCGAAATGGTCGGTGGTGGAGAAAGCTTAAGCCAAGGGGAAACGATAGAGAAGGTCACTATAGCTCCGGTTGTATGAGGTAGAATATCGAATGTGTTTTAGGGTTTTGTGGTGCTTTTGGTGTTCAGATTTATCAGTGTCATAGGAGAAAGAGGGAAATATCGAGTGCAACACAGGGAGGACTGGATCTGGAACAGAGAATAACGGATTTAGAACAGTGAGCTCGTAGGGTTTTGACCTTTAACCTACTACTTTGGGCTGGTTTTCTTTTTTCGAGGTATGTTTTAAGCGCTCAAACATTGGAAATTCAACTCCAGAATTTTTGAACCATCCATCTGAAAAGTGAAGTGTTGAATATGGTATTGGAAAGCCATTTGTTTGACCATGTTATACTATCGATCTTACAGAAAAATGATTCTCATGTTTTTTTTTTTTTGCATCAACTGTAATTAGATATGAATCATACAACCTTTACCACCATTACTCTTTTGGATTGAATTATATTAATCTAGGTAAGGATGGTGTTACCAATATTCAGTAAAAATACAAACACACAGATAAATGAAGTGCAGACTCATTCGAATTTCTGATCCATATTCCAGCACTCATTCACACCTGAAATTGTAGTTCATGGGTTACTTGTTGATTATTTTCCTGAATCAGGAACCAAGTGGTTTTGAAGTATCAAATGTATTTTGAAACGAGACAGTTGTACCTTTATTTGTGTTTTTATTTGCTTTGCTTTTTCTCAATGTGTAGAAAGAATGTATGAGTAGGAATTTATTATGAATACTTATATTATGTTTGAGGATTTGACATTTGCAGTGACGTTCGGATGGGTGGATGTTATTATACTGTTGTTTAGTTGAAGAAGGATGTTCATTAATACCTAATAATTATCCAAAAGTTAAAAGTGTTGGGGAATAAGCGAAAAATGTCTACACCATCCTGCCAAGGGATATCAACTTTAAGCAGAATGGTAGAGTTGCGTTCCTCTAAGGTACTGCTTGATTTTGTGTTTTAATCTTTTTTCAATCATTGATTTTTAGGTAAAATGGTGGGACGGGATCCAAATCATTTATCATATTTATCTTTAGTGTAATTTATTATTTTTGGGGTTTCAGATTTTATTATATCATACATATTTTGTTTACATTTGTTTTGTTTTGCTTCCACTACCTCTTAATTTTGATTTTCTCTTCCCTGTCTTGCATTGTTTAATATGCAACAGCTTTGAGTTGTACACAATGTATATGAGAGGTGAAGCAAACACTAATTGTCAGGTTTTGATTGGAGGGCGTGTTAGTATTGAGGATGTAGCTAGGGGGATATCATGAGGGGAAAACCAGGGTACTTGCACTTGAATGAGCCAGTTCATATTCTGGTCGAGGCAAGGCTACCTGTTGATATCATAGATGCCCTCTTAATGCAAGCTCATGAGATACTCGAAGATCTATTCAAACCTGTGGATATGCATTTTTGTGGATAACTTGTGCTCGTACAAAGTTGCTTTGTATCAGTCAAGTATGTAATAATGCATGAAATGTTTTCTAAAACTCATTATTTGTAATACTGAAAATTCGAGTATTTTAATAAATTAGTTTGCAAATAAGTGTAATGTCTGATTTGCTTATGGAGTACTATCATATTTAATGTATTGTTCATTTCAGTTAATATGCAAATTGCATTTGAATTTATATCAATTTATACGAAGTTAATTCTCAATATATATATACACTCACACACACACACGAAGTCACAACGGTGCAAAATAGTTGTAATAAAATATATCACAACGGTTATGAATATTTGTAAAAATTATAACAACTACGGTGCATAAATGTTGTAATGAATTTTATTACAATAGTGGAAAATAGTTGTAAAATACACATATTACAACCATGTTGCAACGGTGCAAAAAAGTAGCCCACCGTTGTAAAATGTATATTACAATGGCTTTCCACCGTTGTAATATAGTCATTTTGTAGTGTACACAATTTCCTGTAATAATAAAATCATTAACATAAATAAGTATATATGTAGTTGTAGTAACAGTAAACTTAGTGAAAATAGAGTTGTCATATTTTGTGAATTTGTATCCATGCTTGATAGGAGTTGCTTTAAGCTCGTCAAACCGAACCCTTGTAGCCTGTTTAAGCCTATAGATAGCTTTATTAAGCTTGCACACCAAGTTTCTGTCACCACTTTGAGTAAAACCTTGAGGTTGTTCCATATATACTTCTTCCTATAAAACACCATTAAGAAATGCATTATTCACATCCAATTGCTTGATGCTCCAATTTCTATATAAAGCAGTAGCTAAAATAATTCTAATTGATGAGGATTTCACAACAGGTGAAAAAGTTTCTGAAAAATCAAAACCATACTGTTGTAAATACCCTTTAGCAACTAGCCTTGCTTTATATTTTGATATTGAACCATCAGCATTTTTCTTAAGTTTATAAACTCATCTATACCCAATAACATTGTTATTATTGGGGTTTTCAATAAGAGTCCAGGTTTCATTTTTAATCAAGGCATTATATTCATCAGTCATAGCTGTTTTCCATTCATCATACTAAGTAGCATCAACATATGAAATTGGTTCTTCTTGCACACTTACAGTATTAATGATTTTGGGTTTGAAGATACCACATTTTGCTCTTGTCATCATAGGATGAACATTGATATTATCTCTATAAGTAGACCCTTGATTGTTATTACTAACAGAACATGCACCTGATTCATGTGAATTGCTGGCATATCCATCATTTCCTGTATTACTTGTTTGATCTTGATACTGTTGATTATTTACATTATCTGGCATACCAGGAGACTCTTGACCGGGTCCATCAGTGATGGGCACTGTGTGTTGAGAGTTGATGTTGCTATCATTCTTCTTTTGATGATATGGCAGAATCATCTCAATTTCTTCTGGTATGTCAAGTATATACTGCCTTGGATTTATAACTTTAGCAGTAGTTTTTAAATTTGACTGACTGAAAGGGTATACTTCTTCGTTGAGTCTAACATGTATAGACACATATATTCTTCCTTTACTATCTAGACATTTATAACCTTTTTGGTTGTCACAATACCCTAGAAAAGTGTAAGGTGTTGATCTGAAATCTAACTTATGAGTATCGTAAGGCCTCAAATTTGGAAAACATTGACAACCAAAAACTTTTATAAATTTGTAATCTGGTTTAACTTTATTTAACACTTCATAAGGACATTTGTAATCAAGTACTTTAGTAGGAAGAAGATTGATCAAATGAACAACTATATTAAATGCCTCAGGCCAAAATTTGAAAGACATGGATGCTTATGCTAGTAAAGTTAAACATGTTTCTACAATATGTCGATGTTTTCTTTCAATAATCCTATTTTGTTCAGAAGTATAAGGACATGTAGTTCTATGACTTATACCTTTTTCATCAAAAAATGATTTTAAAAGTAAAAATTCCTTTCCATCATCAGTCTGAAATATACCTACATGTGTACCAGTTAAATTTTCAACCTTACTGATAAATTGAATGATAGTACCGCAAGTATCAGACTTATATTTTAACATATAAATCCAAACATATCTACAATAAGCATATATAACGGAAATATAATATTTATAACCATAATTAGAACTTATAAGTGTTGGACCCCACAAATTATTAGCAAATAGTTGAAGGGGTTTTGTGTAACTAGTTTAAGATTTAGGAAATGCAAGTTTATGACTCTTTCCTATTTGACAAAAGGTACAAAGATATGTAGAAGGAACTTTATTCATAGAAAAATTATTGCTACACATTATACGTTTGACAGTTTTTAAATAAGGATGACCTAGTTTACGATGCCATAAACTTAAATCTTTATATTCATTAGAATTATCCATGACTGTCAACATACATGTCTTTTTATCTAACTATGTGAACTAGAATTTTTCACATTAAATCTGATGGACCCTTATACTCATTACCCTACAAGATAATTTTCTGTGTTAGAATATCTTTAACAATGCAAGCATTAGGGTAGAATTCAGAATAAACATTGTTATCTTTTGCAAATTGGGTAACACTTATAATATTTTTCTCTATAAATGGAACCCTTAACAGGTTTTTAAGAATTAACTGCTTTGCTCCATCAATACTTACATTTCTAGTATGTGTGATGTGAATAGTTTTACCATTACCCACAAGTAAATTTTTCATACCTTTGTATTCTTTGTTGCCCAGATTAAGATTGCTTAAGTTGTTAGTCACATGACTAGTTGGTCATGTGTCAGGATATCAAGTATCATCATTAAGATCATCAGCAGTTGATGTATAATCTGCATTTACACTTTTTGCCTAATTTTTATTGTTGTCTTTCTGCACATTCACCATGTTCACACTCGAATTGTTGCCTAATTGAGATGGATTATAGCTAGAATTGTCCCTAAAATAGCGCTTGTTAGCACTATGCCCAAATTTTTCCCAAACCTGACATATAATTCTGCTATTGTTGCTCCTTCCTCTTCCTCTACCACAGTTAGGCTGACAACCTCTTTGTGCATTAGTTTGATTTCTTAACACATTTCCTTGGTTTTTTCCTCTTCCATAAGTAGTGTAGTTGATAGACAAGTCAAAATTGACACTTTTCTTGTGATCAATTCTGCCTTCATGTGCCAATAAAGTTGAATACACATACTGTAGAGATGGTGTAGGATCCATGGAAAAAATAATTGTTGATACACCTTCATAGCCATCATCTAATCCGCTAACAATAGAGAACACATGCTCTAACTCAGGTATCTTTTGACCTGCAGAATTTAATTGATCACATATATTCTTTACTCTAAGAAGATACTCATTCAAAGTCGAATCTCCCTTTCTAATGTTGTGTAGTTTCCTTCTATGATGCATTATACGTGCAGAAGATTGAGCAGAAAAATTTCTCTCAATAGTGGACCAAACATCTTACGCAATTTTAACACCAATTAACTGTGGCAAGATGGTTGCTCCAATGGATGACATCATCTGTGAACAGACAAGATAATCTTGTCTCTGATACGCCAAGAATTCAAGATTTGACACAAGTTTTTCTTCATTATCACGAATAAATCTTGATGGTACTATCTTTATTCCAAAAATATAGCTTTCAAGACCATACCCTCAACAGCTGTTTCTATCTGTAATTTCCATATCAGGTAATTGGATTCATCTAGGTGGATATAAATGAGTTGACTTTAAGGTTTAATGATAGCTTTCATCAAATCTTTAATTGGATCATGCTGATTCTGTGTAACAGAACCTCTTGCAGTGGATATACTTGGTGTGGGATCACCACCTTGGTTAGTGGAATCACCATATTGGTTAGTCATGATAGAAAACAGGTGCTGGATCAACAACAGGTAATGAAATCTGAATTTTGATTCTCTTTGAATTGAGAATATGAAGAATTTTTTATGGTTGATCACTGCAGCAACCTTGTAAACTTGAACGATGAGTTTTCTTGAATAAAACTCGATAGTATTGATACTAAAAACCGCTGACAAGTTTGCATGCATGGCTCTCCGATCAATTGTAATCATTTCTTTATCTTCTTGATCAGAGATCTTGTGAATTCAGATGAATTTACCCCAACAGCTTCACTGTGGAGAACTGGTGCAGCAAGAAGCAATTCTAGGCGAGGAACAGTTCTCTTCAATGTGGCCAACAACTCTCAAATGATAGATTCAACTCTTTTTGAGAGGGTTCCAAATGATGAAACCTTTCCGATGGACAATAATATCAGAAACTACAAGGTCTGAGATTCAGTGGTAATTAGAAATCAAACTAATGCTTTTAAGCACAAAGGTTCGATCTGATACCAAGTTGAGATTTGAATAAATCGATGAAGAAGATAGGTGAATAAGAATTGTTTATTACTTTAACAAAATGTAAATCTGAACTGAGAAATGAATGTAAAATACGTTTGTACAAAACAGAGCAATATATAAGCGGAATAGAGAAATGGGCCTAGCCCAAGGACGCAGCCAATGTAAATGAAAAGATAATATATGTATTATCTTATCCTATCTATTTGCAGCCGCTACTTTATTTGAGACGAGGTTACGGGGGGAGATGCAGTGGAGACGATGACATAAGTGTAAAAAATGCAAGAGTGAAACATGGTGGAGCCATGAGTTGATGACGGTGGCAGTGAAGGCAATGTGGTTATTAATTAGTGGCAGCCGATTGAACAATTAACAATCGAAAATGATTAATATTGATAAAATGAAACATTTTTTATCAAATAAGCTTTATTATGCGCAAATAAGGTTACAGGAGTATTTCAGGGCTTTTATAAATCAATATGGCTTAAATAATGTTACAACTTAGCCTATATAAGAGAATGTAAGCCAAATCAATTGTAATATTATTATTTTCATAATAATAACACAAAGGCATTATCTTATCTCTGTTCGTCTTTTATGGTATCTAAGCAACCTATGCCTAATGGCACTCAATGCGTTGCCACTGCCACATCAGACCATATATTATCTTCTCAAGCTCACTGTATTGTTTTCTCTTCTCATATTTGATATCATCGTTGAAGATATACATTTCCCTTGATCAAGAACGCATGCATTATCTTAGAGGATCACAGTTCTTACCCTACAATTTTGCGTGCTACCCAAAGAAAAGGTCAGAGAAGCCTTATTGCCGTTTTCTTGGCTAAAACGGAACATTCATCAACTATAGCGAGAGGATATGGTTTAGAGGAGCATATTCTTGGTACCTCTCAAGGTATATTACAAATAGCGAAGGAGCACAAGTTAGCAATAAAGATTATATAATACACAAAAAAAGACAAGACAAACTTCCTAAGTGTTTTTTTTGAGGGGGAGGGGGGAAGGGCAACTGGATTTTAACGTGATTCGTAACACCTTTATTAATAAGAGAAAAAATAATCATGAGGAAAGTACATCCACAAACCAGACACAATAATAGCATATATCAAGGAAGAGAGGCCATCAAATCAGCAGGTGGAATAGCTTGGGCACTAAAGGCTGCAAACACAGAAGCAAGATTTGCAATGTAGAAAAACGGAAGCAGTAGTATATAGGAAGGATTTATCCCAAGAAGAATCCTCAAGAACAGATCTATTCAAATCTCCCAGCAGTCGGTCAATAGTCAGATAAAACTCTCCATCTATAATTTGATAGCATAGCATATGGTGTTCACTAGGTTCATTCGAGACAAATCTCATATAAGAATTCTTCTCGTGGAGGAAACAAAAATCAGAGGGACAATGAAGCCAAGAGCGCTCATGGGAAGTCCACACAAAAAGGCAGGGAGGCACAGAGTCAATTTCACTCACAACAGGCACAGGATCCGCTAAGGTGACAATGGAAGGGGAAATACCTAGAGGCTGGAAGAGGATAGCTTCAGCGGCATCTGCTAAAGAGGTACTAAAGGGCAGGGAGGCACAGAGTCAGTTGCACTCACAACAGGCACAAGATCCGCTAAGGTGACAATGGAAGGGGAAATACCTAGAGGTTGGAAGAGGATAGCTTCAGCGACATCCGCTAAAGAGGTACTAGTAGGGGAAGTAGCTAAAGGTGGGATGGGGATAGTTTCAGTGGCAGGTGGATCAATGGGAGCAACAACCGGAATAGCCTTTGGAACCCATAGGCAGGAAGGATGTTTCGACAAAGGTGTTTTTGTGGGTGGTGGGGCAGAAGGTGGGAGATTGCAAAAGGAGGCAAGATGTCCAAAGGATCGACACGTGGTACAAATATCTGGAGCCCACCCATAACGAACTCGAACCTCAGCAATAACACCCGAGGTAATCTGAACTTTAATAGAAGAGGGCAATACTTTTGTAGGAGAAACTTCAATAAGGGCTTTCGCATTAACCAATTTTTCCCATGCAGTCATGCTCTCATCAAAACATCGCAGCTTTCCAATATGGCAGGCAAGACAGTTCAGACCAATTAGGGGTTGAAGAACCGAAGGGATATGTGAGAAGTATGTCTAAATAGGGGTGGATAGTACCTGCTCTCTAGCACACGAAGCAGAACGAGTCCAACGGGACACAGTAAAAGGCTTTCCCTTAATGAAGCAAGGTACGGAGTGAAGGACTTTAAGACGTTCCTCATCGAAGGAAAATTTGAAGTAGTAGATTGTATCAGGGAGACGAACTTGGAAATTCCCTCTTAGCTTCCAAAGACGTCGACAAAAAGAAACAGGGTCAGGGATTCTTTGCAAAGGATCTAGAAAGAAACCAATAACACAATCAGACCAAAAATCCGAACCAGTAGTAACAAGTTCCGAGGTGAGCTGAGAGATTCCATCAATAATGTTTAAATCGAAATCAATGAGGGAGCAGTCACCAACGTTCCTAGGCAGGGAGGCGAAAAGGGAGGTCCATTTAGGCATAGTAGGTGCATTACCCATTGTGACATTACAACAAACATTACAAGTGCAGTCCTTTGGACATAAAGAATTACAATCATTAGCCGAATCGGCATCCAACATGCCACTTACCTTATTTCCAACCTGCTTCGCTGTCGTAGCAGTAGATTTTCCGGTTGCAATTCCAATAGAGAGACGATTTCCAAGAAGAATAGGGAAGTTGCTAGATAAACCAAGCAGGGGAGGAGCAGGTTGGCGCTTGCAATTCTCATTAGAGCACACAACCTTGTCACGACCAATGCACACTAAATTGGGCGTCAAGGATTGGAAATGCTTCGATTTACGCATCATTGAGGTTACCATCTTTGCACGTTGAAACAGGCTGAGGAACAATGCGAAATGAGGCGAGAAGGCAAAGACAGAACCAGATCGGAAGAGAAAAGGAAACCGAAGAGAGAAAAATAGGAAATCGCGAGATTGATTTCAGCTGATAGCCATTAGGGTTTACTTGGATTAATTGACCTTGATCATTTATTAAAAAGGAAATCCTGAGTTATTGGTTGCACTACTAGAAAGGCTTGCCATAGCGGCGTACCCTTGCGGTGGCTAGCGACGGTCAAAATAAGTAGTCGTCACTAGCCGTCACCAACCGATAGTCGACTCTGCATAATTCGTAAGCCCGAGCTTTCCTCTTCCATTTCATTTTCAAGAATAAACCACGAATACGAAAAAAAACTAACCCTCCTCGCCCATCGCCCATCGTGTCCAACCCAGTTGCAATCCATTTCCAACTGCCTCCCCTTCTCACCGCCCATCGTTGTATGTTCCCCTTCCGATTTATCTTCCATTTAATTGTTTGAGGTATGAAATTTAATTCTAAAATGATAAATCTTGATAAATGTGTGTTTACATATGTTGATTAGCCATTTTTGGTGATAACAATAGATTATTAGCTAATTTAGGAATATTGATAAATTCCTATGTTAGAAAGTTAGGTGATTTTCGATTAGAAATCAATGAATATTGTGTATTGTCGACAATAATATAGTGTACTAGTAGATTTGATGATGTAATTAGTAGTTTGATTTATTATTTATTTAAAAATTAGAGTTAGATTTAAAGTTCAAAATTAAAGTATAATTATTGAGTAATATGTGTATTGATAAGTTTATGCGAATGTTAGACACAAAATAATTTAAAATATGCTCTAAAGTTTATAGTTGAGTTAAACAAAGTTAAGAAATATTATACTTAAATTGATTTTCCTAAAAAGTTAGAAATGAATTTAAAACAATAAATACTGTACTAAAATCCATTATTTTTAATTTTTGGAAATGAATTTAACAAGAGCAAATATTCTACTAAATTCGTTTTTCTTTAAAAAAAGTTGAAGATATTATAACAATAGAAAATAATGTACTTGAATAAATTTCATAAACAGTTCAGAAACAAATATAATAATAAATATATTATAATAAAATCAATCTTCTTTAATGTTTAAAACTAAAATCAATAACAAAATAATCTTACTTTTTTGGATAAAAAATTTGAAATAATTATAACAATAAAAAATACAGTACTGAATCCGATTTCGAAAACAGTTCGGAAGGAAAAATAATAACAACTTATATTCTAATAAATTCAGTTTTCCAAGAAATTAAAAAATAAACATACAAGATCAAATATTCTTCTAAATTCTATTTTCTAAAAAATGAAGCAATGGTTATTATAAAAAAATATATTCTACAAAAAAACAATTTTCAAAAAATTTAAGGAATGGATATTATATTAGATAGAAGGTGGTGTGTAGAAGAGAACTGAAGTAGTGTTGAGATATGACAATATGGTACGTTAAACCACTAGTCCCAAATTTTTTTGCTTTATTTTTAAAATAGAAAAAAATACCTCATGGATGGAACTAATTCGTGCAAGAGAAGTATAGCGAAGCATTGTCGAAAATTGAAGTGTGGTGTGTGAAGCCTTTAGTCCGAAAAGACTTTACACTAATATATATATATATATATATATATATGAGTGTGTGTGTGCGTGTGTGTGTGTGTGTTTACCGAAATCACTAACATATATTTTTGAATCAGGAAAAATGTTCAATTATTATGTCGAACATAGTTGAATGTATGAAGTAAGAACTGTAATGAAAGGTTCAATGAAAACATATTTTTACAATAGTATAAACAAATTTATCAGATTCGCAGTATCTAATAATCGAATTATGAGAAACTTTGTTGTCCATGTAGTAAATGGAAACTGATGAGAATTTTCAAACCAGGCATAGTTAAAATGTTTTTTATATAAATCTGGTTTTGTTCGAAACTATTATTTATGGGGTCGTCATGGAGAACTTATTGCACTTACAGTACATCCTGTAGTGCCAAAGGTCGAATTAGTTATATTGAATCTAATAGAAGATATGGTAGAAAATGCAACGAGGTCAATGTTTCCTACAGGTCAAGTTGATGATGATGACGTCAATATCAAAGAAGAATCGAATGCGAAGGCAAAATAATTATAGGATTTATTGGCTTCGGCTAAGAGGTTGCTATGGAATGGTTGTGAAAGTGAAATTGAATTATCTGTAGCCACTAAATACATCACTATAAAATTTAAATTCAGCCTTACAAAAGTTGGATTTACAACGATTGTAGAAGCTACAAAAAGATATGGCACTCAATAATATGATGTGTGATTGTCATTACAAAGTGAAAATAGTAATGTCAACTTTTGGTCTTTCGTACTAGAAAATAGAAACTTATATAAAAGATTGCATGTTGTATTGGAAAGATGGTATTAATCTTCGAAACTACAAAATATGTGGTGAGGAAAGGTACAAACCTAGAAAAAAAAGGAAAGAAATGAATTTCCATACAAGAGGATGCATTATTTACCCATCACCCATAGACTACAAAAGTATATGCATTCTTAGCCATTACATGTTATATGAGAGGACACATTGTGAGAACACTAGAAAATGGAACTTTAACACATCCATCGGATGGAGAAACATGGAAATACTTTGATAGGACGTATCCTACATTTGCCGAAGAGAGATGTAACATCATACTTATTTTATATACCGATGATTTTTCAATATTCTCTCGGTTTGGTAATAAATATTCATCTTGGCCTATTATCGTTATTTCTTATAATTTATCTTTGTGGATGTGTATGAAAGCTCCATATATGAACTTCACTAATATCATTCTTGGCCCTGTTGATCCAACATAAGGCACCGATGTTTATCTACAACCAAAAATAGCAGAGTTGAAGACACTATGAGTTGAAGGAGTTGAAACATATGACATTTATAAAAAGGAATTTTCGTATGTTCCCTTCTTTATTATGTACTATTATTGATTTTCTTGCATATAAGATGCTTTGAGGTTGTGAGTACCGTCGAGCATTTAGCTTGTCCTCATTGTATGGAAGAAAGCTAAGATTTTCCTTTTGATATGGGAGGAAAATTTCTTGGTTTGATTGTCATCGTTGTTTTCTCCATCCAATCATACTTTAGAAGAGATTAAAGAAAAAACCAAAGCTAACAGAGAAGATAATATGCAAGCGATTTGATCAAGCGAAGAAATATATGAAATTATAAGGAGGATCCCAAGGTACATGAAACTAGAGCGCAGACTAAAATTCTCGGTAAATCTGACACTCATAATTGGTGCAAACACAGTATATTATGGAAGCTACCTTATTTAAAAGATCTCTAACTTCTACATAATACCGATGTGATGCACAATGAAAAAAAAATGTTTTTTTATAATGTGTTTAATACAGTTTTGAATCTTAAGAGAAAAACAAAGGATGATCTAAATTCAAAACGTGGCATAGAACATTTCTATGAATGTCATGAGCTTCATATGAAGCATAATGAAAACAACAAACTCAACGCATATTATGAACTAGACAACAAGAAAATAAAACTCATACTAAAATGGGTTGAAGGATTAAAATGTCCTGATGGGATTTCTTCTAAACTCCGTAGGTGTGTTTAACTTTGAAAAAATGAATGGGATGAGAAGTCATGATTGCCATATGATAATGTAATATTTATTACCATTGGTGGTCAAAGTATTCTTGTAGTAAAAAAGTGTGGAGTTTTATAACAGAGCTAGGTATGTTTTATATACAGTTTTGTTCAACAATGTTAAAGGTCCACTATCTACGTAAACTTGAAGTAGAAATTCCAATATTTCTTTGCAACATGGGTAAAATATTTCGTTTAAGTTTCTTTAATGTAATGGAGCATTTAGCTATTCATCTTCCATCCAAAGCGATTCTTTGAGGTTCGGTTCAATATAGATGGATGTATAACTTCGAAAGGTAATAGAAAGTATCAGTAAAATTTATGTTAGTTTAAAATTCAAACTTATGTATGTGCATATAAGCTGAATTAATAGTTTTAGGTATTTGAACTATCTAAATAAAAAAGCATGACCCAAAGCATGAGTTGAAGGCTTAATTTACAAATCTTATCTTGAAGAAGAAGCTTTGTTCTTTTTTCTCATTAGTTAAGTGACTATGTGAACTTATCTTTTGTAAGTGGTGCTGGTAATAATAAAGCCGTTGAATAAGATATTTGTCCGATAATGTAATCTAATTTTTAGATAACATGGACGATCTATTAGAAAATATGTTGAAGTATGGTTAGACGATAAAGATCACATATATCACACACATTTGTTCTTCTAAATTACGATAAAGTTTCATTATTTATTAGGTACTAAAAATTTCATATTTATTTTAGTTATATCTACATCAGTTGTTAAGTAATAATAAACTCATATATGACTGCAACATTTACAATCACACGATCCGTTTGGAGATCTCAGTAAAGATTTTGCTAAATGGTTTTCAAATATGCTTACGGTTCAATAAACTGCGTCAATGATGAAGGATATCATGCGCTCAGACTAAAAAGAATGTCTAGACTTATATGAGATTTGTCATCAATGGATTGAACCTCAACATCAAAGATCATAATACTAAAAAATTAACATATAACAATGGTGTATCTGTTAAAGATAGCGACGACCTAGATGAGCATATCAAAGGCTTTTACGGAATCTTAATACAACTTTTAGAGTTAACATGTTATGTACAATCTGCTGAAAAAGTTGTTTTATTCAAATGCAACTGGTTCAACAATGTTCTTGGCACCGGAATCAATGTGCACAAAGATTATAAACTTATAGAAATGAAGCACACATCACCTTACTATAAGTATGATCCTTTCGTATTAGCCAAACAAGCATTAAAAGTTTATTTTGCTTTGTATCCATCCTTAAAAAGAGATCAACCAGATTGGTATGTTGTAACTAAAACAAAAACCAGGTTTATATTTGAAAGAATTATCATTTCAGAAGATGCAGCGTATTAAACGGATGTAGAGCAAAATGATGAAATAGTAATGACTGACGAAATTTATGTAGGCTTATTGAATGATGAATCAAATGATTTAATAGAACCATTTGAGAGTACAGAAGAAACCGATATAGAGAACGAGACTGAATTAGAAAACGAAGAAGACCGATAAGCATTTCATTCTTTTGTTGTACACATATATTCTAAATCTGAACTATGTCATGAGTTATATTTTACAATGATATATTTTCGAATAACGAACCGATATAATGTACTGAATTTATGAATTGATGTAGTGAACCAATATAATGTATATTTCGAGTTTGTGGACTAGTATATTATACATTACTAATTTTATGTGATAATGAACATGCAATTCTAAGTTTGTCTTGATTTGTTTGTGGGTATGTTCTTTGTTTGTTCACCAATATATATGTGTTATTATTATATGAAATGATATGCTTGTGATAGATATACCTCCGAGGCAACCTCCTGCCTGCTCTTATTCTGTTGGCGCGAGCGGCATAGCATCAGATATAGGTCCAGTCGCAGAGCTCATAACCTTGAATGCAGGCTAAGTATCTAATTCAGTAAATGTTTATTATTTAAAATATATTAAATTATTACATTGTATTTTCAACAGCGGCTTTGAGCTTGAGCCCGTAAACTTTATTTTATCTGTTTCTAAATCGGTCTATATAAGCAGGCTGATAGGTAGTTGGCTCAATTTGGAGGATATTCCTGCTAAGATCGGGAATGACATCCTTGGCGAAGTTCTGGTAGGTATAAATTAATTAATTATTTATTTCAAAATTTATACAAAATATGTAATATAATTTGTTTTTTAACACACAGGTCTTTGTTCGGGTTCATCCTGAAGATATGGCTGTCTTTCTTAACCAATGGAATAAGAAAATGCAAAAGAACTACAAAGACACCATAACAAAGCAAAAATGGAAGAAAAGAAGTTAAACTTGGTAAGCGAGGAGGTTTGGTTAGATTTTCTATAATTGTAGGATACTCCCATGGTGAGGGTAATTTATTTAAACTTCTTTACAAGTAGTTGTAACATTGTTTGATCATATTTAATCAAATTTACAAGTAGTTGTAACATTGCTTTACAAGCAACGACAACCCAGGCTACTTACAAGAGATCCCAGTAGGAGTAGGAGATCGCCATGCTCCGTCAGTACATAGTTGACCTTCGGAATTGATGGAAGTATGGACTGACAACCATGCTCAATGAGCGGATTGCTGCATGTTTTGAAATATATTTTTTATGACTTAAATGTATTTAAGAATTTTATGCTCGGCTTACTTCAATGCCAAGAAAGTATGTAATATCGCCTAGGTCTTTAACTGAGAACTCTGAGTTTAAGCATTGTGTTATCCTTTGAAGCTCCCCTCACTACTACATGTTCATTAACGTAAATTAGTATGAAGGTAACAATGTTATTAGAAAATTTTATAGATGGAGAATTGTATAATTTTGTTGATTGATATCCAAGCCTAATCAAAGTTGTTTTCAGCTTATTGAACCAACACTCTTGGTGCCTGTTTTAAACCATATAGTGCTTTGTTAAGTTTGCACATTTGTATTTCTTTTCCTTGTTGTATGAATCCTTCTAGCTCTTCCATGCATGTACACTTCTTCCTGCAAATCATCATTTTAAAAAGAATTATTCGCATCTAATTGTTTGATGACCTAGTTCTTAGATAAGGGAATTATTAGAACAATTCTAATTGATGTGGTTTAATAAAAGATGAGGACATTTCATTAAAATCAAAAACACATTGTTGTGAGTATTCCTTTGCCACTAATGTTGCCTTAAATATATAAATCGAGCCATCTGAATTTTTCTTTATTTTAAATATCCATCTGCATCAATGACATTTCTATTGCATGGTCTTATAACAAGTTTCCAAGTGTAATTTTTGATGAGATCATTATACTCTTCAAATATGGCACTTCTCCATTATTTGATCTGAATGGCTTGCTTAGAGTTGGTTGGTTCTTCTAAATCAACCACCGTATTGTATATTTTTTGTTTTAGTATAACACTCTTTGTTCTTGTTGTCATGTGATGTCCCCTAGATTCAGTGGTAGCTGTTGGTGTACTATTTGTAGTATCATCTTGACTTATGTCACTTTGAGCTTGTTCATATATCTGGTCTATGTAATCTAGTTAACCGCTTGCATGCAAATGAAGCCCTTGACCTGATTCATCATTGGATATTATGTGTTGAGATTCTGATTCACCTTCCTCATTCATTGTTAGATTGCCTGCTGTAGCATCTCTTTGGACAAGAATAACTTCATCTGAAGTGTTATTTATAGTAGGTATAGAGCACTGGGGACTGTATACCTTTTTTTTGTTTATATTTCCACTTTACCAAAGGGAAATTCATGTTCGTTAAAAGTAACATGTCTTGGTATGAAAATTCTGCCATTTTTATCAACACATTTGTAACCCTTGTATTCTTTGGCATACACTAAAAATGTGCAAGGAGATGACCTCAATTGTAAATTGTGTGTGTTATAAGGTCTTAGATAAGGAAAACATAGGCATCCAAACACCTTTAAACTATTATAGTCTGGCTTCGCTCCGGTTTGAACTTCTATAAGACTCATATAATTTAATAGTCTGGTATGAAGTCTGTTTATCAAATACATATCAGTTGTAAAGGCATCTGGCTAGAACTTTAATGGCATAAATGTCTGTGCAAGTAGAGTTAAGCCAGTCTCAACTATGTATCTAGCACTACTACAAAACAGGTCTGTTGCTTTGCCTCATTTGCTTCGGTTGTTCTTATAACAGAAGCAAATAGTATCATTTGCTTCTGTTCTGTTAACAACAGAAGCAAATGCAGCGAAGCAATGGTATTAATTGCTTCGGTTATGCCAATAACAGGAGCAAATAGTATAATTTGCTTCTGTTGTACACAAAACCGAAGCAAATGCACTGAAGCAAATTGTGTTATTTGCATCCGTTGCTTAGAAAATGAATTAAATGCACCGCAGCAAATAATTTAGTTGCATCAGTTCCATAAGAACAGAAGCAACTACACCGAAGCAAATAATGTATTTGCATCAGTTCCATAAGAACAGAAGCAACTACACGAAAGCAACAACGAATTATTTTACCAAAGCAAATGCAAATATCAATAATCATAGACAACCTTTTATGTGTCATTATTTATAATTTATTATAACGAATGATTGTTAATAAATAATTTATAGTTACAGATTATTATAATTAACCAATAATTATATTTTATATTTAATAATTTATTGTAGTTAATTACTAATATTTGGTAGGTTGTAGTTAACATTTATTAATTTCATTTAACAATTAACAAATGAATTAATAATTAGTATAAATAATTGTAACGAACCAGTTTTTCATCGTTTTAAATATATGAGATTGATTTGAATTTAGTATTTAAGAATTTATATTTGTTTATAATCTTGGAATCTAGTATATTTAAATTGATTTTTGTGTTGATTTTAGAAGTGTGATTTTAAATTTTAATATTTGAGTTTGAATTGTTTTGTTAAACCTAATGATAGTAGTATTTTATAATTTATTGAAATATACTATTTGAGAAATTACAAATTTATTTAAAATTTTAGACTTGAGTTTTATTTATAATTTAGTTTAGATTTGAATTTTGATTTTTTTTTTTTAAATTAAGACTTGTATTCGGTAAAATATAAATAAACATTAGTAATGCTTAAAAAAACAGAATTTAAACAAATTTATCTAAAGTAGGATATGGTATAAAAAATTATTTAAATAATTTTGTATATTTTAATGTTTTATTTGAATTAAAATTTTTACATAAAATTTAACGATGTTAATATTTTAAACTAATTGGAATATTGCTTAAGAATCTTTAATTGAGTTTAAATATACTTATATAGTTGCAACTGGATTTAAATTTAATTTAGATATGTACTTGAAAATATTAAATACTCAGAAAAATATGTTGTTTAATTTTCTTTACACTTGTTTTTTTTATACTTGGAAAAATATGTTATTTAAAATACTTGGAAAAATATTAAATAGTCTACGCGGTTCTGATTTTGCACTGACTGTCCATGTTTTTATACGCGTTAATTGTCTTCTCTCCACCGCCTTTGTATTCGTCCGCTTCTTTTTTTTATTCCCTCCGGTCAAAATATTTTTGCCCCAAATCAGCCGATCAAATTTCATTTTCCCCAAATCCTCAAAATCATGGCCACCTCTTCCTAAATCGAACCCAATTGCTCCATGGCCACCGTTCGGTTGCGCTACGCCTCCTCAACCAGTATTCAATCGCCTTCGCTGCCACTCGCTCCACTGCAAATCAAGCTTCAACTCCGCCATCCCCTGTCGCGCGCGCCTGAAACCCACCAGCAGCCTTCGCCCTTGCCTTCATCGCAAACCGCACCGTCATCCACAGCTTGTGCCGCGAGCTCCTCCCGAGTTCACCAGCAAGTGAAGCCGCCACGTCAAGACCAACATGAGCCAATTGATTTTCCTCTGGAACCAACGTGAGCATCGCAGCCCCTCCGATTGCCGTCGGCTTCGGCACCACATAGCCTTACTCTACGCAGCCTTGCTTAACCGTCGCTGCGGCGAGCACTGCCCCATCGTCAACAATGTAAGTATTCCTTACGATTAAATCTATTGGCAAGTCGTCTACTTCGATCTTCTTCGCTGGGTATAATTCTGTTATGGACTGTTTTTTTTTTTGTTTTTTGTTTTGTTTTTGTTTTTTTTTTTTTTTTTGCATTTTTGGTTGCCTTGTTTTATTACGGTAGCTGTTGTGGTCGTGGGTCGTGGGTAGTGGGTATGTACACTGTGTTGAGTATACACTGTTATGGAAATATACACCTGACTGCCTCAAACACCTGAAACGCTGATGTAGTTTATGGTAAATTTGAGTGGTATACGGACTTAGGAGAAAACATCCCTAGTCAACAAATGGAAAATTGGCAGGATTCTCATGGATTTCCAAGTTCTGCTAGTCAGCACGTTTTGTTGCAGCCCATTTTATGCAACAGTAGAAACAATTTGTTATCCCATGAATCAAAGCTGCAATTTGACTAAACTAATTTTCCACTTTCTTCATCCTTGAACCACAATATTTCTTGTAGCTGCAATTACGTGGAAGCCTACACCAGACAGCAAAAAAGATTATGATCAGTAATTTATAGTCCAAGCTATCCCAATATCATGATAATACTCGATACATAAGAACAGCGCTAGTTGATGTGTACAGTAAATATTTCATTTTTGGTATGTTACTATCATGATCAAATTTCATTTTTGGTAGAGTAAATTGACAAAAATATGAGAGAAAGCTTATTTACATACCAAAAATACTTCTTCACCAAAATTATGAGAGAAAGTTGATGTGTACTGTTGGGATAGCTTGGACTAAATGATATTTTTGGTATGTTAATTTCATTTTTGGTAGAGTAAATTTCGTATGCGTACAATAAATTGACAAAAATATGAGAGAAAGCTTATTTACATACCAGAAATACTTCTTTATAGTAGAGGTATTTATTATTTATGTCATGTGGTAAATTAGGTTATTGATTTCAATTTTGTTGAATATGTAAGAAAATGAACATAAAATTGACTAAATAAAATTGAAGGAAATAAAAATTAAAAATTCTTTGAATGTATAAGAAAGCATGTTGTATACATGACAACAAAAATAAAAAATATAGGGAAATAATAGAAAATTCTCAACGGGCAACATGGCAAATAGGTAAGAAATGGTGTGACAAACTAACGTGGAGAACAGAGATTGAAGAAAGAAAAATGCAGCACAAATAGTTTAAAAGAAACATTTCTAATAGCATAATATAGATAAAGCACAGGTTTTTGTAGTTTCTAAAAAAAAATAGATGATTGGGATATAATCGGCTACACATATAAGAAAATTTATTGAACTATATATGGTAGAAATCAAATATGATCAATTAAGATATTCATCATATCGTAATAAAAATTAATCAGGCAAACTTCTCCTCATATGCCTGCTCATTTAAATATAATACAAATATAGTACTTATTTTAATTTCTTAGAAAATAAGATCGACCTGAATCGTTTCAACTCACTGATAAGTTAACTTATTTATCATAGTTTCAAAAGCTCAACATGAATGGCAAGTTGCATTTATTAAAATGTCCACTCTACAGTTGAAAAAAGGGATAAAAAACAAATTTCAGGTAAATATCACATAAGGCATAAAAATAAAACAGCAAGATAGATTATCAGTACTATATTAAACAAAATAACAAATGAAGTACGGAACAAAAAAATTCTGCAGTAATTATCCACTAATTGATGCCTAACGTTTTTTTTTTTTCCTTTTTGGCTAAAAAATTAGATGATATTTTAAACGAAGAAACCTTGGTATAAAAGATTTAGTTCATTGATTATGCTCTAATAAAGCGAATAACCAATGTAACAAATTCTAGCAAGTCCATAGTTGTCATAGCGAGCGCTATAGCGCGCTATAGCGCAAAATAGCGCATAGCGCACAGGTTGCGCTATTTTGGTTCTTATAGCGCAGGGGTCCCGTGTAGCGCAAAAATAGCGCGCTATTTTATCATAGCGCAGCCATGAATAGCGCGCTATTTTGCTTTTTCTTTTTTGAACATGCATTTTCGTTTTTTTTTTTTTTCCTTTTTGGAGATTTTAAACATACAGTTTTTTCCTTTTGTGCCTCTTTCCTGTTCTTTTTTTTTTTTTTTTTTTTTTTTTAAGATCTTCTTTTCTGTAAGCACAAAAAAAAAAAAAAAAAAAAACATTATAGCGCGCGCTATAGCGCATAGCGCAGGCCTTGCGCTATTCGCTATTGACAACACTGAGCAAGTCAAATATGGATGAAGTTCATAAACATAGAAATTATGGAATACACCATATTTATAGCAACAAAAATCAGTTTTGAATCACAATATGTTTAGGAAACAGTAAATGATATACTTTCATATTTGCATGTCCTTATAGAAAAAATAATTCCATTCCAAAAAAAAAGAGCCTATAAATATGGCCATTGGTAACTTATCTAAGGCAGTACAAAAAATAGTGAAATAATAAATCTTCCTAATGCAAATGTAACCAGTGCATGGCTTGATAAGAATGAGGGATCATAGGCTGACATCTCATTGTTGATGGTGAACAGAAGAAGATTAGAGTTTTGTGGGATTATAGTCCGCCATAATACATATTCTATCATTGAAAAATTAGTCATCATGAAATCTTTTATATTATATCAAACAATAAATAAAAATTGTTTTCTCTAAATACATAATGCATGTACCTATATAAATTACATAGTGGAACGTAACTATAATCGAAACTGAAATGTATAATATTATACATATGGAATGACATAGCAAGTTAAAACTAATTTATACTTGGAATGGTGGCATGAGAAGAGCTGTAGAAAAATGCCAAATGCAGCCGGGCAGAATGATAATGCCTTTATAAAAAAGTTAAACTGTAAAAATGATTATTTTTATGTTGGGGTAGTTCTATTGTACTGCAGTTAGCAGTTATTGTAAGAAAAAACTGGTGTAAAAATTTGATTTAATTCGTATAGAATGTCATTAGTGTAGCAAATTTTTGACGGTTTATGTTCTTGAAATCAGCATCATGCCTAAGTCTTATCACCCAAATGCTAAAAAATGAAGTTATATTACATAAGAAGAAAGGGTGAAAAGAAAAAATTGAACATATTTTTATCAAATTACATAGTCCAACAGATCTTACCCCTGTAACTAATGGAAAAAATGTAATGTTGTGGGTAAAATGGTAAAATGACCCTTTATTATATAACCTGATGCATTTATAGTGTGAAAATGTTTGGTATAGCGATTTTGCAAATATAACCTAATGCATTTTATTATATAACCTGATGCATTTTATAGTGTGAAAATGCATTTTAAAGTAAAACATTAGTGCTTAGGAGTTTATCAACCTTAAGGTATGATTTTGCAAATAAGGTATCAAAATAATGTTGTACTATACTATTTCTTTTGAAGTTGTAATCTATGAAAATTGACTACTAGCGATTTTCTTATGTTCACATGTACATAAATTTTAGGCAAAACATCATATCCATTGTTGTTCAGTTTGAGATTTTTTTTTTTTTTTGGTTACATTCGTTGCATTATGCCAACCTCAATCAAATCTGCTTGAGCAATCTAAGATAGTAGGCTTTATGGTTTTCAGCACATTGATTATAATATACTTTGTTACAAAGTTTGGTATTGAACTCGATTATGGGAATAAATGCAATTCGTTGGTTTGACTAATTTTTTATTGTAGCCATATCAATTGTCTAAGTGATTTCTGTTCAGATCTGTTGCACTTCATATGGCTTAATTCATTTCTTAACCTGATCTATGGTTGTAAACATTATGTGTTAGACATTTTTTTTATTTTGTTTGTTTATATAAGCCTTTTCATTTTCAATTAATATGGCCGGTAAAATGTTTAATTTTCCTGTTAGCTTGAAATTAATTCTCTTTACTATGCTATATTCTCGCATTTGTTATAGTATCTTATAAAGCATATATCCAGAAAGTGAAGCCTTTTTCGAGTTTTCAAAACCGCCCTTCTCTTTGCATCGTCGTGAAATTTCCATCGTAACATGGTTGAGAAGATGCATTTGTCCTTTCCACCGATGACACTTTTCTTCTCCATGTCTACGTTCCCTAGCCTCATTTTTCTCTGTAACAGCTTCTCCACCCCACTTACTTCTCACCATTTTTGCGCCGCTTTCCCATTCTGAAAAAAAAAATAACGCTTTGTAAATTATATTTTACATATCAGACCATAAAAATATTCGTAAATTAGCATCAATTCTAATTTTATATAGCAGTAGCACAATTTTAGCATCCATCTTTAGCTTCCAAAAGCGTATGGCAACCGTGACATTCAAGCTTTCAACATTATTAATAAAGAAAGCATCAGTTGAATTTGCTCATATGTCCATAATCATTGAGTCTTATCCATGCTTTGCTGGATGAAAACCCAATTTATGTAAGCTATTTTGTTCTTTTGTTATTTGATATCTTGGGTTCAACTGTTTGATGCTCGAGCAACTATGTAGATTAACTGAACACCGATGTTTGAATGTGTCTTCCTCAGGTAACATTTGCATCAATATATAAATTTAATCTTAATAAAACATTGGTTAAAATCTATTTAGACTGAGATTTAAATTTTTGTATTCTTCTACTATACTCTCTGCCTTAATCATAACTCTGTGATTATACGTTTTTTGGTTTCATAATATATTTTTGTGCTTTGATTTCTTTGCTGAGATTCAACAATTTCAGTTTGTTTACTTATTGGTATTTGCATCCAAACTTACTTATGTATGCTGCTCTCTTTATTGGCTAATTGTTATCTAGATGTTGAAGATATTAGCACATTGATGAAGGGTTTGACCAAAACCAATGATCGATTCAAGTTAGTAACAGTTATGGGGTATTTCTTTTAAGATGCTGCATTGAAAGGTAATCCTCTTGAAACACCCCACCTCCGTTAGGGTCACTCTCAAAGGGAATGCCCTAATTTTGGTGGAGGTTTATAAGTATAAGTCACAGATATACAAGACAGATATAAGAACACATATTTTTGAACAGCGGAAAAACAGCAACTTTTATTTCATAAGAGAAAATACGTGTTACAACAACATTACCACAATTGTCTTACATACTTCCAAAAACATAACATCATCATAACTGTCTTGAATTACATTATTTAAAGAAGCATAAAGAAAACATAAATAAACTGCAAACTCCTTTCCGCATCTGAGAGAAATTTAGTCTCAAACCTTGCCCTAAAGTTCTCCCATGTCTCCACTGGTCTTTCAGCATTAGTGACTTCCCACCAGTAGGAAGCCTCGCCCTTTAATAGCCACACTGCCAGTTGTACTTTCTGTCTATCTTCTACATCAAAGATGATGAATAGGTCCTCAGTTTCTTTCAGCCAATTCCTAGCTGCCACGAAGGACTCAGTTCCATGGAAGTCCTTTCCTCCCATAGCTTTAAAATCTTTACATAATTTAGCAAACGTGTTTCCCCGTGGAGGAGGTGGAGTGTTTCACTTGGTATCAGAGCCAGGTTTTTTCTGTTCCGCCTTAACCTGTTGGCACACCATACACTTAGAAACGAATTCTGCCACGTCCTTTTTCATGCCGTTCCAGAAGAAAGTCCTCTTTATATCTTTGTACATTTTATCTCCGCCTGGGTGTATCGTCATCTTGGAGTGATGTGCTTCCTCGAGAACCTTCTTTACTAAATCTTTGGTCTGTGGGACGCATAGTCTTCCGTCTCGCCTTAGCAAACCCTTATCGTCGATGGAGTATCTGTTGAGGTGACTTGAAGTCTCACCCCCAATTAGCCTATTAATCATTTCCACAAGCTGGGGGTCTTCGCGCTGTGCTGTCCCTACTGAATCCACTAAAGTTGGGCGCACTTCGAGAGATGCTAGCAAGCCTGGTACAAAATCGGAGGAAGGCCTAAAGTCGAAGCTGGCTATAAACTTTAGGCTTTGATTTGAAATTAATTATTCTTTAATTTGTGAATTTCACAGTTATAGAATTCACGGGGTGTTACATTCTCCACCACTTAAAAGGATTTCGTCCCCGAAATCTTCAAGTTAGGAGGAATGTATATCCTAACATCCAATCATCCATCTACTCATCCATCAAACACGAGCATCCATTGTCCTTAAAAGACTTCTAATGCTTCATGATCATATGCGAAGTGTGTGTGATGGATGAGTAGATGGATGATTGGATGTTAGGATATACATTCCTCCTAACTTGAAGATTTCGGGGACGAAATCCTTTTAAGTGGGGGAGAATGTAACACCCCGTGAATTCTATAACTGTGAAATTCACAAATTAAAGAATAATTAATTTCAAATAAAAGCCTAGAGTTTATAGCCAGCTTCGACTTTAGGCCTTCCTCCGATTTTGTACCAGGCTTGCTAGCATCTCTCGAAGTGCGCCTAACTTTAGTGGATTCAGTAGGGACAGCACAGCGCGAAGACCCCCAGCTTGTGGAAATGATTGATAGGCTAATTAGGGGTGAGACTTCAAGTCACCGCAACAGATACTCCATCGACGATAAGGGTTTGCTAAGGCGAGACGGAAGACTATGCGTCCCACAGACAAAAGATTTAGTAAAGTAGGTTCTCGAGGAAGCACATCACTCCAAGATGACGATACACCCAGGCGGAGATAAAATGTACAAAGATATAAAGAGGACTTTCTTCTGGAACGGCATGAAAAAGGACGTGGCAGAATTCGTTTCTAAGTGTATGGTGTGCCAACAGGTTAAGGCGGAACAGAAAAAACCTGGCTCTGATACCAAGTGAAACACTCCACCTCCTCCGCGGGGAAACACGTTTGCTAAATTATGTAAAGATTTTAAAGCTATGGGAGGAAAGGACTTCCATGGAACTGAGTCCTTCGTGGCAGCTAGGAATTGGCTGAAAGAAACTGAGGACATATTCATCATCTTTGATGTAGAAGATAGACAGAAAGTACAACTGGCAGTGTGGCTATTAAAGGGCGAGGCTTCCTACTGGTGGGAAGTCACTAATGCTGAAAGACCAGTGGAGACATGGGAGAAGGAGGTGGGGTGTTTCACTTGGTATCAGAGCCAGGTTTTTTCTGTTCCGCCTTAACCTGTTGGCACACCATACACTTAGAAACGAATTCTGCCACGTCCTTTTTCATGCCGTTCCAGAAGAAAGTCCTCTTTATATCTTTGTACATTTTATCTCCGCCTGGGTGTATCGTCATCTTGGAGTGATGTGCTTCCTCGAGAACCTTCTTTACTAAATCTTTTGTCTGTGGGACGCATAGTCTTCCGTCTCGCCTTAACAAACCCTTATCGTCGATGGAGTATCTGTTGAGGTGACTTGAAGTCTCACCCCTAATTAGCCTATCAATCATTTCCACAAGCTGGGGGTCTTCGCGCTGTGCTGTCCCTACTGAATCCACTAAAGTTGGGCGCACTTCGAGAGATGCTAGCAAGCCTGGTACAAAATCGGAGGAAGGCCTAAAGTCGAAGCTGGCTATAAACTCTAGGCTTTGATTTGAAATTAATTATTCTTTAATTTGTGAATTTCACAGTTATAGAATTCACGGGGTGTTACACCTCTGTTCTCTTATTTCTGAAATTTAATACGATGCATTTTGTATGGAATTTGGTAACTATTTCCAACAATCACATGAATTGTGTCTAAACCATCATTAGCAGCAGTTAGGTTATTGAAGTCTAAGCATCATTATGTACGTTGCTTTCTTAATTAGTGAATTGTTATCCATATGTTGAAGATATTAGCACACTGATGAAGTGTTTGAACAAAACCAATGATCAGTTCAAGTTAGTAATAGTTATGGGGAATTTTTTTCTCCGCTACTGCATTGAAAGGTAATCCTCTTTTCTCTTACATCTGAAATTTAATACGATGCATTTTGTATGGAAGTTTTGTAACTATTATTTGCAACAATCGCATGAATTGTGCCTAAATCATCATCAACAACAGTTATTGAAGTCTAAGCATCATTTTCGTTGTGGACCTCAATTGGTAATAAGAGTGAAATGCCAATGAAAGAGAATGTACCAGAATGGTTTTATTTTGTTATATTCTAAAGTATTGAATGTATCTTTCAAATTTTTTTGATCTTCTAGATATTGGGTCAAGTTCTCATAGCAGTTGGAATGAGAGAAAGCTGTTTTGTAAGAATTTGTTAGGGTTGGTTATTGGAGATGTCATCGGAGCGCAGACGATTTTGCTGTCGTTCAAGGTATATTAATTTGATTTCCAATTTGTTCTTCTAAATTAGTTTTCCATACTTTCATATAACAGTGAAATTTACATTTAATCATTTTCTAATCGTCATTAAACAGTTTGTCATATGACTATAGATTGAGGAAATGTTGTACTATTAATGTATTACAATTTAACCAACTTATATAATAGGCTATCTGAATATAACTTACTGTTTTCATGAACTCAAGAGTATAGGCCCCTCTTGTGTAATGAAGATTTAATGGATCTATGATTGTCCATGCTAATATTAACCAACTGGTTTTCTGCTTATATACAATAGAACTTTTACATTTTTGCATATACAAGAAGTCCGAGAACTCACAAAAATGAAGCCAGTTAGAATTTTTGAGCATCCTTTTCTAATTTCGATTTATTCAAGGCAGGAAATTCCTGGTGACATTTTCAAATGCCTACAAACATGAATAAAAGCCAAATGTTTTGACGAATGTTAACTTTGCAAACTAAGCATAAGTTTGGCCTCTTTTATAGGTTCAGGTTTTGTTTTGTACGCAACTATAAGTATAGCTCATAAATACATGATACTTACCCTTTCAAATGCCTGCTGGCTATAAAGTGTAAATGGCAATTACGTACTTTCTGTCTGCACTAAATGTTGCTCAAATCTTTTGTAATCTGAAGCCTATGTTGCATTAAATATTAAATATTATATAGTCCCCCTATGTTGTATCAAATATTAAAGCCATGCATTACTTGAAAGTGTATAAAATATTTCTCCTAGGCGTCTTCATTATCTTGGATAGTTTCCCTTTTGAAGTACCGTAATCAGCCAGTTTGCACTTTAGAATTAGATTACTTACAGAGTTTTATCACATGTTTACATCTAACACTTATTGCATGTTTATGGAATAATTTTTTTTATGAATGCCGGGTGCGTACGGGTTTGCACTTGTTGGTTATGAATGGTTCTACATGATGCATCATTAGTTGGTGGAGTCTGATTTCATGGTTTATTGATTTTTTTTTTTTGGGCTATTGATTTTTTTTTCTCTCTTTTCTTCTGCTGATGATGTAGTTAATGAAGCTACCGCCCATGGGAAGGAAGAACATTCTTTACATAACACTTTATGGGTCTGTGGTGAGCATCTTGAACTTGTTTTGTTTTGGGAATGTTAAAATTACATTTTTCTTTCTTGTTATGGTAAGACACAACGTATTGCTTATTTTATTGCATCTTGGTGTTGGTTCGTATATCGCACAATATTTCTTCTTTGTGGTTAATTCTGTTCTTGTGGGCTATGGATTGAGCAAAGAAATGCATCACCCTGTAAGTTATTTTATATTAAATATCAGTGACCTAACTTCATGGTTACTATTGCAAAGAAGCATTGTTATGATTACTCAAATATCTTGATGCATTGTGAATTAGTGCCACTAAATATCTTGCTGCATATTTACCATAGTAAATATATGATAAAATAATAATTCATTCTTTTTTATTTTTTTATGCTGCAGGCGCATTTTGTTTTGGAACATGCACCAAGCTTGAGTAAGCGAGTTGTCAATGCATTTGGTTTTATACCTTTAATTTATTTTTCTATTTTCAGCAAATAACAATGCGATGTGTGTTGTGTATTGGCTGAATATGATACTGCAGTTAGTCTTATTTCACTTTGTTATACTATTTGGTTGTATTTCGGTGTGACACATTTACATTTAGTTAGAATTCAATATTATATGTAGATATAGTACTGATGTTTAGTTTTATTTCAATGTTTAATGTTGCAGTCAGTTTTTGTGTTATTGTTGTACGTTCTATTCTTACTTTAAATGCAATTTGATGTTGTTTCAGGTTTTAATTAAAACCTGACATAGTATTATTATTTTTTGCTCTAGCCACTTTTTTGCTTCGGTTGTTTGGAGCAACTGAAGCAAAATATAAGCCATTTGCTTCCCCCTAGAACAGAAGCAACAGGTGTATACCTGTTGCATCTTCTGCATTTGCTTCCGTTATTAAACTGAAGCAAAAAGGGGTAAACAACCGAAGCAAAAAAATATTATTTGCTTCGGTTGTTTGTCCGAAGCAACAAATTTTGGTCTGTTGCGTCTTCTGCAGTTGCTTCGGTTCCAGAACAGAAGCAACAGGGGGTAAATAACCGAAGCAACTGACCTGTTTTGTGATCTATGTTTTCTTTCTATCAGACTCTTTTGTTCAAAAGTGTGTAGACATGTTATTCTGCGTGATATACCTTTATTATACAAATACTATTTTAGTTGAAAGAACTCTTTTTCACCATCAATTTGTATTACTTTAACTAAATTATTAGTTTTCCTTTCAGCATTCTGAATGAACAGGGTTACGACACTATAAGTTTCAGGTTTAGCTTTCAGTAAGTATATCCACATAAGTCTAGAGTAACCATCAATAAAGGAGATGTAATATTTGTATCCATAATCAGTACTGATTGGGGTTGGACCCCACAAGTCAATAGCTATTAATTACAGAGGTTTTGAGTACTTGTTTTGAAATAACCCGGAAATCCAAGCCAATTTAAAATTTTTATTTTGGCAATTTTAGTGAATTTTGAAGATATAAAATGAATTATTTTAAATAATGACGACAAGAAATCTATTTTGAATAGAATTAGAACGTATATTTTTATTTGAATCGACGTTAGAATATAAATAATTATTTTTAATTTTAAAAGGAATTGAAAATGGCGCGGTAGTTTGAAATTTCGATTTCAAAGTTCAAATGAATCTACAGGATTTAAAATAAGTCGGATTTTGGCGAAACCAAAAATATTAGAATCGATTAGAGAATATCTTTCCAACGAATCCGAAAAATTGAAATTTCATAGCGAGAATAAAAAGTTAAGCCCAGTTGAAAATTCAGAATAGTCGTTGTGGAATCCTGGCCCTTAAAAATAGCCATTTTGCAAACGATCTCGGTTTTCAACGAAACCATTTTTGTTGGATCCGTGATGTAAAGTTGTTGCTAGGTTTCAAAATTCGTAATATCTGAAATCAATATGTGAGCGTGGCAAAAGAAAACGTGTTTTAACAGTTTAAGTCAATTTCGATCGACCAGAAAATGGCCATTTTTCAAATGGTCTCAGAATTTGATGAAATTAGTTTGGTTAGGATCGTATCGTTAATACGAAGGTAGAAATAATTTTTCTAGAATTTTTCGAGTCCGTATGTGGCCCCGGTAAATTAAAATGTAGGTTCAAATTGAAAATATGAAGAATTATATTTTGATTTAATTGAAAGCTGATCGTAACAGCCAAATTGGGTTACGAAACATATCCCATTATATCCGAAATGGGGGTATTTAACTAGAAGCGTCAGGCGGTGGGTTCGAATTGGAGGTCGAATGTGAAAGTTATATACATGTTTTGGAGGCCATAAATATTCAAGAAAGAAAAAAAAAACCCTAAAACTAAATACCATCCGCCACCCTCCCAATACCCCATCGCCCAACATTTAACCCTGGAAACCACGCCGCCGCGTCCACTCAAGGTCACCGGACCACCAGCGGCACCACCCGGAGGGACCGCCATCTCCCAACACCCTTCCCTAGCACCACCGTTGGCCCCATCTCTCTCTCTCTCCCCTCTAGCCGATTAAAACCCAACCCTTTCAAAGCCCAAAAACTGCCGGAATCCACCACCACCGGCCATGCCCCGACCGGCGCCACCCCCCTTCGACCTCCCCTCGGCCCAGCGACCTCCACCGATCACCCACAGCATCCGTGGGTCCCCCTCCGGCAAAAATACAATTTTTATATCCTGTTTTGCAACTTAGTCCCTGAGTTGTTTCAGCCCATATCTCCCAATTGGAGAATCCATGGCCAAGACTCCACGGTACCAAAGTCGAAGAGCACGACTTGCTCTTCAATTTGACTATATGGAAGCCAAGGTTTGGATTGCGTAGCCACTCCTAAAGCGCGTCCAAAGTCAGCTGTCAAAATCGTGTACTTTCGTGAATTCTGGCGAATTGGAGCAATTTCGGCAAAAAGTCCATTTGGCGAAAGTTGTTCAGAACGGCGTGTTCACGCTAGAAAAAAGAATGGATAGAAGATTAGAGCTAGCATGCGAAGTCTGGAACTCCAACAACAATTCAGAAAGTCAGAAAAATGTGTTAGAGAAAAATCAATGTGAGAACTTCTCACTTTTAATTTGTTTTCTAGTTGAAATATATACTAGGATGCAGACGGTGCTTAGCAGCACCCGACACCCATTGTCCACAGACCATGGACGACTTGTTTGTTTGTTGTTTGTGGTGCGAATATCGATGGTGTTATGTGGAATGGAATAAAATATTTTATAGTTAAAAATATAATTTTTAACGTGTATATAAAGTAAATATTTATAAACAAATTAGACGGTTTGTTTATGTACACACATTTGACTGATATGAATTGGGGCGATAAATTTTACACATCGCCCAACTGCACAAATAAAACCTGTGTTTGATTGTTTGAAAACCCCACACGGGTGTTGGGATGAAATTGACCATACACTAGTCCCAATAATTAGCTGTATGTCGATCGATTGATTGACAGGCTGTTATAAGCGTTAAATATTTATATCTGATGCTTATGTAATGTAGAATGCACTTTGGGTGATGGTTGACTATGTTTGATTGTTGTAGTGTACGTGTGTGTATGAAATCCATATCAATCACATTGTATGGTAATTGATTGGGCCTCATTCCAAGTTGGAAAATAAATAAATATTCATGTGTTGAATAAAATAAATATTCATGTGTTGAATAAAAGAAAATTCATGTGTTGAATAAAATATATATTCATGTGTTAAATAAAAGAAAATTCATGTGTTGAATAAAAATATATATATATTCATGTGTTGAATAAAAGAAAATTCATGTATTGAATAAAATATATATTCATGTGTTGAATAAAATAAAAATTCATGTGTTGAATAAAATATATATATTCATATGTTGAAGAAAATATTCATTTGTTGAATAGAATAACGAAGTTATTGAAATATATAAAGCCGTGCTGATTGGATGTGCGCCATTATAACATGAACGATATTTATATCGATTATATTCGTTTTTATAATGAATATAGAAAAGGAAGTGATTTCAAAATATAATATTTTGAAAATATTATCATTTATATATTAATGATATGAAATATTCAATTTTGATCTGAAATTGAATATGAAGTTGAAATTGTTTTGAAAACAAATTTAAAACGAATTATAAAATACGTTTTGAATTGAAATCGACGAAATATATATTATATATATATTGAATTTTGACCATTGACTTCGAATGGATATTATGGGAGATCCGACCGTCGGATTCTCCTAAAACCGGAACCGTTGGTTTCGTATCGAAAAGAGATTTCTAACGAATATTAGAGATTTGAAATCTAGTTGGATTTGGAATTATGTCCAAATCAAATTTGGAAAACGTCGCTGTAAGTGCAGTTCGATGGCCGTTGATGGAAATTGATTGTACAGGCCTTGATAAATTTATTAAAAATAGTAATAATTTGTGTAAAATCATAAGAAATGATTTGGGAAGAATTGGGATGAAAAACTCCATATTTGAAAAGATAAAAATATATTTTCATCGAAATGAACTAGTTTTGAACTATAATTATAATCCATTTATTTTTGAAATAAATAAATTGGATTGAAAGGGTTTTAAAAGTAACCAGAATTTCCATTAATTGATTTTGAATTGATTTTTGGGTTTATCATGAACGGTGTTTTAAATAACACTCGTTCTTTAACCCGATTTACAGTGAAATGGGATTTGGAATTTATAAATCTTTTTGATAAGATTTAAAGGAGATTTTTCAAAGTAAAGTTTTCCAATTTAATAAAATAAATTGGAATGGAATTCGATTTGGTAATAATCGAAGTGAATTTCTGTGGAGGAAGATTGCTAATATATCTGGAATTTAAAAGGCTTTGCCGTTATTCCGTTTATATTGTTAGTCGAATATGGAAGTTTTTATCGATTATATATATCGATTTGTTTTCCATGAAGATTCCATCGTTAATGGAATGTGAATTTGGGTTGTCGTGAATGGTATCTTTAAATAATATCGTTCTTAGACCCAACGGAGTTAAGAAAATCAGAAACTAACTGCAGATTAGTTAAGTTGAATGGTTTCCTGGGTATTGATCTGATGTTGGTTTCGGCCTTTGGGGTTATTACTTAGGGAATTGTTCACTTTCTAATTTACGGTTAAAGGCTGATGGAATAGAATGTGATTTTGGGTTTATCATGAACCGTGTTTTAAATGACATTGGTTCTTTAACCCAGTTAAAGATAGGATGTGATTTCCCAAGTTAAACAATCATTGATATGATTTTTGGGAAGATTAAAACTAAGTGGAGTTTTAATGAATCTTTAATTAGATTGAAATGATCGAGAATGAAGTATCACCAGTTTTGCTCCAGGCGATAGTTAAATCTTTAATTAGATTTGAACGTGAAATGGTAATTGAATTTACCGATAACACCGTGGTGTTATGTAACAACCCGTAAAATGCGAGCCAGTTTGAAAATTTTATTTTGGCCATTTAGCGAATTTTGATTATTTAAAATGAATTATTTTAAATAATATCGACGTGAAAATTTATTTTGAATATAATTCGAACGTATATATTATATACGTCGTCGTTAGAATATAATATTTATATATAATTATAAAAGGAATTGAAAATGGCGCGGTAGTTCGATAATTCGATTTCAAACTTCAATTGAATGTACCGGGTGCAAAACAATCCTGATTTTAGTGAAACCAAAAACATTAGGATCTAATTGATAATATCTTTCCAACGAATCCGAAAAATCAAGATTTCATAGCGGGAATCAAGAGATATGTCCAGTTGAAAATTTTGAATAGTCGCTATGGGATTCAGGCCCTTAAAAATAGACATTTTACAGATGACCTCGGATTTCGACGAAACCACTTTTGTGGGGTCCGCAGTGTCAAATTATTGCTAGGTTTCAAATTTCATAATTTTCCGAATCAATATGTGAGCGTGGCAGAAGAAAACGCGTTTGACCAGTTTCAGTTGATTTTAATCGACTGGAAAATGGCCATTTTTCAAACGGTCTCGGAATTTGACGAAATTAGTTTTGTTAGGACCGTGTCGTCAATACGAAGCTAGAAAATATTTTTCGGGAATATTTAGAGTTAGTATGTGACCCCGGTAATTTGAAATGTACGTTTAAAATTCAATATAATGATTTAAATGTAAATTCAACGGAAACTGATTGTAACTATCGAATCAGCTTGCAATACATATCCCATTGTGTTCGAAATGGGGGTAAAACGCTATGGACGACAGGCGGTAGGCCTCGTTTCGAGGTCGTATGTAAAAGTCAACCTTTTTGCAAAATTAAATAATTAAATAATAAAAAGGAAAAAAAATATATAATTTCTCCCCCTTTTTTCTTCTGCTTGCCCCCCCCCCCCGATTCATTTACCAGAAACAAAAAAAAAGAGACCTAATTCAAATCGAGCCGCCGCCCCCCTCCAGACATCGCCGCCGACGAAGACCTCGACGCCGCCCTCACCTCGAAGCCGCCACCCCATCCCTCGTTCACCAGAACCCCTCGCGACGCAATCGAAGCAGCACCCCGCCTTACCTCGAACACCCTGCCGCCGACGAACACCATCGAGCAACCGCACCCCCCTCGAAGCCTGCCGCCGACGCCTCCTCCTTCTTCCCTCCCCTTCGCATCCAGCGGTGAGTAATTTAGGGTTATTTTATTTTTTTATTTTCATTTTTGTTTTGTTAAAACTGATTTATAATGAAAATATAAAAACTGATTTTTTATAGAATTTTAAAAACTGATTTTTAGGATTTTTAAAAACTGATTTTTTAAGGTTTCAAAAACTGATTTTTTTTAAAGATTTAAAAACTGATTTTTTTTAAATATTAAAAACTATTTTTTTTAAAGAGCAAAAACTGTTTTGAAAAAGAATTTTTAAAACTGATTTTTAAAGAAATAAATAAAACTGATTTTATTTTAAAGGTTTAAACTTTGAAATAGAAAAAGGTTTAATCTTTTAATAGAAAAAGATTTGAACTTGCAAAAATAAAGATCATATTTTTAAAAAGAGAAAAGACGGGATTTTTATTATGTAGAAGGAGCAAGACACGATTTTTGTATTTTTAAAATAATAAAAATATAATTTTTACATGATAGGAATATTAAAAATATCATCTTTATATGTGTAGAAAAATAAAAATGAGATTTTTATAAAGATGAAATCTTTAAATTTGAAAGGGCGAAGTCTATGTTTTTATAAAGGCGAAATCTTTATTTTAGAAAAGGCGAAATCTTCATATGGAAAATAGCGTGATAAATTATAATTTTTATCTATGTAACATAGTAGTAAAAATTCGATTTTTATATATTGAATAACGGAATAAAAATTCGATTTTTAAATATAGGAAGCGATTATAAAAATATGATTTTTAAATTAAAGTAAATAAATAAAAATGTGATTTTTATTTTAAAGACATCAAAATATAAAAATGTGTGATTTTTATATATGTAGTGGCTACGAGCAACGAAGATGACGAAGATGCGATAGCGATGAAGATTTCTATCAATGAAGTGCCGTGGAGCTAGGATAGCTATTTGTGAGAACTTCTCACCTTTCAATTTAATTTTTCTAGTTATATATATATACTAGGATGCAGACGGTGCTTAGTAGCACCCGACACAATCGTCCACAGACCATGGACTTGTTTGTTTGGCTGTGTTGTTAGTTAGATTGTTTGGGTTGATTTGAATTGTTTGGTGGAATAAAATTGATATGATTGATGTGTGAATGGCGTGGGCCTTCACTGGACCGGGGATAAGGCTAGGCCTCGTCCCGTTTCTAGTATCGTGCCGTTATGCCGCCGAAATTTTCTAAAATATGTTAGAAAAATAAAAATATCATTTTATTGAATAAATGAACCGAATAGAATATTCATAGGTTGAATAAAATGTTTTATCGTTAAAAATATAATTTTTAACGTGAATGTGAATAAAATAAAATATTCATTTACAAACCGAACGGTTTGTTTATGTACACTGATTTGACTGAAATTGATTGGGACGATAAATTTTACACACCGTCCAACTGCACAAATAAAATCTGTGTTTGATTGTTTGAAACCCCACACGGGTGTTGGGATGAAATTTGAAGTTCACTCATCCTGATTGATTAAATATGTCGATCGATTGATTGACAGGCTGTTATAAGCGTTATATATCTATATTTGATGCTTATACAGTGTAGTGCACTTTGGTTGATGGTTGATTATTTTTCAATGCTATTATATGTGTGTAATGTATGAAAATCCATATAATTAACTTTATATGGTAATTGATTGGGCCTCATTCCAATTTGAAAAATAAAGAATATTATAAAATAAAAGTTCATGTGTTGACAGTACTCATCCATTGAGATTGGTCATGTGTTGAACGAAATATTTTAGTAATAAAATTTACATCTTTATCAATATAAAATAAAGGTTCATGTGTTGACAGTACTCATCCATTGAGATTGGTCATGTGTTGAATGAAATATTTTGATAATAACAACTATTTTGAAAAGAAAATATTTGAAATAGAATATTTGAAAATAGAAATATATGACGCCGTGTTGGTTAGATTGACGCCATTTTGACGTGAACGATATATAAAACGATTTCGAAATGAATCGAATATAAAACGATTTCGAAATGAATCGAATTGAAAACGATTTCGAAATGAATCGAATTGAAAACGATTTCGAAATGAATTGAATTGAAAACGATTTCGAAATGAATTGAATTGAAAACGAATTCAAATTGAATTGAAAGCGAATTGAAATGAATTCAAATTGAATTGAAATTTGAATTGAATAGAAATGAATTTTAAAACGAATTTATAGAGAAGAATTCAATTTTGATTTGAATTGAAATGGAAGTTGAAATTGCTTTTGAAACGAATTTTAAAACTATTTATATAATTCGTTTTAAATAGAAATCGACGAAATATATATTATATATATTATATATATAATATAATGGCCTGAATAGAACGCGCCGCGCCGCGGCAGTTCGTGAATTTCGACCATTTATTTCAAACGGACATTACGGGAGATCCGACCGTCGGATTCTCCTAAAACCGGAACCGTTGGGTTCGAATCGAAAAGAGCTTTCTAACGAATATTAGAAATTTGAAATCTAATGGTTGGATTTGGAGTTACGTCCAAATCAAATTTGAAAAAGGTCGCTGTAAGTGCAGTTCGATGGCCATTGATGGAAATCGACTGTACGGGCCTTGATAAAATTATTAAAAATAGTAATAATTTGTGTAAAATCATAAGAAATGATTTAGAAAGAATTGGGATGAAAAACTCCATATTTGAAAAGATAAAAATAGATTTTTATCGAAATGAACTAGTTTTGAACTTGAATTATAATTCTATTTATTTTTAAATAAATAAATTGAATTCGAAAAGGGTTTTAAAAATAACCAAAATTTCCAATGATTGCATTGGAATGGATTTGAATCGAAACTGTCTTCGGAATATTTCGATGTTGGAATTCGTGATTATACAGATGTTGTTATGGAAATTTGAAAGATATATATTTATATCGTTATTTCCAATACGACATTTGTTAATCGTAGAATTTGATATTGAATATAAGCCGATAGATTTTCTATTCAGAGCCTTGTATTAAATATCAAATGTGATTTGGGTTTGTCGTGAATGGCGTCTTCACTAACACTGTTCTTGAACCCAGTTGAGAAAAGATTAAATCTTTTTATTTATATTTAATGAAGTGTACCAATTAAATAATATTTAATTGGAATTGAATTGATATTGATTTTTGGGTTTATCGTGGACAGTGTTTTAAATAACACTCGTTCTTTAACCCGATAATTAATGAATGTGATTTTGGGTTTACCGTGAACCGTGTTTTTAAATGACACTGATTCTTTAACCCAGTCAAAGATTAAAACTAAGTGGAGTTTTAATGAATCTTTAATTAGATTGAAATGACCGAGAATGGAGTAGCACCAGTTTTGCTCCAGGCGATAGTTAAATCTTTAATTGGATTTAAACGTGAAATGGTAATTGAATTTACCGATAACACCGTGGTGTTAGATATGAAGTATTACCAGTTTTACTTCATGGGATGAATAGGTTGGGATTGGGAAATTAAAACCAATGATTACTTCGGTAAGGTTCGTTAATCTCGACTAGTTGAATCAAAATTCAAAAGAAGATTAAAGAATAAATTCAAGGAATTTATCTTGGATAAAATTAATGGGAACGTTTCCCTATGAATGTGAAATTAGAAACTAACTGTCGGTTAGCCAAGTAGGATGGTTTTCTGAATATTGATCTGATGTTGGTTTCGGCCTTCGGGGTTAATATTTGGGGAATTATTCTCTTGATTAATTTACGGTTAGTGACTAATGAATTGGAATGAGGTGTATGTTGTGTTGGTGTAACACTTATTTAAAATATACGCGAGTTGTTCGGAAAGACCGGGTTTATCCCATTCTGAATAACTGATACGACGATAAGTCGAAGATGAAGACGATGGTCGAAGACCGGAAGTCTTCACGTCGTTTGGGTGATTACTGATGATCTTGATTGGGCTGTACACCCAAGAAGATGGAAACAGTTGGTGATCGTCCAGACGTGCTTGGAGATCGATGGATATGCGGGGTACTAGGTGCCTCCGGTTTCGTTCAGACCCAGAACGGACTTGTAAATGGACTGTGTGTCTGACATTGGATTTTAGTCCGTGTGATTGATCTCCATTAAATATATATCTGTTTGGCGGCGGAGGATTTATTCTCTTGCTTAACGCCCTTCTCTGAGACGTACGAGCTCAGGGGTTATATATTGATGGATATCAAACGCATGGAGTGAATTGCCTGTGTGGCATGCCTAAGTGGCAATTGATCGAGGCTTCTGTTGAAAAGCAAAGTCTTGTGGTGATGATCAAAGCAAGGCCTTTGTGGCGTAGCTTTGTGTAACGTTTACTTCGCGTGTTTCACACCCGGTATGAACCAAAAACGGGAGAGGACCTCAGGGAGGGCATGCGTTTCTTTCTAGTTAGAAGTGGCGTCAGTGGTTTTACACGCCCTGACGAGTTTGACTTATGTGGTTGTTGCTGTTGCGAGGCGCCTCGGATTGATCGGTCGTTCTCGAACCGATGGAGTCATTTAGTTGGCTCATTTACGCCCCAAAGGGCGGAGAAACGTATTGTTCAGGCACTATAATCCACATCGGTGGACCGGCCCTGTCGCTCCAAGGGGCAGTTGCGGCTGCTCCGGAGACATGGGCTAGATTGTCTCGAATCGGTAGAGGACGATCCCTAGCCTCGGTTCATAGATGGAAATCCAACTTCCAAATACGTGACATTTGCGGTTTTATTTGTAGAGCCTAGTATGGCGACATAGTGGGATGGGGCATTCATGCCGCATATGATTGATACTTATGATTTGAAGTTGTTTTATACATTATACACTTATAATGGTATCAAAACGATTTGTTTTAACCGTATCAAGCATTCTTTGGCTGTTATAAGGGAAAACCCTATCCTCGGATGCGTTGCATTGTGTGATGGGACCTGGGTCTTATAACAGCTTCATTTTTCTTTATTTAGCATTGCGCTGTTTGTTTTATGCACTGGTATTCTTGGGAGGAAACCCGTTCCGTGTTATACGGCGTGGTCCCTTGATTTACCTAACTTTAAAAACAAAGATTAATAACTGTTTTAGTTCTCACACCAGTCCCATGACTGACCTGGAGTTTATTGTTTTAACCTAAACTCTGGGTGCCCCTATTTTGACACGGGCAGCTAGTAGTTTTGGTTTTGCAGATTTATATTCACAGGATCCTGGTTTACAGCTGGAACGATATCCGGAAAGCTTTGTATCCGTATATCTCATTCTAGTTGTGTATTGTATTATTTTCCGCTGCTATGTATTCAAATGTAATTTAAATCTCTGATATTTCTGTGTAATATTCATTTATACTCTGTATATTCTTGTAATCTGATGCATTGTTGTAATATACAATGAAATGTTCTTTTGTATGCGTTCTGTTGTGGCTTGTTCTCAAACGATCGGGCGTTTCGAACGGCCTGAATCGGTTTAGCGACTGGTTCGGACCGAGCGAAATTCCTTGCCGTCACATTTGGTATCAGAGCTTTGGTTTACAAAGCTTAGAGAACAAGGCACATTAGAACCATATGAAAGAATTCATCAGATATTGGATTAGGAATATCCAATTAGAATGACTCGTTAGAGATGGGATCAGTAGTATCCTAGAACGAGTGTGAAGAGTATATTTTTAAAAGAGAAAACAAATTTTGTTTTGAAAATTTAAATCAATTATTCGTATTTGATTATTTATTTATATTGATGTGGACAATCCAGTATATATAGATTTTGCGTATACGTCTGATCCGCGTGTATTCGAAATTTTAATATACTGGATAGATATAGAATTACACTCTAATCGCCCGGAGATGATTTTGATGATGGAGCTCCATCATTAGAATTTATGTTCGAGTGACGAAAGTGGGCTTTCTATATATTTCCTATTGACTGGTGTGAGAACCAAAATTAGATAGGGCTTATTGTTGTGAATTGGCATCAAAAACATGATTTTTGTATATGTATCAAAATTATCAATTTGAAACTCTAATTCACTAATTGATTGATGTTTGTGTTGTTTGTTTGATAATTTTGAACCATTATGCCTAATTGAACCAAATATTGAATTATATTGAAAATTGGTTGCATTTGCTTGTATATACATATATATCATTGAACAGGTCATAGCAAGGAGGCTAGAGCCAGAGAATAAAATTTGTTTGCCCGACAAATAGGTACATGTTTACTACATAATTTCCTGTTTTGTTTGAGTGATGATGATTTTATGAGCCTATTGGCTAGCCGGTTGGCTTTTTCTTTTTCTTTTTGAGATCTGAAGGACCGGGGAAGCTATTTGAAATTCCCCGATGCTCCCATTGCAGGGGAAGTTATGGCGAAATTTTTCGAAAATTTAGGGTGTGAGCCAAATTTTTGAAATTTTGAAAATTCTCAGAAACTAAAGGGTTGGAGAATGGAAGTCAGATCGAACGTAGAGTTGATTAATCAAACCACTTTCGACTTTGTTCCTTTTCGGGGACGAAAAGTTTTAAGTGGGGGAGATTGTAACAACCCGTAAAATGCGAGCCAGTTTGAAATTTTTATTTTGGCCATTTAGCGAATTTTGATTATTTAAAATGAATTATTTTAAATAATATCGACGTGAAAATTTATTTTGAATATAATTCGAACGTATATATTATATACGTCGTCGTTAGAATATAATATTTATATATAATTATAAAAGGAATTGAAAATGGCGCGGTAGTTCGATAATTCGATTTCAAACTTCAATTGAATGTACCGGGTGCTAAACAATCCGGATTTTAGTGAAACCAAAAACATTAGGATCTAATTGATAATATCTTTCCAACGAATCCGAAAAATCAAGATTTCATAGCGGGAATCAAGAGATATGTCCAGTTGAAAATTCTGAATAGTCGCTATGGGATTCAGGCCCTTAAAAATAGACATTTTGCAGATGACCTCGGATTTCGACGAAACCACTTTTGTGGTGTCCGCAGTGTCAAATTATTGCTAGGTTTCAAATTTCATAATTTTCCGAATCAATATGTGAGCGTGGCAGAAGAAAACGCGTTTGACCAGTTTCAGTTGATTTTAATCGACTGGAAAATGGCCATTTTTCAAACGGTCTCGGAATTTGACGAAATTAGTTTTGTTAGGACCGTGTCGTCAATACGAAGCTAGAAAATATTTTTCGGGAATATTTAGAGTTAGTATGTGACCCCGGTAATTTGAAATGTACGTTTAAAATTCAATATAATGATTTAAATGTAAATTCAACGGAAACTGATTGTAACTATCGAATCAGCTTGCAATACATATCCCATTGTGTTCGGAATGGGGGTAAAACGCTATGGACGACAGGCGGTAGGCCTCGTTTCGAGGTCGTATGTAAAAGTCAACCTTTTTGCAAAATTAAATAATTAAATAATAAAAAGGAAAAAAAATATATAATTTCTCCCCCTTTTTTCTTCTGCTTGGCCCCCCCCCCGATTCATTTACCAGAAACAAAAAAAAAAGAGACCTAATTCAAATCGAGCCGCCGCCCCCCTCCAGACATCGCCGCCGACGAAGACCTCGACGCCGCCCTCACCTCGAAGCCGCCACCCCATCCCTCGTTCACCAGAACCCCTCGCGACGCAATCGAAGCAGCACCCCGCCTTACCTCGAACACCCTGCCGCCGACGAACACCATCGAGCAACCGCACCCCCCTCGAAGCCTGCCGCCGACGCCTCCTCCTTCTTCCCTCCCCTTCGCATCCAGCGGTGAGTAATTTAGGGTTATTTTATTTTTTTTATTTTCATTTTTGTTTTGTTAAAACTGATTTATAATGAAAATATAAAAACTGATTTTTTATAGAATTTTAAAAACTGATTTTTAGGATTTTTAAAAACTGATTTTTTAAGGTTTCAAAAACTGATTTTTTTTTAAAGATTTAAAAACTGATTTTTTTAGATATTAAAAACTGTTTTTTTTAAAGAGCAAAAACTGATTTAAAAAAGAATTTTTAAAACTGATTTTTAAAGAAATAAATGAAACTGATTTTATTTTAAAGGTTTAAACTTTGAAATAGAAAAAGGTTTAATCTTTTAATAGAAAAAGATTTGAACTTGCAAAAATAAAGATCATATTTTGAAAAAGAGAAAAGACGGGATTTTTATTATGTAGAAGGAGCAAGACACGATTTTTGTATTTTTAAAATAATAAAAATATAATTTTTACATGATAGGAATATTAAAAATATCATCTTTATATGTGTAGAAAAATAAAAATGAGATTTTTATAAAGATGAAATCTTTAAATTTGAAAGGGCGAAGTCTATGTTTTTATAAAGGCGAAATCTTTATTTTAGAAAAGGCGAAATCTTCATATGGAAAATAGCGTGATAAATTATAATTTTTATCTATATAACATAGTAGTAAAAATTCAATTTTTATATATTGAATAACGGAATAAAAATTCGATTTTTAAATATAGGAAGCGATTATAAAAATATGATTTTTAAATTAAAGTAAATAAATAAAAATGTGATTTTTATTTTAATGACATCAAAATATAAAAATGTATGATTTTTATATATGTAGTGGCTACGAGCAACGAAGATGACGAAGATGCGATAGCGATGAAGATTTCTATCAATGAAGTGCCGTGGAGCTAGGATAGCTATTTGTGAGAACTTCTCACCTTTCAATTTAATTTTTCTAGTTATATATATATATATACTAGGATGCAGACGGTGCTTAGTAGCACCCGACACAATCGTCCACAGACCATGGACTTGTTTGTTTGGTTGTGTTGTTAGTTAGATTGTTTGGGTTGATTTGAATTGTTTGGTGGAATAAAATTGATATGATTGATGTGTGAATGGCGTGGGCCTTCACTGGACCGAGGATAAGGCTAGGCCTCGTCCCGTTTCTAGTATCGTGCCGTTATGCCGCCGAAATTTTCTAAAATATGTTAGAAAAATAAAAATATCATTTTATTGAATAAATGAACCGAATAGAATATTCATAGGTTGAATAAAATGTTTTATCGTTAAAAATATAATTTTTAACGTGAATGTGAATAAAATAAAATATTCATTTACAAACCGAACGGTTTGTTTATGTACACTGATTTGACTGACATTGATTGGGACGATAAATTTTACACACCGCCCAACTGCACAAATAAAATCTGTGTTTGATTGTTTGAAACCCCACACGGGTGTTGGGATGAAATTTGAAGTTCACTCATCCTGATTGATTAAATATGTCGATCGATTGATTGACAGGCTGTTATAAGCGTTATATATCTATATTTGATGCTTATACAGTGTAGTGCACTTTGGTTGATGGTTGATTATTTTTCAATGCTATTATATGTGTGTAATGTATGAAAATCCATATAATTAACTTTATATGGTAATTGATTGGGCCTCATTCCAATTTGAAAAATAAAGAATATTATAAAATAAAAGTTCATGTGTTGACAGTACTCATCCATTGAGATTGGTCATGTGTTGAACGAAATATTTTAGTAATAAAATTTACATCTTTATCAATATAAAATAAAGGTTCATGTGTTGACAGTACTCATCCATTGAGATTGGTCATGTGTTGAATGAAATATTTTGATAATAACAACTATTTTGAAAAGGAAATATTTGAAATAGAATATTTGAAAATAGAAATATATGAAGCCGTGTTGGTTAGATTGACGCCATTTTGACGTGAACGATATATAAAACGATTTCGAAATGAATCGAATTGAAAACGATTTCGAAATGAATCGAATTGAAAACGATTTCGAAATGAATTGAATTGAAAACGATTTCGAAATGAATTGAATTGAAAACGATTTCAAATTGAATTGAAAGCGAATTGAAATGAATTCAAATTGAATTGAAATTTGAATTGAATAGAAATGAATTTTAAAACGAATTTATAGAGAAGAATTCAATTTTGATTTGAATTGAAATGGAAGTTGAAATTGCTTTTGAAACGAATTTTAAAACTATTTATATAATTCGTTTTAAATAGAAATCGACGAAATATATATTATATATATTATATATATAATATAATGGCCTGAATAGAACGCGCCGCGCCGCGGCAGTTCGTGAATTTCGACCATTTATTTCAAACGGACATTACGGGAGATCCGACCGTCGGATTCTCCTAAAACCGGAACCGTTGGGTTCGAATCGAAAAGAGCTTTCTAACGAATATTAGAAATTTGAAATCTGATGGTTGGATTTGGAGTTACGTCCAAATCAAATTTGAAAAAGGGCGCTGTAAGTGCAGTTCGATGGCCATTGATGGAAATCGACTGTACGGACCTTGATAAAATTATTAAAAATAGTAATAATTTGTGTAAAATCATAAGAAATGATTTAGAAAGAATTGGGATGAAAAAATCCATATTTGAAAAGATAAAAATAGATTTTTATCGAAATGAACTAGTTTTGAACTTGAATTATAATTCTATTTATTTTTAAATAAATAAATTGAATTCGAAAAGGGTTTTAAAAATAACCAAAATTTCCAATGATTGCATTGGAATGGATTTGAATCGAAACTGTCTTCGGAATATTTCGATGTTGGAATTCGTGATTATACAGATGTTGTTATGGAAATTTGAAAGATATATATTTATATCGTTATTTCCAATACGACATTTGTTAATCGTAGAATTTGATATTGAATATAAGCCGATAGATTTTCTATTCAGAGCCTTGTATTAAATATCAAATGTGATTTGGGTTTGTCGTGAATGGCGTCTTCACTAACACTGTTCTTGAACCCAGTTGAGAAAAGATTAAATCTTTTTATTTATATTTAATGAAGTGTACCAATTAAATAATATTTAATTGGAATTGAATTGATATTGATTTTTGGGTTTATCGTGGGCAGTGTTTTAAATAACACTCGTTCTTTAACCCGATAATTAATGAATGTGATTTTGGGTTTACCGTGAACCGTGTTTTTAAATGACACTGATTCTTTAACCCAGTCAAAGATTAAAACTAAGTGGAGTTTTAATGAATCTTTAATTAGATTGAAATGACCGAGAATGGAGTAGCACCAGTTTTGCTCCAGGCGATAGTTAAATCTTTAATTGGATTTAAACGTGAAATGGTAATTGAATTTACCGATAACACCGTGGTGTTAGATATGAAGTATTACCAGTTTTACTTCATGGGATGAATAGGTTGGGATTGGGAAATTAAAACCAATGATTACTTCGGTAAGGTTCGTTAATCTCGACTAGTTGAATCAAAATTCAAAAGAAGATTAAAGAATAAATTCAAGGAATTTATCTTGGATAAAATTAATGAGAACGTTTCCCTATGAATGTGAAATTAGAAACTAACTGTCGGTTAGCCAAGTAGGATGGTTTTCTGAATATTGATCTGATGTTGGTTTCGGCCTTCGGGTTAATATTTGGGGAATTATTCTCTTGATTAATTTACGGTTAGTGACTAATGAATTGGAATGAGGCGTATGTTGTGTTGGTGTAACACTTATTTAAAATATACGCGAGTTGTTCGGAAAGACCGGGTTTATCCCATTCTGAATAACTGATACGACGATAAGTCGAAGATGAAGACGATGGTCGAAGACCGGAAGTCTTCACGTCGTTTGGGTGATTACTGATGATCTTGATTGGGCTGTACACCCAAGAAGATGGAAACAGTTGGTGATCGTCCAGACGTGCTTGGAGATCGATGGATATGCGGGGTACTAGGTGCCTCCGGTTTCGTTCAGACCCAGAACGGACTTGTAAATGGACTGTGTGTCTGACATTGGATTTTAGTCCGTGTGATTGATCTCCATTAAATATATATCTGTTTGGCGGCGGAGGATTTATTCTCTTGCTTAACGCCCTTCTCTGAGACGTACGAGCTCAGGGGTTATATATTGATGGATATCAAACGCATGGAGTGAATTGCCTGTGTGGCATGCCTAAGTGGCAATTGATCGAGGCTTCTGTTGAAAAGCAAAGTCTTGTGGTGATGATCAAAGCAAGGCCTTTGTGGCGTAGCTTTGTGTAACGTTTACTTCGCGTGTTTCACACCCGGTATGAACCAAAAACGGGAGAGGACCTCAGGGAGGGCATGCGTTTCTTTCTAGTTAGAAGTGGCGTCAGTGGTTTTACACGCCCTGACGAGTTTGACTTATGTGGTTGTTGCTGTTGCGAGGCGCCTCGGATTGATCGGTCGTTCTCGAACCGATGGAGTCATTTAGTTGGCTCATTTACGCCCCAAAGGGCGGAGAAACGTATTGTTCAGGCACTATAATCCACATCGGTGGACCGGCCCTGTCGCTCCAAGGGGCAGTTGCGGCTGCTCCGGAGACATGGGCTAGATTGTCTCGAATCGGTAGAGGACGATCCCTAGCCTCGGTTCATAGATGGAAATCCAACTTCCAAATACGTGACATTTGCGGTTTTATTTGTAGAGCCTAGTATGGCGACATAGTGGGATGGGGCATTCATGCCGCATATGATTGATACTTATGATTTGAAGTTGTTTTATACATTATACACTTATAATGGTATCAAAACGATTTGTTTTAACCGTATCAAGCATTCTTTGGCTGTTATAAGGGAAAACCCTATCCTCGGATGCGTTGCATTGTGTGATGGGACCTGGGTCTTATAACAGCTTCATTTTTCTTTATTTAGCATTGCGCTGTTTGTTTTATGCACTGGTATTCTTGGGAGGAAACCCGTTCCGTGTTATACGGCGTGGTCCCTTGATTTACCTAACTTTAAAAACAAAGATTAATAACTGTTTTAGTTCTCACACCAGTCCCATGACTGACCTGGAGTTTATTGTTTTAACCTAAACTCTGGGTGCCCCTATTTTGACACGGGCAGCTAGTAGTTTTGGTTTTGCAGATTTATATTCACAGGATCCTGGTTTACAGCTGGAACGATATCCGGAAAGCTTTGTATCCGTATATCTCATTCTAGTTGTGTATTGTATTATTTTCCGCTGCTATGTATTCAAATGTAATTTAAATCTCTGATATTTCTGTGTAATATTCATTTATACTCTGTATATTCTTGTAATCTGATGCATTGTTGTAATATACAATGAAATGTTCTTTTGTATGCGTTCTGTTGTGGCTTGTTCTCAAACGATCGGGCGTTTCGGACGGCCTGAATCGGTTTAGCGACTGGTTCGGACCGAGCGAAATTCCTTGCCGTCACATGTTAGGTATGAAGTATTACCAGTTTTACTTCATGGGATGAATGGGTTGGGATTGGGAAATTAAAACAAATGATTACTTTGGTAAGGTTCGTTAATCCCGACTAGTTTGGATAAACCATGATTTGGTTTGAATTGATATTCAAAGGAAGATTAAAGAATAAATTTGAGGAATTTATCTTTGATAAAATTAATGGGAACCTTTCCCAAAGTATAAATTTTTTTGAATAAAAGAATACTCTGAATTGGAATGAGGCGTATGTTGTGTTTGTGTAACACTTGTTTATTATATACGCGGGTTATTCAGAAAGATCGGTTTTATCCCATTCTGAATAACTGATTCGACGATGTGTCGAGGATGAAGACGGTGGTCGAAGATAGGAGATCTTCACATCGTTTGGATAATTACTGATGATCTTGATTGGGCTGTACACCCAAGAGGAGGGAATCAGTTGGTGATCGTCCAGACGTACTTGGAGATCGATGGATATGCGAGGTACAAGGTGCCTCCGGTTTCGTTCAGACCCAGAACGAACTTGTAAATGGACTGTGTGTCTGACATTGAATTTTATTCTGTGTGATTGATTTCTATTAAATACATATTTGTTTGGCGGCGGAGAATTTATTCTCTCGCTTAATGCCCTTCTCTGAGACGTACGAGTTCAGAGGTTATATATTGATGGATATCAATCGCATGGAGTGAATTGCCTGTGTGGTATGCCTAAGTGGCAAATGATCAAGGCTTTTGTTGAAAAGCAGAGTCTTGTGGTTGATGATCAAAGCACGGCCTGTGTGGCATAGCTTTGTGTAGTGTTAATTCGTGAGCCTCACACCCCGGTTGTGAACCAGAAACGGGAGAGGACATTAGGGAGGGCATGCGTTTCCTTCTAGCTAGGGTGGTGTCAGTGACCTACCAGCCCTGGCGTTTATATTATTTGCGCCTGTGTGGTTGTTTCCGTTGCGAGGAGCCTCGGATATATCAGTGACTATGTGGAGCCAATGGAGTCAATTGGCTCATTTACGCCCCCAAAGGGCAGGGAAACGCAGTGTTCAGGCATTTTAATCCACATCGCTGGATCGGCCCTGACGATCCAAGGGCTTGACTGAGTACTTGTCCTGAGGCTTGGGCTAGAGAGTCTTGAATCGGTAGAGGACTATCTTTTGCCTCGGTTCACAGATGGAAACCCAACTTCCAATACGTGACATTTGCGGTTTTGATTGTAGAGCCTAGTATGACAACATGATATATGGTACCCATGCCGTCTATGATTGATATTTATGATTGAAATTGTTTTGACACTATACACTTATAATAGTATCAAATTATTTGTTTTTAACGTACCAATCATGTTTGGCTATTATAAGGGAAAACCCTATCCTCCGGCTTGTGTTGCATTGTGTGATGGGACCTAGGTCTTATAATAGCTTTATTTTTCAAAAAAGCATTGCGATGTTTTGTTATATGCACTGGTATTCTTAGGAGGAAACCCGTTTCGTGTTATACGGCGTGGTCCCTTGATATATCTGATTTAAAGTAAAGCTTTAAATAACTGTTTTAGTTCTCACACCAGTCCCATGACTGACCTGGAGTTTATTGTTTTAATCTAAACTCTGGGTGCCCTTATTTTGACATGGGCAGTTAGTAGTTTTGGTTTTGTAGATTTATATTCACAGGATCCTGATTTACAGCTGAGGCGATATTCAGAAAGCTCTGTATCTGTGTATTACTTTCAGTTGTGTATTGTATTATTTTCCGCTGCTACGTAATGTAATTTAAACCTCTGATATTTATTGAATGTATTTTATTCATTCATACTCTGTATATTCTTGTATTTTGATGGAATTGTTGTAATATACAATGAAATTTTCTTATGTTTGTGTTCTGATTCGTCTTGTCCTCAAAGCAATTCGGATTTCGAACGGTTTTGGTCGGTTTAGCGATCGATTCGGGCCAAGCAAAATTCGAATTGTTATATGTTTTTAGAATCATAGATAGCAAGTTTGTGGTATTTTCCCAATCTGACAGTATGAACACATGTTATTAGACGGAATTTCATTAACATTAGTATTATTGCTATTCAAAACTTTCTTAACAATATTTAAGCTAGGGTGACCCAATTTACAATGCCAAGTATCAAAATTCTTACAGTTTTCAATCTGATTTACTTGAAACATATCACTGACATTATCTTTAGATCTTGTACTTCTTGCATTAGCAATATTAAATCTGTACAATCCCCTATATTTTTTTACCTTGCAACAGAGTATCTTTTGTTAACATGTCCTTATCTAAACAAAATCTTAGGTAAAATTCAAAGTATACTCTATTGTCTTTGGCAGATTGATACACACTCATTAGATTTTTTTTTTTGGATTAATGATACTCTAAATAGCTTGTCAAGATAAAATTGTCTAGCACCATTAATTTTTGCATTACCAGTATGAGTTATGTGCATAGATTTTCCATTACACACAAGTAGAGTTTGATTATCTTTAACTACCAGAATAGGTGCTAAATAGCGAAAAAAAATTCCGATTATTTCGATGTTGTTGCAACGCCAAAAAAGGCGAGGCGTCGGAATGGCATCACAAATTATTGGAAATTGGCGTCACAACTCTGCACGTTTTCTAGTACTGACTCCTTATTGTTAAGATTCAAGTTGTTCACGTTACTGGTAACATGGTTAGTGGCCCCTGAATCAAGGTACTAGCTTTCATCAGGTACGTCTTCTTCCTTTGCAGTCTCATTATTTCTTGTTTCAGATTTGTTTATGTAATTGGATTGACATTGGGTTGACTGTCCACCAGATGTGCAGTTGGGTTTCTTGAATTGTTATTTTGCTGAGATGGGGTGTAGTTAATGTCTAACCTGAAATAATATTTGTTACCAGCATGAACAATTATTTCCCAAATTTGACACCTGAATCTATTATTTTTATTCATGTTCCACCTTCCCCCTCTTTCTCTTTGTCTAAAACCACTTCTTCGACTGCCACTTAATTGATTTATATTATTGTTGTTGTTACTGTTATTTTTATTCCGGCTGCTAGCAACGTAATTAGTTGTGTAATTAGTTGTGGTTAAATGTTTAGTCCTACAAAAGAGAGAACCCATGAACTAAGGAGATTATGTTGTCTTTGATAAGTGGTGTACTCGTCGTTTCTAACTAACTTGCCTTCACTGTCAATGACGTATCTTGCGTGTGTGGCAATGATACCAAACACATATTCATCAAGGCCATATCCCTTGATGGTGGTTTCTATTTAAAATTTCCATATTAAGTAGTTTGTTTCATCAAGTTGTGTTGTGACAATCCAACTTTGTAGTTTGAATATGGCTTTAGGTACTTCTTGATAACAGAGGCTTGTGTTGGTGCACATCTTGCGGTGGATATTGGTGATGTTTAATCTCCAACCAATGCAATGAATAGAGAGGAATTTCCTATGATTCAGAGAGCGTAAAACAATTTCTTGATAGAAAACACAACATCCAACAAGAAAAATGACTTGTGCCTTTTGATTATATTTTTTTTTCCTTTTTGAGAAATATGATGGAAGTATGGTCAGAAGCAACCACTTTTGACGAAGGATTTTCTGACATATACTTGGACAGCTCTGACTTAATCTGATTTCTTGAAAGGGAAGCTATTGATACTGTACTGGTGTTTTTCATTTTTCACAGTAGTTTTCTCTTAGAATTGATGTTACAATCAAAATCTTCTATAAGTTCTTTCATGAGGCCTTAAATTCTGAAGAGAAAGCTGTTTTCAACTCCCAAGTGATGATGCTAAATTTTGATAGAAGAAAATAATTCGATCAATCCGATTGATTGAGGTGCTGTTTTGATCTTTGAGACTGGTCTTTCTTTTGTTTGAACGAACTTGATTGCTATAAAGCTTCGCTTGCTCTGATATTGTATCAAAATAGCAGAAATATTTCGTATGATAGAGAGAATAATCCCTATTAGTCACACATTTTTCAATTTTTTTGGCCAAGCTGTATAATAAATTTTTTTCTTTCAAAAAATTGTAAATATTCACGGAAGTACTCTAAAAAACCCTGAAATATTAGCAATTTTTATGAATAATTACTGATATTTCAGCAATTTTTTCACATTTTATTGCAAATGTAAAAATGAAGTAAATAATTGTAGCAGTGTCTGCAACTATTCTGAATAATTGCAGACATATCTGCAATTATCTTAGTGAATTGCTGGAGTAAAAAATGAAGTAAAAAATTATAGCAATATATGCAACTATTCAGAATAATTGCAGACATATCTGCAATTATCTTATAGTTTTGTTGAACATATGTGCTATTACATGAAAAATTGCTGAAATATCAGCAATTTTATGCAAATAATTTGTGATTTTACCGCAATTTACCAGAAAATGAAACATTTTACATTCGTATGCAACTATTTTCATTTTTTTGATTAAACAAGTGTACGTTTTGAATTAATTTTTTTGAAGCAAATCAATAAATATTGCATGAAAAACTGCAATTTTTTGAAATAATTGCTGCAATGTCTGCAACTATACGTAAATTTGCTGAAGTTTGCTGGGATGTGAGTATTTTTTATTTTTTTTGTGTTTGAATCATTTATTTTAAGATTTTCTTACATAAATATGATGATGATTATATGTTGAATTAAGTTTCGAATTTTAGCAATTTTTTATGATTATTTTTGTTGTTTTTTGATGATTTAAACAAAAAAGGACCTAATTTATAGAGTTTTAAGACAGAGACTTTTTTTGTGTTTTGAAAACTAAATTGCACCTAAGCCAAACTTACCTTATAAAATATCTACGTCGGCACATATATACGAATATTGAATATTTATCCATACTTAACGGTTACTAAATCTAAAAAATAAACAAAAAATTTGACTATACATAATTTTTTCAAAAGTTGTTGATCATAGTATGAAAAATATACAAATATGTTAATAAAATGAATTTATTATAAACTATTGATTTAATAAAACAATAAATATATATCACTCGTTGTATTAGCGTAAACATAACATATGCTATAACATCAATAATGGCTAAAGGATGCAGATGTCTTAATATGATGTCTTAATATGCGCATGTTTTATCAATGTTCTAGGATATTGAATGGTTATATTTTACTTGAATTCGAAACATGATGAATTTTGGAATTTTTTTGGTATGTTCGGTTTATAACTTTTAATGTTGTGTTTTCACATATATAAAAGTATGAACAACGAACACACATTGTGAAAAAGGATTGTTTTAAGAAAAGAAGTTATCACATAAAATCAAAAACAACCTTAGTTTTTTGGTTTTTGGTTTTTGATTTGACGGACCCATGTGTACTTCTATTACTATTATTATTAGGTATCAAAATTTCCTAAGACATGAAGAATATTCAGGGCATTTTAGCTGATCAAGAATATTCCGAACTCATTCCTCTAACCTTAACTTAAGCCTTCACAAATATTATGCTTACTGGGAATTATACTGAATATTCCATGGTCCAGTAAAATATACAGTTGGCCACGTAATATAACCCGACTGATACTGCATATTCCTCGAATCTATTTTAACATATACTTATAGGTGATATGTTGCACCTAAATTCCATGTATGTTCATTAACACTAATTAGCTGCACCTTACTACAACTGCCCCACTTTCGAAAACAAAGAACTATAATACTTCGACAAGTTTATCAATATAGACTGATTAGGACAAGCAGTTTATGAAATAAGCTTTCAAAAATCAAGAAAAGAAACCAAAAGCAAGTAACAAAAATGATTAAACCAAGGAGGGATAAACTATTTTATTAAGACAATTCAGTACTAAAATTGCACTGGGTTAGAAGATTCCTGAAAGGCATGAAAGGCAGCTGATCCCATATATATATATATTTTTACTTGGACAAATACAGCTAATTTGTCGTGCATGCCGACAAACGTAGAATTGGTTAGCAGCTGCAAATAATAATTAATGACCATCGCATATGCTGCATTAATACTACAAAGTAAAAAATAAGACAAAAGAAAAGCAAACGGAGGAATACAATTTGATGCAAGGAGACGCATCATTTTATTTTTACTCCGAAGAACAAACTATCAAGAACAAATATGTCTTGAGTCTTGACACAACAGAAATGATGGCGGTTTGGAAGACGACGAGGTGGTGGATGACGTGGGGAATGAGGCTTTGGAGGAGTCGAGGTCACAACGGCGGTGACGGATGGTGATGACAATTAGCTAGGGCTCGTTGCGGTAAAGGAATATTTTTATGTGTCAATGAGGTTTGGATGGTGAAGCATGAGATGAGTGTCAAAGGTGTAAAAGTGAAACATGGTGGAGCCATGAGTTGATGGTGCCATGGCGGTGGCAGTGAAGGCAAAGGTTGTTAATTGAAGCCGAACGAACAGTTAACAATCCAAATGAAATGATAAATACTAATAAAATGAAACAACTTTTATCTAATAAGCTTTATTACGTACAAATAGGGTTACAGGAGTATTTTAGGCCGTTTATAAATTAGTATGGCTTAAATAATATTACAACTTAGTCTATACAAGAGAATGTTACTCAAATGTAATATTATTACGAATTTTAGTGATAATAATACAAAGGCATTATCTTATCCCTGTTCACAAGTCTTTTATTGTATCTAAGCAACCTATGCCTAACGTACTCAATGCCTTGCCAAAGCCACATCAGTGTTAGGGATTTTGCGGTTCGAGACTATTAGATGATGGTGAATGCCGTATTTCAGACTTTAAGGATCTATTTGATAGATTCTTTCAGATAATAGTTCAACCCACCAGGTACAAATGAGTTATCGAACTATCAACTTTCAAGATTAAATAAAGCCTTGGAACAACGAAATTGGATTCAAAGTTTATACGGATTTGATCCGATCAAGAACACTCCATTTATAACTTCTGATGATGCAAGAATTGAATAGAAACAAAGAGGAGAAGAAGAAGTTTAAATCTGCAACGTTTGTGCAAATTGCAACACCTTAGAGGGGTCACAAATAAACAACGTTTGAAATGCTTTCTGGATGTTGTAGATTCGGAAGGAAGAAGATGATAGAATTTCGAAGTGATTTGCAACATTTTTTAGTGCTACTATTTATAGATAGCGAAGTGTTGTGTCTATTCGCAACAGTCTCATCCATTGCAATTTGAAACGTTGCGCTCCTTCATTCGAATTCGAAATGTCTCTTTGCCTGCAACGTTCTAAAACCGTTGCAATTCAAATCATTGCACATTTATAATGTTCTGAAACATTTCAAAAATTCCCACCTCTATTTAAATTTCATTTGGGTTCATGTGCTGAAATTCGGCCTGTTTTTAATTTTATAAAAATTGTCTTAAAATATTGCTTATCGGACCCAAAATCTGCAATCCGCATCCGTACCCGGCCCGGTTCAGTCAGACGGACGGCAGCGGCACGCGTGCGTGTGGTATAGTTATGCATGGTCTCCCTCCTCACAACAAAGTAAACATTTGGGTGCCCCAAGGCCCTAACATATTTGTGAGAAGACCCCTTAAGTAGTGGCATACCTATGCATATTTCATGTATGGGACTAATCCCCACACTCCTTTCTTTTTCTCTTCCCTCTTCAAAAACAAACCCCATACCCCAATACTAATTTGAAAATTTTACAACAATCAGATCATACATCATCATCTGAAGCTGGCTGTATTGTTTTCTCTTCTCATTTTTGATATCATCACCGAAGAGATTCATTTCTCTTGACCAAGAACAAGTGCGTTATCTTATAAAATCAGTTCTTACCCTACAATTTTGTGTCCTACCCAGAAAAGTCAGAGAAGCCGCTTGCCAATTTCTTGGCTACAATGGAAATAATGACTAAGTGGCTCACCGTGTTATTTTATCTTGTACACTACAAAAAAACATTCATATAAAGATTGAAAAAATAAAGACTGAATTTACCTAGTATTTAAATAGAGACTGAAAATAAACTGAAAAATGTAGTCTTTAAAATTTAATATTAAAGACTGGCATTCAGTCTTAAGTCGGTTTGTAACAATTAAAACTGCTTAGAGATTAGACTTCAGTCTTTATTTCGGTCTTTAATTCGGTATCTAAGAAGTCTTAAAAGGATTAAACATTTAATGTTGTTATCTTAAGCAAATCAAATTATTAATGTTGGTAATTAATGTAAATGCGGTTAAAACTTGTTATAGTTTACATAACAGCTTACTTTACGTGTGATAATATATATTTAATATCGTCGTCCTTATAAAAAAAGCTCAAATTGTATTCAATACTAATTAGCTCAAGCCTAATAGGAGATGCTCAAACCACCGAATAAAAATTAGACCACGTAAACACTTTCTACATATTCTTTTCTATACATGTTCAATACTATCTTCTCCTTTAGCTCTTCCTACATAAAAATAGCTACCATTCTACTAACTATCCAATATAACATTTTCTTAACCAACTAAAACCTACTTGTATAATGTGTCACGTCGATGGTCGAATTGTGAAATTAACCTACCAATACTGAGGTTGATTAATGAATAATAAAAATTGATTGGATAGTTGAGAAAAACATTAAATTTAAAAATCTTCTCAATCAAATTTAAGCATAAGATTATTTATTATTGGATTCAAAATATTAAAAGTTTCATCCATATTCCTATAAAATCTCGAACTAGTAGTTTTTTTTTCAGATTATTAATAAGCACAGATAGGGGTTTATTTATATGACCAAAACTCAATTTCAAGTTGATTTACTTTTCAACTTGATTTATTTTTCAAGCACAAATCAATATATATTTATAATTTTAGAGTAGCAGGTAAGTAAAATTACTTTTTAAGTTGATTCAAAAATTAAATTATCTTGAATGTTGGGTGTAATAGTATAAAACATATTTCACTATATACAAATATTTTTGATCTTTCCATCTTACCCTTTATAATTTCAGTTATGCAAACTTAAACCAACCTACCTAAAAATAAGACATCGTCCACTAGTGTCGACCACCGGTTATCTCAACAACCATACCGCTAACTCCAACGATTTCCTTATTTCATATGAAATAATAATGAAAATAAAAATTTTAGTTTCGTAATAATAATTTTGTACCATGTTTTCAAAATTTAATTAAGACATTAGATCTTATACATTGTTTGAATCTTTAATCACTACAAGAAAAAGACTATTTTACAATGTTACATTTACAATGTTTTGTAAAACTGTTGCGAAACACAAGTATAATTTACAATATTTGTTTTAAAAACGATATAAAAAGTATTGACGTGGAGAATTGCCGCTGATTCAGCACATGTCAACCCTCTCTGTGTATGTGTATTATGAACAGAATAATGCAAAGATGTAGTAAAGTAATGCGGGGAAAACACAACTTTTTATAATGGTTCGGCGCTAACTCCCACGTCCACTTCATTATAATAATCATTCATCATATAATATTCAATTACAGTATTGTTCTAGTTCAGACAATATTCAAGTACAAAGCGTAACAATAGAATAACAAAATAATTTTTAATTCTAAACTTTAACAAAAAAGCCCTTCTTCTTCTTCGTTGGGTGGAAAAAGGTGTTGGCTTGGTCAACAATGTCCAAAAAATCCAAATATATCCAAAACTGCCCAAAAATGGTGTTTTTATCATTGTAGATGTCCAAAATATAATGGAAAACGTTTTTACTTCGTTGTAGTGGTCCAAGCCATGTCCAATGGCCATGGAGAAGAAAGTGAATGCCATTAATGATGCTTGGAAGCTCCAAGAAGTCCAAAATTCCAAGGGAAAAATATCCAATTGAAGGCCAAGGCTTGGGTATTTATAGATGGGAGTTGGTAGTGGAGTAGGTAAGAGATGGGGCTCACACTCCAGAAATTCGGATCCCTGAAGACCAATATAGGAAAATTTTGAATCCTTCATACGTGGCAGGAGGATTCTGTATCCCTCCTGAGGGATACGAAATTTGTATCCCTTGGGGGATAAGAAATTTGTATCCCTTGGGGGATACGAATTTCATACCCCTCCGGGGTACGAATTTTGTATCCCTTCTGAGGGATATGAAGGGATACAAAATTCGTATCCCTCCTGAGGGATACAAATTTTGTATCCCTCTAGGGGATACGAATGGGGTGGGGCTTGTCGAATCCTGTGCTCGTCGTACTGAGTTTATCCGACGATTCTGAGCGACCGACGTGCGTTCATGAAAACATGTGTAACTTTCAAACCGTAAGGCCGTTTTGGCTGAACGAAAGTTGTACCTGAATCTAACTCACAGGGCTACAAAAGTTACGGTGCTAAGCACCGTAATTGATGTTTTTGGGCCTAAAAGAGGTCATCTAAAGGGGGTTCTGACCACTTTTATGTTTACTTTAATTATGACTTCGACCAAATCTCTATGTGTTATCTGACGATATTACCGACGCTTGTGCGCGTCACTAGCCAAAAACTTGATGTATGACAACTTCAATTAGAAAGCAACAAAAATTTTTTAATGACAACATTTATTTAACGAATGTTAAAATTGTTTCTTTTTCTACAATGCTTCAAAAATAGTTTTAAATAGTCTTTTTGAATATCGTATTTGTCAAGTTTTGATAAATATATTATTGACGTGCTTAAATTTATTAATGTGTGTAGACATTGTAGATATATATGTATAACGGAAATTAATAAATGTTATTCGATTTCATGATGATATCATTGAAATACTCTAAATATTAATGATTTTAGATAACAATATCATATGTTAAAAGATGGTAATAATCTAATAATTGAGAAATATTTTATTGATGGTAATGGTTAATTTTGTTTCCGTGTGGAACCTTAGACATCACTTAAGACAAGCTTGTCAATCCTAGTAAACCCCACTGTGGTGTATAACTGGTTTTCAACGTCTTCGCACCACCAAGATAGTCACCGTAGGAATTGGGAACTACGGGCCTCGAACCTGGGATAACCTGTTTTTTAGTTCCTTTATTCAATTTCAGATCTCTATTCGAGGGATCAATCAATGTTCCTTTTGGAGTTAAATCAGAAATCCACAATAAGAAAAAGTAGAATAGACATCACAGTTTTAACATAGTCATAAATTTAGCTGATGTCAAAACATATTTTTAACATTGCTCATTTTAAAAGTGATGTTGCTGATTTCTCAAATATCGATTTATTGCACGACTGATTTCTTAAATACACTTTTAAAAAATTGTACTTATAGGCCATACCTAAAATATTGGCTATTGCATCACTTATTAAAATAGTTATTGTCTATTACATCACTTGTTAAATGTATTATTGTTATGATTAATAATTAGTAAATTATAATTAATATTTATTAATTATATTTTATAGTAAAATTATGTATTATTTATATTTTATAGTTAATATTTATTAATTATATTTTATAGTTAATATTTATTAATTATATTTTATAGTTAATATTTATTAATGATATTTTATAGTTAATATTTTTTAGTTATATTTTATAGTTAATTAAATTTTATATTTAATATTTATTAATTATATTTTGTAGTTAAATATATTTTATAGTTAATATTTGTTAATTATATTTTATAGTTAAATATATTTTATAGTAATATTTATTAATTATATTTTATAGTTAATATTTATTGATTATATTTTATAATTAATATTTTATAGTTAATATTCATTAATTATATTTTATAGTTAATATTTATAAATTGAAATGTGCTTTAACATCAGTTTCTATGCATCGTTTACATCTGCTTCATACGTGAACTTAAAGGTCTCATAATTTTTCTTTTCTTGTCAATCCGCACCACCCATAATCTCGTATATCTAGCCCACTTCTACTAATCCACAACGTCAAAACCCTCCAATCAGCCACTCACATCATCAGCAATTGGGTGCGTCTATTAACACCCCGTTAATTGCTCTTCACCCCCCGCTAACTAGAAAATAAAATATGCACCCCATCATTTTCTCTTCCCACCCCGTTTAATCCAAAAATGCCCTTATTGAATATTATTTCAACAACGATTTATTTGAACAATATCATCTATATTAATGATTTATTTATTTACTGTTTAGATCTTTGCAATTTTTGTTATTGCTAACATACTCGATCTCAAAATGCATAACGATACACATCATTGATAGTACAGTTTTTGAATTTATAATAATTGTTTTAAATTTTTTAATCAGTATTTGTAGTTTCTATTTTTTTTATAAAAATCATGTACAATGTTGATTTTAAATTTAATTATAGTTTGCAATTTAGTATCGAACTCATATATATAGTTGAAATTATTATTTTTCAATCATTTTGCAACATTAGACAAACTATGTAATCGGCTGTTAAAGGACAAATTCGGAAATGAAAATTTAAAATTTTATTCGGGGGGTGAAGAGCAAATAATGAGGTGCGAATAGCTAGGCCCTCGGCAATTTCCCTCTTCACGTTTCACACTCACTTCACTTTTCACTCCTTCGTGTATTGCCCGTTGTTTTTTTTTTTCAAATCAGAATTTAGGTCTTCCCCAATTTTTTTAATATCCATGGCCACCGATCGGAAATTGAGACAAACGCTGGTCGTATTGCTATAAGGCTTGGATGGGTTCCACTTTAGCTTTTGAATCTCTGTAGCTTCACCTCTTAGGGATGTTAAGCAATCGATTTTTTTCCCCAATATTAACGGTAAGACAAACAATAGTCCACTTTAAATATTTGGATGGGTTCCACTTTAGCCTTTGAAATTTAATTCATTTCTGAAGTAAGTTCATCGATTTCAAGTGTTCGATGATGTAGATGGTTTCAAATTTAGCAATTGCAATGCGTTCTTGACTTTATTAGGTGCTCGACGGTGATGGTATTTGGTGGACACCGTGATGGCCGGAGTGATCGATTTGGATCTGTTCAACTGTGAAATCGCTAGTGCTGGTGGTGTTGGAGGGTGATTGTTTGGTAGAGGTATTCGCTCACGGTCTGGTGTGGGTTTTGCAGGATAAGCGTTTTGTTTTGACAATGGAGGATATTTCTAAAGCACTGCAATAGGTAACATACGTTAGACACCATTTATCTTTAGGGCTGGCTATTTGCACCCCATTATTTGCTCTTCACCCCCCCAATAAAATTTTAAATTTTCATTTCCAAATTTGCCCTTTAACAGCCGATTAGATAGTTTGTCTAATGTTGCAGAATGATTAAAAAATTAAATTTTCAACTATATATATGAGTGATCGATGCTAAATTGCAAACTATAATTAAATTTAAAATCAACATTGTACATGATCTTTATAAAAAAAATAGAAATTACAAATATTGATTAAAAAAATTAAAACAATAATTATAAATTTAGAAACTATACTATCAACGATATGTATCATTATGCATTTTGAGATCGAGTATGTTAGCAGTAACGGAAATTACAAAGATCTAATCAGTAAATAAATAAATCATTAATATAGATAATATTGTTCAAATAAATCGACGCTGAAATAATACGCAATAAGGGCATTTTTGGATTAAACGGGGTGGGAAGAGCAAATGATGGGGTGCATATTTTATTTTCAAGTTAGTGGGGGGTGAAGAGCAATTAGCGGGGTGTCAATAGACGCACCCTTTATCTTTACAATCCTTGTTTACTTAATATTTTGATTGTGTTTTCCAGTTTCCGAAGTAATTATATCATCAAGCAGAGCTACAAATGTTGTTATTACGTAAGCTTATGTTGTATAGAACTATGCGGTTTTTTATAACCAACAATACTCATCTTTGTAACACGTTTTGTTTTAAAACTTATTAGTAGTTTGGTATTTACCAAGGAATAGATCAGCTCCAACCTCATAGGGAGTATAAATGACTTAGTTAACATCCCTTAGTTTCTGTAAAATAGTATTATCAGTCCAACTATTATGACTCGCCTCTGGTACATGAAAGTAGCTTCAGAACAATTAAGATATGAGATTTCTCTCTGCACAGTGATGATTCTTGTTGCACAGTGAAGATGAGGATCATGACAAAGTTATACTTGCATCAGACAGTGATCTTGTTGCAGCTGTAGACCGTGCTAGAATCATCAGGTTGAAGGTATCAATACACACTTGTATCCTCTATTGTTCTAAGTTGATGTATTGTTTTCCATTCCCTGTTTATGCATGCCATTCCCTCTAGTTTTAACCAATCTAATGTGTCAGATTCTCTTGGTTTTAGGTGAGTGTGATCATGGATTCAGTTACACTAAATCAGAGGAAAACAGTGAAGAAACACTTGATGATGAAGAATCAGTTATCAAATATCAAGAATTGAATGAATCAAAAAAATGAAGAAAGTAAGAATCAGATATCTGTTTTTCCATTATGAATGCAAAAAAGAAGAGAATGGTGCACACAATGATACTAGTGACTATACTTGTACAGAAACGACACAGTTAAAAATGAGAATGCAAGCATTCCTGAAAGCAAAGAAGGCAAAGAGATGAATAGAGATAAAGGAAGCAAATGATGGTAGAGTTATGTGAAAATTCTATGCATAGTAGAGTTATGCAAGCCTGCGTTCATGGTAGAGAAGAGTAGCCGAGGTTTTTGTTTCATGTTATAGAAGGTTGTGAAATTGGAGATCTCCTTCTTTCTTTAATTGAAGAATCCTTTTCTAACTGGATATTTAAATTTCTTCTTTTTGGTCATACATGACCAATTAAACAAAATGCAAAAGGTTCTGAACCTGAAGTATATCGGTATGTTGATATGTTTTTTCCCTTTTATTCAAAATGATTAATCTTAGGGTATGATATATTTGATTTTCTCATATGTCCAAACTTTAGACTAACTTAAAATTCCTAATTGAAGATCCAACCTATATGATCCGGGCAAAACCAAGGAATGCATCCAACAATGTATACTGTACTTTGCTTGCTCATAGTGCTATTTATGGTGCAATGGCGGGATATACTGGGTTTACTATTGGATCTGTTAATTGTAGACATGCATATATACCTTTCCATGTAGTATGACCACACCATACCTTTGCAGTATTAATTGTTTAAATTTCAATGCATTATAAATTTTGCAGCTAGCATGTTACTACATAGGAAATGCATAATCATGTATACAACATATTTTGAAGGGTAGAAGAGTTTGTTTGAGGGTTGTAGCCGGGATATGCAGCGATGGTCGGTTGGCTTGATTGCCGAGGACAGTGGTGATCAATGTAGTGATGTTTCTGGAATTGGGAGTAAGGCAATAGCGATGAAATAAGGTTGTAGTGATGAAGTTGTTTAGAAGGTGGGATGTAGTCTGTTTTGCGATAGAGGGTTGAGCAGTTTGGAATCTAAAGAGTGATGAGTGTTGTAGCGAGGTGGTAATGTAAAACTGATTGTGTAATGTATTGAATTGTGTATGAGAAATGTAAATGTAATATAGTTGGAGTCAGGAATTTGTGTTATTTCATATGTTGAAATAAAAATACTGTTTGAATATTAAATTCTATGCAATAGTATTTCATTTAATAAATATTTATTTCTGTATATGAGATGAGAAAACAACATAAATAAGCCATCATAGACATCAATATAAAGCCATTTATTGACATCGATCAAAAGCTAATATGGAAAACACTTATTACAACAATTAATTAGTTAATTTATGATGTCTTACTGCTGCTTCGACATCGTTTTTTAACTGATGCAAAAAAATTAAACTTTAGACATCACTGACATCAACATCGCTCCCGAAAAATAGAGACATCGTTTTTTATTCGATGTCGATGTGAAGTTTTCTTGTAGTGATCGAACATGTTTCCTACATAGTTTTTCGGAATCTAGCTATTTCAGTGAAGAATCAAATCGAGATTGGGAAAGAAAATTGGTTTAGAAAGACATGAAAAATATGAAGAAGACGGGTTTAAAAAAGGTAAATTTTATGTGCATCGTTTCTATTTTTTGTGTTTATTTTAAAAAATTGAAAGTTAAGGAAAGAGAAGGGGTATTTTGCTTAATGTTGACACGTATTTTATTCAAAGCTTTCACACGTCAAGTATTTGGTGAGCGAAGCGCTCAAGCGTCAAAAAACGTAAAGTCGTTGGGTCGAAGTCGCATCTCAAACATAAGGGGACCTGAAACCTCTATCAGATGGCCTCTTACGGGCCCAATAAACTCTTAGTTAAACCGTCATCCAAGCCGAAGGCGAGCCGTCAAGCGGGTCAGGGGCCCCACAGTCCCGGCGGCGTTCGACCTAGCCGGTTAGGCTGAACCAGTGGGCACCGCCCGATTCATTCGATTTTCTCGGATCCAGAAGCCCAAATTCCTTTGGTTCGAACTCATCAAAATTTGGATTCCTTCACTTCGCGTCGAGGAACTTCGATACCCTAAAACAGCAAGGTTTCGGCACCAAGATGTTTGGCCTCCTCCTCGTCAATTTCATACCCCTGGCTAGGGGGTGGGAATTTCTTGAATTTTGGTTGTTTTCTAGGGTGCGAAAATTAGCTTCTGTGGGTCTCGCTGCTCACCTACTCCCACATAACCTTCCTCCTATAAATACTCCAAGCCTTGGCCTTCATTTAGGGCCTTCTCCCCTGGAATTTTTGGACCTTGAGAGCTCCAAACACTCATTAACGACTTCCAACACCTCCGCCATGGTCATAGGAGATGGCATGGATAATTAAAACATAGCATGCATGTTTTCCATCAACACTTGAACATTAACAAGGATTGTTATGCAACTTTTGAACTTCATGGGCATGAGCACTAAATTTGGATATTGTTGACCAAATCAACGCTTCTCAACGAAGAAGAAGAAGGGAAATTTGGTCAAAGTATAGAACAAACATATATATTTTGTTATTCTATTGTAACACTTTGAACTTAGCAATTGTCCGAACTTGTGCAACTTTGTAATCGACAAAAGATATAATATGATGATTATAAAGTGGACGTAGGCGTTAGTGCCGAGCCACTATAAAATTTGTGTCTCCCCGCATTCATTTAGTTTACTGCTTATTTGGATAATTGTTCACACATTCACATTGGGTGTTGGCATGCGAAAATTTTGCCCATCAACACTTAAAGTGAATAAAAAGTTTGTTTGTATCATTATTAGAAGCGTTCATCTGTAATGTCATACAAAGAATTGCAGGCAATTACATCGATATAGTGTAAATTGTAGTGCAACATTGATATAAATATATTTTAAAAACTGTTGTGGCATTTTTGTTAATAAACATGTGTATTGTAGGCGTGCTGACATTTTTTTTTAAAACCATGTTATCTTTTATTCACATACTCAAAGTCTATTTACCAAAACATTCCTAATGTATGGTTAAACTTCTGATTGGGAGAAACTTCGTTCTCTACATGTAATTCATTCATAATTATTATTGACAGCCATTTTATTGTAGCATGGACTCAAAAAGAGATTGTAGTCCCAAAATTATCTCAGTATTCCAAGATAGTTCTTTAGGACTGCCTAACTCCTCAACAAGCAAAAGTATTTTAAGTTTTTAATATTCAGTTGGTATGACCCTGTAAAGCTATATGTATTCAAACACCAACCAAGCGAAGCCTGAATTTAAGTTTGCTCTTAATTAATTAACTAAGCTATGATTTTGGTTATCATTGTTTACTTAATTAATTAACTAACTAAACTCTACATTTGAAATTGATCGCTAGGTATTGTTCTTTACTCTGGTGGTGATGTGAGCCACACCATTCCAATCTATGAAGGATATGCCCTACCTCATGCAATTCTTCGTTTGGATTTTGTTGGTCGTGATCTAACCGACTCTCTTATAAAGATCATAACTGAACTTGGCTATATGTTCACCACAACTGTTGAATGTGAAATTGTTTATGGCATAAAAGACAAACTTGCATATATTGCTCTGGATTATATGAAAGAACTTGAAACTGCTAAAAGTAGCACATCTGTTGAAGAAAAGTATGAATTTCTCGATGCGTATGTTATTACTATTGGGACGGAGAGGTTTAGATGGCCTGAAGTGTTGTGCCTGCAATTAATGATTGGTACGAGAGTGGAAGGTATACATAAGATGACATGTAATTCAATTATGAAATCTGTTTCTGACTTGTTATCTTAACTTTCTTGTAGAAGTGTCATATATACACACATCTTCCTAAATGTCTGTGATACTGTAAATTGATTAATTTTTCATTTATGTATTGTTGTTAGATACGATGCAATTTTTATATAATATTGAATGTTTTTTCATATGTATGAAATCGTGATGTTGATGTATTAATTTTGTTATGATGATTCATATTTTACTATTTTGGATATTGTATATTTTTCAATTATGTAAATTTAAGACTGATAAATGACAGACTTTTGTCTTTAAAATCCAGTTTCAATTAAGACTGCAATATCCGTCTTTACAGCCTAAAGAATGAAACATCAGTCTTAATAATTTTTTCCTGACTTGAAATTCAAAGATTGAAGTTTCAGTCTTTGATCGTCTGTAAGTATAATTGAAAGACTGAATTACTAGGTTAAAGACTGTAATTTTCAGTCTTTAATTCAATGTTTATCGTAGTGATATACTTCTACTGCGTACAGGCTCGAACATTATCCCATTATCAAAAATCATGTATACAATTTATAGTCGTTTATTTGGTTTACCACAAGTCTTGTAAAAGTGTGTATATATACATTAATCTCTATACATTATCGTCAGCATGAAATAAAGCAAATTGTAACAACCCAGATTTTCAGCACCAATTTAAAATTTTTATTTTAGCAATTTTAATGGAATTTGAATATTTAAAATGATTTATTTTAAATAATAACGACTAAAAATTTATTTAAACCGAAGTTAGAACGAATAAATTTATTTTAATTATAAAATGAGCCTGAAATGGCATGGTAATTTGAAAATTCGATTTTAAATTTCAAATGAATGTACAAGATTCAAAATAAATCGGATTTTAGTAAATCCATAAATATTTAAATTTGTTTAATTATATCTTTCTAACGAATGTGAAAATTTTAGATTTCATAATATAAGTTGAAAGTTATTTCTAATTTAAAATTCAAAATAGTCGCTATAGAATATATATATATATATTTCAATGTAATATATAGCCCTTGAAAATAGCAATTTTGCAAACGACCTCCGTTTTCGACGAAAACACTTTTATTGATCCAGAATGCCAAATTATTGCTAGATTTCAAATTTCATAATTTTTGGAATTAATATGTGAGCGCAGTGAATTAAAACGCGTTTGGTAATTTTAGTTTGAATTTAATCGACTAGAAAATGACCATTTTTCAAACGGTCTCCAAATTTAACGAAATTAGTTTTGTTAGGACCGTATCGTCAAAACATAGCTATATTTATTTTTCTGGAATTTTTGGAGTCAGTATGTGACCTTGGTAAATTAAAATGTACGTTGAAATCAATTTTGAACGTTATATTAATTTATATTTAAATTTAAATGAAAACTGATCGAAACAGTCGAATTGGCTTGCGGGATATACCTCATTGTGTTCGGAATGGGGGTAATTAGCTAGGAACGACAGTCGTTGGGTTCGATTTGGAGTTAGAATGAAAAAGTAACTTTTTGGAATTAAATAATTATATAAAGTCAACCGTCCCTCTCCCTCTCTCATTCATCGTTCACGCAAGGGAGAAAAAAAAAAGAAAACCGCTCCCTCCCCTAGCCCGCCGCTGCTCCTTCATCGCCAGCCTCGTCCTCCACCCCACCTCCTCCCCCTCCTCTCCTCTCCTATCTCTTCTTCTTTAATTTGCAAAAACCCTAAGCCCCAAATCTTAAATCCACCAACCACCACCACCGTGGACCCCACGTTGCACCCTCGCCCCTTCCCCAGGCTTGACCGTCGCCAGCGCCACCTCTGGCCACCCCAGCTCCGGCTGTGGCTGGAAAAAAATGCGTGTACGTGCTAGTATAGTACATACAGATCGTGTAATATGATGTATAACACACAAGTATGAAATAATAGCTAGTCACAGATCTATATAAAACAGTAAATGCAGTAAAATAGAAAAATCACACCAGGGATTTTTATACTGGTTCGGAGCGCCGTCCTACGTCCAGTCCCTAACTTATATCTAGATTTTCACTAACAATCACCTCACTTCACCCGGAGGAACAGGTATACAACACCGGAGCAAACGAACGGGATCTCACGCCTCTAACAACACCGAGGGCTTTAACACTTGCCTCTTACAACACTGAGGACTTCAACAAAGATGAATACAATTGTTGCTGACAATATGTGTTCTTGATAACACGAATTTGTCACTTATGGTACAACTTTCCTATAATCTTATCCTCAAATAGAATGTTTGTGTATATGAAGATTTGGAAGTGGATATCGTATTGAATCAAAAGAATATTAAATAGATTATAGGATTCAAACGATATTTTATTGAATATGAGCAATTGAGCGCTTGAGAATGAGATCAAGAATATAGATAGCAATAAGTCAAGTTAGTATGATAGAAATCAATGGTAGGAATGATGATCTCATGGTGTTTATATAAAGAATAAATAGTTGTAACCCTTTGTGAAGAGTAACAAACAATGGCCATGATTTCTAGTGAAGAGAAAGAGATACAACCATTGAAGAAGAGAAGTGTCTATTTGAAAGGTTGCTCTCTGAAAGAAAACGGTCGACAGGTCAAAAAGGACCAGTAGACAGGAATTTGAACATATATACGTTATATTTATGTGTACACGTTTATTGTGCAAACTGGGCAGAAACAGACGACTGGAAGAAATACAGGCGGTCGACCGGTTTCACCCAGTGTGCACAATTAATGTGTACACATATATATTTGTATATATATTGATAATTTCGAGGTATGTGATTATTTGAGGATAGATTTTAACATAAGTAACACTACTAAAACACCAAATAATCAACCTCTAATGTAAAATACCATATGTAGCTCTTTGTGTCTCTTCAAACCAATGAATATCTTCTTTTTGTTGATCATGGCTTATCTCTTTGTCAGAAATCAAAACTCTATGAAATTCTTGATTCAACATTCTCCCTCTTTTTGATTGAGGACAACATAGTTCTGAATCTCCCCTAGTATATGATCTCCCCCTGAGATTGTGCCTGCATATGAACTATATTTTCCTGTATATACACTGTTAGTAACACTTTCTCCCCCTTTGTCAACGACAAAAAGGAGTTGATAAATAAATAAATAAGTGAGGATGTAAGTGATACAATCAGAGTTATAAGCAACATAAACTAATACCATAAGTCAGCCAAGAGTCACAAAATATGATCATACACACATAAGTCTAATACGAATAAAACACGGCACTATTTAGATGCAAGTGTCAGATCTAGTCTTATAGCAAAATAAGGTCATAAGTGCATAGCAAGGGATAAACTAAGAGGTGATCTAAGAAGACTAGGATTCTGTCTCATCTTCTTCTTCTTCCTCTTCAACAAGTTGAGTTTTTCCGTGACCACGTCCACAACTAGTTCCTGAGCTTGCTGCCTCGTCCGAAGATGTCCAAGCAAAAGTAGGAGGAGCTGGACGTTTGCCGGGGTCTTGGGCTTGCATAGATGATGATGCACCACACTTCATTTCTTCCCATAATGTTCTGAAGAAAGATTTAATCTTGTTAAAGCGTTTGTCGTTCTTTGTATCCATATGCTTAAGTCTTGCTTCGAGTAGAAGTTGGTTGCGAGCAACGGTTTCAAGCGATTCCATTATAGAGGAAGACGACCGTAGAAGTTTAACTTCCTCAGGTTTTGGGCGGGATGATCATGATGAAGCTCCTTGGTGTCCTTGTTCTTTCCATTGTTCAAAAGGCATAATGGTGAAGTATGGATCGGGGAGCTTCATCCCTTTAATCGTTGCTTTGTTAATTCATTCGGGTTTTGAAACAGAAGACTCTGGGGGTGTGATGCCACAATCAAGCAATAGGCGCATGATATATTCATTATAGAACAGATGTGTCCTTTTACAATCATTCACTTGCAAAATCTCATCAAAAATCATACCAATCCAATTGATACGAATATCCCCGTAGATTGCATATAATGCCTTGAAATTTTCTTTATAAACGACATCAAAATTTCCTATTCTCGATAATAGAGAGTGCATATGGGTGTGATGAATAACTCTCGCAGTAGGTCGTAAACCTATGGATTTTGTGCTATCTGTATCATCTTCAATGAATAAATGACTAACATGATCACAGACATGGATACTGCAAAAGTTACTCGAGAATTTTTCACCTAAAAAGGGAGAACCAAGAACACTCGTCATTCTATCACACGAGATGAACACATGTTTTCCACAAACTACGGACCAAAGGCATTATGCAGAATTTTCAGGCTTGTATTTCTCTAAATTCAAGTTAGCGTAGAATAATTTGATCATAACATGGTTAATTTCCACATTATTTTGATCAAAATCAATTAGGGTTTCAATATCAGAACTCTTCGCTAAGTTAAGAACACAATAACTAGAGAAATCAGAGAACTTTATGAACGAACCCGGATGAATTGTGAATTCTTTCATATCATTCCATATTTTGACAGCAATTGGATTAACTATCCACTTCTTGAATGAAATATCAATTGGTTGTAGTTCAGAAGTTGAAGCTTTCTTCGATTTCTTCTGAGGAGGCTCCATTTGAATGATATTGGAGGAAGAAATTTGAAGTTTAGGGTTTTGGGATTTTTGGAAAAAGAAACGGTTGAAGGAAAAATGAATAGGTGGATTGAAGAGATGACGATATATGTGTATAAAAACAGTTTTCCACGTAACCGGTCGACCACCCATTTTTCACCGGTCGACCGTTTTTAGTCAGAAGCAAAAACGGTCGACTTGTTGGCATGTCGACTGGTTGTATGCTGGGCTATTTTATTTTTGGTTTTCACTTCATTTCTTATATTAGTCGGTCCAGATGACTTATAATTTACTCAAATACAATATATATATATATATATATATATATATATATATATATATATATATATTAGTACATGAGAAAAATACAAGATAATATAACCACAATATAAAATTTATTAAGAAGTAGATGATGTATGATTGATAGAAATTTAATTGATACCGTCAATACGTGGTTTCCATGGTGACCATTTCTCTTTTGCTCCTTCATTCCGCTGATAGTCTCTTTCCCAAGAATTCGGGCTCCTAGAAGAAGAAGGCATGTTTGACATAGGCTCGTGTACGTCGTGTTTCTTTGAGCCACAAAAGAACATTGCCATTTGTTCTAGATAAGATAATCTACTTGAGGTCAGCTTCTACTCAAATTGCAACTGTTTTTTATTATAATGCAACTGCCTTTGAAGATCAATCTAATGTTTCTGGTAATGGTGAATTTCGTTGATCTTTTCTTTGGTATGGGGTGAGCAAAACAGAACTTTCTTTGACAGTTTTGGAGTTGGCGTAGTGTCGGGGGTACGATTACATTGGTGATGTCTTGGTTTGTGTCCGAGAGTGGGTGTTTTTGGAGAAAAATGATCTCCCGACTCAGAACTAGTGATAGAAATATCGGAATTTTGAGCACATTGGTCGCATATGTGAGCCATGATTAGCTTGGGAGAGATGAAAAAGGAAAGTATACCTAGTTTATATAGGAATTTTCTATATATAAACTTGAGGCTAAGAATTATCAGATATACTTGGCCATAGAATAATGTAACGACCCGCATTTTTCAGCGATATAAATAATTTATTTAATTATTTAAATAATGGTTTGGTTATTTAAAATGACCAGAATTAAATAATATTGAATATTTAATTAATATAAATAATATAATAATATTTTTAATTTCTGAAATAGTCAGAAATAGTGAAATTCACAAAATAGTGTGAATTGGATCATCTATGATATTTGAATTCAGTTTAGAATTGAATTAGAATAACGAATATATTATTTGAACGACAGTTTGAACGTATAATTATATTATAATTAAAATCGAGCTTGAAATGGCGTGGCAGTTCGTTATTTGGCGATTCGAACTTTAAACGAGTATACAGAAGCCGTTTTAAGTCGGATTTCTATGAAACAAGAAACGTTGGGGGCTGGTGAAGTATATTTTTTCTAGTGGAAGGAGAAAATCGGGATTTCGTCGTGTAGATTTTGATTTATGTCCAAATCAAATTTTAGAAAAGTCGCTGTGGAATTCCTTTATAATTTATAACTATTTATTTATAATAAACTGAATTTTTCAATATAAATCGAATATCGATATAACTGGGAATTTTGAAATATCGAGTTATAAGTCCCAGTGGAGCTGTATGGTATTCCATTGTGAATATATACGATAATATTAAATTATCTTTATTTAATTTAATTGTTTTTAAATATATTTATATATTTAAATGGTTTATTTTGAGCTTTAAAAATAGCCATTGTTGCAAACGAACTCAGTTTTCGACGAAACCAATTTTGTTAGATTCGTACTATCAAATTATTGTTAGATTTCAATTTCCGTGATTTTTGGGGTCAGTGTGTGGCCGTACAGGATTTTAATGTGAAATACAGTCGATAGATTGACCTTTAAAAATACGCTGTATGAGCAAACAAAGTCGGAATTCGATGAAACCAGTTTCGTTGGGTCCGCAATGTCAAATATTTAACTGCATGTCCATTTTCGTGATTTTTGGGTATTGTATGTAATCTCAGAGATTTTTAAACGAGATTTTCATATAGCGATTGATTAAAATAAAATAAAATAATCGAATAAAAATAATATAAAAACCTACCTATATAATACCCTCAACTGTCTAACCCTAATTCATTTTTTTCTCACGGTCGCTAAGAAAGCGCCGCCACAGAAATAAAATCTACAGCAAAAACCCTCATTCAAAAATCATAAACAATCCAAACAAAAATCGTAAAATCCTGATGTATATATTTTCCGACCCCTGCTTCCATTCTCTTCATCCCGGTATGACTTTTATCTAGTTCGACGCCGGTTTTACAGTACTCGCGAGTCACCACTGATGCTAGGGTTCGATTTGTAGAAGGATTGAGGCAACACCGTGTAAATCGAACGTTGGATTTAGGTTTGGGGGATTAAACCGTGTATGTAGAGAATTTTTGGTGGAATTCGGGTATAAAAAGTGACGCGACTTCACAGGTGTGCTCGGAAGTACCTGAACGACGCGATGGAGAAGCTAGTTTCGAGTTTAGCTTTTTGGGTATGAGGAGGTAGAGGAAGGAAAGTTACGATTTTTGGTGATTTTATCTGATTTAATCATGGAGAGAGGAGAGAGTAATGAAAGGGGGAAATATGGGAATGGCGTGCGGTTTGGTGATTACTGGAGGAGTGATCGGTGCTTGTAGGAGATGAAGTGCGTGTGTGGTTGGTATTGGGCCGGATTGAGTGCTAAAGCCCTAGTGTGAAAATAAGGTTTAATATAATTTATTTTAAATAGTGTATAAACTTGTATAAGTCATATCTTACCCATACGGTATCGGAATTGGACAAAACAGGATCCGATGGTATCGTATGGACGGTGGCTACACCATGGAACTGACCGGAAGTGAATTGAAGCTCGTTTGGATTTATGGTGAAATAAAACGCCTGAATCAAATTAATGACCAATTATCATTATTTAACGATAACCATCCAATGTGAGTAACTCTCACTAACTCTGATCAATTTATATTTCTATAAAGTACTTTTAGAATTAAAATTATTGGTTGATTTGCTGTGTGTTGGCTGTTTGGTTGAACTGCTAGTTAATTGGTTGAAAATATCGATAACGATATATATAAATCGTAATCGAATATTGATTCTGTTTATCAGAATATTTCATACTCATGTTGTTTATGTTGATTAACGTCTGTGGATGCAGGGAAATATGTCGGAGGGACCCAACTGGGTTCCTCAACATTTATTTTTCTGTTTTTCATATATTGTGATATATGATGTGATTTATGATCTATTGTTTATTGTGTGTGTTTGAGCATGGTTATTTGGTACTTTTAAATACCGAAAGAAATATTGGGATGTAAAAAGGGAATTTCGAACTATAATTTGAAATAAAATATTTATATAAAATCAAAGGATTGTATATAAAAAGGGAAATTTCAAAATGAACACTGAAGTAAAAATATTCATATGAAATCAAAGTATTTTATAAAAAATAAAAATTGAAGTGATTATTAAATCCTGGAAGGTTATAAAATCAAAAAGGGGTTTTATAAAAAGGGAATTTGGGAAGTGTAAGTTGAATTTAAGGTTTTTATGAAATCAATGGATTTATAAAAAAATTATTTAGAAAATTTATAGAAGTATAAAGAGAATGGGCTAGATATAAAAGAGATTATATAAATTGGTGTTAACACCGGTATTTTAATTAAAAGGTGAACTCAACATTCATAAGGGATTTATAAATGAGAATTTAGTGTTAGGAATGTAAAAGAAGATCTCGTATGAATAAAACTATAAATAAAAGTAAATAGGATTTGGTAAATTGGGTTATTGTTTTAAATACGAAATCAAAAGGGATTGTATAAAGGGATATTATTCTCATTCGATGTGAATAATGAGATTAAGTAAGGGTTTTGCAAACAAACACATTTATTAAGGAAAGTGGATTTTTGAAATAGAAATTTAAACAGAGATAAGATTTCAAATGGTTAGAAAGAAATAACTTGTTTAATAATGAAACAAGTGTTGTGAGTTATGAACAAAGTGCCTAAATGAACTAAAATATAATTACCAGTGGATAATTGAGATTGCGAATTCAATAGTGAATGTAAAAAGGGAAATTTGGAGTGTTTTAAAAAGGGAACGATGAAATCCATTTCGATATTCGAAATGTTAAAAGGGATCAAATAAAATCCGTAGAGACGAGATAATCGAATATGAGATATTCAAAGAAATCGGTAATCTAATAGAAGTTACTCGAAGAAGAGAGATTATCGAATATAGTCTATTCGAAGAAAAGGATTATCGAATATTAGTTATTCCAACCGAGGAATCGAATATAGTTGTTCGAAAGAGAGTTATCGAATAGTGATTATTCGAGGGTAAATTGTACATTGGAATTCGGTTATATCGAATGAAGGAAAGTAATGTTTACTTTCCGTTTCAAATCAAGTTTACTTATTTGTTAATAAATTAGTTGTTTGTTTATTTACCTAAATTAAGATATAAAGGTTATACTTAAGTTATTTCATTTCGAAAACCTGGGATTATAACACTACTATTAAAATCAAAAGATTTCGGTAAAAGAAGAGGATTCGTAAATAGAATCCGAGAGTTTTGCAAGGAAATTGGCTAAGGTTTTAAAAAGTGAACTTTGTCTATTTCGAGGTTAGAAATGTTGTTCAGTTAAGGTCTGAGAGGTAACTATACCCGAAATTGATTGACTTCGTTTAAACTAAGGAATGGTTAAGGTTCGATAGTGAAGGTTGGTTAAGTGAATCTAGTTAATGAGTGAAATGGTTCGAGTTCGCTTAGCGATGTTATATTTAAACAATCGGTTTAAATCAAATGAAAGGAGTTTGGAAATGTTTCCCAAATAAGAACCAGAAATATTTTCTAATATAGAAATAAGGAATGTGAGCAAATATGGAAATGTTTTCAAATGGTTTATAGAGTATATTTTCTAAATTTAGAAAATGAGAATTTACGAGTATATAGAAATGGGGAAATGAATAAATTAATAATAAGTTAATTTAAAAGAGATAAATGTTGAATGATGATTGTTCGATAGAATTTCCATCTGGAAATAATATCGTTGCTTGCACACCTGTTCTTCTTTGATAGTTAAATCACCAACTATCGAAGTTTTTGACCATTTTTCCGTCGTCAATTCGGACAGACCGGGATCAGATTCATCATCTGAAAACCACTCTGTATGGACGCTAGCATTGCTATCAAATATGATGAAAATCATTGAAGATGGAGTTATGCAAGGGCTATCCTGTTTACAGAATAGTGCCTTCGGTTTGTCCAGTCCCAGGACAAACGTGAATGGACGAATGGGTGACAGAGTATATCTAACGGATCGCGTAAGTTGATCTCTTCAAACGTACTTACGTTTGGTGGCGGGGGAATTCGTTCCTCTTAGCTTTATACCCGTGATATTTTTTGGGGAAATCAATTTTGTGATTTGGCGGGTATGACGATGTGGCATTCAAAGTGAATGGTGGTCAGGTGTATCAAAGATACGTTATGACCTCAAGCCTCATCAACCGGGAAATGACAAAAATCGGGCAGGCAGCATGGCTAAGTGGGTCGCTCCCATTAGGGTGTATGTCACCTATCTAGAGAAAATCCATTTCATTCTTTGATCTATTATCGATGCTGTCCCTTTTCGGGAAACGGTGGGTAGCTCCCAACCGTTGGTGGTATACATTCGATACACTCAAGCGAAATGAGTGGTCGGTCATGTGTGGGCCGGGTTGCAAGACGTTCTTGTTGAACCCAATGTATTCGCCTCTAGAGATACACTATCGACAGGTGGTCCCATACCTTGTCATAGTTGGAATCCAATCTCCAATAAGCGCCCGCGGTTTTGTTTGTATACTATATATATATGTGGAACGTGAGATGCAAGCGTTCTGCTAGATTGTTAATTACTTGTGATTAGACATTATTATAATATCAGAAAAGTATCAATTTCCAAAATTGTTTTGGGTTATCGTAAGGTAAAAACCATCCGTGTTTATGTGTGGATCGGTCTTACGATTATCTTTTCTTTGAAAAGGATATTGAAAAGTTAAGCCAAATGATTTGAGTTTACTCACACCAGTCCCATGACTGACCCAAAGTTTATTTTCGTTTTGTTTTCCCTAAACTCTTGGGTGCCCAAATTTGTAAGGGCAGTCAAGTAGTTCAGGTCTTTACAGATATACTTGGAGGAGCTTGAAGCAGGAGGCTTCAAGACTATATAGCTATTGTTATTTCCGCTGTGTGTAAGTGTTGTACTCTGATAATGTTATTGTATATATATACTGTTTTATTTCAAAGTTATGTTATAATATATTTTATTCGTTCCGCTGTGAGATTCGTGTTTACTCTGATTGTGTTCTTCTTCTTCTTCTATTCTAATTTTATATCTTATCTTTTCTCACCCTCTAACTTCTTTCTATTAATGATCTGGAATGTTCGATACCTGAATAATTAACATGGGTTTTATGTCGATTTTCTGGGTCGAAAACCCCAGTTCATTACAAATAATTTAAAAGCTCATATTCATTTACTCAATTTAGCAATAGCTAAAAAATTAGCTAATGTTAGAGTAAATATAAATCGAAAGTGAAAAGAACTATCAAAAAAGGAAATTAAAATATGACATTAGTGATTAAACTACTTGTCGAGTTCTTTTCTGGAGATAAGACCAAGCTCTCTATGTAACTTTGTGAAACTAGACTCAAGTCGAGGCTTAGTGAAAATGTATGCTAGTTGATTATCAGTTTGGACATATTCAAGACATATATTTCCTTTTTCGATATTGTCTCTTAGGAAATGATGACGGATATCAATGTGTTTGGTTCGAGAGTGGTTCACATGATTTTTTGATAAATTTATAGCACTGGTGTTATCAAAGTATATAATAGAATTTGATAATTGAATATCAAAATCTTGAAGTGTTTGTTGCATATATATAATTTGAGTACAAGCAAGAGGTGCTGATATATATTCAGCTTCACACGTTGATAGTGAAACACAATTCTGTTTCTTACTAAACTAAGAGACAAGTGATTTTCCAATAAAATGGCATGTACCGCTTGTAGTGACCCGCAAATCCGTAATATCAGAGTTGACTACATACACCATACATCCAACCCAAATATCACGAAAATACGAATCATTTTTTTTAGAAGAAGAACAGAAACAACAACACAGAATCTCACAATGCAGCAGAACAAAATATAATATATCATAACTTTTGAAATACAAAATTTCAACTGTATAACATACACTTATCAGAGTACAACACTTACAACACAACGGAACAAAACTCTATATAACTAACGTTGAAGCCTCCTGCTCCAAGCTCCTTTAGATAGATCTGTAAAATCCTGAACTACTTGACTACCCGTACAAATTTAGGCACCCAAGAGTTTAGGTAGAACAAAACAAAATAAACTCCGGGTCAGTCATGGGATTGGTACGAGTAAACACTTTAAAACAGTTTCAGAAACTAAATGATATCTCATAAGACCACGCCGTATAACACGGAACGGGTTTTTCCCTTATGAGAATCCAAACACTTGACTTAACTTTCAAATCCTCTTTGAAAGAAACGGTAATCTTTATATCAAAACTCTTTTGATATTATAATAATGTCTAAATCAAGTAAATAACAATCTAGTGGAACGCTTGCATCTCACGTTCCACATATATAATATACAATCATAAACCGCGGGCACTTATTGGATATTTGATTTCCAACTATGACAAGGTATGGAACTACCTACCGCTGGTATATCTCTAGAGGAGAATACACCGAGTTCAACAAGAACATCTTGCAACTCAGCCACACATGACCGACCACTCATTTCGCTTGAGTGTATCGAATGTATATCACCAACGGTTGGGATCAGCAACCGTTTTCCCGAATGGGACAGCATCGAATAGAATAAGGAATTAAATGAATCTCTAGATAGGTGTTGATACACCCTAATGGAAGCTACCCACATAGCCATGATGCCTGCCCGATTTTTTTCATTTCCCGGTTGTTGAGGCCAGAGGCTACGATTACTTTCCATTCATTGATAACACGATCACTTTGAATGCCACATTATCATATCCGTTTATCACTAATTAATCTGCATAAATGTTCTGGAGATTATGCTAAGGGAATAAATCCGTTGCAACCATATATATTTATACAGACCAACCCATTCGATCATTGGAAATACTCTGTCAGACACTCGTCCATATACTTTCGTTCTAGGACTGAACGAAACCGAAGGCACTATTCAGTACATCCATCCTAGGCAATCTCTACCTAGGACTTATACAACAGACCTTGCACTTTACACCGTCTTCAATTTTCTTTGGCATATATGATTCGCAACGCTTATGTCAATACGGAGTGGTTCTTTGGATAAGAATCCAACCGGTCTCTCCATATTGACAACGATGGTCAAAAACTTCGATGGTCTGTGATTTAACTATCGAATAAAAATAAGTGTTTCGATAGTCGATGATTTAACTATCGAAGAAAATAGGTGTTCATCCAAATATCAAACAATCACTGAGCCCTTAATTAATATTCCATTAATTAAATCACTTTTCCATTTCTTTATCAATATCTGTTAACTAAATATTTTCAATAACCATATTGGCCTTTTACGCTATTTGGAAAACATTTCCGAATATCGCCTTCCTTTATTTTTCCAAACTTAGAAAAATATATACTATTTATAATTGGAAAATATTCCAATTACTTATCTCTTTTCCGATCTCATTTATTTCTATACATAGGAAATATTTATTATTCTATTTCCAAGCTCACACTTATTTGGGTTAAAACGGATGTTGTGTAAAACATCGTTACGACAACCCAAATACTATAATCCACTAACTCTTATTCAACATTGATCTTCGAGCCTGAAATCTTACCATTTATTTGTTAAAAATGAAATCAATCAAGTTGGGGTATAACTACCTCTCAGACCATAACTGAATAACATTCATAACGTCAAAATAGACAAGACTACTTACTCGAATAAATCAATACCATACAAACCAATTATTCATTTTTAAAACGTATATACATTTCTCTTTCTATTACCAGATTTTCGATTTCCTTTTTGTTTATACTATTCTATTTTTAAGTTCGTTTCCTTATCGAATTATATATATATATATATCGATACATTGATTTCTAACTATCAAAATTTCTTAAAAACAATCTAACTCCTTAATTTCCCGGAAAAATTCGCCATAACCTCCTTTGTACCAGGAGCATCGGGAAAATCCCCAAACCGCCACACAGGCCTCTCCATTCGAAAAGAAAAAAGAAAAAGCCAAGCGGCTAGCCGATACGGCGCATAAAATCTCATATTCAATTTAAATACATACCTTTTAGTCGAGCATTCTATTAATATACCTTCATTATCCTTATCCCATACCTGTCTCGTATATGTCTATACCTGTCCAATTTATTTCAACTATACCTGATCGTTTTAACTCAATTCGTTAATTAACTCTTTAATTAACTCTTTGCCTATTTCACTAATTTATTTGAACATATCACATTCAAATATATTTTAATCTACTCATGAACCAAATCTAATTCTATTTTCAACTCGAGTTATATATTCGATTTCGAATATAAATTCTCAATCTCTTTCACTTGTCCAAAAACCCAATTTCGATTCAAATTTCCTTTAACTAATTATCCTCCACTTTACTAAATTCTATTTAACCATTTAAAATATGATTTTTGTCTCAAAAAACATTTAACTTACTTCACCGGAGTTCATATTTATTTTATATCTCCAGTCTGGATTTTTCTAATGCCAATTCAGATTTTATTTCTTAAAAATCCTTTTATTTATTTAATTAAACCGTTATGGTTATATAATGGTTCTGGCACTGTTTTTTCTGAAAAATTGATTTTGACATAACTCAAAATCTATTCAACGAAATCCCGATTTTTCTCTTCCATTAGAAAATTAGTATTCCAACGGTCCTGACGATTCTTGTTTCAAAGAATTCCGACTTAATTTGACTTCTATATACTCAATTGAAGTTTGAATCGCCAATTTACGAACTGCCGCGCCGCGGCGATTTCATTTTAAATTATACTTATATATATAAACGTTTTAACTTTGTTTATAATAATTCAACTCCATTCTGATATATTTTTAATATGTATCAAATCCAATTTTCCAATTCAACATAATATTTCCGTTCTTCTAAAATTGTCGATTTTCCCTAACTCGGAAATAAATTTATTTATACTTCGATCTTCTATATTCAAATTCCATTCCAATTCTATTTGAATTCTATATTCAAATTCCATTTCAATTCTATTTGAATTTTATATTCAAATTCCATTTCAATTCTATTTGAATTCTATATTCAAATTCCATTTCAACTCTATTTGAATTCCCTATATTCAATTTCCATTTCAATTCTACTTGAATTTTATATTCAAATTACATTTCAACTCTATTTGAATTCCCTATATTCAATTTCCATTTCAATTCTATTTGAATTTTCTATATTCAAATTCTATATTTTAAATTCATATTTGAATTTAAATATTCAAATTATCTCTTGATAATTTATTCATTTTATTTATAAACACCATTTTATAAATTTCCTTGTTTATTTAAACAAGTCTTATTTCAAAATCTATTTAACACCAAAATCTTATTTTGGAAATTTCTATTTATAATAACTTATAAATATAACACACAATTTATTTCCATATTCAATTTAACTTCTATTTAAATAAATTCGAATTAACCGAATTTAAATCATAAATCCTTATCGATTTATTTTCGATCAATTTATTTTCTGAACATCAGAATAAATCCCATCGTTTATTTCTTTAAACCGATTCCCCATTTCTATTTTTAAATTCACATTTGAATTTAAATATTCAAATTATCCAATGATAATTTTTCCATTTTATTTATAAACACCTTTTAATTTACTTGTATATATTTAGACAAGTCTCGATTTCAAATTCTATTTTTAATAAAATTTCTACTTTGGAAAAAATAAATTTCCCTTTTCTAAATTCACACCTATGTTTATATTTCCTGAATTATCCATATGATAATTCACTTTACTTCATTTATAAATGAACTATTTATAAACTTCGTTTATAAAGGAACTACTAGTTTTATTTTTCAAAACAAGTTAATATTTCTATTTTCTTCGAATTTCAAATTTCTATTTTTGAAAAATAGAATTCCCTTTTTAAATCTAAAAAATTCCTTTTCATGATATTTTTAAATATCAACATTTAGGCCCAGTGATATTTAAACACCAAACAACCAATTATTATTTTTCAAACACATCATATATGACAATATATATGCAAACAAATAAACAAACGGAAAATATATCGTTGAGGAATCCAGTGGGATTCCTCCAACCTGTTTTCCTGCATCCAAATATATTAGTCAACATAAATAATCCCCATCCTGCTTCGAGGAAGGATATCGCGGTATGAAGGTCATCCACTAATATATATATTTGTTGTGCGCATAGGGAAATCATCCGCTATGAAACTGCGGGCATCCGCTAATGAGACTGCGGGAACAATCCAATTATCAACCCAATATATATATAATAGTCACCCCTAAATAACTAATATATTTTAAATCAATCAGAAATCATTCAAACAAGGAACAACAGTTATTTTTACCGAATAAAAATAATTCTAAATAACAGGTGAGTGAGATTTACTCACCATGGTTTTATTTCCAGATCCGATACCATTTTAATTCGAATCGAGCGATCTTTGATTTCAATTAAGAATTTCCAAGCTGGTTCTGAATGATTCTTCCATACGTCTGTTTTTCAATGTGAAACAATATATATAAAAATTTAGTTATCAAATTATACTAACGTTCTTTGTTCGGGTTAACTCATTCTTTATGAACCCTTATGAGTATTAACTAACTTAGAGACATTATGTTAACTTCATATTTATTTATATGTAGTCTGATAACATAGATGCAACAATGGAGGTTGATATCCTTTCAGAACAACACTTTTACGATCACGTCCTTTATAGAATATGAACCTTGTCTTTTAAATCCAGAAATGAAAATGATGCCGTTTTCCAGTGTATGACAATATAGTTATTACTTAAAATAGTGATATTTTAATCTGTTTATTTACTATAGTAAAATAAATAATTACCTTAATTCCTGTTTAACATCTCCTATAACATACTGCCTCTCATTCTTCTTGTTGAACTTAAATCGAACACATATGACCATCGATCAAGGGTAGGACCATCACACAGCGTCTAATCCCCTCTCTTATTTGGATAATTCCTTCACAAACTCTAGCACTCCAACACCCTCAAGACAGTGGCGACCTGGACTGCTGCTGCAGTAACAAATGCAGCCCCGGCTCGAGCTCTAACCCCCTTTCTTTCCTTTACGACATTTCATCAAACACTTCCCTATCATCTGCCATCCTCAACCATTTATCGTCTGAACACCCACAACTTCTCACTGTCACCATCCCCCAGAAAACATCGCCCTTCCTCAAACGATAACCTTCACTTCGGCCTCCACTTCCCAAACCCAACGCAGTCACCCAGCTCATCAGTATTCAGTTCGAACTCCAAATCCATCATAAGTTCACTATACGCGCCCTTCCAATCACCATTTTTCGAACTCGAACTCAACCCTAAGTGGATTATCGCGATGTTGAGCTACAGAAAGGAGCATAGTGATGTTCACGAACACCTCAATTCGACTTTTTTGCCCTTGATCCGTGCTTCGTTCTTACAGCCGAGCTAAGCCTCGCCTTCGTTTCAGATCGCGATTTGATTCTAGGTGCAATCGCCTCTTTTTTTTATTCTTTTGTTTAGTGGTATCGATTTCATTTGAACTAACAAAGAATGAAATTGGAAATGAATTAAACTGGATCTTGTTGGTGATGACTTTAAAAGTGAAATCATTTTAGAGGACGACATTGATTTTTGATTTAGAAGAGGGGCTCGTGATTTTGCTTTTAAAGAAGGGAGCGACTACATTGATTTACAGAAGAGAGGTGTGGTTTTAAGGTGAATCGCGTGTTTTCCTTTCACCCATATAAAGTGTGCGGTTTTAAATCAATTGTGTGGCCTTCTTTGGATATCTCCTTGGTGTTTCTTTTAGGTCCACAAAAAGAGATATTTACCTTATGAATTTATATTTTATTTTAATTAATTTAAAACCCGTATCCTTTAATTAAAATACACCCAGATTCTGAACTCCTTTCTGAACCCAACCACTGACGATCCTAGGGTTACACCACTATTCTGAACACACTGGGATAGGTCACGAAGTCTAATTCGATCATCTGTATAAGATATTAATTTAAATCGATCTAATTTAAATTTCAAACCATTTAATTCTTTGATAAAAAATTTAATATTATTATTCTAATTTAAACAGGAGTTTGTATTGATTATCTGAACTGTTTTAAAATTAGTTTTAACTTCTAATTCAGTTATTCGCTGATTCCTTATTTTGATAATTTAATATATACGATATTAAATCGAAATCGATATTTAAATCGATAACATAAATATTAAAATTCATTTATATTATCAACTAAATATTTAAATCCATTTTAAATATTTAAAATTAACTCGATAGAGATCTAGGTCATTACAATCTTCCTCTCTTAAAAGAATTTCGTCCTCGAAATTTACTATGGTAGGAAAAATGCTTCAGAACCATTATCTTTTCATAACTCATTTATGTTGAACTCAACTCTTCATATTTCAAAAAAAATTAGTTCTACCATAACTTTTGGTTTTCCTTTATTCACATCCAATTCATATTCCATTCATATGCAATCCAATTTTATTTAAATTGATTCTGATCAATTTATTCACTTCCGTCTATTTAACTTACTTAAGTTAAATTTAATTTCAATCATTCAAATTCCTGGGTTCTTATTTCAAATCTTCTTTGAAATAATATAAATATATACATATATTTATATCTATCTCAAATTCAAAACATTTGAATTTTCAAACTAACTTATTTTCCTTTAAAACAAATTTCCATCCAAAACTTTTCTAAGGTAGCAATCCATCACATAGAAACTCGAAAATGAACACTGATGATGTTTGCAATCATCATCAGAATTATTTTCCAGCCACTGAAGTAAGTTCAATGCTTAATTACTTTCAAAATCCATTCAAAAATGGTTTTTATTCACAAATCCTTTCAAAACAAAGCACTATTGCTTTATTATACTTTGGAAAATATTTTCCTAACTTCCCAGGATTTTAAATTCTGAATTCTGGTTTGAATTAAATTTTAATTCATCTCATTTGTATATTTCATTCATATCCAAATTCTATTAGGTTATATATAACCATTTCTGTTTTTTAATCTCATTCAATTATAATCCTGACAATCAACTCAACTATTTAAAACAATATCGTGTCCAATCTTCTATTCAAGTGTTTATAAACTCATATCGACATCGTGGCCTCCCACGATTCGATCAGAATTCATAATTCACTCAACAGACTAGTCAACGCAATATAAAACAGTTTTTATATCAAATAACATATACGTTCTCTCGTATATATATATACACTCAACACAATTTAGGGTATTACTGACCCTATCTCTAATGAGCACATGACACACAAGCCTAGGTATTCGCTCAACCTAAGCTCTGATACCAAATGTAGTGACCAGCAAATCCGTAATATCAGAGTTGACTACATACATCATACATCCAACCCAAATATCACGAAAATACGAATCATTTTTTTTAGAAGAAAAAGGTATAAGAAGAACAGAAACAACAACACAGAATCTCACAACGCAGCAGAACAAAATATAATATATCATAACTTTTGAAATACAAAATTTCAACTGTATAACATACACTTATCAGAGTACAACATTACAACACAGCGGAACACAACTCTATACAACTAACGCTGAAGCCTCCTGCTCCAAGCTCCTTTAGATAGATCTGTAAAATCCTGAACTACTTGACTGCCCGTACAAATTTAGGCACCCAAGAGTTTAGGTAGAACAAAACAAAATAAACTCCGGGTCAGTCATGGGACCGGTATGAATAAACACTTTAAAACAGTTTCAGAAACTAAATGATATCTCATAAGACCACGCCGTATAACACAGAATGGGTTTTTCCCTTATGAGAATCCAAACACTTGACTTAATTTTCAAATCCTCTTTGAAAGAAACGGTAATCTTTATATCAAAACTCTTTTGATATTATAATAATGTCTAAATCAAGTAAATAACAATCTAGTGGAACGTTTGCATCTCACGTTCCACATATATAATATACAATCATAAACCGCGGGCACTTATTAGATATTTGATTTCCAACTATGACAAGGTATGGAACCACCTGTCGCTGGTATATCTCTAGAGGAGAATACAGCGACTTCAACAAGAACATCTTGCAACTCAGCCACACATGACTGACCTGTAACGACCCGAGTTTTCCAGTTATTTGGATTCGAATATTTAAAGTGGTTTAAATATTTTACTTGAAAATATATATTTGTTTCAATATTATATAAGTTTTAAAACAGTTATTTTGCAAACAACTCGATGTGATGATCCAAAGTTCTGAATATCAGGTACAAACAAGACCATGGGATAAAGTCCATACAATTGAGTAGAATGACATTCTAAAATCCACCATGTATCGAAACCATATAAATTGTGACATCATATCGCTTCCACTCGTTGTATTATCTTAGATAATTCAAGTTCAAGAAAGAAAAAATAGATCACTAAATACCCTGCAAATAAAATGGTGGGTGTATAAATCGACTTTAGAAACATGGACATATAGTATCACAGGTCCATCCCGCATATATAAATATGGTCGATATCTATTCATGCTACCATACATTTCAGAGACCAAACACAGAATTGAAGTAAAAACAGCATGCATCAAACCTAAGGGAAAATCACAAAAAGAAATGAAAAAAAATGAATACATGTATGAATACAGGTCTCGAATATAAAATCAAAACTACACAGTGAAAGTTACAACTCAATAGCTAAAAACAGCCTTACAGCTATGACAAGTAAAAACAATAAAGAATTTCATTTTTCATCAGGAGCTCTTTGGGATCTTCCTAGGAACCAGTGAATCTGAATTGTCTAAATTTGTTGGATCTGAAAGAGAAAGGGAAAAGGAAAAAAATACGGTTAGAGTAGTACATATTCCCATCGAAAACAGCTAAGAAAATTCAGATCGAACAGCTAATATAAATTCAATATTCATACATCAAAGAATATCAGTACAATGCACATGTTAAAGTAAAGCAAAATCTGTATACAATCAAGCTAGACAGAAGTTCTAACATATATGTATAGAATCAATCTCGAACACAAGTCCTTACGGCCAAATCAAAACAGCAAATTCTTACAGCTAAGAGAAATATAGATACATCAAATCGAACAGTAAATGCACAGGAAGGTTCATGTACAAAATCACTGTTTTGTGTATTTTAAAATGTCAATGAAATCTACAGGGATACATGTGCTTCGCACAGTACATTCACAATCTCATATTTCAAAAAAATTAAAACAAAGGATCTATGTTACAGGCCCAAGATTTCTGAATTTGATTAGAACCGATCATAGCCGATTCTACACTGTAACCTAGATCTAATCCTCATCAGAACAGATTTCTAAATCCTTGTTTGAACAGAAAATCTAAACAACAGATTGAATCCTGATTGAAATAACAACTCATCAAATCGCAACTATAAATAAGTATGCAAGCGATGGTATTCAATCCATTCCAACAACAACCCCAATTCGAAAGCCAGGAAATTCAAACACAGAAAAAAAAGAAATAAATATATACAGTAAAAAGACTTATCTTCTTTCGAGGAAGCCGAACCCTGAAGGCTTTGTGGAAGGCTCGACTGGGTGTAGTGAAGATGTTAGGAACCAGCGTCGTGGTTGAAAGGCTCGTGGCACGCTAGACGTTGAAGAGGGTTTGCTTAGGGTTCGCTGAACGGATCGGAAGAAGGAATCGAAGGGAAGACCGAAGAGGGTAGTGACGAGGAGCGGTTGCGTGGGAGGGTAGCAGATCAATCGAAAGTGGTGGCGGGTGGTATAGGGAGTGGATGCAACGGATTAATCTTCGATTGGATGAAAGGGGGATTAGGGTTTCGGGGAGCAAAATGTTTGGAGACGGCAGAAATGAATTGAAGGATCGGGAATGAGGGTTTTAAGGTGGAAGCGGGTAGTGGGCTTTGGGATGGTGGATTTAAGGTAAGGCCCAAAGTTTTTAATTCAAAGAAATTTCAAGTTTTAAATTAATTTGTTTATAAAATTCGTTTTACGATATCTCACTCGTATGTTATCGGATTTACGCTCCGTCCGTTGCGTTGGGATCGCAGGGACGAAACCTACGCAATAACACTGACTGGGGGTCAATCGGACGCAGTCGAAGATTCAAGAAATTCTGAACGTCCGATTAAATTAAAATGGAACAAACGTGTCAACCGTCGACCAGAACAAACTCTGGTGAGTTAATTCTCACACCTTCTGGAATACTGTGATGTGGTACATTCACAGTTAAATATATTTTGCAGTTTACAGTTTAAATTGGCTGATTGGATGCGATGGATGCAAAATTGGTTGTTATCTTCTGATGGATCGCAGTTGATTATTTGTTTAACTCGTATATTGTTATCAACTGACATCTGTGATGCAGAGAAGGACAGGTTGGAGGGATCCGACCGGATTCCTCAAATAAACTGTATTTTTGATTGTTGTGCATATATATGAACTGTTTACCCTGATTAACACCAAAACCTGTCTGAGTGTGATGGTTGAAATTATATCCACCTGTGTTGTGTTTAAAATCAACCGACAGCGTTGATTTGGTAATTGGCAGTGAACGACATCAATATGTTATTTCTGACGTCAGTGGACACTCAGTGAGTTGACGCGGTTTTAAGGTTATAAATTTATTTATAACCAAATTGAGGTTTTCCATTATTTTATATAAGTGATTAAATTGGAAATTTAAAATAAATATATTGGATCGTGTTATAAAGAAAATTAGTTAAATGGTTTGACCAGTTTAAAAGGGAAAAGTCAAGGGTTTACCAACGGATTGGTAAAAGAGAATGATCGATTATAAAACAATTAAATAGTAATTAAGTTAGTTAATTAATTTATTTAAAAAGGGAATTTATTAAATATGTTTTAACCGAGTTTTCAAAGGGATTATTTAAAGGGTTTATAGCAGTTTGACAGCAGAGAAAAACCCAAGGTTTTACCTACGTGTTGGTTAAGTTAGACAATTTGTTTTTAAATAATTAAAAGTTGATTTTTATCAATTAAGTTATTTGGTTAATTTATGAAAGGGAAATGACAATTTGAATTCAGTTAATTGTTAACTGATGTGTACGGTTGGTTAATCCACCGTATTTGAGTAAAATAGACAAAGGGATATATATTGGTTTAAATATCCGTTAAAGTGTAACGAGTAGAGTTGGATATTAGTTAATCTTTGATTTACTATAATCTAAAGGGATAATTGAATTGGTTATTGTTAATAACCTGGATTATTTTTGAGTAAGCGTGTAAACATGATAATAATACTATTTTGGATTAAGATCAAAGTTAACTATATTTGATGTAGTAGATGTTAAAACATTTTATTCTTTAATTTAAAATGATTTAAAGTTGGAATTCAATTTAAGGTCAAATAAGAATTTTATTAAAAGGATTTATAAATCCAAGTTTACAAAACAGGGTTGGTGAAATGGGAATACAAGTAACAAGTGTTTTAAATTTGACAAATGAGGTTTAGCCAAGAAGGCGATAGAGGTTAATTATAAGTATCCCAATAAATGGAATCAAATGATTTGGCGAGGGATTTATATTATAAATCAAAAAGGGTTTTAAGTGAAAGAATATTGAAGTAAAGTGATGTTAAATGGATATTTGTTTAGATAAAAGAATTGAGTAAAAGACGTTAAACGAGATTTCAAATATAAGAAACGGTTGCGTAAACCCAGATTTGAAAATCGAGAATGGTAAACGAGATTTGGATATTAGTGGTTAAGTGTCGAACTAATATTATTCTGAGGTGAGAAGGTTGTCAACTAAGGTCTGAGAGGTAACTAAAATACCCCAACTTGGTCGGCATCCCTATTATCAAGGTCTAGTATTAGTTTGGAACGAGTGAAGTGTTGAGATGAGTTTCATCCTATATGAGGAATATCAAACCCTGATACAAGGTTTTTGGAAATTTAATAATATTACGATATTAGTTTCAAAAGAAATAGGAATGTGTTTTCAAATTATAGTAAACATTTGTTGGTCAATTAGAGTTGATCGAATATAGTCAGAGTTAGTCAAACAAAGCTACCTAGGAAAGTTCCATTGCGTACGACTGCTAGCGTAATTCGCAAGGCTGCAGATAGCCTACGGCGGTCGGATGTTTCCTGAGGGAATCAGGCGTAACCATTGTGATCGCTGCGATCTAGAGTCGAGCGAATGGAGTTGAATCGAGTCTAAATTACTCGATAATAGTAATAAGTCGAGTTAGTTAAGTAGAGTTAATCAATTAAAATAAACCAATCAGATTTAATCAGAATAAACTTGGTATATACATATATTTTAAAGAGGTCGGGTTGTGTTAAGTACTGTATTAGCAAACTGATTTGTATGCACACATTTGTTATTTGATAGTTAAAACACCGACTATCAAAACCAGACCAATACGCTTGTTGGTATGGAAAGTCCGGGATCGAATTATATTCGAATACCATTCCAACCAACAATACGTGAAGAAGATAATTGAAGATGGAGCAATTGAAGACCGTGGATCTTCCTAAGCGGAGGGATTGCTTGACGAATATTCCCTGTGTTGCAACCAGATTTATTCTAACGTGATCCAGTCGTGGTTGGAATCTACGGGTTGCAAGGACTTCTCGCTACTGATCCTTGGGGTGATTCCTATATGTGATGCAGTAGGAGAGTGCCTTCGGTTCATCCTGTTCCTGGATGACCTGTATGGACAGATGTCTGACAGAGTATTTCCAAAAGGATTTACATGCGTTGATTTCTCCAAACGTACCATAGTTGATGGCGGAGAAATGGTTATTCTCTAGCCTGATAGCTAGAGTATGTTTGTGGACGTCAATCAAGTGTGATCTGGCGGATCTGATGATGTGGCATCCAAAGTGTATGATGACCAGATGATTAAAAGGTAAAGTTCTAGCCTCAAGCCTCATCAACCGGGAAATGACAAAAATCGGGCAGGCAGCATGGCTATGTGGGTCGCTCCCATTAGGATGTATGACCACCTATCTAGAGAAATTCCTATTGCTTCTTTAATCTATATTCGATGCTGACCCTACTCGGGTGGCGGTTGCTGATCCCAACCGTCGGTGGTATACATTCGATACACTCAAGCGAAATGAGTGGTCGGTCATGTGTGGGCCGGGTTGCAAGACGTTCTTGTTGAACCCAGTGTATTCGCCTCTAGAGATACACGATCGGAAGGTGGACCCATACCTTGTCAAGTTGGAATCCAATATCCAATAAGCGCTCGCGGTTTTCGATTGTATACTATATATGGGGAGCGTGAGATGCAAGCGTTCTTCTAGATTGATATATATTTGTATTTAGACATTATGATAATATCAGAGAAAGATATTGATTTCAAAAATGATTTGGGTTATAGTAAGGTAAAAACCGTCCGTATTTATGTGTGGACTGGTCTTACTATTATCCTTTTGTTTCGAAAAGGATTTCCAAAGTTAAACAAGTGTGTGTGTTAGGTGAATTTATCACTGATAGTATTCCAGACTGACCCGGTGTATTTTGTTTTAAATCAAATGTGCTCGGGTCTGACCAAGCATATTTACAGGTTAGGTTCGCTTGGAGTTTCAGGAGCTGGAAGCAGGTGGCTTCACCGCTAGTTATATAAAGTTTGTTTTCCGCTGTGATTGATATCTGTTGAACTCTGATGATTGGTATGTATATACAGTTTTGTATAAAGATTTGTTATATTATATTTTATTCGTTCCGCTGTGAGATTCTGATGAGTTCTTCTTCTTTCTTCTATTCCAATATTTCTTTCTTTCTACTCTCAACCTCTAACTTCTTTCTCATGACAATCTGGGGGTTCGATACTTGGGTTTTTGGCAAGTGATACGGGTTTATGTATTGTTGTCGAGAACCCGATTGTCGTTCTTTTCTCCGGGTCGTTACATGACCACTCATTTCGCTTGAGTGTATCGAATGAATATCACCAACGGTTGGGATCAGCAACCGTTTTCCTGAATGGGACAACATCGAATAGAATAAGGAATTAAATGAGTCTCTAGATAGGTGATGATACACCCTAATGGAAGCTACCCACATAGCCATGCTTCCTGCCCGATTTTATTCATTTCCCGGTTGTTGAGGCCAGAGGCTACGATTACTTTCCATTCATTGATAACACGATCACTTTGAACGCCACATTATCAGATCCGTTAATCACTAATTAATTTGCACAAATATTTTGGATATTATGCTAAGGGAATAAATCCGTTGCAACCGTATATATTTATACAGACCAACCCATTCGATCATTGGAAATACTTTGTCAGACACTCGTCCATATACGTTCGTTCTGGGACTGAACGAAACCGAAGGCACTATTCAGTACATCCATCCTAGGCAATCTCTACCTAGGACTTATACAACAGCCCTTGCACTTTACTCCGTCTACAATTTTCTTTGGCATATATGATTCGCAACGCTTATGCCAATACGGAGTGGTTCTTTGGATAAGAATGCAACCGGTCTCTCCATATTGACAACGATGGTCAAAAACTTCGATAGTCTGTGATTTAACTATCAAATAAAAATAAGTGTTTATATAGTCGATGATTTAACTATCGAAGAAAACAGGTGTTCATCCAAATATCAAACAATCACTGAGCTCTTAATTAATATTCCATTAATTAAATCACTTCTTCATTTCTTTATCATTATCTGTTAACCAAATATTTTCAATAACCATATTGGCCTTTTACGCTATTTGGAAAACATTTCCGAATATCGCCTTCCTTTATTTTTCCAAACTTAGAAAAATATATACTATTTATAATTGGAAAATATTCCAATTACTTATCTCTTTTCCGATCTTGTTTATTTCTATACTTAGGAAATATTTATTATTCTATTTCCAAGCTCACACTTATTTGGGTTAAAACGGATGTTGTGTAAAACATCGTTACGACAACCCAAATACTATATTCCACTAACTCTTATTCAACATTGATCTTCGAGCCTGAAATCTAACCATTTATTTGTTAAAAATGAAATCAATCAAGTTGGGGTATAACTGCCTCTTAGACCTTAACTGAATAACATTCATAACGTCAAAATACACAAGACTACTTACTCGAATAAATCAATACCATACAAACCAATTATTCATTTTTAAAATGTATATGCATTTCTCTTTCTATTACCAGATTTTCGATTTCCTTTTTGTTTATACTATTCTATTTTTAAGTTCGTTTCCTTATCGAATTCTATATATATATTGATACATTGATTTCTAACTATCAAAATTTCTTAAAAATATTCTAACTCCTTAAATTCCCGAAAAAATTCGCCATAACCTCCTTTGTACTGGGAGCATCGGGAAAAATCCCCAAACCGCCACACAGTCCTCTCCATTCGAAAAGAAAAAAGAAAAAGCCAAGCGGCTAGCCGATAAGGCGCATAAAATCTCATATTCAATTTAAATACATACCTTTTTGTCGAGCATTCTATTGATATACCTTCATTATCCTTATCCCATACCTGTCTCCCATATGTCTATACCTGTCCAATTTATTTCAACTCTACCTGATCGTTTTAACTCAATTCGTTAATTAACTCTTTGCCTATTTCACTAATTTATTTGAACATGTCACATTCAAATATATTTTAATCTACTCATGAATCAAATCTAATTCTATTTTCATCTCGACTTATATATTCGATTTCAAATATAAATTCTCAATCTCTTTCACTTATCCAAAAACCCAATTTCGATTCAAATTTCCTTTAACTAATTATCCTCCACTTTAGTTAATTCTATTTAACCATTTAAAATATGATTTTTGTCTCAAAAATCATTTCACTTACTTCACTGGAGTTCATATTTATTTTATATCTCCAGTCTGGATTTTTCTAATGCCAATTCAGATTTTATTTCTTAAAAATCATTTTATTTATTTAATTAAACCTTTATGGTTTTATAATGGTTCTGGCGTTGTTTTTTCTGAAAAATTGATTTTGACATAACTCAAAATCTATTCAACGAAATCCCGATTTTTCTCTTCCATTAGAAAATTATTATTCCAGCGGTCCTAACGATTCTTGTTTCAAAGAATTCCGACTTAATTTGACTTCTATATACTCAATTGAAGTTCGAATCGCCAATTTACGAACTACCACACTGCGACGAGTTTGTTTTAAATTATATTTATATACATAAACGTTTTAACTTCGTTTATAATAATTCAACTCCATTCTGAGATATTTTTAATATATATCAAATCCAATTTTCCAATTCAACATAATATTTCCGGTCTTCTAAAATTGTCGATTTTCCCTAACTCGGAAATAAATTTATTTATACTTCAATCTTCTATATTCAAATTCCATTCCAATTCTATTTGATTTCTATATTTAAATTCCATTTCAATTCTATTTGAATTCTATATTCAAATTCCATTTCAACTCTATTTGAATTCCCTATATTCAATTTCCATTTCAATTCTATTTGAATTTTCTATATTCAAATTCTATATTTTAGATTCATATTTGAATTTAAATATTCAAATTATCTCTTGATAATTTATTCATTTTATTTATAAACACCATTTTATAAATTTCCTTGTTTATTTAAACAAGTCTTATTTCGAAATCTATTTAACACCAAAATCTTATTTTGGAAATTTCTATTTATAATAACTTATATATATATATATAACACCCAATGTATTTCCATATTCGATTTAACTTCTATTTAAATAAATTCGAATTAATCGAATTCAAATCATAAATCCTTATCGATTTATTTTCGTTCAATTTATATTCTGAACATCAGAATAAATCCCATCGTTTATTTCTTTAAACTGATTCCCCATTTCTATTTTTAAATTCACATTTGAATTTAAATATTCAAATTATCCAATGATAATTTTTCCATTTTATTTATAAACACCTTTTAATTTACTTGTATATATTTAGACAAGTCTCGATTTCAAATTCTATTTTTAATAAAATTTCTACTTTGGAAAAAATAAATTTCCCTTTACTAAATTCACACCTGTGTTTATATTTCCTGAATTTTCCAAATGATAATTCACTTTACTTCATTTATAAACTTCGTTTATAAATGAACTATTTATAAACTTCGTTTATAAATGAACTATTTATAAACTTCGTTTATAAAGGAACTACTTATTTTATTTTTCAAAACAAGTTAATATTTCTATTTTCTTCGAATTTCAAATTTCTATTTTAGAAAAATAGAATTACCTTTTTAAATCTAAAAAATTCCTTTTCATGATATTTTTAAATATCAACATTTAGGCCCAGTGATATTTAAACACCAAACAACCAATTATTTATTTTTCTAACACATCATATATGACAGTATATATGCAAACAAATAAACAAACAGATAATATTTCGTTGAGGAATCCAGTCGGATTCCTCCAACCTGTTTTCCTGCATCCAAATATATTAGTCAACATAAATAATACCCATCCTGCTTCGAGGCAGGAAATCGCGGTATGAAGGTCATCCACTAATATATATTTGTGGGGTGCATAGGGAAATCATCTGCTATGAAACTGCGGGCATCCGCTAATGAGACTGCGGGAACAATCCAATCATCAACCCAATATATATATATATAATAGTCACCCCTAAATAACTAATATATTTTAAATCAACCAGAAAGCATTCAAACAAGCAACAAAAATTATTTTTACTGAATAAAAATAATTCTAAATAACAGGTGAGTGAGATTTACTCACCGTGGTTTTATTTCCAGATCCGATACCATTTTAATTCGAATCGAGCGATCTTTGATTTCAAATAAGAATTTCCAAGCTGGTTCTGAATGATTCTTCCATACGTCTGTTTTTCAATGTAAAGCAATATATATAAAAATTTAGTTATCAAATTATACTAACGTTCTTTGTTCGGGTGAACTCATTCTTTATGAACCCTTATGAGTATTAACTAACTTAGAGACATTATGTTAACTTCATATTTATTTATATGTAGTATGATAATATAGATGCTACAATGGAGGTTGATATTCTTTCAGAACGACACTTTTACGATCGCTTCCTTTATAGAATATGAACCTTGTCTTTTAAATCCAGAAATGAAAATGATGCCATTTTCCAGTGTATGACAATATAGTTATTACTTAAAATAGTGATATTTTAATCTATTTATTTACTATAGTAAAATAAATAATTACCTTAATTCCTGTTTAACATCTCCTATAACATACTGCCTCTCATTCTTCTTGTTGAACTTAAATCGAACACATTTGACCGTCGATCAAGGGTAGGACCATCACACAGCGTCTAATCCCCTTTCTTATTTGGCTAATTCCTTCACAAACTCTAGCACTCCAACACTCTCAAGTTAGTGGCGACCTGGACTGCTGCTGCAGTAACAAACTCATCCCCGGCTCGAGCTCTAACCCCCTTTCTTTCCTTTACGACATTTCATCAAACACTTCCCTATCAACTGCCATCCTCAACCATTTATAGTCTGAACACCCCCAACTTCTCACTGTCACCATCCCCCAGAAAACATCACCCTTCCTCAAACGATAACCTTCACTTCGACCTCCACTTCCCAAACCCAACGCAGTCACCCAGCTCATCAGTATTCAGTTCGAACTCCAAATCCATCATAAGTTCATTATTCGCACCCTTCCAATCACCATTTGTCGAACTCGAACTCAACCCTAAGTGGATTATCGCGACGTTGAGCTTCAGAAAGGAGCATAGTGATGTTCACGAACACCTCGATTCGACGTTTTTGCCCTTGATCTGTGCTTCGTTCTTACTGCCGAGCTAAGCCTCGCCTTCATTTCAGATCGCGATTTGATTCTGGGTTCAATCCCCTCTTTTTTTTATTCTTTTGTTTAGTGGGATCGATTTCATTTGAACTGACAAAGAATGAAATAGGAAATGAATTAAACTGGATCTCGTTGGTGATGACTTTAAAAGTGAAATAATTTTAGAGGACGACATTGATTTTTGATTTAGAAGAGGGGCTCGCGATTTTGCTTTTAAAGAAGGGAGCGGCTACATTGATTATTAGAAGAGAGGTGTGGTTTTAAGGTGAACCGCGTGTTTTCCTTTCACCCAAGTAAAGTGTGCGGTTTTAAATCAATTGTGTGGCCTTCTTTGGATATCTCCTTAGTGTTTCTTTTAGGTCCACAAAAAGAGATATTTACCTTACGAATTTATATTTTATTTTAATTAATTTAAAACCCGTATCCTTTAATTAAAATACACCCTGATTCTGAACTCCTTTCTGAACCCAACCACTGACGATCCTAGGGTTCCACTACTATTCTGAACACACTGGGATAGGTCACGAAGTCCAATTCGATCATCTGTATAAGATATTAATTTAAATCGATATAAATTAAATTTCAAACCATTAAATTATTCGATAAAAATTTAATATTATTATTCTAATTTAAACAGGAGTTTGTATTGATTATCTGAACTGTTTTCAAATCAGTTTTAACTTCGAATTCAGTTATTCGCTGATTCCTTATTTTGATAATTTAATATATATGACATTAAGTCGAAATCCATATTTAAATCGATAACATAAATATAAAAATTCATTTATATTATCAACTAAATATTTAAATCCATTTTAAATATTTAAAATTAACTCGATAGAGATCTGGGTCATTACACCACTTGTACTCTTTCTATCCGTTTGAGAGCCTCCGAAATCAGCATCACTATATGATACTAATTCGAATGGACATTCTTTTGGGTAGAAAAGACCGAAATCTTTGGTGTTACTAAGATAACGAATTATACGTTTCACTGCTCATAAATGTGATTCCTTCGGATCCGCATGAAATTGTGCACATAGACAAACACTCATCATTATATCTGGACGACTAGCTGTAAGATAAAAAAGAGAACCAATCATGTTTTGATATAGTTTATGGTCAACATTCTTACCATTTTCATCTTTTTCAAGATGAGTAGTTGTTCTCATGGGAGTAGGTTTACCAGACGTGTTTTCTAATCCGAAGCGTTTGATAAGATTTCTGCAGTATTTTTCTTGATTAATAAAAATACCGTTCGGAAGTTGTTTGATTTGAAGTCCAAGAAAATATGATAGTTCTCCCATATGAGACATTTCAATTTCTTTGGTCATAATTTTTGCAAACTCTTTGCAGAGTTTATCGTTTGTTTAACCAAAGATGATGTCGTCTACATATATCTAGATAACTAGAATATCTTTTTGAGAATGTTGATAAACAAAGTTTGATCGACTTTTCCTATTTGAAATCCTGAGTTAAGAAGATAACTACGTAGTTGTTCATACCAAGCATGAGGTGCTTGTTTTAGACCATACATAGCTTTCTTAAGTTTGTATACATAGTCAGGATATTTTTCATGTACGAACAATGGAGGTTGTTCGACATATACATTTTTTTGACAAATCCATTGAGAAAAGAACTGTTGACAGCCATATGATAAAGTTTGAAATTGTGGTGACAAGCAAAAGATAATAAGATTCTAATAGCTTCTAGTCGAGCGACTGGTGCAAATATTTCTTCATAATCGAGACCTTCTTCCGGATTATACCCTTGTGCTACTAATCTTGCTTTATTTCTGGTAATATTTTTGTTCGTCATCTTTATTTTTATAGACCCATTTAGTACCAATAACTGAGTGATCAGTTAGTCTTGGAACAAGTTCCTAGACGTCATTGCGCTCGAACTGATTTAGTTCTTCCTACATGGCAATGATCCAGTAATCATCTGTAGCAGCCTCTTTTGAATTCTTAGGTTCGATATTTGAATGAAATGCAACATGACCCATTTGTTGGAGTTGACTCCTTGTTCTGATTTGTGATGTTACTTCCCTAATTATATTTTGACTCGGATGATCTCTTAATATTCTTGGTGGAGATCGTATTCTTAGTAGAGATTGTAACTCACATGTTTGAGGAATGTCCTCAATAATTATTTCGGAGTCAGAATCAACATTTGTGATGATTGGATTATCAGTGACTATAGTTTCGTCATCATATGATATATTATGAGGGTGGTGATAGAATTCTTCAAATGAGACATGAAGTGATTCTTCAATAGTTTTGGTTCGTTTATTAAATATACGATAGGCCTTGCTCCGTTCCGAATAACCGACAAATATTCCTTTATCGGCCTTTGGATTGAATTTGCCAAGCTGGTCTTTCGTATTTAAGATAAAGCACTTAGAAACAATGACTTTGAAGTATGAGATATTAGGCTTTCTTTTGTTAAATAATTCATAAGGCGTATTCTTGGTGAGAGGTCGAATGGATACATGATTTAAAACATAACATGTAGTTGCAACAGCTTCTGCCCAGAAATGTTTTAGTAAAGTGGTTCCATTTAATAAGTTCTTCCACATTCTTGTAAGATCCGGTTTTTCCGTTCTACAACTCCGTTTTGTTGCGGAGTTCTAGGAAACAAAAAATTATGATATATACCTTTCTTTGTACAAAAATATTCAAACTCATTATTTTTGAACTCTCCGCCATGATCACTTCTTATATTTTTAACTTTAAGCCCTTTCGATTTCTGAATTCTTTTGACGAAAGATTTGAATTGTTCGAAAGTGTCACTTTTGTTCTTTAGGAAAATTGTCTAGGTGTAACGAGAGTAATCATCAACAATTACAAACACATATCGACTATGGTTTATTGAGTGAACCTTAGTTGGTCCGAATAAATCCATGTGCAGTAACTCAAGTGGTTGTAATGTTGATATGACTTTCTTGGATTTAAAATATGACTTGGTCAATTTTCCTAATTGACATGCGTCACAAATGTTGTCAACCTTAAAGCTCAGTTTGGATAGTCCTCTAACTAGAACGTTTTTGACCAGCTTGTCGATAGTTCTGAAGTTCATATGACAAAAGCGTTTGTGCCATAGCCATGGATCATTATCATTAGCCACAAGACACATATCTAAATTATGATTAATATTCATATTCAAAATATAAATATTTCTGTCTCTATAACCTTCGAAAACTAAATTATGGTCTTTATCTAGAATGCTACACTTATTATTTGAAAAGAAAATTGTAAAATCCTTGTCGCATAACTGACTAATACTAAGTAAATTGTGTTTCAGATTTCTAACTAGCATAACATTGGTAATAAGAGGTAAGTTAGATGTACCGTAATTGCTCACATCGCCTTTGCCGATGATATAGCCTTTTGAATTATCTCCAAAAGTGACGGAGCCACCATCTGAGTATGTAATAATTGTCAATAAGCTCTTGTCTCCAGTCATGTGCTTCGAGCAACCACTGTCCAATATCCACTTTCCTCTTTTCTTAAGTGGGACCTGCAAAAAATAAGATTAAGTCCATGGTACCCACCTTTTTATAGGGTCCTAAGAGTTAGGTCTTAGGAGTCCAAACCCATACGGGTCCGGTATCCCCTTTATATAAATAATTTGAATTAAGATGTACAGTATTCATGAAATGCCGAATATATTTGTTCCTAATCAAATCGTTATTTGTTTTAGGAACCCATATTTTGGTAGTCTTCACATTTTCTTTTTGAAATTTCACAACTGGTTTTGTATAACGACCCGGGTTTTCGCGATCCTAGTTATCGACATAAGCTCAATGTCGGCTATCCATGCATCGGAAATACTGGATAGTTAATGAAAGAAAATAGAGGGTGAGAATAGATAAGATAGAAACTTAGAATAGAAGAAGGAGAAGAACATACAACATCAGAGTAACAAGAATCTCACAGCGGAACGAACAACATATAATAGGTAACATATCTTACAAATAAAACAGTATTTGTATACAATACCATTATTAGAGTATAACACTTACAACACTGCGGAAATAACAATAGCTATATAATCCTGAAGATTCCTGCTCCATTTCTTCAAGTATCTGTAAAATCCTGACTACTTGACTGCCCGTACAAAATTGGGCACCCAAGAGTTTAGCGAAAACAAAATAAACTCTGGGTCAGTCATGTGACTGGTGTGAGTAAACTCCAATCATTTGTTTAACTTTTAAAATCCTTTCTAAAGAAATGATAATCGAAAGACCGATCCACACATAAACACGGATGATTTTTACCTTATGATAACCCAAAACATTTCTTTAAAATCAATACTCTTCTGATATTTTAATAATGTCTAAATCAAATAAATAGCAATCTAGTGGAAATGCTTTCATCTCACGTTCCACATATATTATATACAATCAAACACTGCGGGCGCTTATTGGGTAATGGATTTCCAACTATGACAATGTATGAACCACCTTCCGATCAGTGTACTCTAGAAGCGATACACTGGAGTTCAATAAGAACATCCTGTAACTCGGCCACACATGACCGGCCATTCATTTCGCTTGAATGTTCCGAATATATTATCACCTTATGGTTGGTATACCAACATAACCGTTCCCGGGAGATACAGAAGCGAAAGAGGCAACAAATATGAATATTCTCCAGATGGTGACAATATACCCCACTTGGATGTGACCCACTTAGCCATGCCGCCTGCTCGATTTCTGTCATTTCCCAGTTGATAAGGCTTGAGGTCATAACGTATCTTTAATAGATCACTCCTTATTTACTTTGAATGCCACATCGTCATACACATCAAATCACAAATTGATTTCCCCAAAAATACCACGGGTATAAGCTAAGAGAAACGAATTCCTGCGCCACCAACGTAACTACGTTTGAAACGATCAACTTACGTGATCTGCCAGACATACTCTGTCAGACGTTCGTCCATTCAAGTTGTCATGGGACTAGACAACCCGAAGGCACTATTCTGTAAACATGGCAGCCCTTGCATAACTCCGTCTTCAATTATCTTCATCATATTTGACGTCACCGCTAACGCCCATACAGAGTGGTTTTTAGATAATATGTCTGATCCCGGTCTCTCCGTATTGAAAACGGAAATGGTCAAAATCTTTGATAGTCGGTGATTTAACAATCAAAGGAAAACATGTGTGCAAAAAAACGATTTTATTTCTAGATGGAAATTCTATTGGTCAATCATCATTCAACATTTATTCATTTCCTCATTTCTCGTTTCCATATATTCATCAAATCCTTATTTTTCTAATTTTAGAAAAAATACGTTATTAACTTTGGAAAACGTTTCCATTTCTGATTCCCACATCAATATCTTCCCACCTCTATCAGTCTCTAACTGTAAACTAGTAAGAAACAACCCCCTACGTATTAACCCCGAAGGCCGAAACCAACATCAGATCGATATCCAGAAAGCCATTCAACTCAACTAATTTCCAGTCAGTTCTAATTTCAGTAATTCCATTTAAATTCCTAATTCAAACCCCAAATTCCTTTATAATATTTTATTTGCAAAATATTTACTTTAAATCAATATCATGTTACACCCGTGTGCGAAGCACGGGTCTAAACCTTCCTAATGTAAAATTCTCTTTTTATAAACTCTATTCCTTTTCCAAATGTTGCCCTTTTATAGATCTAATTACTTTCTAAATCAATATTCTTTTTATAATTCTATTTATTTTATAAATATTTCCTTTTATAAAAATTCTATTTATTTTATATAAATCCTTTTATATAATTATATTTATTTAACAAATAAATATTTCCTTTTCAATTCTATTTATTTAACAAATAAATATTTCCTTTTATAAAATCCTTTGATTTTATAATTATTTTCTTTTCAATATACACTTTTTGATTTTATAATTATTTTCTTTTCAATATACACTTTGAAAATTCCCATTATACATTCCAGTATTTCTTATGGTATTTAAAATACCAAATAACCATGATCAATATCATCCAAACACACATAATCAACAGCAGATTATATATCACATCATATATTACAATGTATGAAAAACAACAAAATAAAAGTTGGATTCCTCCGACCTGTTTCCCTGCATTCACAGATATTAAACAATATAAATAACATCAATTTCATTTCAATATGAAATATTCTGATAAACAGAATCAATATTTGATTAACGATATATATATATATATATATATATCATTATCTACAATTTCAACCAATAAAATCAGCAATTCAACGACTCAATCAACACACAACAATCAATCATCATTTATCAATACTAGATTATATTCATAAAAATATAACTGTATAGAGTTAGTGAGATTTACTCACATTAGACAATTCATCGTTAAATAATGCTAAACTGTTGGTTGATTCAGACAGACAATTTTTTTCGCTATAAATTGTAACGAGCTCTGATTCACTCTCAGTCAGTTCCATTTTGTAGCCGCCGTCCATACGATCTCAACGGATCCTGTTTTGTTCAATTTCATTTACATATGAATTAGATATGATATAAACAAGTTTGTACAAATTTAAATTAAAATAAAACATGGATTTATTTTATTATAATGGGTTTAACATTTAAATCCGGCCCATGCCCCCCTTGGAAAAACGGACCCGCTTCAATACCTTCACCCCGAATGTATACTTCGAACTCCAGGAACCAATTTCGTGAACCATTTCCGTCTCCTTCGAGACCCCCACCTTCAACAATACTCCACTAAATTCCAAATGGATTTCACCATTAAGTTGTCCTTGGAATTCTCTAACTTCCCATACTAACTTGAGTAACTCGCATGCTCATCTCCTATCGCGACTTACTGTTGCTCGTTGACAACCACGGTGCAGGTCCAAACCTTTTCAATGCTAAATAACCCCAAATAACTCACACGAGTTTGGTTTGATCCCACAAACCCCATTGCATAACCCAATTAGCGAATCCTAGCAAAGAATCCCCAATAATTACAACCCTAGGACGCTGCCTCTAAAACCCAGCGAGCAAGAAATGGTTCGAACTAGGCAAAATTTGTACCGAGGTGAAGAGAATCATACATAGAACTCATATATATGTATTTGAGGATTTAAGGAATTTTATTCGCATTGTTCTAGATTTATGAAGAAGGAAATCTCACGTTTTCCTTATTTGTTTTGTGGCGGCTCATTTTTTTCCTTTTTGTGTTTGACCAGAAGAGAGGTAATTTAGGGTTTAAGGAAAAATGGTGATGTATTTATAGAGTGAGGATAATATTTTTATATTGATTTATAATGAATCGTTACTTTTATTTATCGTTTAAAAATCCTTATGATCACGTACAATCTTCAAAATTCATGAAAATAGACATACACCTTCAATTCGACATTACGGACCCAACGAAACTGGTTTCATCGAATTCCGACTTCGTTTGCTCATACAACGTATTTTTAACCGTCAAAACACTGACTGTTTTTCACATTAAAAATCCGTACGGCCACACACTGACTCCAAAAATCACGGAAATTGAAATCTAACAATAATTTAATATTCCGGATCCAACAAAATTAGTTTCGTCAAAAATGGAGGTCGTTTAGAAAACTGGCTATTTTTAAAGCTCTAAATAAACCTATTTAAATATTAATATATTTAAAAATAATTAAATTAAATATTTATAAATAGATATCATCGTTTATATTCACACAGAATATCATACAGCTCAAAAATATATCTATCTGACTTTGATAACTCGATATTTCAAATCCAGATTAAATCAGTAATCAATTTATATTAAAAATCCATTTATAATATAAATAAATCATTATAAATTATAAAGGAATTCCATATCGGCTATTTTGAAATTTGATTTGGACATAACTCAAAATCTTCATAATGAAATCCCAATTTTTCTCTTCCATTAGAAAAATATACTCCACCAACTCCGAACATTTCTGGTTTCACAGAAATCCGACTTAAAACGGGTTCTTTATATTCATTTAAAGTTCGAATCGCCAAATTACGAACTGCAACGCCATTTCGAGCTCGATTATAATTATAATATAATTATACATTCAACTGTCGTACAAATAATATATTCGTTATTCTAATTCAATTCTAAACTGAATTAAATATCATAAATGATCCAATTCACACAATATTGTGAATTCAGTTATTTTCGACTAACTCAGAATTATAATATATTTTTATATTATAAATATTGATTAAATATTCAATATTATTTAATTCTGGTCACTTTAAATTACCAAACCATCTTTTAAAAAAATTAAAAAAATTAATTTATATTTGTTAAAAATACGGGTCATTACATTCTTCTCCCCTTAAAATAATTTCATCCTCGAAATTGCTAAGGTAGAAAACAAACCCTATTGACTGGTTAGAACTTATTTTTTCAATACTTAACTTCAGTTTCAACTAAACCAATTTAATTTCAATTAAATTTTTATTCATTCCTACTAACGAAAATTTTCAAAAATCCTGAAAATTTTCTAACACCTTAACTTTTCGAAAAATTTCGCCAACACCTCCTTTGTACTGGTCCATAGCTCAAACTCCAACTCACCTCTCTAGGCCTTCTTCAAACCAAAAGAAAATCAAACAGCCAAGCGGCTTGCCAATTCGGCTCATCAAAATCTCAAACCCATATATAATATAAACTGGTACCTTTTTTGTCGGGCATATCAACATATCCTTTCCATGTGTTACCAATTTTGCATATACCAATGTCATCCCAATCATTTGGTTAAACCCAAGCCGATTTCTGTTCTTAATTCAGATTCCATTTTTAATTTCAACACTTAACTTACCAGTTAAATTCCATTTCGGATTATCTCTAATCCAATCTAATTCGATATTTTCTATCTCATTCCATTTTCCACTTAACTGGTTTCAATTCAATTTCTATTTCTATTTGCTTTTACAAATTCTAGTTTAATATGTTTTTAAATCAAACAATCTTCCCCAGGGAATTTCAAACAGTTTAGCTTTTCCAAAACCAGATATCCCTATTCAGGATTCAAAACAACTTGCTTTCTACAAAACAATTCAAAAACAAAACCTTTAGTAGTAATCCGTCACTTAGCAACTCGAAAATGACACTGATGATGTGGCCATCATCATCAGGGTTATTTTCCAGCGATCGAAGTGAGTTTAATACAATATCATCTTTCAAAAGCATTTCTTAATCATTTCCATTTTGAAATTATTTTCAAAATACCATTCACGATGCTTTGTAAACAATTTAAAATCTCCCAGGATTTTAAAATTCCCATATATTTAATCTCAATCCATTTACAAACACCTTTCCAACTTTCCAGAGTTGAAATTTCAATTCTAATTCAAATTCAGATTTAATTTATTTCATAACACTTATAAGAATTTTGATTGGTTATTTACATAACCATCTCAATTATCATCTTATCTAATTATAATAACAACCAATATTTCCAGTATATTATAATAATTCGAATATAATTCTTTATATCAAAATATAATTTGGGTAAAATTATTTCATATACCCTCTTTTCAAAACATACAATGTCGGTTCATCGTATTCGAGTGTTTATAAATCCCTACCGATACAGTGGATCAAACTAATCGACTAGAACTCGTAAACAACTCAACCAACAAAACTCCATAATATAAAATATTTTTTATGTCAAATGAAAAATACGTTCACTCATATATATACACTCAAACTCAATCTAGGGTATTTCTAACCCTATCTCTACCGAGTCACGCCACAGAACCAAGGTAATTACTTAACCTTCAGCTCTGATACCAACTATAACGACCCGGGTTTTCGCGATCGTGGTTATCGACATAAGCTCAATGTCGACTATCCAAGCATTGGAAATACCGGATAGTTAATGAAAGAAAATAGAGGGTGAGAATAGATAAGATAGAAACTTAGAATAAAAGAAGGAGAAGAACATACAACATTAGACTAACACGAATCTCACAGCGGAACGAACAACATATAATAGATAACACATCTTTGAAATAAAATAGTATCAGCATACAATACCATTATTAGAGTATAACACTTACAACACAGCGGAAATAACAATAGCTATATAATGCTGAAGACTCCTGCTCCAGTTCTTCAAGTATCTGTAAAATCCCGACTATTTGACTGCCCGTACAAAATTGGGCACCCAAGAGTTTAGGGAAAACAAAACAAAATAAACTCTGGGTCAGTCATGTAACTGGTGTGAGTAAACTCCAAACATTTGTTTAACTTTTAAAATCCTTTCTAAAAAATGATAATTGTAAGACCGATCCACACATAAGCATGGATGGTTTTTACCTTACGATAACCCAAAACATTTCTTTAAAATCAATACTCTTCTGATATTATAATAATGTCTAAATCAAATAAATAGCAATCTAGTGGAAACGCTTTCATCTCACGTTCCACATATATTATATACAATCAAACACCGCGGGCTCTTATTGGGTAATGTATTTCCAACTATGACAAGGTATGGAACCACCTTCCGATCAGTGTACTCTAGAAGCGATATACTGGAGTTCAACAAGAACATCTTGTAACTCGGCCACACATGACCGACCATTCATTTCACTTGAACGTTCTGAATATATTATCAAATTATGGTTGGAATATCAACATAACCGTTCCCCGGAAATACAGATGCGAAACAAGTAACAAATAAGAATATTCTCTAGATGGTGAGAATATACCCTACTTGGGTGCGACCCACATAGCCATGCTGCCTGCCCGATTTCTGTCATTTCCCAGTTAATGAGGCTTGAGGTTATAACGTATCTTTAACAGATTACTCCTTATTTACTTTGAATGTCACATCGTCATACCCTTCAAATCACAAATTGATTTCACCAAAAATACCACGGGTATAAGCTAAGAGAAACGAATTCCCCCGCCACCAACGTAAATATGTTTGAAACAATCAACTTATGCGATTTGTCAGACATTCTCTGTCAGACATTCATCCATTCAAGTTGTCCTGGGACTGGACAACCCAAAGGCACTATTCTGTAACTAGGACAGTCGTTGCATAACTCCATCTTCAATAATCTTCATCATATTTGATCGCACTGCTAACGCCCATACAGAGTGGTTTTCAGATAATATATCTGATCCCGGTCTCTCCGTACTGACAACGGAAATGGTCAAAATCTTTGATAGTCGGTGATTTAACTATCAAAGGAAAACATGTGTGCAAAAAACTATATTATTTCTAGATGGAAATTCTATCAGTCAATCATCAATCAACATTTAACCATTTCCCAATTTCTCGTTTCCATCTATTCATCAATCCTTATTTTCTAATTTTAGAAAATATACGTTATTCACTTTGGAAAACGTTTCCATTTCTGATTCCCGCATCAATATCTTCCCACCTCTATCAGTCTCTAACAATAAACTAGTAAGAGAACAACCCCTTACGTATTAACCCCGAAGGCCGAAACCAACATCAGATCGATACCTAGAAAGCCATTCAACTCAACTAATTTACAGTTAGTTCTAATTTCAGTAATTCCATTTAAATTCCTAATTCAAACCCCAAATTCCTTTATAATATTTTATTTGCAAAATATTTACTTTAAATCAATATCATGTTGCACCCGTGTGCGAAGCACGGGTCTAAACCTTCCTAATGTAAAATTTCTCTTTTTATAAACTCTATTCATTTTCAAAATGTTGCCCTTTTATAGATATATTTACTTTCTAAATCAATATTCCTTTTATAATTCAATTTATTTTATAAATATTTCCTTTTATAAAAATTCTATTTATTTTATATAAATCCTTTTATATAATTCTATTTATTTAACAAATAAATATTTCCTTTTCAATTCTATTTATTTAACAAATAAATATTTCCTTTTATAAAATCCTTTGATTTTATAATTATTTACTTTTCAATATACACTTTGAAAATTCTCATTATACATTCCAGTATTTCTTATGGTATTTGAAATACCAAATAACCATGATCAATATCATCCAAACACACATAATCAACAACAGATTATATATCACATCATATATTACAATATATGAAAAAACAGTGAAATAAATGTTGCCGACTTGTTTCCCTGCATTCATAGATGTTAAACAATATAAATAACATCGATTTCATTTCAATATGAAATATTCTGATAAACAGAATCAATATTTGATTAATGATTTATATATATATATATATATGTATATGTGTATATGTATCGTTATCTACAATTTCAACCAATAAAATCAGCAGTTCAACCAAACAATCAACACACAACAATCAGTTTATTAATACTAGATTATATTTATAAAAATATAACTGTACAGAGTTAGTGAGATTTACTCACATTGGAAAGTTCATCGTTAAATAATGCTAAACTGTTGGTTGATTCAGACAGATAATTTATTTCGCTATAAATTGTAACGAGCTCTAATTCACTCCAAGTCAGTTCCATTTTGTAGCCGCCGTCCATACGATCTCAACGGATCCTGTTTTGTTCGATTCCGTTTACGTATGAATTAGATATGATATAAAAAAATTTATACAAATTTAAATTAAAATAAAACATGGATTTATTTTATTATAATGGGCTTTAATCTTTAAATCCGGCCCATGCCCCTTTGGAAAAACGGACCTGCTTCAATACCTTCTCCCACAAATGTATACTCCGAACTCCAGGAACCAATTTCGACAACCATTTCTGTTTCCTTCGAGACCCCCACCTTCAACAATACTCCATTAAATTCCAAATGGATTTCACCATTAAGTTCTCCTTCGAATTCTCTAACTTCCCATCACTGACTCGAGTAACTCGCATGCTTATCTCCTATCACGACTTACTGTTGCTCGTTGACAACCACGGTGCAGGTCCAAACCTTTTCAACACCAAACAACCCCAAATAACTCATACGAGTTCGGTTTGATCCCACAAACCCCATAGCATAACCCAATTCACGAATCCTAGCTTAGAATCCCCAATAATTACAACCCTAGAACGCTGCCTCTAGAACCCAACGAGCAAGAAATGGTTTGAACTGGACAAAATTTGTACTGAGGTGAAGAGAATCATACATAGAACTCATATATATGTATTTGAGGATTTAAGGAATTTTATTCGCATTGTTCTTGATTTATAAAGAAGGAAATCTCACGTTTTCTTTATTTGTTTTGTGGCGGCTCATTTTTTTCCTTTTTGCGTTTGACCAGAAGAGAGGTAGTTTAAGGTTTAAGGAAAAATGGTGGATAATATTTTTATATTGATTTATAATGAATCGTTACATTTATTTATCATTTAAAAATCCATATGATCACGTACAATCTCCAAAATTCATGAAAATGGACATACAAATTCAATTCGACATTACGGACCCAACGAAACTAGTTTCGTCGAATTCCGACATCGTTTGCTCACACGACGTATTTTTAACCATCAAAATACTGATTGTTTTCACATTAAAAATCCATACGGCCACACACTGACTCCAAAAATCACGGAAATTGAAATCTAACAATAATTTAATATTCCGGATCCAACCATATTAGTTTCGTCGAAAACCGAGGTCGTTTGCTAAACTGGCTATTTTTAAAGCTCTAAATAAACCCATTTAAATATTAATATATTTAAAAATAATTAAATTAAATATTTATAAATAAATATTATCGTATATATTCACACAGAATATCATACAGCTCAAAAATATTCCTATCTAACTTTGTTAACTCGACATTTCAAATTCAGATTAAATCAGTATTCAGTTTATTTTAAAAATCCATTTATAATATAAATAAATTGTTATAAATTATAAAGGAATTCCATATCGACTATTTTGAAATTTGATTTGGACATAACTCAAAATCTACACAATAAAATCCCGATTTTTCTCTTCCATTAGAAAAATACACTCCACCAGCTCCGAACGTTTCTGGTTTCACAGAAATCCGACTTAAAACGAATTCTGTATATTCATTTAAAGTTCGAATCGCCAAATTATGAACTGCAGCGCCATTTCGAGCTTAATTATAATTATAATATAATTATACGTTCAACTGCCGTTCAAATAATATATTTATTATTCTAATTCAATTCTAAACTGAATTCAATATCGTAAATGATCCAGTTCACACAATATTGTGAATTCAGTTATTTTCGACTAACTCGGAATTATAATATATTTTTATATTATAAATATTAATTAATTATTCAATATTATTTAATTTTGTTCACTTTAAATTACAAAACCATCCTTTAAAAAATTAAATAAATTATTTATTATCCGTTAAAAATACAGGACGTTACATTTTGGCTTGGAATATAATAAACTAAGATTTTTCTTAGCTTCATTTTTTACTACATCTTTTTTCTTCATTTTGAGATGTTTCTTGGTTTCTTGTTTCTTTTATCCCAAACCTTGTTTGTTTGAAGCAGATTGTGAACTTTCAATGATCTTTGTCAAATTTTCTCGACCTTTGTTGAAGTTAGAGACATTTTGAGTAATATTATCTAACTTAGTTTGTAAACTAGCCTATTCTAGGTCCAAATTTTGACTTTTGCCTTAAGCTCATGATTTTTAGTAGTAAGAGCATCGTTTCTCTCCTTTTGAGTTTCAATTTCTTGACTCAAAAGAGATAATTGAGAGTCAATATTAGATGATGATTCTTGAAGTTTTTCAAGTTCTTCTTCTAATATTTTCTTCTCGTCTTTTAACATATCTCGTTCAAACTCTGCTCTAGTCAAATCTGCTTTGCCTTCTTTAAATTGTCGTTTCATGTCTTTATATTTGACTATCAATTCAGCATTAATATCAAGTACTTCATTAAATGTAGGAATTTGTACCTCATCATCTGCTGCTATGAAACAAACATTTGCTTGTTCATTTTCTGTATCACTTTCACTTTCCGATGAAGATGAGTCTGAATCATCCTATGTATCTGAGAATGCTCGTTTCTTTGATTTGTCCTTCTTGTATTTGAATTTGTCATTTTCTGACTTCTTCTTTTGACAATCCTTGTGCATGTGACCCTTTTTGTGGGAGTTGAAACATTCTATAGAGGATGATGACGGTTTATTTGATCCAGATTTCTTTTTGTTATACTGACTTGCTTTTCGTTGTTTCAGGAATTTTTTGAAACCTTTTGCAATGAATGCCAGGTCTTCATCTTCATCTTTCCAGCATGAAATGCTACTTTTTTCTTTTCTTCTTTCTGTTCCTTTTCTAGCCTGCAAATTAGCTTCATAGGACATTAGATTTCCTATCAATTCTAAAGGCTTCATGACGGAAAGGTTATTAGCTTCTTCAATCGCTAATACTTTTCCTTTCCATTTACCGGTCAGAGAATATAGGACTGTTGAAATGACATCAAAATCCAAATATTTTTGTCCTAAACCGATAAGTGCATGATGAATAGTTTGAAACCGTGAATACATATCATTGATTGTCTCATTTGGTTCCATCTTGAAATTTTGAAACTGACTTTTCAGCATGGCTATTTTTGCTTGTTTTACCTTGTTAGTACCTTCATGAGTGGTTTTCAGCGTTTGCCAAATTTGATATGCAGTGGTGCAGATACTAACACGATTATATTCATTTTGGTCTAATGCACAAAATAACATGTTTATTGCTTTTGCATTTACGGCTGCTGCCGTTTTCTCTGCCGGTGTCCACTCTAAATAATCAGATGTTGGATTTACTATTTCTTTTTGGGTAGCATTCCAGGCATCATAACTATTTGATTGCATAAAGAATGACATACGTGTTGCCCATTAGCTATAGTAGAGACCATTGAAGAATGGAGGTCTTTGTGTCGATTGACCTTCCGTGTAAGTGGTGTTTTGAGTGATAGTGATGGTACTTGCGTTATTTTCCATATTACTATAATATATCAAATAATTGTGTTACGGTTATGGGATGACCGTGCTCTGATACCAAATGAAAAAAAATGCATGTACGTGCTAGTATAGTATACACGAATCATGTAATATGATGTATAACACACAAGTATGAAATAATAGCTAATCACAAATCTATATAAAATAGTAACTGCAGTAAAATAGAAAAATCACACTAGGGATTTTTATACTGGTTCGGAGCGCTATCCTACGTCCAGTCCCAGACTTCTATCTGGATTTTCATTAACAATCACCTCACTTCACCGGGAGGAACAGGTATACAACACCCAAGCAGACGAACGGGATTTCACGCCTCTAACAACACCGAGGACTTTAACACTTGCCTCTTACAACACCGAGGACTTAACAAAGATGAACACAATTGTTGTTGACAAAATGTGTTCTTGATAACACGAATTTGTCACTTGTGGTACAACCTTCCTATAATCTTATCCTCAAATAGAATATTTGTGTATATGAAGTTTTGGAAGTGGATATCGTATTGAATCAAAAGAATATTAAATAGATTATAGGATTCAAACGATATTTTATTGAATATGAGCAATTGAGCGCTTCAGAATGAAATCAAGAATATAGATAGCAATAAGTCAAGTTAGTATGATAGAAATCAATGATAGGAATGATGATCTCATGGTGTTTATATAAAGAATAAACAGTGGTGACCCTTTGTGAAGAGTAACGAACAATGGCCATGATTGTTGGTGAAGACAAAGAGATACAACCACTGAAGAAGGGAAGTGTCCATTTGAAAGGTTGCTCTCTAAAAGAAAACGGTCGACAGGTCAAAAAGGACAACTAGACAGGAATTTGAATATATATACGTTATATTTATGTGTACACGTTTATTGTGCAAACTGGGCAGAAGCGGTCGACTGGTAGAAATACAGGTGGTCGACAGGTGTACGTGCTAGTATAGTACATACAGATCGTGTAATATGATGTATAACACACAAGTATGAAATAATAGCTAGTCACAGATCTATATAAAACAGTAAATGCAGTAAAATAGAAAAATCACACCAGGGATTTTTATACTGGTTCAGAGCGCCGTCCTACGTCCAGTCCCTAACTTATATCTAGATTTTCACTAACAATCACCTCACTTCACCCGGAGGAACAGGTATACAACACCGGAGCAAACGAACGGGATCTCACGCCTCTAACAACACCGAGGGCTTTAACACTTGCCTCTTACAACACTGAGGACTTCAACAAAGATGAATACAATTGTTGCTGACAATATGTGTTCTTGATAACACGAATTTGTCACTTATGGTACAACTTTCCTATAATCTTATCCTCAAATAGAATGTTTGTGTATATGAAGATTTGGAAGTGGATATCGTATTGAATCAAAAGAATATTAAATAGATTATAGGATTCAAACGATATTTTATTGAATATGAGCAATTGAGCGCTTGAGAATGAGATCAAGAATATAGATAGCAATAAGTCAAGTTAGTATGATAGAAATCAATGGTAGGAATGATGATCTCATGGTGTTTATATAAAGAATAAATAGTTGTAACCCTTTGTGAAGAGTAACAAACAATGGCCATGATTTCTAGTGAAGAGAAAGAGATACAACCATTGAAGAAGAGAAGTGTCTATTTGAAAGGTTGCTCTTTGAAAGAAAACGGTCGACAGGTCAAAAAGGACAACTAGACAGGAATTTGAATATATATACGTTATATTATGTGTACACGTTTATTGTGCAAACTGGGCAGAAGCGGTCGACTGGTAGAAATACAGGTGGTCGACCGGTTTCACCCAATGTGCACAATTAATGTCTACACATATATATTTGTGTATATATTGATAATTTCGAGGTATGTGATTATTTGAGGACAGATTTTAACATAAGTAACTGTAACAACCCGAAAATCTGAGCCAGTTTAGAATTTTTATATTGGCAATTTTAATGAATTTGGAATATTTAAAATCGAAATTTTAAATAATAACAATGGAAAATTTATTTTGAATGGAATTCGAATGTATATATTTATATAGCTCGTCGTTAGGATATAAATATTTATTTTAAATTATAAAAGGAATTGAAAATGGCGCGGTAGTTCGATAATTCGATTTCAAACTTCAAATGGATGTACAGGATTCAAAATAAACCAGAATTTAGCAAAAACAAAAATAATAGAATCTAATTGAGAATATCTTTCCAACGAATACGAAAAATTGAAATTTCATAGAGGGAATCAAAAGATATGTCCAAATGAATTTTCAGAATAGTAGCTATGGAATTCTGGCCCTTATAAATGGAAATTGTGCAGACCACCTTGGATTTCAATGAAACCACTTTTGTTGGATCCGTGATGTCGAGTTATGGCTAGATTCCAATTTTCATAATTTTTCGAATCGATATGTGAGCGTGGCAAAGGAAAACGCGTTTGACCAGTTTCAGTTGATTTTAATCGACTGGAAAATGGCCATTTTTCAAACGGTCTCGGAATTCAACGAAACTAGTTTTGTTAGGACTGTATCGTCAATACGAAGCTAGAAAATATTTTTTTTGGAATTTTTCTAGCTAGTATGTGGCCCCAGTAAATTGAAATGTGCGTTCAAAATCAATATATAGAGTTGTATGTTGATTTTAACGAAAACAGATCGTAACGATCGAATTGGCTTGCGAAACATATCCCATTGTGTTCAGAATGGGGGTAATTAAATAGGGGCGGCAGTCGTTGGGCCTAATTTGGGGTTCGAACGAAAATTGAACTTTATGGACTCAAAATTAAATAAAAAAATATATATTTTTTCCTATTCTCCCCCTCCCTTCATTCAAAGTCAACGGGATTAAAAAAAAGGAAAAGGGGGGATCGGGATTCCCCAGAGTCGATCCGTCGCCCTCGACGCCGTGCAGGCGGAGGCGCCTCCGGCCTCCCAACCCCCTCTCGCCTAGCCCCTCCTCTCTCCTCGCGGCTTCCTCCTTCCCCACCTTCTCAGTTGAAGAACCGCGACACCCAATCCACCCAGTTCCGCCATCGAGATCCACCCCCCCTCTGGCCAACACCACACGACGCCCACCACTTCCCACCGTCGCCGACCTCGCCCTGGTCCACCACCACGCACGTGACACCCCCCTCCGCCTGTCATCCACGTGAGCACACCCTCCACCAGCCACCATCGACGAACCCCATTCTCGGATCGAAACCCTAATAAAAATTGTAAGTTTCCATTTGTTTATTTCTTTAATAAAGTTGTGATTTTTCTTTTATGAAATATACGATGTTAGTGTAGAATAATGATGATTTTATCATGAGAAAGTTTAGAATTTATAGATATAGAAAGTTTAGATTTCTAGAGATAGAAAGTTATACTTTTTAATAAGATAAATATGGGATTTTTAAATAGAAAAAGTTAGATTTTTAAAAGTAGAAAGACGAAATTTTTAGAAATATAATTTTTATATTATAGAAAGGTTAAAAATATAATTTTTATAATATAGAAAAGTTAAAAATATAATTTTCATACTAGTGGCATAATAAAAATATGATTTTTACTTAGGTAGAGTATTAAAAATATGATTTTTGTTAAAGTAGAAATATAAAAATATAATTTTTATATAGTTATGATAATAAAAATTCAATCTTTAATATTTGAAAAGGCGAAATCTTTAATATTGAAAAGGCGAAATCTTTATATTTGAAAAGGCAAAATCTTTATATAGAGAATGGCGAGAGAAAAACATAATTTTTATAAGGTAATAAAGATAAAAATTTGATTTTTATAATGAAGAAGCGAATATAAAAATGTGATTTTTATATGTGTAGAGAATACGGAAGACGAAAGTAACAAGGGCGAGCACGACGAAGAATTTCCATATATGAAGTGTCGTGGAGTTGGGATAGCTTTGGTGAGAACTTCTCACTTTTAATTTAATTTTTCTAGTTAAAATATATACTAGGATGCAGACGGTATTTAGTAGCACCCGACACCCGTCGTCCACAGACCGTGGACGGCTTGTATGCTTGTTTGTTTAATTTTGATGTGTAGTTGATTGTGTGATGTGTTGTAAAATGAAATAAAATATTTATATAGTTAAAAATATTTTATAGTTGAAAATAGAATTTTTAACGTGTATTTAAAATGAAATAAAAGTAAACAAATCGGACGATTTGTTTATATACACACATTTGACTAATATTGATTGGGACGATAAATTTTACACATCGCCCAACTGCACAAATAAAATCTGTGGCTGATTGTTTGAAAACCCCACACGGGTATTGGGATGATATATGACATACAAAATCCCAATAATTAGTTGTATGTCGATCGATTGATTGACAAACTGTTATGAGCGTTAAATATTTATATTTGATGCTTATACAGTGTAGAACGCACTCTGGATGATGGTTGATTATTCATCGTTATTATTTTATACATGTGTTGTAGAAAATCCGTATAATTAACATTATATGGTAATTGATTGGGCCTCATTCCAGTATTTGAAATAGAATATTTGAATAAAATATTTGAAATAGAATATTTGAAATAGAATATTTGAAATAGAATATTTTAATAGAATATTTGAAAATAGAAATATATGAAGCCGTGTTGATTAGATTGACGCCATTTTGACGTGAACGATATTTATATCGATTTTATTCAAATTGAAATGAATATTAAAGTGAATTGAAATTCGAATTAAGTTGAATTGATTTGAAATTCGAATTAAATTGAATTGATTTGAAATTCGAAATAAACTGAAATGATTTGAAATTCGAATAGAATTGAAATTCGAATTAAATTGAAATAGAATTTAAATCGTTTTGAAATGAATTCGAATTGAAATTGAATAGAATTGAATTCGAATTGAAATTGAATAGAATTGAATCCGAATTGAAATTGAATAGAATTGAATTCGAATTGAAATTGAATTAATTTAAAATTCAAATTGAATTGAAAACGAATTGAAATTGAATTAAAAATCGATTTGAATTGAAATCAATTTGAAATGAATTTAAAACGAATTTGTAGGGGAAAATTCAATTTTGATTTGAATTTGAAAAGGAAGTTGAAATCGTTTTGAAAACGAATTTAAAACGATTTATATAATACATTTTAAAGGGAAATCGACGAAGTATATATTATATATATATATATAATATAATGGCCTGAATAGAACGCGCCGCGCCGCGGCCGTTCGTGAATTTCGACCATTGATTTCGAATGGACATTGCGGGAGATCCGACCGTCGGATTCTCCTAAAAACGGAACCGTTGGGTTTGTATCGAAAAGAGCTTTCTAACGAATATTAGAAATTTGAAATCTAATGGTTGGATTTGGAATTATGTCCAAATCAAATTTGGAAAAGGTCGTTGTAAGTGCAGTTCGATGACCGTTGATGGAAATCGACTGTACGGGCCTTGATAAAATTATTAAAAATAGTAATAATTTGTGTAAAATCATAAGAAATGATTTGGGAAGAATTGGGATGAAAAACTCCATATTTGAAAAGATAAAAATAGATTTTTATCGAAATGAACTAGTTTTGAACTAGAATTATAATTCTATTTATTTTTAAAATAAATAAATTGGATTTGAAATGGTTTTGAAAATAACCAGAATTTCCAATAATTGAATTGGAATGGATTTGAATCGAAATTGTCTGTGGAATATTTCGATGTTGGATTTCATGATGATACAGGTATTGTTATTGGAATTTGAAAGATATATTTATATCGTTATTTCCAATACGATATTTGTTGGTCGTAGAATTTGATATTGAATATAAGCCGATATATTTTTCTATTTAGAGCCTTGTATTTAATATCAAATGTGATTTAGGTTTGTCGTGAATGGTGTCTTTATTAACACTGTTCTTAAGCCCAGTTGAGAAAAAGATTAAATCTTTTTATTTAGATTTAATGAAGTGTACCAATTAAATGATATTTAATTGGAATTGAATTGGTGTTGATTTTTGGGTTTATCGTGACTTTAACCGATAATTAATGGAATGTGATTTTGTGTTTATCGTGAACCGTGTTTTAAATGACACTGATTCTTTAACCCAGTTAAAGATTAAAACTAAGTGGAGTTTTAATGAATCTTTAATTAGATTGGAAAAGATCGAGAATGGAGTATCACCAGTTTTACTCCAAACGGTAGTTAAATCTTTAATTAGATTTGAACGTGAAATCGTAATTGAATTTACCGATAACACCGTGGTGTTAGATATGAAGTATTACCGGTTTTACTTCATGGGATGAATAGGTTGGGATTGGGAAATAAAATAAATGATTACTTCGGTGTGGTTCGCTAATCCCGACTAGTTTGAATTGATATTCAAAAAGGAGATTAAAGAATAAATTTAAAGAATTTATCTTTGATAAAATTAATGGGAACCTTTCCCAAAATATAAGAATATTTGAATAAAAAGAATATTCTGAAGTGGAATGAGGCGTATGTTGTGTTTGTGTAACACTTTTATATTATATACGCGAGTTATTCAGAAAGACCGGGTTTATCCCATTCTGAATAACTGATTCGACGTGGTGTCAAAGATGAAGACGGCGGTCGAAGACCGGAAATCTTCACATCGTTTGGGTGATTGCTGATGATCTCGATTGGGCTATACACCCAAGAGGAGGGAAACAGTTGGTGATCGTCCAGACGTACTTGGAGATCGATGGATATGCGAGGAAAGTGCATCCGGTTTCGTTCAGACCCAGAACAAACTTGTAAATGGACTATGTGTCTGACATTGGATTTTATTCTGTGTGGTTGATTTCTATTAAATATATATATGTTTGGCGGCGGAGAATTTATTCTCTTGCTTAACGCCCTTCTCTGAGACGTACGAGCTCAGAGGTTATATATTGATGGATATCAAACGCATGGAGTGAATTGCCTGTGTGGCATGCCTAAGTGGCAATATGATCAAGGCTTCTGTTAAAAAGCAAAGTCTTGTGGGTGATGATCAAAGCACAGCCTGTGTGGCACAGCTTTGTGTAACGTGAATTCACAAGCCTCACACCCCGGTGGTGAACCAAAAACGGGAGAGGACCTCAGTGAGGGCATGCGTTTCCTTCTAGCTAGAAGTGGCGTCAGTGGTTTTACACGCCCTGATGAGTTTGACTTATGTGGTTGTTGCTGTTGCGAGGCGCCTCGGTTTGATCGGAGGATCCGGGTCCGACGGAGTCATTCGTTGGCTCATTTACGCCCCATAGGGCGGGGTGACGTATTGTTCAGGCACTATAATCCACTCCGTGTGGACCGGCCCTGTCGCTCCAAGGGGTAGTTGCGGTTGTTCCGGAGACATGGGCTAGATTGTCTCGAATTCGGTAGAGGACGATCCCTTGCCTCGGTTCATAAATGGGAATCCAACTTCCAATACGTGACATTTCGATTTTAGTTGTAATCCTATATATGGCGACATAGTGGGATGGGGCGCTTATGCCGCCTATGATTGATACTTATGATGTGAAGTTGTTTTATACACTATACACTTATAGTAATATCAAATAATGTGTTTTTGATGTATCAAGCATGCTTTGGCTATTATAAGGTAAAAACCCTATCCTCCGGCTTGCGTTGCATTGTGTGATGGGACCTGGGTCTTATAATAGCTTCATTTTTCTTTATTTAGCATTACGCTGTTTGTTTTATGCACTGGTATTCTTGGGAGGAAACCCGTTCCGTGTTATACGGCGTGGTCCCTTGATTTACCTAACTTTAAAATAAAGATTAGTAATTGTTTTAGTTCTCACACCAGTCCCATGACTGACCTGGAGTTTATTGTTTTAACCTAAACTCTGGGTGCCCTTATTTTGACACGGGCAGCTAGTAGTTTTGGTTTTGCAGATCTATATTCACAGGATCCTGGTTTACAGCTGGAATGATATCCGGAAAGCTTTGTATCCGTATATCTCCTTCAGTTGTGTATTGTATTATTTTCCACTGCTATATAATGTATTGTAATCTCTGATATTTTATAATGTGTAATATTTATCTATACTCTGTATATTCTTGTATTCTGATGGAATTGTTGTAATTAACAATGAAATGTTCTTCTGTCTGCGTTCTAATTTGTCGTGTTCTCAAAACAATCAGGCGTTTCGAACGGTCTTGATCGGTTTAGCGACTGATTCGGATCGAGCGAAATTCCTTGTCTTTACATTTGGTATCAGAGCTTTGGTTTACAAAGCTCGAGAACAAGACACATTAGAACCATACGAAAGGATTCATCAGAGATTGGATTAGTAATATCCAATGAGAATGACTCGTTAGAGATGGGATAAGTAGCATCCTCGAACGAGTGTGAAGAGTATATTTTTAAAATGAAAACAAATTTTGTTTTGAAAATTTGAATCAATTATTCGTATTTGATTATTTATATTGATGTGGACAATCCAGTATATATAGATTTTGCATATACGTATGATCCACGTGTATTCGAAGTTTTAATATACTGGATAGATATAAAGTCACACTCTAGTCGCCCAGAGATGATTCTGATGACTGTAGCTACATCATCAGAATTAGGGTTCGGGTTTCGAAGGTGTGATATTTATATATTTCCATTAGACTGGTGTGAGAACCAAAATTAGATAGGGCTATTGTTGTGATTTGGCATCAAAAATCTGATTTTTTGACTATATATCAAATTTATGAGTTTGAAATGATAATCAACTAATTGATTGTTGATCGTGTTGTTTGATTATTGTTTGATTAATTAAATGTTGAACCTATAACCGAATTGAATCAAATAGTGAACTGTATTGAAAATTAGTCGCATTTGCATGCATGTACATGTACTTACACTGAACAAGTCATTGCAAAGAGGATAGAGAAGAGGAATAAAATTGTTTGCCCGATAAATAGGTACATGTTTATTGTATTTCTTGAGTTTTGGGTGATTTTATGAGCCGATTGGCTTTTTCTTTTTCTTTTGGATTGAAGAAGGCCATGGGAGGCTATATGAAATATCCCGAAGTCCCCGGTGCAGGGGAGGTTATGGCGAAATTTTTCGAAAATTTAGGGTGTTAGCCAAATTTTTGAAAAATTTGAAAAGTTCTTAGAAACTGAAAAGTTGAAGAGCTTAAGCTGTAATGAAAATAGTAAAAGTTGAGTTGAATTGTAAAACAACTTTCGGCTTCGTTCCTTTTCGAGGACGAAAAGTTTTAAGTGGAGGAGATTGTAACAACCTGAAAATCTGAGCGAGTTAAGAATTTTTATTTTGGCAATTTTAATGAATTTTGAATATTTAAAATCGAAATTTTAAATAATAACAATTGAAAATTTATTTTGAATGGAATTCGAATGTATATATTTATATAGCTCGTCGTTAGGGTATAAATATTTATTTTAAATTATAAAAGGAATTGAAAATGGCGCGGTAGTTCGATAATTCGATTTCAAACTTCAAATGGATGTACAGGATTCAAAATAAACCGGAATTTAGCAAAACCAAAAATAATATAATCTAATTGAGAATATCTTTCCAACGAATCCGAAAAATTGAAATTTCATAGCGGGAATCAAAAGATATGTCCAAATAAATTTTCAGAATAGTCGCTATGGAATTCTGGCCCTTACAAATGGAAATTGTGCAGACGACCTCGGATTTCGACGAAACCACTTTTGTTGGATCAGTGATGTCGAGTTATGGCTAGATTCCAATTTTCATAATTTTTCGAATCAATATGTGAGCGTGGCAAAGGAAAACGCGTTTGACCAGTTTCAGTTGATTTTAATCGACTGGAAAATGGCCATTTTTCAAACGGTCTCGGAATTCGACGAAACTAGTTTTGTTAGGACCGTATCGTCAATACGAAGCTAGAAAATATTTTTCTGGAATTTTTCTAGCTAGTATGTGGCCCCAGTAAATTGAAATGTGCGTTCAAAATCAATATATAAAGTTATATGTTGATTTTAACAAAAACAGATCGTAACGATTGAATTGGCTTGCGAAACATATCCCATTGTGTTCGGAATGGGGGTAATTAGCTAGGGGTGACAGTCGTTGGGCCCAATTTGGGGTTCGAACGAAAATTGAACTTTATGGACTCAAAATTAAATAAAAAATATATATATATATTCCTATTCTCCCCCTCCCTTCATTCAAAGTCAACGGGATTATAAAAAAAAAGGGAAAGGGGGGATCGCGATTCCCCCAGTCGATCCGTCGCCCTCGACGCCGTGCAGGCGGAGGCGCCTCCGGCCTCCCACCCCCCTCTCGCCTAGCCCCTCCTCTCTCCTCGCGGCTTCCTCCTTCCCCACCTTCTCAGTTGAAGAACTGCGACACCCAATCCACCCAGTTCCGCCATCGAGATCCACCCCCCCCCTCCGGCCAACACCACACGACGCCCACCACTTCCCACCGTCGTCGACCTCTCCTTGGCCCACCACCACGCACGTGACACCCCCCTCCGCCTGTCATCCACGTGAGCACACCCTCCACCAGCCACCATCGACGAACTCCATTCTCGGATCGAAGCCCTAATAAAAATTGTAAGTTTCCATTTATTTATTTCTTTAATAAAGTTGTGATTTTTCTTTTATGAAATATACGATGTTAGTGTAGAATAATGATGATTTTATCATGAGAAAGTTTAGAATTTATAGATATAGAAAGTTTAGATTTCTAGAGATAGAAAGTTATACTTTTTAATAAGATAAATATGGGATTTTTAAATAGAAAAAGTTAGTTTTTTAAAAGTAGAAAGACGAGATTTTTAGAAATATAATTTTCATATTATAGAAAGGTTAAAAATATAATTTTTATAATATAGAAAAGTTAAAAATATATTTTTCATACTAGTGGCATAATAAAAATATGATTTTTACTTAGGTTGAGTATTAAAAATATGATTTTTGTTAAAGTAGAAATATAAAAATATAATTTTTATATAGTTATGATAATAAAAATTCAATCTTTAATATTTGAAAAGGCGAAATCTTTAATATTGAAAAGGCGAAATCTTTATATTTGAAAAGGCGAAATCTTTATATTTGAAAAGGCGAAATCTTTATATTTGATAAGGCGAAATCTTTATATAGAGAATGGCGAGAGAAAAACATGATTTTTATAAGGTAATGAAGATAAAAATTTGATTTTTATAATGAAGAAGCGAATATAAAAATGTGATTTTTATATGTGTAGTGAATATGGAAGACGAAAGTAACAAGGGCGAGCACGACGAAGATTTTCCATATATGAAGTGTCGTGGAGTTGGGATAGCTTTGGTGAGAACTTCTCACTTTTAATTTAATTTTTCTAGTTAAAATATATACTAGGATGCAGACGGTGTTTAGTAGCACCCGACACCCGTCGTCCATAGACCATGGACGGCCTGTATGCCTGTTTGTTTAATTTTGTTGTGTAGTTGATTGTGTGATGTGTTGTGAAATGAAATAAAATATTTATATAGTTAAAAATATTTTATAGTTGAAAATAGAATTTTTAACGTGTATTTAAAATGAAATAAAAGTAAACAAATCGGACGATTTGTTTATATACACACATTTGACTGATATTGATTGGGACGATAAATTTTACACATCGCCCAACTGCACAAATAAAATCTGTGGTTGATTGTTTGAAAACCCCACACGGGTATTGGGATGATATATGACATACACTAATCCCAATAATTAGTTGTATGTCGATCGATTGATTGACAGACTGTTATGAGCGTTAAATATTTATATTTGATGTTTATACAGTGTAGAACGCACTCTGGATGATGGTTGATTATTCATCGTTGTTTTTTTACACATGTGTTGTAGAAAATCCGTATAATTAACATTATATGGTAATTGATTGGGCCTCATTCTAGTATTTGAAATAGAATATTTGAATAGAATATTTGAAATAGAATATTTGAAATAGAATATTTGAAATAGAATATTTGAATAGAATATTTGAAAATAGAAATATATGAAGCCGTATTGATTAGATTGACGCCATTTTGACGTGAACGATATTTATATCGATTTTATTCAAATTGAAATGAATATTAAAGTGAATTGAAATTCGAATTAAATTGAATTGATTTGAAATTCGAATTAAATTGAATTGATTTGAAATTCGAAATAAACTGAAATTGTAACAACCCGTATTTTGAATAACATGTTATAACGTAAATCAAGGCAAAATTAAATATTAAATTCTGAATCAAGGGAAACGGGCTGTGCCATTGCATTCGTCTCAGAAAAATACGTGAAATAGAGTTCGAGTTTTCGAGAATCGGAGTCCGTATGACCCAGTTATGGCCCATAGAAGTTTTCAGAAAATTCCGATTCAAAATTCAGCCCGAAATTCAAATCTGGAGCCAAGCAGACTGGGCGGGAAAATTTCCCGCCCAGCCCCCAAGTCGACTGGGGAGTCGACTTGGGAGTCGACACACCCCAGCTGGTGTCGACTGCCCAGTTGACACCCCTGTCGACCTGGGTGGTCGGGCCAGTTTGCCCTAGTGCACCTGCTGTCCCCTTTGAGTCATATTTCTGGTCCTGTGACGAATTCTGATGGCTAGGATCTAAACTAGGGTTAATCCTATGGCCTAAACTGACCTAAACTTCTATAAAAAGACCCTAAGACCTAGCCTAAACCCACACAAACCAATCCTACAACGAAGTTATGCCAAAATGCTCCCTAATCATGGCCTCCATCTTCATATCATGGCCTTCATCTTCATTCCTATGAGCTTGAGCATTCAAAGCAAGATCCAAGGCAAAAGTGCAACCTTTCTTCATCAAAACAAGGAGCTTCTTCTTATTCTCAAGGCTTTGTGTGGAGCTTACTATTTGGAGACTTCTAGTGTTGCTACATCATTCCTAGAGCTTCTACAACGTCTCTATCTTGTTCTAGTTTTCATAGCCACGCTTTGTAAGCCCTATTCTACTCTTAGATTTAAACTATGAACTTAAATGTGACATGTTGCAAGTTGAAATTGGGCTTAAGTGTAATGTTTACCTTAGATCTATCATTTTATGCATAGATTTATTCATGACTCCTTTGATCTATGGTTATGAGACTATCACCTTGATTTTTGGGTAGAAAGCTATGAGCTTTATTTGGTGGTTATGCATAATGCAACATAGAACTTGGTAGTTATGCATAATGCAACATAGATCCTCTCATGATCTTTATGTTAACTTGCATATGATGTTATGACCTATATGCTAATCACAAATTATCACCCTATGTTAACTATGACCATGTTATCACCTATTTGCTAAGTTGATGTCATGCGTGTTTTGAGGCCAATAACCTTATATGCTAGTATGTTGCCTCAAATATCACCATGTTTAACTTGTGATAGACTTTGCCATCTTATGCCCACCTTGTCATATTCCTATGTTCCCCCTTTTGATCTATTTGTGTTTATGCGAACTTACGTGCGATGGGGTTACGTTATGGGTAAAATTAAATGACATGAAACATGACTTGAAAATATGACATGTGATTATGCTTGAAAACATGAACGTGGACATGACATGTAGAAAACATGAAAGTGGCCAACTCGAGGTTGGGTTGAGTTTGTAGCATAAATCTACCCGGAACCGACCGGCTTAACTAGTAGCTACAAACAATAGGACCCAATGTGAGTAGTTGGTCATGTCGCGCTTAAAACCCGAGGTTAGACTAGGTTGTGGTGTAAAGCTATCCGGACCCGCCCGGCTTAACTAGTAACCACAACAAGGTCTAATGTGAGAGGTTGGAGTGCATTAAGTTAATTAATTTCACATGATAGGGTTAAGTCATGGACTACTTGAATACTTAACCAATTAAACACGATGGATTGGTAGGGTTAAGTCATGGACTACTTGAATACTTAAACAATTAAACACGATGGATTGGTAGGGTTAAGTCATGGACTACTTGAATACTTAACTAATTAAACATGATGTATTGATAGGGTTAAGTCATGAATTGCTTGGATACACTTGACCAACTCAATACATGGTTAGGATAGGGTTAACCACACTTAACCTGCTTGAAATCCTAGTTACGTGGTCCTTTTCAGCAGTAACCCACTAGGGAGTATCATGGATACCCTAGGACTAGGCTAGGGTGGGGCACGATTGCTGGACTGATTGTAAGAGACTAAAAGAGACGGCTAAATGGTGCACCGGTTGTTCAGGCGGACCATGGTCGTGCACATTAAGTCCGGAGTTGAACATGGGCACCAGTAGGTTTAGACTGTGCGTGCTTGATTTGTGTCTATGGTTTACACCTTAGGGCTGGATACACCCTAGGGTGGACCTTGCACAGTTAACTACATTCCATGATTAAGCCGTATGACACCGATACACGACGAGTTAGGCTTATAGGGAGCCGATCGACTAGACCGAGTAGTTGGACCTTGATTTAGGTCATCTCATGAGTTTGGGCCAATATTGGGCAAAGGGATCATTTCTTGTTTATACTTGACATGGACTAGAATACTAGTACACTTGGTGCAACTCAACCTTGTATATGTGATGCCACTCTTGTTAACTTTCCACCATGCCAGTTATCATCCTATGTTTCATCTCTGTTTTACATGTCCAGTTAACTTTATTAGTTTTTATACTAATAGTAGGTAGGACTTACCAGTCTTTTTGACTGACCTGTTTTCCTTTTGCCTCTTTTCTTCCGTTCCCCCCCCCCCCCCCAGTTTCTCAGGGTGGGAACGCTAGCACCTAGCTTGGATCTTTAGCTTGCTTTCTGGATAGCTCATGTACGGTTTGGACTTGAGCTCGCTATGGCTTTACCACGTCTACTTTGGGGATAGTTTACTTTATGTTATTTCCAGTTTTCAGTTTATGTTTCTAGACTTGCAGTAGTTGGAAAATAATGACTTAGTACTTTTGATGTAAGTTGACTATGGTTTTGAAATAGTAGTTTTATCCGCTGCTTTACTTACTCTGTTTTACTTATATGTTCTGTCTTGTGATATCTTTATGCATGTTTACCTTGTCCAACACCCCTCCAAAGCCAGTGTACTTGCAAGAGTGGCCCTGGCGGAGGTTGGGTGTTACATTTGGTATCAGAGCATAAGGTTTTACTAGACCGGACAAAAGTTTTAAAAAACTCTTTTGAAAAACTATTTTCAAAAACCAATTAAGTATTTTCCAAAAAAAGTCTAATTTATTTTAAAAGGCTATTCCCCAAAATCCATTAGCACTATCCTTTGTTTCCTCGTTCTCAATTTATCTTTTTCTTCGTTTCAGTATGGCCGATAATTTTGCCATTCTGGAAGGCGTACCAGTACCTATTTGGTTTAGAAGGTACATGGAGGCAAGGGCGAATGAAGCCGGCGCCGCGGACATTCCTTCTCCTCCTCCTCAACGTCCACAAGCGGATTTCGCAAAGATTTGCAAGGACTTTAAGGCGATGGGTGGCAAGAATTTTATTGGGATGGAGACTTTTGTTGAGGCAAGAAACTGGTTAAAGGAAACTGAAGACCTTTTTGCTATCTTTGGAATAGAAGATCGTAGGAAAGTCCTGTTGGCGGTATGGTTATTGAAAGAGGAAGCTGCATATTAGTGGGTAGTCACCACCACTACTAGGCCAATTTAGACTTGGGATGACTTTAGGAGAAGGTTTGGACTGAGGTTTCTATCGTCGACAGAAGAGAACCTTCAGATGGAGAGGTTCCTATCACTAAAGCAAGGGGACATGACCGTTAGGGAATATGTGGATAAGTTTAATCAGCTTGCTCAGTTCGGTTTAGACTTGGTTAACACAGCTCAGAAGAAGGCCCTACACTTTGCTCTAGGATTGAACGAGCCATTGCACGGTTTGGCCATGTCTCACATACCCATGGGGGCGACCTTCGAGAGTTTGGTAAATATGGCCCTGCTTCAAGAGGAAGATAAGAGTGGTAAGAAGGAAGTCAAGCTGAATGAGTCTCAAGGCAAGAAGGTAGATTTCGAGAAAGGAGGCAAGGACAACAACAACCGCAATGACAACAAGACAAGAAAGAAGAGGAAATGCAACTTCTGTGGGATCACTGGGCACATAGCCAAAGACTGTAGGAAGAAGAAGAGAAAGTTGGACTAATGCTTTCATTATGGAGAGTCTGGACACTATAGCAAGGATTGCCCGAAAAAGCGGGGACAAGGGAAAAGGCAAATTCAGCGAGTAGGACCTCCTGGAGGACAACTACAGGCTCTCAACGCTCTTCCAGCTCTTGATCGAGGTAGTAATTCTGTAGAAAGCCTTGTTTACATTTCTGACTTTTCCTGTTCGTACCTTATTTGGTTCGGGTGCATCGCATAGTTTTATTTCCTCTGACATTGTTGAAAGTTTGCACCTAAGTACTAGTCTAGTTGAGGATCCCGTTAGTGTTTCAAATCCAATTGGGGGTTCCGCCCATCTATCTATGATTTGTATGGATTTGAGGATTTCTATCTTGACCGTAGAATTCACATGTAATGCTTATGTTCTCGGGTTCACGGGATACGGGTTGATTTTGGGCATGGATTGGTTGTCCTGTTATGGAGCCATTCTCGATTGTGAGCATAGGGTAGTGAGGCTTATGACTCGCCTTGGCAATACCCTAGAGATTTCTTGTAACCCTCTGGATCCCGTCATGTTATGTTATCTTGAATCCCTCGACTCGTCTATTGACAATCTTCAATCTGTGAGGGTGGTCCGAGAATATCCTGATGTTTTTGATGAGGTGAAGGGGTTACCCCCTAAACGTGAGATAGATTTCCGCATTTATCTTTTGATAATGTCAAGCCAGTTTCATTGCCCGTTAGGCACAAGGCCCAGCGAGAAAGAAAGGAGCTTAGTAAGCAAGTCAAGGAGTTGCTTGAGAAGTAATTTATTAGGCGGAGCATTTCTGAATGGGGTGCTCCTGTGGTGTTCGCTGCTAAGGCGGATGGTTCGCTTCGTCTATGTGTTGATTATCGTGAGTTAAACAAGCTGAGAAAGAAGAATAGGCACCCGTTACCGAGGAATGATGATCTTTTTGACCAACTTGTTGGTGCTTCTGTTTTCTCTCAACTCGGTCTAGCCACCGAATTCCATCAGCTTAGAGTGGCTGACGATAGTATTGACAAGACTGCACTTAGGACTCCAGACGGATTCTTTGAATGGCTCGTCATGCCATTCGGTTTGACTAATGCACCCGCCTACTTCGTGGATTTGATAACTAGGGTGTTCAGGGAGTTCCTTAACAAGTTTGTGGTTGTTTTCGTGGATGATATTCTGATCTTCTCAAAGGATAAGGAAGAACATGCTAGACATCTCAAGGAAGTGATGGGTACGCTTAGAGCTCATCAGTTGAAAGCCAAGTTCTCCAAATGCCATTTTTGGAGAAAGGAAATTCGGTTTCTTGGACATATAGTTTTTAAGCAAGGCATAGCTGTGGATCCCGCGAAAGTGGTTGCAGTTCAAGACTGGAAAACTCCTAAGAATGCAACTGAAGTAAGAAGCTTTCTCGGTCTGGCAGGCTTTTATAAGAAGTTCATTAAGGACTTCGCAAAAATATCAGCCCCTCTTACTAAGTTAACAAAGAAGAATTTAGTCTTTGCATGGGACTTAGAGTGTGAGCTTGCTTTTCAAAAGGCTTGAGAGAACCCTTACCATGGCTCTAGTTCTAGCATAACCCGATGGGGTAAGATGTTTACCGTGTACACTGATGCATGTGGCACGGGATTAGGTGCTGTCTTGATGCAAGAAGGAAGAGTGATATGTTATGGGGGGTAGGCAACTTAAAGTTCATGAGAAGAACTATCCCACGCATGATTTGAAGTTGGAGATATGGTCTTTGTGAAAGTTCCTCCCTTGCGTAGTGTGGTTCGTTTTGGAGCAGTTGGGAAGCTAGCACCAAGGTTCGTAGGACCCTTCCCTATCATAGAGAGGATTGGGAAGATGGCTTATAAGGTGGAATTGCCCGAGAAGCTGGCCGAGTGCACAATGTTTTTCATGTCTCGCATCTCCGAAAGTGCCTACATGAGTCAGCCGAGGTAGTTGAGCCTAGCATTCTTGAAGACGTGGAGGTAGAGAAAGAGGCAACCCTATGGCGAGCTCCGATCCGTGTCTTGGGAACGGAGATCAAGAAGCTTAGGAATCGAGAAGTCAAGTTAGTCAAGGTTCAGTGGAGTGAAGCCGAAGAGGACGCAACTTGGGAAACCGAGGAGAAGATACGCGCGCTTCACCCATTTCTTTTAGAGGGTACATTCTCAATTTCTTTTCCTAATCAGCATATCTTTCTTTTGCTATCCATGGTTATCTTGTTTATCTTGTTATCTCGTTAACCTTGTCATGAGAACCTTAGGTAGAAACCCATTTGATGAAACATGTATTTGAAACATGTTATGCTTGATGTTTGCAAGTGGTTGCAAGTGGATACTCATGGATGCATGATACACATTAGGCACTAAGATCGGCTCACACACTTTCATATTGCATATGCATGAGTGCTTATACTTATTCATGGATGAAACTTGTTATGCTATCACGTGGATGTTGCATATGGATGAATGTCATGTGCACTCATGTAGAGATTATGAATTATGTTAGGAATTTGCATACATATGGACTCATTTCAATAACATACTTTGCATTAAGGAGGTTTACTGAATCAGTAACCGCCTGATTTTCGCATTAGATAAGTACATATACACACAACTCTCGCATATGATCATACAACATTTAGAATCTTTTAAGGACAATGACTGCTCGTGGATGATGTTTTGAGTAGATGGATGATGGATGGTAGGATACGTTCTTCCTAACTTGAAGATTTCGGGGACGAAATCCTTTAAGGTGGGGAGAATGTAACAACCCCTATTTTGAATAACATGTTATAACGTAAATCAAGGCAGAATTAAATATTAAAATCTGAATCAAGGGAAACGGGCTGTGCCATTGCGTTCGTCTTGGAAAAATACGCGAAATAGAGTCCGAGTTTTCGAGAATCGGAGTCCGTATGACCCAGTTATGGCCCATAGAAGTTTTCAGAAAATTCCAAGTTCAAAATTCAGCCCGAAATTCAAATCTGGAGCCAAGCAGACTGGGCGGGAAAATTTCCCGCCCAGCCCCCAAGTCGACTGGGGAGTCGACTTGGGAGTCGACACACCCCAGCTGGTGTCGACTGCCCAGTCGACACCCCTGTCGACCTGGGTGGTCGGGCCAGTTTGCCCTGGTGCACCTGCTGTCCCCTTTGAGTCATGTTTCTGGCCCAGTGACGAATTCTGATGGCTAGGATCTAAACTAGGATTAATCCTATGGCCTAAACTAACCTAAACTTCTATAAAAAGACCCTAAGACCTAGCCTAAACCCACACAAACCGATCCTACAACGAAGTTATGCCAAAATGCTCCCTAATCATGGCCTCCATCTTCATATCATGGCCTTCATCTTCATTCCTATGAGCTTGAGCATTCAAAGCTAGATCTAAGGCAAAAGTGCAACCTTTCTTCATCAAAACAAGGAGCTTCTTCTTATTCTCAAGGCTTTGTGTGGAGCTTACTATTTGGAGACTTCTAGTGTTGATAAATCATTCCTAGAGCTTCTACAACATCTCTATCTTGTTCTATCTTGTTCTAATCTTCATAGCCACGCTTTGTAAGCCCTATTCTACACTTAGATTTAAACTATGAACTTAAATGTGACATGTTGCAAGTTGAAATTGGGCTTAAGTGTAATGTTTACCTTAGATCTATCATTTTATGCATAGATCTATTCATGACTCCTTTGATCTATGATTATGCGACTATCACCTTGATTTTGGGGTAGAAAGCTATGAGCTTTATTTGGTGGTTATGCATAATGCAACATAGAACTTGGTAGTTATGCATAATGCAACATAGATCCTCTCATGATCTTTATGTTAACTTGCCTATGATGTTATGAACTATACGCTAATCACAAGTTATCACCCTATGTTAACTATGACCATGTTATCACCTATTTGCTAAGTTGATGTCATGCGTGTTTTGAGGCCAATAACCTTATATGCTAGTATGTTGAACCCCTTTTGCCTCAAATATCACCATGTTTAACTTGTGATAGACTTTGCCATCTTATGCCCAACTTGTCATATTCCTATGTTCCCCCTTTTGATCTATTTGTGTTGATGCGAACTTACGTGCGATGGGGTTACGTTATGGGTAAAATTAAATGACATGAAGCATGACTTGAAAATATGACATGTGATTATGCTTGAAAACATGAACGTGGACATGACATGTAGAAAACATGAAAGTGGCCAACTCGAGGTTGGGTTGAGTTTGTAGCATAAATCTACCCGGAACCGACCGGCTTAACTAGTAGCTACAAACAATAGGACCCAATGTGAGTAGTTGGTCATGTTGCGCTTAAAACCCGAGGTTAGACTAGGTTGTGGTGTAAAGCAACCCGGACCCGTCCGGCTTAACTAGTAACCACAACAAGGTCTAATGTGAGAGGTTGGGGTGCATTAAGTTAATTAATGCCACATGATAGGGTTAAGTCATGGACTACTTGAATACTTAACCAATTAAACACGATGGATTGGTAAGGTTAAGTCATGGACTACTTGAATACTTAACCAATTAAACACGATGGATTGGTAGGATTAAGTCATGGACTACTTGAATACTTAACCAATTAAACACGATGTATTGATAGGGTTAAGTCATGAACGGCTTGGATACACTTGACCAACTCAATACATGGTTAGGATAGGGTTAACCACACTTAAACCACTTGAAATCCTAGTTACGTGTTCCTTTTCAGCGGTAACCCACTAGGGAGTATCATGGATACCTTAGGACTAGGCTAGGGTGGGGCACGATTACTGGGCTGATTGTAAGAGACCAAAAGAGACGACTGAATGGTGCACCGGTTGTTCAGGCGGACCATGGTCGTGCACATTAAGTCCGGAGTTGAACATGGGCACTAGTAGGTTTAGACTGTGCGTGCTTGATTTGTGTCTGTGTTTTACACCTTAGGGCTGGATGCACCCTAGGGTGGACCTTGCACAGTTAACTACATTTCGTGATTAAGCCGTATGACACCGATACACGACGAGTTAGGCTTATAGGGAGCCGATCGACTAGACCGAGTAGTTGGACCTTGATTTAGGTCATCTCATGAGTTTGGGCCAATATTGGGCTAAGGGATCATTTCTTGTTTATACTTGACGTGGATTAGAATACTAGTACACTTGGTGCAACTTAACCTTGTATATGCGATGCCACTCTTATTAACTTTTCACCATTCCAGTTATCATCCTATGTTTCATCTCTGTTTTACATGTCTAGTTAACTTTATTAGTTTTTATACTAATAGTAGGTAGGACTTACCAGTCTTTTTGAATGACCTGTTTTCCTTTCGCCTCTTTTCTTCCGTTCCCCCCCCCCAAGGTTCTCAGGGTGGGAACGCTAGCACCTAGCTTGGATCTTTAGCTTGCTTTCTGGATAGCTCATGTACGGTTTGGACTTGAGCTCGCTATGGCTTTATCACGTCTACTTTGGGGATAGTTTACTTTATGTTATTTCCAGTTTCCAGTTTATGTTTCTAGACTTGTAGTAGTTGGAAAATAATGACTTAGTACTTTTGATGTAAGTTGACTATGGTTTTGAAATAGTAGTTTTATCCGCTGCTTTACTTACTCTGTTTTACTTATATATTCTGTCTTGTGATATCTTTATGCATGTTTACCTTATCCAACACCCCTCCAAAGCCAGTGTACTTGCAAGAATGGCCCTGGCGGAGGTTGGGTGTTACAGAAATTATTTGAAATTCGAATAGAATTGAAATTCGAATTAAATTGAAATAGAATTGAAATCGTTTTGAAATGAATTCGAATTGAAATTGAATAGAATTGAATTCGAATTGAAATTGAATAGAATTGAATCCGAATTGAAATTGAATAGAATTGAATTCGAATTGAAATTAAATTAATTTAAAATTCAAATTGAATTGAAAACGAATTGAAATTGAATTAAAAATCGATTTGAATTGAAATCAATTTGAAATGAATTTAAAACGAATTTGTAGGGGAAAATTCAATTTTGATTTGAAAAGGAAGTTGAAATCGTTTTGAAAACGAATTTAAAACGATTTATATAATAGGTTTTAAAGGGAAATCGACGAAGTATATATTATATATATTATATATATAATATAATGGACTGAATAGAACGCGCCGCGGCTGTTCGTGAATTTCGACCATTGACTTCAAATGGACATTGCGGGAGATCCGGGTCCGATCATTGAGCTTCGGTTTGATCGGACGATCCGGGTCCGTTGGAGTCATTCGTTGGCTCATTTACGCCCCATAGGGCGGGGAGGCGTATTGTTCAGGCACTATAATCCACTCCGTGTGGACCGGTCCTGTTGCTCCAAGGGGCAGTTGCGGTTGTTCCGGAGACATGGGCTAGATTGTCTCGAATTCAGTAGAGGACGATCCCTTGCCTCGGTTCACAGATGGGAATCCAACTTCCAATTCGTGACGTTTCAATTTTAGTTGTAATCCTATATATGGCGACATAGTGGGATGGGGCGCTTATGCCGCCTATGATTGATACTTATGATGTGAAGTTGTTTTATACACTATACACTTATAGTAATATCAAATAATGTGTTTTTGACGTATCAAGCATGCTTTGGCTATTATAAGGTAAAAACCCTATCCTCTGGCTTGCGTTGCATTGTGTGATGGGACCTGGGTCTTATAATAGCTTCATTTTTCTTTATTTAGCAGTGCGTTGTTTGTTTTATGCACTGGTATTCTTGGGAGGAAACCCGTTCCGTGTTATACGGCGTGGTCCCTTGATTTACCTAACTTTAAAATAAAGATTAATAACTGTTTTAGTTCTCACACCAGTCCCATGACTGAACTGGAGTTTATTGTTTTAACCTAAACTCCGGGTGCCCTTATTTTGACACGGGCAGCTAGTAGTTTTGTTTTTGCAGATCTATATTCACAGGATCCTGGTTTACAACTGGAATGATATCCGGAAAGCTTTGTATCCGTATATCTCCTTCAGTTGTGTATTGTATTATTTTCCACTGCTATGTAATGTATTGTAATCTCTGATATTATATAATGTCTAATATTTATCTATACTCTGTATATTCTTGTATTCTGATGGAATTGTTGTAATTAACAATGAAATGTTCTTCTGTCTGCGTTCTAATTTGTCGTTTTCTCAAAACAATCAGGCGTTTCGAACGGTCTTAATCGGTTTAGCGACTGATTCGGATCGAGCGAAATTCCTTGTCGTTACAGTAACACTACTAAAACACCAAATAATCAACCTCTAATGTAAAATACCATATGTAGCTCTTTGTGTCGCTTCAAACCAATGAATGTCTTCTTTTTGCTGATCACGGCTTATCTCTTTGTCAGAAATCAAAACTCTACGAAATTCTTGACTCAACAGTTGCCCCCTCCCTCAATCACAAAAACCTGTTTTTCAACAAAATCCCGTTTTGCAAATAACCCTGTGTCACTGTTGAGTCAATAACTCTCAAGCTCATTTGCAAATTCTAGAACCCGAACAACATATAAGAACGTCCGAAAATAACGGCGGAGTGGATCCCCATGTGAGAACTCTTTCTCACTCAAACTTTTTTACAATTAAATATGTTCTAGGTTGCAGACGGGGATTAATATCCCCCGACGCTATTTATTGTACAAACCATAGTTGTTTGTTTAGATTGTATCGTGGAAATTTGGATTGTGGTTGTAAAATTGATTGTGAATTAATGGTGGGATTGTTTGAATTGGTTGTGATTATTGTGTATGGCGCGAGCCAGTATCAAGAGAGGGGTAATGCTAGACATTACTCCAGTTCTAATATCGTGTCGTTATAATGCCAAAATTTTCTGAAATAAATATTGTTTATTAAAAATGTAATTTTTAATGTGTATATGAATTGTATAAAACATTCATGTGTTAAATAAAATGTTTGAACAATAAAAATATCCTTTTTATTGAATGTATGAACTATATAAAATAGTCAAGTGTTGAAATAAATATTTTATCGTTAAAAATATAATTTTTAACGTATAAATGAATGGCGTAAAATTCTCCTGAAATGAAAATAAATATTCATTTATGAATCGGATGATTTGTTCATGTACACCCATTTAACTGACATTGATTGGGATGATAAATTTTTACACATCGCCCAACTGCACAAATAATATTCAATATTTGTTGGTTGAAACCCCACAGGGGTATTGGGATGATATTTGGCGTACACTAATCCCAATTGTTTAGTTGTATGTCAATCGATTGGTTAACAGATTGTTGTAAACGTTAATTATTTATATTTAATGCTTATGCGATTGTGTAATGCACTTTGGATGATGGAAGATTGGTTATCATTGGTGTTGTATACATGTGTTGTATGAAATCCATATAAATAAATTATATGGTAATTGATTGGGTTTGATTCTAAATCAGAAAGAACGAATATTTTAAAATAAGGAATATTATAAAATAACGAATATTTTAAAATAATATTCAGTAAAGGATCAAAATGTGAATTTGATGTCCGATTTTGGATGGACATGGAAATATTAAAATATATAAAGCCGCATTGATTAGATATGCGCCATTTTAACGCGAATGATATTTATATCGATTTTATTCATTTTTATAATGAATATCGAAAAGGAAATGATTTCAAAATCTGATACTTTGAAAATATTTTCATTTAAATATTATAATGATAAGGAGTATTCAATTTTGATTTAAAATTGAAATGAAAGTGGGAATTGTTTTTAAAACGAATTTATAAAATATGTTTTGAACATAATATATTATATATATATATGTATTAATGGCTTGAATAGAATGCGTCGCGCCGCTACCATTCACAAATTTCGACCATTGACTTCGAATTGACATTACAAGAGATTCGACCGTCGGATTCTCCTAAAAAGAAACCGTTGGGTTCGTATCAAAAAGAGCTTTCCAACGGATATAAGAGATTTGAAATCTAATGGTTGGATTTGGAATTATATCCAAATCAAATTAGGAAAAGGTTGTTATGGATGCAGTTCGGTGGCCATTGTTTGAAACTGACTGTACGAGCCTTGATAAAATTGTTAAAAATATTAATAATTTGTGTAAAATCATAATAAATGATTTGGAAAGAATTTGGATGAATAATTCCACGTTTGTTAAGATAATTTTTTTTTCAAAATGAACTAGTTATTAACTAGAAAGATAATCCAATGTTTTTAAATAAATTGGATTCGTGAATGGTTTTAATCTAACCAGAATTTTCCAATGTATGAATTGGAATGGATTTGAATCGAAATCATCTTCAGGATATTTCGATATTGGATTCCGTGACTATACGGATATTGTGGAGGAATTTGGAAGATAAATATATATCGTTATTCCCCATACGATACGTGTTGGTTTCAGAATTTGATATTGAATGTAAGGGGGCATATAATTTCTGTTTAGAGCCTTATATTTAATATCGAATTGGATTTTGGGTTTGTCGTGAATGGTGTCTTCAGTAACTATGTTCTTAAACCCTGTGAAAAGAATAAATCCTTTAATTAAGATTATTGGAGTTTCCAGTTATACTTAGTAATTGGAATAAAATGGAATGTGAATTGGGTTTATTATGAACTGTGTTTTTAACGACATTCGTTCTTTAACCCAATTAACAGTGAAATGTGATTTGGGATATATAAATCATTCATTAAGATTTAATGGAAATTTTCCAAAGTAAAGTTTTCCAATTTAATGTATTAAATTGGAATTGAATGATATTCGATTTGGTGATAATCGAGATATGCTTCTATAGAGGAAGACTGTTACTATGTATGGAATCTAAAAGGTTTTGTTGTTATTACATTTATATTATTAGTCGGATATGGAAATTTATATCGATTATATATTGATCTGTTTCCCGTGAAGATTCCATAATTATTGGAATGTGATTTTGGGTTTATCGTGAACTGTATTTTAAATGACATTGGTTCTTTAACCCAGTTAAAGACAGGATTACATGTCTAGCATTGTATTTCGAACTATATTGTTGATCTTTGCTAAATATATATCGGTTTGGTGGCGGAGAATTTATTCTCTTGCTTAACACCCTTCTCTGTGACGTATGAGCTTAAAGGTTATATATTGGTAGAAATCAGCAGTACGGTGTAGATTGTTGATGTGGCATGTTAATGATTGTTGGAAGAATAAAACTAAGTAGAATTTTAATGAATCTTTAATTAGATTGAAATGAGAATGTGATAATTTAAATTATCAAACTTGGGAAATGATCGAGAATGGAGCACTACCAGTTTTACTCCAGGCGATAGTTAAATCTTTAATTAGATTTGAACGTGAAATGGTAATTAAATTTACCGATAATACCATGGGTGTTAGATATGGGGTACTACCAGTATTGCTCCATGGGATGAATAGGTTGGGATTGAGATTAATAAATAAATGATTACTTCAGTAAGGCTCGATAATCCCGACTAGTTGGTGAACCTTAGTTTGGTTTTGAATTGATATACAAAGGAAGATTAAAGAATAAATTTAAAAGAATTTATTTTTGATAAAATTAATGGGAACCTTTCCCTAAAGATGTGAATATTTGAATAAAAGAATATTCTTAATTGGAATGAGGCGTATGATGTGTTTTTATAGCACTTGCTTATTGATTGTAAAATACGCGGGTTATTCGGAAAGACCGGGTTTAACCCATTTTGAATAATCAATACGAGACTAAAAGTCGACGATGAAGACGGTGGTTGAAGACCAGAGATCTTCACATCATTTGGACAATTATTGATGTCTTGATTGGGTCATACACCCAAGACAAGTTAATAAGTTGTGATCGTCTAGATGTACTTGGAGATCGACCGGATATACGAGGGAGAATCTCCTGTATTGGACATATGGGACAAGGAATAAGGTGCCTTCGGTTTCGTTCAGACCTAGAATGGACTTGTAAATGGATGTGTGTCTGACATTGGATTTCCTTTTGAATTGATTGTTTTCAATTAAATATATATATTTTTGGTGGCGGAGTATTTATTCTCTTGCTTAACATCCTTCTCTGAGACGTACGAGCTTATATGTTATATATCGATAGACATCAGTTGTATGGCGTGAATTGTTAATGTGGCTTTCTTAGATGCAAATGATCAAGGCTTTTGTTGAAAAGAAGAGTCTTGTGATTGATGATCAAAGCACGACTTTAATTAGCATAGCTTTGTGTATAGCGTTAATTCGCGAGCCTCACACCCTGGTATGGACCAGAAACGAGAGAGGACCCCAGGGAGGACATGCGTTTCCTTTTAGCTATGAGTGGTGTCATGGTATGGAGCCCAGACATTTTACACATGTGGATGTTGCATATTATTTGATGGATAGCGAGGCACCTTAGATTTGGGTCCCTAGGGGCTCTAGATACGGTCGACATACTGACCAGATTTACGCCCTATAGGGCGGGGAAACGCATTGTTCAGGAATAACCAATCCACTAATGTATGTGTGGACCGTCCCTGGCGCTCCTAAGGGCTTGACTGAGTACTTGCCCGGAGGTTTGGGCTAGAGAGTCTCGAATTCGATAAGGACGATCCCTTGCCTTGTTTCATGATGGAAATCCAAATTTCCAATATGACATTTCGGTTTCAGTTGTAAAACTGGTATAGCAACATGATATATGGTACCCATTCCGTCTATGATTGATACATTTGCATTTGAAGTTGATTTCTTCACTTATAGAAATAATAAAAGATGAAATTTCATGTATCAAGCATTCTTTGGCTATTATAAGGTAAAACTCTATCCTCCGGCTTGTGTTGCATTATGTGATGGGATCCGAGTCTTATAATAGCTTCATTTTTCCAAAAAGTATTGCGCTATTTGTTTTGTGCACTAGTATTCTTGGGAGAAAAACCCGTTCTGCGTTATACGGCATGGTCCCTTGATTTACTTTATTTATAAAGTAAAGTTTTAAATAATTGTTTTAGTTCTCACACTAGTCTCATGACTGACCTGGAGTTTATTGTTTTAACCTAAACTCTGGGTGCCCATATTTTCCACACGGCCAGCTAGTAGTTTAGGTTTTGTACATATTATTTTCACAGGATCCTGGATTTACAACTGGAGCTATATTCGGAAAGCTTCGTATCTGTGTATCTCTTTCAATTGTGTTATGTATTATTTTTCCGCTGCTTTGTAATTTAAATCTCTGATATTTTTCTGTTGTATATTATTTATTTTTACTCTGATATCTTTTACTCTGATGTAAATTTTTGTAATAGCAATGAAATGTTCTATTGTTTGTGTTCTGATTTGTCGTGTTCTCAACTCAATCTGGGGTTTCCCTTACGGTTGAGTTTGGGTCGCTACAGTTTGGTATCAGAGCTTTGGTTTACAAAGCTCGAGAACAAGACACATTAGAACCAAACGAAAGAATTCATCAGAGATTGGATTAGTAATATCCAATAAGAATGACACGTTAGAGATGGGATCAGTAGTATCCTAGAATGAGTTTCAAAGAGTGTTATTTTTATAATAAAAATGACAAAAAAATGTTTTGAAAATTTAAACCTTATTATACGTATTTAAGTATTTTATTTTAAATTAATTTTGGGCTATCGGGTATATAAAGATTTTAATATACGTCTGATCCACGTGTATACGAAGCCTCAAATATACTGGATAGATATAAAATCATTCTCTAGTCGCTCGGAGATGATTCTGATGATGGCATGTCATCATTAACATTTATGTTCGAGTTTCGAAAGTGGGTATCCATATATTTCCAATTGACTGTTGTGAGAACCAAAACTAGATAGGGTTAATCTTTGTGATTTGACACTAAAAATATGATTTTTGAATATATATACAAAAGTAATATGTTTTGGAAATTTAATTCACTAATCGATTGCTGGTTGTGATGCTTTGTTAATTAATAAAACCAATAAGAGAATAATAGGAAAGTTTACTCAAATCGAATCAAATATTGAATTGAATTGAAAATTGATTGAAATTGCATATATGTACATGTATATATAATGAACAGGTCATAGCATGGAAGCTAAGAAGAGGAATAAAATTGTATGCCTGACAAATAGGTACATGTTTATTGTATTTCTTTGATTTTGATGATTTTATGAGCCAATTGGCTAGCTGCTTGGCTTTTTCTTTTACTTTTGGGCTGATGAGGATCCTGTGAGGCAATTTGCAGTTTTAAATACCAACCCGTACAAAGGAGGTTATGGCGAAATTTTTCGAAAATTTAGGGTGTTAGCCAAATTTTTGAGAAATTAGAAAATTCTTAGAAACTAAAAAAGTTAAAGAATGAAAGCCAGAATGAAAGTTGATTTGGTTAGTTAAACAACTTTCAGCTCCGTTCCTTTTCAAGGACGAAAAGATTTTAAGTGGGGGAGATTGTAATAACCCAGATTTTCAGAACCAATTTAAAATTTTTATTTTAGCAATTTTAACGGATTTTGAATATTTAAAATGTTTTATTTTAAATAATAACGACTAAAAATTTATTTAAATCGAAGTTAGAACGTATAAATTTATTTTAATTATAAAATGAGCCTAAAATGGCGTGGTAGTTTGAAAATTCGATTTTAAATTTCAAATGAATGTACATGATTCAAAATAAATCGGATTTCAGTAATACCCGAAATATTTAATCTGTTTAAATATATCTTTCTAACGAATGTGAAAAATTTAGATTTCATTATATAAATTGAAAGTTATGTCTAGTTTAAAATTCAAAATAGTCGCTATGGAATTTATATATATATATATATATATATATATATATATATATATATATATATATATATATAGCCCTTAAAAATAGCCATTTTGCAAACGACCTCCGTTTTCGACGAAACCACTCTTGTTGGATCCGGAATGTCAAATTATTGCAAGGTTTCAAATTTCATAATTTTTGGAATTAATATGTGAGCGCAGTGAATTAAAACGCGTTTGGTAATTTCAGTTTGAATTTAGGGTGCGTTTTTTACATGACCCTATTAAGTTTCAAAATTAGGCTCACATCCGGTCATAAACTTATTATAAATTAGGTCCCTATTTTTTAAAAATAGGTAAAAAAATTTAATTTTCTTTATGTAAATTCGTATTTAAATAAAACACAGGAACGTTAAAAAAATCAGGCCAAAAAACCATCAAAAACGATGTCAAAATCAACAAATACACAAAAAACAGCGAAATGCAGTAAAATGCATCTACAGATGCACATTTTTCAAATAATTGCATAAATGTATGCATCTATTTCAGTTCTGTGTCAAAACAGCAGCATACATGCATACATGTATGCAGATTTCATGGAATACATGCATTATTTCATGCAACAATTCAATTTATGCATGGAAAACAAGCACTTGCGTATATATGCATACAAGAACGTATTTATGTAGAAAATCCGCATACAAGTATGCACATAGTGCCACGACTTCGGTCTTCAAAAAATTCTTGCATATAAGTATGCACTTATTCTAAATTAGTGCATAATTGTATGCAATTATTCAGAATGTGTGCACACATTATTGCATGCCTATTCAAATAGTTGCATACTTGTATGCAACTATTGCCAATAGTTACAGACAAGTATGCAACATTTTTTTTATTGGACTTCCGAGAACATTTGCAAATTTTTGAAAAAAATATATATATATGGCAGCGCATTTTTTTTTACAAAACACGTAAACCACGCATGGATCTGAAGAAAAGGCGGAAGTTCCTGGAAAAAAGGCAGGCGACAGCAAAAAGAGGGACCGGATTTAAAACTTTAAAACATAAGGGACGTGAGCTGTATTAACTTTGAAAATAGGTATATGTGCCTAATTTTCACTTGAATTTAATCAACTGGAAAATGACCATTTTTCAAATGGTCTCCAAATTCAAAAAAATTAGTTTTGTTAGGACCATATCGTCAAAACATAGCTAGATTTATTTTTTTGGAATTTTTGGAGTCAGTATGTGATCTCGGTAAATTAAAATGTACGTTGAAATCAATTTTGAACGTTATATTAATTTATAATTTAATTTAAATGAAAACTGATCGAAACAGTCAAATTGGCTCACATGACATATCCCATTGTGTTCGGAATGGGGGTAATTAGCTAGGGACGATAGTCATTGGGTTCGATTTGGAGTTAGAATGAAAAAGTTACTTTTTTGGAATTAAATAATAAGGATTTTCATTTAAAGGACCAACTTTGAAAAAAAAATTGGTGAAAAGTTTCAAAATTAGGGAGAACGACACATTTACGCTAAAAGTGGAATTCGGGGGGCCCACTATCCTTTCCCCATTTACACTAGCATTTGTCCTTCTCATTAAATTCTAAACTTTCCACACTTTTCACCAATTTTTTTGTAAAGTTTGTCCTTCTCCCTATTTTCCACTTAAATAAATATATAAAGTCAACCCTCTCATTCATCGTTCAGGCAAGGGAGAAAAAAAAAAGAAAACCCTCCCTTCCTTAGCCGGCCGCTGCCTCCTCTAGCCCGCCGCTGCTCCTCCACCGCCGCCCCCTCCTTCTCCTCTCTCTCCCCTCCCTCCTCTCCTCTCTCTTCTTCTTTAATTTGTAAAAACCCTAAGCCCCAAATCCTAAATCCACCAACCACCACCACCGTGAACCCCACCGGCGCACCCCCTCCCCTCCCCCAGGCCTGACCGCTGCCCGCGTCGGCTCTGGCCACCCCAGCTCCCCTCCCCCCTCCCCCGGTCACCAAAAACTCATTTTTCACAAAAATCCCGTTTTGCAAATAACCCCTGACACTATTTCGCCAATAACTCTCAAACAATGCGCTTTTGGCCAAAACTCCAGTACCAAAATCGAAGAGCACGATTTTCTCTTCGATTTGAGTATATGAAAGTCAAATTTTGGATTGCGGAGTTGTTCAGAAAACACGTCCAAAGTCTGTTGTCCAAATACTATCTTTTCGCAAATTCTGGTAAAATGGAGCTTTTTCGGGAAAAAGCCCACTAGGCGAAAGTTGTACGGAATGGCGCGTTTAATCTAGTCAAAAGACCGTATGAAGATTGGAGCTCGTTTGCAAATTTTGGAACCAGAACAACAAATCAGAATGTTAGAAAATAATGACGGAGTGGATCCCAATGTGAGAATTCTTTCTCACTCAGACTATTTTACAGTTAAATATATTCTAGGTTGCAGACGGGGCTTAGTAGCCACCGACACGATTTATTGTACAAACCACAGTTGTTTGTTTGGATTGTATTGTGAAAATTCGGATTATGGTTGTAAAATTGATTGTGAATTGATTGTGGGATTGTTTGAATTGGTTGTGATTATTGTGTATGGCGCGATCCAGTATCAGGAGAGGGGTAATGCTAGACATTACTCCAGTTCTAATATTGCACAGTTATAATGCTGAAATTTTCTGAAATAAATATTGTTCATTAAAAATATAATTTTTAATGTGTATATGAACTGTATAAAATATTCATGTGTTGAATAAAATGTTTGAACAATAAAAATATCATTTTTATTGAATGTATGAACTATATAAAATAGTCAAGTGTTGAAATAAATATTTTATTGTTAAAAATATAATTTTTAACATATAAATGAATGGCACAAAATTCTCCTAAAATGAAAATAAATATTCATTGACAAATCAGACGATTTGTTTATGTACACCCATTTAACTGACATTGATTGGGACGATAAAATTTTACACATCGCCCAACTACACAAATAATATTCAGTATTTGTTGGTTGAAACCCCACACGGGTATTGGGATGATATTTGGCATACACTAATCCCAATTTTTTAGTTGTATATCAATCGATTGGTTGACAGACTGTTGTAAGCGTTAATTATTTATATTTAATGCTTATGCAGTTGTGTAATACACATGGCTGATTAGTTATCATTGGTGTTGTATACATGTGTTGCATGAAATCCATATAAATAAATTATATGGTAATTGATTGGGTCTGATTCTAATTCAAAAAGAACAAATATTTTAAAATAAGGGATATTATAAAATAACTAATATTTTAAAATAATATTCAATAAAGGATCAAAACGTGAATTTGATGTCTGATTTTGGATGGACACAAAAATATTGAAATATATAAAGCCGTATTGATTTCATATGCACCACCTTAACGCGAACGATATTTATATCAATTTTATTCATTTTTATAATGAATATCGAAAAGGAAATGATTTCAAAATCTGATATTTTGAAAATATTATCTTTTAAATATTATAATGATAAGGAGTATTCAATTTTGATTTAAAATTGAAATGAAAGTGGGAATCATTTTTAAAACGAATTTAAAAAATACGTTTTGAATGATATACATATTATATATATATATATTTTTTAATGGCTTGAATAGAACACGTCGCACCGCGACCGTTCACGAATTTCGACCATTGACTTCGAATTGACATTACGGGAGATTCGACCATCGAATTCTCCTAAAACTGGAACTGTTGGGTTCGTATCGAAAAGAGCTTTCCGGCGAATATAAAAGATTTGAAATCTAAAGGTTGCTATGGATGCAGTTCGGTGGCCGTTGTTGGAAACCTATTGTACGGGCCCTGATAAAATTATTAAAAATATTAATAATTTGTGTAAAATCATAATAAATGATTTGGAAAGAATATGGATGAAAAATTCCACGTTTGTAAAGATAAAAATATATTTTTTATCAAAATGAACTAGTTGTTAACTAGAAAGATAATCCAATGTTTTTAAATAAATAAATTGGATTTGTGAATGGATTTTATCTAATCAGAATTTTCCAATATATGAATTGGAATGGATTTGAATAGAAATCATCTTCGGGATATTTCAATATTAGATTCCGTGACTATACGGATATTGTGGAGGAATTTGGAAGGTAGATATATATCGTTATTCCACATACGATATGTGTTGGTTTCAGAATTTGATATTGAATGTAAGGGGGCATATAATTTCTGTTTAGAGCCTTATATTTAATATCGAATTGGATTTTGGGTTTGTCGTGAATGGTGTCTTCAGCAACACTGTTCTTAAACCCTGTGAAAAGAATAAATCTTTTAACTAAGATTATTGGAGTTACCAGTTATATTTAGTAACTGAATAAAATGGAATGTGAATTGAGTTTATTGTGAACTGTGTTTTTACGACATTCATTGTTTAACCCGATTAACAGTGAAATGTGATTTGGAATATATAAATCTTTCATTAAGATTTAACGGAAATTTTCCAAAGTAAAGTTTTCCAATTTAATATAGTAAATTGGAATTGAATGGTATTCAATTTGGTGATAATCGAGATATGCTTCTGTGGAGGAAGACTATTACTATATATGGAATTTAAAACCCTTTGTCGTTATAACATTTATATTACTAGTCGGATACGGAAATTGGTATCAATTATATATTGATCTGTTTCCCGTGAAGATTCCATAATTACTGGAATATGATTTTGGGTTTATCGTGAACTGTATTTTAAATGATATTGGTTCTTTAACCCAGTTAAAGACAGGATTACTTGTCTAGCATTGTATTTTGAACTGTATTGTTGATCTTTGCTAAATATATATCTGTTTGGTAGCGGAGAATTTATTCTCTTGCTTAACACCCTTCTCTGAGGAATATGAGCTTAGAGGTTATATATTGGTAGAAATCAGTGGTACGGTGCAGATTGTCAATGTGGAATGTTTGTGTTTTCCAAAGTTAAGTAATCATTGAACAATGATCGTTGGAAGAATAAAACTAAGTGGAGTTTTAACGAATCTTTAATTGGATCGAAATGAGAATGTGAAAATTTAAATTAGCAGATTTGGGAAATGATCAAGATTGGAGTACTACCAATTTTACTCCATGCGATAGTTAAATCTTTAATTAGATTTGAACGTGAAATGGTAATTAAATTTACCGATAACGCCGTGGGTATTAGATATGGAGTACTAACAATTTTGCTCCATGGGATGAATAGGTTGGGATTGGGATTAATAAATAAATGATTACTTCAATAAGTCTCGATAATCCCGACTAGTTCGTAAATCTTAATTTGGTTTTGAATTGATATCCAAAGGAAGATTAAAGAATAAATTTGAAAGAATTTATCTTTGATAAAATTAATGGGAACCTTTCCCTAAAGATGTGAATATTTGAATAAAAGAATACTCTGAATTGGAATGAGGCGTATGATGTGATTTTTAGCACTTGATTATTGATTATAAAATACGCGAGTTATTCGGAAAGACCGGGTTTAACCCATTTTGAATCATTAATACGACGACTAAAAGTCGAAGATGAAGGCGGTGGTTGAAGACCGGAGATCTTCACATCATTTGAATGATTACTGATGTCCTGATTGGGTCGTACACCCAAGACAAGGTAATAAGTGGTGATCGCCCAGATGTACTTGGAGATCAACCAGATATGCGAGGGCCTCTCTCCTGTATTGGACATATGGGACGAGGAATAAGGTTCCACCGGTTTCGTTCAGACCCAGAACGGACTTGTAAATGGATGTGTGTCTGAAATTGGATTTTGTTCTGTATTGATTGATTTCTATTAAGTATATATCTGTTTGGTGGCGAAGAATTTATTCTCTTGCTTAACACCCTTCTCTGAGACGTACGAGCTTAGAGGTTATATATCGATAGACATCAGTTGTATTGCACGAATTGTCAGTGTGGCATGTTGAGATGCAAATGATCAAGGCTTTTGTTGAAAAGAAGAATCTTGTGGTTGATGATCAAAGCACGGCTTTAATTAGCATAGCTTTGTGTATAGCGTTAATTCGCGAGCCTCACACCTCGATATGAACCATAAACGGGAGAGGACCACAGGGAGGACATGCGTTTCCTTCTAGCTAGGAGTGATGTCATGGTATAGAGCTTAGACATTTTACTCATGTGGATGTTGCATATTATTTAATGGATAGTGAGGTACCTCAGATTTGAGTCCTTAGTGGATCTTGATACGGTCGACATACTGACCAGATTTATGCCCCATGGGCCGGGGAAATGTATTGTTCAGGAATAACCAATCCAATAACGTATGTGTGGACCGACCCTGGTGCTCCTAAGGGCTTGACTGAGTACTTGCCCTGAGGCTCGGGCTAGAGAGTCTCGAATTTGGTAAGGACGATCCCTTGCCTTGGTTCATGATGGAAATCCTAATTTCCAATACGACATTTTGGTTTAATTTGTAAAACTAGTATGGCAACATGATACATGGTACCCATGTCGTTTATGATTGATACATTTCTATTTGAAGCTGATTTCTTCACTTATAGTAATAATAAAAGATGAAATTTCACGTATTAAGCATTCTTTGGCTATTATAAGGTAAAACTCTATCCTCAGGCCTGCGTTGCATTATGTGATGGGACTTGCGTCTTATAATAGCTTCATTTTTCCAAAAAGCATTGCGCTAATTGTTTTGTGCACTGGTATTCTTGGGAGAAAACCCGTTCCGTGTTATACGGCGTGGTCCCTTGATTTACTTTATTTTTAAAGTTAAGTTTTAAATAACTGTTTTAGTTCTCACACCAGTCCCGTGACCTAGAGTTTATTGTTTTAAACTAAACTCTAAGTGCCCATATTTTCCAAAAGGGAAGCTAGTAGTTTTGGTTTTGCAGATATTATTTTCACAGGATCCTGGATTTACAGCTGGAGCTATATTCGGAAGGCTTCGTATCCGTGTATCTCTTTCAGTTGTGTTATGTGTAATTTTTCAGCTGCTTTGTAATTTAAGTCTCTGATATTTTTCTGCTGTATATTATTTATTTTTACTCTGATATCTTGTACCCTGATATAAATTGTTGTAATAGCAATGAAATGTTCTATTATTTGTGTTCTGATTTGTCGTGTTCTCAACTCAATCCGTACTTTCCCTTACAGATGAGTTTGGGTCACTACACAAATTCTTCATTATCAAATTTTATTACAAGTCATATATGCAACGAGAGGATAAGGTTTGGAGGAGCATATTCTTGGTACTTCAAGATATATTACAAACAATGAAGGAGCACAAGCTAGTAATAAAGATTATATAATACATAAAATACATGACAACCTCCTGAGTTATTAGTTGTTGTCGTCAGCCGATCCAAATTTCCTACCATAACTCATCGGGTATAAGATTGCATATGAGATAGTGACTGCTATTGAATAGATATTCATATCATAGTCATTAGAAAGATTCACACATTATAAAAGACAAATGCAGAACTTAAAAAAGAAAACTTCTACGCAATAATACTTGGGTAAGTAAAAATAGCGTGTAATTTGCCTAATGCTTTTAGTCACAAGGGATCTGGCACAGGGCAAATTCTTGCTATTTTGCATGGCCTTCATGAGAGGTATGAAGCTGTAGGGGCGGGCATAAACCGCACCGCCATACGGAAATCGCCCGCACCGAACCGTAAAAGTGGTGTAGTAAACTGGACTGGATCTTCTCTTTAAAGCAAAAACCCCAAACTGAACCGACCCGGAGTGATGCGGTCCGGTTGCAGTTTGAGCTATTAACCCAACTGTAGCGCCCCGCCTCTATACCCACTATCGTCCGGTTCATTTCAGAGAAATGTCGCAGACCATAACGGAGAATGAGGTTTGTGAAGGGCGACCGATTGTATGATTGCTCCATGTGAGGAATGCACATCGAATTCTGATACCGATTAAAAATTTTGACATGACCATTCGGCACATAGGGCAACTACACAACGGCTATATGCAATCCGGAAAGCAGTATAAAATAGCCAACAACAACAATATAAATATTGTATATCTCAAAACTAGACACAGAATAATCATATCACAAAGTAGGAATAGATATGTATAAACCAAGAATGTGTACAACAAACAAGTGGTCAACAAAGATCCACTAATACATGTACCAAGATCTACATAAAAGAATATGTACACTACGAGATAATTTCATAGGTACAAAAGTACATAAAACTGCAGAGACAGAGTAGCAAGCTGAAAGCGGAAGATCAATCCTGCTATGAGTCCCAGAGGAGTACCTAAAATGACTCGGCCTGACCCGAGTATTATTTATAAGGAAATAAACAATAAAATGATCAGTCTAGCTGTACTTATCAAATAAACGGAGATAACAAGAGATATAACACAGGATGACATGATTCTACTAATAACATCTAATCATAACTAAATATGAAACATAGCATGTCAACACAACTATCTCTAAATAATCTCCTAGTTATTGTGGATTACAACATTCCAATAATCATAAATCATCCAGAAATCATAAATCATCAAGAAATCATAAATCACCAAGAAATCATAAATCACCAAGAAATCATAAATCACCAATTAATCATAAATCATCAAGTAATCATAAATCACCAAGAAATCCTAAATCATCAAGACATCATAAATCACCAAGAAATCATAAATCATCAAGAGTTCATAAATCACCAAGACATCATAGAAAACATCACCAAGAGGCAGGCCTGTTCACCAAGATGAGATACGATCTCTAGGTAGCGAACCCATAAGTTTGAGCCGAAGCTTTCCACGGTGCCGGGCTGCCGAAGCTCCCCACCATGCCCGGGTTGTGACCCCGGAGAGAGGAAATCATAAATCATAGAAAATCATATAAAGTTGGACCGAAGTCTCATAGATGAAGGTCACAAATCGTATATTCCCACTCGGGCGATCGTGAACCAAACAACTATGTCATAGAGGCGGATACCATGGATCCGGCCGAATAGAAATTACTTCGAGCTAGTGAATATAAGAAAATAGCAACATGTCCCATAACCACACGCTATTCTCGAATATTTACGAACCCGTAATTGGTTTCTATTCAAAATAGAGAAAATCATAGAAGGAGCATTGCCACGGTTTTCATTCGGACGAGTCCAAGAATAACCATCGAAGCAAAAGAAAGGGTTCATAGTCCTTGATTTTACTAAGACGTTTAATTAGATTTCTCATACGAATGAGGAAAAGGTTTATAAAATATATACTAGTAGATTTGAAGAAGGTTCATAAAACGATTTCATAAATTAGCTTCGTATAATGAAGTAAGATTGGAAACCATTTTAGTACAAGAATTTGATATCTACTAATAACATAAAATCTCTTTATATAACTTCAAAGTGGCAATAAACAATAGTACGATTGCCGAGGCAATCGATCAAGAGGGTTCACGTCACAATGACGTGATCTCAAATCATAAACTCAAATCACGACAACATACATGAAATCAAGGGATAACGGTTGTAATTTCGATCAACGAACGAATCGAAATCCCAAACTAGCACCCGAAGGTTTTAAACTACATCGGAATAGACTCGAAGGATATCGAGTCGATAATTCACGTTTTAGAGGCATGAATCATCTTAACAAGAGTATACGGGCCTTAGAATGATCACTTATTCAATTCACATCGTAAACAAATGTGAATCGGCCAATAAGGATCAACATTGGAAGAATCATATGAAAATCAAAGTCGAGGAATCGAGATGCAGAAATCTGCGAACCAGAGAAACTGACAAGTCATAAACGAAGTCGAAATGGGTCGAAACTTGGCCGGGAATGAGCTCAAACGATACTAAACTATTGACCGTGGTCCACTGGTCAATAGCAGTTTCAGGCAGACAGACGTCTGTCACTGCAGTGACAGACGTCTGTCACTGCAGTGACAGACGTCTGTCACTGCAGGAAGCAGTTTTTTTATTTTTCCCGAGAGCCGAGACAGACGTCTGACCCTTTTTGGTCAGACGTCTGAGCTGTAGCAATTATTTATTTTCTCCCCCAAACATTGACAGACGTCTGTCCCCCTCCCGGACAGACGTCTGAGCTATAGTATGGCCATTTTTGCTTAGGAAAAGAGGTGCAAATAGTTCTCGAACGAGCCCCGGACCAATGGTGATGGTATATGGTGATTTCTAAGTGAAAACGAAGCATCTAAGGCTTACCGAAACATCATATAACACCAACAAACATGCACACACAACACGAACATGAGATTGCTATGATTTCGATTATATATTCGAAAATGAACTAATTCTCTAACCAAAGCAAATCAAATGTTATTCAAGCTAGAACACGGTTGTTTGGCAACGCTAAAGGGAAACTATAAGGATATGTGTGCACATAAGAACTTCACCTATAACATGCACAAACATTCACACAAGATATTTGCAATGATTCTTGGTTATATACTCCAAAACGACCAAATTACCTAACCAAAGCAATCAAATGCAATATAAGTCAATTGTGAAGTCTTAGAACTTTGTCGGGGGACAATGGAGCTTCACAACAACGCCAAAACAACAAGCAACATATTCGACACTATTTTTATGTGGCCGTAGATCAAAAAAGCGTTGCCGTAGGCCATTTTTTCAAATAGGCAACACCAGGGGGGCGTGGCATCCGCGGCCGTTGCATTAGCCACCTAAGGCAACACTTTTGCCCATCTACGGCCACGGAAAGAAAGTGTTGCATTATAGCCATAATGCAACACTATTTGCACGTAATGCAACACTATTCAGCGTTGCCTTAAGCATTAGTTAGGGCCTGGCTTTCAGTGCCGCCACGTCAGCTGTCTACGTGTCACACGACAGGTCATCTCTCCATGTCAGCACTCCACGTGTCACATGCCACACCAGCTATCCACATCAGCTGTGGGGTCCACGTGCGACGGGTAAGCAATTATATTTAATGTAATGCAACACCACTACAATATGTAATGCAACACCATTACAATGAAATGCAATATCAATAAAAGCTAACGCAACAGTAGAAGAAGGAAAATGCAACACTAATTTGATAGAAATACAATGCTTTAATTAAATATTTTGCAATACAGGTTTTGTACAAGAAACTCATCCAAAGCAATTGTTTTAATTATCCAAATATCAAAACTCAAAAATCAGCTACACCGTTTTGTTCATTGTATACACTAAGCTCGAACTACTTCAAGAATAGGTGCACGGCATAAGGGACATTATCCTGATCCATTCCTGGCAATTCTTTAGCGAATTCTGAACATGTACACATGTGTCCACACCTGCAAAATGTATTACTCATTTATATATATGAATCATACATATGCAGCAATCCGATTGCAATAGGAAATATATATATGTATGTTAGTATGTACCTATATATGAATCATATATATGCATCAATCCGATCTGCAAAATGTATCCCTCTGCCTTCCAGAATTAAATATGCACCTGATCAAATGATAACAAGTTATTTGATAAGTGGTGGCATCGAATGGCCATTGGCCTTCTTACTAAAATGTTATGAACACAATTATTATAATTGACTTACTGACCATTGGCGATTGGTCACTCATGCCAGCCAACAAATAAGCAATTTCATATGGCCATTCGTCTTCTGAGCAAAAAGTTTTCAGTTCCCATATTACTGCCACGTACAGTGTGTCACTTCATATACTGTCAAGCTTCAGAAGCATATCGTCATCTACATCTTCAACTCCTAAACAAAACTCCATCGTCAAAAGTTAAAAAAAAAACAATGGAGGACTCTTCACTATGCATCACTGCCACTGTTCTTTCAGGACATTGGACTTACGAATTTGTGCATCTCACGCTTAGGCATACGCTGAAGCTTAATGAGGAGTGGACTATACGGGTTATACCCAAAAACTCTTTTCTAATAACATGCCCATCTTACAATACGCGTGATCATGCGCTAATGTTGAAACTTTTTACAAAAATTGGAGGTGCTTTTTATGTGCAACAATGGTCTGCTGAAGAATTTGAGCCTGAACCAGCGTTCGAGGCAGAATCATGGGCCAGAGTTGTTGGCTTTCCCGAGTTCCTAAAGACAAATGTTCCTACAATAAAAGAATTAATGACGCCAATGGGAAATGTGTGTGAAATTGACGACTGTCATTGGTCTCGAATTGACCATAGATCATTATACCTGAAAATGGAATTTTATGAAGGCATTGGCTTGGAGAATGTTTTTGCTGCTCAATTCGACAACAAGAAATACATCATTAGGGTTGAGCGCACCACACATACTCATCCTTTGACGAGGCCTGAAATTCTGTTTGTGAGCAATAGGGAGGAACCGGTGGTACCATTTTTTTGTGATCATAGGTAAATTTTACTTCCATCCACAGTTTCTTATAGTGAGACACAACCACACATGCACACACTCACATACATACATACAAGGTTATAATGCCCCACCCAAGATTCTGAAATAATAATACAAACTGGTGCTCTGTTAGTTGTACATAGATATGGTTGTGTGGCTTGAATTTGAGACACTGTTATTGTATGGCTTGAATTTCCTTCAGATGTGGTTACATGTCAAATTGTTTGATAATTAATGTGTGTTACATGTCAAATTGTTTGATAATTAAGGCATATAAACTCATAGGTGGATCACATTATTTGAGAACTGAATCATATAATATATTAGGTGGATCAGAAAATGTTTACAGAAATAGAAGTTTGATCATATAATATATTAGGTGGATCACAAAATGTTTACAGAAATAGAATTAACATACCTATTGAAGTTTGATCATCCAAAGATCACTTTGCCCTCCACAACAAGAAATTCTGGTTTGGTCGCTGACTATGCTCTATCCTTAACAGCCACTCTGACATAGACAATGACTCTGACATGGACAATGACTCTGACATGGATGCTGGTGCTGATGCTGGTGTGGATGCTGGTGATGATGCTGGTGATGACTGGTGATGTTTGTGGATGTTGGTTTTATTCTGCTGGTAATGATTTTTGGCTTGAAATTTTGTGAATATTTGTGAAACTTTGTGTGGTTGTGGAAGTTTGTGATGACTGGTGATGACTGATGATGGATGCTGGTGAATGTTTTTGAATGTTTGTGAATGGTACGTTGTTTTGTTTGTGAATGCTGGTGATTTTTTAAAATCTCTGCGTACGTCTCTGGTGTATACTTATGATACTTGTGCGTGTATACTTGTGTGTGCCTTCAGATGGCTGCCTTATGATACTTGTGCGTGCATGTATACTTGTGCGCGCGTGTATACTTGTGCATGTCTACTTGAGCGTGTGTACTTGTGCGTGTATACTTATGATACTTGAGCTTGTATACTTGTGATAATTGTGCGTGTATACTTATGATACTTGAGCGTGTGTACTTGTGCGTGTATACTTATGATACTTGAGCTTGTATACTTGTGATACTTGAGTTTGTATACTTGTGATACTTGTGCGTGTATACTTATGATACTTGTGCGTGTATACTTGTGCGTGCGTGTATACTTGTGAGTGTATATATGCACTGCGTGTATGATGTGTATTGTAATAAAACAAAAATGCTTGAGTGCCCGCTTCAGATTTTGTCAAAATCTACGGTAAGAGGCTTAAAATTCGGATGTCACCGCAGTGCATACACACCGCAGTGCAAATTAACCTCAAGCATACAAATTAACCACAGTGTAAGGTATGAACCTCAAGCAGTGCAAATTAACCACAGTCCCCATTCCTTAACTAGCTCGACCTCTATAATAAACCAATGTCTTTTTCATGCCAGTAGCCCGGTTCTCATGGTTTATTGCTGGGTATAATTTTCGAATAAACCTCAGCATAATCCCAAATCCCAAATCAATAATAAGCGCCACTAATTACTCATAAGCGAATGGGTTTTCCAAAATGTAACAAATGAACTAATTACTAATTACTCATAATCCAATCTATAATAAGCGCAACTAATTCATAGTGCAATACAAACTAAAACTGAGGGAAAAAACTGGCGATGTCAGCGCCCTGAGCAATCAAAACTAGAAAGCGTTTCAAAGCTTCATCCTTTTCGGAATAGAATTTGCTGTCGAGGAGAGGATCGATACTGACGTGAATTTAGGTTTAAATTTTTGTCAATAGTAAAAAGGGGGAAAAACGATTAGATGATAGAGAAGAAAACGATTTCATGAAGGGAGAAGATCGTGCCAAAATTTCGTCAAAAGAATGAAATGACGTGGCTGTCAATGATTGGATGATGGCTAACATTAAGATCATCAGATCCATAGATGGTTTGAACCGTTGGATTAATCTTTCATCTACGGTTGGGTTTTTTTAATGTTGATAACGCGGATAGCTGAGCTGGATTATATATACGTAATGCTACGCTTTTAACTAGTGTTGCACATCAGAACACTAAAATTCCCACCGCAACAGTGCATCCACGTATAATGCAACAACATATGAATGTTGTTGCAGAAGCTCGAAGAAATCATAGCTTTCGCCACACTTTTCATGCAACGCACACAACTTAGTGTCGAATATGCCCACTTTTGTAGTAGTGATATGAATGGATCATATGAGTACTCCAAATCATAATTTCCCAACTCAATGAAACATGAATACATGGAATCAACTTAGTTACACTAGCTTAACCAATTCACTAGCATATGCAAACTCAATGAACACTAAATTACACTTGTGCAAGCCATAAACTTGCGGCATAGATGTGAGTTCAACAAAGAACTCACCTTTGCTTGCTAGAAGCAAGAAATCAACCCAAAGCTTTGCTAAATCAACCTCTCTTCAATCAATACTCATGAATCTCCAATCTAAGAGCATATCAACAAGATTCCTAAGAGTTAGGTTTAGGAAATCATACAAATTCAAGAGGAATAGGGTTGGAGAAGATAGAGATGAAGATGGAGAAGCTTACCCAAGTCTGTACACTTGATTTCCTCAAGAATTGAAGCTACAAGACCAAGCTAGGGCTTAGGGAGTTTTAATTTCCCATTCCACTCTCCATTTTTCTATTTCTCTAAGTGTTGAATGAATGAAGAGGAGAGAGCTATTGGGGGGTTTATAAGGTAGGCTAGGTTAGCCAAACCAAGACCTAACCAAAGTATCAAATTTCCAAAGCTCGGAATATATCGAAGTTTATACTTTTCGAACACCTAAACGACGTTTTGAACTCAATGGAAGTAGTTTCGAGTCCAAACTCATTCGTATGTGAAAAGTGATATTTTGGTCATACATTCTAATGAGAAAACGACCAAATTTCACTAACTCAAAAAGTATCGATGTTTACAGTCAAAAAGGTTGTAAACAATGATCCGGACCCAATGGAAATGGTCCCGAATCCTAATTTTATCATTTGTGAAAAACGACATTTTGAGTGACACATAAGATACGACGATATATTTAGACAAAATATCTAAATCTATTATCATCGAATGAGCGGGTTGTTACAGACTTCCCCCCTTAAAAGAATTGCGTCCCCGCAATTCCTTAAGAATGAAGTAGTAAGTAACAACCAAAAATAATACCACGGAGTGGTACCACAAGAATCGACACGAAATGGAAAGATCACACCAATGGCTAGGTGAGATCCCAATTTCGTCTCGCAAGATCATAAAAGCTAGAGTTCAATCTCAAACTTCATTACCCATAAAGGTAGTCATCCCAAACAGGTAAAATAATTCCAGAAAAATTCATAAATGCTATGAATTCGAATAGACTCGCCTTTCTCAGTATGATGCTCAAGGAAATGAGGATCAACAGAATTCACCAAAACCAAGCGAATGTAATTTGGAATTTCAAGAAGCAATGGGACTGCATCCTACCGACGTGAGATATCAATGGTAGATATTTCTCTTAGGATATGAAATGGGAATTTACGGTGGTTGACTAATCCATTCCCAAAATTCAATCACGATGAGGTAGCAAACACCGAACTTCAGCACTTTAGTCTTACGACAAGGTGGCTGACACCCACAAAAGAACAACTCAGAGATTCCAATGAAGTTAGCTAAAGAAAGTAATTCTCGAAGGAATAATTGATTTTAACATCAATGATCCAAGGTTGGTGACGGAATACCAACGAACTACTCGGGGAAATCGATTTCTAACCAGGTACTAAATCTCATTTAGTAACCATAAGGACGAATCATTAGGAATTATACGAAATTCCCAATATTCAGAAACTCGAGTATCAGTTCTAGAAAATCAGAAACATCGAGAAGACGATGGATAAGTAGTGCACAACTTACCACTTCGGGACAACAGGATTTAAGATAATTTTCCGCCAAAAATCTCATATCGGAAAAACATCAGCAACTAATCAAAGAGGCAATAGACAATTTCTCTAACAAGATTAGATTAAACCAAAGAGGTCATAATCCCCAAAGATTTGATTGACAAGTGTTAACAAATGTGCAGAGACAATTGTCAATCCAAATGATTCAAACAAACAAATAAGGAATATCAAAAGAGCTCATCCTTTCGGTATTCATTTCTAAGAACAACGCATGGCTAAGTCCATAAGTGAATTGACTATAGCACTTCCGGATGATCGACTAGATCATAGATTTGAAGAAAGGAATTATTGAGTTTGCGGTGGATCGCAAAAACTCAAATTTTCCCTCCCCAACGGGAACTCCCATTCTATCGAGTGATCGTTCACTAGAGGAACTAAGAAGACCCATGGAATCACAAGAATACTAAATTCTCTTTAGCAAATCGAAATAAGGATTAAGAATTAGGCGAGATTCTCAATCACAAAGAATTCTCGAAAATCAAAGATCTGAAATCCAAAAACAAGAGACATAAATAAATAACTTTTTGGGTTGTTTCTGGAGTTATTTAATTTACTCAAAGAAAAGATTCAAGATAATTTCTAATTAAAAATCTTGAACCACTCTAATTCTTGGAATTGCTCCAAGGATATCTAGAAATAAATTATCTAGAAAAATAACAAACGATTACGAAAAATTGCAAAAATCCAAAATATATTTATTTTGATTAACTTATTAAAAGTGAATTTTACTTTTAGGAATCATTTCGAATGTCGGATTGTCACATAATGGTGTTTAGGAATTCCGAACTACAATATGGCGTCCCATGTCTCGTTCGAGATCCTTAACGCACCGATGGACAAGTTAACACAAGAAAGTCCTCATAATTTCTAATGTTTGCACAAATCTCACGAAAATATAAAAATTCCACAAATCATTCGAGATGGCATAAAGGAAATAAAATTCCTTTATCAACTTACGAATAAAACACAAACGATATACTTTGATAACGAAGAATACGATCGACGTATATCAAAAGAACATAAATAAAATAATCTCTGAACAAGGTAAATGACATCAAGGAATTAATGGCACGTACCTTGACTCAAGAAGAGGGATCACAAGAAGCGGGATGCTTTCCCTCATTCTTGACCTTGAGTTTGGAACGCAACGAGGTAACACAAATGTATTGTTGCATATTTGTTGAGTTAATTTAGCACAAATGCTTGGTGACTCACACCGGCACAACGAGGTAACAAATGAGTTATTTTAGCCCGAAGGCTTGGTGATCTCACACCGAACTAGAACTATATAGCTGACAAAAAGGGAGTAGATTTAGTCACAAAGACATGGTATCTCAATACCGAACGACAAGTGATGAATAGACCATGCTAGGTACGTAACGACGTATGAAACAATCTCAGCTAGACATCAAGAAACATCAGGATCAAAGGCGCTTACAACGTGCGTACGACACATGGGCAAGATATCCAATGATCAATCAACTACAAGGATCATAAATGATCAACAAGATAAGTGTGATACACAATAGGCCAGTTAACAAATAAATTTAGCCGAACGTCCCATACCGCTAGCTTAACTCAAGAATTAACGAACGAATTGTTGAATCCCACTCGGATATTCAAAATACGATCACCGAAGTGATCGACAACATGAAATTTACGTTTTAATAACGTAATCCATACAAAAACAGACATTGATTAGCAACTCGAGTCAAAGAATGAAACAGAAGCACCACTAGAGCACACGGGCCCTAGATGGACTATAGAAATCAACCCGAAGGAGAACGAGTCGATAACTATTCTAAAGGACTAAAGATAGTCCACCCGAGACATAAGCACCCCTCCCGTAGGAGGTACACTGGGTGAATCAACACGTGCATGGATAAGACCAACTATTTCGCTTCTTTAAGGAAAAAAAGGAGGAAAAAGTTAGTCTCAAGTTGAATTCAAACGACACGAATTCAATCAAAGTGGAATCGTATAGGAAGATAAGCTATGACGGGTCTTAGGACTCTAACTAAAACCCTAAAGCATAATTCCCAAGAGAGGCTTAAGACAATACCATCGTCATACTATCTTACATTGTTCCTGAAAATTGCTCTGATACCAAACTGTAGCGCCCCGCCTCTATACCCACTATCGTCCGGTTCATTTCAGAGAAATGTTGCAGACCATAACGGAGAATGAGGTTTGTGAAGGGCGGCCGTTGTGTAGTTGCCCTATGTGTTGAATGGTCATGTCAAAAAATTTAATCGGTATCAGAATTCGATGTGCATTCCTTACATGGAGCAATCATACAATCGGTCGCCCTTCACAAACCTCATTCTCCGTTATGGTCTGCGACATTTCTCTGAAATGAACCGGACTATAGTGGGTATAGAGGCGGGGCGCTTTGAAGCTACAAGATCAAGGTAGGGCTTAGGGAGTTTTAATTTCCCATTCCACTCTCCAATTTTCTATTTCTCTAAGTATTGAATGAATGAAGAGGAGAGAGATATTGGGGGGTTTATAAGGTAGGCTAGGTTAGCCAAACCAAGACCTAACCAAAGTATCAAATTTCCGAAGCTCGGAATATATCGAAGTTTATACTTTTCGAACACCTAAACGACGTTTTGAACTCAATGGAAGTAGTTTCGAGTCCAAACTCATTCGTATGTGAAAAGTGATATTTTGGTCATACGTTCTAATGAGAAAACGACCAAATTTCACTAACTCAAAAGGTATCGATGTTTACAGTCAAAAAGGTCGTAAACAATGATCCGGACCCAATGGAAGTGGTCCCGAATCCTAGTTTTATCATTTGTGAAAAACGACATTTTGAGTGACACATAAGATACGACGATATATTTAGACAAAATATCTAAATCTATTATCGTCGAATGAGCGGGTTATTACACCAACCGTATTAAACCAGACCGAACCGAATAGTTTCACTAGCAATATTATGATAAAAATAGAGCTAACTCCTATCGAATTATTGATTTTAACAATGTATATCCTATTCTAGATATATTGTTGTTTTATTAATAATAATCATTATCATAAAGAAGAAAATTATAGTTTTGGTATAATAGTTTCTATAACTTTTTTTGGATAAATGCAAGTTATGATCTTATTTGAGTTATCTTACTAAATGTTTATGCTTTAGTTAAAAATGATGTTTGGTCAATGTACTAAAACAATCTCACTTGTCATTAGATGTAAAATTGAAGTATTTATACAGTTAGAAACTAATCTTTCAATTTTAGGTAACATTGTGAGCTTTACTCTTTAAAGGACACTATGCTATGACACTGTTGTAAGTTGATCGTTCTAGAATTAATTATATTTTTTCATAGTTAATACGAGTTCAAACCAGACCGAACCATAACCGAATCGTAATATATTAAAACTGAACCATTTAAACTGATATTATAATGGGTTGTAATTTTGATCAACCGTTTTATGTGGTGTGGAAGCAGTTTAAACTCCAAACCGCACCAAACCGACCTGCGTTGTAATAGCAATTAGCTAGGGCTCGTTTCGGTGAACGAAATATTTTTGTGTTAATGCAGTTAGGGTTGCGAAGGATGACATGAGTCTCAAAGGTGCAGGAAGGAAATACAGTGGAGTCATGAGCTGTTGACGATGGCAGTGAAGACAGTGGTTGCTAGTTGCAGTCGAACTTTTTTCTGAACGATTAACAATGGAAAATGGTAAATACTGATAGAATAAAACATTCTTTTTTGTCAAATAAGATTTATTATGTAAAAATAAGGTTACGTGGATATTTCAGTCCTTTTATAAGTAAATTCAAATAAAAAAGGATAGTCGAGCTAAAATCCATATAACGTTTCAAAATAGCCAAAACATTCTTACCAAAAAGTATTTTAATTGGATCCTAAAAAAAAGTTAACTGATAATTGTATAAATTTATGCATTTATTTAGTGAATAGTTGATGATATTCATCAATTATATATAAAAGTTGCAGAAATTTCCGAAATTATTTGACGAAAATTTGCGGAAATTTCCACAAATTTTCACACAAAATTGCAAACAATTATGCAATTTTTTTACATAACTGCATAAATATCTGTAATTATTCATTGAATAATTTCACAATCTTATGCAATTTTCAGCTTTCAGTAATTATATTCTAAGTACCTAATTTACAATCTTTTTTAGAAAGGAGTTTTTGTGCATTAAATTTGATTTTAAGGACCTGGGCCTAATATTAACTAAAAAAATAGGGACAATTAACGACAAGGACAACAGCCTGTTAAAATTTATCCATAAGGACAGCTGCCTAATCAGGAAATCACGCAATAACGCAATCAGGAAATCACGCAACCATGAAATCATGAATTCATCTTTCACAAAATCACGCAATCACAAAATCAAGCAATAACGCAATCATGAAATCATCTTTCAGGAAATAAAGCAATCAATTCACGAAATCACAAAACCCTAATTCACGAAAAATCACAAAATCACGAAACCCTAATTCGATTTTGGAGATTACATCAATTATTTTTTTATAATCATTATAGTTTAATGTTCGTCTTTGCGATTAGGTTTTTTTATTTTCTGTTGGTGATTCATGACTTCTCTTGGTTCTGCAATTTTAATGTTCAACTTTTCAGCAGTTGGGTATCAGTTTTATATTTTTTTCAGGTATCATTTTTGTTTATTTAACACTGTTTTATATTCGTTTGTTGTGTTTTAATGTTGTATTAATTTTGTAGTTGTATTGTGCCAACAACACCAATGGACATTTTGTGCGGAGATTTCAAGAAGCTGAGGTAAAGGGGGCGTTGAAACGAATGAAATCAGGCAAGTTGGTAGGGCCTGATGACATTCCTATTGAGGTGTGGAGATGCTTTGGAGATGCAGGGATAACATGGCTAACTAAGTTGTTCAATAATATTTTCAAATCAAACAAAATGCCAGATGAGTGGAGGAGAAGCATTTTAGTTCCAATCTTCAAGAATAAAGGAGATATTCAAAGTTGCACAAACTATAGAGGAATTAAGCTTATGAGTCATACAATGAAGCTTTGGGAGAGAGTTTACGAGCAGCGTTTGAAGAGGTTGACAAGTGTCTCTAGGAATCAATTTGGTTTTATGCCCGGAAGGTCAACCACTAAGGCGATTTTCTTGGTTAGGCAACTTATGGAGAGATACAGGGAGCGAAAGAAAGATCTCCACATGGTCGTTATTGACCTGGAGAAAGATTATGACAAAGTGCCGAGGAGGGTTATGTGGTGGGCACTAGAAAGGAAGAGAGTGCCATCAAAGTATATTACCCTTATTAAGGATATGTACGAGGGGGTTGTGACTAGTGTCAGAGCATGCGATGGTGAGACCGGAGACTTTCCAATTAACATAGGGTTACATCAAGGTTCGGCTTTGAGCCCCTTTATTTTTGCATTAGTGATGGATGAAATCACAAAAGATATAGAAAGGGAGATTCCTTGGTGTATGCTTTTTTCCGATGATGTCGTGTTGATTGTTGAAAGTAGAATAGGGGTTAATTGACAACTGGAGTTGTGGAGGGAGACCTTGGAATCGAAGGGTTTCAGGCTTAGCCGAACTAAAACAGAGTATATGAAGTGTGAGTTTAGCAGTGTCAAGTCAGATGACGGAGAGGTTACCCTGGCTGGTAGAGTAGTACCCAAGAAGGAATCATTTTGATATTTATGATCTTTGTTGCAGTTTGATGGGAAGATTGATAAGGATGTTAGTTTTAGAATTCAAACAAGATGGGTGAAATGGCGACTAGCGTCTGGTATTCTCTGTGATAGGAAGATTCCTCAGAAGTTTAAAGGAAAATTCTATAGGACAGCAACCAGGCCTACAATGTTATATGGTGCAGAATGTTGGCCTAATAAGAGGCAATACGTCCAGAAGATAAGCATAGCAGAGATGCAGATGCTGCGTTGGAGCTGTAGGCATACCAGACGAGATCGGATTAGAAATGAGGATATTCGGGAAAAACTTGGAGTTGCACCTATTGAAGAGAAGTGTAACATCCTGATATTTTGCGATAATTTAAAATATTAAATTAATGTGTTTTTTGAACAAAATTGCTTTAAATACTAAAATTAATGAATTTATAAATTTTGGAATTTCATTTATGTTGGAAATTTTAAATTAATTTATATGGTAATAATATACATTTGTTGTTTGTGTAATGAAGGTCGACTGGTAATAAGTGTCATTATTTATGTAGATTTATAATATAAAGTATAAATTGATTTGTATGATAATTATTGAGGGTTATTTGGACTTAATTGAGACAACAAATTTAGAATTAAACTTTAAATATTGAAATTGTATTAATGCATGGTGGAAACTTAAATAAATTGTTTAAGTGGTTAATTTTAACTTATTTTGATCATTATAGCATGTATTGATTGTAAATAATTTTGTGAACTTGTTTATTGGTTAACATGGAAGGTTGGAATTTAATATTTATATATTTAATGAGATTGGTTGATGTAATTAATAATTAATAATTAAAATAAATTTGATTTACGAAGTTAAAATTAAATTTATTTTGATGTGAATAAAGTTGATTAGTTTTTGAAATTTAATTTAAGATAATTTTATGAATTGGGAATTCATAGCGAATTCCATACGAACGTTAATTTAACATGTTTTCATATGTTATTTTTCTCGCATTAACGCATTGAACACAATGATATTTTATTTCGTGCGTTTGTACGTTCGGTTTGAAATGTGCAACATTGTTTTGAACTGACAACGTTCGCATTTTAGAATCTTGGTTGGTTATTTGTTGGTCTATATTAAGAATAACCAAACAAACCAAAATTTTGTTTTAATATTTTCTTGTACATGAATTAAAGAAAGGATAAATATTTATTGCCATATTGTGAAATTTATTGTCATGCATGTATGTAGCTTACTTTTTCACGTACGTGTGAAACCAAATTTACGGATAGAAAAATAGAAATTTATGCATGCATTTAATAACGTGTGAAAGAGAGTTATTGCATTTATACTTTTTTATTTTCTTTCTTTAATTCTGATCATTTCATGGTATATGTATGAAACAAAGGATGGCAATGTATAAATCTCTGCGCATGAAGCATACTGTTGTGGCACTTGACATTAATGTTTCATTCGCATGGACCGCCAAAAAAAAAATGTACAAATGAAAACGTAAATATGTAAAACAAAGAGTTAGTGTATCCTGTTCGGTAGGAAATTGGTATGTAAAGCATTTAAGGACCTCTTTGGACATAAATGAAATTTATGAACTTTAAAAATCGAAAAAAGTGATTATATAGCAATTGAAATAAATGTTATATGCATGTGTAAAAAAAATGCTAATTGTGTCCACATAATATTTATGGCTAATGAAATCATAGTATAAGTATTCATTAGAACATTTAATAATATCCAATGGGTTTCATGCCAATGAAAAGGCTATATTTTAGGTAATGTATAATTAATGAGATGAACATGGAAAGATATTAGAAATCTAACATATAAATAATATTTAAATTTTGTAACCTAAGGATTCTCTATTACGCATACTAATAAAATACCTTAAACACATCAATCAATTTATGTGGTAATTGATTAACGTTAAAAAGGGAAAATATTTGAATAGTTGTGACTGATTGATTATTTACGGTGGATTTATCTCTTTATATTGTCATTTCCATGCAACCATTTTTCTTCCTCCTCCTTATCAATGGTAGAAAAATATGTTCTTCAAACCCTTACCTTAAACTCAAATTTAAAGTTTAAAAATCAAATCTTCTGTAACAACCCATATTTTCGGGTAACCGGAAATGAAAATATATTGTGTTTTGTGATTCTTAAGATTGTAATTAAATAATTGAGGGCATACTGAAAATATATATGTATATTGAATGGGTATTAATACTTAAAGGGGAAAATATATTTTCAATATTTGAGATCAACTGTTGGTTATAATTATTAAATTATTAATTGAGGTGTTAAATACTAGATGTATATGTGATAATGATATCAGCAGAAGAATATCGTTTAAATTAAATTAATGAATTTAAAGTTTACATGTGGCTTTTAAAACGTTTATCAATGAATTAATTAGTTTTTTTGATTAATGAGAATATAAATATTGATGTGAATTAATAATCAATACTTATAGGCTTGGTGCATTTTATTATCGTTAACAATAAATTTAAATTATTGAGTAAATAAACTGTACAACAACATTGCTGTACTGATAAATTAGGAAATTTGTGATTTAAATGCTAATAATCATTGTAATTTTGTGCTATGATATATTATTGTATAAATCTTAAATGTTCAAATTTGTTATGTTTTAAAAAAAATGTTTTAATGACGTATTATGTTAAATGAGGCATTGGTGACATTTATTTATTGTGTTGTAAAGATTATATAAATAAATGAAGATATTTTGAGAAACACATTCATTTTGGTAAATTATGTTGAATTTGACAATTAAATAGAGTAAATGTGTTTTATGTGCTAATTTGTCTGTTGAGTTGTTAGATTAACACAACTTAACAAGTGTAAACGTGTTTGTATGTAAAATATTTGGTTTCTAAAATGTAAGCATGGTTATAATATTACTTTTCGCTAAAAATTAACTTTTGAGTGGTTGTAAACCAATGTTGCAGCGTGTCTCGGATTGAAATTGTATTTAGGAATATTATACTTGTGATTATTTAAAAATATTAACTTAAGAAAAAAAATAGTATCTTGATGTAAAGATTGTGTATATTTACAAGTATAAGTGTGTGGATTCTTGGAAAATAGAGGGGCTTGAGTGCACTACTTACTATATTTAAGCATAATTAATTAATTAGGGGCTTAATTAGAGTTTTACTTGCCTTAATCCTTATTTTGTTAAGGAGTATTCTGGAAACCTGAGAAAATAAAGACTGGAACGTATCATTTCTCCTCCATTATTCGTCCCTTCCTCCAGAAAACTTCCTGAGAGGAAAAAAAAACTATGGCCTCCTTCTCCCCAATCTCTCTTCTAGCCTCATAAATGATGAAATTTTGAGTTCTAAAACAATCTAACTGCTCTCTAATCAATTCTCTAGCATATTTCAGTTCTAAACCATTCTCCAATGAAGAGAAGATCAAGGTCTTTAAGCTTCAAGAAGCCATGGATGCTACATATTCCTCTTTTGCAATTTTATGCTCCTATTTGGCCTTTTACTGCTCCAAATCAGTGGAAATCTTGCCTCTCTAATCCAATCAAAGTGAGTTAATTAACTCACATATTCTAGTTTACATCTATTTTGATTTGTAAGTGTATGTTTGCTGAGTTGAATTGAAAATTGTTGTTTTCATGAAGCTTTTTCATCTTGTTTTGCATTGCTGAAAACACAGCCAAACCCTAAATTTAAGCCTTCATAACTTTTGTAGTTTTAAGTGTTTTTGCGTGATTCTTTTTGCACGTTGTTTTCCAATATCTTGTAAGTAAATCTGCAAATTTTGGTGCCATTTCGAATTAATTTGGTTAGGTAAACGGGTCACCAAAGTAGAGGTTTCGCTGGGATTTTGACCTGGAACAATACAGCACCCAGGTCAGACTTCGGGGTGCTGTATCTCCTTCATTGTTGATCGGAATTGAGTGATTCTTTTTTTTTTCGAAGCTGGGAATCATATCTATAATACTGCAAACTTTTGTTTCATTCTGGGTTGATTTGAGTGGTTAAACGTATTGCTAAAGTTGGGGTTTCGTCGTGATTGTTGTTCATTTTGTTGTAATTGGTGAAATCACAGCCAAAGTGTAACTTTGTGCTGTTATAACTTCATGATCCTTTATCCGTTTAGGATGATTCTTTTTTTTTTCTTTAAATCTTGAGACTTTATCTACATGCCTGCAAATATTTAGTCAAATCCGTGGTAGTTTGATCGCTCAAACCTGGTCCCAAAGTTGGACCTGAAAGTGATTTCAGCCTAGGCTGAAATTCAGTTCAAAGTCCATGTTTAGAGCCCTGTATCTTTTTCATGCGAAGTCGCAGTTCATTGATTCTTTTTTTGTTGGAAAGATAAAGTTTTCTGCTGTATGCATGTCAGTTTTCAGTTCATTTAGAGGTCATTAGATTGCTTGAAACTGACCTCAAAGTCGAACTCTGGTAGTGATTCAGACCTAAGTTTGAATTTCCTGAGTGAAAACAGCGCCAAGTCCTAACTTTGGGATCCTATATCTCCTTCGTTATCTATCCGTTTTGAGTCAATCTTTTTGCGTTATAAAGTTTGGGATCTTGTCTGTATGCTTCAAATTTTGTATGTCAGTATGTGATAGTGCGGCTGTTCAAACCTGGTCACAAAGTTGGACCCAGAAGTGATTTCAGCTCAAGCTGAAATTTAGTCCAGGTCCATGTTTGGAGCTTCATAACTTTTTCGTGTGATGTCGGAATTCAGTGAATCCTTTTTCTATTAAAATTTGGGTCTTTCTAGTTTGGGCATATCAAATTTTAGACCACTCGGTCATCGTTTGGTCATCTTATACATGCCTGAAAGTTGCAAGCTGAAGTGATTTGGGGTGTGTTTTCTTGTCTTGATACTTGATTTCCATGTGATTTTGTGTGTTTTTGTGACTTGGTTATTACCTTATTAACTTAGAAACCAAGTTCATGTTTTAAACAATATGAACTTAAGATTATGAGAAAAATTTATGGTGGTTCATTGTTGAGACTTTTGATGAGATTTACATTAACATTGAGTACACGTACACGATTTTAACCTGTTTTCCAATATATACATAAATATGGATTTCACTATAGTTTTGAGGTTAAATGAGTTTTATTATCTTAGTTTTAAAAATTAAATGGCCTCAGAACAATAGTATAAAATTATTTTCGTAAATATATGGTTTTCATAAACAAAGTAATCATTTTTGGGAAAATCGTTTTATAAACTTGTTTTGTCAAAACCAAGTATTTTCTAGTTATAAACCGCACTTTTCTGCACCCTTCGAGATGACGTTACGGATATTAACCAATGTCGTAAACCCTGTGGTATGGGACACGGTGGTATACGAGATTGATTAATTTCCTATTTCGTCTGATTGAAGCTATTGAGCTGTTGTTTTGATTTATGAGATTTTTGTGGTTGAAGATTTCTGAGTTTTCCAGTGCGGAGTTCACAAGCGGTTAGTGAACGAGTTGTGAGAACGTGTGGTATGGTACGCACTATTACCACTACTCGGGTTACTGACTGTGAGTCAATGACGCATATTGTGTTTTGTTGAGCCAGTACTTTGCTTCGGAGGAAGCCGAGACTCGGGGGGAGTCATGTATACGTATTCACTTGACCGGGGGGGTCAAGATACACTCGGCCGGGGGGTCGCAGTGATAGGCGCCTAACTTGAATACGTATAAGTACTGAGCTAAGCTCGGGGGGAGCTATATTATCATGTGGTTGCACGTGCAAATTTATTTCTAATGAATCCATATTGTGATGATATTTTGTGATTTGATCTATACGATCATACATGGAAGATTATTGGATTTTAAATTTACATAAACATTTTGTGATCTTCTATGTTGGAGTGTGATGCTCCTTCCGTGATATTTGACTCTTTTGAGTTATATGATGATTTTCATTTGATGATACATGGCTATTGCTCGGGATGAGCAACATTATAACTTGGGATGGGCTCTATTGTTATGGAACATGTACTTTTCTTATTGTTTCTTTTATGATTTGGGTTTTATGATTCTTACTCGATCGGGGTGATCGTACATTTGCAAAGAGCAGTTGGATTTCTAATCCAACATATTTTGAGACTTAGATGTTTTGGAGTGGGATACTCCCTTTATTGATTATTTAATTCGTCTGAAATGTATATGATAATTTTGATGATTTTGGTGTTATGTTTCCATTATGGCTCGAGTATGGTGATATACTTAGCCTAGATCTAGTCCTTGAGGCTTGTATATTTATCCCTTCTATATGTCATGTAACTGAAACTAATTAATCCCTCTATGTCATCATATTCACAACTCTTAGGGTGAAGAGTTGTCTATCTTGTGCTTATCTATTTCTTATACTGATTCGTAAACTAGACTGACCCGTGTGTGTATTCCTTGGGTCAGACCGAGGTATTTCAGGTGTAGTTGCTGAGCTTGGGTTTAGCAGGTTCTCTTTAGTCCATATTTATCGTAGCTTCATTCACTCAAGCTTATGTAGTCGAGTTCGAATAGTAGAGCTTTCTATATTTCATTGTTGTATCATATTGTAAGCGAGAGAAGTTTATCTATTCTTTTGTAGCACATGTAATTGTTGTACTCTAACGGTGTAATAGTATGTAACTGTTCTGTGATCTGTGATGGTGTAATATTATGTACTGTATTCTGAGCTGATTTTGGAGTCACCGTAGAATTGTACAACATAAAGTATTAAGTATGTCTAGCCTCTAAAAAAAATAGCAACCACTTTATCGACATATTTAAGACTTTCTAATGCAAATCTACGAGTGGTCGCCCCTAACCAGCCCTATTCTCCGCTCTAATAGACAACATTACCTAGTAATGCTTTTTATTAGGGTGGGCCTCGGGGTGGGGTGTTACAAAATGGTATCAGAGCGAAGTTCAGAACAAAGTACATTAGGCACTAAACAGAACTAGAATAGTACATGTGTTACAACGTGGAAGGATAACAATCGTGTCTACTTTATCGTTTCCTTTGTTATCCTATCTTGAGTTTCTTATCTAAGAGTCATATGGATCCTTGGGTTTGAGGAATACACCTAGGAATAAGAGGATAATTCCACAAGTACTACATTGTTGGTATTTCTTTTCGTAATGTGGTTTGATAAGAGAATCTTTCCATCCTCTTTATCTTTCAATGTTTGAACCATTGGGGAAAAAAAAAGGGAAAAAAATTTCACCCTATCCTTGATATTTGAGTTGATCGTTGGGTTCGGTAAAAGGGAATTTGAGGGTATTTGTAACTTAAAATTTAAAAAGTGGTTTTGATATCAAGTGTGGGATAAGGGATGAGAATAATGAGAAATTACAAACATCGATAAGCTAATTGCTTTGTAAACTGATAATTGAGTTAAATTGGTGATCATTTTTTTATGTTGAATGGCCCGGTGAGTGTCTTAAGGGTTTTGGTCGATACATATGATCAACAATATCGATAGAAATTTATTAAACACTTATTCGAGATTATCCAACACAGAAGATGAGTAGTAAAAATGAAGTTGAATACAAAAATTAAAACACGAGATTACCACGTTGGGATATTGTTAAACTACTACGTAGGATGCAGAGTATAGAGACTTTAGCGAGGCAATGGCGATGATTTGTCGACATCGCAGCCAAGTACTAAGAATGATTGATGGAAAATAGTGGTCTAATGTTATTCCAATTGAATTATAAATGAAAATTTAAAATGGGTTGAATATAATAGCATTTTAAATATACAACTTTCTAAAACAAGTGTGTCACTTTTGAGGTACACATTCATAATTACATTCACTTGGCTAGTTGCCGCCATATAGTTAAATATAGACCTCGAGGAATGGCGAGGCTATTTGATGATTGAAAAGTCCAAGTAGCAGCCATACTTTGAAGAAATTTAGATAACTTCAATGGTAAGGCAGCGTCAAGTAATGATGGGGGAACGAAAATCTTGGGTGTGTATTTCAAATAACGCCTTGTGAAAGATAAGTTGTGTTGTTTAAAGCTTTATATTAGTGAGTTAATGAATATGATTAAAGCTTTATCTACGGTTTGGATAAGTTCAAGTGAGAGATTTTGAGGCAAAAAAAAAAAATTATATGATGAAAATGTCTAAATTTCATGTGATAGCTTTCTAAATCGAGAAATTTTTAAGAAGCAAAATGAGATAAATAACTTGTAGAAAATAAATTGTGGGAGTTTTAATCTTAACAAATTGCGAGGACGCAATTTATTTAACGGGGGAAGTCTGTAACAACCCATATTTTCGGGTAACCGGAAATGCAGATATATTGTGTTTTGTGATTCTTAAGATTGTAATTAAATAATTGAGGGCATACTGAAAATATATATGTATATTGAATGGGTATTAATACTTAAAGGGGAAAATATATTTTCAATATTTGAGATCAACTGTTGGTTATAATTATTAAATTATTAATTGAGGTGTTAAATACTAGATGTATATGTGATAATGATATCAGTAGAAGAATAGCGTTTAAATTAAATTAATGAATTTAAAGTTTACATGTGGCTTTTAAAACGTTTATCAATGAATTAATTAGTTTTTTTGATTAATGAGAATATAAATATTGATGTGAATTAATAATCAATACTTATAGGCTTGGTGCATTTTATTATCGTTAACAATAAATTTAAATTATTGAGTAAATAAAATGTACAACAACATTGTTGTACTGATAAATTAGGAAATTTGTGCTTTAAATGCTAATAATCATTGTAATTTTGTGCTATGATATATTATTGTATAAATCTTAAATGTTCAAATTTGTTATGTTTAAAAAAAAAATGTTTTAATGACGTATTATGTTAAATGAGGCATTGGTGACATTTATTTATTGTGTTGTAAAGATTATATAAATAAATGAAGATATTTTGAGAAACACATTCATTTTGGTAAATTATGTTGAATTTGACAATTAAATAGAGTAAATGTGTTTTATGTGCTAATTTGTCTGTTGAGTTGTTAGATTAACACAACTTAAGAAGTGTAAACGTGTTTGTATGTAAAATATTTGGTTTCTAAAATGTAAACATGGTTATAATATTACTTTTCGCTAAAAATTAACGTTTGAGTGATTGTAAACCAATGTTGCAGCGTGTCTCGGATTGAAATTGTATTTAGGAATATTATACTTGTGATTATTTAAAAATATTAACTTAAGAAAAAAATTAGTATCTTGATGTAAAGATTGTGTATATTTACAAGTATAAGTGTGTGGATTCTTGGAAAATAGAGGGGCTTGAGTGCACTACTTACTATATTTAAGCATAATTAATTAATTAGGGGCTTAATTAGAGTTTTACTTGCCTTAATCCTCATTTTGTTAAGGAGTATTCTGGAAACCTGAGAAAATAAAGACTGGAACGTATCATTTCTCCTCCATTATTCGTTCCTTCCTCCAGAAAACTTCCTGAGAGAAAAAAAAAAAAAAAAAAAAAAAAAAAAAAAAAAGAACTATGGCCTCCTTCTCCCCAATCTCTCTTCTAGCCTCATAAATGATGAAATTTTGAGTTCTAAAACAATCTAACTGCTCTCTAATCAATTCTCTAGCATATTTCAGTTCTAAACCATTCTCCAATGAAGAGAAGATCAAGGTCTTTAAGCTTCAAGAAGCCATGGATGCTACATATTCCACTTGCAATTTTATGCTCCGATTTGGCCTTTTACTGCTCCAAATCAATGGAAATCTTGCCTCTCTAATCCAATCAAGGTGAGTTAATTAACTCACACATTCTAGTTTACATCTATTTTGATTTGTAAGTGTATGTTTGCTGAGTTGAATTGAAAATTGTTGTTTTCATGAAGCTTTTTTATCTTGTTTTGCATTGCTGAAAACACAGCCAAACCCTAAATTTAAGCCTTCATAACTTTTGAATTTTTAAGTGTTTTTGCGTGATTCTTTTTGCACGTTGTTTTCCAATATCTTGTAAGTAAATCTGCATATTTTGGTGCCATTTTGAATTGATTTGGTTAGGTAAACGGGTCACCAAAGTAGAGGTTTCGCTGGGATTTTGACCTGGAACAAAACAGCACCCAGGTCAGACTTCGGGGTGCTGTATCTCCTTCATTGTTGATCGGAATTGAGTGATTCTTTTTTTGTTTCGAAGCTGGGACTCATATCTATAATACTGCAAACTTTTGTTTCATTCTGGGTTGATTTGAGTGGTTAAACGTATTGCTAAAGTTGGGGTTTCGTCGTGATTGTTGTTCATTTTGTTGTAATTGGTGAAATCACAGCCAAAGTGTAACTTTGTGCTGTTATAACTTCATGATCCTTTATCCGTTTAGGATGATTCTTTTTTTTTCTTTAAAGCTTGAGACTTTATCTACATGCCTGAAAATATTTAGTCAAGTCCGTGGTAGTTTGGTCGCTCAAACCTGGTCCCAAAGTTGGACCTGAAAGTGATTTCAGCCTAGGCTTAAATTCAGTTCAAAGTCCATGTTTAGAGCCCTGTATCTTTTTCATGCGAAGTCGCAGTTCATTGATTCTTTTTTTGTTGGAAAGCTAAAGTTTTCTACTGTATGCATGTCAGTTTTCAGTTCATTTAGAGGTCATTAGATTGCTTGAAACTGACCTCAAAGTCGAACTCTGGTAGTGATTCAGACCTAAGTTTGAATTTCCTGAGTGAAAACAGCGCCAAGGCATAAGTTTGGGATCCTATATCTCCTTCGTTATCTATCCGTTTTGAGTGAATCTTTTTGCGTTATAAAGTTTGGGATCTTGTCTATATGCTTCAAATTTTGTATGTCAGTATGTGATAGTGTGGCTGTTCAAACCTGGTCACAAAGTTGGACCTAGAAGTGATTTCAGCTCAAGCTGAAATTTAGTCCAGGTCCATGTTTGGAGCTTCATAACTTTTTCGTGCGATGTCGGAATTCAGTGAATCCTTTTTCTATTAAAATTTGGGTCTTTCTAGTTTGGGCATATCAAATTTTAGACCAATCGGTCATCGTTTGGTCATCTTATACATGCCTGAAAGTTGCAAGCTGAAGTGATTTGGGGTGTGTTTTCTTGTCTTGATACTTGATTTCCATGTGATTTTGCGAGTTGTTGTGACTTGGTTATTACTTTATTAACTTAGAAACCAAGTTCATGTTTTAAACAATATGAACTTAAGATTATGAGAAAAATTTATGGTGATTCATTGTTGAGACTTTTGATGAGATTTACATTAACATTGAGTACACGTACACGATTTTAACCTGTTTTCCAATATATACATAAATATGGATTTCACTATAGTTTTGAGGTTAAATGAGTTTTATTATCTTAGTTTTAAAAATTAAATGGCCTCAGAACAATAGTATAAAATTATTTTCGTAAATATATGGTTTTCATAAACAAAGTAATCATTTTTGGGAAAATCGTTTATAAACTTGTTTTGTCAAAACCAAGTATTTTCTAGTTATAAACCGCACTTTTCTGCACCCTTCGAGATGACGTTACGGATATTAAACAATGTCGTAAACCCTGTGGTATGGGACACGGTGGTATACGAGATTGATTAATTTCTTATTTCGTCTGATTGAAGCTATTGAGTTGTTGTTGTGATTTATGAGATTTTTGTGGTTGAAGATTTCTGAGTTTTCCAGTGCGGAGTTCACAAGCGGTTAGTGAACGAGTTGTGAGAACGTGTGGTATGGGACGCACTGTTACCACTACTCGGGTTACTGACTGTGAGTCAATGACGCATATTGTGTTTTGTTGAGCCAGTACTTTGCTTCGGGGGGAAGCCGAGACTCGGGGGGAGTCATGTATATGTATTCACTTGACCGGGGGGGTCAAGATACACTCGGCCGGGGGGTCGCAGTGATAGGCGCCTAACTTGAATACGTATAAGTACTGAGCTAAGCTCGGGAGGAGCTATATTATCATGTGGTTGCACGTGCAAATTTATTTCTAATAAATCCAAATTGTGATGATATTTTGTGATTTGATCTATACGATCATACATGGAAGATTATTGGATTTTAAATTTACATAAACATTTTGTGATCTTCTATGTTGGAGTGTGATGCTCCTTCCGTGATATTTGACTCTTTTGAGTTATATGATGATTTTCATTTGATGATACATGGCTATTGCTCGGGATGAGCAACATTATAGCTTGGGATGGGCTCTATTGTTATGGAACATGTACTTTTCTTATTGTTTCTTTTATGATTTGGGTTTTATGATTCTTACTCGATCGGGGTGATCGTACATTTGCAAAGAGCAGTTGGATTTCTAATCCAACATATTTTGAGACTTAGATGTTTTGGAGTGGGATACTCCCTTTATTGATTATTTAACTCGTTTGAAATGTATATGATAATTTTGATGATTTTGGTGTTATGTTTCCATTATGGCTCGAGTATGGTGATATACTTAGCCTAGATCTAGTCCTTGAGGCTTGTATATTTATCCCTTCTGTATGTCATGTAACTGAAACTAATTAATCCCTCTATGTCATCATATTCACAACTCTTAGGGTGAAGAGTTGTCTATCTTGTGCTTATCTATTTCTTATACTGATTTGTAAACTAGACTGACTCGTGTGTGTATTCCTCGGGTCAGACCGAGGTATTTCAGGTGTAGTTGCTGAGCTTGGGGTTAGCAGGTTCTCTTTAGTCCCTATTTATCGTAGCTTCATTCACTCGAGCTTATGTAGTCGAGTTCGAATAGTAGAGCTTTCTATATTTCATTGTTGTATCATATTGTAAGCGAGAGAAGTTTATCTATTCTTTTGTAGCACATGTAATTGTTGTACTCTAACGATGTAATATTATGTAACTGTTCTGTGATCTGTGATGGTGTAATAATATGTACAGTATTCTGAGCTGATTCTGGAGCCACCGTAGAATTGTACAACATAAAGTATTAAGTATGTCGAGCCTCTAAAAAAAAAAATAGCAACCACTTTATCGACATATTTAAGACTTGCTAATGCAAATCTACGAGTGGTCGCCCTAACCAGCCCTATTCTCCGCTCTAATAGACAACATTACCTAGTAATGCTCTTTATTAGGGTGGGCCTCGGGGTGGGGTGTTACATCTTCACAAAACTTCAACATATTATATACCAAACCGATGACCACGACTAATAGAATCCAGATTTACAATTCGTTTTTGCATGCAAACGGCGGTGACGTGGTAAGACGGATATTTTATTTGTTTATAATCAAACCGACCGTTAGGGAGGTTTGCCTACTGTGAGAGCCAATGGAAAAACGTCTGAAGCCAAAAACATGCGCCCCTCTTTTTCGATAATATTTCATGCTCCTCTTTCTTCTCCAGTATTCCGCGCTCCCTTTAAATTCTCCGTATTTACTGATTCTCTTTTGATGCCCCCTATTCAAATTTGCGCTCCCTTTTAATTCTCCCTATTTACCGATTCTCGTTTTGATTCTCCATATTATAATGTAATTAGATTTGGTTTACATCATTTTCTTTTCCATCTCAATCACAACCGTGTGTACTATCAATTTAGGGGAACCTGGAGCATTCAACCGGTTAACCAGGGATAGTCACAAGTAGGTATCTTCGGAGGTTGTTTGTGGTAAGCTCATCGGTTCTCAGTCTTTCTCCAGTGCTCGCGTTTTGGGTCATATTGATTTTTCAGGTAAGTCTCTCAAAACAAATTTCCCAACTCAGGATCCTTATGCCTTAAATTTCGGTATTCTTCTTAAATTTTAACTTTGATTCCAGTTTTCACTGCATTTAATTAACTTTGTTTAAACGAAAAATCATTTTCAGAATATGATCTGAGATATAGACGTGAAAAGGGAAAACCCAGTATCTTATGTTTGGCTTTTTTTTGTAATTGGCAGTAGGATTTATTATTTGGGGTATTTACTTGGTTTGATTAATGACTCTGATGAATTGATACATGGATTCTGGTTATTAGCCATGTTAGTTTAAGTTAAAGGGTAATATTCTTCTGTTTTGATTATGTCTAATATTATGATTACTGGAGCACTTAAGGTGATTTGCTTTAAGTCAATCCTGTATGCAATGCGTAACATGATAAGGTGGCAGTAAAAATTTGCTGCATTGTATATGTAACTCAAAGTGTGTGATTTTTTTATGGAAACGTTGGATAAAATAAGCTTTTATACACAAGTTCACCTTATTTCTGGGCTTGTTCTTGATATCAGTTGGTCCTTGGATAAACTTCGTTGTAGGTAAAAAAAATCTTTATAATACAAGTAGTAATGACTTTGCCAAGTTGGAAATGTAATATTTAATAAGATATTTTGGCATGCATGAGATCAGTATTTTCAAAAATATACCTTCTTCATTAACTGTATATACTGTAATGGTTTTGAACCAGAATATTGCAACGTTCATATACTACTTATTAATTGTACTTACCAATGCTTAATATTTTTTAAGGATTCAAAGTTAGTAGAAGTAAGTTAACAGTTTTGAGCACATGCTTATTTAATATTTCGTTGTATTATCAACTTGAAATATAACTCATCCATATTTGGCCTTGCTATTACGTATTGAAAAAAATAAATCTATAAACTATTGCTATTCAGAAGAGAATTATACAATTTGTTCCAGCCTAAGCATTGATCTGACATCGGTGTGAACATGTGCACCACCTTAGACAAATGTAAAAGGAGCGCTGAGACGACGTGGAATGAGGCAAAATGGACAGCCAAACTAAGTTTGAGGTAAGAGCAGGATCTGAGGAAAAAGTGCGAGATTGGATTATTTTTGAGTCAGCCCAGGCATAGTCAGCAAACTGAGTAACTTAAGCAGTAGCATAAGTAGGCTGGGACAACATAGCATGAGCGTCACTAGGGAGAGAACCAGGTATGGATATTTCAGCAACAGGTATAACATTGTATGAAGTTGGAATTGCCATACCAACTGAAATGAGAGGAGCTGCACACGAATTGGCTTGAGTTGATAATGATAATATGATGGGAGAAATTACCAAATGTGGAGTGATTTAGCTATCATTCATGGTATGCTAATTTGATTTCCAGTATGCATATTTAAATTTATTTTCCCAGCTTTAGTACAACAATGAAATTTACATATATTGACAATTTTCTTCTATCCTCAATGATGATCTAAATGTTGAAATAGGTCATATTTTAAGTGCCATTGTTTTCTTTTTTAATCAAGAGTACTGATAATATCCTACACTACAGAATGCTACTAAGAGGCAACTTTTTTGAGTCCTGTAACTTTTTCTCAATCTTTATCAACTGCTAGGTTTATTGTATAATACATTTATAGTCCTAATATACAAATATTGTTGTACCACTTGCAAGATGATTCTTGGTACATTTATTGCTCATGATTCATGATTGTCAGATTGTGAAACTGTTGTAGTTATGTGCTACTTTCAAATGCTTCACTATGCTTTCTAAAAATCATGTAATCTATGTTATGCATTTGGTTAATATTGTTTTATTTTCAAAAGGATAATATACTAGCAAGAGCACCACATGAAGGTCTTTTACCAAATTATTCGCTCAGCCTTGAAGGCATGTATCAGTTTAATAAACACTCTTTATTGCCCCATTTTATTTAAATGTCAAGTCATTTAATACATGATTCTGTTATCTAATTTTTTACTTAGATTGTTGGAAGATATGACCTAGATTCATGCAAAGGCATGTACAGAGAATAAAAATGTGTTTTTCTTATGGTAGTTTAATATGTTCAACTATCTGATATGTGATAAACGTAAAACTGATATGCGTTTCAATCTTTTTCAGCTATATTTTATTGCATGTTTGATTGCGCCTTGGTACTAAAATACATTTAAGGTATTCTGACTTTGATGCATGTTTTTGTTGGCAAACCTATGGCTGGCATTGTGAAGAAGTTTCCTAAAGGAATTTTTGTTCTAACTGTCCTTTTTACCACTAGCTTCCAAAGGTAATCTCTAATTGTTCTTTTCAATGAACTCACACAGACCGTCATGCACACACTGTCAGCTACAATGATTCCTATACAATTTTAACTTTCCAAGTATTTTAGTGGATAAATCATCCAAGTATTATGCCAAGTAATTCCTATTTTGTTTATTTATTCACTTGATATTATTTTTTTATGTAATGTGATTTTTTTTTATGCAGGAGTCAGATGCTGCCTTTTTTGTCCTCTCAAAATAAAGCAAGTATCTGATATTATTTTACTTCTTTAACCAGCTAAAGAATCAAGTAAAATCATATTATTGTTCCTAATTGTAGATCTAATAATAATTTTTTGTAGTTTGTGTGGTTCTTCGATTCTGGTTTCGATTTTTATTTAGTGACCTAGTAGCAATATTTACTTTTAATTAGTTTGTTTCTTTATTTTTATCTCTTTTTTGTTAATCTATTGAGCAGGCTTCATCAAATAGGGAAAAATACATTTTTATACCAAGTGACATGATTTTTTTTGTTTAAGCATGACACTAAGGTGTAATTCATTCCATTTTTTTATTTGATTTATTTACGTTTTATTTCATGTTGCTTATACCATCCTTAAATGTATGAATAGCAATTTACTGGCTAAATTAATCTTTTATTTATGAATCTTGACATCAAAAATTATCCAGTCACAGTAGAGAAAGGTATCTTCATGCATGTTACGATAGTAAAATTGAAAATCGATCATCTATTTGTTGATAAGAAATAGCTTTTCTTAAAACTATCCAGAAGGAACTAAAATGCTTTTAGAAACATAGTATTATCTTTGAAACAATTTATATTATAGAATTTTGATAGCAGTTTGTATGTAACGCTAACTGGGATACACTAACTAAGGCTTGGTATAATGATTTGAATGTTTGTTGTTTGGGGTAAGATACATGTTTTTTCCATTAGTATTGACAGTCACCATGGCTTTTATAACCTTGTTAACTTTTTTATTTTCAATCCTAATTTGATAAATGCTAGTTATAGTTGTAGTGCAGGTGATTTGCAGTGAATGCATGACAGGGCATGAAAAATTATAGTAAAGACGTAGGGCAAACAATTTGGAGTTGAATCTCAATAATGTAGGCTTTCATGATATGGATTCATTGTGCAGGTGGAAAAGTACCATTCAAAGTAGTTCTAACATCAGATCCAAAGCTTCCACATAGTCTTTAGCGTCCCTGGAGCTGCGCCTTTAACTGCCGTCTTGAAATTTGTTGTGGAGGAATCCAAGGTTCCACCTCAAACAAGTGCAATCATCACTAATGATGGTGTTGGCATTAATCCTCAGCAAAGTGCAGGTAATGTGTTTTCTTAAACATGGGTCTGAGCTGTGCCTGATACCTTGCGACAGAGTAGGGGCTTCTGTTGCATCAAAATACTGATATTTGAATCGGAAATTAAATTACATCAAAGTAGCCTCTAGTATTATCATCATGTAATGATGATGAAAAAATCAGCAGTGTTCTTGTGAAGCTACTATGAAGTAATTTAATAGTATTTTAGTGCAATATTCACAAATCAACAAATAATCTTGGTATATTTTTATATTTTGTACTCCAACAAACAATTTTACAGTACTTAAACAAATTATGCACACACCATTTGTCTGGAACTTGAGATGGTAGTTAGCTTCACTTTTGTTCTCACTCTGTCAAAGCCCTCAATGGATTAAATCAATATTGTCTCTTGAATGTGTCTCATTTCGGTCATTTGCAGCCCAAAAATAAAAAGACAATTATCTTAACCAGAGACATGAAACCAATCATGTGGTTACATTGCAACAGCGACACTTTAAGCATAATAATAATAATAATAAATAGATTTTGATATATGTTGTAATATTATTAAATAGTAGCCAATAAATTTATTTGTAGCTATTTAGTGATATTTGTAAACCTTGAGGAAATCATCTTTCTTAATGATATTATTATTATAGTTAAATGTTCTCACCAATTTGATGTACGTTTTGGAAAATATATTTTTTATTTTTAGTAACTCAATATTTTTTTATAATGTATGTTATCATTATGTGTTTAACTAAGAGTAACGATAAACTACGATTTTCTTGAGAAATTATATAATTTAACGGTCGGTTTTCCCACCGTTGTGCGGTAATACTAGTATTATTATATATCTTGTATAACTTCTAATGTTAATAACTATTGCATACGAGGTCGGATTTGAGCGCCATTTGTTGCGTTGCGATCATGGTAAAATTGTGGATGTTCTAGTACTGATTTGGCTATGGGTGGAGGCTGTAAATTTTGGGCTTTGGTTAGACGTTCGATTGACTAAAGACCCAAAGGTGAGTAGATTTCTCGCTCACAACTTACTAAATTATTCCCGTATTTGTTAAATGAAATTATGAAATAAGTTGGTTGTATGGTTGAAATGGATTGTTGATTGGTTGCTTAAAAATATGACATGCAAGTGTGTTAATGTGCAAATTGAGATTGATAAATAATTATTTTAATTAAATTAATCTCTAATTGAAATCCTGAACTTTATTAACCAATGAAATGATTTAAATAATTACCATTTGAATGAAATGATTGTGATGAATTCCTTTATTTGAAATTGACTGTTGGACTGTTATTGACACTTGAACGTTCATTGAATTTGTTAAGGCAATTATTCCAAAATAAATTGGGAATTTGGAAATGTGATTTAAATATGACTTTTATTACTCAAACTTAATCGTTTAAAACTGAATTTATTAATTCTCTTTAGATTTAATTTAAAATAAGAGTATTCGAGATTTTGGATTAAATATGAAATTAAATCCTTTTAAATTTGAAAGGTCGGAATTTGAATGTGTTTGGAATCGAGATTTGGAAATGTAGTAAACTTTATGGAACTGGAATATAACTTTTAAGTTATTAAAATTTTGGAAGAAAGAAACAATTATGGTTTTAAATTAGTTAACTATACATATATATACTATAGTTTTGAAATAAATTATATTATGTTATATTTATTATTTAAAGATTATTTTAGTAAAGCATTTAATATATATACATATAATTTGAAATAAAGTAAATTACATTATTTATTATTTAAAGATATTTTAGTAAAACATTTAATATATATATATATATATATATATATATATATATGTATATATATATTACACTACAACAAAAATACCATTTCACAACACTGAAAAAGTGTTGTTGATGTATTTTAACAACATTTATCATAATGTTGTTATATCCACAATTGTGAAAGATGGGGTCCCTTTTACAACATTCACTTAAATGTTGTATAAAATGTTGTAGAAGAACTTATTACAACAAAATGTAAGTATCGTGAAAGCACCAACAAATAAATGTAAAACTATTACCATGTTTTTTAAATGTTATGAGATAGCCAATGACAACATATTTCAAATATTTTAACACACTTTTTAACGATAATATGTATATGTTGTATATCTATTTTTTTCAATGTCCTCCATATGTTGACAACTTTATTCGTCCATGGTAGAATCATCATTCACATCTTTCAGCAAAAGTTGTGTATTACTTTTATACAACAATTTTTAACTATAATATTTTAAGCTTTTATCATATTTAATCAACGTTGTAAATACAAACCAGACAACGTTGTTTAACTGTTAACTAAACTTCATTTGCATCACTTATTTAACATTGCAGAACAAAGTTTGTACAACTATTTTTAATCGTTATGTTTTGTATTACAACCACAAATGTGAATCATTGTAAATAATTTTTCACAACATTGTTTTACCACAACTAAAATTATATTTAAATCGAACGAAAAACGTTGCACATTAACATTTTACAGCTCATGACAAACATTGTACATAAATTATGTCAACAATTTTAACATGTTGTGTTTAATATATCAACAATATTTATATATCACAACAGTAGTTTATTACAATCAAATAATGTTATTAAATGTCTATCCATAACCATACACATACATCGTAGATTACATATATTTGCATGCACGAAAGAATGAAAATATTAATTATAATGAGAAACTACTAAATGACACATCCAACAATTATAGGAAAAAAATAATCTTTTCTAATAGAAAAAACATTACATGAGTCATCATAAAACATTATATGGTTTGAAAGACAAACGGCACAAAGGAGAGTTTCAATGTAATTTAGAACAATCATGTGACTGCCTAGAACAAAAACATGCAGCGCCAAAAGTCCTTTGTCCAAAACCAGCCTTTATTCATACGTTATCTGCAACATAAAACATAAAATGCTAATTAGTGCAATGCATTGGGATATTCTTAATTAAAATACATCATATGTTGACATATACCTTAGCAGCATATACTGACATGTAGGGAGGAAACATGCTCTTTTCCTTCTTGTCAGATAACATGCATGATCATCTTTATACAAGACTAACATATAGAATCAGCTCCATCAAGATGGTCAATATTTTTGCATACCTCATATGATCACCTACAACCAATAATACATTGTAAGTGCACGAAGTTCGGAAACATTGAAGTTAATAAACTAGACATGAACCAAACCATTAATGTCTTCAATTATGCAACTATGCTAATAGTACAATTGAAAAGGATGAAAAAGATGCAAGAAAAACAACAGTTGTTTTCAAATTATGATTAACTAGATGTAATTTTACATTATGAGTTTGGAATACAATATACAAGCTATTATACTTATATGGATATAGAAAGCTTTGGATAAATTCATGTAACTTATGTCAATATTAAATTTGTAGAGATGGTACTGGTTTGATGACCATTAGTTATGGAAGTAAATGTTTTGGAAGTGAGAAAATTGCTTCATTTTTTATTTGGAACATGCATTCACTTGTTTTATTTGTTGTAAAATATTAAAATGATCGGTTTGTTTTTTAACTATATGTAATTATTTCACTGTTCTATTCATTACTTGAATTTGGAAATTATCTCATTTTTAGATTTATTACATGTAATTGTGTAAATTTATTTTATCAACCATGCATGTATTAAGTTGTTCTGATTATTATGAAGTATAAAGGATAAAGTAGCATAAAAGCACACACTACGTCATCGTCAATCTATAGGCAGTGCACAAGGCTCCTGCTTAAGTTGGGTTTAAGGTGGGCAAATACACGCAGGTCTTACCCCCTTAATAAAGAAATTATTTCTGCAACTTGGTCGTTAAACCAACCCACAAAATCTAAATTTTGATGATGCGCTCTTATATAAAACTATAATATGTTTTCTAAACCTCAGTTTGTTTATACTGTATCATGTTATGAAGATATCATCTTCATGGGAAAACCATTAAGAAGTGAATTTGGGTATGACCAAACACTAAGGACGACAAACAGTCAAGTCTGGTGAACGCACTAGAGGACAGGGTCTTCATAACGGACTGAAATCATAAATTGTAAACTTCAATCTTTAAATTGAAATGGAATCCGAATCATAAATCATAGAGTCAAGATATCCATCTACTAACATTTGTATACATTTTGAAATTGATCATAATTGATTATGATATTTGAACTCCTACATCTAAACATAAAGCTCAATCTCTCGTATTTCGTTTTTATTTTGTTTAGAAACACTACTGTTGAAATTGTGGATTCAAGTATACATATCGAATAAGAATTGAATGGTTTCTCTCATCAGACGTATTATTCGAGTTTGAATCGAGATGTAAATTGCACATATAGTCGTACACTGATTCAAATCCACTGCCACTACTTCCAACTTCATCTATTGTAAAGAGAAATTAACTACACATGCAAAATGAAAAGCGGGGAACATAATTTGTGTATGTACTTGGATCATGCAATATTTTTAAACTACAGCCAACATGAGTGGAAATTATTTTACTACCAATGCTTAGCAGTCAGCTACCAAGTTGATAAACTAGAATCTGATGGTAAACATTGGAAGTTACCTTTGTATATAAAGGGATTCAAAGAAATTTTCCATGCATGCCTGCATAAATTGAAATTCCTTGCATGCCTGTAGTAATTGAAATTTCCTACAAAGTCAAAAGCGTGATATTTTAATTTAGGATCGGAAAAAGACTATAGTGCACTAGAAATGAAAAAGAAAAAGATTAAAAAAGATTTGGAAACAGACTTGATGCAAAGAAGAGGTTAATACCAGAAAACAAGTGTATACGGAGATGGGTCGTTGACAGAAAACAAAGCTGATACACTAACAGCTAGACATTAGATAACAAAGCCAAACTCAGCAATAAGCTTGAAACTCACTAAAACAAAGCTGCTACAAGCTTAGATCGATGCTCGAAAACATAATAAGAACAGAGGCCAATGTAAAAAAATTAACCAGAGTTGAAGGCGACACAAAAGTGAAGAAAACAAGACTAAAGCTCGGCCAATTATCAAAAGAGATACCAGAATTCGAACTAAAGATGATACGTAAATAGAAAAAGATACCAAACAACGCCTCTAAATCCAAAATTATGTCACCTGCTTTCTAGTTAGAGGCAGCACCAAGGGCGAAGTACTTTGTTTCCCAACTCGGAGGCAATGGCCAGTTTTAGGGTTGATGCAAAAGCCGGGTGACGATATTAAAGTTAAAATGACACTGAAGTTGAAAATGGAAGGGGATTCAAAAATCTATGGTGATAGCAAAAATCAAAACAAAATCACAGGCGATATTAAAAACAGAAGTGATACTCTCCAAACAAAAGGCACTTGGTGTAGTGGTCATGTTATTTGCTAAATACTATAACACTGCTTAGCACGTTTGTTCGCGATACAACAAGAAATAGGGAGGGCCAGCGGAGAAAGAGACGGCGGCCGGACGCGATTTCATTCAATTTCTACCTTTGGCCCCTTCATTCAATTTGCCATCAATCTCCATTACTTCAATTGTAGGATTTAAATTAAAATTAGGGATTAGTTTTTTGATTTGGGAGAATATTCACGGTTTGGGAGAAAGATTTTGAGGAAAGAACGGAGAATTAGCCGATTGGAACGATGCAGATTGTTAATCTAACACGTTGGATTCTAACAAAACGGACGGTGTTGATTTATAGCTGCATTTCACAGTGATCCATATCGCCAGTTCGGACCAATATGATAGTAGTGTGTTTCCTGGGTTCGATTTTGATAACATGTGCTATTATTTAAGGTTTATTATTAAGCATTTTAATTAATTATGTATGCATAAGAAAATCAAATGGACATTTTCAAATATGAATACCGCTATTATCACATTCGTAGTTGTTAACAATGTTTTCTAAATTATTAATCATTTAACATAGTTTATTGATAAATAAATATTAATTAGTAGGTCTTTATTATTAACTTTTATTTACTAAATATAAATAAGTAGATATAAAAGTTCGTTCGATATGAAATATAATCCTTGATTATTGACAATAAGTAGTAATTATAATTTATTTAATAATAGTAATTAATTATATTTTACGGATATGATTATGATGTATATCATTGCAATTTTATGCTCTGCCCAAAAAAATAATAATATCATATTTTACTGATATGAGTAATAATATATATTATTGAAATTTCCATATTATCATTAGTGACCGAACCAATGAACATCACTTAATGACAGTTATCTTTCTAATTTAAATTTTCCACTTTAAAATTACATATTAATTTAAACGTATGTATTAAAACCTAAAATATAGGAGAAAGTAAGGTGGGTTTTAGAAATAATTATTGTTGTTTTAAGTAGAGGTATTCTAAGTAAATGTAGAATTTTATAATGCAATGCATGATAAATATTTTTAACCATTTTAATACAGATATTAAGTTAAATGATAAATGAATAAAAAATAAACTTGTTATTGTTGTTTTATGGGATTTATATGTAATTGAATAAAATGTAAATTTTACCATTTTTTGTTGGTACAATAGTCGTATACGTTAAACTGCGGTTCTTAAACATCTATAGAAATATTAGTTGATTAAATTTATTCAAATAGTCATATTTCTATTATGTAATTAATATAAATTTAAGGACTTGAATATAAAATGTTTGGCTATTATAAGGGAAAACTCTATCCTCCGGCTTGCGTTGCATTGTGTGATAGGACCTGAACCTTATAATAGCTTCATTTTTTCCAAAAAACATTGCGTTGTTTTATTTTAAACTAAGGTTCATGTGTGGAGTAAACCTGTTCCGCGTTATACGACGTGGTCCCATGATTTCCCAACTTTTAAATTAAAGATTTAATAACTGTTTAAGTTCTAACACCAGTCCCATGACTGACTTGGAGTTTATTGTTTCTACCTAAATTCTGAGTGCCCATATTTTCCACACGGGCAGCTAGTAGTTTTGGTTTTCGCGGATATTTCTTTTCTCAGGATCTTGGATTACAGCTGGAGCTATATTCGGAAAGCTTTGTATCTGTATATCTCTTCCAGTTGTGTCATTTGTTATTTTCCGCTACGCATTGTACTTATGTATTGTTTTCCGCTGCTATGTAAATTCTTAATCTCTAATATTGTATTTCCAATGTGTAATATTTATTCATGCTCTGATATATTCTTGTACTCTGATGTAAATTGTTGTAATAAGCAATGAAATGTTCTATTGTTTGTGTTCTGATGCATCGTGTTCTCAATTCAATCCGGGCTTTCCCGTAAGGGGAAGTTTGGGTCATTTCAGCGTAATTCAAACTCACAAAGAAGAACATGAGTTAGTGTGATCTAGATCTAATATAGGAGCCTTTGAACATTTAAAATTTGAAACTATATTTTCAAACTTACATAGAACTCACAATAGAATACAGGTCGCTGCAATTCTGAACATTTAAAATTTGAAAAGCAAATTTTCTTGATTTAAAAGATCGTTTTGAAAATGTAAAATTTCAACTACTGATTTTTAAATCTTGGATTTTAAAATTTGAAAAACATATATTCTAAAAGTCCGAAATTTTAAATTTGGAATGTTAAATATAAAATCTTAAATATTAAAATGTTTAATTTTGACGTAAAGAGTTTGGATTTGTAATTTGAAAGTATAAAATTGAAAATTTGAAATCATGAAGTTTTCAAATAAAAAATACAATTTTTGGTTAATAACATTTTTTAAATTTTAAGTATGAATTTTTTGTCGGTGAACTTAAAGAAATGTAACATGAAAATCTCGATTAAGAATTCAGTTAAACGAAATTTGCAATTACAAAAACTCAAATTTTAAAATTAGAAAAAAAGTATAAGTAAACATTTGAGATTAAGTTTAATTACCCAATAAGTTGGATGCCATGACATCAATATGAAGATGTTCTTACTGTGTGACCGTCCAACTCGTTCTTTTTAACAGTTTTTTGTATTTCGTGGAAATTATTTCGGCCAAATTAAAGTTTGTAGAAAACATCTCCATTACTATCATGGTGGCAGATTTTGGGGCGTTGTGCATCCATAATCAACCCTTTATCCGACCACTTAATAGTGCATGCTTCTCAATTCCTATTTTAAAGTTCGATTGTCCCAAAGCAATACCTACAACCGTTCTGAAGAGCCGCTCGATTTCTTAATCGCCTCTTCTTGCAAAATTGGTAACTTCGATTTTAGCGTCTTCTTTGATTTTATTGGTGACCCTGATGTTAGTTTACATTCGTATTTTTTTGTTGTTTACCTTGTTTAGGGTTGTCTTCCTTGATATCCTTCGAGCTTAATTCCAAAGTTATTTATTGGGGTTGTCTGCCTTGATAACTTTGAGCTTAACTTGTCCAACCTTACAGTCTAATCAAAAGGTCGGATAATAAAGCCATGGCGGAATATCCTTAGTGGTATAATTTGCAATAACCACTAAATTTATTAAGTGATGAACCATTTTTTTATTAAATACAAAATATTTTGTAATATCAATAAAAAAAATTGTGTTACAAAAATTATAACATCAAGAAAACGTTATCAACAATATTGTTTTTATAATATTTCCAGTTTGTTGTCTTTGTAAAAATCTTTACCAATACAATACCACAGTTATAAAACGTACTCAAGACAATGTTAATAATATATTGTTGAAATATGAGCACTAACAATATCAACAAAAAGTTATTAAATATAATATTGTTAACAATATAAAATAAATGTTGTCTTAAATATGAATTGAGTTAACACTAAGATGATGTTGTAAAATAAAAAAAATTGAATCTACAATAGTAATTTGTTGTTGTCTAACTTTTGGTTTGCAACATTTGATAAATATTGTTGAAAACTATAAATTTACAATGTGTAAAAAACATTATTCATTTACTATTTAATAACATGACAAATATGTTATGAAAAAACAAATATAATACAACATATAAAACCCGTTGTTAAAAATTAGCTTCTATAACATTTAAAAAAAATAACATTGTAGAATGAAAAGTTATTAAATATAATGTTGTTAACAATATAAAATAAGTGTTTTCCTAAATATGAATTGAGTTAACACTAAGATGATGTTGTAAAATAAAAAAATAAAAAGAATCTACAATAGTATTTTGCTGTTGTCCAACTTTTGGTTTGAAACGTTTGATAAATATTGTTGAAAACTATAAATTTACAATGTTTAAAAATCATTGCCCATTTGCTATTTAAATAGCATGACAAATATGTTATGAAAAAACAAATATAATACAACATATAAAAGTCATTGTTAAAATTTACTTTCTACAACATTTTAAATAAACATTGTAGATTTCTTCGATTTACAACTTTTGTACATAGAACATTTGTTGGACTAACCTATTACAACGTTTTTCTTAGCAAATGTTGTGAAAGAGTTGCATTTTTTATAACACTCTGGTGAACTATTGTAAAATGGTATTTTTGTTGTAGTGTTATGACATTTCTTCCAATAACACATACACATTTATATACCAGAACGTTCTAGGGTGATAAAGAGGATAGTGTCTAAGGCTTGGGTTTGGAAAATACAAGTTTCCTGCTCTCCCTGGCCATCTCTAACTGATCCGACGGACGAGATGGTATTTTCAAAATCAAATTTGGAAGTTAATTAAAACCCCTTGAATTTATAACAAATTTTGGAATCTTCCAGCATCATTCATTATTCAAAATAATTTGAGTAAAAGATTTGAACCCTTAAATGATGTTGAACCTATTTGGTAAATAGCTAATCTATAATACTTATGAAACGTTTTACCATTCCATGAAAATGATTAAATTTGAGAACTATTACAAAAAAATATGTGTGTAAGGCTTTTAATCCAAATTTGAAAAGACGGATGGAAATGATAAAAACGAATAGAGAGTTTTGAACATGGGATTTGTAAAGAAGAGATAAGAATTAAGGAAATTAATTCAACCTTTTCAAAAAAATGAATTGATAACAAATTGAAACCGGTGTAGTCCATAGATTTTGTTTTTAAAATACGCTTATTACTTGGAAAGACCGATATTGGATTTAAGTCCAAAAACCATTCCAAGTAATAATACAACACTATTTGAAGACTTGGAAAGGACAAATGAAGACCGGGAATTTTTGAATTATTTGGATTGATTGCTGATGTCTTGAATTGGGCCGTACACCTGAAACAAGGTTATAAGTGGCATGAGGTCTGAATATATTTTTAAGGATATTCGAAGTTGTTCCATTCGGACCCAGAATGGACTTGTATGGATTGTGTGTCTGACATTGTAATTAACTACATAACACTAATTTTTATTAATATATATATCGGGTTGTGGCAATTTATTATTCCCGTCTCTAAGTTTTACGTGTTTAGAGGTTATGTATTGATGGAAATGTTGTAAATTGACAATGTGGCATACTCAAGTTATGAAATGAGCTAATGATGATAACATTGTGTATATCGTAACTTCGACATACCTCACACACCGTATTGATGGTAAACTGGCGGTTAGGTTGTATACATTTTATTGCAACTTGAAAGCTTCGGCGGTAGATCTACTTTGAAACTTACGGAGAAAAGGGTATGTTCGGTGTCCATGTCTGGATGTTAACCGGTGATTTACCTGGTGTTTGGTGTCCGAGCCTGGATGAAAACCATGAACCGTGAGGTTGCACCTAGTTCCGGATTGATCTTTTGTGTCAAGAACCATCATATTGGAACCCAACAACCAATACCAGCCTTTCGTTTTGTTTGTAAACTATGTATGTAAGCATAGTCACTATGCTTGCTAAGATTTATATATTTATTTGCGAAATGGTTTTCAACACTATGCACTAATAATAGTACTAAAAGTAGATCTTCACGTATGAAAGCATGTTTGGTTATCATAAGACAAAACTCGCCCATTTGGTGTGCGCTTGCATTGTGTGATGTGGGACGAGCTTAATATAGCTTCATTTTTCCAAAATCATTTGCGAATTTTCCATAATACTTCTTTAGACTACAGCAACCATAACACTCATGTTATTTCGTATTTTAATTTGACTAACATGTGAATGATTTAGTTCTGATCTGAGTGTTTGTTGTGTTTCTTTTTATGCAATACGATCGGGTCAGCCGAAGTTGCAGTTAGCGAAGATTACCTTGCCTTGAAGATACTATTATGAAGATGAAGATGAAGCTCAACAGACGTATTATTATTACTATTCCACTGCAAAATTATTGCTATGTTGTATAATAGTTAACTCTGATAATTGTTGTAAAATATAATCAAATATATGTTTTAACAGCTTCATGAACTGTTATTTATTTATTATATTTTTTCCTTCCGCTGCAAGATTCTGTATTTGTTTTCTTCTTCTATTCTTTTTCTTATATAAAGCCCAATAACTATCCGTATTTTTGTTTTGTTTAAGTTCACAATTGAAGATCATTGTCAATTTGAACGGTCAAAAATCTCGAATGTTACAAGAAGTTAGTCCAATACCGCTTGAGATGGTTTGGACATATCCAACGTAGACCGTACGATACACCCACTACAACATAAACACCATATTACAACTTTAATTTTACAATGGTGGTAAAATCACCGTTGTAATATATGTTTTTTTACAACTTTCTTCCAAAAAAGTTGTAATAAACTTATTTTTAACAACTGTGTTATTTTGACAATTGTAATAAAAGCATATCACAACTTTTTTTTTTTTTTGGGTGTAATATATGACTACACCACAACAAAAATACCATATTAATAATTAATAAAAATAATTCGATAATTAATAAAAATATTAATACTCAATAACTATTGTTTAATAATAACAATAAATAGTTTATTTGAAAATATGTAATAACTAATATTAATAATTTCTTTTCGCTATACAATAATTAATAAATAATAATTATGTATTATTATTAGAAATTAAAAATAAATAAATAAAAATTAGTTTTTTGTAATGAATAATTAATTTTAGTAATCAATAAATAAGAAGTAAGAATCACTGATTAAGAAGTAATAATTAAATAATTACTTTTAAATATTTTAATAAAAATTTTAATCAATTTATATAATATTATGTTACATTTTTTCATAAAATAAAAAAAGAAAAATTATAAGATTAATAAATAGCTATTATATATTATTTAACTTACCATATTAATTATCTTTCAAAATAGTAATTAGTGGACGAGATTAGTGGTCCACTTCCCTCCGTAATAAAGTCCTTTTACAACTTTTTTTCTAACTGTTGTAATAAATTATCATATTTAATACCTTTTTAATTGTTTAGCGCTAGTAATATATTATTTACAACGTTGGACCTCCAAATTTTTAATTCCCGCCTTTGTTTACCACGTTGGACCTCCAAACTTTTAATTCCCGCCTTCGTTCCCTCAAATTTTTTGGTTACCGCACCATAACTTTAATCGCTGCATCCTTGATAATTTGTATATGGTTCAATTTCCCAAATCCCATAACAATGGCCACCTTCCCAAACGAAATCATGGCCTCCATCCTAAATTGAATCATTCCCAAAATCGTTCCCTTTCCCCAAAATAAAAGTCGAACCACCAGTCCTTCACCCAAATCAAGGCCGCCTCTCCTTTCTCAAGCACAGCCACCACTTCGACGTCGTTAGAGCCGCCACCTGAACTTGTAGCCACCTTCAGTTGACCCCTACTTGTCGTAGCTTCGCCAGTTAGGCCACCGTGAACCCTCAGCAACGCCTCCAATTGAAGCTCCTCCTTCCTCCGTTCAAACCAGAGAATTCAAAATCGGATGCCACCATACTTCCACAATTCGCGATTTGCTCTCCTTCCCTCAACCAATCGAGCGCTGTCTACCTCGACCTTGCGTCACCTTCGAAGTCATTGCCACTCCGTTCATCCGCCGCTCCGCTGTCAAAGTTATTTGCTTTACGTGCCCTCACCGAACTTCACAACCACTTGACGCCAGAATTGCCGTTGCCCAGACCGTCGCTCCTCGACTTTGGTTACCCGAGTCTCACCTTCTTCTCCTCGCTGAACCCGGAACCCCGAGAGCATATCCAGCTCGGAGTACATGTACTCTGCTTGTTCCGACAGCTACACACACACAACCTTGGTATCTTTTGCTGTCGCACCATTTTCCGCCTCTGTCCGCTGTATAGGTGAGTGCTAGCTCACAATTAAATTTAATTTAAGTAATTAAATTCTGGATAAACTAAAATATTTCAACTAGTGTTGGTTATTGGTTGACTGCAAATTCTTGATTGTTTAGACTTAGAAATTTCTGAACTCAATATATATGTCTCCCTCTTCTAGCGCTACTTGCATACTCGTTGACCTCTTATATTTAATCTAATTTGATTCGAAATAAACATGCTAGTGCTGTAACAAATGGAATCGTTTCCTTGATCTCACATTTTCATGTTGTGCTTAGATTGGGACTACATTAGCCTTTGCACGGATATTTGTATGCCACTAAAACTAATTTCACTAAAATTTCAAATATACAATGCTCCATGTTGTTGTATAGTTGGATTTGCTGAGGACAGAAAGAATATATGTTATGCGGTTTGTCGTCCAATAATATATCTCACTGCAATTCATTTCATGTATGAAAAATAATATAAATTTCTCTCTTGCTTTGTGTGACAGCATACATGCGTATATGTGCTTAAATATATATGTGTGTATAATTTATAATGTGTGCCGAAATGAAATCAACAACCCACTGTTGTACTAGCAAAAAAAAAAATGGTTTCATGGCATTTTTCACAAATTTTCCATTTTTCTGTGTTAACGTCCAATTAAAGTCCTTTCTCATATCGTTGGCTCATTTATACTTTTATCGGTTTTATAAGGTTGCAAGTTCATGGAAGCCTGAAAACATCATTCAAAAAGTGATTGAAGGTCGGTTAAAGAAATACTATGAAGATGTATTACTGGAACATAAGGACATTCTGGATGATGGTGTAAAGATTCAGGTAACTTGTACATAACAGTTGTAGTAGATTATGGATGATGGTGTACTCCCGTAGGATATGCAGTTTTTTGTGGATAACTTGTGCTTGTACTAAGTTGCTTTGTAACGGTCAAGTATGTAATAATGTACGAAATGTTGTCTAAAACTTATTGTTTGTAATACTGAATATTTTAGTATTTTAATACATTAGTTTGCAAATAACTGTAATATCGGATTTGCTTATGGAGTATTGCTTTATTTAGTGTATTGTTCTTTTCAGTTGCAAAAGATATTTATTTTTTTAAAAACTCAAATGTCAATCACAACGGTGCATAACAGTTGTAGTATATTCTATTACAACGGTGCATAATTGTTGTAATAAAGTTTATTAGTACATTGGAAAAAAGTTGTAAAATATACATATTACAACGGTGTTGCAACAGTGCAAAAAAGTTGTAAAAGATATTAGTCTATTACAACTTCATAATACACGACGGTTTGCCCACCGTTGTAAAATGTATATTACAACGGTGTTCCACCGTTGTAATAGGGTCATTTCGTTGTAGTGACTTGTACGCGTCGGAATTATAGGTCGCGCCGAAGGCCCAAAGAGAGGTAGAGGTCGACCTAAAATGACATGGGAGGAGATAATAAAGAGAGATTTAAGTAACTGGAGTTTATCTGAAGAGCTGGTAGTTGATAGGAGTGCACGGAAGTTGGCAATCCATATACTAGAACCTTAGGTTTTTTTTATAATATTTTAGAATTTATTTCACGTTTATTGAACCTTATTACTTTTTGTTATTATTTAAGATTTTATTTCACATTTATCGAACCTTTTTACTTATTATTATTATTATTATTTAAAAAAGCACTTTATCAGATGACTTTTTATCTGTTTGGTTATTTTAAACCCTTTATATATATATTATTATCATCATTATTAATTTTATTTTATTTTTATTTTGGGTTCCATATCTAGCCGACCCCAACTTGTTTGGGATATATGGCTTTGCTGTTGTTGTTGTATTGTTGCATTATCTATGTATTACGGTCGAACTTATTTCGTTATAATCTACCAAACTGTGATGTAAGTATTTTTTGTGTTACTTTTTATTTAAAACATTACAGTAGTTTTTAGGTATCATTTATATATATATTTTTTAGGTATCATTTTTACTGTATTCACCGTGCTATGTTTTTTTAGTTACTTTTTGTTGCTGTATTAATTTTGTTGTTGTACTGTTGCACTAGCTTTGTAATTCAATTGAATTTATTTCATTTTAATCAATCAAATTGTGATTCAAACATTTTTTGTATTACTTTTGTTGTTAAAATATTAAAGCAGTTTTTAGGTATCAGTTTTGTATTTTTTTAGGTATCAGTTTTATGGTTTAGTGTATGAAAACTGTGGCAAGTAGGTAGATTTAAGTTGTTTGCTTTGGTAATTGACTTTTTTTATACACAACAATAATTCTAACTGATACCCACTGATAAAAATAATAATACCCACCTACTCAATTCAAATCTCACAAAAATAAAATTTATTCTCAATAATACCTACTGGTTAAAAAATAATAGCAATCAATTCAATTCAGTTATCACAAAAATGAGATTATTCTCAGTAATACACAATAATACCCACTTGTATCATATGATACCTACAACTATACATAACTGATATACAAGAATACATTGTTTTCCTACACAATATAAGTACATACAACACTGCTCCCCATTCCAAGCATGCATTCATGCATTTACTTTTACTTGTACTCAATCCAGTCTTGAATTCGAGTAAATTCCAGCAACATGCAGTATCTGCAAGTATTTCATATACAATCAAAACTTATACAAACATAATACTGTAAATTCAACTAGAAAATATAAAACCGATACCTAAAAAAATATAAAACTGATACCTAAAGACTGCTATGATGTAAATTCAACTAGAAAATATAAAACTGATACCTAAAAAAATATAAAACTAATACCTAGAAACTGATACGATGTAAATTCAAGTAGAAAATATAAAACTGACACCTAAAAAAAAATATAAAACTGATACCTAGAAACTGCTACGATGTAAATTCAACTAGAAAATATAAAACTAATACCTAAAAACTGCTATGATTTAAATTCAACTAGAAAAATATAAAACTGATACCTAAAAAAATATAGAACTGATACCTAAAAACTGCTTTGATATTTTAAAGTAAAACTGATAGAAAAAATGTTTGCATCCCACTTTGACTGATTAAAATGACATAATTTCGATTGAGTTGCAAATCTAATGCAACAGTACAAATACAAAACTGATATAGCATTAAAATTATAAACACAAAAGCATAATACTGTTAAAACACGAAAACTGATACCTTAAACAATAGCAAATTGATACCTAAAAACTGCTGCTAACTTCACCATAAAAAAGTTTTTTACAGCGATTTTTCTCTCGTTCATCTCTCTCGTTCGATTTTCTATGACGAATTCACGAAATCAAAAAATCACGAAATCATATTTACTGCTGAACGAATCAAAATCCATGGCACCTTCATGAATCGACGAAGACGATTGAAATGATAAAATTAGGGTAAATCAAATTAATAGAGGAGGTCGATTGATATGGATTTTGAAGAGGATTGCTGAAGATTGAAATATGAAAGGAGAAAAAAATCGCATTGGAAATCATAGAGGAGATCGAGAAATTTGCGCGAGTCGGATTGTTGAGGAAGAAGAAATCAGCGCACGTGAAGAAGAAAAGAATTAGTTTATTGACTTTTTGAGTAAAATTTTAGTGGGCTGTCCTTATGGTTAAAAAAACCTTCAATTTTGTCCTTGTGAATATTTTCCTGAAAAAAATATTACAACTTAACCTATACAAGAGAATGTAAATAGAAGTAATATTATGAGTTTCAGTAATAATAGTACAAACACTATAAAAAAAACCACAATTACAACGTTCTATAAACGTTGTTGAAACATATTTAAAATGTTTATACTGGCATTGTCATATCCAAAGTTGCATAAATGTTTAATTTTTCACATCGTTTATTTACCGTTGTGGCAAAGTTAAATGCATTTTGTACGATACTTTTTCAACCATTTCGTACATACAGCATTTACTACGTTAGATAAAAGTCATGCATGTCTTCCATATGATATTTTATAAACATTGCAATAGTAATTCCAATAATATTTAACAGATTTTATAGACACAATTTTCAAAAAAAAAATACCATTCATAAATCTTTATGAACACTAGTATAACATTATTTTACTATGTCAAAATCATATTTACATCAAGCTTCATTAAAACATTTAAGAACAAATATGACTGAAGAAAACCATTCAAGAAGCAAATTTGTTGGGGATGTCCCATCCTCCTCTCCTAATTTCATCTGAATTCTCACCATACTCTCAAATATATTCATGTGCTTTCTAATAGACCATAACGCTTAGGAGTAAAGCAATCTAAAATCATTCTCATGTAGCTTTCATACATTAAGAAGCAGTAATTCCCATCAAAGCAATTTTCTGGAATGAGATAAAGTAAATTTTTCAGTAAGTGGCTGTAAAAGCAATAATGCTTATCATTCAACCTGCTGCATATTGTTACAGTTTATGGGTATCACAAACTACATAAAAAAGAACCATTCTTACATGAATAACAAGCACCTTGAATGAAAATGAAAAAAGACAATATAGTAAGAAAATGAAACGAAAGTGAAGGAATTAAGAAATGACAAACATGCGCATTGAAATTTCTCTTAAAATGTACAATAGAAAGGTAATTTATAAAACATTAATGAGTCCATTAGTATTCTTGTAAGAAATGACTGCAATTAGAAAATGTAATGATAAATTTAAGATAATTAAATTACCGTGACAAATGGAAATACATGAGATTTTTAAGAAAACTGGAACTGAAAGGTATTCGATCCAAATATTGTGCTATAATATAATATAATAGATACCAAGATATTCATGTTGCATAACACCCAAAAAACCAGTCTGCGGATTATACCTGAAAAACACACAAAAGCAATAAATTGCTTATAGTTTAGATCTATAGAACAACAATTCAACATGTGTACGTGTGCACGTAGATATGTATTCTTGTGTGCAAGTCTGTATGAGAGAACCAATATTTGAATATTATTAGAGAAGCACTACGTAGAGAAAATCACATTATATAGTCGGCAAAAGTTTCCCATGAATTTCCATATAATTAAGGAAAATGTAAACATGTCAACCTAAATTGTGTACACCAAAAAAAATCATTGTTCCGCAACAGTAGCGCAGAGAGAGAAAATTCAAGTACCTATTGCTCGTACTCTCCAAAAAACATCATTTTTGGTTTGTAGCCCACTTTTTTTTTAATGGCACAAATAGCCCACTTTTGTAAAATATTACAAATATAGCCCACTTTTGCCAATTCAGCGCTGAGTTGGCTGGAATGAATTGGCGCAATATGGAATTGCGCCGGTATATGTGTACATCGACGTACACGTGTACACTAGCGCAATCCTAGATTGGGCCAGTTCATTTGAAATTTTTTTAAAAAAAAAGGACTTACGTGGGCGCAATTCGAAATTGCGCCATTGCTACTCTACTTTTCCTGTGCACTCTACTTCTTTCAATCTTTATGCCCTCTCTCTCTCTCTCTTTATGTCTTCTTCTAACATCATTCTCTAACTTCCATGTCTAAAAAAAAAACTTTGAACCAAACCCGTCATCGCCTACAAAATCAACGCCTCCCACTGGACATTTGAGATTTTGAGAAAATGAATGTAAAAGTTTTTATTGCTTTGAAGAAGTAAAACTGAAAAAATGATTGAATGTTTCGTTACATGTACAAATGTAAACTGATTGTTTATATAAGCAAAAGAGAAAATGGGCCTAGCCTAGGGACGAGCCCAATATAACCAGATAGAAACTATATCATATGCTTTGTAAGCCGCCGTTCTTTATTTCCCCCCTTCAAACCCTAGTAGGGTTAGGGTTTGCCACGAAACAAAAAGCAAATGGCTTCCAGGCATGGCGATTCACGGCGATTCAACAAATCTGAAGTAAAATCGAGAACTAGTCTTCAATTTGAGCTAATTAGATTACTCTCGAACAATAACACGAAGTCATTCTGGAATATATACGAGTCTTTGAGCTCTTTGATTTGGGTCAGCTTCAGCAACGTTTAGTTCCTCCTTCAACCTTGTAAAGTTCATTTTTGACAGAGGTTTAGTAAGTTTATCCGCTTTTTGATGTGTTGAAGGTATACATCCAACTTTAATTTTTCCGTTAATCACTTGCTCCCTAATGAAGTATAAATCCAACTCTATATGCTTTGTCTTCGAATGCAACACTGTATTTGATGTTAATGAAATGGCACTCACATTATCACACCAGATAGTTGCAATTTTGTTAGATCTGATATTGAGTTCACTAAGTAAAGATTCGATCCACATAACTTCTGCTGCTGTACTTCACTACACCATAATGGTCATTTGGCAACCCTTTTTTTTCACAATCGCCAACACTTATTTATGTTGTAAGGTAATAACAATAATAAGCGTTGGTATATGAAAAAAGTGTCGCCAAAAATACATAATTATAATTTCTTTATTGGCAACGCTTATATGGGTTGGTAGGCTTGGTTCGCGGGGGCAAAAATGTAAATTGCCAGCTATTTTCAATCCGTAAACCCTAACTCCTCTAACATCCCCTTTCTAAACGCTTTTCACTTGCAAGGCCGCTTCTTTAGAAATAGAAAAGAGCGACTTGTTCTTTGAAAACAGAAAAGAGCGATGGCGCAACTAATTGATCGATTTCTGTCCTAATTTCTCAATCCAACCATTTCTGATCAACTTCGAACTCGGGGCAATCGACATCGCCTTCAGACTCCACGACTTGCGCTTTGCAAATCTAGGGATGTGGGGTTCAGATCCCTTGGCTTCGAAGCTGGGCAATCGACTATGGCTTTAGAGAATCGGCTCCTCAACTCTAACTTCTGATTTGTGTGTACCGATAACAGGCTACTCGATGTTGAGTTCGAGGAGACGCGATTTCAGCTCTTGGATTTTGTCTTCAGGTAAATGTCTTGTTAGGGTTGACCATTTTTATTTGATTTGTAGTACTCCTGATTATATAGCGCCTGAAATGAACATATTTGGTTTTATTAAGGTGAAAATCGTACTGAGTTTAGAAGTTTGGGCTCCGATTGGTAAACTGCGGTTAAGATCTAACCTTTTAATTGCTTTGTGCGTTTGTAGGAGATCGATGTATGCCCTAACTCGCTGGAGAAATCTGTTAGAACCAAGGCTAAGAGGCACAAAATTAGTATGTTTTATTTTATGTGGTTAATTTTTTCTTTCATTATTATAAGCTCATTTAACTGTTGTGTATATGCATCCTTTGGACTTGTTGTATCTCCTGAACTGAAAGAGGTTATGACATACACGTTGTGAGTTATTGTTTGCCTAATGTGATGAATTACGCATAAAAGTTCTTAATTGAATAATCCTTGGGTAACAAGTATTTATATAGGTTAACATAGCTTGTTTGATTTATTGATTGTAAATATTGTCTATATTAAGATGCTATGGATCACATACATCAGGCTATGTTAATATGGACATCATCAAAACCTATGTGGGTAACAGGAAATTATAGGCTAGTATATGAATCAATGAGGATATATACATATGAATATTACTGAAAGAAGTATGACCGTATTCTTACTTTTACTCGTAGTGCTAGTTGTAAAGGATACAACTCTAAATTAATAACTGAAACAGATAAGAATGTTTAGATTCGATTTGGTTTACATAACAAGAGTTTGTACATGATAAGTCTGGATTAGTTAGAATATGAGCAATTGTATTCTAACTTTGCAACATGATGTTTATGTTAAAGACAAAATTCCTTTTAAATAAGAAAATATAGCTTTGGATATCTTTCTGTTAAAACCCAGTGGGATGTTTAGAAATGTAATCTCTTTGCTATTTTTAACTCCAGTACAAGAAGTATATATAAGTGAAATATGAAGGAAACCGTGTATTAGTTTTTCTGTAGGTATATGCCAATAAGAAGTGTAGAGTGTAGGCTATGCTTAATATACCAAAATTGATAATGTAACTGCTATTTAAATATTAGCTGAGAACTGTCATGAGTACCTATTAGAACCTAGTATGACAGGAAATTGCAAAGTGCAAGAATCTGTGATTTAATTGAATAAGATGTAGATTGTTATATATATTCTTTAGTATATCATTAACCTTCCCTGACTTTTAAGGCTACTGTAAAGGAAAGTTATTATTCTAGATATATATTGGACCTGTACTAAGGGAAAGTGATCCTACCAGAGATGAGTTTTTAACAGTTTTCCTAAAGCTAGGAAAATTATGCTTACATGACTTACATGGTTTGCATGAGAGGGCTGGAAGAGAATAACCCTTGAGAAGAGGACCCAGGATAGTTGTAACTTATAATTTGTAAAAAAAAATATTGGATTGTATGGGTTCCTTTCATTAAGGTTATGTACTGTTTTTTGCTTAGTTCCTGGCATCTTTTAGCTCAGTTTTGAGTTAAAAAGTATGCAACTAGTAAAGCTATTTTTATTCGACTACTTCATTAACATGCATAAATCTTATTCAATATTTTTTTAAACATTTTTTCCATTTGCTTGTTGAAACAGGAGGCAATATCAAATGAAACCTTCTACAAGGTTGAAAAGTGCAAAATTATTCAAAAATTCCTTTAAACGAAGCCAGACGGTGAAAACAAAATGCGGCTCTAAAAAATTTCACTGTCTTCGACCATCCTTAACTTGTTGAACAACTTGCAAGTATCAACGTGAAGGTATATGTATCTTACTGCATATCATAAATTACATGCAGTTTTTCTTATTCATAGATGAATATACATTGCTTATAAAATTATTTGATTGTTATACAATCATGAAACATGCTTTTTCAGATTGAAATAGCACGGTGTGGTATTCTATTCATAGCTGAAGTATACTGCCTGACACTACTATATGATATTGGTATGTATTTTGGTCATGAAGCTTTGGAAGAAATTATGTCAGTAATGGGTCCAAGGGCATTTAATGATAATATTTGTTGGGTACACCAACGAGTGGGCTGGTTTAATGTGTTGATGCGAACATACACTGACTGAATGATTAGTTTATACTGGTAAAAGTTGACACTGCCTGAATGATGAGCGGGCATGATCGGCCACTGCTTCTTGATGAATATGACGGTTTCCTTAGCCCCTTATCGTGTAAGTTTATATCAAAGATTTAAAATATAGTATGCTTAGTTCATAAATTAAGCCAAAAAGTACCATCATTACATTAAGCATGTTGATTTCGAACGGTCTCTATATTGCTTTTAACTGTAAGCAAATAAAATTATCAAACCTTGTATTTTTGCAGGGAGGACTTCAAAAATTATGCAAATGTATGTTTTGCAATGTTTGGAGACAAAAAAGAAGAACTGGATCACGCTACATGAACCATGGACTTTTTCAGTATGTGGATACTCAAGTGGCGTTCATGCTCCTGGTCGATGCTCGGGTTGGAAAAATAGTTTGTGCAGCATGGGCAATTCAGGAACTGAGCCCTATATCACAGCCCATCATCAATTGTTAGCTCATGCTGCAGTTGTTAAGCTATACAGAGATAACTACCAGGTAAATGTTCTGTAGTTTTTGTATTTCTTTCAACACTAATACAACGTTTTTCGGAAAACAGAGATTATGTACATTATCTATTGTTTAACATTTTCTAAGATCATGCTGGGTGCCTTACCTATGCTGCCTCAAACATATGTTGCCTCATATGGTTTCCTTTATTGTTTTGGCATTCATCTCTCTCTACCATGTACATGTTCATTCCTGCTACCAAATAAGCTTGTCAAAGTACCATAGTGTGTATGTTGGACCCTTAGATATTTTAATTGGACCATAGTGTGTATGTTGTACCAAATAAGCTTGTCAAAGTACCATAGTGTCTCGTTGCATTCAGCATTATGTCAATCTGATGCATGCTGGACCCTTAGATATTTTAATCAAATAGTCAATGGAGTCTTATTTATATTAATAAATGTATTGTTAGGTACTCAACCCTTTTAAACTTATGCCCTTAGTATACATCCTGTTGATAACGTCTGTTTTGACATTGATATAAATGGGTTTGGTACATCTGTTTTAAATCACTTGTGAACCTGAATGTACACTAAATTTATACCTGTACTAGCTGATGCCTTGTCCTGATTCCAAACCCTGTACTTATATGTGTCTAGCCATAAGTTTGTATTTGATTTATCTCAACCCTTATTTCATGACGATGTATGTTAGAAGCTGGCCATTTTTTTTGCTGGCACCTTCGAAACATATACACACAACATTGAAGAGTTTGCTATGCCATTTGTTGATCTGTCTAATGTCTATCAGTTATAAAAATCATTTATTCCATGGCAGTTCCACTTATATGTTGACGAATTGGTGCACTCATATCCACCGTTATACCCTTAGGGACCTGATTTTATTACTAACTAATTTTGAGACAGTAAGCATTTGGTGTTATATTAATTATACTGCATGACAAGCATTTGATATCATATTGATTATACTACAATGACAAGCATTTGATACTTGCATCGAGCCTTTCTATAACACTTTGTTTGATAACCCGATTGTTATGACTGGTGATAAATTGGTACACATGCCCTGTTCTGTGGTTGAGCTTTGTATACCAGTTTACCTTGTTGCAAATCTGAGAATCACACATTATGTTCATCTTTTATGTAGCATGCTATACTGTGATTTGAGTTATGAGTATTGAGGTTTAGCATGCTATAGCGCTCAGTTTTGCTGAGCCATAAGCTCAGAAAAACTGAGCCATAAGGCTCGGTTTTGCTGAGCCTTATGGCTCAGCAAAACTGAGCCTGTGGCTCAGTTTTTATGAGCCTTTACGGCTCGGAAAAACTGAGCCGTAAGGCTCAGTTCTGCTGATCCTTATGGCTCAGCAAAACTGAGCCTATAGCACTCAGTTTTTCCGAGCTTATCGGCTCAGAAAAACTGAGCCTATAGCGCTCAGTTTTGCTGAGCCATAAGCTCAGAAAAACTGAGCGTATGGCTCAGGTTAACTGAGCCGTAAGGCTCAGAAAAACTGAGCCTATAGCGCTCAGTTTTGCTGAGCCATAAGCTCAGAAAAACTGAGCCTATGGATCAGGTTAACTGAGCCGTAAGGCTCAGAAAAACTGAGCCTATAGCGCTCAGTTTTTCCGAGCTTATCGGCTCAGAAAAACTGAGCCTGTGGCTCAGCAAAACTGAGCCGTATGGCTCAGTTTTGCTGAGCCTTATGGCTCAGAAAAACTGAGTCGTGGCCTTTTGGTATTATTTAGTCACTCCGAAATTTTCTATTGTGCGAGATGCAAATTCATGTTTTTCTGCTTTTAACAAGAAACCGAAATTTTCAATTTAATATGATATTCATTAAATGCAGGCACTTCTAGAGGCAGCGGAAGAAAAGAGAAAATTAGATGGTAGTTCTAATGGTGCAGTAGATGATCTTGATAATTATCCAATTGCAGAAGTTTTTGGTTCCGACAAGAAGAAAAATTATTGTCGAGCAATTAGTTCTACTTCTTCTATAAAACAAGTAAAGGTGGCTCGAGCTGTAAAAGCTGTAACTGATAAAAAACAAGTCGTGGATTTGTTCGTTTGGAAATTGGAGATAGAACGGCAAGTAGCTACTCAAGTTAGTAACGCCATCAATTCAATTACTTCAACTTTTATGAATTTTCAGATGGAGGCTTCGTTATATGGCCAGAGTTTTCAGATGGAGGCTTCGTTATATGGCCAGAGTTTCGTATTCGGTATTTGTAGAATCTCATTTATGTGTTGAATTTAGCAAACTAATTATGTATTGAATTTGACATCTTAATTATGTATTGTGTTTGTTTATTGTTAACTGATATTCTATGTCGTTATGTGATTATGAATGTTATCTATTAGTATGCATTGAGTTTAATATTAGTTTTTGATTCATATTAAATATCGTCTATATTATCATCATGTTGGTTATTAATTGACTATTAATGTTAGAATATACGAGTTGCGAATACATATTTCTGTTATTATTAAAATTTATATTTCTTGTGAATTAAAATTTTGTAACATGTATACGCGTTGCAAACAAATATATTGCAACATGTATAAGCGTTGCGCACAAAAATCTTACAACGTTTATAAGTGTTGGTAAAGAAAATCTACCAACGCTTATAAGCGTTGTTAAAGAAAATATACCAACGCTTATAAGCGTTGCTAAAGAAAATCTACCAACGCTTATAAGCGTTGATACTAAATTGCCACCCCCTCATAGCAACGCTTATAAGCGTTGTGGAAATTGTTTGCGACGGTTATACTCGTTGGGAATCACCTGTTTTGGTGTAGTGCTTGCAACACATCTAAACTCAGCCTCTGTGCTAGATCTTGACACTATAGTTTGTTTCTTTGCACTCCAAGACACTGGATTGTTTCCTAAATATATACAATAACCTGACGTTGACTTTCTATCATCATGATCTGAACCCCAATCAGCTTAAGCATTTATATTGAGATTATTGTTTGTCTTTAAAATGAGACCATGACTGATAGTCCCTTTTAGATATCTCAGAATCCTTTTAACAGCTCTCCAATGACTGTCTAATGGCTTTTGCATGTATTGACTGACTTTATTAACACTATAAGCAATATCTGGTCTTGTAATTGTAGCATATTGCAAAGCACCAACAATACTTCTGTATAATCTTGCATTTTGAATGTCTTCACCATGATATTTAGATAACTGATTGCTAGTAACCATTGGTGTAGGCAAAGAGTTAGCTTTGTGCATATTAGCCCTGAGCAAGATTTCTAAAATGTATTTACTCTGATTAAGATGCATTTCAGAGATATTTGTTCTTTTTACTTCTATACTCAAAAAATAATCCAGATTTCCTAAGTCTTTGATTGAGAACTCTGAGTTGAGAATGTTTGTAATATCATTGATTTCAGCAACACAGTTCCCTGTAATAATGAAATCATCAACATAAACAAGTATATAAGTAGTTGAAGTAACAGTAAACTTAGTGAAAATAGAGTTGTCAGATTTGGTAGAATTGTATCCATGCTTGACAAGAGTTGCTTTAAGTTTGTCAAACCAAACTCTGGGAGCCTGTTTAAGCCCATAGATAGCTTTGTTAAGCTTGCACACCAAGTTTCTGTCACTATTTTGAGTAAAACCTTGAGGCTGTTCCATATATACCTCCTCCTGTAAAGCACCATTAAGAAATGCATTATTCACATCCAATTGTTTGATGCTCCAATTTTTATATAAAGCAATAGTTAAAATAATCCTAATTGATGAGGGTTTCACAACAGGTGAAAAAGTTTCTGAAAAATCAAAACCATGTTGTTGTGAATACCCTTTTGCAACTAGTCTTGCTTTATATTTTAAAATTGAACCATCAGCATTCTTCTTAAGTTTATACACCCATCTACACCCAATAATATTCTTATTACTGGGTTTTTCAACAAGGGTCCAGGTTTTATTTTTAATCAAAGCATTGTATTCATCACTCATAGCTGTTTTCCATTCATCATACTGAATTGCATCAGTATATGAAATTGGTTCTTCTTGCATACTTACCGTGTTTATGGTTTTGGGTTTGAAGATACCACATTTAGCTCTTGTCATCATAGGATGAACATTAACATTACGTCTATCAGTATACCTTTCATTATTATTGCTAGTAGAATCTGCACTTGATTCATGTGAACTGCTTGCACATTCATTATTTCCAGTTTCACCTGTATTACCTGTTTGATCTTGATGCTACTGATTATTCTCATTGTCTGACATACCAGGAGACTCTTGACCTGGTCCATCAGTGATGGGCATTGTGTGTTGAGGGTTGATATTGCTGCCATTCTTCTTTTGATGATATGGCAGAATGACCTCAATTTCTTCTGGTATTTCAGGTATATACTGCCTTGGATTTAAAACTTTAGCAGTTGTTTTTATATTTGACTGACTGAAAGGATAAACTTCTTCATTAAATCTAACATGTCTAGACACAAATTCTTCCTCTACTATCTAAACATTTATAGCCTTTTTGATTATTACAATACCCTAGAAAAGTACAAGGAGTAGATCTGAAATCTAACTTATGAGTATTGTAAGGTCTCAAATTTGGAAAGCATTGACAACCAAAGACTTTTAGAAATTTGTAATCTGGTTTAACTTTATTTAACACTTCATAAGGACATTTATAATCAAGAACCTTTGTAGGTAAAAGATTAATTAAATGAACAGCAGTATTAAATGCCTGTGGCCAAATTTCAAAGGCATAGAGGCCTATACTAACAAAGTTAAACCTGTTTCAACAATATATCGATGTTTTCTCTCAATTATTCTATTTTGCTCAGATGTATATGGACATGTAGTTCTATGACATATACTTTTTTTATCAAAGAAAGATTTTAAAGATAAAAATTCCTTTCCACCATCAGTCTGAAAAATACCAACATGTGTACCAGTCAAATTTTCAATTCTATTGATAAATTGAGTGACAATGTTGCAAGTATCTGATTTGGTTTTTAACATGTATATCCAAATATACCTAGAATAAGCATCTATAAAGGAGATGTAATATTTATAACCATAATCAGAACTTATAGGTGCTGGTCCCCACAAATCAGTAGCAATTAATTGAAGTGGCTTTGTGTAACTAGTTTGAGATTCTGGAAATGCAAGTTTATGACTCTTTCCCATTTGACAAAAGGTACAAAAATATGTAGAAGGAATTTTATTCACTGAAAAATTATTGCTACACATATGTTTGACAGTTTTTAAACTAGGATGACCTAGTTTACAATGCCATAGACTGAAATCTTTATATTCACTAGAGTTATCCATAACTGTCAACATACAAGTCTTTTTGTCTAACATATGTGAACTAGAATTTGTCACATTAAATCTGTATAGTCCTTTATACTCATTACCCTGCAAAATAATATTTCTGTGTTAGTATATCTTTAACAATACAAGCATTAGGGTAAAATTCAAAGTAAACATTGTTATCTTTTGCAAATTGGGAAACACTCATAAGATTTTTCTTTATAGATGGAACTCTTAGCAAATTTTTAAGAATTAACTGTTTGGTTCCATCAATACTTGCATTTCCAGTATGTGTGATGTGAACAGTTTTGCCATTACCCACAAGTAAGTTTTGCATACCTTTGTGTTCCTTGTTACCCAGATTAAGATTGCTTAAATTGCTAGTCACATGATTGGTTGCTCCTGTGTCAGGATACCAGCTATCATCATTAATGTCATCAGCGGTTGCTGTAGAGTCTGCATTCACACTTTCAGTCTGATTCTTATTGTTGTCTTTTTGCACATTCACCATGTTCACACTTGAACTGCTTCCTGATTGAGATGAATTGTAATTAGAATTGTATCTAAAGTAGCACTTGTTAGCACTATGTCCAAATTTGTCACAAATTTGACATCTAATTCTGTTATTGTTGTTGCTTCTTCCTCGTCCTCTGCCACGATTAGACTGACCACCTCTTTGAACATTTGATTGATTTCTTGGCACATTTCCTTGACCTTTTCCTCTGCCATAAGCAGTGTAGTTAATTGACAAGTCAGAATTGACACTTGTCTTGTGATCAATTATGCCTTCATGTGCCAATAAGATTGAATAAACATACTGTAAAGACGGTGTAGGATCCATAGATAAGATGATTGCAGAAATCATCATCTAATCCACTAACAATAGACAACACATGTTCAGACTCAGGTATCTTTTGTCCTGCAGAATTCAGTTGATCACATATATTCTTTACTTTGAGAAGATACTCATTCATGGTAGAATCTCCTTTTCTAATGTTGTGTAGTTGTCTTCTGTAATGCATTATTCGAGCAGAAGATTGTGCAGAAAAATTTCTCTCAATAGTGGACCAAACATCTTGTGCAGTTTTGGCTCCAATCAACTGTGGCAAGATGGTTGCTCCAATGGATGACATCATCCACGAACAAACTAAACTGTCTTGTCTTTAATATGCCAAAAATTCAGGATTTGTCACAAACTTTTCCTCATTATCTCGAATGAATTTTGGTGGTAATATTTTTGTTCCAAAAATATAATCTTCAAGACCATACCCTCTGACTGCTGTTTCTATTTGTAACTTCCACAACAGGTAATTGGATTCATCGAGTTGGATGGAAACCAGTTGACTCTGAGGTTTAATGATAGCTTTCATCAAATCTTGGATAGGATCATGCTGTTCTTGAGTAACTGATGCTCTTGAAGTGGATAAACTTGGTGTAGCATTGCCGCCACCACCTTCGTTAGACATGACAGAACAATTTTTTTGAGATCAACAACAGGTAATGAATTCTGAATTAAGATTTTCCTTGAATTGAGAATTCAAAGAAATTTTTGTGGTTGATCACTGTAGCAACCTTGTGAATTCGAATGATGAGTTTTCTTGAACGAAACTCAATAGAAAACTGCTGACTAGTTTGCCTGGATGGCTCTTTGATCAACTGCTATTGTTTCTTTAAGTTCTTGATCGGAAATCTTGGACAATTCAGATGAATTTACCACAAACGCTTCACTGTGAAGATTTGATGCAGCCAGAAGCGATTCTTGGCAAGGCACAAGTCTTTGCAGTGTGGTCAACAACTCTCAAAGGATGAGATCTATTCTTTGATGAGAGGGTTCCAAATGATGAAACCTTTCTGATGGACAAACAATCTCAGCAATAACACGATCTGAGATTTAGTGATATTCAGAAATTGAGCTTATGCTGTTAAGCAAAAAAATTTGCTCTGATACGAAGTTGAGATTTTGAGAAAATGAATGTAAAAGTTTTTATTGCTTTGAAGAAGTAAAACTGAAAAAATGATTGGATGTTTCGTTACATGTACAAATGTAAACTGATTGTTTATATAAGCAAAAGAGAAAATGGGCCTAGCCCAGGGACGCAGCCCAATATAACCAGATAGAAACTATACCATATGCTTTGTAAGCCACCGTTCTTTATTTTGGACCATCCATTATCTCCTCATACTCTGCAACCTAGCCTCAGACGCACCTTGGATTGGCCACCTTCAGTCATACACGCCTGCTACTTCAGTCATACTACTATCATCAAACAAGCAATAACGGTACATTATCAAAATGCTTTAATTTTGTTCAACGCCCATTAGGGACAAGTGATATCGTTGGTAAATTCATAGTGTGCTATTTAGATCAGTCCTTGAAAATGTGTGTTTATCTTTACTTTCTTCCACGTAAATTAACACTTGTAAACAGTAAGCATACGGTCCTATAAGTCTTAAAACATCGAATGTTTCAAGCCATTACAGAGAAGAAGAAAAATTGCATGAGTGATAGACTAACGATACTAGAAAGATATTGCTAGCAAGAAGAAACCTGGATAACCATGTAGGATGATTAACAATGTTAGTATAAAATTGCATTTTGTGGGTACTTACATGTACATCAAGAATGTTTGAAATATTCCCCATCTCATCAGTTGAGGTTGGAAGATCTTGAATGTATCTCAACTCTCCATCAAGAATGTACTTGTACTCGTAAGCTCCAGATGGAAGAACCAACAATATCACATGATCCTTGCCCGACCTATGCAGAACCTTCCTGATATGAGAAAATGTTAAACCTCAAATTTCATCAAGCTTGTTTTATTGCAAGTTTCAGTAATTTGAGTTACTTTTATGCAACAATTTAAGTTGAGATCCAAAATGTTATGCTCTTAGAACATATGCCAAAATAAATGGGCATACAAAAGAAAGATATCTGTAACCTTGAAGCCCAGTTATCACCTAAAGTCATACACGTCCTCTACTTACGTCTTTTCATAACCATGTTGGATACGTTTGGTTATGCAGTCCAGATACTGCTATGTTAATCTTCACTATCATGCGATCCAGCGCTCGCGCTTGGCGCAGTCGAGGTAGAAGGCGCGGTCGACGTTTCAATATCCTTCGGGGCCGACGCTCCGTTCGCCTTGGGCGTGCTCGTGCTAGCATGTGGTGTCATCGTGTCGTGCTCCACACCCGCCACTGTCGCGGACGAGGATCCACCATAAGTTGAGGCAGATGCGGAATTGCGGATGAACAAGTAGTCGGAGCGGACGAGGATTACGAGGATGTGGGGAGAACGCCGGGGTTCCATTGAATTCACATGTGAGAGGTTATACTGGTATATGCTTTCTCCATAATGCATGCAAAGTATGAATAAGGTGGACTGCGTGCCTTGGATGTTCAAATGAAGAGTTTTGGATGATGGTCCATGCAATCATAATGCTTAAGTCTGTAGTAGCAATGCATGTATTTGATGTAATATTCTAATGCATTAACCAATAAGCAGATGAAATATATTAAGTTTGAAGGAATGAGAGGTTTCATGAATCAGTTGTGACCATACAAACTAGACTTGATAAGTATGTAGCAAAGTAACAAATGAAAAATGTAAAATAACGAATGTATATGAGTGAAATAATTGTACAAGAGTCAAGTAATTGTATGGACTAACTTTTTTTTTTTTTTTTAACTAAAAAGAACTGGGCGCAATTTCAGATTGCGTCCGGGGGATCAAACTTTTTATTTGTTAGTTTTAGTAGATCGACACAATCTGGAATTTCGCCAGTGTACACGTGTACCGATGCAATCTCAGATTGCACCAATGCATTCAGACCAACTCAGCGTTGAGTTGGCAAAAATGGGTTATATTTGCAATATTTTGCAAAAGAGAGCTATTTGTGCCATTAAAAAAAGGTGAGCTACAAACAAAAAAAAATGCTCTTCTTTAAATTGAAATAAATTTCTAATAAAGGGATGTTGGGCCTTGCTGATGAAAATTGTCTGCCATGCACAGAGTAGATGAAACTTAAAATAAGTAAATAAAACATGGACAGTATAAGCTACAAATTCAATTGATAATAGGACAACATTTTTTTGCTTAGTTGTTGCATGATAATTGCCACGTACATTATAACCTATTAAGATACGCGTAAATGATACTGTCAGCTGCACTAAGGGATGGAAGAACAAAAAACCGAAAGGCATCCAAATATAACAAAATCCAGAAAACATTATTGAAAAAAATACAAATATATTTTAGTTAGCTCAACCGAAAATGCTCAGTTTTTTCACGCTAACGTTGATGAGATTTTATACTGGGTATGATACCACACCAAAGACACTTTTTTTATAAAGGTCAAACAATTCAGATTTGACATTGATGTTTCGAAGGAATTCTTTGAGACATAATGTAGTCATTAGTCTAAGGGAGATGCCGCAGAGCTCGTTTCTTAAGAAAACATTTGATGGCATAAAAGGAAGCATTATACTGGTACTGATTTTGATCAATGAATCGGACAAGAAGTTGTTATAGCTAGCATTAGTGGGTTCACGTAATTAACAATGGTTTGTACCTAGAGCAAAAAAATCACAAACTATTGATCCATGACACAGTGTTTATATGATATGCTAAATACTTACTGACAACAAAAACATGAAATATCATTAGATATTTTTTTTGTTGGATCATAAAACTAGCAAAACATCTAAGTCCTCATAAACCCAAAAAAATTCTTGGAAATGATTGTACGTAGTTATGTTACTTGGAACTATAGCTTCTTGCCACAAATTTCCCATGTTCTGGACTAATTTGGATTGTTTGACCATATGGATGATCGGTAGATCTTGTGAGATTCCAGTCCACCACCCAACCTACACATGTTAATAAAGAGAAATAATTCTCCAATGATTTTACTAGTATCATGCACAGTGTAAAAGTTTGTTCACACTGCCGTAAGTATACGGCAGTGTGTGAACCCTTGATTTCAGCGGGGTCCACATGGACCCCTCTGAAATCAAGGGTTCAGATCCCGCAGTAAGTATACTGCGGGGTGAACAAACTAGGACTCGCACATATATAAAGCAATCATATAAGCAAACTACTAGATTAATCTGACAACTTCATTCTAATTATTGATTGCTTCTTTATATATATCATGATAAATAGATGGATAACTAATTTGGTATGACAATCATTGTTGCATGACTATTAAGTCCCACCTTGCTTTCTGTTTTTCTTCGTCCTTGTGTCTCTAACGTTGAAAGTGTGCAAATACACAAACTGTCTAGCCAATGACGCCTTCGTTAATCAATAATCATGTATTCATCTTATAGTTCTTTGTCAGTCAAGACTTGGAACTAAAGTTACATGCATGGATAAGCACATGTCTAGAAAGCGGAAAATATACGACATACAGATACCTATTCTAACTTTAAGATATCACACTATTTTGTTCATCTTATCGTTATGTATTAAGTTACTCACTACGCGATAGATGGTCTATTTCAACGCTAGAAAAGTGATGTAGGAAATATCAAAAAATATTGCTATAAACAGAAAAAAAAAAAAAAAAAACACTTTATCAGTGTTGCATTTTGTCACGTTTGTCAATGACAACATCTTTATCATTCAATGACAACATTTTCGTGGTATTGTCACAGATGCTAATTTTACTTAAAATTGGACCCCACATTATCTGTAGTAACACTTTTACCATCCAATGACAATACTTTTACATTCCAAAAATGTTATAAATATTTCATCTCTAATAGTATTAAATATTTATTTAATAGAATACAACTGCACAGAATTTGAATTCAATCAATGTTTTATTTCAATACTTGAAATCGTAAAAATTTCAGGTTAAAACTATTTACAACTTAATGATTTACTACAATACTGAGATTATTCACATATACAGATATTCCTCACTACATCACTCAGTTCACTCGTTACATATGCAGTTTTTATTTATACAGACATTGACACTGACATATATATGCCGAACCGAAGGCGAACCGAGTAGTGGGTCCGGGAGCAGCACCGACGGAGGTCCAGAGCCCCGCAATTCTAGTGCGGATTGACCTAACCGGATAGGTCGAATAAGTAGGAATCCCCGATTCATCCGATTTCGGAAGACCAAACCTTCTTTGAAACGACGTTGTTTTGTTTCAAACTTCCACTTCTATAACACAATTACATCCTCTTGTAGAACAAAGCATACTCTTTTTTTGTAATCTCTTCGGGTTTGCGTAGCTAGATTGGTTTTTGCTTGTTGATCTGAGCCTACTCATGAGAAACTTCCTTCACCTTCTTTTTCATTGATTTCTTTTCGTTCTCTTCATGTACTTCCTCAACATCACCCTCTTGTTTCTTCTTCTCTTCTTCATCCTCATCGTCACTTGTCTCTTTTTCAGTAGTTTTCTTAGTCCACAAATAAATTGGATAACTGACGAACGCGAAATGTTTCTTCACTAGATCTTCGATCCTCCTCTTTTCCAAGTATTCAAGCTGCAAACATGTTACATCAGGAGTTGGGTTAATATAGTATACCTGATCATCCTTCAGGGAAAAAGTGATTTTGGTCCCTCTACCAAGTGGCTCGCCATCTACATCCCTAGTTATAGTGAATGAGCCACTAGATTGGGACTGTACCAAGTAGCTCACGATAAAAAATAAAGGAAAAAAATGCATACAAAAGGTTGTGCGTCAGGAAAAAAAAAATATTCATCAAAATACTTAGCTAATGACAAGTGCAGAGCCTTCCAGAAAACAGAGTCGACCATCTCCTTTAAATTTCTGCAAACAACAGTATCCATGTCCATGCTTTCAGTCTGAAGAATATTTTCTGTTGTCTTGGGTATCACACATCTCCTGTACGTTGTTGGGAAATTTGTGTAGCTCTAATACCACTTTGTTAGAGGAGAAAAAATACTTTTATTGCTTGATTCTTTTTTCTTGCATGATCATTGATTGATACAACATATGAGAGAGTATCTATATATAACATGACAGTGTTCTACACTCTTCTCTCTCTATATAATTCTATTGCATATTTTGATAGACCAAAATTTATTATCATTTATTTGATTTTGGACTTTCCTAAAACAATGATAGAATTTATTACATAATTGACATTTACTTATAAAACAAATTTGTTTGTTTCCATTTAAAACCAAGTTTATTTTTCAACATCCCCCCTTAAACTTGGTTTTATTACTCAAAGCAGATTTCTTTGTATCTCACGTGTTTTGGCAGAAATGAAGAAATTATCCAAATTTTCTTTTTTCGTTTCTTCCTCTTTCCCAATATGAAGATCTTCGATGCAATTTCTTCAATGGTGCTCCATTCATTTTGTCCTCCACCACTCGCACAAGACATTCCAAAAAGTGTGTGTTCTAGCTTCCATCTTGTTCCGGTGTCATAAACTTTGAATGAGCTATATATGGTGTCTTTGAATTCTTTCAAAAAATCAATTCTACAATCTTTGACCAATTCGATTTCCTTATTTGTTTTCCAAATCTCTTCAAAATTTTGTTTGTGCTTCAAATTTTCACAAAGCTCTTCAATTTCTCCTTGTTTCATTTGTTCTTCATTTTCGGTACATTTCCATTCATACTTTTTGTCATTGACGTCATCTTCATATACTTTATTTTCTTTCATATTTAATTCTTTGGCGCTCTCTTTCTTCACTTCATTTGTTTTGGTATGCTCTTCAACTTGTTCATCTTTGACTTTCTCTTTGATTTCTTCTTCGATTACTAGTGACTTCTTACTTTTAATTTCTTTAATCACGATTTCAGCACTCTCTTGTCCATCTTTGAAGTCTTCTTCATGGTTTGCTTCCCTGTTGATAGCCTTAGCTTTTTCTTCTCTTTTGGTCTCCGCTAGTGCCACATCAACATGGTCAACAGTATTTTCCACTACAACTTTTTGCTTTTGCGTCTCCTTTTTCCTCTCCTTCTTCTCCTTCTCTGTCTCATCCATCATCTCTTCTTCCATAGACTCTGACATAGTCTCTTCTTTCTTCTTCTCTTGCACCTTCTCGTTCACACTCGCTATCCTTCTTTTCATCTTTCTCATCAATCAACTTGTCTTCATTCATTATCTTTGCATCATCTTTTCCGTACACCTTTTTCAAGAGATTCCATTAATCTTTTGTACACCTTCCTCTAAAAATGAGATCCGAAGCTTTCTCATCGACGCTCTCAGCAATCACAGAAAGAGCACGGTAATCATTCTGTTTTAATTTCGCAAAGACTTTCTTGTCCATTTGCGACATGCTTTCGACGTCTTTACGCCATTCATAGCCATTTTCAACAATTTCCCACTGACCTTTGGAGATTAGCTCCTCTTTTTTCCTACTGATTCATTCCTTAAAATTCTCTTTCGTGAAAACAAACGTCGAAAGAAGTAGAAATGTCATAATTTCAACCAGGCTCCGATACCACTTTGTTGGAAAATTTGTGTAGCTCTGATACCACTTTGTTAAAAATTTATGTGGAGGAAAAAAACAAATTAGAAGAAAGTAGAATATTTTTTAAGGGAGGAGAAAAAAATACTTTTATTGCTTGATTCTTGTTTTCTTGCTTGATCATTGATTGGTACAACATATGAGAGAGTATCTATATATAACATGACAGAGTTCTACACTCTTCTCTCTCTAGATAATTCTATTGCATATTTTGATAAACCAAAATTTATTATCATTTATTTGATTTTGGCCTTTTCTAAAACAAGGATAGAATTTATTACATAATTGGCATTTACTTATAAAACCAAATTTGTTTGTTTCCATTTAAAACCAAGTTTATTTTTCAACATACGTACCCTAGTTTAGCAGCAGCAGCCACACGCTTCTCGATTAGTGCAACCTATAGTATTAAGAATCCATGTCCAGTTTTACAATGAATTAAAATGAATGCTTCTCGTATAAGTAATAGCTGTCAATATCAACAATATACTGATATAGGAAAGCATGAAGTCATATTAAGAATCCACGATCACCTTAGGGAGTTCACCACCAAGCCCAATCTCGCCGATGAATGCAACATCACGTCGAATAGGATATTCCACGAAACTAAGGAGAACATATCATGGTTTAAAATTGGCTACATGCAACATATATACATACATAACAGCTCAGTGGTATAATTGGTAGTTTAAAGAGCCATAGTATGCAAAACTATGACTAAATTTCCAATGAAAAAAAAGTAAAAAGTAAAAAGTAAAAATAAGAAACAACCTACCTACTGCACATTGCGGCTGCAATAGCTTAATCTCCAGCAGTCTCTTTCATCTTATATCCACCAACGACATTACAAAATACACTCTATCAAATTGAGAAATTTCCATTAGACAAGGTACAGTGTAGATATTTGGAGTAATGAATGTAAAAGCATTGAAATTTATAGTTCATCAGCATTGTGCTTTGTTATGACAACCACTTTCTCAACAACCAAGTATGCCGAGTAGAAACCAACACCAAATTGACCAATCATGCTCACATCAGTGCCTACTAGAAGTGCTTCCATGAACTCTTTGGTCCTAGATCTTGCAATTGTGCCCAGATTGTTCACAAGGTCTGATCACAAAGAAAACCAGTCAAAGTCAACATCATATCAGGCACGTTCACCATATAAAATTGCAAGGAATTTTTCTACATCAAATGTCTCCAATATTTAACATCCCTGAAACAAACCATTTTCTATAAGCATGTGAAATCCCGATCGTCTAGTCATATGTGATACATAAAGAATTGCCCCTATATTGAAAACTTCATGTCAAAAATTTCAACAAAAACACCGAGACTAATTTATATTGTTCGCTGGTTCTAATTTATACTGTTCCCTGTACAATATTTTGCAACATTTGTACAGGCGAAACCTGCAAAAAGTTGAAGGTTCTTTTGAGCATACGCATATATTTTCTCCTAAAGGGCGCAAGCTTGTATTAGATCCTCCGGCGATATCGGTTCTACAAAAAAGAAAATACTATTGAAACAAATAGCATACTTGAAAATAGAGGAAGAATTAGCTCAAGTGCTACCTGGTGTTTTGAGGCCTTCCACTCCAGTATGAATTCGTTCATCAGACAATAATTCCCCAAAATCGGATATTGAAATCCTCTAAAAATCATCATCAAGAAGCGGCATCCCATTAGAAGATCGACTGAACAGAAAGGGCGACTCAACACTCTAAAAAATGACATCAGTCTTGTATTTCCAAAGGCGACAACATTTCAGGAAGACACAGTTTCAAGGCAGAAGCGACGCCATCTACACCCAAAGAGAAAGCCATTCCGATTCGAAAGAGGTCGATATTGCATCCGCCATGTAATCTGGGGCTGATTAACCGTGGGTACTTGTGGATGGCGAATTAAAGAGCTGAAGTTGCAATTTGTTGAAGAGGGCAAAACCGTACTTTCCGATTGACCATTAAAAAGGAAGCCGGATAAAAAAAGAAGGTCGCCTTGCGAAAAAAGGAAAAAAAACAAAGGAAAATTGAGTGAATTTTGTTCCAGCAAAAAAATGAAAATTTAGTTCAAAGGAGCTGAGCCGGCGAAGAAAAATCAAATTGACGTAGATTGGTAACGTGGACCGTTCGATCTTATTCACGCAGATTGATAATTTTATTAATCTTTTAATTTCAGTATATCTGTAGCTACTGCAACATCGTGTTGAAATCTATGCTAACGAGGGCTGGACATTTTTACCATATTTCTATTTACCAACCGCTACCAATGAAAGTGGTACCGAACAATTGGTAACCGATTTGATTGGTACCGTATGCCAAACCACATGAATATATGCGGTACAGTAATGTTAATCAAGCATTAACAGTGGTAATTACCATACCTACCACACATCTTAAATAAAACATATGTATATTCTTATATTTCATCATATATGTCTATTACATAACAACAAACTTATAATATGTAATGATTTAATAAAATACCTAGAAAAATACTATTACAATACAAGATTGAATGCAATTTTCACATATATCTTAGAAATAGTATATGTTTATGTAATATGTACTGCTTTCTTCCATGTTTGACTACGTAAAATAAGATAGACAAATAATCATTGAATTCAAAAATCGTAAAATCGTACGATACAAAACGCGTTTCAAATCGAAACGCATGCCTTTCGATCCAAAACTTATTTTGAATCGCAATTACTGAAAATCGTACGCGTCAAAGGTAAATCGAAAACTTCGAACCTTAATTTTGAAATCGTGATTCATACTTTCACATCGACAACAAAAACTGTACGCAAAAAAAAAAAAAAAAAAAAAAAACAACTTTTTTCGAAATCTGAGAATAAAGACTGGATTTGGGGAAGATAGAAACAATATCCGAGCTCAAAGGCTCTTGGAAAATTTGAAGCGATGGATACAATTTGTTGTTCCACCGACCATCAACTAAAGTACAAGAAGCCCAAAGTAAAAAAAAAAAAAAAAAAAAAAAAAGAGAAAAAAAAAGAACTCCTGTAGGTTGCAGTGGAGTGAAACTACGGGGAGAGGTTAGAAATTTGGTGTATTATTATTTTATGGCACTTTATCTTCTTCGTTCTCTCATGTCTTTCTCCGTTTTTTTTTTTTTCCTTTCTAGTAGAAGTCGAATGTAAAATAGGGCATATGCTGCCAAGATTGCTACAATAATTTTTAAGTTTAATAGCGAATTTAATTGTTTATTGCTGAGTTGTTGCTGCTAAGGGATAAATTAGTGGAGTGACGGTGTAATTTGCTAACATGTCCAGGTGGGAAACTAGAAAATGCAAAACACATTTGTTTATTCATATCACATGTCTGTTATTCAGTTCGACAATGCATGTTGTTTTGTTAAGTGCATTGCAGGTTGGCAATAAAAAAGAAAAATATTAATTTTACATAATACAACAATTTAACAAACAATTGATATAACCCAAAAATAATCAAATTGAATTATGAAACATCAAAATGTACATTAGCAAAATTCAATACAAAAAAGTCCCCATGATCTTGTAATGTCCTTAGTAATCTTCAAGTGACAAAAATCAAAATATTAGCAACACTTAATAGAATATGTTTCACATGTGGACATGTTATGAATTATAATACATATTCTTTAACTCTACGATTCACAATTTGAATCCCGTTTCGATTCAAATTCTAAACTTTACGATTTATGATTTGAATTTCATATCGAAATCATTGCAAATAATAATATAATAACAAAAAAATCAATTTTAGTATTTAATATTTTAATGTGAAATATTGTAAACAAAAAGATCTTATACTAGTAAATGGCAAAAACTTATTACCGACCTCTACCAACCATTACCAACTATAAACCGAACTATTGGTAACCGATTCCTTTGGTTGGTAATGGTATGATTTTTCTATTACCATATAAAGTCAGTACGGTAATGGTTTTGAATACAAAGTTCTGGTACCAAACTGATTCCACCCCTAATGCTAACACCTTAAAGCGAGTGTTGTAATAGACAAAAAATTAGCATAGCTGTCGTTGCATTATAGTTAGCAACACCATGTAATTTCGTTGTAGTAGGTCATTTATGGCGCAGTGACTCGAGCTACTAAATTCTTTGAGAAATGCATTAGATATTTGCTACAAGATGGGTATGCGTACATAAACACGTGTACGTCATGGAAAGAATTCATTCACATAAGGTAATTAAATTCATCATACAAGCACATTATGACAAAGATTCCTAGTTAATGTATTTGAACTTACTATGAGAATTAATTATTTTCTAACTATTAGGACTAACCTCTCTTAATCATTCATATGATGTCCATAGGGATTGGGCCTACGCTTCAAATTAAATTTCTCTTGTAACAAGATTGGAAGTGACATTATGGCTAAGATTTGCCGAAAGCAATCATTGTTAGGTGCAGAAATAGCCGTAGATATCATATTATACATGCCAAAAAAATGGTAACAAAATATGTAGATCTAATTGCAATGAATAGTATTGAGAATTAGGAAAAAGAATTGCAAATACAACAAACATAGCAATCAATTTCACCCAATAAACCTTGTAACTATCATTGAAAAAAAAATTAGTGAGTGAGTTTAATCGATGAAAAGTACCATTTGATTTTGTTCTAAATAACTGTAATAATTTTTTGCCTATATCTGTTAGCTTCAATAATCGATAAAAAAAGTTACGCTAGTTTGGAAAGATAGTACAAATCCAAAATATGAATTGTGACATTAATATTAATACCTGACAGAACAAAGGAAGATTAGGCTGCTCTTGATCAAAAAACGTAACTTTTCGATTATTGCTTGGGAAACTAATACTTAAATTTATTTCAAGTAACTGCAATATTTTTTGGCGTAATTTAATCATATAACTTCGATAATTGACCAAAAAAAACAAATTTTTAGTGCTAATTTCGGAACAACAGTACAAATCGAAACACTACGCCATAGATGACCCATAACAACCCTAGAGAAGTGACACACTAGGTGCCAAAAAGTGTTGCTATAGGCAAAAAATTATCTATGGCAATACTTTTTTGGGGTTGCCTTTTGCCGCTTTGCCTTAGAGTCAAAGACAACATCTTTGCGATCCTATGATAACCTCAGTACAGGTGTTGCCACATGTATCACTTCAACAAAAAAAATACCCTTTGACAACTGCTAAAAACAGTTGTAATATGTCTAGTACAGCTGGCAATCGTAATACAGTCAACCTTTTTTACAACTGTTTCTAGCAGTTGTTAAAATTTGTTTTACAATTGCTAAAAGCAGTTACACCTCAACTGCTATTAATCACAAATTTCATAATATTATAATTATAACCGCTATTTCACTAACAACAAACATAATTACTCACATTAAAATAAAAACAATTCAAATTTACACCATTTATGAATTAGTAACTTCATTACAGAAAATAACTGAATTCATTACAGAAAATACCTAAAATAACACAAGCAACATGAACAATTCTTGTACACTAAAACAAAAAAAGGAAAAAGTTCGTTTCAAGTGAATACTGCAGGACTAGCCCCATCTGTTAAGTATATATCATCTGTATTAGCAGGAAAACAATCTCGAGCTTCAATTCCAGCAGTAAGCGCATCGCGTAGACCTTTAATACCCTGCATTGATACACTGGCTTGAATAAATATTCTTACGTTGCAAGATTGAAATAATATTTATAGTCTAGGATATGTTACACTAAGATAGATCTTCGTACTTTCCTTCGGAAAACTGCTGTATTTGTCGATTTTCCAGGTATATGTAACGTGGTAACATCCAAAGGTTTGTATTACAGGCTACTATATATAGGAATAATTATCATCAAAAAGAAAATATGGAAGAAACAATATTAACCTGGCTATGACTATATGCACCAGTTGCTCTACCAAGAATTTGATCTAGAATCTCCCAAGCTCTTGCTACTTGTTTTGTGATGTTGGATCCGAAGATAATATTAACCTGGCTATGACTGTATGCACCAGTTTTTGTTCTTGTAGTTGCATGGCACTCTGCATTATTCATACTCATGTGTCATCATTCAATTTCACTTAGTTTATATTGCATCACTAGCACATGCATGGTAATTAAGTGAGACTTGCTCTGATTCGAATTATATACCTGTAAACCGAACGTGTTATGAACGGTAAATTATAATACATATATGTTTATATACCTCCTGTATTCAATGTCGCTGGCTTCGGCTTCTTTCAGAGTATGAGCTGATGCTGATTTTACCAAAGCCTGAAAAGTAGGTGCATTAAGCTTGAAGTTTGTGTCGTTTGCAATGTGTCCGTCTGTTGCCACCACAGTGACTCCTTTGGTGTTGCATAAGCTTCCATTCTTGCACCTTATCTGCTGACATTTTCAGTTTTAATTATTTACTTAATAAGTTTTAACAGAGACACACAACATATACGATGAAGTATATATAAACTAAAACTCACCTTAAAACAACCACCTCAACCAACTCCATCTCTGTAGATAAATGGACTTGCAGAAGCAATGAAGCCTTTGTTGATTCCTAGAGCGACTGAACCTGATGGCTTTATCAATTTTTCAACTAACATGCAAAATATCATATCAGCACAAGTATATACATATATAATAGAAAATTAGTTAACTAATTCAACTAACATGATGTGGAGTTTGATGCAGTGGTTGATGTGGACGTTGTTGAAGTTGTCGGTGCAAGCAGTGAATCGAACATCTCCTATTCTGTTGTCATCACATTCATATATATAAAACAGAATGGCTACATATATAATGGTGATATTATCAAACTATTTACTTACGGTATAAAATAAAATAACAGTACAAAGACACTAAAAACATAAGAAAAAAACATACTGGATACTAAATTACAACATGAAATAAAGTAAGATAAGACATATTCTTCAACGTCAATGCCAGTGTACCCAAACTATGGTGCACCATCCGCACCACCTTCCAGCTCTCCTTCACATGTAGGACAACCCCCCGCATATTGCTAGACTCCTCCAATTACCTCAAAACTAACTGGTTTATATTTTGTTTTTTGTGGTAGAATTTCTTTATGTGTAAAGCAACTTTTTATTAGTTTTGATCTATGTATTTATTCAGTATTCTTCTGTTTGAATATATATGGTAATGCATCATGCAAAATCTCCCAGCAATGCATCAAAAAGTCATCTTCAACAAAAAAAAGAAAATGAAAGATCCAATATGAGATCTTATTTTAGAAGCCTAAAAGTGCGTACTCTCTGCACATCCATCCTAAAAGCAGGATATTCCACCTCTTCAGCACATGACCACCACTTTGTTCTTCACATCTAATATCTGGCATGTACCGAATTAATAGCGTAATAATCCCATTTTCATAAAGCAACTTGATTCATTCTTCATGGTCCTTAATTTCAGCAACACGGTATTGACAGTTTGTTACTGTTCCTTTTTCAAACCGAATTTCAGGAAAAATCCTTGAGATTGCAATGCCTCATATATTCTGGTGATGCATCCATAAACACTAACTATCTTGATGTTGAGACAAAAACGATTAAAATACAAATAACTGAAACCATTCTTCTCATCTGAGACAATTTCGTTTCTTCTTTGTTTATTATTAATCAACCTCAGCACTTGAAATTTAGAATTAAGAAGGAAATAAGCCTGGCCTCTTATTTATATGAAAATCAATTGGCATATCGAACTAAGATTTCCCAAAAAATTGTAATAAACCAACAGTGTGGATGGCTAGAAATTGTAGTAAACCAACAATATCATACTAGTTACCATATTATACTTATGCTGGTTTCTAGAAAACAGGACTGATGTTATATCATATTTCTAATCGAATAGGCGTGACTTAAAAAAAGAAGCATGAATCTTTAGATATAGATCTTCCCTTTATATGAAAATCAATTAGCCCTAATAATCTTTCAAATCTTATAATTTGTAACAGTTCTTACCCTTATAGCAGCCTCACTAGCATTTGTTGACAGAACCTGTATCGAATTAAAGAAGCTGAAATCAGATCGTCGATTGCCACTAACATGAACAGGCGCAAGTAGTGCCTCCATAACTCCAAGCAGCAACCTCAAATCCGATCGTCGATTGCCACTACAGGACCCGGAAATGGACGATTGCCTCAAATTCGTCTCAAATTAAAGAAGCTGAAGTCAGAGGGCGAAACCCTAATTTTTCGATTAGGCCATTAAAAAGAACGAGCTGTATTTTTTTTGTTAAGTGAAAAAGAAAGGAAGCCTTCTGGCGGCAAAGTGAAAATTTGGGGAAAAGGATGTGAGAGGCTGACGGAAATTCATGATGCGGATTGGTAATATAGGTCATTGGATCCTATTCACATGGATTACTAATTTTATTAATTTTTTAATTTGAATATATATATATAGCTACTACGACAAAATTTTATATTTATGCTAACACATTGAAGCATGCGTTGCAATAGACAAAAAACAGCATAGCAATGGCAACAGTGTAGCTAACAACACCATGGATTTTCGTTGCGATAGGCCATCTATGGCGTAGTGAAAACATGGATTGTGACATTAATATCAATACCTGCGAGAACAAAGGAAGATTAAGTCGCTCTTGATAAAAAAATCTTCATTTTTAGATTACTGCTTCGGTTTCGATACTAGGTCGAATTGCAAAGTCTATTTGACTTGGGAATCAAACGAAATTGGGAGTAAGCAGGAATTAGGGTTCGATGAAAATAAATATTAATAAAAAATGAGGCGATAGCTGTGCGAAAAGAGTCGATGGTGTTTTCTCTAATGCGAGCGGATGGCAAAGATCGTGAGTTGGGTTAAAAATCCAATGGAGCAGGATTCTTAGAGTATCAGGATGCAGATTAATAGGGGGAATATTTTCTTCCAATAGTTGAGAAAAAGAACAAGGCGTACATATGATGTAATTTTACAATAGGGAAATATAACTCAAACCGGTAGACGTTAAAAAATTGTTCAAAATTTTAAATGTATGAAAAAAATTGCAGCTAACTACATAGTGGTCCAGTTAATTAAAATTTTTATTAACTTTTAGAATTCAATGTGTTGACATACTTTTTGGTCAAAGCTGTCATACATCAGGATTTTCATTAGCGTCGCGCTCAAGTGTCAGGAACGTCATCGGAAAACACAAAGCTATTTGTTTGAAGTCGTGACATGTTCGAAAAAGGATTGGAAATGGCGTCGATTCGTAAAATCGTCATCGATGGACTTCGAAAAACTGACGCAGTAAAAATACACGATCGACATAGTCCGATCAGCTCAAAATGCTTGAGCGTGTCGGTCCGATCACGTGGCAAAACTCGTCGCTTATAAATATATGATTTTGGTAAATAGCAGTGTCGCACACTCAAAATTAGCTGTTGGCATGGCACGAGCACAAGAAACAGTTTGTGCGACTCATGGCATTGAAATCCGGTAAATTGGCAAAAACTGATCTGGCATGTCAAAAATGCCTGATCGGCATGCAAAAATCATGTATAAAACAAGGGCTGATCAATTCGGCAATTTGGCGAATCTGGTAGATTTGGCACGTTCATAAACAAGGATCGGCACGGCCAGATCGCCCATTTTTATGTGCGCAATCTTGGTTGATCACTCTGGCAAGATTGGCAAATGTGGATTGGCACGTTCGAAACTCGGTGATTGGATCAGTAAGATCATACAAAATCGTGGCTGTGCATCATGTTGATTAAGATCAAAAATTGGTTCAGAAATCTAGCACAACAAAGGAAAATTTCGTATCCCTTCGTTTTTGCATCACTGGGGATACAAAAAAACTCCTGATTGCATTGGCATTTCATGTCTGATCCTCGTGATCATATCAGGAAAGGCAGCTTGGCATGAGGAGAGTGATACAAAAGTTTGGCAAGGTGGAGTGACGTGAAAAATGGTAGATCAACACAAAGTGATACGAATTTTTTTTAGCATGCATCGCATCCCAGTGATGCAGGATTTTGGTTTGGTAAAGGAAGGTGGATCCAGGTTTTTTGGCAAATGGATGTCACGTGTGCGCAGTGTAGGATTCGAGTTTTTCCGCAGCATGGATACGATAAAATTAATGCGAAGTTCTGGATGCAATGCGATATTTTGCAAGTGCCAAGTTTTCTGGCACGAACGAAAATACCATGTGGATTAGTGTTTTTTATGGATCCACACGCGTTTGTGGTTTGTTTTCAGGAAGCGAAGTTTTCAAAGGAAGAGTGATACGAAATTTTCATCGAAAATGGCAGATCAGCTTAGTACTCAATTTTATTGTATCAATCAAGCATTTTTAGCTGATACGCACATGTTTTCACCAATATTCTGGGATTTGAAATTTTTGAGCATGGTGATACGAAATTTCGACTTGCACCTGGTTTTTTCTACTTGCTTTTAGGGTATGAATTTTGCATCCCTTCGAGATACGAAATTTTGTACTATGGTCCCCAAATTTCACCTACTCTTACCTAATCCACTACTTATAAATACCCCCTACCTCATTCTTTAAGGGGGTTGGATGCTCATTGGATTTTTGGACTTCTTAAAGCTCTCAAGCGCCATTAATGACTTCCATCGTCTTCTCCATGACTACTGGATATAGCCTGGATTACTAAAACATTACACAAACGCTTTCCATCGACTTTTGGACATTCACAAGGACATTTACACTCTTTTGGACTGTTCTTGGATATTTTTGGATTTCTTGGACATTGGAGCTACTTTTTGGACATTGTTGACCATGTCAACATTTTTTTCACTCAACGAAGAAGAAGAAGAAGAGCATTTTGGTCAACGTTTAGAATTAATAATTATTTTGTTGTTCTACTGTAATGCTTTGTAATCAAATATTGTCTGAACTTGTACAACAATTGTAATCAACAATTATATGATGAATGAATACTATAAAGTGGACGTCGGCATTAATACGGAACAAGTAAAAAAACATGTTCTCTCTGCACTACTTTATTTTGGATTTGGATTATTGTGTTTCTATGATAATTATACTCGAGGGTTAGTGTGCGTTGAATCGACGACAATTCCCCACGTCAACACTTTGGCATGCCACAAAGGGGAGCGCACAACTTTGACTTCTACTTTGTATTAGATTCTCTGATTTGTTTTCGGATTTCGTCATTAGTTTCAGTTTTTGATTTTGAATTTTTTACTTGCTTTCCACCATGGTTAAGCGCAAGAAGCTCGACGTTATCGCTGAAGCCCAAGATACGGAAGAAGGGGGAAGTCAAGAACTTTCTTCTACTGGGGTTCCATCGAGTTACGTCGCTCGATAAGACGTCGATGGGATGATAAAGAACTTGGTTACGGATTTGAACGCTCGACTTGGGTGATAGGAAGATGATTTTAATACCCTCCTAGCTCGGATTGAGGAAAGGGTACCGAATTCTGGAAGGCCGACTTCCAGGCAAACATCATTGGATCTAGTATCAGTGTTCCCTAGGATGTAAATCGAGACTTGGGGGCAACCCTGCAAACTAATCAATAGGTCGACGTCGTTCCTCGGAACGGTGTCGGTCCCTCTACACTCGGGGGAATCCCTAATCCCAACTTCGCTCCTGCCAACAACGCGGTTGTTGGTCAAGTTATGGGCTCTGCTATTGGTAATGTTGTTCAAGCGTCAGTGCGTGCAACTCTAGATGGTAGTACTCTTATTGTCCTGGGAGTCAGGATTGTACCCGATGTGTCCCCTCAGGTTGGAATTCAACCAGATATTCTTCTCGCCAATCAACTGATTCCTAATTTGGACTTAAAAACTAGGGGGGCACTGGGGTCGTTTTAGATAATCTGAATCAGTTTCTTGCTTTTGGTAATGAATCTTGAATCGCAGATGTTATTCGTTGATTCACTCGAGGTGGTGTCTCTTCTTTAAACTTGAATTGTGTGACTCGTAATCCGTTTTCTTTAGATATAAGGAACTCTCGTAACCCACCAGATTTCAATCTACTGATGTTAGAACCCTATGATGGTCGGAAGGATCCGACTGCCTACTTGTTAGATATGTTTGACATATGGAAGTTCTCTCTACTTCAAAAGGTGTCATGGAAAAGTGTTTTCCTTTTTTACTTAATAGATACCACTGCTATGTGGTTCAAGCCGCTTGTGAGAATCTAGGATTTTTGTCAATTTAAAACCTGAATTTAGAATGATTTTATAGAAAATTTTGGATTGATACAGTACTACAAAACAAGTCTGTTGCTACACCTCATTTACTTATGTTGTTTTTATAATAGAAGAAAATAGTGTCATTTGCTTCTGTTCTGTTAATAATAGAAGCAAATGCAGCAAAGCAAATCGTATTACTTGCTTCGATAATGCCAATAACCGAAGCAAATAGTATAATTTGCTTCTGTTGTGCCAAAAACCGAAGCAATTGCACCGAAGCATATTGTGTTATTTGCATCGTTTTCTTAGAAACTGAAGCAAATGCACCGAATCAAATAATGTATTTGCATCAATTCCATAATAACAAAAGCAACTGCACCGAAGAAACAACAAATTATTTTACCAAAGCAAATGCAAATATGGATAATCATAGACAACCGTACGTATGTCATTATTTATAATTTATTATAACGAATGATTTTTAATAAATAAGTTATAGTTACTGAATATTATAAATAGTCAATAATTTATTTTATATTAATTATTTATTGTAGTTAATTACTAATATTTAGTAGATTGTAGTTAACATTTATCAATTTTGTTTAATAATTAACAAATGAATTAATAATTAATACTAAATAATTAACGAATAATATTAATGTTGAATGTTTAACATTTATTATTCAATTACTTAGTAGTATTTAATAATTAAGAAGTAATATCTAATAATTAATTTTCAATAATTATTATTCAATAATTACTATTAAATAATTAATCATTAATAATTATATGTAATTAAGACTAATATTTAGCAATCAATGTTATAATTTAATACTTATGAATAATCATATACAATCTACATAAGTCATTATTCATAATTCATAATTAATTATTACTATTAAATAATTTAATTATTACTAATCATATGGTAATTAAGACTAAAATTTAGTACTCAAGAAGCGATATATAGCGTTTAGTAAATAATTTTAGATAATTATGAATTAGCAATGACTTAAAAAGATTAATAATCAATAATTAAGAATGATATTTAACAACTCATAAAATTAATAAGAAATATTAGTAACTAAGTATAATGTTTGACATTTACTATTTTATGACTAATAAAATAATTAACATTTAGTGATTGACAATTAATATTAATCAATACCATTAAATTTTCAATCATTACTAATTATTATTTATTTTTCTGTAACTAAAGATTATTAATAAATCTAATAACTATATATAATAGTTAATTTTTACTTAAATATAATATTATAAATATTCATTATCTATAATCAGAAAATATGGTTAATAATTATTAATAACGAAATACTAAATTATAATTAATATTAATTAATAATCAGCAAATTATAGTAAAATATAATTAATAATTAATAATGAATAGTTAATGTTTAACAATTATTTATTAATATATATTATTTAATAATAAAGAAGTTATACTTAATTTTTAATAATTAATAATTAATATTTGGCATTGTCTATGTTTTTGATTAAGACGCAAGCCAATAAATTTGAAATTGAAATTTATTTAGTTAGATTAGTTTTTTTTTAAAAAGCTATTCAATCAAAATTGAAATGTTTTCCCCCAAAAAGGTTTCCATTTTACAGTCAAATGTGCTTTTGAAAACTAAAATATTATCACAAACTTTTGTTAAGGTTAAACTTTCCTTTATTTTATGCTGCTACATTCACCATCCGGGAATAGTTTGGATCGCTCGTCCCGGTTGTCCCCGAACTCTCACCAATTAATATACTAAAGCGGAGTGAACTGGACCTCTGGAAGAGGTCGCCTCATTAGAGCTCGCCTCCCTATGCTCCCCCGGCGCAGGCCTACCACGCTTCGCGCCTGCGGCGTTTTCGCCAGACGGTCTTTGCCAGTAGTGCCATCCTCCCCGCAGGCTGTCTGTATGGGTGGGTTATCCCTTGCTGCTACGTTCTGTTAGGCGCTATGGATTACAGGAAATAAAGTGCTTGACTTGGACAGCAGGTGGGTTACACGTTCCGCTATGCCGAGATGTGAGGTGCAGGTGGTGATGATCACCCCGGGGTATGCGCTAGCGCCCTTGACGGGCACTCCAGGACCCGCCAACGCTCGTGAAAACCCAGGTCTCCCTTGTTGGTTGTCTTTTAGTCGCCCCTCACTTCGCTCGAAGGCGACAACCGGGAGGCGACCTCTAGGCAGGCGACCGAAGGAAGGGACGAGGCGACCTCTAGTGAGCTTCTCCCTTGCGGGAGCCCAGTATATTAATTGGCGGAGGGAGGGCAAAGACCCGCACGTACGTTTTTCAGGGGGATCCGGCCGAAAGACCGGCCGGCGCCCACCCGACTAGAGGGACTGAGAAATTAATAGAGTACAAAACTTATCTTCAAGCTTTACCTTATTTTGATCGTTCAGAGGGCGATCGCGGAGTCACTGAATGAAGTCCTCCGTTTCTTTCGGAGGTGCTGACCCGCAGCGAGGCAGCAGATATGACTAAGTGACATATTGAATATGGTGACGACAACAGCATGTCGTAGAAAGAGATAACAGGTGGAGCCAACGACCCACTAAGACTCCCGTATCTACAACTACATCACTGAGCGGCAGTCAAACGGGGGCGTGAATGCGAGATGCCAGCGGAATGATCGGCCGGACAGAGGCTAGGGCTGCTTCCTTCCCACCGCGTCCTTCCTTGTGTGTCAGAGATACAAAGCGAGTGCACCGGAAAAGGGAACAGGCCCATGGCGAAGCATCCGAAGCATAACTGCACACTCACACGATCTTTGCCGAGAGATAGGAGCATTCGGTGGAACCGGTGAACTACACTTGCTTCTTGATAGATGTGTGGGACAGAGGGCTCGTGGTACTTGCTGCCCACCCTTCCTCCGCTTTGAGAACCGTGTGAACGGAGAGTGGGCAGAGCGGGAAGGAGGTCCTCATACGGAGTCGCACACTTGAGCAGTGCGGGAGACTGGAGAATGGGTCGAGCCCTTGGGGCCGACAAAATCACAGACGAAGTCTTTCTTCTTTTTTCTTGGAAAGGAGGGCGCCTTGGTATGTTATCAAAAATGGAAGGAAGAGGTGCGTAGCGACCAGTATATTAATTTGGCGAAGAGAGGCGGCGATCTATAATAGTTGAGGGGGGAAGGAATGGTCAATCGTCAAGTCAAGGATGACTTCTTTGTTGGCGACCAGTATATTAATTGGGGAAACCACGCCAGTGATTCTCTGAGCCGGTCTTGATCTCACTTCGATCGCCTCGGGAAACTGGTCGAGATAGATGATAGCACCGCTCCTCTTCCTTTTGGCTCCACGAACGCGCCCCACCTAGGCGCCCGGGAGCCCCACTCATATTCAAAAGGCGCCCTGCTTTCGACGACGATTATAATAAGTAGTTACGCTGCCATTTTTCCAATATCATGGCCGGGGGCTAGGGTAACTCCTGTGGGAGAGCCGCGTTATGGGTGACCTTATTGCACGGTTCAGAGAGCACTTGTGTATGTGATGCAAGTGAACGTGTACGAAAAAGCTGTCATAAAGTTTCGTTGTTCGTTCCGTCGTTGACCCTATCTATGTTTCTATGATGGCCCAAGAACACGCTCATTCTTCAGCCGTAGAGAGACTTTTGAATTGTGAGGTACCATTACGAGCTCAATATATACGAGTGTTATTCCGTGAAATAACTCGAATTTCAAATCATTCACTTTCTTCAACTACTCATGCTATGGATGTGGGAGCATCAACTCCGTTCCTTTGGGCTTTTGAGGAGTGGGAGAAATTGTTGGAATTCTATGAAAGAGTCTCGGGAGCCAGGATGCATGCCAGTTTCATACGACCTGGTGGAGTGGCACAAGATCTGCCTCTTGGCTTATGTCGAGATATTGATTCCTCCACACAACAATTTGCTTCTCGTATCGACGAATTAGAAGAGATGTCAACCGGCAACCGTATCTGGAAACAACGATTAGTGGATATCGGTACTGTCACTGCACAACAAGCAAAGGATTGGGGATTCAGTGGTGTAATGTTAAGAGGTCGTGCGACATGAAGACATTGATAGCCATATGGGGGAAGTTCCCATCAGGCAACAACGGTTCTGCCTGACCCTACTCAAGCATGCATATGTTGTCAGTGAAGATTTTGTGTGAAGCCTTGGAGACCAATTAATATACTGGCCAGGGCTAGGGTGAGCTGAGGGGGGACAGCGTAAGTGAGCGAATGTGTGTAAGCCCAGTCAAAGATTTCTATTCTAGGCAGGGCGCGGGCCATCCACCTTCGAATGGTGTTGGTCCGTAGGACCGTGAACGGATTCGCCTCTGGCCTCTGGGCACGTCGGAACCGCATGAGTTCACCGGGGTGGAGCACGGTCCGCCAAAATCGGCATAGGTTAGGTGCTATTGATGGAACATGGTAAGCCCATCTTTCTCCATATGGAAGTGCTGCGGGCACATAGCACATAGAGATGTGGGTAGAGGAAGTCTCAAAAAGCGCGAAGGCCGAGCTGTAGGTCACGTGACCTGCACCGAAAAGGTGGCTGACTGGGCTTTCTCCTGGATCAAAGCAGATCAGCTCGCCGAATTCGTCGATCGAATCGGGCGCCCCGGAACGTCGAATGAAAATAGGTTAATATACTGGATGTTAGTTGTCTAAGACCAATGTTTATACTGGGAATAGAATGGGAATTAAGGGGCTCAACTTCTTAATATACTGGCGAAGCTCACTAGTGCTCGCCTTCGCTTCTCCCTTCGAGAATCGAACAGCGTCCCGCCGCAATTAATATACTGGCGATTTTGTAAACCGGCCCTAATTAATATACTGGCCTGAAGCTCACTAGAGGTCTGTTTATCAAGTATATTAATTCGGACCCGAGGAACTGGACCTCTTCCAGAGGTCGCCTCTTTAATAGGCCCCCTTCCCCTCCCTTATGTTTAGGAGCGGGATCTGCCCAAGAACGACCTGTGGTGGTACGGAAGGCACGGACTCCGCGAGCGTCCCGCACCCTCAGATAAAGAAACTCCTCAACCATCACAAGAAAAAAGAAGTATGACGCTCTGTGTCTGACTCTATTGGTAATAAAGAGTTCCTTGCTGTTGCGGCCGGTGCTCGTTTGCGCGCGCACCCGGGAATTAAGGAAAGGATGCGCCTCTCGGGGCATCTGAGAATGATTCGAGCCGTATGAAGGGAAACTCCCACGTACAGTTTGTTTTTTAGGGGGGAGGAGCCCGACAGGGTCCCCTCACTGACTCGACCCAGGCGAGGGAGGTGGTGGGCCTACCCATCCCAACCTGGGGTATGCTGGGATTCGCGAAGAGCAGCACCTTACGATGTTCATGACCAATCGGATCCTGACGTACCAGTAGGTACCAGAGGAGATCGCTATGAATGCTATCATATCCCGATCTAGTCCTTGGTAAACCATCGATGAAATCCATCGAGACTTGCTCCCATTTCCATTCGGGAATTTCTAATGGTTGCAACAAACCACTAGGCTTCTTTTGCTCAGCTTTAACTAGCTGGCAATTCATGTCTTTTTAAATTTTGTTTAATTAAAGAAAAAATAAACCACGATTGAATAAGGTCAGCGTATACTTCATGACCCGACCCGATATACACGTTAAAACCCTCATCCTGTTGCGGTTTTATTTCTAGCCGCCTCCCACAGTTTCCTTGTGGAACCGTGCATCGGAAATAATGCTGGCTCTAGCTTCCAATCACTGCTCTTCTTGTCCTCGTCGCGAAGATTCTCTCGCTTTTAGCCCTCGTTGCATTGCAGTTCCTATCGACTTTGCTCGATGCACAGAGCAAGGATTTAGATGAATCTATTCAAATCCATATCCGGAGTGGAGTGCGTTGGCAAAAGAATGAATTATGTATTATCTTGCATTCTTTTGCGTTTTATTTCATATGTTTACTTGTATGGATCTATATCAACTAGTCTCTTTCTGAATCTAAGGCTTAGCAGAGCAGCTAGCATATGGCCAGCTGAATGGTGTAGAGACCGTCAGGGTAGATATTCGAACACCACTCAGTCAGGGCAACAATTTTCGTCAGAAACAACTACAATTTGCATTTGAATGCACAAGCGCACCAACTGTTGACATCCGTTTCCGTTTAATGATGACAGACAGTCAATAATGCAACCGGTTAGTTATTTTTAGTTATTTTTTTTGCACATTAAAATGAATGAAGTAAAAATAGACATCTTTATTCATTGAAAAAGATTAGACAAAACTCTCATTTTGTTGCATTAGAAGTTAAGAAACAAAATCATCATATTTGTTTATGTTGAGAAACAGAATGGATTTAAAATGTATGTTTTCATACATTAAAAAGAATGAATTAAGGATGTATATTTTTATACATTAAAAATAATGAAGTCAGATATTCATTAAAATGAATGAGACCAAAAATATGCATTTTTGGTAAATAAATAAAAGTCACGATTTTTATGGTCATATGTTCATAATAAAGAGTATTGAAATATTTGCCTGTGATGTTGTATTTTGATGTGTTAAATGTAATGTTAGTATATTCAACATTGAATATTACACTTCCATTTACAGGTCATCCGACTTGTTTATGTGATTGGGACGATTATTTTTACACATCGCCCAAGTGCACAAATAATTTATTATTTGTTTGTTGGATGAAAACCCCACACGGGTATTGGGACGATACTTGACTGGCACAAATCCCAATGTTTAATTATATGTCTATCGATTGATCGACAGGCTGCGATGAGCGTTATGGTTTTATTTTAATGCTCACACAGTTGACATTGTCACTCTGGTTGTTAATGGATGGATTGAGGGTTATTTTCTGTTATTACCCTATACATGAAATGTATGAAACCCATATGACCTGGTTATCCTTTTTTCGAAAACAAGTTTTCAAAACCAAAAATTGAAAATGCGTTTGGTTTGAAATATAGTTTTCAAATTTTGAAAATTTGAGTTTTCATTTTGGCAATTCAAACATATATTATTTAAATAGTCGCCCCCAATGATATATACTGTTCATTTTTCATGTTTGCATGAACATACTACATGTTGTAAATCGAACAAAAAACAAAATGAAGAATTCAAACAAAATGAAGTTGAATAAAAACAACTTTAAATATATCAAGCTGCTAATTAAAAACTATTATATATGAAAGATAATAAGCTGAATTCTAATCATAATGATTAAACATTAGAAAGAATACAATATTTTAAATTACATAAGGCCGAATAGTACATGAATAAAATTACAATAAAAAAGTTCATAACACGGTTTTAAAGTTAACATAAGAGATAGGCTAGATAAAGAGAAAGTTGAAAGAGAACAACTCAAGCATCTATCATAACAATATGATATTTATATTAGCCACAAACTTTGTAAGCAACGTGCTTCTGATGTCTTCCAAGTTACATCTGCAAATGATAGTACAAAAGTAAGACATCTACTGAATCACAACATAAAAGTAAATAAAAATAAGAGTACCTGAACAACTCAAATATGTTACTGAAATAAAGATGGATTGATTTATTAAATTGGAATTGAAATAAAATTGTACCTGAACTATAAATGACGAGTTGTCACATACTCGTTCCACATCCTTGTGGCTATTTGATCTCTAACATATCCCATTTGAGCCGATTGACTAACATTAAACTGCACAACCTCTTGTTCATGATTTGACTCCAATATGGGTTGAAATACCATGTTTTCAGATGAATATTCAGTAAATAGAGTATCCATCGTGTGTTCTTCCCGAATAAAGTTGTGTATTGTGCAACATGCAATTGGAATTTGCCTTTGTCTAGCAAGCGGGAAATTTGTCATCAACTTTAAAATAGGAAATCTTGCTTTTAGAACTCCAATACAACGCTCAATAATGTTCCGACATGATGAATGTCTATAGTTAAATAAGTCTTCCTTTCCACGTAGTCTTCCTTGTCCGTTATAGTCACGTAAATGATATCTTTGTCCACAATAAGGAGAAAGAAATCCAGGTATGTTTGGATATCCAGAATCAACAAGATAGAATTGTTCTACAAATAAATTATAAAAACCATCATATGAAAGAATTGTACTTTTGAATAAGTTAATTATAAATATTTGTAAATTTTTGTTATCTATCACAAATAAAACTAGTTAAAAGTACCTCCTCGTGGCAATGGAAATTTGTTGCTTGGTTTTGAAACTGCATCGATAAATACTCGAGAATCATTAGCGGTACCTTCCCATCCAGCATATACAAATATGAATCTCATATCGAAGTCACATGCAACCATCACATTTTGTGTCACGACATTTTTCCTGCCACGGAAGGATGTTTGCCTTGAAGAAGGAGCCCACGCTGAAACATGTGTTCCGTCTATTGCTCCAATACAATTCTGTTGTATGATATTAAATTACAATATTACTATTATTCCATTTCTAACTAGATAAATATCATAAGTATTCGATTGTATCACCTTGAAATGAGGATACTTTTGTAAAAGACGCTCATGGACAGTATTCTGATTTTTTGGTTGAATAACCTCCATGCCTAACGAGCAAACAGCTCGCAAAACTTTACGAAACCATTTTGCGATTGTATGATTGGAATGCTGAAAACGATCACCAACCACTCTGTAGCGTGTTGTGTGTCCTATAATCATCAAAAACATAGCAACAACCTCCTCAACATCCACTTTTTTACCATTTTTTAGTAGTCCCTTCTCTTTCAAAGCATTACAAAAGTTCAGAAACACATGTTTTTGCATGCGAAACATTTCATGACAGACAGATGGATGCCCATTTAAAATCTCAAGCATAAATCGTTTTCCGGTAAGAGATGATGTCCTACAAGGCCTTCCACTAACGACACTTCTTCGGTTAGCAAATAAAAAATTAATCATCATTATATCTTCACTGTCATCTGATATAATGTCATCCATTGTTATGGAATCATCATCGCTTGAACCATTGTCGCTTGAACCATCATTATATATGTTTGAAATTTCACCAAACTCAACAGCATCTCACTGGAAAAATGCTTAACATGAATTCATCATTTAATGAACTTTTGCATTTATAATAAATTTTCAAAAGGTTGACTGAAAAATTAGACAAGTTTTAAATTATAAACTTACTTGGTAGAATTCATTATGCTCTCTTCATCCATGTTATAGTAACTTTAGTACCTAATATAAAGTTAACGGAGCAAATGTCAAACAAATACGTGTTATATGTAATATAAAATTTGTAACCATGGGTAGAATTTTATCATTAAACAAAAATATCAAAGGCTTACTGCAACCAAAAAACACAGCTTCACATATCATGGAAAAATCATCACATGACATCCAAAAACAAAGACCACAATGGAAAAATAAATTGACATTCACAACAGGCCATTCACATCAACAATACATGGAACAATGCAGCTCTACAGGGAAAGAAGAATAGACACCACCAGACCCAAACACTACATGATGGTAGGGAGACAAAATGAGAAGCAACATGTGTCCAGAAAATCCAAAGTGAAATTAGACATAGCATTGGCAGCAACTTCAAACCAGAAAAAGGCATAGACACCACCAGACCCAAACATAACAACGTACAAACAATCATAACAACATAACAATGTATCATAGTTTAGAATTAGCTAAGCTCCTAGCACAAAAGAACAGTAGAGCAAAATACAACAATAACATGATTTAATTCAGATAAACATTATGTGAATCAAAGAAGCTCTAAAACAGGTAAGTGCCTATGCTCCGCCATCTTCACAAATGTCACTCGAAAAGCTGGATCCTTAAAAGCTTTTACTTCTTTGACATAAACTTCGTTGGTCACCTCGGTCATGCTATTCAATATATCTAAACAAGCCATATGTGAGTAAGGGCCCAAATCAGTGGCACTGCTCTCCGAAGTAGATGAATTTCTCTGAAGGCGTGCAAGCTTTTCTTTCAAGCATGCATTTTTCAACTCAGCTTCTTCACTGCGTATGCTAATCCACTTTTCCATAAAAGCTTCAAGTTTGTCTGTCTTGTTACTTTTCAATTTCTTATGACGACGATCGTTCGTACTCGTATCATCACTCATACGGAAGCTTGCTCCATCATCATCTTCGGTCTCCACGTGCACATGCACTCCTTTGGATAAGAAATTTTCTTCTAATTATCGTTCTTCATCTGAAGTAGGAGGTTGCTGAGTAGAAGCATTTCCCAATCCACCTATGGCGGTTGTCCCACCAAATATCTCTCTAAGAATTGCATAATGCTCACATCCTTCCTTCCTAAATTTCTTGTACTCCGTCTTGTTTTTCTATAATTGCAAAAGTAATATATTATATATTATTTAATTACAATATTTAGAAGGATTATAAATTTTAGTTTAATTGTACATTTTTTCATAACGTATATTACCATATAGAAGTGTTGCCAAACTTCTTCTGGGGCATTGACTTGATTTGTATTAGAATCCCATGTAACTCCCGTATGTGCTAAAAGATCAGAAAATAGACGATGCTCACAACGAAGACGATTCCATTCTCCTTTTAGCTTATCTATCCCGTAGTCTAATTGCGTTGCCTGAATCATCTGTTGATTAATCTGACCCCATACGTCTTTTGTGAAAGTAGAACATTGTAATTTTCCCGCTTTCACATTCTCATAAAGTATATCAATGAAAATCTTCTCATTCTTTGCAGACCATGACATCGGTTCTTTTGTTTTTCCACCTCCTATATTCTATTTTTTAAGAAAAAACAACCTTATAAGTGGTTCCTCAAAATGACAGGGGTTCCAAAGAACTAGAGAACCTCTCAAAGGACTAGAGAAGAGCATCATATATAATTAGAAAAAACTATGAACAAGATCATAACAAGTATAATCCACTCACGAAAAATCATAATTGTCCAACACTATTAATCTGCACTAACTTTATAAGTCAAACACAGGCAAGACTGCTACATGTGTGTGCATTTGAGGAAGGTTTGTCTCAAGTTTTGTCTCAAGTATCATTCTTTGCTAGTAATACTTGGATGATTACAAGAATTTATTCAACACATGAATATAGTTTCAACACATGAAAATAATTCTAACACATGAATATTATTGAAAATTTCGGCAGCATAACGGCAGGGTAGTTAAAACCGGCACCGTCCCTAGTACGGCTCCTCGCTCTACCTTAAAGCCTCACAACTTTTGACAATGGGGATTTTCAATATCTAGTTCGTACGCAGACGAAATTTCCCATATACTAATCCTATTGGGATTTCAACCACAATCAATCATTTCAAATCAATCATTCATGATATTCACCAAATTTCACATCAACCAATAATCCAAACAATATCACAACCAATATATATCGTCCATGGTCTGTGGACGAGGGGAGTATATATATATATATAGATATACGTATATAACTATGACATAGTTCACGTATATGCTAGTAAAGAAATAATCCTATGACATAGTTCCCAAATTTTAATGGCTTTAGTCTGACTTCTATTCTGTTAAAATCAAATCCTATGACTTGTTGTTATTGATGAAGAGAATCGGCTGCTTCAAATAAGATAATCTGAAAGAATTCTGGCTATGAAATTGAGCTTGTATCATCAATGGTAAATGTATTCATACCTGGTTATCAATAGTTAAATTGACTGCTTCAGTTTTTGTTATGTAACCCTGAATGCCTGCTTCTATCTGCATTGTGTACGATAATAAATGGTGATAAATACAATCAGACTAGCTAGGTTACAACTTTAATTTTGTCATGACAGCAATTAAATGGTGCATAAACAAATGCTAAGACATGTGAGGAAAAAAATACAGAATAGACTATTAAGACACTAGAAATCGATGAGAAGGCAGTTATCAGTTTATAGGAAAACTCATAATAGAGTGAACAATTAAGAGACCAGAAACAAAATTACATTCAAAAATAATAAAAATTTGCAACATATATAACATGTTTTTTTTTCCTTTTAGATGAACCTGAAAACCAATATATAGTAGTAAACCCAGAACAGACAAGTATTTATTTAGTAAAGTGGCAATACGATTATACAAAAAAATTAACCAATTTAGTTAATAGGAAGAAAAATTCTGTTAAAAAGGCAGTCGAATCTACCTTGCAGCTAAGTAGATATTAAATCAAGAAGATATTAAAATGCAGGTATTAAAATGCAGGTATTAAAGCTCTCTAATTTCGGTTTATTTGATGTACTTTATTTAGAGTATTGTGCTAGAAAATGGTAAATTGCTAACTCAATTTCTTCCGTTGTTCACTTGTAAATTCTTGATCCAACTTTTACAGTTGTTTGGGCGAAACACTTAGTCAGGTATGCATAAATTTTGAAAAGTAACTACAGCCCCTCCCCCCCCCCCAACTTTTACAATTGTTTCGGCTTCCTTTCCTGCACATCCCGTGTCCTTTTTCTATTCAGGCTAGCGCTTCTCTAACCAATAAGGTAATAAATTAATGTGACCCCATATTGGGTTAACCATAAAATTGTAAACAAAAAACAACAGCACCAAAATCATGTTCCATGGCCTTATGTCTATATTTGCACAAGAATATTTGGACAAGAGTAAATGCCTAGGGTACATAAGAAGGTTAAATTCCTCTGCTCTCATCTTCCATGGCCTTATGTCTATATTTGCACTGTTTAAAAAAATGATTATGGTAATTATGGTTGAGATAACTCGTCTAGTGCAAAACATGTTGGGTTATGTGCCACTTACATTTAACTTTGAACTATTATCACATATAAAGTGGAACAGAGTAATAAAATGGTGATATAAACAAGGTTGCGACAAAACTTTAAAATTTTGGTAAAACATATGTTGATATATTTAAATTTTCATATAAATAGGTGAAGTCCGAGGCAATGAAGTGTGAGAAAATGGCTGTATAAATCCTGGTGCAGTACAAAAAAAAATGTAGTAAGTCAGTAAACAATGCCAAATTAGATTAAAAAAACTATAAGGAATCTGTAAATTCCAAGGCACAACTAAAAGCCAAGAGCATTAAGAACATGTTTCTAGAAGTTTAGAGCGCATAGCAACTGAATTATTGCCTAACCCATCATAAAAAAAATGCTTTGTTTCGCATATATGCATCACATGGTCATGGTATATATATTTGTAGCTAGTAAATTTGTTGAGTACGTACACCTGCACCTAATTCCAAGAACAGGGAACATGAAAAAATAGAATAAAATAAGCACTCAAATATAAATAAACACACTTGAACAAAAACAATAAGGGACCTCAATAGTTGATTTAGAATGCAAGGCATGATTCTTTCATTACTGAGATTCAAAAAAAAAAAAAGAACAACATTTTAATATTTAGTAGTTAAAAGCATAATTTTGGTACTTCAAATGTCAGCATACCATTATTGCATCTTACCACATTTCCCATTTTGATCTTTAATAAGATTAAGGACAACATGATAATGATGTCCAATTCTGAAGTCGTTAATCTATATAGTGGAACTAAAATGCAGGTATCCCAAATGTTTCATCATGTCCAATTCTGTTTTAATATTTTGTAGTGCATAAATATACCACATGTACAATAAGGTACATAAATATACCATATGACACCCCTAAGTTGAAGACAAAAGAGCACAAAGAACCAACACACAACTAAAAAAACAGAGCTTGCATAAACTGTTTTCAGAACTGAAATGTTTTTTTTAAAGAATGAAACCAAACACAAATGAAAGTGAACACAATTTGCATTTATGTGACTGCAACCAAAATGCACAAACATTTAATCAATATCACTAAACAATAGAACAAAGTCATGTTTCTAAAAAGCAACATTAAAGAGGCATCCCGTATATGAAAAAAAGATAAAAATCCGCAACATAAAAGCTCATATTACAATTTTTTCAATTTACTAATGGATTCAAAATTATCATAAAACTGAATTGCACATTTTATGTTATTAAGTAACCTAACTCATGCTCAAAACAAATAACGTTTGAGTTAGTTCATTTCCAGAGAATTCCAACGACATGTGTCCAGCTGAAAATATATAAAAAGAGAACAGTATTTAAAAAAAAAACCTAGAATATGGAAAGATGGACATTTACTCAAAAAAGTTGTGAACGTAAAAGGTACGAAGTAAAGAGGCCATGTTGAAATAGGTGCACTAATTATGCAAATTTATTAATGTAAGATTAAATACTGACAAGAGTAGAAATGCCTTTATTTGAGTCCTGTGCATCAAATAGTTGAAAAGGAGATAGGTAACAGAGAGGCTGCTAGACTTGCAGATTGTGGAGAAGAGTTAAAATTAGTGGTGCATGAAAATTAAACATGGACATCGTTGTTCAATCGCCATTGAATAATCATTTCCCATGGATATGCAACTAACACCAAATCGATGCACCAACCAAAATTCATTTACTTCTGTCAACTTAGAAGTTAGCATAAGTGTAGAAGTGAACTATTGTTGCTTCAGTAAATCTTAGCAACAAATGTAAGTGCTTATAACTAAACAATCATTTGTATATAATAACTAATACAATTTGCATTGCAAAATGGATTTATTTCAATATATCAAAATGGGTTTAGAACTGGAAAGGGGAAAAGGCCAGGCTGTCACCTATAACTACCTGCCTAAAGCTATGCATAACCAATCAAGATTACACTTGAACCCTCTAACCTATTATAGTTAGATGATAGAATCAACTTAAAATCCATTAATAACATACAGAGGTAATGGAAGTTAGTTGCAAAAATTGATCATGATGCAATCATTTTTAAAACAAAAAAATATATCACCAAATGTTTTATAAATTATTAGCTGAACCAACAAGCCATTGTGGAGTTTGACCAAAAAAGGGGAAAAAATATCTCAAACATTATTGTCGCAAAATACTGGAGGTGGTAAACATTATTTTCCATGGTTTGCTGGCTGTCAGAAACCAAACGCACCTTAAGGGATATAATCATTGAATTATGGATTCCCATCCCTTACAATATTGCTACTCCTCAAAACCAAACACAACCTAGGGGATTTACATCATAATTCAAAAATAGAAGCATTCGATCAAACTACAATATAATGAATCAAAGAATTTACCTTAAAACAGCACTAAATCAAAAGCTGTCCACAAAACCGAAACCCTAACCCGTACCAGAGGGAAGGAAAGCTGTGACAAATAGCAAAAAATTGATGAATCTAGCAAAATCGAATCAAATGAATTATAAACAAATTAAGAAATCAAGAATTTACCTGACTTTCGTCGACGATAGGCAAATTAGAAAATCGGGAGAAACAGTTTTTTGCGGCCAGAGAACGAAAGGTAGGTTAGAACGTGTGTTTGTTTTGTTTTTGGATTTTGGGTTTTGAATTTTCAATTGGGCCTCAAAAGGCTGAAAACAAAATAATTTTGTTTTGAGTTTTCTTCATTAGGCCCCTTTTTAAAAATGATAATTTTTCAAAATGAGTTTTTCAAAACGGTAAAAGGAACGAGTTTTCATCGTTTCTCATTTTCAAATCATTTTCAGTTTTCAGTTTTGAAAAACGATGAAAACTCGTTCCTTTTACCGTTTTGAAAAACTCATTTTGAAAAATTATCATTTTTAAAAATGGGCCTAATGAAGAAAACTCAAAACAAAATTATTTTGTTTTCAGCCTTTGAGGCCCAATTGAAAATTCAAAACCCAAAATCCAAAAACAAAACAAACACACGTTCTAACCTACCTTTCGTTCTCTGGCCGCAAAAAATTGTTTCTCCCGATTTTCTAATTTGCCTATCGTCGACGAAAGTCAGGTAAATTCTTGATTTCTTAATTCGTTTATAATTCGTTTGATTCAATTTTGCTAGATTCATCAATTTTTTTGCTATTTGTCACAGCTTTCCTTCCCTCTGGTACGGGTTAGGGTTTCGGTTTTGTGGACAGCTTTTGATTTAGTGCTGTTTTAAGGTAAATTCTTTGATTCATTATATTGTAGTTTGATCGAATGCTTCTATTTTTGAATTATGATGTAAATCCCCTAGGTTGTGTTTGGTTTTGAGGAGTAGCAGTATTGTAAGGGATGGGAATCCATAATTCAATGATTATATCCCTTAAGGTGCGTTTGGTTTCTGACAGCCAACAAACCATGGAAAATAATGTTTACCACCTCCAGTATTTTGCGACAATAATGTTTGAGATATTTTTCCCCTTTTTTGTTCAAACTCCACAATGGCTTGTTGGTTCAGCTAATAATTTATAAAACATTTGGTGATATATTTTTTTGTTTTAAAAATGATTGCATCATGATCAATTTTTGCAACTAACTTCCATTACCTCTGTATGTTATTAATGGATTTTAAGTTGATTCTATCATCTAACTATAATAGGTTAGAGGGTTCAAGTGTAATCTTGATTGGTTATGCATAGCTTTAGGCAGGTAGTTATAGGTGACAGCCTGGCCTTTTCCCCTTTCCAGTTCTAAACCCATTTTGATATATTGAAATAAATCCATTTTGCAATGCAAATTGTATTAGTTATTATATACAAATGATTGTTTAGTTATAAGCACTTACATTTGTTGCTAAGATTTACTGAAGCAACAATAGTTCACTTCTACACTTATGCCAACTTCTAAGTTGACAGAAGTAAATGAATTTTGGTTGGTGCATCGATTTGGTGTTAGTTGCATATCCATGGGAAATGATTATTCAATGGCGATTGAACAACGATGTCCATGTTTAATTTTCATGCACCACTCATTTTAACTCTTCTCCACAATCTGCAAGTCTAGCAGCCTCTCTGTTACCTATCTCCTTTTCAACTATTTGATGCACAGGACTCAAATAAAGGCATTTCTACTCTTGTCAGTATTTAATCTTACATTAATAAATTTGCATAATTAGTGCACCTATTTCAACATGGCCTCTTTACTTCGTACCTTTTACGTTCACAACTTTTTTGAGTAAATGTCCATCTTTCCATATTCTAGGTTTTTTTTTAAAATACTGTTCTCTTTTTATATATTTTCAACTGGACACATGTCGTTGGAATTCTCTGGAAATGAACTAACTCAAACGTTATTTGTTTTGAGCATGAGTTAGGTTACTTAATAACATAAAATGTGCAATTCAGTTTTATGATATTTTTGAATCCATTAGTAAATTGAAAAAATTGTAATATGAGCTTTTATGTTGCGGATTTTTATCTTTTTTTCATATACGGGATGCCGCTTTAATGTTGCTTTTTAGAAACATGACTTTGTTCTATTGTTTAGTGATATTGATTAAATGTTTGTGCATTTTGGTTGCAGTAACATAAATGCAAATTGTGTTCACTTTCATTTGTGTTTGGTTTCATTCTTTAAAAAAAACATTTCAGTTCTGAAAACAGTTTGTGCAAGCTCTGTTTTTTTAGTTGTGTGTTGGTTCTTTGTGCTCTTTTGTTATCAACTTAGGGGTGTCATATGGTATATTTATGTACCTTATTGTACATGTGGTATATTTATGCACTACAAAATATTAAAACAGAATTGGACATGATGAAACATTTGGGATACCTGCATTTTAGTTCCACTATATAGATTGACGACTTCAGAATTGGACATCATTATCATGTTGTCCTTAATCTAATTAAAGATCAAAATGGGAAATGTGGTAAGATGCAATAATGGTATGCTGACATTTGAAGTACCAAAATTATGCTTTTAACTACTAAATATTAAAATGTTTTTTTTTTGAATCTCAGTAATGAAAGAATCATGCCTTGCATTCTAAATCAACTGTTGAGGTCCCTTATTGTTTTTGTTCAAGTGTGTTTATTTATATTTGAGTGCTTATTTTATTCTATTTTTTCATGTTCCCTGTTCTTGGAATTAGGTGCAGGTGTACGTACTCAACAAATTTACTAGCTACAAATATATATGCCATGACCATGTGATGCATATATGCGAAACAAAGCATTTTTTTTATGATGGGTTAGGCAATAATTCAGTTGCTATGCGCTCTAAACTTCTAGAAACATGTTCTTAATGCTCTTGGCTTTTAGTTGTGCCTTGGAATTTACAGATTCTTTATAGTTTTTTAATCTAATTTGGCATTGTTTACTGACTTACTACATTTTTTTTTTGTACTGCACCAGGATTTATACAGCCATTTTCTCACAATTCATTGCCTCGGACTTCACCTATTTATATGAAAATTTAAATATATCAACATATGTTTTACCAAAATTTTTAAGTTTTGTCGCAACCTTGTTTGTATCACCATTTTATTACTCTGTTCCACTTTATATGTGATAATAGTTCAAAATTAAATGTAAGTGGCACATAACCCAACATGTTTTGCACTAGACGAGTTATCTCAACCATAATTACCATAATCATTTTTTTAAACAGTGCAAATATAGACATAATGCCATGGAAGATGAGAGCAGAGGAATTTAACCTTCTTATGTACCCTAGGCATTTACTCTTGTCCAAATATTCTTGTGCAAATATAGACATAAGGCCATGGAACATGATTTTGGTGCTGTTGTTTTTTGTTTACAATTTTATGGTTAACCCAATATGGGGTCACATTAATTTATTACCTTATTGGTTAGAGAAGCGCTAGCCTGAATAGAAAAAGGACACGGGATGTGCAGGAAAGGAAGCCGAAACAACTGTAAAAGTTAGGGGGGGGAGGGGCTGTAGTTACTTTTCAAAATTTATGCATACCTGACTAAGTGTTTCGCCCAAACAACTGTAAAAGTTGGATCAAGAATTTACAAGTGAACAACAGAAGAAATTGAGTTAGCAATTTACCATTTTCTAGCACAGTACTCTAAATAAAGTACATCAAATAAACCGAAATTAGAGAGCTTTAATACCTACATTTTAATACCTGCATTTTAATATCTTCTTGATTTAATATCTACTTAGCTGCAAGGTAGTTTCGACTGCCTTTTTAACAGAATTTTTCTTCCTATTAACTAAATTGGTTAATTTTTTTGTATAATCGTATTGCCACTTTACTAAATAAATACTTGTCTGTTCTGGGTTTACTACTATATATTGGTTTTCAGGTTCATCTAAAAGGAAAAAAAACATGTTATATATGTTGCAAATTTTTATTATTTTTGAATGTAATTTTGTTTCTGGTGTCTTAATTGTTCACTCTATTATGAGTTTTCCTATAAACTGATAACTGCCTTCTCATCGATTTCTAGTGTCTTAATGGTCTATTCTATATTTTTTTTCCTCACATGTCTTATGCATTTGTTTATGCACCATTTAATTGCTGTCATGACAAAATTAAAGTTGTAACCTAGCTAGTCTGATTGTATTTATCACCATTTATTATCGTACACAATGCAGATAGAAGCAGGCATTCAGGGTTACATAACAAAAACTGAAGCAGTCAATTTAACTATTGATAACAGGTATGAATACATTTACCATTGATGATACAAGCTCAATTTCGTAGCCAGAATTCTTTCAGATTATCTTATTTGAAGCAGCCGATTCTCTTCATCAATAACAACAAGTCATAGGATTTGATTTTAACAGAATAGAAGTCAGACTAAAGCCATTAAAATTTGGGAACTATGTCATAGGATTATTTCTTTACTAGCATATACGTGAACTATGTCATAGTTATATACGTATATCATAGTTATATACGTATATCTTTATATATATATATATATATATATATACTCCTCTCGCTCACAGACCATGGACGATATATATTGGTTGTGATATTGTTTGGATTATTGGTTGATGTGAAATTTGGTGAATATAATGAATGATTGATTTGAAATGATTGATTGTGGTTGAAATCCCAATAGGATTAGTATATGGGAAAATTCGTCTGCGTACGAACTAGATATTGAAAATCCCCATTGTCAAAAGCTGCGAGGCTTTAAGGTAGAGCGAGGAGCCGTACTAGGGACGGTGCCGGTTTTAGCTACCCTGCCGTTATGCTGCCGAAATTTTCAATAATATTCATGTGTTAGAATTATTTTCATGTGTTGAAACTATATTCATGTGTTGAATAAATTCTTGTAATCATCCAAGTATTACTAGCAAAGAATGATACTTGAGACAAAACTTGAGACAAACCTTCCTCAAATGCACACACATGTAGCAGTCTTGCCTGTGTTTGACTTATAAAGTTAGTGCAGATTAATAGTGTTGGACAATTATGATTTTTCGTGAGTGGATTTTACTTTTTATGATCTTGTTCATAGTTTTTTCTAATTATATATGATGCTCTTCTCTAGTCCTTTGAGAGGTTCTCTAGTTCTTTGAAACCCCTGTCATTTTGAGGAACCACTTATAAGGTTGTTTTTTCTTAAAAAATAGAATATGGGAGGTGGAAAAACAAAAGAACTGATGTCATGGTCTGCAAAGAATGAGAAGATTTTCATTGATATACTTTATGAGAATGTGAAAGCGGGAAAATTACAATGTTCTACTTTCACAAAAGACGTATGGGGTCAGATTAATCAACAGATGATTCAGGCAACGCAATTAGACTACGGGATAGATAAGCTAAAAGGAAAATGGAATCGTCTTCGTTGTGAGCATCGTCTATTTTCTGAACTTTTAGCACATACGGGAGTTACATGGGATTCTAATACAAATCAAGTCAATGCCCCAGAAGAAGTTTGGCAACACTTCTATACGGTAATATACGTTATGAAAAAATGTACAATTAAACTAAAATTTATAATCCTTGTAAATATTGTAATTAAATAATATATAATATATTACTTTTGCAATTATAGAAAAACAAGACGGAGTACAAGAAATTTAGGAAGGAAGGATGTGAGCATTATGCAATTCTTGGAGAGATATTTGGTGGGACAACCGCCACAGGTGGATTGGGAAATGCTTCTACTCAGCAACCTCCTACTTCAGATGAAGAACGACAATTAGAAGAAAATTTCTTATCCAAAGGGGTGCATGTGCATGTGGAGACCGAAGATGATGATGGAGCAAGCTTCCGTATGAGTGATGATACGAGTACGAACGATCGTCGTCATAAGAAATTGAAAAGTAACAAGACAGACAAACTTGAAGCTTTTATGGAAAAGTGGATTAGCATACGTAGTGAAGAAGCTGAGTTGAAAAATGCATGCTTGAAAGAAAAGCTTGCACGCCTTCAGAGAAATTCATCTACTTCGGAGAGGAGTGCCACTGATTTGGGCCCTTACTCACATATGGCTTGTTTAGATATATTGAATAGCATGACCGAGGTGACCAACGAAGTTTATGTCAAAGCAGTAAAAGCTTTTAAGGATCCAGCTTTTCGAGTGACATTTGTGAAGATGGCGGAGCATAGGCGCTTACCTGTTTTAGAGCTTCTTTGATTCACATAATGTTTATCTGAATTAAATCATGTTATTGTTGTATTTTGCTCTACTGTTCTTTTGTGCTAGGAGCTTAGCTAATTCTAAACTATGATACATTGTTATGTTGTTATGATTGTTTGTACGTTGTTATGTTTGGGTCTGGTGGTGTCTATGCCTTTTTCTGGTTTGAAGTTGCTGCCAATGCTATGTCTAATTTCACTTTGGATTTTCTGGACACATGTTGCTTCTCATTTTGTCTCCCTACCATCATGTAGTGTTTGGGTCTGGTGGTGTCTATTCTTCTTTCCCTGTAGAGCTGCATTGTTCCATGTATTGTTGATGTGAATGGCCTGTTGTGAATGTCAATTTATTTTTCCATTGTGGTCTTTGTTTTTGGATGTCATGTGATGATTTTTCCATGATATGTGAAGCTGTGTTTTTTGGTTGCAGTAAGCCTTTGATATTTTTGTTTAATGATAAAATTCTACCCATGGTTACAAATTTTATATTACATATAACACGTATTTGTTTGACATTTGCTCCGTTAACTTTATATTAGGTACTAAAGTTACTATAACATGGATGAAGAGAGCATAATGAATTCTACCAAGTAAGTTTATAATTTAAAACTTGTCTAATTTTTCAGTCAACCTTTTGAAAATTTATTATAAATGCAAAAGTTCATTAAATGATGAATTCATGTTAAGCATTTTTCCAGTGAGATGCCTGTTGAGTTTGGTGAAATTTCAAACATATATAATGATGGTTCAAGCGACAATGGTTCAAGCGATGATGATTCCATAACAATGGATGACATTACATCAGATGACAGTGAAGATATAATGATGATTAATTTTTTATTTGCTAACCGAAGAAGTGTCGTTAGTGGAAGGCCTTGTAGGACATCATCTCTTACCGGAAAAGGATTTATGCTTGAGATTTTAAATGGGCATCCATCTGTCTGTCATGAAATGTTTCGCATGCAAAAACATGTGTTTCTGAACTTTTGTAATGCTTTGAAAGAGAAGGGACTACTAAAAAATGGTAAAAAAGTGGATGTTGAGGAGGGTGTTGCTATGTTTTTTGATGATTATAGGACACACAACACGCTACAGAGTGGTTGGTGATCGTTTTCAGCATTCCAATCATACAATCTCAAAATGGTTTCATAAAGTTTTGCGAGCTGTTTGCTCGTTAGGCATGGAGGTTATTCAACCAAAAAATCAGAATACTGTCCATGAGCGTCTTTTACAAAAGTATCCTCATTTCAAGGTGATACAATCGAATACTTATGATATTTATCTAGTTAGAAATGGAATAATAGTAATATTGTCATTTAATATCATACAACAAAATTGTATTGGAGCAATAGACGGAACACATGTTTCAGCGTGGGCTCCTTCTTCAAGGCAAACATCCTTCCGTGGCAGGAAAAATGCCGTGACACAAAATGTGATGGTTGCATGTGACTTCGATATGAGATTCATATTTGTATATGCTGGATGGGAAGGTACCGCTAATGATTCTCGAGTATTTATCGATGCAGTTTCAAAACCAAGCAACAAATTTCCATTGCCACGCGGAGGTACTTTTAACTAGTTTTATTTGTGATAGATAACAAAAATTTACAAATATTTATAATTAACTTATTCAAAAGTACAATTCTTTCATATGATGGTTTTTATAATTTATTTGTAGAACAATTCTATCTTGTTGATTCTGGATATCCAAACATACCTGGATTTCTTTCTCCTTATCGTGGACAAAGATATCATTTACGTGACTATAACGGACAAGGAAGACTACGTGGAAAGGAAGACTTATTTAACTATAGACATTCATCATGTCGGAACATTATTGAGCGTTGTATTGGAGTTCTAAAAGCAAGATTTCCTATTTTAAAGTTGATGACAAATTTCCCGCTTTCTAGACAAAGGCAAATTCCAATTGCATGTTGCACAATACACAACTTTATTCGGGAAGAACACACGATGGATACTCTATTTACTGAATATTCATCTGAAAACATGGTATTTCAACCCATATTGGAGTCAAATCATGAACAAGAGGTTGTGCAGTTTAATGTTAGTCAATCGGCTCAAATGGGATATGTTAGAGATCAAATAGCCACAAGGATGTGGAACGAGTATGTGACAACTCGTCATTTATAGTTCAGGTACAATTTTATTTCAATTCCAATTTAATAAATCAATCCATCTTTATTTCAGTAACATATTTGAGTTGTTCAGGTACTCTTATTTTTATTTACTTTTATGTTGTGATTCAGTAGATGTCTTACTTTTGTACCATCATTTGCAGATGTAACTTGGAAGACATCAGAAGCACGTTGCTTACAAAGTTTATGGCTAATATAAATATCATATTGTTATGATAGATGCTTGAGTTGTTCTCTTTCAACTTTCTCTTTATCTAGCCTATCTCTTATGTTAACTTTAAAACCGTGTTATGAACTTTTTTATTGTAATTTTATTCATGTACTATTCGGCCTTATGTAATTTAAAATATTGTATTTTTTCTAATGTTTAATCATTATGTTTAGAATTCAGCTTATTATCTTTCATATATAATAGTTTTTAATTAGCAGCTTGATATATTTAAAGTTGTTTTTATTCAACTTCTTTTTGTTTGAATTCTTCATTTTGTTTTTTGTTCGATTTACAACATGTAGTATGTTCATGCAAACATGAAAAATGAACAGTATATATCATTGGGGGCGACTATTTAAATAATATATGTTTGAATTGCCAAAATGAAAACTCAAATTTTCAAAATTTGAAAACTATATTTCAAACCAAACGCATTTTCAATTTTTGGTTTTGAAAACTTGTTTTCGAAAAAAGGATAACCAAACGCATTTTAAGAAATAGTGAAAACATTTAAAATGGAAAATTGAAAACAACCATGAAAACTCAAAATTGAAACCAAACGCACCCTTAGCTAGTGGATATAATCAACTACTTTGGTTTTAACCAGAGAAAGAAGGAAACAACCATGATATTTGATCTAAAGAATTTTACCAGCAGTTCACTTCAGCAGAGATGAATTAACTGAGATCTGCACACTTAATTAAATCATATGCAAGTGATTTCTTTTGTCAGATAGTTTTGTACTGGACACATGAACATGTGTACTTGTTTAAAACGAATGGGCCAATTTATTTTAACTAACTATGTTTATTCAATCTCTTCTGTTTTGTAGTTAAATTGCCAAATAGTGAACGTTTAACCAAGTGTATATAATCAGTTAGATTCCCAAACAAAGACAGTTTGACATTGAATTATCTTTAAACTATTTTTCTAAGGTTCCACTCAGTTTGATTAAAGGGACGTGCATATAAAGTTTTAACCACCACAACGACTAGGCAAAGTTTTTTTTTTACTACAATAAATATTGGAGGTAAAACCCTACAGAAAAGAAAACTTGTAAGGAATGAGAAATAATGACACATACATTCGAATTTTCTCCTGTATTTCCTACTTGTTTACTAAAGCAAAAAGAACCTTCTTATTTCACATGGTATGTTATTGCGAATAGTCTCCTGTACAGCCTTACACAAATTAGTCAAAGTTGATAATGTTTTACTCAGGGAAGAGTATCACGATACTATTTTACATGGTATGTTATTTCAAAATGAATATCTTCTTTTATCGATTAGCCGACTATTTTTTCCCTTCCTTTAAATATCATTAATTATTCATAAGTGCACAAAAGTACAATTATGTTCTTACTTAAGCCATATTCAGTTTTATATTCTATTTACATAACATATGATTATTTGAAACAATGTTTTTGTGAAGTTTATTAAACGAGTTTCATTTCCTATTAAGTTCAAATGCTTGGTTATTTAATGCCTATTGAATTACCATTTAAGCACAAAATTATTGAAATATGTTAAAGTGCCTGCGTGCTTGGTTACTAAGATATAATCCATGTTAAATGGTTGCAGCTTGCACAATAGATTGATATTAATATGAATTGTCATAGTAACGAATTCTCATAGTTACATTGGGTAGGTACATGAATTATCATAGTCGTATAAATATGAGCTATTATTCAAGCAGAGAAACAACTTTTGACAATTTAATCACTATAGATTGATATGTGTAAATATGTTAATACGCCAATTTTTTAGCTACCCTTACTAATTTTGTGACTATTATGAGTGAAGTTTTGACATATTGAATTTACAACTTATAGGGTACAATTGTTGCAATTTCATATATATTGTGTGTAACCTAGCTTATCAATAGAACTGAACATTGCATATTCAATTGGATATTGGTTATTAAAATATAGAAAGTCAAATTAATTTCGCACAATTTGTGTGTGTTTTCATGTGTATATTTGTGTGTTCAGGCGTTAGACGATATAACACTCCTAATTCATGTTTTTTTATTGTTCATAATAACTGTGTTTATAGCATACTTAATTAATGGATTTTGAAAAAACGTGCCTTTTTGATCACTAATAATTTTCTCAGCTAAATCTGTCATAATTACTTCATGGTTTTCTCATTTTTCTGATTAACTTCAATGATTTTACATGCTATATGCAATTTATAGACTTGATCTGAAATATTATGACATATCCTTTAATATCTTGAAGCTTTTTGACTAAGAAGAAGCTAAAACCTACAAATATTGTCATGTGCTAGCTTGCTATAAGCATGTGGCTATCATATATTACATACTAATACAGGTAACTATAGAAATGCCACGGTTTGGGAAGTTTCTAAGTTATTGCAAGACTTGAGATGATTATTTGCATATAGAAATAATTGTTTATGAAACCAGATTATCTCAACAGAAGTTATAGCTATAACGATCGGGAATTCCGCTCGATCCGAATGGATTGCTAAACCGACCAAGACCGTTCGAAACCCCTGATTGTTTTGGGAACACAATAATTTGGAATGCAAACAGAAGAACATTTCATTGTTTATTACAACAATTCATTAGAATACAAGAATATTACAGAGTATGAATAAATATTACACAGAAAATATCAGAGATTTAAATTACGTTACATAGCAGCGGAAAAATAATACAAAACACAACTGAAAGAGATATACGGATACAGAGCTTTCCAGATATCGTTCCAGCTGTAAACCAGGTTCTTATGAATATAAATCTGCAAAACCAAAACTACTAGCTGCCCGTGTCAAAATAAGGGCACCCAGAGTTTAGGTTAAAACAATAAACTCCAAGTCAGTCATGTGACTGGTGTGAGAACTAAAACAGTTATTAATCTTTATTTTAAAGTTAGGTAAATCAAGGGACCACGCCGTATAACACGGAACGGGTTTCCTCCCAAGGATACCAGTGCATAAAACAACAACGCAATGCTAAATAAAGAACAATGAAGCTATTATAAGACCCAGGTCCCATCACACAATGCAACGCAAGCCGAAGGATAGAGTTTTTACCTTATAATAGCCAAGAATGCTTGGTACGTGAAATTTCATGTTTTATTAATACTATAAGTGTATAGTGTCAAAACAATTTCAAATCATAAGTATCAATCATAGACGGCATAAGTGCCTCATACCACTATGTCGCCATACTAGGCTCTACAAATAAAACCGCAAAGTCACGTACTGGAAGTTGGATTTCCGTCTGTGAACCAAGGCAAAAGATAGTCCTCACCGATTCGAGACAATGTAGCCTGCCGTGTCTCAGGATCAGAGCTCGAGTGACCCTTGGTTCGTCAGGGCCAGTCCAGCGATGTGGATTAAAATGCCTGAACACAGCGTTCCCCCGCCCTATGGGGCGAAAATGAGCCAAATGACTCTATCGGCTCCACACAGTCACCGATATATCCGAGGCGCCTCACAACAGCAACAACCACATAGGTGAAAATAATATAAATGTCAGGGCTGGTAGGTCACTGGCACCACCCTAGCTAGAAGGAAATGCATGCCCTCCCTGATGTCCTCTCCCGTTTCTGGTTCACAACCGGGGTGTGAGGCTCGCGAATCAACGTTACACAAAGCTATGCCACACGGGCGGTGCTTTGATCATCAACCACAAGACTTTGCTTTTCAACAGAAGCCTTGATCAATTGCCACTTAGGCATGCCACACAGGCAATTCACTCCATGCGATTGATATCCATCAATATATAACCTCTGAGCTCGTACGTCTCAGAGAAGGGCGTTAAGCAAGAGAATAAATTCTCCGCCGCCAAACAGATATATATTTAATAGAAATCAATCACATAGAATAAAATCCAATGTCAGATACACAGTCCATTTACAAGTTCGTTCTGGGTCTGAACGAAACCGGAGGCACCTTGTACCTCACATATCCATCGATCCCCAAGTACGTCTGGACGTTCACCAACTGTTTCCCTCCTCTTGGGTGTACAACCCAATCAAGATCATCAGTAACCACCCAAACGATGTGAAGACCTCCGGTCTTCGACCACCGTCTTCATCCTCGACACCACGTCGAATCAGTTATTCATAATGGGATAAACCCGGTCTTTCTGAATAATTCGCGTATATAATAAATAAGTGTTACACAAACACAACATACGCCTCATTCCAATTCAGAATATTCTTTTATTCAAATATTCTTATTCTTTAGGAAAGGTTCCCATTAATTTTATCAAAGATAGATTCTTTAAATTTATTCTTTAATCTTCCTTTGAATATCGATTCAAACCAAATTATGGTTTATCCATACTAGTCGGGATTAGCGAACCACACGAAGTAATCATTTATTTTATTTCCCAATCCCAACCTATTCATCCCATGAAGTAAAACTGGTAATACTTCATATCTAACACCACAGTGTTATCGGTAAATTCAATTACCATTTCACATTCAAATCTAACTAAAGATTTAACTATCGTCTGGAGCAAAACTGGTGATACTCCATTCTCGATCATTTCAATCTAGTTAAAATTCATTAAAACTTCACTTGGTTTTAATCTTCCCAAAAATCAATATCAATGATTGTTTAACTTAGGAAATCATATCCTATCTTTAACTTTTTATTCCCGCTATGAAATTTCAATTTTTCGAATTTGTTGGAAAGATATTCTCAAATAGATCCTAATATTTTTGGTTTCGCTGAAATCCGGTTTATTTTGAATCCTGTACATTCATTTGAAATTTGAAATCGAATTTTTGAACTATCGCGCCATTTTCAATTCCTTTTATAATTTAAAATAAATATTTATATTCTAACGACGATCTATATAAATATACACGTTCTAATTCTATTTAAATAAATTTCTCGTCGTTATTATTTAAAAGAATTCATTTTAAATATTCAAAATTCACTAAAATGCCAAAATAAAAAATTTAAATTGGCTCGGATTTCCGGGTTATTACAATCTCCCCCACTTAAAACTTTTCATCCCCGAAAAGGAACGAAGCCGAAAATTGTTTAACAAACCAACTCAACTTCCATTGTTTTCTTTACGGCTTAAGTTCTTCAACTTTTCAGTTTCTAAGAACTTTTCAAATTTTTCAAAAAATTGGCTAACACCCTAAGTTTTCGAATTTTTTTGCCATAACCTCCTCTGCACCGGGGACTTCGGGATATTTCAAATAGCCTCCCATGGCCCTCACCAATCCAAAAAGAAAAAGAAACAGCCAAGCGGCTTGCCAATCGACTCATAGAATCATCAAAACCCAAGAAATACAATAAACATGTACCTATTTGTCGGGCAAACAATTTTAATCCTCTTCTCTAGCCTCCTTGCTATGACCTGTTCAATATAAGTACATGTATATGCATGCAAATGCGACTAATTTTCAATACAGTTCAATATTTGGTTCAATTTGGCTAAAGGTTCAGCATTTAATTAATCAAACAATAATCAAACAACACAATCAGCAATCGATTAGTTGATTAGCTTTTCAAATTCCTAATTTGGATATATGTACAGAAAATCATGTTTTTGACGCCAAATCACAACAATATATTCTAACTATATTTTGGTTCTCACACCAGTCTAATGGAAATATATAGATATCACACTTTCGAAACTCGAACACAGACACTGATGATGAGGCCTCATCATCAGAATCATCTCCGGGCGACTAGAGTGTGATTCTATATTTACCCAATATATTAAAACTTCAAATACCCGTGGATCAGACGTATATGCCAAATCTTTATATATTGGATTGCCCAAATTCAATACAAATAATTATCCAAATATGTTGAATTGAATTAAATTTTCAAAACAAAATTCGTTTTCATTTTAAAAATATACTCTTCACACTCGTACTAGGATACTACTGATCCCATCTCTAACGAGTCATTCCCGTTGGATATTATTAATCCAATTTCCGATGAATTCTTTCGTTTGGTTCTAACGTGTCTTGTTCTCGAGCTTTGTAAACCAAAGCTCTTACACCACATATAACAGTCGGGAATTCCGCTCGATCCGAATCGATCGCTAAACCGACCAAGACCGTTCGAAACCCCTGATTTTTTTGGGAACACGACAAATTGGAACGCAAACAGAAGAACATTTCATTGCTTATTACAACAATTCATCAGAATACAAGAATACTACAGAGTATGAATAAATATTACACAGAAAATATCATAGATTTAAATTACATTACATAGCAGCGGAAAAATAATACAAAACACAACTGAAAGAGATATACAGATACAGAGCTTTCCGGATATCATTCCCGCTGTAAACCAGGTTCCTGTGAATATAAATCTACAAAACCAAAACTACTAGCTGCCCGTGTCAAAATAAGGGCACCCAGAGTTTAGGTTAAAACAATAAACTCCAGGTCAGTCATGTGACTGGTGTGAGAACTAAAACAGTTATTAATCTTTATTTTAAAGTTAGGTAAATCAAGGGACCACGCCGTAAAACACGGAACGGGTTTCCTCCCAAAGATACCAGTGCATAAAACAACAGCGCAATGCTAAATAAAGAACAATGAAGCTATTATAAGACCCAGGTCCCATCACATAATGCAACGCAAGCCGAAGGATAGGGTTTTTACCTTATAATAGCCAAGAATGCTTGGTACGTGAAATTTCATGTTTTATTATTACTATAAGTGTATAGTGTCAAAACAATTTCAAATCATAAGCATCAATCATAGACGGCATAAGTGCCCCATACCACTATGTCGCCATACTAGGCTCTACAAATAAAACCGCAAAGTCACATAATGGAAGTTGGATTTCCATCTGTGAACCGAGGCAAAAGATAGTCCTCACCGATTCGAGACAATCTAGCCTGCCATGTCTCAGGATCAGAGCCCGAGTGACCCTTGGATCGTCAGGGCCGGTCCACCGATGTGGATTAAAATGTCTAAACACTGCATTCCCCTGCCCTATGGGGCGAAAATAAGCCAAATGACTCCATTAGCTCCACACAGTCACCGATATATCCGAGGCGCCTCGCAACAGCAACAACTACACAGGTGAAAATAATATAAATGTTAGGGCTGGTAGGTCACTGACACCACCCTAGCTAGAAGGAAACGCATGCCCTCCCTGATGTCCTCTCCTGTTTCTGGTTCATAACCGGGGTGTGAGGCTCACGAATCAACGTTACACAAAGCTATTCCACACAGGCGGTGCTTTGATCATCAACCACAAGACTTTGCTTTTCAACAGAAGCCTTGATCAATTGCCACTTAGGCATGCCATACAGGCAATTCACTCCATGTGATTGATATCCATCATATATAACCTTTGAGTTCGTACGTCTCAGAGAAGGGCGTTAAGCAAGAGAATAAATTCTCTGCCGCCAAACAGATATATATTTAATAGAAATCAATCACACAGAATAAAATCCAATGTCAGACACAAAGTCCATTTACAAGTTCGTTCTGGGTCTGAACGAAACCGGAGGCACCTTGTACCTCGCATATCCGCCGATCCCCAAGTACGTCTGGACGATCACCAACTGATTCCCTCCTCTTGGGTGTACAACCCAATCAAGATCATCAGTAATCATCCAAATGATGTGAAGACCTCCGGTCTTCGACCACCGTCTTCATCCTCGACACCACGTCGAATAAGTTATTCATAATGGGAAAACCCCGATCTTTCTGAATAACTCGCGTATATAATAAACAAGTGTTACACAAACACAGCATATGCCTCATTCCAATTCAAAATATTCTTTTATTCAAATATTCTTATTCTTTGGGAAAGGTTCCCATTAATTTTATCAAAGATAGATTCTTTAAATTTATTCTTTAATCTTCCTTTGAATATCGATTCAAACCAAATTATGGTTTATCCATACTAGTCGGGATTAGCGAACCACACGAAGTAATCATTTATTTTATTTCCCAATCCCAACCTATTCATCCCATGAAGTAAAACTGGTAATACTTCATATCTAACACCACGGTGTTATCGGTAAATTCAATTACCATTTCGCATTCAAATCTAATTAAAGATTTAACTATCGTCTGGAGCAAAACTGGTGATACTCCATTCTCGATCATTTCAATCTAATTAAAGATTCATTAAAACTCCACTTGGTTTTAATCTTCCCAAAAATCAATATCAATGATTGTTTAACTTGGGAAATCATAACCTGTCTTTAACTTTTTATTCCCGCTATGAAATTTCAATTTTTCGAATTTGTTGGAAAGATATTCTCAAATAGATCCTAATATTTTTGATTTCGCTGAAATCTGGTTTATTTTAAATCCTGTACATTCATTTGAAATTTGAAATCGAATTTTCGAACTATCACGCCATTTTCAATTCCTTTTATAATTTAAAATAAATATTTATATTCTAACGACGATCTATATAAATATACACGTTCTAATTCTATTTAAATAAATTTCTCGTCGTTATTATTTAAAATAATTCATTTTAAATATTCAAAATTCACTAAAATTGCCAAAATAAAAATTTTAAATTGGCTCGGATTTCCGGGTTATTACAATAGCAGTACATAGATGGTTTATAAATATGTCCTAAGCTGTATTGAGGGTATTTGTCTTTGTTAATATTAGTTTTAGTGGCACAACATAATGTTATCTTTATTAATATTTTAGTGGTTTGTCTTCTCTTGTTATGAACTAATAATTTATCATTGTCTACGTTTTCAGAGATGCTTAAAAGTACAATGCAGTCTGGGCATGGTATTTAGTGGGAGATTGGATCGTTTCTGAAAGTTTTGCCTTTAGTGGGCGTGAGTCTTTGTAAATACTGCATTATATTTATTTTTCTTGAGCTGTGATTTTGTTAGTAGGTTGGCATTATTTTTTTTATTTGGTTATTTCCTATAATATATTGGTGCACCTATGTTTGTACATCTTCTATGTAATCAGTGCTCCATATTGTTGTGTTAAGAACAGATTATAACACTATCAATGAAATTATTATATTCTATTGTCCAATTTATATTGTTTTATAGTTTGATTATATAATTGCAAGTGATTATTATTTGCGATATATATATATATATATATATATATATATATATATATCCATTGCTTGTTTGAGAATTGTAGTGATTTATAAGGGTGTATTTTTTTGGTTAAATATAGTTTTTTGCTTCTGATGTATGCACAACAGAAGCAAAAAATGATGTTTTGTTGCTTCAGTTGTGTACCAGAAGCAACAAATTTTGAATTGTTTGCGTCTTCTTCATTTGTTTCAGATGTTGAACTGAAGCAACAGGGGAAAAAAACCAAAGCAAAAAAACGTGTTTTTGCTTCAGTTTTCCAACCGAAGCAACACATTTTGACGTATTGCATCATTTGCAATTGCTTTGGTTGTAGAACTAAAGCAACAGGGGAAAATAACAGAAGCAACAGACTTTGTAGTAGTGATAAATGATAGAATTCGATGAAAAGATACACTAACGAATATATCAGGTTTTGTCAAAATGGGTTTGATCAATACTAGTTACTAAGATATAATAATAAATAGATATTCAAAACGAGTTGTCATTATATTTTGTTGAATCAATTTATAAATGCGAATGTAATAACTTAGCAACACAAATAAGTGAATCAAATTTGTGACATAAATAAGTGTTAGAAAAGTGTTTCAAGTTAGTATCACAAAATAGGTGTTAGAAATAATGTGGCAAAATTGTTTAATATGAATGTAACATGTGTTAAGTGATGTGTCTTCATGCATGCCTTTATGAATAAGTAAATTACAAGTGTCCTAAAGAGGTGTCACCACCTTATGCACTTAAGGGACACTTGTGCACAGTTATGACTTATTTAATTATGTTGTTGATGGTTGTTATGGATGTTTATAATGGTTCTTAATGTTGTTTCACACACACTATGACATATCAGTTGTGGGATTACAATGGTGATCGACAAATCTGCTTTGTATTTAGAAGCAATGTTATTATTGAAATTGGAGGAAGTCTCTTTCAAGTAAAATAAAAATAAATAAATACCATAACTTTTAGGATGACATAGAGGATAGTGTCTAGACTTAAGTTTGGACAATATAGTTTCCTGCTCTTCCTGGCTATCCCCAACTGATCCGACAGATGGGATGATTAATTTGAAATTTAATTTAATATTTTATTAATAAAAATAAAGTTGAATTTTAAATCTGAAATAATTTGGAAAGTCAATTTAAATTAATTGAAATGATTTATATAAGTATATAATGGTTTTCTAAGGTATTTTGAAGTATCATAGAATAATGTTTATTAAAGTCAAAATAGAGCTTGTCGCACAACAGCAATTTGCGTATTTTAGTTGTAAACTTTAAATGCTTATAACTTTTGCAATTCAAATCGAATTTCCACAAAACGAAAAACATTTGATCTCTATTAACAAGAGCTTTCAAATAAGTGAAAGCATATTTTAATTTCGAGTTATAATTTCCAAGTTATGTTCAAAACCGTTTTGGAAAAGGTCGCTGTAAGAGCAGTTGTCGACTATAACTATAAAAAGTTGTTTTAAATATTTTAAAAATATGGAATTTTTTTGTAAAATCATTATGAGTTATGTAAAAGTGTTTCGAATTGGAAATTTTAAATTTTGGATAAGTTAAACGATATTTTGATCAAACCAGCTAAGATAACTGTTTTGTAAACACTTTTGCAGCGCTTTTGAAAAGCTTTTATAACACTTCTTTCGGAAATAACATATTTTGAAAGTTTTGACTCGTAAATTGTTTTCTTAATTATAAGTAATAATTTATAAGAAATGTTTTCAAGGATTTATAAGTATTAAAAATATTTTATATGGAAGTTAAATTGATTTATTTAATATTAAACGGGTTTTCCAAATTTAAATAATTGGATATGGTTGGAGATAAATCTTCGGATGTTTAATATTAATTCGGTAGACAGTGACTCTTACTATTTGAGGAATTTAGAAGGTAGTTTACCATTATTCCACTTATATTAAGAGTTAGATATGGAAATTAATATTAAGGATAAGTTGATGGTATTTCTATCGAGGTCCAATATTAAGGGGTTTGATAAATTTTCGAACTAGGATGAAGATTTCCCGATTTGTTTGAGATAAGTTAGCTAGAAATAATCTTCGGATATTTGATATGGAATTCTATAGTGTAAACGTATACTATTTGAGGAATTTGTAAGATATTATTATCATATCATTATTCCACTTATAGTATTCATTGATTATGAGAATTAATATCGAATATAAGTAGATACAATTTCTGTGTAACTTATGTTCAATATCAACTAATTTGGGTTTTGTCATGAGTGGTATCTTCAATAATATCATTCTTAAAACCCGGTGAGATTGAGTTGTGGAAATTCTTATCGTAATTTGGGGATTTAAATCAAATCTTTTATTTGAGTAAATTGAAAGTAAGAAATTTGGAAGGAAGCGTAATCTTTCAACTAAGATTAAAGAATTGAATGTTGGGAAATCTATTTAATTGGAAACTATGATTGAAATGTGGATTAAGGATTTTCAAAGGAAACTGGATTTTGATAACGAGTTATCAAACGAAAAGTTAATTAAGGTTTTGAGGCTAAATTATCTTTGATATAAAGGGTGTGTTCTAAAAGAGAAAGGTTAAATACAAATTTTGCAGAGAAATTGAACGTATTGAAGACAGTAATGAAGACCGAGACCCTTCATATCATAAGGACGACTTGCTGAATGTCTCGAATGGGTCGCTCCCAATTGCAGATGGATTTTATATTAGTTAAGTGGCAAGAAGCCCAAATGTATGTGAAGGAATTCCAGATTGTTGTTTCATTCAAACCCCGAACGTACACGCATGGATTGTGTGTCTGACATTGTAACTACTGCATAGCACTGATTTCTGTTAAATATATATCTGCTTGGTGGCGGAGAATTTATCCTCTCAGCTTAACACCCTTCTCTAAGATGTATGAGCTTATAGGTTATATATTAATAGAAATCGGTGATGCATAGTGAATGGACAATGTAGCATATGTAAATTATGTGATGAGCTATGGATGATTAAAGCATGGCTTATTGAAGCGTAGCTTTGAGTATCTCATGACCTCGACGAACCTCACACCTTGGATTGATGTTAAATTAATGGTTAAATTTTTATGTTTGTTTCGTATGTTTGGTGCACCGGGATGTGATGATGAAAGGGTACTACAATGTCCCCAGTCCGGGACGTTATTTGTTGGGTACTCTGATTCATGTATGGTGGGTTAGTATAACGGAGTCCGAGTTTGGACCTTATTCGCGAGTACTGGGATGATGCACGCAAGAAAGTTTGTGAGCCCATGAATGATCTTTCGTACCAGGAACCATAATGTTGGAAACCCAATCTCCACTACGAGCCCATGCGGTTTTGATTGTATAGCCTGCTGGTTACTGGCAGGATTACGTCAGTATAATGGCATGGGGCGTTATGCTGGCTAGAATTAATACATTTATTTGCAAAATGGTTTTTCACACTATATAATAGTATTAAAAGAGGATTTTCATGTATGAAGGCATTTTTGGTTATCATAAGGCAAAACTCGCCAATCTGGGGTGTGCTTGCATTATGTTATGTGGGACGAGCTTATGATAGCTTCATTTTTTCAAAAAGTCATTATGAATTTTGACGCATGGGTATTCACATGGAGTAAACCCGTTCCGCATTAGTGACGTGGTCCAGTAAGTTACCTAACTTTAAAATAAAACCTAAAAACAACTATTTTGAGTTCTCACACCAGTCCCATGACTCATCTGGAGTTTGTTGTTTAAACTCCTAAACTCTGGGTGCCCATTAATTTTACACGGGTAGCCTAGTAGTTTGATTTGCAGATTTAGTCTTGGAGTTGGTTGGAGCAGGATGCTGGTTTTAGCTGGAGCTATTATATCTTGGAATATTTATATTCTTATGTTGAGTTTTGTATCTTTTTCGCAGTGTAATCAATGAACCCTGATGTATCTCTTGTAATTCTGATGTAATATTATTGTAATGGTAATGGAAAAGTTCTTTCACATTTGTGAAAATGTGTAAGTACCCCTAACAATCTGTCTTTATCAATGATTTAAGTTGGTTTAATTGCCAACGAAAACCGGGCAAAAAGGCGGGTCGTTACACAGTTGGAGATGGACTCCTTCCTTCTTGGAATGCTTTGGTTAGCAGGTTTGTGGAACAGTTAAGAGTCAACATCGCTCATATGAAAAGAGTTATGACTCTAAATTAAATTAAGCAGAACTCCGGCGAGACTCTACGTAAATTCTTAAAATGATCAACGCTGCGGTGGCTTCGGTCAATAGACTCGACTCGTCTATGGTTTTGATGGCCGTATTGTCTAGTTTTTTTGGATAAATCTGACTTTAAGACTCATTACACCAGGACCTGCCGAGGGAACTCGATGAGTTCTATTTTGATGCTAAAGGATTCCTTCGGGAAGAGGATGCGAGAATCGACAAAAAGGTTCTCGAGGCTAATGCGGTTAAGGGCGAGAAACTGTCCGATTCTGGTAAGGCGAAGGATTATGAGGCTAGTAAACCTTCTTCAGGGATTGGTTGCAACATGGCTTGGAAGAAACCAAAGTTCCCGTCTTATTCGGAACTTACTCACACCCTCGAAGAGATTTACTTGTAGGTCCATCCCACTGCTCCTTTCAGAAAGCCTCCTGCAAGGGAGCCAACTCACAGAGAAAGGTAAACCTATTTGCATTTCTTATTTCACGATCTTGATGGTTAGGATACAAATGAGTGTCGAAATCTTAGGGATATGATAGAGGAAAGTGTAAGATGTGGAGAGCTAGCATGGTTTGTTCGAAATCGAGCTGTGGTGCCAGAACCGGCATAACCTCCTCAAGAAAATCAGGATAGGCCTAGGACTAGCTCTTGTCTCGGTGGCGTTGTTATCAATTGAACCCCTTACTGACTCTGATGTCTTGGATGCAAGTCTTCCGGACATCAGTATCTTGTATCTTATGGCATGTGGCTTTTGATCTTCTGGCATTGTGGATTTTGTTCTTTCGACTTTGTGGATATTTTGGATATTTAGTCTTGGATTTGTTTGGTTTTTTGGATGTTGGTTTTGATTATTGTGGATTGTTGGTTTTGATCTTTTTGGCTTCTTAAGTTCTAGATTTCTGGCCTCCGGTGCTTAGGCTTTGGATGTGGCTTTATTTGGTTTCTTGGATTCTGGACTTTGTGTCTCTCGAAAAATGAGCTCCCCACTCACGGCTTACTCATTCTTTGTTTTTCGGCTTTCGGATTTCTTGATCCCGTGGCATTGTTTCTCTTGGCTTTCTCTGGATTATGGTTATTTGGGTTCCGACCATGGTTTTGGCTTCAAGGACTTCGGCCCAACCCGATAGACCCAGACCCGATACACCTATGGTTTTGGCATTGGTTCACCCATGGTTCTTTTGTAGAGGTGGCAATTAAACTCGACCCGATAGACCCATACCCGATCCGCTAGGTCTCGTGTCTATGCGAACGGGATTTTTCGGGTCTAAACTGTACATTTCCAAAATCTGGACCCGACCCAACCCGAGCTTCAATTTGGGTCGGGTTGGTTCGTGTTCGAGTGGGCAATAACACTAAAATTAGATGTATTTCAATGCTTTTTGATCGGATCTTTTAATTCGGGTTGGGTTTTATCGGGTCTTTATTGCATTTTTATAACCTAGACCCGACCCGAGACCCACTGGGTTCAGTTTGGGTTTGGGTCTTTTCAAGTTGGTTCGTTTCGGGTTTTCGATTCTCGGTTCTAATTGCAAGCCCTACTCTTCGGTTTATTTTGGTTGTAAGAGGGTTGAGTCGGCCTATCCATGTATGGAATCTGTTATAATCCCTAGGCTTGCTCTTTTCTCGGCAACACACCATCATCCCCTTTGGTTATTAATGAAAAGTTTACTTTTCTCGGCTTTGGATTTTTTATGGTTAAGTATGCTTACTCATGTAATAGGGACCGTTGAGATCCTAGGCATGCTCTTCGCGAATGATAAACCGTTCATTTTTCCTCACAAACAAATTTGAAATAAAAAATGGCTAAGTTCGCCTACCCATGTACGGAAACAGTCATCCATTTGCACGCACTTTGTGAATGATAAACTATTGGGTTTTCCTTTGGCTTTACTGAAAGATCCCTAATTTTTGTAACTTTAATAAAATTACTTCGCAAAGTAAGGGTGCTTGCTTGTGGAGTATGAAATCGACAACAGGATTGTGAACTTTAATAATCTTCTGGATATCTTGACCTCTTGTCCTAATTCGATAAGATTACCTTGATTTGTGGTAGGCTTTGGATCTTATGAGTCTAGTCGACGGATCCTGCTCTTTTAGCTTTGGGTCATCCTATCATGATGATTCACCTGGATATTGGATTACGTCGGATGGACTTGTCAGTGACGCGAAAATATTATCCATTCGTGGCTATCTTGGCCTCTTATGCCACTTCGACGAGATTGCCTTGACTTATGGTGAGTCTCGGATCTCATGCGTCTGGTCAGTGGATCCTGGTCGCTTGGATATGGGATCTTCCTTACACGACGACTTACATAGATGTCTGGTTACATGGTTATTAGTTATTCTGGATATACGAATCATGGGTTTTACCGATTTTCTGGCTATAGATTTTTTGGTTATTCAGGTTGTTGGACTCCCGGAATCCTTCATTTATTCTGGCTGTTCTGGTTATCTCTAAATGATCAAGAGAGATCATGGATTTCTGGCTAATGTGATCCGGCACGATCAAGGCTTTTCGGTTTTCTAGTAACAGAAGCTCACTCTGGGCATCTCCTGGCTTTGGTTCATGGATTTCTAGTTTTCTCGCAAAATACATCTTCCTTCGATCAAGCAAGACATGTCTTGAAGGCAAAAGTGTTGACATGCATTTTGGTCAAAGCTGGCACACATCAGGATTTTCATTAGCGATGTGCTCAAGTTTCGGGAATGTCGTCGGGAAATATGAAGCGATCTGGTTGAAGTCATAACGTGTTCGGAAAAGAATTGGAAATGGCGTCGATTCGTAAAATTGTCATCAAAGGACTCGGAAAAAACCAGCATAGTAAAAATACGTGATCGACACAGTTTAATCAGCTCAAAATGCTTGAGCGCCTCGGTCCGATCATGTGGCAAAGCTCATCGCGTAATAATATGTGGTTTTGGTAAAAAGAAGTGTCGCACTCAAAAACAACTGATCGACATGTCATGATCACGAAAAATGGCTTCTGCGGCTCACTACGTTGAAATCTAGTAAATTGAAAAAAACCGATCTATCACGTCAAAAACGCCTGACTGGCATGGAAAAAACATGGAAAACCATGTATAAAACACGGGCTAACCAACTTGGCAATCTGGCGAATCTGGTACATTTGGCACGTTCAAAATTAAGGATCGGCACGGCCAGATCACTCATTTTTATGTGTGCAACCTTGGCAGATCACTCGGGAAAAATAAGCAAAGTGGAGATTGGCACGTTCAAAACTTGGGGATCGGCTCAGTCAGATCACACAAATTCGTGGCTCAGAACCGTGTTGATTAGGCTCCAAAATTGGTTCAGAAATTTGGCACGGCAAAGGTAAATTCCGTATCCCTTCGTTTTCGCATCACTAGCGATATGAAAAAACCATAGATCACATCAGCATTTCGTGTTCAATCCTCATGACCGTATCAAGAAAAGCGGCTTGGCACAAGGAGAGTAATACGAAAATTTGGCAAGGTGGAGTAATTCGAAAAATGGTGGATCAACTCAGAGTGACATGAATTTTTTTCGAGCGTGCATTGCATCCCAGCAATGCGGGATTTTGGTTTGGTAAAGGAAGGCTAGTCCAGGTTTTTGGGCAAATGGATTTCACGTAAGTGCAGCGTGGGATTCGAGTTTTACCATGGCACAAATACGATAAAAGTAATGCGATATTCTGGATGCAATGCGATATTAGGCTAGTTCCAAGTTTTCTGGCACGAACAAAAGTACCATGCAGATCAGTATTTTTTGATGGATCAGCATGCTTTTGTGGTTGGTTTTCAAGATGCGAAGATTTCAAAGGAAGAGTGATATAAAAAATTTGTGGGAATTAGCAGATCAGCTTGCTACTCGATTTTATCGTGTCGATCATGCGTTTTTAGCTGATCCACACACGTTTTCACCAATATTCTAGGATTCAAAATTTCTGAGCATGGTGATATGAAATTTTGACTCGCACTTGGTTTTTTCGACTCACTTTTGGGATACAAATTTTGCATCCCTTTAGGATACAAAATTTCATACTGTGGTCCCCAAATCTCACCTACTCGTACCTAAACGACTACCTGTAAATACCCCACTACCTATAAATACCCCGTACCTCATTCTTCAAGAGGATTGGATGCTAATTTGATTTTTTTAACTTCTTAAAGCTCACAAGCACCATTAATGGCTTCCATCTTCTTCTCCATGACTATCGGACATAGCATGGACCACTAAAACGTTACACAAATGTTTCCACCGACTTTTGGCCATTCACAAGGATATTTGCACTGCTTTTGGACCATTCTTGGATATTTTTGGATTTTTGTAGTATAGAGCTACTTTTTGGACATTGTTGACCAAGTCAACATTTTTTCACTCAATGAAGAAGAAGAAGCCATTTTAGTCAAAGTTTCGAATTAACAATTATTTTGTTGTTCTATTGTAATGCTATGAACCTGTACAATAATTGTAATTAGCAATTATATGGTGAATGATTTCCATAATGTGGACGTAGGCATTGGTAACGAACCACTATAAAAAATTGTGTTCTCCCTACATTACTTTATTTTGGATTTGGATTATTGTGTTTCTATTACACTAATAATCGAGGATTAACGCGCATTGAATCGACGACAATTCCCTACGTCAACCCAATGTTTAGCTCAAATATTTGTGCTTTAATAATTAACCCTTATAATTTTTTTAAAGCTTTAATAAATTCGGTTTGATTTTAAAATTTAATTTATAGTAAAATATTCATTAAATTAAGATAGAGAAAAACAAAAGATTTCCATTTTCGTATACTTATCTCTTCGTTGGTGTTTTTTTTAAAACAAACTTTATATCTAAATACTTCGATTTAAGATTCATAAAACAAAATAAGAAAAACCATCGTTGCTTTCAAAGATACTAATTTTTTTCATTTTGTAATTTACTTCATTTAAAAGACTATTAATATTTTGGGAGATGCAAATCATTTGACGAGTAACTTCACTTAGATATTTTTATGCTCGTATTGTATTTTAGAAAAAATTAAAATTTTATTGCGCACTAAATAAAATATATTTTCCATATAAAGGATTTTTATAATGACACGTAACTGTTATATTAAATAATCCAATTTCATGATGTAAGAAGAGTGTTACTTAACCCTATAACTCACAATTTTTTTTAAATGTTGTAAACAAGTGATGTTCTGCAATGGTCCGAAAACGTTACTTGTGTTGCACATTAGGATAACATTGAATAAATGTCATTGAAAAAATACACGTTTTCACGATACTAATAAATAATTGTTGAAAATACAGTATTACAACTGTTTTTGGAATGTGGTTAAAATACGTTATTTTACAACATTTGATTTCAAACTATTGTTTGGACATGTATCTACAACATTTTCACAAGTGAAATGTTGTAAAAGTGCCCATATTTCAACAATAGTTAATCGAATCGTTGTTAAGTCTCTGTTGTAAGAAAGACATTATCTTATCTTTATTCGCAAGTCTTTTATGCTATCAGAGAAACCTATGCCTTACGACACTTAGTACCTCACCTAAGCCATGTAGAACATACATTATCATTTGAACCTGGTTGCATTGTTTTTCTCATCTCAGATTTGATATCATATATCATTAATGAAATACATTTCCCTTGACTAAGAACTTGTGTATTATCTTATAAATTCAGTTCTTACCATACAATTTTGTGCCTTTCCCAAAGAAAGATCACAGAAGCTTCATCGCCGCTTGCTTGGCTATGTCGAAACCTAGAACAACAGAGAAAGCTCACATTCTTTGATTAAGAAGCTACCCAGTGGGTGAAGAAGATGATACATTATCTAAAGTATCATCAAGTCCAATACCCTTAAATTTCTCTCAATCTTTTGAACCAGAAGAAACAATCGAAAATATCACTAATTCTTGAAGCCAACTCATAACCATTTAAAGATATGAAAGCAATTACTTATTTTGGAAGTTTCACTCGGGCTTCCTGAGCCTTTTATTGATCTTATTAGGAGACTCATTTCGAACAGCTAGTTCTCTATTTTAATTAATGGAGCGACAAATTTTTTTTTACACGACCTGACTTTTGCCCCGTCCGAATCGATCGCTAAACCGACCAAGACCGTTCAAAATGGTGGATTGTTTGGGAACATGATGCATCAGAACATGAAACAAGAGAACTTGTCATTGCTATTACAACAATATTATATCGGAGTACGGATAAATACACATCAGAAAATAAATATTAGAGTTATAACAATGCAGTAGAAATAAAATGTATAAATACAATGCACAGCGGAAATGCGTCAACTAACACAACTAAAAAAAATACGTGGATACAAAGCTTTTCGGAGTATGGCCGCAGCTGTAAATTAGCATCCTATGAATAGAAAATGTGCAAAACCACAACTACTAGCTGCCTGTGTGGAAAATATGGGCACCCAGAGTTTAGGTGAAAACAATAAACTCCAGGTCAGTCATGGGACTGGTGTGAGAACTTAAAACAGTTATTGACACTTTACTTTAAAAGTGGGAGAAATCATGGGACCAGCCGTATGACACGGAATGAGTTTACTACACATGAATATCATTAAAAACAAAACTAAACTCGTAATGCTTTTCAGAAAAATGAAGCTATTATAGGACTCAGGCCCCATCATACAATGCAATGCAATGCAAGCCAGAGGATAGAGTTTTACCTTATAATAGCCAAACATGCTTGATAAGTTTTAAAACAAATATTTTGGTATTATTGTAAGTGCATAGTGTATTCGAATATAAATGTATCAATCATAAAAGATATAGTACCCCATCTACTATGTCGCCGGTAGTATACAACTAAAAGCATAAAATCGCTTACTGGAATTTGGATTTCCTCAGAGCCAAGGCAATAGATACCTCTTTCTGCATTCGAGGCAATCTAGCATAAGCCTTGGGACTCAGACCCTGGTGAGCCTTGGGAGCAGTATGGCCGATCTGCCTACATGTTGCTGATTATTATACTTGAATCATACATTTTCCAGTCATATCGGACCTAAAATTTGGTCAGTACATCGACCATCTTGGCCTTGTGTGGCCATATCCGTGGCGCCTCGCTATCCATCATCCACATAAGTAAAAATTCGTGGGCTTCATACCATGGCACCACTTCTGGCCAAAAAGAAATGCGTATCCTCCTTGCTGCACCTCATCCCGTTTTCGACTAATACCGAGGTGTGAAGCTCCCGAATTAACGCTATATACAAAGCTACGCTATATTAAACTCACGCTTTGCTCATCATCCACAAAGCTTGGCTTTTCAACAAAAACTTTGATCCATGCATCTCAGCATGCCAATCTAGCACAAGCCATGGGACTCAGACTCTGGTGAGCCTTGGGAGCAGTATGGCCAATCTGCCTACATGTTGCTGATTATTATGCTTGAATCATACATTTTCCGGTCATATCGGACCTAAAATTTTGTCAGTACATCGACCATCTTGGCCTTGTGTGGCCATATCCGAGGCGCCTCGCTATCCATCATCCACATAAGTAAAAATTCGTGGGCTTCATACCATGGCACCACTTCTAGCCAAAAAGAAATGCATATCCTCCTTGCTGCAACTCATCCCGTTTTCGACTAATACCGAGGTGTGAAGCTCCCGAATTAACGCTATACACAAAGCTACGCTATATTAATCTCACGCTTTGCTCATCATCCACAAAGCTCGGCTTTTCAACAAAAACTTTGATTCATGCATCTCAGCATGCCAAATTGTCAATCCTTACCATACTATTGATATCCACCAATATACAACCTCTAAGCTCGTACGTCTCAAAGAGGGGTGTTAAGCTAAAAGAATAAATTATCCGCCACTAAACATATATATATATTTATTAGAGATCAATTATATAACAAAAACTGCGATGTTAGACACACAATCCATTTGCAAGTTCGTTCTGGGTCTGAACGAAACCGGAGGCACCTTATTCCCTATCCCATATGTCCAATACATGAGAGAGGTCCTCCATATCCGGTCGATCTCCAAGTACGTCTGGATGACCACCACTTATTACCTCGTCTTGGGTGTACTGCTCAATTGAGACATCAGTAATCATCCATACGATGTAAGATCTTCATTCTTCAACAATCTACTTCATCTTTGACTTTTAATCGTCGTAACAATTATTCAGAATGGGTTAAACCCGATCTTTCCAAATAACTCGTGCATCTTTAAAATCAAATGATAAGTAAAGATAACACACATCTCATTCCAATCTAGAATATTCTCTTATCCAAATATTCATTATTTTGGGAAAGGTTCCCATTAATTTTATCAAAGATTATCTTATTTACACCTTTGTTTAAATCTTCCTTTGGATATCATTTCAAAATATTTTATTATATCTTTTCATAATTTAAACCAAATTAAGGTTTATAAAACTGGTCGGGATTATCGAACCTTACCGAAGTAATTATTTATTTTGTTATTCCCAATCCCAACCTATTCATCCCACGGAGCAAAACTGGTGGCACTCCATATCTAACATCCCTTGTGTTATCGGCAAATTTAATTACCATTAAACATTTAAATCTAATTATATATTTAATCATTGCATGGAGTAAAACTGGCGGTACTCCATCTCGAACACTTCTTGTGTTTGGTAAATTTAATTACCTCATTTACATTTAAATCTAACAAAAGTTTCATTAAAACTCTAATTCAGTTTTAATCTCAAAAATCATTACTTAATGATTTCTTAACTTTTAGGAAATTAATCATGTCTTTAACTAGGTTAAAGAACAAATGTCATTTAAAATATTATTCACTATAAACTCAAAATCATCTTCCATTTAATATGGAATCTTTACGGAAATATGAACAATTTATAATCAATATAAATTTCCGTAACCAACTTGCACTATAAGTGGAATAACGACAAAGCCTTTTAAATTCCATAAATAGTAAATGGTTTCCTTCATAGAAGCTCATTTCAATTATTATTAATCGAATACCATTCAATTCCAATTTAATTAAATAGATTGGAAAACTTCCTTAAGTCTTAATTAATAGATTTATTCTTTTCACAACTGGGTTCAAGAGCAGTATTATTTAAGATACCATTCACAACAAACCCAAAATCCAATTTGATATTAAATACAATATCTTAAATGGAAATCATGTCGACTTACATTCAATACCAAATTCTAAACCCAACAAATATCGTATTGGAATAGCGATATCTATATCTTCTAGTTTCCCCCAATAATATCCATATAGTTACAGAATCCAATATCGAAATATCCGAAGGTAATTTCCACTCAAATCCATTCCAATTTATTCGTTGGAAAATTCTGGTTATATTAAAACCATTTACAAATCCAATTTATTAATTTTAAATCATTGGATTACTACTATATTTGTTAACTAGTTTATTCAGATAAAAATATCTTTTACCTTTTCTAACTTAGAGTATTTCATCCAAAATCTTTCCAAATCATTTATTTTGATTTTACATAATTTATTCGTATTTTAAATAATTTTATTAAGGCCCTTACAGTCGGTTTTCAATATCGATCACCAAACTGCATCCACAACGACCTTTCCCAAAAATGATTTGGATTTATATTCATATCAAACCATTGGATTTTAAATTTTTATTGTTTTACTAGAAAGCTCATTTCATTGTGGTTCCAGTGATTCTAGTTTCAGGCGAAACCAACAATCGGATCTCCCGATACATTAATTCGAAGTTACGGGTTGACGTTCGCGAATATCGATGTGCGACGCGTTCTATTCAAGCCCGAATCGATTTATAAATTTTAAATATAAATTGAAATGCTTCAAAACCATTTTATATTATTTTACTGAATAAAATAATTTAATTTTTCAAAACTCATTATTTTCAGTTTAAATTTTCTTGATAGTCATTATAAAAATAAACAAGAACATTTCAAAAAGAAATTTCTTTTAAAATATCTTCTAAATAGCCTGATTGAACTTCACTTTAAGAAGTTACTATTCATTCTGAAATCAAAACTTCGACGCGCTGTAAGTATATGAAAATTAATTAAAAACCATTCTCTACAATTACGAAAATTAATTAAAAACCATCCAGAATCAGACGTCGAAATGTAACTTTAATATTCATTGAATATTATATTATCGAAATATTCATATTTATTCTGGATTGGAATCAAGTTCAACCAAACATCGTATAATTTATATATGCAGATTTTGTAATCCAACAATAGTTGTAAACAACTATCAAACATCCAATTAAAATCCAGTGTGCATTTACATCCTTATAAGCTTTAAATAAAATATTTAACACTCATATCGGTCTGTCAATTAATCAATTAACATAAAATCTAAACACTTGGGATTAGTGTAAATAAAATATCATCCCAATACCCGTGTGGGGGTTTCAACCAATCAACGATTAATTTAATAATTATTTATTCATTCCAATCTATTATTTAAGTAAGTGAACATAAACAAGTAGTTCGATTTGTAAATCGATGTTAATAAAATTTCAACCACCATAAATGATTTAACATCATTTATAACATGTTAATTATTTCCAGATTACATTCAAATCAAAATACAAATAATCATCCATTCATCCATCGGGTTTGCAAACATTGTGATGTGAGGTACCATATACCGTATAACAATTTGTGATAACTACGAAGTAAAAAAATCATCGTAGGCAATCAATATATTTTAAATATATTAATAACATAACAAAATAATTGAGTGATAGAGTTCTCACCTTGATTGGTTCGAAATTGTTATTAAATGATTGTTTCAACTAAATCAAACTGGACGTTTAATTTTACCAAAAACTATAACTTGCTTCAAATTCCTCCCAGATAGTTCTACAATCTAGTTCTCGTTGTCATGGTTCCAAAGCATCTGAAATCGTCGAATTTTGATGTCGTATGAAAAAGATATGGTGTTTTAAACATTAGTAAACTAATTAATTATATAGTTAGTTTAATTATTTTCTTTAACCTTCCTTATCCCTTCTCGTTTAATTTCTGGACACCTAACCCCATAACCCATCGCTCCCTCCTTCTCTCTCCTTGCGCGCCGCACCACAGAGGACTAGTCAATGATCAGAGATGCTCACGCTGAAGCCCTCCTCCTCTCTTCCCCACGCCATGAACGACTTCCAGTTCGAAGTTTACATAGCCTCCAGAAAAGCATTCGACTTCGGGCCCTTTGAGCCACGATTTTGAGCGACTTACTCCATTAATACCGATCATCACCTTATAGAATTAAAGAACATGAAAATGTCTACAACATTTGTTTTGAAACCATGAGTTAATTCGTAATGATTTGGGAGAGATTAAGAATTTTAATTGAGACTATTTTGGCCCTAGAACTACGGGTGGCGACTGTCGAAGTAAAGATCAGATTTGTAGCGAAGTTTATAAACTGATTTTAATAAAATTGATTTTAAAAAAATTGATTTTTGAAATAGAGTAAAAACTGATTTTAATAAAAAAATAAAAACTGAATTTTATAAAAATAAAAACTGATTTTGAAATAAAGATCAGATTTGTAGCGAAGTAAAAATCATATTTTTATTTAGTGAAAGTCGAAGTAAAAATCATATTTTTATTTAGTGAAAGTCGAAGTAAAAATCATATTTTTATTTAGTGAAAGTCGAAGTAAAAATCATATTTTTATTTAGTGAAAGTCGAAGTAAAAATCATATTTTTATTTAGTGAAAGTCGAAGTAAAAATCATATTTTTATTTAGTGAAAGTCGAAGTAAAAATCATATTTTTATTTAGTGAAAGTCGAAGTAAAAATCATATTTTTATATATTGAATAGCATCATAAAAATTCGATTTTTACATGTGTAGAGAATACGGGCAACGAAGATGGCGAAGATGCGATAGCGATGAAGATTTCGATCAATGAAGTGCCGTGGAATTAGGATAGCTATATGTGAGAATTTCTCACCTTTCCATTTCATTTCTATTTATATATATATACTAGGATGTAGACGGTGCTTAGTAGCACCCGACACAATCGTCCACAGACCATGGACTTGTTTGTTTGGTTGCATAGCTTAGTTATATGATTTGATTTGAATTTGGTTGTTTGGTGATTTTGATTGATGTGTGAATGGAGTGGGCCTTCACTAGACCGGGGATAAGGCTAGGCCTCGTCCCGTTTCTAGTATCGTGCCGTTATGCCGCCGAAATTTTCTAAAATAAGTTAGAAAAATAAAAATATCATTTTATTTAAAGAATGAACTGAATAGAAATTCATATGTTAGAATAAAATGTTTTATCGTTAAAAATATAATTTTTAACGTGAATGTGAATAAATAAATATCCATTTACAAACCAGACGGTTTGTTTATGTACACCTATTTGAAGGACATTGATTGGGTCGATAAATTTTACACATCGCCCAACTGCACGAATAAAATATGTGTTTGATTGTTTGAAACCCCACACGGGTGTTGGGATGAAATTTGAAGTTCACTCATCCTGATTGATTAAATATGTCGATCGATTGATTGACAGGCTGTTATAAGCGTTAGATATCTATATTTGATGCTTATACAGTGTAGTGCACTTTGGTTGATGGTTGATTATTTTTCAATGCTATTATATGTGTGTAATGTATGAAAAATCCATATAATTAACTTTATATGGTAATTGATTGGGCCTCATTCCAATTTGAAAAATAAAGAATATTATGAAATAAAAGTTCATGTGTTGACAGTTTCATCCATTGAGATTGGTCATGTGTTGAACGAAATATTTTAATAATAAAGTTTACATCTTTATCAATATGAAATAAAAGTTCATGTGTTGACAGTTTCATCCATTGAGATTGGTCATGTGTTGAACGAAATATTTTAATAATAAAGTTTACATCTTTATCAATATGAAATAAAAGTTCATGTGTTGACAGTTTCATCCATTGAGATTGGTCATGTGTTGAACGAAATATTTTAATAATAAAGTTTACATCTTTATCAATATGAAATAAAGGTTCATGTGTTGACAGTCTCATCCATTGAGATTGGTCATGTGTTGAACGAAATATTTTGATAATAACAACTATTTTGAAAAAGAAATATTTGAAATAGGATATTTGAAAATAGAAATTTATGAAGCCGTGTTGATTAGATTGACGCCATTTTGACGTGAACGATATTTATATCGATTGAAAACGATTTCGAAATGAAAGGAATTGAAAACAATTTCGAAATGAATTGAATTGAAAACGATTTCGAAATGAATTGAATATAAAACGATTTCGAAATGAATTGAATATAAAACGATTTCGAAATGAATTGAATTGAAAACGATTTCGAAATGAATTGAATTGTAAACGATTTCAAATTGAATTGAAAGCAAATTGAAATGAATTCAAATTGAATTGAAATTTGAATTGAATAGAAATGAATTTTAAAACGAATTTATAAAGAAGAATTCAATTTTGATTTGAATTGAAATGGAAGTTGAAATTGCTTTTGAAACGAATTTAAAAATTATTTATATAATTCGTTTTAAATAGAAATCGACGAAATATATATTATATATATTATATATATAATATAATGGCCTGAATAGAACGCGCCGCGCCGCGGCAGTTCGTGAATTTCGACCATTTATTTCAAACGGACATTGCGGGAGATCCGACCGTCGGATTCTCCTAAAACCGGAACCGTTGGGTTCGTATCGAAAAGAGCTTTCTAACGAATATTAGAAATTTGAAATCTAACGGTTGGATTTGGAGATACGTCCAAATCAAATTCGAAAAAGGTCGCTGTAAGTGCAGTTCGATGGCCATTGATGGAAATCGACTGTACGGGCCTTGATAAAATTATTAAAAATAGTAATAATTTGTGTAAAATCATAAGAAATGATTTAGAAAGAATTGGGATGAAAAACTCCATATTTGAAAAGATAAAAATAGTTTTTATCGAAATGAACTAGTTTTGAACTAGAAATATAATTCTATTTATTTTTAAATAAATAAATTGAGTTGGAAAAGGGTTAAAAAAAAATAACCAAAATTTCCAATGATTGCATTGGAGTGGATTTGAATCGAAATTGTCTTCGGAATATTTCGATGTTGGAATTCGTGATTATACAGATGTTGTTATGGAAATTTGAAAGATATATATTTATATCGTTACTTCCAATACGACATTTGTTAATCGTAGAATTTGATATTGAATATAAGCCGGGATATTTTCTATTCAGAGCCTTGTATTTAATATCAAATGTGATTTGGGTTTGTCGTGAATGGTGTCTTCACTAACACTGTTCTTGAACCCAGTTGAGAAAAGATTAAATCTTTTTATTTAGATTTAATGAAGTGTACCAATTAAATAATATTTAATTGGAATTGAATCGATATTGATTTTTGGGTTTATCGTGGACAGTGTTTTAAATAACACTCGTTCTTTAACCCGATCATTGATGAAATGTGATTTTGGGTTGTCGTGAACGGTATCTTCAATAATACAGTTCTTAGACCTAAAGGAGTTAAGAAAATCAGAAACTAACTGGAGATTAGTTAAGTTGAATAGTTTCCGAGGTATTGATCTGATGTTGGTTTCGGCCTTCGGGATTCATACTTAGGGAATTGCTCACTTGCTAATTTACAATTAGGGACTGATTGAAATGTGATGTGATTTTGGGTTTATCGTGAACCGTGTTTTAAATGACACTGATTCTTTAACCCAGTCACAGATTGAAACTAAGTGGAGTTTTAATGAATCTTTAATTAGATTGAAATAATCGAAATGGAGTATCACCAGTTTTGCTCCAGGCGATAGTTAAATCTTTAATTAGATTTGAACGTGAAATGGTAATTGAATTTACCGATAACACTGTGGTGTTAGATATGAAGTATTACCAGTTTTACTTCATGGGATAAATAGGTTGGGATTGGGAAATTAAAACCAATGATTACTTCGGTAAGGTTCGTTAATCTCGACTAGTTGAATCGAAATTCAAAAGAAGAATAAATTCAAGAAATTTATCTTGGATAAAATTAATGGGAACATTTCCCTATGAATGTGAAAATTAGAAACTAACTGTCGGTTGGCCAAGCAGAATGGTTTTCTGGATATTGATCTGATGTTGGTTTCGGCCTTCGGGGTTAATATTTGGGGAATTATTCTCTTGATTAATTTACGGTTAGTGACTAATGAATTGGAATGAGGCGTATGTTGTGTTTGTGTAACACTTATTTAAAATATACGCGAGTTATTCGGAAAGACCGGGTTCATCCCATTCTGAATAACTGATACGACGATAAGTCGAAGACGAAGACGATGGTCGAAGACCGGAGGTCTTCACGTCGTTTGGGTAATTACTGATGATCTTGATTGGGCTGTACACCCAAGAAGATGGAAACAGTTAGTGATCGTCCAGACGTACTTGGAGATCGATGGATATGCGGGGTACTAGGTGCCTCCGGCTTCGTTCAGACCCAGAACGGACTTGTAAATGGACTGTGTGTCTGACATTGGATTTTAGTCCGTGTGGTTGATCTCTATTAAATATATATCTGTTTGGCGGCGGAGAATTTATTCTCTTGCTTAACGCCCTTCTCTGAGACGTACGAGCTCAGGGGTTATATATTGATGGATATCAAACGCATGGAGTGAATTGCCTGTGTGGCATGCCTAGGTGGCAATTGATCGAGGCTTCTGTTGAAAAGCAAAGTCTTGTGGTTGATGATCAAAGCACGGCCTTTGTGGCGTAGCTTTGTGTAACGTTTACTTCGCGAGTTTCACACCCGGTATGAACCAAAAACGGGAGACGGACCTCAGGGGGGACATGCGTTTTCTTTCTAGCTAGAAGTGGCGTCAGTGGTTTTACACGCCCTGACGAGTTTGACTTATGTGTTTGTTGCTGTTGCGAGGCGCCTCGGTTTGATCGGACGATCCGGGTCTGATGGAGTCATTTAGTTGGCTCACCTACGCCCCAAAGGGCGGAGAAACGTATTGTTCAGGCATTATAATCCACATCGGTGGACCGGCCCTGACGATCCAAGGTACGGTTGCGGCTGTGCCTGAGGGGCGGGCTAGAGCATCTCGAATCGGTTGAGGACTATCTTTTGCCTCGGTTCATAGAAGGAAATCCAATTTCCAAATACGTGACATTTGCGGTTTTATTTGTAAACCTATATATGGCGACATAGTGGCATGGGACGCTCATGCCGCCTATGATTGATACTTATGATTTGAAGTTGTTTTATACACTATGCACTTATTATAGTATCAAACGATTTGTTTTAACCGTATCAAGCATTCTTTAGCTGTTATAAGGGAAAACCCTATCCTCGACTGCGTTGCATTGTGTGATGGGACCTGGGTCTTATAACAGCTTCATTTCTCTTTATTTAGCATTGCGCTGTTTGTTTTATGCACTGGTATTCTTGGGAGGAAACCCGTTCCGTGTTATACGGCGAGGTCCCTTGATTTACCTAACCTTTAAAATAAAGATTAACTGTTTTAGTTCTCACACCAGTCACATGACTGACCTGGAGTTTATTGTTTTAACCTAAACTCTGGGTGCCCTTATTTTGACACGGGCAGCTAGTAGTTTTGGTTTTGCAGATTTATATTCACAGGATCCTGGTTTACAGCTGGAACGATATCCGGAAAGCTTTGTATTCCTATATCTACTTCTAGTTGTGTATTGTATTATTTTCCGCTGCTATGTATTTAAATGTAATTTAAATCTCTGGTATTTCTGTGTAATATTCTTGTTACTCTGTATATTCTTGTAATCTGATGCATTGTTGTAATATACAATGAAATGTTCTTCTGTATGTGTTTTGTTGTGGTTTGTTCTCGAACTATCCGAAGCTTTCCTTCACGGGGAAGTTATGGGTTTTCACAGTTTTAGGGCAAGAGTTAGGGTTTTTCAAGTCTATTTATACCTTTATTTATATTATTAATTCATTCTTTTATTTCTTAAATATGAGATTTAGCACTCGAACTCCAAATGAACTCCAACAACTGACATTCCGAACTAAATACTTATATTCCAGACACAATGGGATATGTTTCGCAAGCTAATTCGATCGTTTTGTTCAGTTTTTATCAAAATTAATATATACATCTATATAACGTTAAACATTGAATTTGAACGTACGTTTTAATTAACAGGACTAGATACTGACTCCAAAAATTATGAAATTTGAAATCCCACTATGTCAATTACGATTCTAACAAATCTAATTTCATCGAATTTGGAGATTGTTTGAAAAATGGCCCTTTTAAATTGCTTATTGAATTTATAACTGAAATTCAATAGGCCTATAAATTTACTATGCTTACATACGAATTCCAATTGACTTGAAAATTTAAACCTGACAATTATTTGATGTACCGGATCCAACAAAATTAATTTCATCAAAAACGGAGGTCGTTTGCAAAATGTTCATTTTTAAGGGCTATGTAATATTATAATAATATTATTGAATTCCAAAATTATTCAAATTAATAGTAAATAATTATTATTATCTCATGTCTCCAAATACAATATCATTTAGCTATAAATAAACATACTTGGATTCTATATTTCAATATTTTAATTTTCTAATCAAACGGTGCTTATTTTACAATAAAATCCCTCTTATTATATTCAATAAATCATTATATTTTATAACGATTTCGTAATGAATATTTGAAATTTTAATTTGGACATAACTTACAATTTATAATATGAAATCTCAAATTTTCACATTTGCTAGAAAATTACAGTTCAAAAATATCCTTAAGTTTCTTGTTTTACAGGAATCCAACTTATATTGAATTCTGTACATTCTTTTAAAGTTCAAAGCGAAATTTTACGAACTACTACGTTGTCACGCAATTGTTTTAATTAAATTCTAATTTTATACATTAAACTTTGTTTTAAAATAGATTCTAAGCCATTTATTCCCAAAATAAATAATTTGAAATATTTAATTTCCATTAAAATCAATTAAAAATAAATTTTAAATTGGTTCCAAAATTCAAGGTTGTTAAAATCTCCCCCATTAAAACTTTTCGTCCCCGAAAAGGAAGACAGGACAGAAGGTCGTTTACTTAACCAACTCAACCTTCGTTCTAGCTCTGGTTCTTTAACTTTTCAGTTTCTAAGAACTTTCCAATTTCTTGAAATTTGGCTAGCACCTTAAATTTTTGAAAAATTTCTCCATAATATCCTTTGTACGGGTTAATCGGTAAAACTACAACTGATCTCCACAGGCTCTCATCAATCAAAAAAAAACCATACGGCTTGCCAATCGCTCATAAAATCATCAAACCCAATCAATACAATAAATATGTGCCTGTTTGTTGGGCATACAATTTTATTCCTCTTAGCTTCCGTAACCTATCCTACATATATATATATATGTGTGTGTGTGTGTGTGTGTGCGTGTGTGTGTGTGTGTGTATGCAATTCCAACTAATTTAAAATTGATTCAATGTTAAATTTGATTTGGCTCAATTTATCTTCTATACTCAAATTGGTTTTATCATTTCAATTTTATTTTAACTTTTCTTAAGTTAAATTTTAAATCATTTTTACCTTTTCAATCTATTTACCAATATAAGTAAATTTAAAACTCAAATCATTTCCAAATACTTACTTAAATTAGTTTAAGTATATTTTAACGTTTCAATTGGAATTATATAGTCATCCCACTTTCAAAACTCGAAAATAAACACTGATGATGCAGCTGTTATCACCAGAATCATCCTCTAGAGACTAGAATGTGATTCTATATCAATCTAGTATATTTGAGACTTCATATGTACATTTCATCAGACGTATACGCAAAATCTTCTTATATTCAATAGTCCATCTTAACATCAGATAAAATACTCAAAATCAAACTATAAGGTATAATCTTTAATAATCAAATTCACTTTAATGAACACGCAAATTCATTCTTTTTTTCAAAATTAATACCCTTCAACCTCATTCTAGGGCATTGCTAACAAGGTCTCTAACGAGTCATTCTCATAGGATGTTACTAATCCTATCTCTGATGAATTCTCTCACCTCGTTCTAACATGTCATATTCTCTGAGCATTGTAAACCAAAGCTCTGATACCAAGCTTACACGACCTGAATTTTGCCTGGTCCGAATCGATTGCTAAACTGACCAAGACCATTCAAAATGGCGGATTATTTGAGAGCACAATGCATCTGAACACGAAACAAGAGAACTTTTCATTGCTATTACAACAATATTACATCAAAGAACAAGAATATCGGAGTACGAATAATTGAACAACAGAAAATAAATAGCAGAGAATAAATTACAGAAATACAGTGGAAATAAAATGTGTAAATACAATGCACAGGGAAAATGCATCAACTAAGATAATTGAAAGAAATATGCAGATACAAAGCTTTCCGGAGTATAGGTCCAACCGTAAATCAGGATCCTGTGAATAGAAAATGTGCAAAACCACAACTACTAACTGCCTATATGGAAAAATGGGAACCCAGAGTTTAGTTAAAAACAATAAACTTTAGGTTAGTCATAGGACTAGTGTGAGAACATAAAACAGTTATTAAAACTTCACTTTAAAAGTTGGAAAAATCATGGGACCATGTCCTATGACACAGAACGGTTTTACTCCAAATGAATATCACCAAAAACAGAACTAAACTCGCAATGCTTTTCAGAAAAATGAAGCAATTAAAAGATTCAGGTCCCATCACACAATGCAACACAAGACGGAGGAAAGAGTTTTACCTTTTAATAGCTAAACATGCTTGAAAAAATTTTAAACTAATATTTTGGTATTACTATTAGGGCATAGTGTAGAAAACAACTTCGAATATAAATGTATCGATCATAGACAACATAGTACCCCATCCTACTATGTCACCGATAGTATACAACTAACCATAAAATCACATATTGGAATTTGGATTTCCATCATGAGCCAAGGCAAGTGATCTCTCTTTCTGAATTCGAGGCAATCTATCAAAAGCCTTAGGACTCAGACTCTGATGAACTATGGGAGCGGTACGGCCGGTCAGCCTCCACATTGCTGATTAATTATGCCTGATTCATATGTTTTCTGGTCCTAACAGACCTAAAAGCATGTCAGTATGTCGACCATCTTGGCCTTGTGCGGTCATATCCGAGGCGCCTCGCTATTCATCATCCACATAAGTAATAATGTCTGGGTTCCATACCATTGCACCACTTTTAGCTAGAAAAATGCATGTCCTCCCTGTTGTCCCTCGCCCCGTTTTTGACTCATCTCGGGGTGTGAAGATTGCGAGTTAACACTATACACAAAGCTACGTATAATAAAGCCACGCTTTGATCATCATCCAAAAAGCTCTATTTTTCAATAAAATCTTTGATCCAAGCATCTTAGCATGCCACATTGTCAATCCATACCATACTATTGATTTCCACTAATATATAACCTCTAAGCTCGTATGTCTCAGAGAAGGTTGTTAAGTTAAGAGAATAAATTCTCCACCACCAAACAGATATATAATTAGTAGAGATCAATTAATATAGCACAAATTATGATGTCAGACACACAATCCATTTGCAAGTTCATTCTGGGTCTGAACAAAACCGGAGGCACCATATTCCCCATCCATATGTCCAATACAGGAGAGAGTTCGTCGCATATCTGGTCGATCTCCAAGTATGTTTGGAAGACCAACCCTTGTTACCTCGTCTTGGGTGTACGACCCAATTGAGACATCATCAATCATCCATACGATGTGAAGATCTTCGGTCTTCAACCACTGTCTTCATCTTTGACTTTAATCGTCATAACATTTATTTAGAATGGGTTAAACCCGATCTTTCCAAATAACTCACACTTCTTTAAAATCAAATGATAAATAAAGATAACACACATCTCATTCCAATCCAGAATATTCCTTTATTGAAATATTCATTAATCTGGGAAAAGGTTCCAATTAATTTTATCAAAGACTATCTCATTTACACCTTTGTTTAAATCTTTCTTTGGATATCAATTCAAAAGATTTTATTATACCTTTTCACAATTTAACCCAAAATAAGATTTATAAAACTAGTCGAGATTATCAAACCTTACTGAAGTAATCATTCATTTTGTTATTCCCAATCCCAACCTATTCATCCCACGGGGCAAAACTGGTGATACTCCATGTCTAACACCCATTGTGTTATCGATAAATTTAATTACCATTTAACGTTTAAATCTAATTAAAGATTAACAATCGCATGGAGTAAACTGGTGGTACTCCATCTCGAACATTTTAGTGTTTGGTAAAGTTAATTACCTCAATTACATTTCAATCTAATTAAAGATTCATTAAAACCCTAACTCGATTTTAATCTCAAAAATCATTACTTAATGATTTCTTAACTTTTATGAAATTAATCTTGTCTTTAACTGGGTTAAAGAACAAATCTCATTTAAAACATTATTCACGAAAAACCCAAAATCATCTTCCATTTAATATGGAATCTTTACGGAGACCTGAACAGTTTATAATTGATATAAATTTCTGTATCCGACCAATACCATATGTGGAATAATGAGAAAGCCTTTTAAATTCCATAAATAGTAAATGCCTTCCTTCGCAGAAGCTCATTTCGATTATTATTAATCAAATTCTGTTCAATTCCAATTTAATTAAATAAACTGAAAAACTTTCTTAAATCTTAATTAAAGGATTTATTCCTTTAACAACTGGGCTCAAGAACATTATTATGTAAGATATCATTCACCATAAACCCAAAATTCAATTTGATATTAAATATAAGATCTTAAATGGAAATCATGTCGACTTGCATTCAATACCAAATTGTGAAACCAACAGGTATCGTATTGAATAGCGGTATTTTATATTTTCCAAATTCCTCCAACAATATCCGTATAATTACGGAATCCAATATCGTAATATCCAAGGATAATTCCATTCAAATCCATTCCAATTTATTTGTTGGAAAACTCTGGTTATATTAAAACCATTTACAAACTCAATTTATTAATTTGAAATCACTGTATTACTACTCTAGTTGTTAACTTGTTTATTCGGATAAAAATATCTTTAATCTTTTTTAATTTCATCCAAAATCTTTTTGTTGATAGGCCTTTCGGGCAGCCCATCAAGGCATAATGGTGCGATGGAATCACACCTGAGATGTCTGATTCGGGCCAAGTAGTGAGGCTCGACGTCAAAGCTCTCTTCCCTTGTCAGATGTAGCTCGGGAGAAGTCTGGTATGACTAAGCACGATCAGCAACGTTGCATTCGATTATGATCCGAAAAGCTGGCCAGAGGAATAACTTCTCGTAGATGTTTTCTTCTTGAAAATCATCCGGATTATGTGGATCAGTTACCACTTCACGTTGATAATCAAAGGAAGGCACCCGTTCTTCGGGAGAGACCAACTCATTCAATAGTACCTATTCTTGGAGATCTTATAACACGTGTTCAGGATGGTCGAATACTGTATCACCTATAAATACCCTTTCTTAGTTCAGAAGGGGGATCTTTTTTGTTTTTTTGGTCAAGAAGAGGATTACGAAAACTTTAACTGTTTGTAGTCTTAAATTTCTCTCATTCCCCCATTGCAACCATTCTGCCTGAAAGCAGAGACAATATATAAAAGCCTATAAAGTGGACGTAGGCTCATTAACGCCAAGACACTATAAACCTGTTTGTGAATTTTCTCGTTTAATGTTTTTATAAGTATTGATCTTCATTTAATCTCTACACAACTCTCTCTTTTAGTGTTGTACCAATTTTTGGTGTCAACATTTTGGTGCTTTCACTGAGAATTGAAATTCTCAGCCTAGCCTAGATTTTTGCTCTACTTTCGAATCACCAAGTCCGAGATGAGAATCTCATCTCCATCTCTACATCGTTAAAATTATGGCTAGAATCAGCTTGGAATCAACTTGGAATACTGGAAAGCAACCGCAAGTTGGAACCTATGTGGAAGCGATTGGTGGGTCGGCTGCACCTGAAGCTGCTCGGGACCAACCTGCCTTGCTCCCCATGGTATGTCCAACTCCTTTCTCAACCTTCACCACTCGGGACGAGTTTCCGCTGTGCTGAATCAACTTCAGGAAACAACGGAGGATCTTAAGGCCCATGCTCGGGAGAATTCCGCAATGCGGCAAGATATGACTCGCATGACGAGACAATGGGAGGAGCTAAGGAACCAAATTCAAGAAGTCAGGGAGCATCAGCTTCCTCCTCCTCAGCTGGATCATGTGTCAGAAGGCTCTTCGTCGTCTGACGATAGCAGGGATCCACAATGGATCCGACACCCATTAGAAAGAGCCGAGAATGTATGAAAATTGCACCGCAAGGAACAACTAGACCAATAGGAGGCAAGCAAACAAGCCGAGGCCGACCTGGCTGAGGTGGAAATTATCGACCCCATGGCCCCATGAAACCAAGGAGTTCCTCCTCAACTGTAGAAGCTACCCGAGCGAATCTAGTCCCTATTCACCTTCCCGGGAATCTTATGATCGACCGAGATATCCGGGAAGGAAGAGAGACAGCCGGAGTACTGGGTCAGGCAACATTTCCTGGTGAAAGAGCCAGGAGAACCCGTTCAACCGAGGAAACCAACCAAGATGCAGTCGTTCCACCAGACCTGACTGCTATGGTACGATGGATCTTGAACGACAGTCACGGACATAGAAACGAAGACTGGGGAATCGATCGAAGCCACACGCCATTCACTGACGACATCTTACAAGCAGAGTTTCCTAGGAGATTTAATATGCCCCAGATGAATAAGTACGACGGTACCTTGGACCCACAACAACATTTGATGAGGTACTCCTGGCACATGGATGTGGTGGTGGCTCCCAATACTATTAAGTGCAAAGCCTTCCCGATCTTCCTAAATGGGATAGCGCTCATGTGGTTTGTGCGTTTGCCCGCGAAATCTGTCCCAAGCTTTAAAGACCTGAGCGAGAAGTTTCTGACTCAATTCCGCCTTCAAGCTAGTAAGTAAAAGCATGTAATGGCCCTCTCGGCAGTTAAACAAGGGAAAGGGTAATCCCTGAGGAATTACCCAAATCGATTTAACCCGACAGCCACCAAGGTCAGTAACCCCAATCATGAAACTGTTCTAATGGCCATGGTCGATGGCATCGACAAACGAACTGAATTTGGAAGATACTTGATTGGGAAGCCACCAACAACAATTGAGGCTTTTTATGATAAAGCTCACATCCGATTACAACAAGAGGATGCGTAGTTGGAGGAGGAGGATGGGCTGAAAAATGCATCTACCCCATCAACCCAGAATAACGTTGTGATCAAGCAGTCTGGTGACAGCTCAGGAAAAGTGCAAGTAAATATCGGAAACCATGACAAGCAAAATGGTGAGGGGCCAGGAGAGACCAATGGGAGCTCAGGACAGGGGGGAACCCTCGAAAGCAACCATGGTTCTGGGCATTCAAGAATTACACTGCCTTAAATGACACGCTAGAAAACATTTATCTTGACACCTGTAATACGGTCCAATATAAGGAACCTCCCCTTCATGAGCCCACAGAGAGGGAACGAGCGACTGGAAAATATTGCCTATTCCACGGTATCTACGGGCATACGACAAATGAGTGTCGGCATCTTAGAGACATCATAGAGAAGATGATCCAATAAGGAAAGCTAGATGAATATAAAACAGCCCTAAGGAACATGGGGCAAGGGACTTCAACCCCCAAACAAGGTCAGGCCGCTCCTCGAGCTACTGCACAAGATAAGGGGAAAGGAATGGTCGTCAATGCGATAATCAGAGGACCACACACTACACCATACAAGCACTTTTGCAACCCCAGGAGCGGAAAATTCGCAACGGCTTAGGACCGTTGCGAAATAGCAACGGCTGTGGTCCATTGCGAACATTTATACCACGGTCATTGCCCGTTCTAACTTATGCAACGGCTCAAATCCGCTTTAAAATTTAATGCGTCTTTCAATACACCCTCCGTTCCCAATGTGTACTCTTTTTTTGTTTTTCACCTCCATTTTCAGATTCAAGCATAGAAAAAAAAAGGACGAACTAGCTTGCCCTAATAATGTCGATTGAAAATATCCAAGCTTCCAGATTGGAAGCTTTCCAAGATCTCGAAGCCGATCGGTTCTAGGTATGCAAGAATTGATTTTGGTTGTTTTCTTGTTGATTTTGTGTCGTAGAAACGAAAGTCGAAGTCACTTTGTTTAGTTGCTGATATCAAATGCCGACCCTATCTTGATGTTGTTCGCACAGGCAACATTTATTTTTATCCAATATATCCTTTCTCTTTAATCGTTATTCGCATCAACTCTCATCGATGGTTCTAACTGCTCTTCGTTGATTCCCAATAATTAACACCCTTTAAATACCCAAAAATTCTGTATTTTGATAATAAACTTGTTGTGGATGAAATTAAGATATCAGCTGTTATTTTGATCTCGATGGCACTCTTTTTGATACAGGTAGGCAATCTATTTATTGCATAAATGGCATACTTGATATTTTTTGTCTGTTCATTGTTTGCTTTTCGTTATATTTATTGGTATAAAGCTTGACAAAAAATGTATTGAAGGATTTTCTGGAAAATTATGGGGTGAAATTGGTTCCAAAAAAAGAAGAGAAGCCAATTGGAAAGACGTTCAAAGAATCACCTACCGCCATTGTCAATGATTATGAGCTACTCATCAATTTTGAGGAGTTTGCTGCAGAAATCATGCCTCTATATAAAGAAAGGTCATTTTCATTTTTATAAATTAATTGTGATTTTAGTAACCATGATATAATGTTTTAGATAACATTCCTGTTGTTAATGCATGTCGGTTTGTGATTGAAATAATTGTGATAGCACAGGCAGCTCAAATTTTCCTTCTTGACACTATTCAGTAAAACTTTGTCGAACAATTTTTTTTCTTTTTGTCTGATAATGTGTCATCAAACTAGTATCTTGACAAAAAATGAATGAATGAATGAACGATCAAAATTGTTTCTTAGGTTTGCGGATTTCTCATACCCGTTTACCCTATGCCTGCGTCTGAACTCCTCTGTAAATCAGATGCTTGCTGTTGTCGCACACCCGTTTGTTGGAACTAGATTTCTTAAGATTGTCAGTGGATTTGGATGTCCAGATCATCGGGTTAGGAGAGGATAGTGTTGAAACTGTTGAGTTATTTCCTGCGTCGGATTCAGGTAAGCTTTTGGAATTGGCTGTTATAGTATTCATTTGATTTAGCTCAGATGACAATGAGAATGCAAAGTTTGTTGAACTTAGAAACTATTAAAATAAATAGTGATGGATTTGATGATTTGTTGCTGCAACGTTGAAAGAACAAAGAAAGAAGAAGAAGACAAAGACTGTAATTATTGGAATGTAAAATGAGAAGATAAAACAAAAGATGAAATGTACTGAAAAGTGAGTGTAAGAGAGGAGGGGTGTTTAAGTAGGAATAAGATTGAAGGGTAAAAATTAAAGTGACACTTAACCAACCTAGCTACATGCCACTGCACCATTTCATAATACTTCAGCTGAGTAAGTGCCTGCTAAGAAACAACATATTTCGAAATTAATTAACAGTATTTCTGAGCTGTATTAAGTGAATAATACAATGTATATGTATTTGAGAAGATAAGCTAAAACTGTAATTGCATTTATAAATAAATAAATTAAATAGACCATAAGTAACTAATAATTGTTCATGAACCATGACCTGTCAATTTATATGCAAGTAATTATTGAAAGAGAGGACGGGTTTAAATGGGGGAAGAAATGTTTATATGCTATTTTAATTACTTACAGTTAGTTTTCAGACATACCGTAAACTACTTTTTACGACGATCTTTCCAGTGCTTAATTACCTTGGAGTTGAAAAAAGTTTTTTTGTTTGTTATATATGAACATGTACACCTTGAATTTCAACGTTGACAATAAATTCATAAAATAATTATTTGGCATGTCCAATTTACAAAATAGCATCCTGTTTACTATAATATAAATATATATGTATGTATATATATATATTTATTTGCTAACCCATTACAGATCGATTAGCCATAATACTATCTTTGATATATGCTCTAAAGTAGGTTTGGATACTACACAGTTGAATTCAAAAAAATGAAAAATATCAAAATTTGAAAAATGGATGTGGTATGATAGTATCCCATTCGAAAATTGTTCATTCATTTTTTATCAAGGTAGTAACTTATATTATGTATTCTAATACATATATAGCGGCATATTTATATTGTGATTAGTTGCAGTTTTTGATACTGACACATATTAGTTAGTACACATGTATTGTTCCATAAGCTAATTGACACAGAAAGTTCACATACTCACCAAACTAGTCATGTGGTGTTTTTGTAGACATGATCTTCACTAAATATCCTTAAATTTTCATTTAATATCAATTTGCTTAGCTCAAGCCTTTTAATGACTGTCTTGATTATCAAAAACTTTTGGTTGCTTAGCTCAGGCCTTTTAATGCAGATATATGTCGGTTGGCATAAACTAATTTTTCTATATATTCTCTATTCAATATTGGCGTACCATCCAAGAATATATGTTTTAAATAGAAACTGACATTAACCTGACTTTTGTATGAGATGCATTCTATACATGTCCCGCATGCATGTACCATGAACAAAGAAATTCGTTTGGATAGTATGATTCGTTTCTAATATTCTATATTTGCAGTTAAAAGATATGTGTTACCTGGACAAATATTTCAATGCAGAGATCAGTGAACAAAGATAAAGTTGATGGATAGGTTCAACGTTAAAGAACAGGAAATTAAAAAGGTTTATTTCTGCAATTTAGTGTTATATTTTTATTTTGAGAAAACCAGGTTTATGAATAGCTTGTGTCATTTTTCTTATTGTTTTCAAGTTCTATAATGCTTGAATCCCAATTTATGGGCTAGGCGTTTTTCATTTTTTTGGTACTATAAAAACATTTATTAAACATGTCAAAGCATGTCATTCCAGTAAAATTAAACATGGTTGAAAAATACAATTGCACTTGTTGTTGCTTGGGTGAGTTTTCAATGATGACTATAAGGGTAACAGGTGGGAACTCGGTGTTCAGGTGACCTGCATGGCCGGAGATCATCTGTGGATGCTGGCAAAGGACTCCATGGCCATTCGCATTGAAGAAAAGATGTTTGTTTTTGCAATGCCAGGTTTGCTGTATGGGATTACATTACCTAATCAAGTGAAGATGGAGGTGTGCTGGTTGCTGCAGAAGATTTTGGGCAGGTTTTCCGCTTATCAGGATCTTGTCATTGAAGATGGTATGCAAGTTTAATTTTATTTTACGCTGATCGATCTGATACATTAAAATTTTAAACATCGGTATAACGGAACTCTTTGGTTTTAAAAGTTTAGTGTCAATATCGTGAAAATTTTATTTTACATCTTTCAATTTATTTTGGACTTTGATTTTAAATAATTTATTTTAATTCAATCATTGATGATAAACATGCATGATCATTCTTGAAGTTTTTAATGATTGATCGCTCGGTATTTTCTGGTACTAAAGCTTTCATACGTTTCTTCGCCATATATTCAGCGAAACTTCAAGCAAAACTGAAAAAAAAAATATGAAGAAGAGAAACTTCAAGCAAAACTAAAAAGGGCAGAGTCGAGAACTGTAAAAGAAAAACTGGAGTAGTGAAGCTATTACGAAATACTGCAGTAAACCAAAACTAAGAATACAGAAAGGTCGGTATCTTCGAAAATTAATTTGGAAACCATATACTTGTTTAAAAATAATGAAACAAGTTTTAATGTTGTTTTATTTTCTAGTTTTGTCGATCTGTAGAAATTTATGAGGTTTGATCATATTTGTAGGTGTTCAGGTTTTGCTTAGTATTTTATGGTCCTAATATAAAAATACATTGTCTTGGATCTGTGGAAATTTATGAGATTTTCTTGGAAATATAAAAATACATTGTCTTAGATCTAGATGCTTAACTGCATTTTGAACAGTTTGCAAAATACATCATGCATTTATCCGTGTGTATCTTGCAACAAGAGGGGGCAGTGTCACGTTATAGCTACAAACTTACCTGACCCTGCTAGAATTTATTAACATTTTGCACAGTTTGCAAACATAAACCTAATTCTCAATTTGCTTGGCAAGTTTCTTGATACTCAAAATCCTTGATTTTAGACCCAACCACATTTCTATAAAATCAAAACGCAGTACCAGGCCCTCCTTTAAGTTAAACCTTACCAATTAGATCATTAAAAATGGATCTATGAATCACCCACCCAGCCCATGTAAAGTAATTAATTATAAGTGTGCTGTGAAACTTTGGAATAATAGTACATAATTGATGATTGATTGATCGAGATATTTGTTGAACCTAAAGTTAATTGATGTTAGATTAACCCAATTGTTTATAATAATTTTCATAGTTAACTATTAAAAATTTGGGCTGACAGCATTTGCGTATGGCTTTTTTAGTTTGAAAGTTCAATAACTAAAGGTTATTAGCGGATCGATGGACAATTTGATTGTGGTTCATTGTGATTTTGAACATAGAAACAAATCAAAACAAAACAGATGCATTTAACTAAAAGAAATATGATAGGAGAAGAAACGAATGAAAGCTTTAGGACCATATATGAATCTCATTGATTCTAAAGCAAAACAAATATAGAGAGGAGAACAAATATAGAGTGGTGCAAACTTAACTTTTGGCCGTCAACCTTTGACAACGCCTTCACCTTGTAAGTAAATTATTTAGTTTCAGTTTGTGTGCATACAAACATCTACGTGCATATCAAAATAAGTTAACAGGTTTATACTTACATATATGTTGGCAGGAACAGTGGAATTCAGATGACACTTGAAAATTAGGTTGCCAATCGATTTAAGAACTAAGGTTATACAAGGTTAGCTTCTTGTTACTTACTATAATCCTTCATGCATCCAGGATTATTAGGGAGACATATTTAATGGCCTATAATACATTTATACAGATGACAGAAAAAGCATGCATGTTTACAAACTTCAAAGAGCATGCAAGAGCCAATATGTACAGATTAAGGATAGATCTCTGCATTGTACTATGTACTTAGTATGCTTGCTGAACTATGTACAGATAAATATGCTTGTGAACTATGAGTTGTATTTTGTAATATTTTTATTGCTATTGCTGTTGAAATTTGAAGTGTAACATACCGTTGTTGAACGTTGTAATTTCAAAACTTCTTGTTAAGTTTGATCTTTGTGTTGAATCTGTAAAAAAAAAAAAAAAATTGCTTCAATAATCTTTCTTTTGTGATATTATGTTAAATTTATAATTGTTTCTATTGAATATGAAAATTAAATGAATTTGACATTATAGAACAACCAGAAAAAGCAAAATTTTTAATAAAAAGAAATATGCGAATTCGCAACGATTTCAGGCCGTGGCAAAATTGAATTTCGCAACGGCTTGGAGCCGTTGCAAAACAAAATTTCGTAACGGCTTTGGGCCGTTCTAATTTTTTACAACTCCTGATATTGTAACGGCTCATAGCCGTTGCTAAATGATTTTGCAACGGCTCAAGGCCGTTGCGAAATAGTGTTTCTGGTGTAGTGACACCCCGCCGGATCTAATATCAAGGCTATGGAGCAATATGTGAATTGCATGAAACACCTTGATGTTCTGAAACTTGTGTCCCCAAAAGTCTAAATCCGATGAAGCAAAGGAAAACTGAGATAGAGGATGTTGTCTTTCGTGGAAGAGAGGCGATTGGCATAGAAGCTACGATGGTCGATCCCATGGTAATAACCTCAACTATCGGCCTAGTGATAGTAAGGAAAGTGTTGATCGACAACGGAAGTTCGGTCAATATATTGTTTAAGAAACCCTATGAAGATCTTCCACCAAGCCCATTGGAGTGATCAAATTGCCCGTGGAATTAGGAGACGGTGACCGGAGGAGAGTAAGGCCCCTACTCTTTGTCGTGATGGACATTAACACCCGATATAATGCGTTCTTAGGGCGACCAGCTCTAATGGAGTTCAGGGCCTACATCGCCCCATGGTGCCTGCTAATGAAATTCCGAATTGATGAAGGAATTGGTACGGTACGAGGAGACCAAGTGATGGGGCGAGCTTGTTCCTTAGCAGAGTGGAAGGATCTCTAGAATAAGGGTAGCAAAAAATCGACAGTGGACCCTTCTCCTACGAAAGAAATGGGAGCATAGCAACTACAGAAAAAGTCTTAGTCGGGAACATCCATTTGTGGACTCGAGTATATCGAACCTAGAGAGGATGAAGAACCAACATGTAGAAAGACCGACCCGAATGAAGCAACGATGGAAATTTTGGTCGATAGAAATGACGCCACCAAGGTACTAAAAATTGGATCCCATCTCGACTCCCTCTGGACAAGGGAACTGACTGAGTTCCTCCAAGAAAACCTAGACGTGTTTGCTTGGACCCACACTGACATGTGTGGGATCTCACCCTCCATTATAACTCACTCATTCAGCATCGACCCGAAGTATACCCCGGTAAAGCAAAAAAGGCGAATGCTCGGCCCAGAAAGGTCGATGGCCTTGAAAGAAGAAATTAGTAAGTTGCAAACCAATGGCTTTTTTTGGGATTTGACCTATCCCGACAGGATAGCCAACCCAGTACTTGTGAATAAGGCCAATGGGAAGTGGAGGACTTGCAACGACTTCCGACTTAAACAAAGCTCGCCCGCCCTTAGGATAGTTTCCCACTGCCTAGAATTGATCAGTTAGTCGAATCGACCGCAGGGCATGAGCTGCTTTCGTTTATGGATGCGTATTTAGGGTACAACCAGATTGCTATGCATGTTCCGGACAAAGAGCATACTAGCTTCATCACTGACCTTGGGCTATATTGTTATGTGGTAATGCCCTTTGGCCTGAAAAATGTAGGGGCAACCAATCAAAGACTAGTCAACCGGATGTTCCACGACCAGATAGGAAAAACGATGGAGGTATATGTGGATGACACGTTAGTAAAATCGAAACAATCGTCCGAGCATGTGAATGATCTCTCAAGGATGTTTGGCATCCTCCGGAGTTACGACATGAAACTAAATCCTTTGAAGTGTTCTTTTAGAGTAGCTTTGGGCAAGTTCTTGGGTTTTACTGTGAGTTCTTGAGGAATCAATATTAATCCCGACCAGATTTCGGCTCTAAAGGGAATTTAAGAGCCTAAAAGAATCAAGGATGTTCAAAGTCCAGCGGGTAAGATAGCAGCTATGGGTCGATTCATTTCGAAGGTGACTGATAAATGTATAACCTTCTTTGAATTAATTAAAAGAGGACAACGAAACTTTGCTTGGATGCCCGACTCTGTCGAAGCTTTCCAAAAACTGATCAATCACTTGGAAAAACCTCCCATCCTCTCTAAGCCCATTGACCATGAAGGCCTATTCGTTTATTTAGCAGTATCCGCACATGCGATCAGTCGGTCCTGATCTGCGAAGAAGAGCGAGTACAATGGCCGTTCTACTATGTAAACAAAAAGTTGACAGGGACCGAGCACAATTATCCGAAAATCGAGAAGCTTGCCTATAGCTTGTAAATTGCATCGAGGAAACTCCGACATTATTTTCAAGCCCATCCGATTAAGATATTTACCGACCAACCCATTCAATAAGTTTTGCAATAACCCGAGACAAGTGGGAGATTACTAAAGTGGAATAATAAATTAAGCTAGCTTGACTTAACTTTTACACCCCGAAAATCAATCCGGGGGAAGGCCTTAGACGACTTCATAGCAGAATTTATTGCCGTAGAGGATGAAGACCAGAATGATAATCCCGAGCCCTTGAAAGTTGAACCTGAACCAATCGTTTGGAAGCTATACATAGATAGAGCCCGAAATGAATGATGTTCGGGGGCCGGTATAGTACTACTTTCCCCCGAGGGACGTTCAGTTTATTATGCCTTGAGGCTTGAATTTCTTACAACAAACAACGATTCCGAGTACGAAACCCTGATTGCCGGGCTGAGACTCGCGAAAGACTTAAAGATAACATCGCTCGATATTTTTTGTGATTCATAACTTGTAGTACAAATCCAAGTTCATAAAGAATATCTTACAAAGAAGAACGACTAAGTTATTATCTTAAGCAAGTCGAGTAATTATTGCAAATTTTCGGCCGATACCGCATTTCCCACATTCCTAGAAAGGAGAATCAGAAGGCGAACAGGTTGGGCAAACTAGCCAGCTCAGACCATCCGGCGAAACAGAGTCGGTTCCCATAGAAACCCTGAGTATGCCATGCATCGAGAAAATGGAGATCGACCAGGTTGATGTTGAACCCGAGAAAGAATCATGGATGACACCCATCAAAAATTTCCTCCTCCACGGCACGTTAACCAAAAGAAAGAACGAAAGACGAGCCTTGGTGCGGAAATCTTCTAGATACATAATTCAACAAGGCTAGCTATATAGAAGAGGATTCTCTGTTCCCATGTTTCGATGTGCGGCCAATGATGATATCAAGAAGATATTAAAGGAAGTGCATGAAGGAGATTGCAGGGCACACGCCGAGGGGCAAACCTTGGCCAAGAAGATATTGTGCTATGGATACTTTTGGCCAACTGAAAACAAAGGTGCCGCCAACTATTCTAAAAGATGTGACAAATGCTAAGGGTTCACACAGATTTCGCGAGCTCCCCCGATTGAGATCACCCAAATGGCTGGCCCTTGGCCATTCGCTATGCGTGGGATAGACATTATCGGAACCTTGCCCATTTCTAAAGGAGTTGCTAGATATGCGATAATAGCAGTAGACTATTTCACAAAATGGGCAGAAGCTGAGAAGATGACCTTGATAACGAAAAAGAAGGTCATCAATATTATTAGGAAATTTATATGCCGGTATGGGATACCTCGAACCATTATTACTGACAATGGAATTCAGTTCGATTGCTCATAGTTCAGAGATTTTTGTGAGAAGTATCGTATCGAGAAGAAATATACCGCAGTTGCACATCCTAGTATAATGGACAAGTCGAAGAGGTTAACAAGATTATCAAAACTATTTTGAAGAAGCGGTTAGAACAAGCAAAAGGAAAATGGGTTGATGAATTGCCTCTGGCCTTATGGGCATATCGAACCACCCATAAGCGATAACGGGTCATACTCCTTTCGCCTTATCCTATGGTTCGGAATAAGTCCTCCCAATAAAGCTTGAAGTTCCATCACATCAAACGACTTACTACGATCCCTTATCTAATAAAGCACTTCTCTTGACGCCGTTAGACATGACTGATGAAAAAAGAGAAGAGGCCAACCTTCATGTAACATCCCATAGGCAAAGAGTTGCACGATATTATGACAAAAAGGTCCGATCAAGACTTTCGAAGTAGGTGACCTTGTTTTGAAGCGGATCTTCCCGGTCCCCGTCCATATGGGCTCCCGGTGGGAAGGACCCTACGTCATTCAACGAAAACTTGACAATGGAAGTTTTAGGCTATCGACCGTTGATGGCGAGCTTTTTCCAAGAGCATGGAATGTAGAGCATTTACGACTTTATCTTTCTTAGAAGATCATTGCAATTTATGAATAAGAAGATCCGTTCCTACTCTGATTCTTTATTTGTTTTAAACTTGGACTGGTCGATTTGTTTTTGGCTCCTGCTTCGATGACTATAAGTAAGGGTGACGCCAACTGAACACCATGACTAATCACATAGACTTAACTCTAATCCCCACGACTTGAGGATGAATATAAATGACGAAAGATTGTGAAAGGTGCACCCCGACTAAACTCGAACCTTGACAAAACTCTCCCTCTTATCGACTAAGGGATGAGTATAAAAGACTAAAAGCGTACCCGCTCAATGACATTCAGCTCCTGATCAGGGTTGGATCTGAATGAGCACAATTGAATGGTTCGTTATCCAAATGACTCCTCCGGACACTGAGGGCAAGAGAGTCAATAAGTAACCCCGGCTAGGGTGACGTTCAAATAAACCTCGAAGGCTAAAATAAGACAAGAAATATAAATGACATTCTTGCACACAAGTGACATAAATATTTGCGAAACACGTAGACTACCATTCACATTACCATGCCATGATTACAAAATATTGTTACGTGACAGGTACATTTCGAGCATTATCTCTAGAGATAGATGGTTCAATAATTTCAAAGACACTAGGGCCACACTTGCACAAGACTTCCCAAAAGGCCTAAAAGGAAAATTACAACAAAAGCTTAAGATGGGGGCGGCATTCCCCGCGCTCGATCATCTCTGCCAGCTCTTTTTGCTTGACCTCCGCAGTACTCAGCGCGCGTTGTGGTCCCCCAAGCGTGCTACCGAAAGGACGGGGAACTGATGCCAAGGCTTGCGTATTGATAGAATCCACAAAGGGAAGGATTTCGACCGAAGAAAGAATAGTCAGGGGAATAGATCGAATAGGCTGGACATTCATAGCGTCTTCAGATGGTTCAGGTTTTACAGAAGAAATATCCATCTCCATTCTAGCTTGAACCTCTGCCATAGATGGACGGTCACCTTTCTTCGGCTCTGAGACTATCTCGATATCGTCATCCTCCGATGACCCTATATTAATTCTCTTTACCTTCGATCCTTCAACAACATTTGCGGCATCCTCTCTCTCATTGGTGGCAGCGTCTGCCTCTGCACTATCGTTCATCCCAGAGGTGCCTTAAAAAAAGGAGGGGGAGGGGAGAACACATGAATCAAGGTGGAATAAGTAAACTTAAAGTAGATAAGTAGTCCTACTTAAAACATCGGGTTCGGTTAGTTTTTCTTCAGCAACTTCGACTAGATCAGGTGGAAGAACGGATGATGAGCCTTTCTCAATGTTTGCAACAACCAAAGAAGTAGATCCCTTAATCTAATTGTTGTCAATTTCCCCCTAGGGGACCGACTTCCCTTTTACTCTACGACATTCTACCGCCACTGCAACCTCTTCCCACCTTCTCCTCTCGGCCAACACCACCAGTTCCTTCTCATTCAGAATTCGGGTCATTAAAAGATCTTCGTCTACTGGTTGCCCTCATGCTGGTTTCCTCTCCTCACCCAAAATTATTCTCTATACATCAGCTAGAACCGTGGGATACTTCGACATACAAGATAAATCCTTGCGACGAAGGAACTTGGAAAAAAAACTCGATAACCTAACGGGTGTGCCCCTTTTTTAATTCGATCTTTTCTTGAGCATGCTCGACCTTGACAGCCTGGATGTCGATGTCATGCTGGATCTTTAGATTGTTAGCTGATTCAATCACCGCAACAACATTTTGTTCGGCCAAGCCTTTGGCCAATTCAGATGAGTGAAGGGTGGCCTTGAGATTCTGCACTTCCAAATCCAATCGAACTTTCTTAGCCCTTAAAAATTAGATTTCACCCTTCATGGAGTCACACTCCTGACTCCTCTGCTGGGTCTGGGTATTCAAATCCTATACTATTTTCTTGTGCTCCTCCTTGTCATCCACCACTTGCAGCTCCAAGCTCTTAATCTTCTTCTCAAGAGATCCAAAGGTCTTCCTACCGCTCGCTATGAACCTTTTCAGTCCGGCGATCTCAGTCATTTTCTCTTTCGACATTCTACTCACCTACCCATCGTATTCGCGCATTATGTCATATCGAGAAAGAACATGGTTGAAGTTGTTACGAATACGACGACAAAAACTGCCTGATAGTGGTTATAGCACGGAGGTCGGCTCAATCCCTGCAAAGACAAGATCGGGAAAATCCCATTCCAGCTCTCTGGCTCAATCGACGGATGAAGGCTTGGCCAAAGAGCTAGGGCGATTTAGTGCAGCCCGGGAATTCTCGGCTCTAACTCCTTCTTCCAGGGTCTTTTTATGAGAGCCTAAAGAAAGTAGAAGCCTAAAAGGCTCATTCTCTTTTTTTTTTTGGGCATGCTCCCTAGCTATTCCCTATCCTCCGATATTCGAACATGCTTCCCTAAAGTTTTCTTCTTTTGCCTGCCCTGATTTCGGGCTAATTCTTTCCTTTTCTCTAGTTTCCTGTCATCTTTTTCCTGCTTATTATCGCCCTTTCCCTTCTCTATGTCTTTTTCCATGCCTCCATCTTTCTTTTCCTTCTCCCTCCAGCTGATATCATTTGCCATGTCATTATCCTTCCCGATGCATTGTAAAATGGGTTCTTCCGATTTGACATCTGCTGGAAGGGAGGCGAAAAGATTGCCATAAAACTCCTCGTCGATGTCCCCTGAATAGAGGGGATGGACAGTGGTTAAAATGATCCACATTGGTATTGTGACGTGCAATGCAAATGTTATATGAAAAATCATTCAAAATGAATCTCATGTTGAGGGCAAAATCATACCTCCGATGTTTTCTTGCTCGATTGACATCCCTTCTGATTAATTGACAAAGAATTGATTCGGATCCAAACTCTACAGTGAAAGGATGACATAGGGCATCTGCAGTGATTCTAACCTTGAAAGAGGTGATACGACGTGTTCTTCTTGTAAACTATGTGCCGCGAGAGAATCCTTATCGAGTACAGGATCCCTCAAGTAGTTTCCAGCGGAGACCTCTCGGGATGGCTCTCCTTCTGTTCTCTTCGGAGATTTCTCAACAGGAACTGTCTCCCTTTCTCGATGTTTGAACTTCCGGCGTTGGCTTCACGACGTTCAGCCTCTCAAACTCGTCTTTTGGAAGTAGGTTTCTTTGGGCCAGGATTCTTTTTCTCCCCAAGTGAAAGATGGGAAGAGGACTCCCCGACCAAGGGAGCTATCTTGTTATCTTCTGGATTTCTTTTTTTTGAAGGCGCTTCACCCTAACTAGGGGCAATCGACTCGGTTCCTTCTTTATTGGGTCTGATGGAACTGCTATCAATAAGGAGAGCATATTGACGAAGATGTTGGTCAGACAGACACTCCTAAAACCGCCGCTGCTTGAACTCTAAGTTGATCAGTCACCTGTATCTTTCCTCAAACACCTCCCCTTCAGGCCTTGCGGGATAATCTCCTATTAGAGGAGAGAGAACTGACGATAAAAAAGAAAGAAAATAGAGATTCACTGTAAATATTCAAATTGACGAACGAACTTACTACATTGGAGCCAATATCGCGCACATACCGATTGTTCCCTGATCCAGAATCACTCCCACTTTGGATCACCCGCTTTACTGGGAATATCCTCAATAATCTTCCAACCTCTAGCAGACTCAAAATAAAGTAAGGAAGGAGATTGTTTCTCGTTATGTTTGAAATGAAAAAAGAAGGTCAGGTCATCAAAGGTTGGAGAGTACCCCAGACATCTCATAAATAAGAAGTACATGTACAGCAGGCTACCGTAGGCCACTGGGTGAAACTGAATCAGGGCTAAGTTCATGCGTCGCAGGAAGTTGACAATAAATGGATGAAAAGGAGGAATGGCTGTCACGTGACACGTCGGGAGAGACATCGCCATGTAACCTGTTGGGGGATTATGAGGTCGATTAGTGTATTGTGGAAGAAGAACATCCATAAAGGGAATCTTGTGTTTAGCCATCAAATTCTTTAACCGCTTGTGGGTTATTTCAGACTCTAAGGCGTCTAGAGGGTTTCTCAAGATTTCAGCTCCTGGAAGCATGTAAGGCGCTATCGGAGCAGGATCTGCAGCATTTAATTCAACTGTCACTTCAGGATGCTTTTATCGATTAGTTTTGAGGACTGTTGTTCGAATTTGACTCAGAACCGTCAAAGACTTGGAAGAACTATCGACCCTAGTGGAAAAAAGCGAGTCCTTGGCTGATTCGTGCTTGAGATTGCCCCGTGTCTTGACCATGACTGATTAAATCGCTGTCGGTTTCAAATAAATGAGAGGATTCAGATTCAAGAAGAAATTAACTTTATTAAAACCATAAAAAGGCGGGAAACTTCATCATCCGTATGAAATAACTGGGTTAACAAGATACGACATCATTCGAGGATTGCCAGAACCAAATCGAATCCACGATCAGGTTTGCCAGAGGCCACCGTAATGTCATCAATTCAGGCGTTCTAGCACTGGCGACCGTAATCACTAACCTCGCGGGGTCCATATTATGGCAAAGTAAAGAAAGGGGGTCCGATGCTGAAACGACGTTGATGTGCGGAAAATGATATGAAGAAATGATTTTTACCTGAGAAAGCTGGGTTAATGTGAAGGCGATGACCGGTCTTCAATCTTTCACTTTGAGCGATAAGGTAATCTTCTACAATAGAGGAATTGAGGAAAATGGGGTAAAAAAGATTTTCCCTTTATATTATGGTAAGAAGGCTATTCAGATTCGACTGATGTGACCCTCAGGCTAGACGTGGTTGACGTGTAAAGCGATTGGTAAACTAAGGGTCAGCCAATGAGACAAATAACAGTAAAACGTAATTACTATCTGAGTCCGTTGGGATCCCCGAAGCAGCTTACAGATCCATTGCAGATTTAAAGATCTGTCAAATGGACTAGTCAGCCCAATCTCTGAGACTTTCTGATTGAGATGAGAAAGTTTGTTTAGGTTATATGCTTGCAAAGTATGTTCCGTTTCCAACACACCATACTTTGGGGGGGGAAAAGTGTTGATGGGCCTTTCGGGTAGCCCATCAAGGCGTAATGGTGCGGCAGAATCACACCTGAGATGTTCGATTTGGACCAAGCAGTGAGGCCAGATGTCGAAGCTCTCCTCCCTTATCAGATGCAGCTCGGGAGAAGTCTGTTATGACTAAGCATGATCAACAACATTGCATTCAATTATGATCCGAAAAGCTTGCCTAAGGAATAACTCATCGTTGATGTTTTCTTCTTGAAAATCATCCGGATTATGTGGATCAGCTACCACTTCACGTCGAAAATCAAAGGAAGACACCCATTCTTTGGGAGAGACCGACTCATTCAATAGTACCTAAACTTGAGGATCTTACAACACATGTTCAGGATGGCCGAATACTATATCACCTATAAATACCCTTTCTTAGTACAGAAGGGGGATCTTTTTTGGTCAAGAAGAGAATTACGAAAACTTTAACTGTTTGTAGCCTTCACTCTCTCTCATTCCACCATTGTAATCATTCTGCCTGATAGTAGAGACAATATATAAAAGATTATAAAGTGGACGTAGGCTCATTAACGCCGAACCACTATAAAATTGTGTATGATTTTTCTCGTTTTATGTTTTTATAATTATTGATCTTCATTTAATCTCTAACAACTCTCTCTTTTGGTGTTGTACCAATTTTTGTGTCAACACTTTCCAAATCATTTGTTATGATTTTACATAAATTATTCATATTTTTAATAATTTTATTAAGGCTCTTACATTCAGTTTCCAATACTAGCCATCGAACAACATCATAACTACCTTTCCTAAAACTGATTTGGACTTATATTAAAATCAAATCGTTGAATTTTAAAATTTCTTCTTTTATTAGAAAGCTCATTTCATTGTGGTTCTAATGATTCAAGTTTCAGGAGATGATCTGATATTCCGATACATTAATTCGAAGTTACGGGTAGACTTTTGCGAATCGTCGTTGTGCGACACGTTTTATTCAATCCCGAATCAATTTAATTTTTTTACATATAAATCGAAACGCTTCAAAACCATTTTTGTAAATTATATAAAATATATAATTTCATCTTTGAAAACTCGATTCAGTCATTTCTATTCAAAATCATGCATTTCACTGTTCAGTCAATTTTAATATTATTTTTCAAAACTCGTTATTTTGAGTTCAAATTTTCTTGACAGTTGTTATAATAATAAGTAAGAATATTTCAAAAAGAAATTCCTTTCAAAACATCTTCTAAATAGCCTGACCGAACTTCACTTTAAAAAGTTACTATTCATTTTGAAATCAAAACTTCGAGAGCCCGTAAGTATATGAAAATTAATTCAAAACCATTCGCTGCTGTTATGAAAGTTCACCGATATTTTCATATCTTTGCATCCATCCAAAATGGGACGTCTAAATAAAACTTTAATTTTCATTGAATATAATATTATTAAAATATTCATATTTGTTATGGATTGAAATCAAATTCAACCAAACATCGTATGATATATATATATATATATGCAGATTTTATACATCCAACAATAGCTGTAAACAACTATCAAATATCCAATTAACATCCAGTGTGTACTTACATCCATACAAGCTTTACATAAAATATTTGATGCTTATATTGGTTTGTCAATCAATCTATTAACATAAAATATAAATACTTGGGATTAGTGTACATCAAATATTGACCCAATACTCATGTGAGGTTTCAATCAATCAACAATTAATTAAATAATTATATGTTCATTCCAATCTATTATTTAAACAAATGAACATAAACAAGTCGTTCGACTTGTAAATGGATGTTTAATCAAATTTTAACTACCACAAGTAATTTAACATGATTTTTAGCGTGTTAATTATCCAAATCACATTCAAATCGTAACACAAATAATCATCCATTCATCCATCGGGTATGCAAATAATTGTGATGTGAGCTACCACATACCGTATAACAATTTGTGATAATTAACTAGGTAAAAGTCATCAAAGGCAATCAATATATTTTTAAATATATTAATAACATAACAAAATAATTGAGTGAGAGAGTTTTCACCTTGATCGGTTTGAAATCATTATTAAACTATTGTTTCAATTAAATTAAAATGGACTTTTAATTTAACCAAAAACTGTAACTTGCTCCAAATTCCTCTCAGTCTGTTCTACAATGTAGTTCTTGTCGTAACGGTTCAGCTCATCAGAAATCGTCAAATTCTCACATCGTATGAAAAAAGATATGATATTTTAAACATTAATTACATTAATAAACTAATTAATTATATAATTAGTTTAATTATTTTCTTTAGCCTTCCTTATCCCTTCTCGTTCGCTTACCTGGACACCGAACCCCGTAACCCATCGCTCTCCCTTCTCTCTCCTTGCGCGTTGCACCACAGATGACCCACGATGATCAAAGGTGCTCGCATCGAAGCTCTCCTCCTCTCTTCCCCATGCCATGAACGGCTTCCAGTTCGAAGCCTTCCCTGCTTCCAGAAAAGCGTGCGACTTTGGGACCTTTGAGCCATGAGTTTGAGCGACTTACTCCATTAAAACCGATCATCACCTTATAGAATTAGAGAACAGGAAAATACCTACAACATTTATTTTGAAACCATGAGTTAATTCGTAAAGATTTAGGAGAGATTAAGGATTCGAACTGGGACAATTTCTGCCTTAGAACTAAGGGTGGTGGCTGTTAATTTTAGGGCAAGGGTTAGGGTTTCTCAAGTCTATTTATACCCTTATTTATATTATTAATTTTTTTTGAACTATGGAATTTCACGCTTGAACTCAAAATGAACTCCAATGACTGATCTTCCTAACCAAATACTCATATTCTGAACATTATGAGATATGTTTCGCAAGCTAATTCGATCATTTTGTTCAGTTTTCCTCAAATTAAAATATATGTCTATATAACGTTAAACATTGAATTTGGACATACGTTTTCATTTACCACGACTGCATACTGAGTCCAAAAATTATGAAATTCGAAATCTCACTATTTTTTGCAATTACGCTTCTAACAAAACTAATTTCATCGAATTTGTAGACCATTTGAAAATTTGCCTTTTGATTAGCTTACTGAATTTATAACTGAAATTCAACAGGCGTTTAAATTTACTACGCTTATATATAAATTCCAATTGACTTGAAATTTTAAACCTAACAATAATTTGATGTTTCAGATCCAAAAAATTAGTTTCATAAAAAAGGGAGGTCGTTTGCAAAATGTTCATTTTTAAGGGCTATGTAATATTATAATAATATTATTAAATTCCAAAATTATTCAAGTTAATAGTAAATAATTATTATTATCTCATATCTCCTAATACAATATCATATAACTATAAACTAAACATACTTGGGTTCTATATTTCAATATTTTAATTTTCTAATCAAACGGTGTTCATTTTACAATAAAAATTCTCTTATTATATTTAATAAATCATTATACTTTTGAAATTTTAATTTAGACATAACTTGTAATTTATAAAATGAAATCTCAAATTTTCACATTCGTTAGAAAATTACAGTTCAAAATAACCTAACGTTTCTTGTTTTACTGAAATCCGACTTATATTGAATTTTATACATTCATTTAAAGTTCAAAATGAAATTTTATGAAATACCACGCCGTTATGCGTTCGTTTTAATTAAATTCTAAATTTATACATTCAACTTCATTTTAAAATAAATTCTAAGTCGTTTATTCTTGAAATAAATCATTTAAAATATTTAATTTCCATTAAAATCAATTAAAAATAAATTTTAAACTGGTTCCAAAATTCAGAGTTGTTACATTTTTTTCCTCGAGGAGGGGCTTTGGCAAGGTGGCCCTCTTTCCCCTTATCTTTTGTCATCGTCGTTGATGCTCTTGTCCGAAAGGGGCACTCTCTTACCATATCAGGCCAGAATAATCGCTTTGGTATCCTAAGCATATGCCCAGTTATCTCATCTTTGTCCTTTGTTGATGGCATCATAATCTTCTATAATGGCAATTAACGATCCATCCATTGACTTCTATTCATCTCTACGAATAGTGTTCGGGGCAATTGATTAATGCTTCGTTCTAGCCAAGTCTGTGTATCCTAGGAGGATCTCATGGATCGGGTCCCTCCCAGTATTCGTATTGCCTCACTTCCTCTTACTTATCTTGGCATCGTTCTTTATCGAGGTCGCAAGTTGAATGCGATGTTCGACCCCTAATTGACAAAGTAGAGGGAAGATCTTTAGATGGAACTCGACTCTCCTCTCCCAGGCTGGTAGGCTTATCCTTATCAAGCCGGTTCTCGATTCTTTAAGATCTCGTGTGTTTGCAGCTACGACACATACATCGTCATTCTTTCATTATTACCACTCTTTGGCTTTGTCCTTTATTGGGGTAATAAAGATGACACAAAGAGACATCATTGGGTTTCTTGGAAAACCATCTGTTGACCTAAGCGAGAGGTGAGTTAGGTCTATGGAATCCAAGGGATGCCTGCAAGGCGTGCGCCTGTAAGCTCTGGGCTAGGTTTCATTTTAACGACTCCCTTTGGGTAGTTTTTCTTCATTTTAAATACCAGCGCCTTTTGCCTTCGGATGTACCTGGTCTCCGTCTTGTGCTAGTGAGACGTGGAAACAGATGCAGTCGGTCAAGGCTTTTTTTTATTTACACGGTTGGGGATATGACTGGAATGAGTTTCCTTTCACCTTTAGGGTAGCTTGGAATTCTGCCAAAATTCCAATACCCAGAAGATGATATTCTTATTCATTTGGGACTGTCACATTCCACCTAAGGTCTCCATTCTTATGTGTAAGCTCCTTCATGAGGGACATCCACTGGATGTTAAACTTATGGGAATTGACATACCTCGCGTGTCTCGTTACCGGTGTTTCTGATCCGAAACTTTGGAGTTGATATCGCACTTGTACTTGGAAGTTGAGTGTCACATAGTAGTGTGGTCTTACTTCGGGGACTTGGTAGATAGCCGATGGGGACCTTCCTTTTCTTCTTGAATTGCTATGGGCTTGGTACGCTAGGGGGCTTGGAAAGTATCTTAGCTCAATTATTTTTATATTTATTCCATGTATCATCTACGAACATTTTTAGTGTTTAATGAATAAGGATGTTTTCGATGAATCCCCAATGATGTCGTCTCCCATCATCCCCAATGTCTGTGATTTTTTTGTGATTCTGTGATGATTTATATTTCAATCTACAGGAATAACAATATGTTATTTCGAACGATTTGGGTTGGTTTTACTATCAACTTAAATGGTTAGAAATAGCAAGTCATTACATTTAAATAGTTAGTTAATTTTAAATACTTAATTTGAGTATTTGATTTAATTTTTGTAAAATCAGAACTGTTTGATTTTGATGACTTATTTATATTTTGTAGAATTTATCTATAATTTTTATTTTTCAAAATAATTTATTTTTTGCTTGATGTTAAGTTAAAACGTCGGTATTTTTGAAATTTAACAAAATAAGTTAATATGTCTGTTTTATCATAACTTCGTAGTCACGTTGCATTATTGTGTGCGATCATATTTTAATTTCTGTTGTTACATAAACATGATTTTTTATAGCGTCGTACCCAAAAGCTTCTATTTTATAACCTTTTTTTAAACTTAGACACAAATGCTAGGGCGGATATGGCCCAGGGCTGGCATAGGCTAAAGCCCATGGTCAAAAAAAAAAAAATTGCATAAGAAAAATATTTGTTTTCCGTTTTCTAATAACGCATGTATTCCCGAATCCTATATCATTTAGTTTTCGAACCTAGAACCGCTTCGAATTCAGAAATCAAATTAATGGAAACCCTTCAATTTCAAATCAAAAGCTCACAATCAGGTATATATATTCAATACCTACCCATTCAAATTGATCAATGAAATTTGGATGTCGAAGTTCTAACGGTGGTTCAGTGGCAGCTCATGCTTTGAGGCTTCGAGGCAGTGTTGCTTTGAGCGGAATTGGCAAAGTTCAGTTAAGTTCCTTTCTTCCTCGAGTTTTGGGTGGAATTGGCGGGTCTTACTTTGTTTAGGCTTTAGAAATTCAGTTCTTTTTTTAAAGACTTCTAGCAGATTGCTCGTTAAATGATATTGCTAATTGCTATTGATCCTTAGTTGGAGTTCTTATTTCAAAAGTACTAAAAATGAATATATATATATATATATATACACACATATATATGTAGTCTGCTAGGATTTGTACACCCACTCATTAACAACCGAAAGCAAGTTTGAATGGACGATGGCTATCTGGAAACCAAAATATATTGACTTTTTTTTTAAAGTACTTTATTTAAATCGATCCAAAGAGACTGTAGCTAAAAATTACTGAAGCGTGATATTTTATACCGATCTAAAAAATGGACAGCAAGCAGCAGATTGGAATTTTGGGACACTTTTTTTTTGAATGAACAAATTTTCCTTTATCATGCGATACCAACATATTCCACGACAACCTACTAATTTACAGTCTGTTTTAAGTCGGTAAGGGGGCATGATAAGGGATAAAACATGCTTTCACAGCAATGTTGATACTAGACATTTTCTTTACTAAACAAACAAAGCCTTAGCTGACCTTTTCATCTAGCAATAGTTTGAAATCAGCATTGTATAACAGTTTTCTGTAGTCAACGAGATTTTAGGGAATTTTTGGACAATTAATCTTATATTTTTAGTGTTGTTAGTGAGTTTAGGAAATTAGAGATCACCAACTTTGAGACTTCAGACTTCCAAAATTTTCTATAATTAACATTGATTTAAGTTCCCAAAATTTTTGTTAGTGAGTTTACTGCTTGATATCTTATAGGTCACATCTTTGTGGCAGTTTAAGGTTTTGGTGTGCTTTACTATTTATAAGATATAAATTGTGTTTGGTTGGTATTGTAAAAAAAGGATAATTTAGGCGAACTTTGCTTAGGTGACACTACCTTTTCTTCACTACAAACTTTGTTTGTGGATCAAATTAGATGACATTGCTCCTTCCTTCATTGCGAAATTTATTGTTTGAGTAAATCAGACAAACTTTGTTTGAGTAAATTAGGCAAACTGTAAATTGTTGTCATGTTAAATTTAAATAGGCATCATTATCCCATAATGCTATTTATTCAATGTCAAAATTACAATTGCATTGCAGTCAAACTGTAAATTAGGCAAACCATAAATCGTTGTCATTTTGTCATACATTATTTTTAAATATTCATGTTTAGCCATGTATCTTCTTCACCAATGCACTGTTCTCAAAATTACAAGATGCATTACTATATAAGCGTGAAAATGAAAATATTAATTGAATTATTTGTTTATTTTTAATGACTTGACATAATTTTAATAAGTAAATTGGAAATGTCACATAATCCTCCAAGTAAGAAAGCAAAAAATATTTTCTCATTTTACAAAAAACGCAACGAAGGTGAACCATCAAATGATAACTCAACATTGGAAGCTGATATACCTCAATCCAACTCACCTTCTCCTATTCCTCCTATTTTAGTTAATATCCCTCGGTCCAATCCGACAATTGTTGCATGAGATCCTACATTACGTTCACCGATTTGTAAGATTTAATCTCTTAGTAAAAGAGATGAAGTTCGACCAGCGTATATTAATTTAGGGCAATATCAGCCTAAACTGACTCAGTACCCCAAAACTCTATTTGGAAAACAGCATCGTCGTTTTCAAGTTGCGTGGTTTCAGCAATTTCCTTGGTTGGAGTATTCTCCTACCAATGACAAAGCATATTGTTTTCCCTGTTATCTTTATGGAGAAACAATCAGATCATCAGGTGGTCAATCTGCATTCGCTTCAGAGGGGTTTAACTCATGGAAGAGAGTAAACGATGGAACAAATTGTGCTTTCTTACAACATATTGGTCTTACTACTTCATCGCATAGCAAATGCGAAGAATGCGTAAGTAATTTAAAAAAATTCCTCAACACATTGATAGAGTATTAAATGCTCAATTTAAGGAAGAAATTAAAAAAAAAATCAAATGTGTCTTATGGCAAGAATTCAAGCTATTCGTTTTGTTTCTCTTCAAGAAGTTGGTTTTAGAGGACATAATGAAAGGTCAAACTCGTTAAATCATGGAAATTTTATTGAGTTGCTAAAATTTAAAGCCGAAGGAAATGACGAACTTATGGAAAATATTCTAGACAATGCCCCTCAAAATGCCAAATACACTTCTCCTATGATTCAAAAGGAGATTTTACATATTTTAGCAAGCAGGGTAAGAAACATGATACGTGAAAAAATTGGAGATAGCAAATTTTGTATTCTTGTTGATGAATCTTAAGATGAAGCTAAGAAGGAGCAAATGTGTAACGACACCTGGAGGATTAGAACCAATTTAAAAATTTTATTTTGGCAATTTTAATGAATTTTGAATATTTAAAATGAATTATTTTAAATAATAACAATGAGAAATTTATTTTGAATAGAATTAGAACATATAAATTTATTTAAATCAAAATTAGAATATGAATATTTATTTTAATTATAAAAGGAATTGGAAATGGCGCGGTAGTTTGAAAATTCACTTTCAAATTTCAAATGAATGTACAAGATTCAAAATAAATCGGATTTTAGTAAAACCAAAAATATTTGAATCTATATGAAAATATCTTTCCAACGAATCTGAAAAATCCAAATTTCATAGCTGGAATAAAAAGTTATGTCTAGTTGAAAATTCAGAATAGTTGTTATGGAATATAGCCCATAAAAATGGAGATTTTGCAAATGACCTCCGTTTTCGATGAGACCACTTTTATTGGATCCGGAATATCCAATTATTGCTTGATTCCAATTTTCATAATTTTTGGAAACAATATGCGAGCGTGGTGAAGTTAAACGTGTTTTGACAGTTTCAGTCAATTTGGAGCAACCAGAAAATGGCCATTTTTCAAACGGTCTCCAAATTGGACGAAATTAGTTTTGTTAGGACCGTATCGTCAAAACATATCCAGATTTATTTTTCTGGAATTTATGGAGTTAGTAGGTGGCTTTGGTAAATTAAAATGTACGTTCAAATTCAATATACATTGATTTATATTTTAATTCGGATGAAAACTTATCGTAACAGTCGAATTGGGTTACGAAACATATCCCATTGTGTTCGAAATGGAGGTAATTAGCTAGGGGAGACAGTCGTTGGGTTCGATTTGGCATTCGAATTAAAAAGTGACCTTTTGAATTAAAAGAAAATTAAATATATAATTATTTAATAAAGTCAACTCCCCTATATCTCCCTCCCCCCGTCTTCATTTTAGATCTGAACTAAAAGAAAAAAAAAATGAAAAGGGGGAACGCATCCCGTCGCGCCCAGTCGTGACCCCCTACCTCAGGCGACGCGCCTCCCTCCGCCGCCATCCCCTTCTGCCTCGCCTCCTTCTCAACCACGAACGCGAGCCCCAAAAACCGCCCAGCTGCATTGCGCGAGACCCCCACACCCCCGCGAGCTCTACCGCCACCTTCAACTGCACTACCCCGCCACCGTGCCTCGAGCGAAACCCCCCCTGACGCAACCCTCCTTCGATCTAAAGAACAGTGTGTTTTTTGTACATGTATTTTATTTTCATTTTTATTATATATAACTATGTTTAAAAATCTGATTTTTTATGAAAATAAAGTGGTTAAAAATACGATTTTTATATGTATATATTTGAAATAAAAATATGATTTTTATGAATATAAAAATAGGATTTTTATTATATGGTTAGCATTGGAAAAATATGATTTTTAGATAATGAAAAGATTATATTTTCAAATATGAAAGGATTATATTTTTAAACATGAAAAGATAGGATTTTTAATAATGAAAAGATAATATTTTTATATATGAAAAGGTATGATTGTTATTACATAATTAGCGATATAAAAATATGATTTTTATATATGTAGTGAAGTAAAAATATGATTTTTATATATGTAGTGAAGTAAAATAGGATTTTTGTATATGTAGTGAAGTAAAAATATGATTTTTGTTATATGTATAGCGATATAAAAATGTGATTTTTAAATATAAATATCGTTGATTAAAAGTATGATTTTTAATGTATAAACATCATATTAAAAATGTGATTTTTACTATGAACAGCGTGAAAAAGGATTGAATTGAATTACGGGAAAATTCAAACAGTTCAGAAATTCAGAAATAAAACTGGAGGAGTGGATCCCAAAGGCGAGAACTTCTCACTGTAAATTTATTTTCTAGTTAGTAATATATAGTAGGATGCAGATGGTGCTTAGCACCACCCGACACCGTCGTCCACATACCATGGACGACTTGTTTGATTATAATGTGTTGTGGAAATTGATTGTGATGTGGAATGGAATAAAATGTTCATATGTTGAATAAAATATTTTATAGTTAAAAATATATTTTTTTAACATGTATATGAATAAATTAAATATTCATAAACAAATCGGATGATTTATTTATGTACACACATTTTATTGCTATGGATTGGGACGATATATTTTACGCATCACCCGACTGCACAAATAAATCTGTGTTTGTTGTTTGAAAACCCCACACGGGTATTGGGATAATATTTGACGTACACTAATCCCAATTATTTAGTTGTATGCCGATCGATTGGTTAACAAGCTGTTGTAAGTATTGATTATTTATATTTAATGCTTATGCAGTTGTGTAATGCACTCTGGATGATGTTTGACTGTATTTGATTGTTGTTGTATACATGTGTTGTTTGAAATCCATATAAATAAAATTATATGGTAATTGACTGTGTCTGATTCCAATTAGGAAAGAACGAATATTTTAAATTAATGAATGTTTTAAATTGACGAATAATGAATATTTTAAAATAACTGATATTTTAAAATAATATTCAGTAATGGATCAAAATATGATTTTGATGTCCGATTTGGGATGGACACGAAAATGTTTAATTATATAAAGCCTTGTTGATTTAGTTGACGCCATTTTGACGTGAACGATATTTAGATTGATTTTATTTATTTTTATAATGAATATCGTAAAGGAAGTGACTTCAAAATCTAATTTTTTGAAAATATTATCATTTATATATTAATGATATGGAACATTCAATTTTGATTCGAAATTGAATATAAAGTTGAAATTGTTTTGAAAACGAATTTAAAACAATTTATAAAATACGTTTCAAATTGAAATCGATAAAATATATATAATACATATATTATATATATCTAATGGCCTGAATAGAACGCGCCGCACCGCGGCAGTTCGCAATTTTGACCATTGACTTCGAATTGACATTACGGGAGATCCGACAACTGGAACTGTTGGGTTCGTATCGAAAAGAGCTCTCCAATGAATATAAGGAATTTTAAATCTAATGGTTGGATTTGGAATTATGTCCAAATCAAATTTAGAAAAGGTCGTTGTAAGTGCAGTTCGATGACCGTTTTTGGAAATCAACTGTACGAGCCTTGATAAAATTATTAAAATATCAATAATTTGGGTAAAATCATAATAAATGATTTGGAAAGAATTGGGATGAAATATTCCATATCTGAAAAGGTAAAAATATATTTTTATCAAAATGAACTAGTTATGAACTAAAATTATATATCCAATATTTTTTTAAATAAATAAATTGGATTTGAAATGGTTTTAAAATAACTAGAATTTTCCAATATATGAATTGGAGTGGATTTGAATGGAAATCATCTTCGGAATATTTCGATGTTCGATTCGGGATTATACAGATATTGTTATGGAAATTTGGAAGATATATTTTATATCGTTATTTCCAAAACGATATTTGTTGGTTTTAGAATTTTATATTTAATATAAGCCGATATAATTTCTACTGGAGCCTTATATTTGATATAAATTGGATTTTGGGTTTGTCGTGAATGGTGTCTTAGATAATGCTGTTCTTGAACCCCGTGTGAAAAGAATAGATCTTTTAATTAAGATTATTAGTGTTTCCAGTTAATTAACATTTAATTGGAATAAAATGGAATGTGAATTGGGTTTATCGTGAGCTGTGTTTTTAACGACATTCGTTCTTAATCCCGATTTACAGCGATATGGGATTTGGAATTTATAAATCTTTTCATTAAGATTTAACGAAAATTTTCCGAAGTAAAGTTTTCCAATTTAATATATTAAAATGAAATTAAATGGAATTCTATTTGATAATAATCGAAGTGAACTTCTATGGAGGAAGACTGTTAATACAGATGGAATTTAAAAGGCTTTGCCGATATTCCATTTATATTATTATTCGGATACAGAAATTGATATCGATTATGTATTGATTTGTTTTTCCGTGAAGATTCCATAATTAATGGAATGTGATTTGGGTTTATTGCGAACTGTGTTTTAAATGACATTAGTTCTTTAACCCAGTTAAAAATAGGATTACATGTATAACATTGTATTTCAAACTATATGGTTGATCTCTGCTAAATATATATCTGTTTGGTGGCGGATAATTTATTCTCTTGCTTAACACCCTTCTCTAAGGTGTACAGGTTAGAGATTATATATCGGCAGAAATCAATAGTACGGTGTAGATTGTCGATGCGGCATGTTTGTGTTTCCGAAGTTAAATAATCATTAATATTGATTTTTGGGAATATTAAAACTAAGTGGAGTTTTAATGAATCTTTAATTAGATTGAAATGTGAATGTGATAATTTAAATTATCAAATTTGGGAAATGATCGAGAATGGAGTATCACCAGTTTTGATCCAAGCGATAGTTAAATCTTTAATTAGATTTGAACTTGAAATGCTAATTAAATTTACGATAACACCGTGGTGTTAGATATCGAGTATTATCAGTTTTGCTCCATGTGATGAATAGGTTGGGATTGGGAAATAAAACAAATGATTACTTCGGTAAGGTGCGTTAATCCCGACTAGTTTGGAAAACCTTAATATGGTTTGAATTGATATTCAAAGGAAGATTCAAGAATAAATTTAAAGAATTTATCTTTGATAAAATTAATGGGAACTTTTCCTAAAGGATATGAATATTTAAATAAAAGAATATTCAGAATTGGAATGAGGCGTATGTTGTGTTTTGATAACACTTGTTTATTATATATGTGAGTTATTCGGAAAGGCCGGGTTTTACCCATTCTGAATAACTGATTCGATGATAACTTGACGATGAAGACGGTGGTTGAAGACCGGAGGTTTTCACATCGTTTGGATGATTACTTATGTCTTGATTGGGCTGTACACCCGAGACGAGGTAATAAGAGGTGATCGTTCAGACGTACTTGGAGATCGACCGGATACGCGAGGACCTCTCTCCTGTATTGGACATATAGGACGAGGAATAAGGTGCCACCGGTTTCGTTCAGACCCAAAACGAACTTGTATATAGATGTGTGTCTGACATTGGATTTTATTCTGTGTTGATTGATTTCTATTAAATATATATCTGTTTGGCGGCGGAGAATTTATTCTATTTCTTAGCGCCCTTCTCTGAGATGTATAAGCTCAGAGGTTATATATCGATAGACATCGTTGCATGGCGTGAATTGCCAGTGTGGCATGCTGAGATGCAAATGATCAAGGCTTCTATTGAAAAGTAGAGTCTTATGGTTGATGACCAAAGCACGACTTTAATATAGCATAGCTTTGTGTATAACGTTAATTCGTAGGCCTCACACCTCAGTATGAGTCAAAAACGGGATAAGGGACCCAAGGAGAACATAACGTTTCTTTCTAGCTATGGGTGGTGTCAGGGTTTTGCAAGCCCTGACATTTTTATATTTTTACCTATGTGGTTATTGGAATGCGAGGCGCCTTGGATATATCGGTTACTACAGAGCCGATGGATAGGTCTATAGGACTGGGAAACGTGTGTTTAGGAATAATTAATCCATTAACGTAAGTGTGGACCGGCCTTGGAGGATCCAGGGGTTGCCCAGAGTGTGCAGTCCCGAGACATTTGCTAGAGTGTCTCAAAGCAGAAAAGTGTACATCCCTTGCTTAAACTCATGACGGAAATCCAATTTCCAACACGTGACATTTCAGTTTTGATTGTTGAGCCTAGTATTGGCGACATAGTAGTATGGGATACTCTGTCGTCTATGATTGATATATTTATATTTGAAATTGTTATCATGTACTTTACACTATAATAGTATCAAAATGATTCGTTTTAAACGTACCAAGCATGTTTGGCTATTATAAGGTAAAACTCTATCCTCCGGCTTGCGTTGCAATGTGTGATGGGACCTGAGTCTTATAATAGCTTCATTTTTCCAAAAAGCATTGCGCTGTTTGTTTATGCACTAATATTCTTGGGAGGAAACCCATTCCATGTTATACACCGTGGTCCCTTGATTTGCTTTATTTTTAAAGTAAAGATTTAATAACTGTTTTAGTTCTCACACCAGTCACATGACTGACCTAGAATTTATTGTTTTAACCTAAACTCTCGGTGCCCCTATTTTCCAAACGGGCAGCTAATAGTTTTGGTTTTGCAGATTTATATTCACAGGATCCTGGTTTACAGCTGGAATGATATTCGGAAAGCTCTGTATCCGTGTATCTCTTTCAGTTGCGTTTTGTATTATTTTTCTGCCTCATTGTAATTTGTAAATCTATGATATTTATTAAATGTATATTATTTGTTCATACTCTGTATATTCTTGTACTTTGATGTAAATTCTTGTAATAAGCAATGAAATGTTCTTCTGTTTATCTTCTGATTTGTCATGTTCTCATTACAATCCGGGCTTTCCTTTACCAAGAAGTTTGGGTCGTTACACGTGGTATCAGAGCTTTGGTTTACATAGCTCGAGAATAAGGCACATTAGAACCAAACGAAAGTATTCATCAGAGATTGGATTAGTAATATCCAATAAGAATGACTCATTAGAGATAGGATCAGTAGAATCCCAGAACGAGTGTGAAGAGTAGTGTTTTTAAAATAAAACTAAAAATAAAAACAAGTTTTTTAAAATAAAACTAAAAATAAAAACAAGTTTTATTTTGAAAATTTAAACCATTTTATACATATTTGAATTTTTATTTTATATTGAATTTGGACAATCAAGTATATAAAGAATTTGCATATACGCCTTGTAAACGTATATTCGAAGTTTTAGTATACTGGACAAATATAGAATCACACTCTAGTCACTCGGAGATGATTCTGTTGATTGATATTTCATCATCAGAATTTATGTTCGAGGTTCGAAAGTTGGATTTCTATATATTTCCAATTGACTGGTGTGAGAACCAAAACTAGATAGGGTCTATTGTTGTGACTTGGCATCAAAAATGGATTTATATATATATATAAATATATATATAATTATGAATTTGAAACTATAATCAACTAATTAATTGTTGGTTGAGTTGTTTGATTATTGGTTTGATTAATTAAAATTTCAAACCATTAAGCCAAATTGAATCAAATATTGTACCGAGTTGGAAATTGTTTAGAAATGCATACATGTATATATACACATTGTTGAACAGGTTATGGATAAACTGCTAAGAAGAGAAATAAAATTTTATGCCCGACTAATAGGTATATGTTTACTAGTTTTCTTTTGCTTTTAAAGAGTTTATGAGCCTAAGGCTAGCCGCCTGGCATTTTCTTTTGCTTTTAAAATGTTTATGAGCCTAAGGCTGGCCGCTTGGCAATTTTCTTTTGCTTTTAAAAGGTTTATGAGCCTAAGGCTGGCCGCTTGGCAATTTTCTTTTACTTTTAAAAGGTTTATGAGCCTAAGGCTGGCTGCTTGGCCATTTTCTTTTGCTTTTAAAAGGTTTATGAGCCTAAGGCTGGCCGCTAGGCATTTTCTTTTACTTTAAAAGAGTTTATGAGCCTAAGGCTGGTCGCTTGGCATTTTCTTTTTCTTTTGGGATTGGTGAGGGCCCTGCGTAGCTATTTGCAGTTTTAAATGTCTACCAGTACAAAGGAGGTTATGGCGAATTTTTTCGAAAATTTAAGGTGTTAGCCAAATTTTTGAAAAATTTGAAAATTCTTAGAAACTGAAAAGTTGAAGAATGAAAGCCAGAATGAAAGTTGAGTTGATTAGTAAAACAAATTTCAGCTCCGTTCCTTTTTGAGGACGAAAAGATTTTAAGTGGGGGACATTGTAACACCCGGAAAATCAGAACCAATTTAAAAATTTTATTTTGGAAATTTTAATGAATTTTGAATATTTAAAATGAATTATTTTAAATAATAACGACGAGAAGTTTATTTTGAATAGAATTAGAATGTTTAAGTTTATTTAAATCGAAATACGAATATAAATATTTATTTTAATTATAAAAGGAATTGGAAACGGTAGTTTGAAAATTCGATTTCAAATTTCAAATGAATGTACAGGATTCAAAATAAACAGGATTTGAGTGAAACCAGAAATATTTGAATGTATTTAAAAATATCTTTCTAATGAATCTGAAAAAAATCCAAATTTCATAGGGGGAATAAAAAGTTATGTCCAGTTGAAAATTCAGAATAGTCGTTATGGAATATAGCCCTTAAAAGTGGAGATTTTTCAAACGACCTCCGTTTTTTACGAGAACATTTTTGTTGGATCCGGGATATCAAATTATTGTTTGATTCTAATTTTCATAATTTTTGGAATCAATATGTGAGCATGGCGAAGTTAAACATGTTTTGACAGTTTCAGTCAATTTGATCGATCAGAAAATGACCATTTTTCAAACGGTCTCAAAATTTGATGAAATTAGTTTTATTAGGACCATATTGTTAAAACAAAGCCATATTTATTTTTCTAGAATTTTTGGAGTCAATAGGCTGCTCTGGTAAATTAAAATGTACGTTCAAATTCAATATACATTGATTTATATTTTAATTCAGATGAAATCTTATCATAACAGCTGAATTGGGTTACGAAACATATCCCTTTGTGTTCGGAATGGGGTTAGCTAGGGGCGACACTCGTTGGTTCGAATTAAAAAGTGACTTTTTGGGAATTAAATGAAAATTAAATATATAATTATTTAATAAAGTCAACTCCCCTATATCTCCCTCTCCCCGTCTTTGTTTCAGATCTGAAGTAAAATAAAATAAAAGAAAAGGGAGAATGCATCCCGTCACCACCCAGTTGCGACCCCCACCTCAAGCGACGCGCCTCCCTCCACCGCCATCCCCTTCTGCATCGCCTCCTTCTCCTTCTCGACCGCGAACGCGAGCCCAAAAAACCGCCCAACTCCATCGCACGAGACCCCCACACCCCCGCAAGCCGCTGCTGCCTTCAACAACACTCCCCCGCCACCGCGCCTCGAGCGAAACCCCACCCTGACGCAACCCTCCTCCGATCTAAAGAACAATGAGTTTTTTTAACATGTATTTTATTTTTATTTTTATTATATATAACTGTGTTTAAAAATCTGATTTGTAATGAAAATAAAGTGGTTAAAAATACGATTTTTATATGTATATATTTGAAATAAAAATACGATTTTTATGAATACAAAAATAGGATTTTTATCATATGGTTAGCATTGGAAAAAAATATGGTTTTTAGCGAACGAAAAATATGATTTTTAGATAATGAAAAGATTATATTTTCAAATTTGAAAGGATTATATTTATAAACATGAAAAGATAGGATTTTTAATAATGAAAAGATTATATTTTTATACATGAAAAGGTATGATTTTTATTAGATAATTAGCGATATAAAAATATGATTTTTTATATGTAGTAAAGTAAAAATATGATTTTTATACATGTAGTGAAGTAAAATTATGATTTTTATATATGTAGTGAAGTAAAAATATGATTTTTATTATATATATAGCGATATAAAAATGTGATTTTTAAATATAAATGTCATTGATTAAAAGTATGATTTTAATGCATAAACATCATATTAAAAATGTGATTTTTATTATGACCAACGTGAAAAAGGATTGAATTGACATTATGGGAAAATTCAAACGGTTCAGAAATTCAGAAATAAAACTGGAGGATTGGATCCCAAAGGTGAGAACTTCTCACTATAGAATTATTTTCTAATTAGTGATATACTAGGATGCAGATGGTGCTTAGCAGCACCCGACACCGTCGTCCACAGACCATGGACGACTTGTTTGATTATAATGTGTTGTGAAAATTGATTGTGATATGGAATGGAATAAAATATTCATGTGTTGAATAAAATATTTTATAGTTCAAAATATATTGTTTAACGTGTATATGAATAAATTAAATATTCATAAACAAATCGGACGATTTGTTTATGTACACACATTTGACTGATATAGATTGCGACAATATATTTTACACATCGCCCAACTGCACAAATAAATCCGTGTTTGTTGTTTGAAAACCCCACACGGGTATTGGGATGATATTTGACGTACACTAATCCCTGTTATTTAGTTGTATGACGATCGATTGGTTGACATGCTGTTGTAAACGTTGATTATTTATATTTAATGCTTATGCAGTTGTGTAATGCACTTTGGATGATGGTTGACTATATTGGATTGTTGTGGTATATATGTGTTGTATGAAATCCATATAAATAAAATTATATGGTAATTGACTGTGTTTGATTCCAATTCGGAAAGAACGAATATTTTAAATTAACGAATGTTTTATATTGACAAATAAAGAATATTTCAAAATAACTGATATTTTAAAATAATATTCATTAATGGATCAAATATAATTTTGATGTTCGATTTGGGGTGGACACGAAAATATTTAAATATATAAAGCTGTGTTGATTTAATTGACGCCATTAAGACGTGAACGATATTTATATCAATTTTATGCATTTTTATAACGAATATCGTAAAGGAAATGATTTCAAAATCTAATTTTTTTGAAAATACTATCATTTATATATTAATGATATCGAATATTCAGTTTTGATTTGAAATTGAATATAAAGTTGAAATCATTTTGAAAACGAATTTAAAACGATTTATAAAATACGTTTTAAATGGAAATCGACAAAATATATATAATACGTATATTATATATATTTAATGGCCTGAATAGAACGTGCCGCGGCAGCTTGCGAATTTCGACCATTGACTTCGAATTGACATTACGGGAGATCCGACTGTCGGATTCTCCTAAAAACGAAACCGTTGGGTTCGTATCGAAAAAGGCTTTCTAACGAATATAAGGAATTTGAAATGTAACGGTTGGATTTGGAATTATGCCCCAATCAAATTTAGAAAAGGTCGATGTAAGTGCAGTTCGATGACAGTTTATGGAAATCAAATGTACGGGCCTTGATAAAATTATTAAAAATATCAATAATTTGTGTAAAATCATAATAAATGATTTGGAAAGAATTGCGATGAAAAATTCCATATTTAAAAAGATAAAAATATATTTTTATCAAAACGAATAAGTTATGAACTAGAATTATAAATCCAATTTTTTTTTTAAATGAATAAATTGGATTTGAAATGGTTTTAAAATAACCAGAATTTTCCAATATATGAAGTGGAGTGGATTTGAATGGAAATCATCTTCAAAATATTTCGATGTTGGATTCGGGATTATACGGATATTGTTATGGAAATTTGGAAGATATATTTTATATCGTTATTTCCAAAACGATATTTGTTGGTTTTAGAATTTTATATTTAATATAAGCCGATTTAATTTCTATTCAGAGCCTTATATTTGATATCAAACTGGATTTTGGGTTTGTCATGAATGGTGTCTTAAATAACACTGTTCTTGAACCCCGTGTGAAAAGAATAAATCTTTTAATTAAGATTATTAGTGTTTCCAGTTAATTAACATTTAATTGGAATAAAATGGAATGTGAATTGGGTTTATCGTGAGCTGTGTTTTTAACGACATTCGTTCTTTAACCCGATTTACAGTGAAATGGGATTTGGAATTTATAAATCTTTTCATTAAGATTTAATGGAAAATTTCCAAAGTAAAGTGTTTCAATTTAATATATTAAATTGGAATTGAATGGAATTTTATTTGATAATAATCGAAGTGAACTTCTATGGAGGAAGACTGTTAATACATATGGATTTTGAAGGCTTTGCCGATATTCCATTTATATTATTAGTCAGATACAGAAATTGATATCGACTATATATTGATTTGTTTTTCCGTGAATATTCCATAATTAATGGAATGTGATTTGGGTTTATTGTGAACTGTGTTTTAAATGACATTAGTTCGTTAACCCAGTTAAAAACAGGATTACATGTCTAACATTGTATATCAAACTATATGGTTGATCTCTGCTAAATATATATCTGTTTGGTGGCGGAGAATTTATTCTCTTGCTTAACACCCTTCTCTGAGACGTACGAGCTTAGAGATTATATATCAGTAGAAATCAATAGTACGGTGTAGATTGTCGATGCGACATGTTTGTGTTTCCAAAGTTAAATAATCATTAATATTGATTTTTGGGAAGATTAAAATTAAGTGGAGTTTTAATGAATCTTTAATTAGATTGAAATTTGAATGTGATAATTTAAATTATCAAATATGGGAAATGGTCGAGAATGGAGTATCACCAGTTTTTCTCTAAGTGATAGTTAAATCTTTAATTAGATTTGAACGTGAAATGGTAATTAAATTTACCGATAACACCGTGGTGTTAGATATCGAGTATTACCAGTTTTGCTCCATGTGATGAATAGGTTGGGATTGGGAAATAAACAAATGATTACTTCAGTAAGGTGCTTTAATTCCGACTAGTTTGGAAAACCTTAATATGGTTTGAATTGATATCCAAAGGAAGATTAAAGAATAAATTTAAAGAATTTATCTTTGATAAAATTAATGGGAACTTTTCCTAAAGGATATGAATATTTAAATAACAGAATATTCAGAATTGGAATGAGACATATGTTGTGCTTTTATAACACTTGTTTGTTATATACGTGAGTTATTCGGAAAGGCCGGGTTTATACCCATTCTGAATAACAGATTTGACGATAAGTCGATGATGAAGACAGCAGTGGAAGAGCAGAGGTCTTCACATCGTTTGGATGATTATTGATGTATTGATTGGGTTGTACGCCCAAGATGAGGTAATAAGTGGTGATCGTCCAGACGTACTTGGAGATCGACCGGATATGCGAGGACCTCTCTCCTGTATTGGACATATAGGACGAGGAATAAGGTGCCTCCGGTTTCGTTCAGACCTAGAACGAACTTGTATATGGATGTGTGTCTGACATTGGATTTTATTCTGTGTTGATTGATTTCTATTAAATATATATCTAATTAGCGGCGGAGAATTTATTCTCTTTCTTAACGCCCTTCTCTGAGATGTACGAGCTCAGACATTATATATCGATAGACATCATTGTATGGCGGGAATTGCCAGTGTGGCATGTTGAGATGCAAATGATCAAGGCTTCTGTTGAAAAGCAGAGTCTTGTGGTTAATGACCAAAGCAAGGCTTTAATATAACATAGCTTTGTGTATAGCGTTAATTCGCGGGCCTCACACCTCGGTATGAGTTAAAAACAGGATAGGGGACCCAAGGAGAACATGACGTTTCTTCCTAGCTATGGGTGGTGTCGGGGTTTTGCAAACCCTGACATTTTTATATTTTACCTATGTGGTTATTGGAATGCAAGGCACCTAGGATATATCGCTTACTACAGAGCTGATGGATAGGTCCTATAGGACCGGGAAACGTGTGTTTAGGAATAATTAATCCACTAACGTAAGTGTGGACCGGCCTTGGAGGATCCAGGGGTTTCCCAGAGTGTGCAGTCCCGAGATATTTTCTAGAGTGTCTCAAGTGGAAAGGAGTACATCCCTTGCCTTAACTCATGATGGAAATCCAATTTCCAATACGTGACATTTTGGTTTTGATTGTAGAGAATAGTATTGGCGACATAGTAGCATGGGATACTCTGCCGTCTATGATTGATACATTTATATTTGAAGTTGTTTTCATACACTTTACACTATAATAGTATCAAAATGATTCGTTTTAAACGTACCAAGCATGTTTGGCTATTATAAGGTAAAACTCTATCCTCCGGCTTGCCTTGCAATGTGTGATGGGACCTGAGACTTATAATAGCTTCATTTTTCCAAAAAGCATTGTGCTGTTTGTTTTATGCACTAATATTCTTGGGAAGAAACTCGTTCCGTGTTATAAGGCATGATCTCTTGATTTGCTTTATTTTTAAAGTAAAGATTTAATAACTGTTTTAGTTCTCACACCAGTCACATGACTGACCTGGAGTTTATTGTTTTAACCTAAACTCTTGGTGCCCCTATTTTCCAAATGGGCAGCTGGTAGTTTTGGTTTTGCAGATTTATATTCACAGGATTCTAGTTTACAGCTGTAATGATATTCGGAAAGCTCTGTATCCATGTATCTCTTTCAGTTGTGTTTTGTATTATTTTTCCGCTGCATTGTAATTTGTAAATCTTTGATATTTATCAAATGTATATTATTTGTTCATACTCTGTATATTCTTGTACTCTGATGTAAATTGTTGTAATAAGCAATGAAATGTTCTTCTATTTGTCTTCTGATTTGTCGTGTTCTCATTACAATCCGGGCTTTCCTTTACGGGGAAGTTTGGGTAGTTACAAAATGACTCTTTGTGTTGAGATATTTCACATATGACGGTTTAGTAGCAGAACGGTTTTTTGATATTGTCAGCGTTGAGAATACGTTAGCATTAAACCTTAAGGCTGAGATATCTAAAATGCTTGGAAGATTTAATCTTTTAACTGAAAACTTAAGAGGTCAAGGTAATGACGGTGCGTGGAAAGTAGAAGGGCTTACAAGCATTGTTTCTTCAAGATTTCTCATCTGCTTATTATGTGCATTACTTTGCCCATCAATTGCAACAAGCATTTGTTGCGGCGGCAAAAGATGAACCAATTGTTTGGCAGTTTTATTCTCATTTAACATGTGTTGTTTATCTTGTTGCTGCATCTCCAAAACATCTTAGTGAATTGAAAAATGCTCAAAAGAACAAGATTGTAAAAATGTTGGTTAGTGGGGAACGACAAACAAACTCAAAAGCTAATCAAAACAGTACTTTACATCAACCTGGAGATACTCGTTGAAGCTCACATTATGATTCTATAAGGGGTTTTCTTTGAATATGTATGATAGTGCCTGCTTGCTTTTTGAATGTGTTAAAAAGATAGGAAATCAAACAATGCGAGGTCAAGCTTTTGGTATATTCAAAACATTAAAAAGCATTGATTTTTTGTTTATTTTGCATTTTGATGAATAGAGTCGTGGGAATTACTGATGAACTTTGTCAAGCACTACAATGTAAATCTCAAGACATTTTGAACGCGGTGAAATTAGTCTCTACAACAAAAATTCTTCTTCAAAAGTTAAGGCTAGAGCAATAGGATACATTATTACAGACTTTATTATCATTCGCAGACGACGTGACATTTATGTCCCTAATACGAGTTCTTCCTATAAAGAAAGTACAAGTCGTAATTGTCAACAACGAGATCATATCACTATTGAACATCATTATCATTATGGTGTTTTTAACTTGACAATAGATTTTTCAAATAATGGAGCTAGAGAACAAATTTATTGGTAGAGTGATCAAACTTCTTATTCTTAGTTCAACACTACATCCCGATGATTCTTTTAAGTCTTTTAATGCAGAAGATATATGTAAGGTTTCTGAAAAATTCTACCCTATGTTAGCGGACAAGGCATTCATGTAGGGCCGGTCCTTGAAGTTTTGGTGCCTAAAGCGAAAAACCAAAACAAGGCCCCTACACAGAATCAAATGCTATTAATGTTAGTTAAATCATCAAAGAAATTTATATTGTTATAAATAATGAGGAAAAAAACTTCATTCATAACAATAATTCAATTTCCTTAACCCAACCACGCATCCACAACTTTCAGTAGGAAGTTGAATATGGCTTAATAGATAACCCAACCAAATTGAAACTACCAAGCCATTTCCAATGCAGTAGATTATTTCCCATGTTTTCTTAGCATATCAAACATGTTTCCATCTCCCTACAGCATAACCTCCGCAGTCTTCTTCAAACTCCACTCAACACTAACATGCAACAATCTCAGCTCACCAAAACAACGACCTGCAATTTTCCGCTAATACTATCAACCTCGTCCACCAGCCATCAACCGACAAAAACCCAAATCATTGCAACTTCATCTAACCCTAAGCCCTATCCAATGCGCAAAAGTAAACAAGCCAACTTAAGACTAAAATTTAGATTTTAATCTTCCTCAAATTGGAGGTTTGAGCAAAATACATAAATGATATTCTAATTTGGCTAAAAATTAAAATTTAGATGCTAATCTGCCATATTTTCGTATTGGAAGGCTACAGGCACAAGAAATAAGATTTGGGTACTACTATTCACACCTCAGTTTACACTTCCGGCCACCTTTCTAAATTAAATACAAAAGATTATTTTTTATATTCTTTTGGCCACCATATATCATTCTTTCACTCAGTTATTCACCATCGTATTTCTCCTAAGAAAAACACGTACTTCTCTACAATTCAAACCCTAACAAGAGTAGATATTATGGTATGCGTAATAGAGATGGAAGATGAAGATAAAAAAGTAGTTAGAATTGCTTGATTTATATTGTTCTCTATCGTGTTATAGAACATGTTAGGTTTCTTTTAATGGTTAAGGTTTTCCATTGCATTTTAGGATATTTTTTCCAATCCTTTGGAAATTTCAAGCTTAGAGGACATTAAATTTGGCAATGCTGTAATAGAGAATGACAGATAAGTTTTGACTCATAGGGTTTTTACCCATATAACTTATGTATCTTCTTTTAAAAATTGGTACATTAACGTTTTTTGTCATTTGATAGACGGAGTATTTGAATGATGATAAATTAGATGATAAACAAGATGGTTGTGGTAATATTATGCAAAATGTTCGATCAAAATGATTCAAAAGACATAAATGCATGATGTAAGTGAGGAATAAAGCATTCTTCTAGAGTAAGATGCTGGTGGCCTCTCCATTTTTTTGTTATTAATTTAGATGGTGGCCAGCAGAGGAAATTTGAAATATTTGGGGTGTTTTTGATTTTGGTGGCCAGAAGTGTAAATTGAGGTGTGAACAGTAGCACCCTAAGAATTTTTTCATTATACTCAAAATTTAAATCGCACTGTAACCAACAAATACTCAAGTTACAGATGTTGTTCAACAGTTCATGGATCAATTTACAAATCTGAACAAATAAATTACTATAAAATAACTAACTAACTCAAAAATCAAATGTCTAAAACATACAAAAATCTGTACCCTTGACCTGATGAATTGGTGAGTTCGTCACTTCATTCTTGGTGTTTTGTTTTGTGCCCTTGTTGTAGCTGCGTTGCTTGAGGATGGAGATTATGGAGAGATGTTGCTCGTGCTCGCCGCATCGATGGAGCACCGGAGTCGCTTTGCATAGCCGTTCGCGATTCATGGTTTGCCATTTTTTTCTTTCGCTCTTCTGAAACGTGCGTCAACGAACTGGTGCCCTCCCATTTTTGTGGCCCTAAGCGGTTGCTTCTCCCACTTCGGTAAAGGACCGGGCCTGCATTTATGTTTCGCAATGTCAATTGATGCAATACTAACTTGATGTCACTAGTGATCCTCGATTGAAGAATATAACTACACTTGGTGGCTTATGCCAATCGTTATTTGTAACAAGAAAGTTTGAGATATATTACTTAATTGATAGGTTGATTCGCCTTGTGTTTACTGTTCATGTTACCACAATAACCACTGAAAGAGAAATTTCGGGTATGAAGCATGTCAAAATGCCAATTCGTTATACTATGGGGGATGAATTTCTTGGTGATTGCTTGAGTCTTTATTAGGAATGCGATCTCACTTGGAATATTGATTTAGATTCTGTAGTTAAGGAATTTGATTCTGTAAATACCGCTACAAGAAAAACCGCATAGCAACGTAGTATCCGCTTCTAATCCGTCGTTAAATAGTCCTTAGTGGCGGATTTCCTGCATAATGTTGTGGTCGGTAAAAACCATGACGGTATATGTGTCTGATTTTTGCGACTGAATTTAGCATTAGTTTTTCGACAATTTTCCATCATTTTACAAATTATATAATAAAAATAAAATTTTAATTATTAATTTAATTTTAATTTACATACCGACTATTTACAGATGGATAATTAGTTTATAGTAAATTATTATTTACAAAAAGCATTGGTAAATCCTTACTAATTGCCAAGGGATTAGCGACGAAAAATTAAATTGAGGAAAACTTTACCTCCCTTTTCTATTGATATTCCACTACTATTCCCCTTCTGATCTCCCTGTATATATATATGTGTGTGTGTGTGTGCGCGCGCGCGTGTGTGCGTGTGTGGGTGTGTCTGTGTGTGTGTGTGTGTCTGTATACACACACACATATTCATATACATACATGCTCATCACACACATAATTTGTGTTCCGTTCAATACACAATCCTAATGTAAATACAACACAATTAATATCAACACACACATCTCGTAATCAATGTATTATATTAATCACTCATCTCATAATCAACATTAAACATTACATTTTTTCAAATAGAATATTTTCTAATCTTTTTCTACTCTCGTTAATTTACATATCATAGATACAAACAATACATTATCATTATCTCACATACAAACATGCATGTTCAAATTGATATACCATGAGGTAAATATGACAATTACAATCACCTGACCATTTTTTTAGCACAGACAACACATAGAGGATCTTCTGCCATTTCCTAAAAGATAGAAAATAAATATATACACCATTGTATACAACAAAATTATAGTATAAATTTCAAAAAAAAAAAAAAAAAAGTTGATCATAACGATCAATTCAGATAGATACTGGCAACATTTTTAATGTTGGGATTTTGCATACCTCATCAGATGCCGACTCTTCGCCACTAGGTTCCTATCTAAGATTGTACCTTAGTTTCGATCTGTATTGTATAGTTCTTAGTACGCAACTGTTGCTAGAAGCCACATTGAGTAACAAAACTCCTGTAACAATGAATTCATTGCCTGGTGCCTGTGTAATTGTAGAGTAAGCAAAGCCTTGTTACATAAAGAGGATTGCAGAACCTATGATATATAAGTGCAGGCTGTTAGAATAAGGAAGTACTACATTAATTCAAAATCAGATATTTCAGAGATGATCTCAATACTATATTAGATTTAGAAGATGCACTATTTAAATGTATGAATGTCTAGTTGACAAAATATTTGTTATACAAATTATTTTTCTAGGAAACTATGAATAGTTACAATAAGATGGCTATATTTCTCCTCTTCCAAATTTACGGTTTCTTCTAATTTTCATGCAATTAAATCCCCAGGATCATAGGTTTTCTGGCTGCACTAGCGTCGGTAGTCAAATCCTAGAATTTAAAAAAGTGTGTCTATCATAGGATATCCACCCTGTGGAAGTGTATTTTTCGGGACCTGTTTGTTGGTGCTAGTGATTTGCGTCAAGATTAACCGATGGCATCCGCAATTCACTTTGGCTTTCGAGCTAATTGCGTTGGGCTAACAAGAGAAATTCCAAATCCTCTTGCTTATTTACATAGCTCGTCGGGTCAATTCAATTGCAAGCCTATTGTACAGCTCACTACTGAAATTAGAGAAATAAAATACAAGAAGAGGCGAGTCTTACAAATTTGTTGTGAGAGCACTGACAGACTTTGAACGTATGAAGAAAACATCATAACTAATGAGAAGCGTCTAAGCATAGCGATGAAATTTGGTGGGTCCTCAGTAGCCACAGCTGCAACAATGAAAGAAGTAGTTGATTTGATTCTAAGTTTTCCTGAAGAAAGTCTGGTTATTGTTTTATCTGCCATGGGAAAAACTACTAATAACCTTCTCTTGGCTAGGGAGAAAGCTGTGTCCTATGGTGTGACCAAAGCTTCAGATATTGATGAGCCGACTTCCATTAAAGTGTTGCATCTCAGGACAGTTGAGGAACTTGGGCTGGAAAGTTCTGTTATTTCTGGTCTACTAGATAATTTGGATCAACTTTTGAAGGGAATTGCCATGACGAAGGAGCTTACACTCCGTACTAGAGATCATTTAGTTTCTTACGGGGACGCATGTCGACAAGGATTTTTGCTGCTTATTTGAACAAGATTGGTACAAAAGAAAGATAGTATGATGCCTTCGATATTGGTATCATAACCACAGATGATTTTACAAATGCTGACATTCTTGAAGCAACTTATCCTTCTGTCGCAAAACGATTGCATGGAGATTAGAATGCTGATCCTTCTGTCGCAAAACGGTATATATATATATATATATATATATATATATATATATATATATATCAAGAAAAATGCACGTAAGCTAAATTTAAGTGTAACAAATCATCTCAGGTAAAAAAAAAGGAATTTACTGGAAAAAAAAAGTGAGATGACATCCTCTTTTTAATCTCAAATGTCATAACATTCATCAAGACAACAAAGTAACCCATTTATAAATCAGTTAACTCCATTTTCTTTATGTGTAACAGACTAAGTATAAGACAAAATAAAGAACATGGTAATCGTACATTAAGAAAATGGTAATCATACATTAAGAAAATGAATTCACTCGAAGAGAAATTTTGTTAAAAAATATGGATATTCAAATAGCTGACCACTGAGTCATATTACGGAAAACTAATAAGAAAACTTGAATTATACCTATCTGATATGCATTTACCAAACTCAATTAAGAGTAAATCAGTCATTTTTATGTATATGATGGAAAAAGAAACAAAAAACATTAATCACACACACCTAGATGAATAGAAACACAAATCATATAAAGACTAGTTTCATCAAATATGAATCATAGCTGGATTCACCGTTATCTAGTTTTAAGAGTTTGAATATGTAACAACCACATATGTATGTCCGAGTTTAATTGAAACTCCAATTTTAGATATTATGAATCACAAATATATGTAAATGCATCTAATTTGAAAAGTAACCCATATGAGACTAAGTTTAAGATAACTACTTCAATGATAAGTGATTAACCATTAAATGATTTTTTTTTGATAAATCCAGTAGGCATATGCTATTTGACTAAAATATATGAGAACAAACTATAAAAATGTGTTCCTCATTTTGTTTGTTTGCATGCATTATCACATTCTAATTGCACTGGAAAACACATTCTAGTTGCAGTTACTTTCTTCATAAAGAATTGTTTTGTTTGTTTGTATGCATTATCACTTTTGTCTTGTTAAGTCTATTAGCTTCACACTTCTATCTTTTATTAATTAACTAGTTAAATTATACGTATTCTATCATGCCATCCTTCCGTCTACGTCTAACAAACTATGTAGTTTGTTAACTTGAATTCAATACACTACTACAATATATTTCAAAAGATCAAATTATGCAATAAAACGAGTACTCAACAGTTGAAGTAGATTCGAACAACAACACAAGAAAGAAGAATGATTTGCACAATACTCTTCTCAGTTTGGTAATATCCATGCTAGCAGCTTCAAGATCCATTTTTGATAACCTTTGGAATCATTCAACCACGTCCGATCCACACGCAACCAAACTTTTCCAAAACTGGATACACCAAAGAAAAATCCAATTCACCTCCAAGCAGAGAACCGCTACCCTCACTAACTCGAAGCCACCTAAATTGAGCAAACCCAAGCCTTTTGTATATCCAGCCTCGATCGTGAATTCCACTCGTGGCTTCCGATTGTGATATGAACAAGGATTGGTTCCCTTGCAACGAATCAAAATGGGGAACAACAATAAAATTTAGTGCGATACAAAAATCTAAATCGAAAGTAATAAAGGGAATTAAAAACAAAGTTGCTAATTTACGGTATCATCTAACTCAAAGGTGACACATCTACCTTGCCATCTCTAGAACCACAAATCTGCAGCCATGAATTTGGAAAACTGGATTAACCGGAATCTACCTACTTCGAGAAAGACAGAACAATTTTGAATTCTGGTTATTAATTTGATGGATAAACGTGATGAAGGATGGGATAAAGTAAATGAGTTTTAGCGTTAGAAGAAAATTGAGAAGATCTGAGATTTGTTTCGATTTCACCAGGAATTCTGGGGGCGGTGAAAATCTGATTGCTGGAGCAATCCACTGGTTATGATGTATCCATGCTTGGATTTCAGATTAACGGTTCCTATTTATTTTTTATTGTTGATGCAGATAGCTGGGAAATAAGATTGTATTCTACTTTGTGGAATGCTATAACATGACTAAACTTATGAATACCATTAAAATTTAAACAATTAAATAGTTTAATTTAAATTTAATACAATTTAATAGTATAAATATTTTAAATAGTGTTATTATAATTTAAATGATGTTACATTATCATGGGAATCCTATTAGAATATATTTTTTCTAAAATATCGTGAAAGATCAAGGAGTTTTACAACACTTGGTGATTGCAGATTCAATGTTTTAAAATGGTATTTTTCATGTAGTGAATTATTAGTAATATTTATTGTTAATCATAAATTATTAATATTTATTGTTAATTATAAATTATTTTATGTTTGATATTAATCACTCGATATTACTTACTAACATCTGGAAAGTAAGATTAAGCTTGATGAAATACTAATTATATATAATAATGAGTCATTAGAGACTATTTATTAATAATCATTCATTGTTATAAGCTATAACTGATTTTAGTTTTTTTTATTGTCTCCGAAAGTTGTACAGTAGTGACCAACAAATTGAGTTTTATACTTTTGAAATTGCACAATATCTGAAAAAGTTTGAATATTAATCATTAAATTATAAAAATTTGCAACACAATATATACATCCAAAATTCTGGATAAATAACCAACTATTCAGAAAATATAAAATTTCCAAAGTTTAGTATTTTCGAATTCGCTAATATTTATAAAATTTCTTATCTTTAAAATTTGAACATTTTACAAAATTTTGTATTTATTTCAAAATTATGAAAAACTTCAAAAGTTTATATTTAAACTTTAGATTTATTTTAGAAAATGTGAAAGTTTTAATTTTTTGTATTAGTACATATTGAAAAAAATAATTATAATTATTTGTAAGATTAGAAATATGAAAGTAATTATTAATGATAACTAGAAACTATTAATTAATTTATAAAAATACCTCTCAATCAAACACAAATTATAAATTAATTCATACAAGAAATTATTATTAATTACTCCTTAGTAGTAATATCAATTATCGTTTATTTATTTATTATGAAATTATTAATTATTTATTTAATATTTAAACATACTCATATTTCAAATTAATTATGAATTATTCACAACACCAAAATGATCAATTTGAAACAGTAATAAAATGTTGCTAAAATTTCTAGGAACACTTTTTAGGTGTTGTAGATTAGTATGTTGCAGAATTTTGAAACACCTATGTTATGTTTTAGATTGACGAATTGAAACACTTAGCAAGTGTTTCGGATTGATAATCTGCAACACTCAATGAGTGTTTCAGATTGATAATCTACAACACTCCTTGAGTGTTTCAAGTTCATAATCTGCAACACTCATTGAGTGTTTCAAGTTGATAATCTGCAACACTAATTGAGTGTTTCAAGTTGATAATCTGCAACACTCCTTGAGTGTTTCAAGTTCATGATCTACAACACTTAACGAGTGTTTCAAGTTGATAACTTGCAGCATGCAAAACTGCTTGTTTCAAATTGGTAATTCATGACATGAGTATTGTGTTGCAGGTTATAAATATGAAAATTATTTTAAAATGTACAATGATACTTTTAGTAACATAAACAAATTCAACCATTCTTCAAATTAAAAGCTAAAAATATGAATAGAAATTCCGCAAGCAAGTTTACCATAAACAAATTAGTATACAAAGATAAACCATATTTTCAAAGGAACACAAAAATAAAAATATAACGCACTAAATTCAAGTTACACAAATATAAGATTGACAATATAATAAAATAATAGACAAAGATAACCAAACTTGCACGTAAGCACTTTCAACGCATCCTTATTTGTCATATTGGCTTTTGAATTTCATATCTGCACAAAAAACGATTTGAAAAATATCATACTCTAATGCTATTGGAATGTTTTTTCATATCTCAATAAAACTTCATACCATTTATACATGGATACATAAATATTTTCGCAAATTCTTGTAAATTGTATTAACACGCTCTCCTTTGTGCTACTCAAAATCTATAATGTTGCTAGTTCTATTTTCAACTTCCTATTCTTAAACCTATACTTCAGCTAGTAGTAACATGGTAGGTTGGAAACCAACTAATCAATAGTTTCTTTGTTTTTCAGTTTACTACATTTAGATATATGCAAGTACAGGTTTAACAAGCAATTCAAAACGAAACAGAGTAACAAATAACTTTATAAAGATAATAATTCATCATTACTAGGCATCATACATATTTACATACTCCACATCTACATTGAAGACCCTGCACTTTATTTCATCATATTTTTTAATATGTTGGTTTCGATTTCAAAGACATGAATTACTATATACTAATTCAGTAAAATAAAAAAAAGATTATACTTGAATTTTCAACATAATAGCGTACGACGTAAGTTAACACAACAAAATAAATAAAGCAGGAGATGATGTCATGCAACACAGTTTAGAAAACCAAATAGGAAAGCTACCTGAACTATTCATTTACAGCTGCTACAGTAAGAAAGCATCTAATATGAAGTTAAGTGAACATGTAAGGAGTGAAACCATGGAAAAGCTTACCAATGTTAACAGCCTCTGAACACTTCATCAACCGGAGACGCTCACAAGAAGTAACAAACATCTACAAGAAAATCATAGACTGCCTTTTAGTTCACAGCATCTACATACAAATTCTCAAAGTTTCATGTGGATGTGTAATTGTTATGTTTTTAGTGTATACGCCCTAAGTAAGGTTTAATTAAAAAAGAAAGAAAAAACACTATCAAAACTTTTGAGAAATTTTATACTGTGCTTTTTTACGGGTTACACTTGATATACATTGCCTTTTCTAAGAATTCGCTTTCAGATTTTATTTCTTTTAACTTAAAGGACCCATTTCAGGATACTACAGGCGTCTGGCACCATTATATTTTAGAAACCATAAAACTTAGCATATTATGTTGGCAACATATTGAAGAAGCAACGATGCATAATATGAGAGTAAATGATTCAAAATCTGTATTTCAATACTTAGCATGCAAATGCTCTGATTCTTTATACTGTACTAATTCTATTATAAAAATAATAATTACAACGTAAATTCTGATTCTTTACCATTTTATCATTTTATAATAAGAAAGGTAAGAATGACAAATAAAGAAAGGTAATACACTGTATAGAAATGTATACTAAGGTTTGTGTATATTGTTGGAAAGTAATACACTGTATAGAAAGCAGTAAGCCCAATGCGTTTAACAGATAAATTTTTATTGCACCCAGTAACACTTTTAAAAACTTTTTTTTTTTTTTTTTTTTTTTGAAACACAGGAGAACCCGGCGGGCCGGTAAACTCTTGAGGAAGGTACAGTAAAGCCGTCCGCTAATCCAAGCCCCCATACCCTCGGGTAAATTTACGTAGGATGGGAAAACGCATATTAGGAATCGAACTATCGACCTTTTACCAGGAAGTTAGGCCTCCTTTCCATTGCGCCGCACCCGCGTACCACTTTTAAAAACTTTGTTTATATTCTAAGCCACATTAAAACGTTCTTAAAAACCTGGATTATATATTTAAATTATTCAAGGTATTAGATACCAATACAAGAAAGCAATATTACCTCTCGTATATGTAAAAATTTGAAAGATTCTGACATAAATTTTATGAGCTGAAGACCCACCTATATATCTTTATTCGCGCATACAAATGCCGAGCAACATAACAACCCTGACTCAAACTGGAGATGCCGAAAGATGCCAAGAACCTAACATTCAAATTTCTTATTTTATTTATATTCATTCAAAACTTAATAGTCAAACTGGATATGACTTACCTTGTGAGATATCATGGCTCATAATCAGTTTCAGGTTTGGTGTACTCAAGAATTACAAAGTCTCAAAAAGCAGCAGGGGTAAAATTCATCATACAAAATTTATACCTGTGCCAGTGCATGCTGTTGAAACAAGAACTGGGTGACATATCTGGGTGCCCCAAAAGTAAGTAAGTCCATATCTTCTGAAGCGACAGCCTATACCTGTCACTACAAAAAAATATTGAATTAAAGACCGAAAATTTCAATTTTAAATTGAACACTTCAGTCTCTACATAAATTTTAAAGACAGATTTAAAACTGAAATTTCAGTCTTTAAACCTCAAGTCTTAAAAGTTATTTGTGACTGAACTTTCAGTCTTTAAAAATAAAAACTGAAACTCGGTCTTAAGTGTTAGCAGAGACTGAATTCTTAAGACTGAGATATGGTCTTTGATCAGTCCCAAACTTTGCACGATTAAAGGTCAAACGCATCTACGGGTTAATTTAATTGAACAAAGCTGAATAAACACAACAATGCAATATGCACAAAGACAATTACTTTTTTTACAACATAGTACATTGTCACAAACAAATGAATTCAATGTGTCATAATTGATCTTTTTCTCGTCGATACACTGCATTTAAAGTAAAAATCATTTCCATTACAGAGCGAATTCTGCAAGATACACTGCATTTAAACTAAAATAATCATTTCTATTACAAAGTGAATCAAGAAAAATATAACGTTATCAAAACCCAAATAAGTATTGAACTGATATCATTCTCTGCTTTCCCAGTCTCACTGAACATGTTTTGCTACCCCATATACCAGTTTATGGTGGCTTCGTAAATCTCAACATTGATTTGCGATGAGGATTTTTTTTTTCTTGAAGAATACTGTTTTACTGTAGGCATACTTTAATGTGACTTTCAATGTCTCTAAAGCTTGGTTTTTTTCCCTCACAGCGCATGTTCCCCTTCCTTTTTCATTCATTTTTCATCACCTCAACAAGAATCTCCACAGTAGATAGCCTCAGCATCATTTTTTTCTTTCTCTTGAGATCCCTCTCTGCTCTAAATCAGGTTGGCCTCATACTTTCAAGTTATGTGGCTGTAGGAGTAACTAGACTGTGATCACATCTTGGGTTGTGGGTTTGGCTCTGATTATTGATGGATTTAGGAAAGTGAGGTGACCGTGAATTGAGCAGCTGTGAAGATGGTGGCGGAGCCAGCTATGGATAGGTGATAGCTCGTGGTTACGGTGAAGACGATTGTTGCAGAGTTATGGAGTTTTTGTTGTTTTAGATCTATGAGTGGTTTTGCATTGGATATAGTAGAGAGGGGATTGACAGTGGAGGAAGGGGCCTGATTGTTGCTGGTTGGGTGGTTGCTCACTTGCTTGGAGCGGATGCAATAGGAAGAAGAATTTGTTGAGGATGGGGAGAAGGAAGAAACGTTGGCTGAGTTAATAATTCATAACTTTAGTGGGTGAGAAAAAATGGGGATGTGGAAGCAGCACGTGGGAGAAGTAAGTAGTGGGTGAAGTAATTATCGTGCCTTCACATGGATTACAAAATGTAGCCGCTAGATCAGAACAAACAAAAGAATCGTATCCATTAAATATTATTAAATATTTACTTATGCAAAGGCAAGTTTATTACTGAATCAAGGACTGAAATTCAGTATTTAATCAATTCCAAATATTACAAACAGATTAGCAACTGAATTTCCATCTAAGATTAAAAACTGAATTTTTCAGTCATTAATCAGTTACTAGTTAAAGACCGAAAAATTTCAGTTTTTACTTTTCAGTCTTTATGCGCAAAATTTTTTGTAGTGCTACTATTAATTAGACAAAATTTGACGTGTTTGCAACTTTAAATGACAAAAAAGAGGCAGAGTGCCATTCATACTTGTACCTTACCAGCTTTACAGAGTCACACACACTCTGCTTCAGCTTTAGAAGGTGCCTAGCTTTAGAAGGTGCCTGTAACACACTAAAAGTTGGCCAAGATTCTGTTCTGAAATGAAACTGAAAACATATGTCAACTTTCAAAAGGGGAATAAGGTTATCATGTGGATCAGATATTACATGTGGCACGCCTAAATTAATCAATCTATATAGACATAACATGTAAGTTAACATTAACATAGTAGATGATAAATCAGGATAACAATGCTTCATCATCATTGACGCAATGAAAACAGACTATTTCATTAACATCTCACTTTGACCAAGCTTAAGTCTAAAATAACACCGGACATGATCTATTAGGCATTTACCAATCATGGGTGCTTGTCATATTTGAAGGTAAAGATGCTCAAATGCATTTGATGATGTTGAACTTATAATTCTGGGAGTCAACTAGGCTCTAAGACATAACTGCAGCAGCTGAATAGATCTGACACTAGAACATCTTCAAATATTCGGATTAAGATGTCTAATATCTGACACTATTGAAGGATCAAACAGTAAACGCTAACATCTGCCTAATTAATTGCAAATTAACATCAAACAAGTGTGCCATTCATGCTTATACGGTAACAAATATGGAAGTAATTTTTTTGCTGGATTATAAGTTCATACAGAATTAGGGTATGATTCTTTGTTTACAGAATATTATGTTTTAAAAATTGATATTTGACGTTAGAAGTGATGTGGGTTGCTTAAAAAACTTCTAGAAGTTCATTTGTAACCAGTTTCTCATGTTCATTAGCGGCAACATTGCTTGTCAACTAAACATTATGCTATAGTGCCATTAGCGGCAGTATCATATACATCCGAGTATGTGCGCAGTAACACTCTGAAATACAGTAGATATATTTGAAAAGAGCAACAGATAGATAAATAAATCATCTGATAGTTGTATTTGGGACTAGAGAGATAGAGAAATAAACTATCTGTCTCAGTTATGAGCCTTGAATGTGATGGCATCAAAGGGAAAATATATTGCAACACAAATGGAAGTTACCTTCACCGTCCTTTTGCCGTACTTTTCAATTTCCTCCTTATTTCCTGTCTGTAGCAATGACAACGATAAACATGTTTTTCGACTACACCACGTAGTATTGAGAAATGAGAATATGAGAAGAACCTGATGGAGAATCAATGTACGAAATGTAACCGCCTGCAGAAGATAAATTAAGTATAGGTTTCATTATGTCTGACTCTGATACAAGGATAAACATGTATAAACAAAACAGTTATCAATTTTATATATCATGTAATATCAGCATATGCTGTGATAGATGAAACTAGGGCTGTTACGGTTGGACTTTCAACCGCCAAACCGTACCAACCGTATGCACGGTTACCGTCTACTACGGTAACGGTGACGGTAACGGTTGTGAATTTTGATAACCGCGGTAAATCACACCGACCGCACATGATTTTTTTGTAATATTTCATTCAAAGATATGTTTTTTTTTATAACTTAAGAGAGAGAAATAACATATGTATAAATTATTTACGTTTTAATTTATGCATAACGTGCACATGGATGGTTTGTTTCATTGATAAACAAACTAATTCTTAAGAAAAAAAGTTAGAATTTGAATTATTTATAAATAACAACGTAAATTTACGGTAATGGTTGCGGTAACGGTTTGACGGTTACGGTAACGGTTATAAAATTTGCTAACCATCAACTACGGTTGTGGTTATGGTTAGAGGTAAAAGTGACGGTTGCCGTAACCGTAACACCCCTAGATGAAACCAATTCACACACCGTGGCGTGTATCGATTGCTAATGTTAATAGACCCAATTAAGATAGATGAAACCAATTCATACATCGTGTATCGATTGCTAATGTTAATAGACCCAATTAACATGTGAGTATATTTTATTTTCTAGGACAAGCTATTTATATGTAATGATGAGAAGCATACCGTTTTACGGGACAAAAGCTGCAAATTTCATGGGCCATTGGGCTCTACCTCACTCTTTATTGTATGATAAAATTTACCTCATAGCTGGTAAGTCATCACTTCTCATGAATATGTTTTTCGACTATGCCTCATGGTATTGAGAAATGAGAATAACCTAATGGAGAATGAATGTAGATGACTATACATTAATCATTATTTTCTACAACAAATTGCTATACCTATATCAGTTTTCTCGGCATAATGTCAGTCAGTAATCTGACATTTTGTCTTCCATTTGAATTCAGTCATAAAGCACGTGAATGGTTTCATTCAGTCATAAATCTCCCTAGCTGAATTCCATATAACATCACCAATGTTAGTATGATTGCCACAATTACATGAAAAAACGAAATCATTTAACCATAGTGCGTGTTCTATACTTTTTATTTTGAAAAGAGGATACCATATAGCAAGAAAAAATCCAATAGATGTACCAGTGAATTATTTTGTCAACCATATTTAATGATCTTTATAGAACACCGTCAGTCAAGTCATAAATGATAGAATGTAATTTGCAGAGGAACTTGTAGTTTTAACTAGCTTCTGACACATGTATGTCAATTATGGGAGCAGATCGTCTGGACCGGAATCTCCGGTCCCCTGGTCCGGATCAATCAAATTACCCCATTTCGGGGCAATTTGTAGATTACCCCCCGAATTTTTGACTTGATTGACAATTTGCCTCATCAATTATAGTAAAATAATCAATGCTATGTAAATAATTCCGACTGCAAAAAAATAGCATTTTTAATTAGCTTCTGACACATTTATGTTGCCAACCATAGTTAATAATTTGAGCCTACAAATACTAAATAATTAGACAAACATAAGCCAATAGGTGCTTACAGAGTTATCAGTAACAGCAAATGTGCCACCAAAACGAAGAAGGTGAAAATCTTCTTTCACTAAATTCCGTGTTGCTCATGCAGGATACTCATGGAGCTACACACACACATTATACATCATTAAACAAAAGAAAAGGAGATTAAAAAGATGGGAACTGTCCACATAAGCCTCTTATTAGGTCCATGCTGATTACTGTTCCCTCAACTGATTTTGTAACCAGTACAGGAATTTGATTAGCGCTAATTTAATCTGCTTTTTACTTCGTAGATTTATGAGCATGCTGCAATTATAAATACCATTTTTTAAGGAGTAGTAATATTGAGATTTGAGTTCAAACTGTCAACAAAATTCAATCCTGCATTAGTCCACTGATTCACACTTTCGAGCAGACATCATTTTCTTTTAGGGTATCTAAAGTGAAATTGAGCCCAACAGGTAATCAAGCCTGATGAGCCTATCCAGATACCACCTGTTCCTTGGGTTGCAACAGCATGAGAATATACACATAACGAATGCCAACTTTTCTAGCTCTACTCCTCCACTTTCACTAACTAATATGCGTGAAATGAATTTGTGTTGAAGTTCCAAATCTCATTTACTTTTGGTGAACTCTTAACTGAAGATGGCCACAGTAAACCACCAAATGATGACAGAGAGCTGCGGGTAACATAAGAAGAAGGTATATACTAAATCTAAGATCATTTTGCGAATAGCTGACTTTATTTATACGAATGGATCTAACAAATTATAATCAACTCAGTTTAGTGAGTCACTAGCAAACGTACCTGCAAACTTTATTCATACAACTGGATGTAGCAGCAGAACTTCACAGATCATAATATGTCTATTTCATCAGGTTTTTAGGCTATTTCTATCCAAAATTAAAACTGATGGGGCTTTTTCTTTCTCTCTTAGCGTCCAAACAAGGCAACAAGAATATTACATCAGCAAATCAGAACAAAAATACTTATTGAAGCAATTATCAGACAAACAGGAAAACAGTACCATTTTACTCTAGTTAGTATTATAATGCGAATAATATTTTTGTTTCTATCCCAAAGAAACAAACAGCACAACAAATCACTCACACGGAACCATACACAGGCATAGACTCACATACACACTTACACTGACTTGCACACTTACATGTATCGCACATACTGTACAACCCTATTCAACAAACACTGTCCTAGCATTTCCAAAAGAATCTCAAAGCATTGTTATTCTCACCACTTTTGCAAAACAAGAAATAGAATAAAAGATTTTGAAGAACAGAATTTTATTATATCTTTGTTGTAGAGTTACATTGTGTATTTATACACGTTACAAGTTTTTTACAGCATGACTTATATTTGGGCTTTAGCCCAGGCCCATAATGTTACATAACAATATACTTGAACGAGACAGAGCCTATCTTTCATTTGTATACTTCATATCTCCCCGCAAATGAAAGCAAGGGTTTCTAATGTCCGCCGCCACATCTTAAGCAAATGAAATTTGATAAATCTCCTCGGAAATTAGTCTGAATCAGCCTCGATCTCCAAGTATTTGCAGGCGATGGCGAGGATTCAGCCTATACTTGCTTCGCTTAGGTGGTCTCTGCCTCGAATGCTCTCAATTTCTGGATGTGAGGTGCTGATTTGCTTTGCAGGCTTTACGTCTTCAATACTTGAACTGTTAGCTTGCGTTGGCCTCCATATAGATTTGTCAGACATTACAGGTTTCAGATCTGAGTTTATAAGCTTTGCTTTCTCTCCAAGGTTTGATCTTTCCATTACTTTAAGTTCAGATCTTAATCTGGCAAAAATTTTGTTTGATAATGGCTTTGTAAGAATATCTGCTATCTGATAATTTGCTGGAACATGATTTATTTGAAGTTTTCCCTTGATTACTTGTTCTCGAACAAAATATAGATCAATTTCCATGTGCTTGGTTCTTGAATGCAGTATAGGATTAGATGATAATGATACTGCACTTAGATTGTCACACCATAGTACTGGCTGTTTTGAAATTGTAATTTTGAGTTCACTTAGAAGTGATTATACCCACATAATTTCAGCAGTTGCATTAGCGATACTTCGGAATTCAGATTCGGTACTGGATCTTGAGACTGTAGATTGTTTTTTAGCACACCATGATATAGGATTATTTCCTAAATAAATGCAGTAGCCTGAAGTTGATCTTCTGTCATCAGGGTCAGTTGCCCAGTCTGCATCACTATATCCAATAATATTGAGTTGCTTGCTTTGTGTGAAGTGTAAACCATAGTCCATAGTTCCTTTTAGATATCTGAGCACTCTTTTCATTGCCTTCCAATGATCTTCTTTTGGCTCCTGCATAAATTGTGAAAGTTTATTAACACAGTATGTTATTTCAGGTCTAGTAATGGTAGCATATTGTAATGCTCCAACTAGACTTCTATATTGTCTGATATTGACAATGTTTTCTCCCCTGTATTTAGATAGTTGATGATTTGTTATCATTGGTGTAGGTAGTGCATTTGCAGCTTCCATCTTTGCTCTAACAAGAATTTCATTGATATATTTCTTTTGACTCAAAAATAGTTCTGATTTTGATGTTTTAATAACTTCAATGCCTAAGAAATAATTGAGCTCCCCCAAGTCTTTGATTGAAAACTGTCTGTCAAGAATCTGAATGAGTTTTCTGATTTCAGTTTCACTATTTCCTGTAATGATTAAATCATCCACATATATCAAAACAAAAATAGTTATATTATAAGTAATTTTGACAAACAGAGACTGATCTGATTTGGTAGATTGAAACTTTAATTTTGTTAAAGTAAGTTTCAATTTATCAAACCAGACTCTGGGAGCTTGTTTAAGCCCATAAATTGCTTTATTTAATTTACAAACAAGCTCTCCATTCTTCTGATATCCCTGAGGTTGACTCATGTATACTTCCTCCTTTAAGTCACTGTTCAGAAATGCATTGTTTACATCCAGCTGTTGTATCCTCCAATTGTTGTGTAGAGCTATGGTAAGAACTATTCTTATAGTTGTTGGTTTAACAACTGGAGAAAATGTCTCTTCAAAATCAAAACCATATTGTTGTGTGAAGCCTCTAGCGACAAGTCTTGCCTTGTATTTATGTATTGATCCATCAGCATTTCTTTTTAGCCTATATGTCCACTTGCTATCTATTATATTTTTGTCTGCTGGGGCTTTAACAAGTGTCCAGGTCTTGTTCTTTATCAAGGCTTGATATTCATCATCCATGGCTTGTTTCCAGTTCTGGTTGCTAATGGCTTGATTGTAATTTGCTGGTTCATCTGTATTGCTAATAACATTATAAACTTTAGGCTTGAAAATACCCTTTTTTGATCTAGTGATCATTGGATGACCTGTCTGAATTTGTTCACTCTGTTCATGAGTTTCATTATTATCATTCCTAGTATCTGATTGATCATTTCTAGCTTCTGAACTTGAGTCATGTTGTAGATATTCACGTTGTTGCTGATTGTTGCTGGGTTGATTGGAAGGCTCAGATGTCTCATTGCTTGATGATGATACATGCTGTTGAGAAGAGTCTGAGCTACCATCACCAGTGTCTTCAGTACTGTTGTCAAAGTACAGAGGTATTCCTGGTATTGACTTCTTTGGATTGTATACTTTTTGTGTAGTAGTTATGTCTTTATTTTTAAAAGGAAATACCTTTTCATTAAACACAACATGTCTACTAATGTAGACTTTGCCTTTTTCATCAAGACATTTGTAACCTTTCTGGTCACTTGCATAGCCTATAAAAGTGCATGCTGAGGATCTAAAATTTAGTTTATGAGTGTTATATGGCCTTAAGTATGGGTAGCATAGACAGCCAAAGACTTTGAGCCTGTCATAATCAGGTTTAATATTATATAAAGATTCTAGAGGACTTTTATTGTTCAAAGTTTTGGTTGGCAACCTGTTTATTAGATACACAGAAGTGCTAAAAGCATCAGGCCAGAATTTCATAGTTAAATTACTCTGAGCTAATAAAGTAAGACCACAATCCACAATATGCCTATGCTTTCTTTCAACCAAACCATTCTGCTCAGAGGTATATGGACAACTTAATCTATGAATTATACCTTTCTTTTGAAAGTATTCACCTAAAGGTTTAAATTCCATACCTCCATCAGTTTGTAGTATTTTCAAACTTTCACCTGTTTGTTTTTCAGCTTGATTAATAAAATGAATGACAACTTTGCTGGTTTCAGACTTGGATTTTAAAAAATATATCCAAGTATATCTAGAATAGGAATCAACAATGGAAATATAATAGTTAAAGCCGTAGTCTGAATTTGTTGAAGCAGGACCCCATAGGTCTGCTGCAACAAGTTCAAGTGGTTTAGTGTAATTAGTTAAAGAATTTGTGAATGGCAACTTGTGACTTTTGCCCATTTGACAGAAAGTGCAAACATATGGCATAGAGATGCTGTTATATAAAATTTTGTTTGTGTCTAAAACTTTTTTGACAACATTTGCATTAGCATGACCAAGCTTTATATGCCATAAATCAAATACACTGATTTTATCATTAATTTCTGATAGGTAGCAACTGTTTTCCTCTTGACCATTACTTGCAGTATTCATATCATTGAATTTGTACAGTCCATTGCATGTTTTACCCTGCAAAATAATTTCATCAGTCAATAAATCTTTAACTAAGCAATGATGTGGATGAAATTCAAAATACACATTATTGTCTTTAGCAAACTGTGATACACTGAGTAAATTCTTTTTTATATGAGGAACCATAAGTAGATCATTGAGGTATAGTTGCTTTTTACCTTTTATGCTGCCAAAGCCAATATGTGTAATGTTTGCACTGCTACCATTACCCATACGTAAAGAATTCATACCTTTGTACTCCCTTTGGCCTAAATTGAGATTGTTGAGATTATTTGTGATATGATTAGTAGCACCTGAATCTGAATACCAATTATCATCTCCAATGTCATCTGTTTGGCTGTTTCTTGACATATTGCTTTGACTGTCAGTTTCAACATTTGCCATATTTGCTGTAGGGTTTGTTTTTCTTTGACTGCTTTGTGTTTCACCACAAACATAATTGTTATTAAATCTGAAATAGCACTTCACAGCTGTATGCCCTATTTTTCCACAAATTTGACACTTGGGTCTGTTATTATTATTGCTCCACCTTCCTCTTCCTCTGCCTCTATTAGAAGAGCCTCCTCTTTGATTAAAAGAATCTCCTCTGTTTTGATTCTTGTTTTTGATTTCAGCAACATTAGCAGATAATTCATTTAATTGTGATCTTTTTGTTTCAATTCTTGCCTCATGTGCAAGAAGAATAGAATGTACATCTTCCATAGAACTAGTCACTTTTTGAGATGTGATAACTGCTACAACAGCTTCATACTCCTCACCCAGTCCATTTAGAATTGATAATATGTGCTCAGAATCACTGATTCTTTGACCTGCTGCCTCAAGATGATCACATATTCCTTTAACTTTTGTTAAGTATTCTCTCATAGACAGATTATCTTTCCTGGCAGTCTGTAATTGGTTTCTATAGAACATTGTCTTTGCTGATGATTGAGTATTAAAAGACTTTTCTATGGTTGTCCAAATATCATAGGCTGTTTTACACCCAATTACTTGAGATAAGATCTTTTCACTTATAGATGATAATAACCATGCACAGATTAGTCTATCATGTCTATGATATTTGACATAATCATCATTGCTAACTACCCTATTATTAGCATCAGTTATGAACTTAGGTGGAATAGCAATAGTACCAAGAATGTATCCTTCAAGACCATAGCCTTGAATGGCTGTCTCTACTTGCAATTTCCATAGCAAGTAGTTGTTTTCTTCGAGGTGAATGGTAATTAGTTGAGTCTGTGGATTTATACCTGTTTTAACAAGAGATTCTGCACTTGACATGTTTTGATCCACTGATGCTGATTGGTTTTGATTTGCAGATGAATTTCCAGGAGTAATTGGTGGTTGGTTTCCAGGAGGAATTGTTGAAGAGTTATGATCATCCACCATGATGATGACAAAACAGCACTGTATCTTGAGGCTTTGAATTGAGTAATTCTTGAAAAATTATGTGGCTGTAGATGTTGCAACCTGAAGAGCTTCAGATGATGATTGATAATCCCTTTGGGTTGATTCTTTCTGATGAAGCACTCTGGTATGGCACTTCTTTACAGCAAATTCTCTTTTCTTGAGTTTCTTGATCAACTTCAAGACTTCAGAACTTTTCTTTTATCAGACTTAATATGATAGTTTGATGCAGCTTGAAATGATAGGCGTGGCACAAACTATTATCATTGAGTAGCAACTCCTAAATGATAAAACAGAAATTCTGTTTTTGATAGGAGGGATCTGGATGATGATAACAAAATCTGACGGATCTCTGTTTTAAAACAGAATTGCAGCTACTCTGATTTGTTTTGATTTTTTTTCTTGATTGCTGTTAAGCTTGATAGCTCCGATACCATAAAAGATTTTGAAGAACAGAATTTTATTATATCTTTGTTGTAGAGTTACATTGTGTATTTATACACGTTACAAGTTTTTTACAGCATGACTTATATTTGGGCTTTAGCCCAGGCCCATAATGTTACATAACAATATACTTGAACGAGACAGAGCCTATCTTTCATTTGTATACTTCATATAGAAGAAGAGAAAACCGTCGCTCAATAATTTCTCATGTAATCCAACAGCAGCAACTCTGGTTTCAGATCTCATTTCACCAGATTCTTTGGCCTATTTATAAATAGTATTAAACCCTAACAGGGTAGAATTGTTTGCTCAATGTTGCAATATACTTACAACATCATAACTCTTTAATCTGGCTATTGACTACAATATAACAAAACACCTTACTAATTACTCCTCTAAAGAACATTTAAAGTATTTTCAGGAGAACAAGCTTGGTTTAATGAAACAAATCATATCATCTCTATACAAACACAATATCCAGAGACTAACTCAAACTTATTTGAACTGGTTTAGTTCCATCCAGTAATATTTTTCATTGTTACTATATAAACTGGTTCAGTTCCTCCTTTTTTTTTTTTTTTTTTTTCATTTTTCAATTTTGGAATCACGATGATGAGCAGATAAGAAAGTCGAATGAGTGGGAACGGTTTTGCGGGCCGAGAGTTTGAGAAGTGCGAAGGAAGCCGTAGTACGCAGATTACAATATTACATTTACATTTGATTCTTTAAATAATCGAAAATATAATTAACTAATTAAGGAACGAAATTTAATGAACGGAAACACTACAAGACTGTACCGAGACCTGAAACTATGCCTAACCATTTCAAACAAAAAATACACTGCGTTTCAAATTCCTCAATTTGGTGTAGTGATTATCCATTAGTTTTTTATTATTAATTTATTATTATTTAATATTTATTTATTATTTTAAATGTTAATTATTATTATGTGTTAATTATTAATTATTATTTAATTATCAGTTATAAATATAGCTTTATAATACTTAAAATTTATTATTAATTAATAATTATTAAATATTAATCTTACTTATTATATAATTACTAGTAGTTAATCATTTAATAATATTTATTTCAAATTAATTATTAAAAGTTAATCACTAAAAGTTGATACTTAATTTTTAATAGTATGTTTTTTGCAACTAGCTTTACCAGTCTCTTGCAAATCCCTTGAAAATATGCTATAAAATAGCTTCAAAAAAAACATGACGGTAAATTGTCTCAAATTGCAACGAAATTCAGCAACGGAGAAATGATGATGTTAAAGTGCTGCAATTTGCTATGGTTCAGTGACGGAAATCGGAACTCGACAGTAATATTTTAAAATAAGTTGAAATAAAAAAAATCCTAGATAATACCCCTTAGAGATTCCATGGAAATTCATCGCCAATTTGCGACGGAATTTTTCCGCTGCTAAAATCTGCAGCTGTTTGCGGTTTTTCTTGTAGTGGACTCGTCAACTACAATTAAGCTAAATATATTGTACTAAAACAAGAATTGTGCTACTGATCATATGTGTATTATAGCAATAATATCAAAAACACTACAAATAAGATGTTAAAACTAAACTTTAAATTTAAAAATCAGCACACTCTTTTGTTAAATCCTGGATTCTCCCTTGCACAAAAGTACACCCTTGCACAAGCGTACGCGACATGTCAAAACAATATCTTCATGAACATATATTTGCTTATCCTTTCCATTTTTTTCATCTTGTTTTTGAATTGCTTGATTCTGGAACGGCGTCAGCTATATATACGCACCTCTCTTGTTTAGTTCTTCTCAAAGGATTCCCAATTTTGGGTTGGGCCAAGTGTCAAATCGGGGTTGGATGTCCCCCAACCAACCCCAACGTAGACCTTTTTTTTTTAAAAAAAATATTCCTTAGCCGGCTTTTTTTTAGCTGGCTAAGGAATTATACATTTATTTAATAATAAAAGTGGTCTCAACAGCCTAGCTTTTAGGCTGTTGGACCATTATTTAATGCAAAATATGTTAGGCGGCTTTAGAAAACTGGCTAACAACGGTTGTTTGACCATACTGTGGGTTGCTTTGGCAACATCCAAGGTTGCCAAAGCAACTCGCTGGAGGGCAACCGACCTCTGTTGGGGGTCGGTTGCGTATGGCCTCAATGGCCAAAAAGAGAAATAAAGTAGCACAAGATACATGTACAGAAGTTAATATGTCCTTTTACCATTCCCTTGCTTTCTCCTTTCCTTTTTCCTCAGTATATGCGACTGTCTATACGTAAGCTTGGATGTGCATGGAGAGGTGCTCATGTACGTAGGGGTGGAGCTAGGTACTAAATTTTGCAAATTAGTCCACGCCGTGGCATGTAAATGGACAGAATGACCTGGGCTCACTTTATATTGTGTGGATATGAAGTAAATGGGCCTGCTGCGTTGCCTAGCGGTTGGGGATTAAAACCCTTTATTTGTTTAAAAGGAAAGTCTATTTAAACAAAAAAAATAAATCCAATTGAAGTGCGGCTTTTTGCATTGATCACATATTGATGAGTACAACATTGCGGTCTAACTTATAGTTTTGACAAATGATATATTAAAACGAATAGGGATTTAATTACCTTATTTAACTTATAACGCCTTTAAATTAATTATGATTTTTAAATGCTATTTATTTGATTAAATAAACACTGTAACTATTATTCAAACGGTTAAACGGAAAAACAGATTGTGTAGAACGCACCCTAGGATTCGATGGCATCCACGTTGCAAAAACACGTTTTACCTACGTTGGCTGTTGAATCTGAGGTATAATATCGCACTATACATCTACTAATCGACAACAACTTAAAATGTTTCGAGTTAGAAATTGGTAGTGGTATAATATTCTCTTACTTATACCCAACTAAAAATAAGTGTACATTGGAATTTCTAACAGAGAGGAAGACGTTAAAAATAATGTATTAAGAATTTTAAATTATGTTGACAGAAGTCTTTTTAGTTTAAAGTTTGGATGTGTTTGCTAGTGAACTATAAACTTAAATCTATGCAGAAATTGTGTCGACATTAATATTCCGTTCAATTAAAGATGAAGAGAAATTTTCCATACAATGGAGTGTGAACGATCATCTTGCTAATGTGGAACTCAATAATGCCAAGATGTCCCAAGATGACATAGTTTGGCGTGTGTACAGTGTATATTTATAATAGTCATGCATTATAAATAGTATAATTAGCATTATCTTATTATCAGTTCATGTTGAAAGTTTGTGCATGACTATCTTGCTAAAAGTATTCAGTATAATAGTGTTACTCAATTAGGTTAACAGATTTTTCATCTTTCACCCTATCTTTCCGTTTCTTTTGCAACGATAAAATGCCTTGACACCCGTTAACATTTTGTTCTATGCTTATTGTCAAAGAAAACATAGGTTAATCTTCCACATCATTGTTATGGTTTGAAAGCGTCCATGGCTTCATAATCAACCAAACAGAACACGCAGATTTTATATTTGTATATGCACCTACATTATACCTATGGCCTTCTGGGGCTGCCATATGTGAATACTATTAATTTGCTCCAGTGTGCACTTATATTTTCTGTTCCTTTTCGTTTAATTATCCCAAAGACTAGCACGTTAATTAGTGCTAACCACATTTTTTCTTACTATATACAGATTGAACTGGATCTATAGGTAGGATCAAAATAATAACAATTTCTTAGTTACTACACTTGTTTTCTTTTTTTCAAATGACCAACATTTTTTTTTCTAATTTTGGATAGTCTGCAGAGTGTTAAACTTGGTGTGATGTACAATAAATACTCAGATTACACAAAACTTAGTGGGCAGGATGCGCGAATAAGATGTTGAGACAGTCGGCATATATAAGGCTGGCAGAAGCACCAATTAGCGTTATGCGACTGCTATGCCCAGTCATTCAAGCAGTAAGGTTTGGGATTTATGCATGTATACTAGGTACACAAACATGGACAACGGCTTACTTACAACAAAATCAAATAAAATCACATGTCGCTAGATTTTTCTATCCCCCTGTACCCAACCAATCAACACCCCTATGAATTCCACCTTTTTGCAATTAAACCCTCTTTTATTTTTGAACTTAATTGTAAAAAGATAAAAATCAGGAATTTTTATTGGTTAAGTACAAGGGGACAGAGAACTTTGGAGAGATGATTATCTCTCCAACAAAATACATGTCTATTTATTGTAAAGGCTATTAGAATTGAGAAATTTTCGTGGTTGGTCTGTTTTAAAATTTTAATAACTAATTTAACTTGGTTTTGAAAATAATAACGTAATTAAGTAGACCTGTTTGGAAATACACAGGCGAGTTTTAGGAATGCGCCAACAAGCGAATTTCCAAAATTCGTCTGTGTATTTTGATACTAAATTCCATAGCGACATTATGAAAATTTGATTTGAACATAACTCAAAATCTGTAATATTAATTCTCCTTTTTTTTGATCCATTATAAAAATATAGTTCAATAGAATCGAACGTTTTTTTGTTTCAATGAAATCTAAGCTGAAAGGAATCCCGTATATTCAATTCAAGTTGAAAACGTAAAACTACGTACTGCCGCAATGCTACTATTATTAATTTAATTATATTTGAATTATACATCCAAATAGCATCCATAGCCTAACCAAACAACATAAACCAAATAACAAATTCAAATATCCAAAAATTAGACAGAAACAAAGTACGATGCATGATACATAAGCTCGAAACAATAAAATAAGGATACACAAAATTCAACACAACGACATCTCATCCTACATCTCCATTTTATGTTACTGAAGTACACCCTTTCTGTTATGGCCCTGCGATCCACGTTTGCTGTACCTATTTCTTTTGAGTGTTTGATGCTCGTCCATAACATTTTTGAATCTCGTAGATTTTGGTCGTCCGGGTTGTCTTCTTACAGGCGGAGCCAATATACGCGGACCGTTATACGGTTTCCAATATTTCTTATCATGTATAGGATGAAACTTTGGCTTGTAGGAAGCTTTATAACTTTGGACGGAGTACCATTCAGAAGCAAAATCGTGATGTGCTCTATTAATACTAAAATCCTATGCTGAGCAAGCCGCCATCACCTCAACACATGGTATCTTCTGCAGAAATGGGATGTTGCATGGTCAGGTGCAGTGAGAACCTTCGATCTCAACATCATATTCATCTCCGTAATAGTGAATCACTTGCCATTTAGATCGACCAAGTCGAACAAGCCTATAGCGTCGTGCTTCAATAGCACGAGCTTCTTTTTAGCTTCCCATAATGGAGTAAGTTTTGATTTCAGACCCTCCCGCTTTTCCCGCATCTTATAGAAATATTCAACTGATCGAAAGAACGTCCTTGCAACTAGCGCTTTTATACACTTCAACAAAATGACCCTACTACAACGGTGGAAAATCGTTGTAATATACATTTTACAATGGTGGGCTAACCGTCATGTATTAAGAAGTTGTAATATACTAAAATCTTTTATAACTTTTTTGTACCATTGCAAAACCGTTGTAATATGTATATTTTACAACTTTTTCTACCATTGTAATAAAAAATTTTACAACAATTATGCACCACTGTAATAATATATACTACAACTTTTATGCACCGTTGTGACTGATAATTGCATTTAAAAAAAAAGCCTTTTGCAACTGAAACGAACTATACACTAAATGTAGCAATACTCCATAAGCAAATCAAATACTAAAATTATTTGCAAACTAATTGATTAAAATACTCAAATATTCAGTATTACAAACAATAAGTTTTAGAAAACATTTCGCGCATTATTACATACTTGATGGTTACAAAGCAACTTAGTAAAAGCACAAGTTATCCACAAAAATTACATATCCTACAGAAGTACACAAGTCGAACACAACAAAATTTTTATGCCATTTATCTTTTTCTTGCATGTTCACTACAGTGATCTGAAACTTGTTGTATAAGAATACGTCTGTTGCTAGAAAAAAGAACAGAAAGTGTTTTTTTAAGCCAACAATACCAAATCTTAATAGCATCAAACTTAACTAGCATTCTACACAAAAGTTACAAAATTAAACTCATTATGATGCTGCGTCTCAACTGTCGATCAACTGTACAAGTTCATAAAACATTCTCCTCAAAACTGACCTGCAACTTCATCACCTCCTGCTACATATATCTCCAGCTCCAAACAAGCAGAGAACCAGTCCATCAACACAACATTGCAACATGAACACCAAAACCATGACCAAGCTCTTCAATTTGCCATCCCCGACACCCGCACCCTACAATCCAATCACAAACAAAAACTAATTTAATTGAAAACTATCTATGAATAAGATTAGAAGGCATGTCCACATTAAAATAGTTGTTGATAAGAACAAAGCGAACACCATAACAAAGTGTTTAAAATTTTAATTTAATTTACGGTTAGACGAAGCAATCATTTATTTAAAAAAATATCACAGAGTAAGCTAAATTCTATGGAATCCAAATACATAGTGTGGGAATTACATGATCACACTAGAATTACAAGCATACTCTAAGATAAATAAAGATCGTACTAAAGCAAATGATGTAAACATGGAATATTGAGCAATCTTTCCATTTAACGAGTAAGCAAAATAGTTACCAGCATATGATGTAAATATTATTTGGTATTTACCTCACGTTGCTTTAAAGAAACCTGAAGCAATGATATCTCAAGTAACTTAGTTTGTAAGGCTTGAGATATTAGGTGTTGGATACTAGTTTGTAAAAGCTATCAAGTACGTGAAAGCAAATAAAGGAATCTCAGATGCGAATATATAACTTTATTTTGTAGTTGCCTAATAAAAGCACATTAGACTCAACACATACAATATGAAAGCAAATACAAGCATTGAATTGTAATGTCAGATTATAAAGCCTGCAATTCTAAACATTGATTACAACTCAAACTTAATCTAATAGAGTTTAGAGTATCAGTTACAATGTTTTTCACATGTGTTTGTCACCTTAAGGTATTTTTGTTTTCATGTAGTGGATAAAAATATTTTTTGCATACATTGTTGGGGACTCAAACATAAGCTTAAGTTACAAAAAATACGTTTGGTAATGTATCTAGGAAAAAAGATAAAGAAATTCTCCTAATATTGAAAGCAAAGTGTGTAAAACAAGCTTTCAAGTTTTTACAGTTCTCTACATCTCGCCAAGCAAATTTGTTCATCTTAAAATAGTTACCAGAATAACCATATTAGTTTATTCGGCTAGTATAAAATAATATTAGGAGAATAATCGTATTAGTGCTGGATATCTTAAAATGGTTTTAAATAAATCATTGTACAGATGTATTGTGATCCAACACCTAATATAAAATAGTTACCAAAATAATCATATTAGTTTATTATGTACCCTTCTTATGACAAAGGCTCAAATAATGGATATAGTAGTTGTTCCAGACATGTAACCAGATCTGATAATGTATTAAGGCTGAATCTTATTTCTTATTTTATAAGACTCCATACCTTATTCTGCAATGATATCTAGCATAGTCACATTACTCTTTATGATATGCTCAAATATTTAACAAAATAATTCCTTGGTAAAAGTAACTGATATTAAACCTAACAGGAGCCTATTTTACCTGGATGCTTCCTTCGAGCAAGAGTTAACATAGACGGTGACACCAAAAACAAGAAATGAGCACTATCTGTACTTCTCTAACACCAAGGAATTTGCCAAGAAGATGAACATGCAGCAATGCACACACAAGATAATATGCTACCATCCAAAACAAGCAGAGACGAACTCTTAGCACAAAGTCCTACTCTAACCGAGAAGAATTGCTCCATGAAAAAGGGACACAATCCTGGAATCCAACATAAATCCACCAAATAAACATAAGAACAGGCCAAAACAACACTAATACAAGTTGAGTCACACTCAAAAACTTCAAAAAACAGGCATGAAAGAAATAAGATAGTCACTAACAAAACTTACTAGTTGAACCTGGACATAGAAGCACTGCGTGTCATAACCATTGAGAGGATCAAAATGGTTCAGTGAAAAGTGACAAGGCAGCTAGATCTGACAGAAAAAGAGGGAAATGGAGTAGATCTAGGTTAGGGATGAGGGTTCAAAATCCCACATAAGCGTAAATTGGCAGATAAAAGATGAAATAGGGCAGAGAAGTAAGAAAAGAAGAAGACGAACATGAGGAAATGAAGTGAAGGGAGAAGTGAAGAAGGGGGAGAGACGTCAGAAGCCATTAACAGGGAAAACAAAACCTCATTTTTTGTTCGGATTAAAACTATTCTTTTAATGAACTGGAATACGATTATTGGAGCGCAAAAGGAAAGAAATGACCAGAAGAAAAATAGATCTGGAGAGAAGAAGGGCGGAGGAAGAAATTGGGGGTTGATTTTGATTTAGGGAAGAGGAGAGGTCGACCAACACAAAAGAAGAGCAGAAATACAACACGTGAGATTGCTGGAGGCAAAATTTTGCCGCTTCTGCCTGAATTTCACATGTTGGGTTAACATCGGCAACCATTTTTTTTCAAGGTAGCGCCAGATTTTTTAACAATTATAACGAAAATTTCACCCAAATTTATAAAATCAAATATAATAAATTAGAATTAATAAGTTAAACTATCAAAAGAAAGCAGATCAAAAGCAATGCAAGAGACTACTTACAACATTAAGTTTAAACGCAAATAAAAAAATCTAACAAAAGCAAAAACAAGCAGTTGTTAACTGCAGAACAAACAAGTTGCCAAATTTATATTTATTAAAACTACTGAAATAGTTACCACCAAATCAAATATTACTTATTAATAATAGTTATTATTTAGCTTTTAATTATTTCTACTTAGTTATAATCGATTAATAATTATTAAAAGCACTAACTATTAAAACTAAATTACCACTTCTTAAATATTAATTTAATAATAATTAATTAATATTATTGATTCCTAAGTTTATTATTAATTATTGATTAATATTAAATATTAATATAATTAGTTATTAAATATAGCTATTACAAGCATGGAGTTTGGAATATGCATCTATTACAACTAATAAAATGAAAAGTTGTAAAATATGTTTATTACAACTTTAGGGAAGCGACTGCTGTAAAATACCTTTATTACAACTGTGCTTTTCCCATAGTAGTAAAATTAAAGTTGTAATATAGTGTTTTTGTTGTAGTGATAGGCAATGATCTGGCGCTTTTTAGTACACCATTAAAACTTTCGGATGTGTTGGTTGTCATAACATGCAAGCGGCCACCGTCAACTCTGCACAGTGCCCAGTTTTCTTCTGAATTCCCTAGGCTTCGTTTAGTCCAGTTATACGCCTCCTACTTAGTTGCCTTGATTTCTTCTCTAAGTTTAGTGTACTCAACCACTTCTGAAGCACATGCAGCAGCATAAAACAATCATGTTAGTCGCTTGTCTCGATGACTTGCAGCTTGAAAATTTACTTTAAGATGCCTTGCACAGAACCTATGTTTGTGCGGCTCTTGCTGTCTATCCTGCAAATTGGGATCCCTTTCATTCTGTCAAATATAAAGGTAATGCGTCGATTTTGTACACTATAAATGAATTCATGCATGCATGAAAAGAACCAGACCCAACTATCATATGATTCAGATTCGACCACTCCACAAGCCAATGAGAAAAGGCAGTCGTCGGCTTCTACAGCAGTAGCAACAAGCGGTGTTCCCTTGTACTTACCATACAAATGTGTCCCCTCAATACAGAGCACAGGACAACAGTGTACACAACCTGCAATGGAAGGACCAAATGCCCAAAAAGCACGCTCAAATACCCTAACATCATCGTGTGATATATTTCCTAGTGAACCTGGATTGCTTCTTTTTATTTCCTCAAAATATTGAGGCAAATACGAATACAATTCTGCCCAGCCACCATACTGTTTTTCAATGCTTTATTCAACATTCGCCAAGCTTTCATGTAACTAATTTTGATGAAGAGTTGGTCATCGACAAGCACTTGCACCGTACCAGCTGAGATATTCGAATCGGCCTCCACAAAAGATATGATTTTGGATACAAGAAATCCAGAAGTGGCTTGCTTGTGATTGGAATTAATCGTGAGGTTGACATAGTTATGTTCATGAGGTAGCTTTCTGATTTCCCACCATCCAGTTTGTGATTTCTTTGACACTATAACATGTATTCGCTATGGACAAGTAGCATCAACATTACCTATATTGGTATATATTGTTTTATTCGACTTGATTGGCTTGTACGAAAAAACGTGCAAAATAGACCACTCCGTAATTTGGTGGAGAAACTGTTCTTTACATTGGAATACCATCCCAACATCAAAATCATTTTATATGCAAGCCACCGAGAATTTTTCACCAGAAAACTCTAGATTAGCCAATACAGATCTAGCCATCATTTGAGCCATGCGGAGATCATCGTCCATTGGTACTTCCATTTGAACCTCAACACCATCTTCTTCGGGATCTTCCGTGTTTGGAAAGTCATATTCCAGCGGTTCATTGTTGACTTTCGTCCAACATGTATCATCAACAGTTGTTGGCAACCACCATGCTATCAATATAGTCAGTCTGTTGTAAAGGACCCACACCCCAGTCTAATTCGGGTTCTTCAGTCAATTTGTTGAAAACGCATTTTAGTTACATCTTACAGTTCAACAAGTAGTTAGCAAACTAACATTACACCAAATAAGAAAATTGAAACATATAATACTTTTTACTGAAAACAATTTTTTTTGTTTCTAGGCTTGAAACATTAACTTAGTGTTTCTATATCTAGCAAAGTGTTTCCATTATTTTTATTATATTTAAAAATATAATTTTACATGTAAAATATGAACTCTTGGACAGCCCATATAATCGTTCCATGATCAAAATTTCATTCCATCCTCTTCGGCCCGTGAAAAGAGAAATTAGGCCGCGTCCATTTTTCATTTTCCCAAACCCTTCTTCATGCGATTTTTTCAGATCTCCCATTCCGACTCTCACCGCTTTTAATAATCGAGTGTTCTGTGTTTTCAAATCAGTCTCCGAAGGTGTGTCCTTGTATATTGTTGTGTATTAAATTTTGATTTGTTAATTATTAATTTTGTTTGATGCGTTCTGAAATCAAACAAATTTGGTTGATGTACTGAATGAGTAAAAATAGAATTGCGTTTTATTTGTGTTTTCTAGGCCTAGATTTTCTTATGGTTGATTGTTAATTTATAGAGAAAGGGATGCTTTTTTTGTTTGTGTTCAAGAACGTAGCGATCAGTGCTGGTGTAGCTTTAGGCGATAAATAACGACTAGTGTTGGAGCAGCTGTTGGCATGGTAGATTTTGGGTAGAGAAAATTGTGTAGAGCCGAGCTTAATTCTTTCCTTCATCGTTTGAATGAGTTATCTCTTTAATTCATGACTATTTCTATATCCCACTAGTTATATAATTTTCCTAATTAATGTTTGAATTATTTGGTTAAATAAATTGAAGTAGATAATTGATTGAATAAATTGATTTTGATAGGTAGGTTCTGGGTTCTTTTTGGGTTATTAGGTAGATTGGTTCTGGAATTGGTTGGATGTGTTAGTTTCCTAATAGAACTCTGTCTGGTTGTGAGCTTAACTAAACATTTTTGCATGTTGATGTGTTTATTTTATTAATAGTTGCCAAACATTTTCTTACTACATCTCTTTCTTTAGCTGACGTATTTTTTAATATATATTTCATGCAGGGAGAGATGTTATTGCACTACGCCATAGATGGCCTACCACAACGAAAATCCATGGTGTTGCTAGCTACAATGTTGTCATTGCTATGCTATTTTTTGTCTATTGCAACACATGTTTTAATTTGTTAGCATAGATATCAACATGTGTTGCAGTAGCCATAGATATATTCAAATTAAAAAAATTTAATAAAGTTAGTAATCCGTGTGACTCTAATCTAACGGCCTATGTTATCAATCTGTGTCAATGTGATTTTCCTTCACCGCCACACCTTCTTTGCCACAAAATTTCATTTTCCCGCTGAAACATAATTCATGCCATCTTCCCCGCCAATTTTCCAAATCAAAACAAATCCTCAGATTCATGACTGCAAACCCTACTCCAATTGATTTCAATCCTACCCCAAACCTTAACCCTACCCTAATCCAATCGATTTCAATCCTACCCCAAACCCGACTCAAAATCCGATCCATCCCCCTTTCGCCTCTGCACCGCCTCACAACTCTCCAGGCCAACACCGTCAATCTGAATACCTAAATTACCCTCCGAACACGTACCCTAATTACATCGCTCCACCATTCCTCCTCTCCCCGAGCCCCAATTCCCTCGCGGTCTGTATTACTCCTACGATTACAATCCGTACGGTGCTAAAGGCACTGGAGAATTTTGTGGCGGTTCTGGGCATAAGACTTCAATCAAACAGAATTACAGATCTACAAAGATGCTGCTTCCACACGACTGTAGAAGGGTAATTCCCAAAAATCGCCCCCACGGTAGATTATTCTACATAAGAACTCGAAATTGGTTTCCATAATATTGGATTTGGATGTTTTCTTCGCTATCTTGCTGACACAGATACAAGATTCGAATTTTATCCTGGGCTTACTACGTCCAATACTATTGTTTTCATAGTTATTTTACATAGGGATTTATCAAGATTAAAAGCCGATTTAACCAACATATTCCAAACACAATTTCTACATCTGCTGGTTAACTCATGTCCCTTTGATGGATTGATAATCAGTATGTGGAAAATTGGGAGATGCGTTTGGTTTTCTATCAGTTGAATTATTCAAGTTCTGCCTCACAAATCATGATAATTGTGGAGAAAGTGTTGAAGGATAGTTCACATAGTTTATGCTACATAAATTGTGGGGTTGTGCGTGTGTGTGTGTTTGTGTGTATGAATTATGATTATTGTGGTGCAGTGGCGGAGCTAGAAAAATATACTGGGGTGGTTATTCTTTTCCATAAGTTCCATCGTTATAAAAATCTTACTTTCAGGTAATGGAATTTTGTGATGTTGAAAGCATGCTATTGTTATTGAATTATTGTTGTGCATGCTTACTGGAATTTTCCATAAGGCTTATTATTGTGCATGCTTACTGTAATTTTCCATATGGCTTACTGAACATACTCATATGTATAGACGAGTTATTGTTGAGCTGTATTCCTTTAAGTTTGCAGTTATATCTCTTTTGGAAAGCAGTTAAGTAGCAGATAAAATAATACAAAAAAGATTGGTCAAGTCCATGATTTTAGTCAAAATTATGGGTTGGTGATTGTTTTGTTTACAATTAGTAGCAGAAAACATAAAACAAAAAGGTAAATGATACCAGTGGTAAAGGTGGTGTAATGTGGTGTACTGATGTAGTGTACTAATGTAATCTAGCATAGAGATCATGCCATGTGTTTGAATTTTGAACCCAATTTATATATTTTCAACAGAATTTCACATTCATTCTGCTTTATATCGCAATTCATAGCACAACAAACATTTCTTCCCTTAAATTTAGGTTCTACAATGTCTAGTTCATTGGAATCAAGGACACTTTAATTTATAATGATGTACTGTGAATGTGGACTAGATAGGTTATCAACAGCAGCTAGTTTCAGGAGTGAAACTTGGTGGTGTCCGATGCAAATCTAGTGGTACTCCAATGCAAAATCATTGTCTTAATGGTCAGCATCCCTAGCTCCTAGTTAGAAGATGTTCTACAAATCTTAAAAGGTAGGGATGGAGCATGTCTTGCGGTAAAGATCGTATTTAGTATTTTCTTTAACTTATATCGAGTTACCATGTTTGGTTGTTTATTTATTTCAGTAATCTTTGTTTTATCTTGTAGGGATTGATAAAGAGGGAAAACACCATTAACATTGGTTTGCATGAGGCCTAATTCGATCAATATTACTAAAATGAGCTGGGTGCTAATGTCAGTGCTTATAGACATGGTAATTATGCTTTAACTAGTTTTTTTCCTCATTTGTTATTAATAGATTTTTGATTCGTATTTTTAATTATACATGTTCATGTTTAGCTTAAGTTGATTACCTTTATAGTTAAGAGATGTGAGACTATGATTCTCTTATCAAGAATTTGGTCTACACTTATAACACCTGCAAATTGTTCTGCCAAATGTTAATGTTACAAAAATTTAGCAAAATACTGAAGATTTTGTTATGCATTTACCCTGCATTTGTATAGTACTTCACTTTCTTAGAACTAAAATACTGAAGACTCAGTTAGAGTCTGCACCACTGAGCTCTCTTTCAATGCAACTTCCTCAAACAGCTTCTTCTCCTTGAGCGCAAATGCATACTTTGCTACTATAATCAGAATGATGATCATGCTCTTTTAGGTAATATTAGATTTGATGAATGTGTATATCTGTAACTAAAGACCACTTGACAGCTAGTACGCCTTTTTGTTTACCACTGGTATCAGTCTTGGACTATTTTACTATATGACTTGTTCACATCAGTACACCACATTACATAATTATGCGTTGGTGATTGTTCTGCTCTTTTGAAAATGTGAGCTGCTATATGAGTAATAGCCTTTTGCTTTACCTGAGTAATAGCGTTTTTGTTTTCATTCTAGTGCATCTTTTCCAAATGGTGACGTAGCACTGGGGTCTACACTTGTTGTTTTGAAGGAGCAAAAGACAGGGATAACTTAAGTAGGCAAATGGTATGACAGTATTATGATAATTTGCATTAATCATTTTCTTGTATTTTTTCTTGCTTATGGATGTATGTGTGAGTTTGTATATAAGTGAACCGAGTGATAATGTAGTGAGGAATGTATTTAAATATGAATGATTGTGTAATATACCAGTAAATATTGAAATAAAATATTTATTTAAATAAAATACTATGTTATAATAATATTTATTATAATATTATGAAATTTTGATTAATAGCAGTTGAGGTATAACTACTTTTTAACAGTTGTAAAACAAAATTTAACAACTGCTAAAAATAGTTGTAAAAAAGGTTGACTTTATATGATTGCAGATATAACTAGTGGTGTTTGCCAGTTGTAATAGACACATTACAACTGTTTCTGGCAGTTGTGAAAGGGTATATTTTGTTATAGTGGTACATGTGGCAACACCAATGCTGATGTTACCATAGGGTCGCAAAGGTGTTGCCTTTAACTCAAGGCAACGCGGCAAAAGGTAACCCCAAAAAAGTGTTACCACATATCATTTTTTGCCTATTGCAACACTTTTTGGCACATACTGCGTCACTTCTTTGGGATTGCCGTAGGCCATCCATGGCATAGTGTTGGACTTCCAGAAACATTGTCTGGTAAAATAGGTACATTTGTTCTTCCAATCATACAAGCATTTGCACTCCTTGAGAAGCCACAAGCTGTTTTTGCTTGTGTATTAACACCTATTAGGAATTTCAACTATTTGGGAATAAGTTACTTATACATAGAAGAGTAAGCATCACCAAGCATATAACCTAGTATTTTAAAACAGTGCTGAGAATTTGGTTTTTGTGCATAACTTTACCATTTTGGTCGAACACTCTTAATGAATCTTAAATTAATAATAATCGAAGCACAATAAAGAGTTCATTTTAGTTTATGAAGCGTAAGATACTGACTCAAATTCATGCAAATTTTAATTATTTTGAACTATATTTTGATCAAGGTGTGTTTATTTCAGGGAAATAGCTCTTCAAATTTCTGACGAGTTTAAAGCTATAGGCACAAACCACAAACTGAAATGATGTTCACGTTTTTAACTTGAATTAAAATTAGTTAGTTCTACTTATGAATGATGCCCCGAGCTAATCAAATAGATGGTAAGATGTAAGATATAAACTAGTCAAATAAGTACCATATGTAATAGGCATGAACAAAATTGTAGATAGTGGACAATATTAGAAATTTGAAGTACCATATGTAGCTTTAAAATTAACTGGTAGTATGCATGATATTCAATAAAGAGGTGCATCTAGGAAATTCCAACAAAATGCTAAAACAAAGTCAGCAGCGTATTCAATTCCATATTATATTATAAATTCAATTAACGACAGATGTTTATGTGTTTGAGTGTTTCCAGTGTGAGAAAAAATGTTTTCGAGCAGTTGCAGAAATACATTGGGACAGAAAATGAAATGGAATTAGGTTTATCATGGTCGGTTTATTATTGTTTTTGAGATCATACATCTTAACATGATTTCAGCATGCCTAAGCAGGCCGAAAGCAACTCAAAGATTGTGGTTGCTCTTACGATGATGGATGAATGCTTCTGTCCTTTTATATTAAAAGAATTTGTAATTGAATATGTTGAGATTTCTGTTTTGATTTGTATTTGAGGATGAAATGGCTGAATGGAGAAACTGAATGATGGATGATTTTATTCAATACAGATAAGTTTACATAGACACACATATATAGTTACATATGTAACGTTTGTACAGCTAATCTTATGTTTATCCTTGTTGTGGCCCAGATGGCTTTTGGGCCTTGATCCAGCAGCTGATCCAACTGCAGAAGATATATGCCTAACCGCTGAACTGATTACAGTATCCTTCATTTTATAACACCCCCCCCCCCGCAAATCAATACTAGGGTTAGGGTAAAAACTGTCGGCTTCTCCAGCGATTCTCCAAATCCATCTTTGATTTTCCTCTTCCAGCTTTAATTTGTGCTGATTTTACTTCATCTGTCCCTTTGGCACACGTAATCCCTCTCGTTGATGCTTTGTCGGGTTTCTCAGCTTCTCCAGTGATTCTTCAAACACTTCCAGTGTTGATTTGTGCTGACTTCACTTCATCTATGCCTCTGGTACGTGTAATCCTTCTTATTGATGCTTTGTCGAGTGTTGTTTTGATTCTATTTTGTGCGTTGTTTTCAAAGGTTTCTATTTTCCTTACAGATTGTGAGTATGGCCTTGAATCCTGAGTTTTCTTGTCTTGCTTTACTGCTGTGCTTCTGGTGTCCTCGACTCTTAGCAATTCTCTGAATTTAATGAAGTTTGTTGATGACAGTGGTTTGGTGAGGGTGTCGGCTCGCTGGTAAGTCGCAGGTATGTGTCTAACTTCTATATTTCCTTTAGTGACTTGTTCTCTGACAAAGTAGAGATCTATCTCGACATGCTTGGTTCTGGAATGTAGTATAGGATTTTTAGTCATGTGCACAGCGCTTAGGTTATCACACCACAGTATTGATTTGTCTTGCTTGACCTTTAGTTCTGAAAGTAGTGACCTTATCCACATCATTTCTGCTGTAGCATTGGCTGTGCTTCTGTATTCAGCTTCAGTGCTGGATTTGGAGACTGTCAATTGCTTCTTTGAACACCATGACACAATATTTTCTCCCATGTAAATGCAGTATCCTGTTGTTGATTTCCTATCATCTGGGTCAGATGCCCAGTCTGCATCAGCATATCCTGTGATGTTATAGTTGTTGCATGCCTTAAAAGTGAGACCATAATTCACAGTTGCTTTTAGATATCTCAATATCCTTTTTACTGCTCTCCAGTGTGTGTCTAAGGGTTCCTGCATTAATTGACACACTTTGTTAACACTGTATGATATATCAGGTCTTGTAATTGTTGCATATTGTAATGCACCAACTACACTTCTATACTGTTTCATATTATCTATGGGTTCTCCCCTGTATTTGGATAAGGCTTGACTGCAAATCATTGGTGTAGGTTGACCCTTTGCTTCATACATTTGTGTTTTCTCCAGTATTTCACTAATGTATTTCCTTTGGGATAAAGTGATTTCTGTTTGTGATTTTGAGTTTACTTCAATCCCCAGGAAGTAGTTCAGCTCCCCTAGGTCTTTGACTGAAAATTGCCTGTCTAGGTATTGCACCAGTGTGTTGACTTCTGAGCTATTATTACCTGTAATAATTAAGTCATCAACATAAATAAGAATATATATGATGTAATTATCATTTGCCTTAATGAATAGTGAATTATCAGATTTAGTGGGCTGAAACCCCATTTTACTTAGGGTAGATTTCAGCTTGTCAAACCAAACTCTTGGAGCCTGTTTAAGACCATAAATAGCTTTGTGTAGTTTGCACACAAGATTGGTGTTTTGAATATATCCCTGAGGTTGCTCCATATAAACATCCTCTTCAAGAACACCATTAAGAAATGCATTATTTACATCAAGTTGCCTGAGTTTCCATCCTCTGCTGATTGCAATAGTTAGTATCACTCTTATTGTTGTTGGTTTGACTACAGGAGAAAAAGTCTCCTTGTAGTCAAATTCTTGTAGTTGGGTGAACCCTTTTGCCACCAGTCTTGCTTTGTATCTGTCAATTGATCCATCAGGCTTTCTTTTAAGTCTATATGTCCATTTGCAACCTATAATGTTTTTATCTTGTGGTGGTTCAACTAATTTCCATGTTTGATTTCTTATAAGAGCTTGATATTCCTCGTTCATAGCCTTAACCCAGTTGTTATCAGCTTTTGCCTGTTCATAGTTGCAAGGTTCACTTTGATCAGTGACAGCAATGTATGTTTTGGGCTTAAAAATTCCACTTTTGGCCCTTGTTATCATTGGATGTGTGGGTTTTGGTTGCTCTTGAGTGTCAGGTTGTATCTCAGCATCTGCTTCTTAATTATTGTTACTCTGTTCTTCAACATGTTCACTATTGTTGTTATCTTCATTATGGTATGGAACAGGTGACATGCTGCGTTGACTTGATGTTTGAACAGTACCACTGCCATGTGATGCTGTTTCTTCATATGTTTTCTCAGTTTCACCTGCACTTAAGGAGTCTGTATATACAGGTATGGGTGGAATAGATATGCTAGCATCATGCAATTTCTTAGTAGTTTTGATAGTAATATCATGATATGGAAAAATTTTCTCGTTGAACATAACATGTCTGCTAATATACACATGTCCATTTTCATCTAAGCACTTGTATCCTTTCTGATTATCAGCATATCCTATAAAGGTACATGGTTTAGACCTGTAATCAAACTTATGCCTATTATAGGGTCTTAAATAAGGGTAGCATAAGCATCCAAAAGATTTTAAGAAATTATAATCAGGCTTTAGTTTAAAGAGTTTTTGAAATGGACTGATTCCATTAATTATCTTTGTTGGTAACCTATTTATCAAATAAACAGCAGTTTTAAAAGAATCAGGCCAAAATTTCAGTGGTAGTTTAGCTTGAGCTAATAAAGTCAAACCTATTTCAACAATGTGTCTGTGCTTCCTTTCAACTAACCCATTCCGCTCAGAGGTGTGTGGGCAGGTAATTCTAAGAATGATTCCCCTTTTATGAAAGTAGTCTTTTAATGGTTTATATTCTGTGCCACCATCAGACTGTAATACTTTTAATTAAGAATTAGTTTGCTTTTCAGCTTGAGTAATAAAATGCATCACAACATTACTAGTATCAGATTTTGATTTTAGTAAATAAATCCAAGTAAACCTGCTGTATGCATCCACAAATGATACATAATAGTTGTACCCATAATCTGAGTTAATAGGTGCTGGACCCCATAGGTCAGTGGCAACTAGTTCTAATGGTTTAGTGTACTCAGTAGTTGAACTGATGAATGGTAGCTTATGACATTTACCCATTTGACAATATGTGCACAGGTAGGGTAAGGAAATATCATTGCACTTAATATTGTTCTCTACAATAACTTGCTTAGTAATCTTACTACTTGGATGACCTAGCTTGTTGTGCCATATATCAAATACACTCATCTCTTTTTCAGAGACACTAGTACTAAGATTACATTTCAGTTCTCTTCTTTCATTATTGCTGCAGGGTCTTTGATTGAACTTGTATAAACCATTGACTTTTCATTGCCCTGCAACGAAATTTTATTTGTCAGTATGTCCTTGATTAAACAGTGTTTAGGATAGAATTCAAAATATACTTTATTATCCTGAGCAAACTGTGATACACTTAGTAGATTCTTCTTTATGTCTGGTACTCTTAATAAATTTCTTAGCAATAAGTGTTTATTACCATTTAACACAGCAAAACCAGTGTGAGTTATGCAAATAGACTTACCATTTCCCATAGAAACAGACTGATTACCTCTGTATTCCCTGCATCCTAGGTTTAGGTTTTCTAGATTATTTGTTAGATGGTTTGTTGCTCCAGAGTCTGGGTACCAGCTTTCATCACTTATGTGTTCAGACCTTGCTGTTTCATCTCCACTTGCTGTTCTTACCTCGCTTTGACTAGTTTGATCATTCTTTATTTGAGCAACATTCACATTTGCGTTGTTTCTAGGTTGATTGGGTGCATAGTTTTGGTTGAATCTAAAGTAACATTTGAGTGCAGTATGTCCAATCTTTCCACAAATTTGACATTTAGGCCTGTTTGAGTTGTTATTCCTGCCCCTGCCTCTTCCTCTATTGTTGAATCCTCCTCTTTGTGGGTTTTGTCCAGATCTTTGATCTCTATTTTCAAAACTATTTGCATAGTTTATGGATAAATCTGTTTCTTGAATCTTCTTGCTTTCAAGTCTTGCCTCATGAGATAATAGGATGGAGTGAACCTCTTCAAGAGGTGGTGTAACTCTCTGTGATGAGATAATTGCCTCAACAGCTTCATAATCATTGCTCAAACCATTCAAGATATTCAATACTTGTTCAGATTCTGTTACTTTCTGTCCTGCAGCTTCAAGCTGATCACTTAAGGTCTTCATCTTTGAGAGGTATTCTCTCATTGTACTGTTACCTTTTCTTGCATTTTGAATTTGTCTTCTGTAATGCATTATCTTTGCAGCGGATTGAGCATTAAAATTTCTTTCAACATTAACCCAGATTTCATTTGAGGTTTTACAACCAACAACTTGTGAAATTAGACTGTCACTAATGGATGACAGCAACCAAGAACTGATTAGTCTATCCTGTCTATGATACTTTACATATTCTTCATTGGGTATCACTCTGTTTTCTTTATCAGTAACATAAGCAGATGGAACTGCGAGTGTACCATAGATATATCCTTCTAGACCATAACCTTGAATTGCCGTTTCTATCTGATATTTCCAATTCAAGTAGTTTGTTTCATCAAGTTTTATTGAAATTAACTGCGTTTGAGGACTAATAGAGGTTTTGACCAATTGATCTACAGGAGATGGAATAACAGGAGAATTTATGGGTAGAATTAGAGATGAGGCAGTTTCAGTGGTGGATTTGTCACCCATGATGACAAAGATGATACAAGAAATGAAAGAACTGAGAGCAGTACTTACAGAAATGAATTCAGAATGCCAAGATCAAGATTGCAATTCAATTGTAATTTGCAATCAGAAGAGAGATTAATCTTACTGGTATAGCAGCCCTTTGAATTGCTTTCTTGAATTTTCAGGTGATCTGATTTTGTTTTTCTTGATGCTCTAAATCTGATCTGCTTCAAGAAAGTTGATTGTTAGAATTAGATGCAGCCTGCAACAATTGCTTGGCAGGGATTGAATTTTGTAGCAGCCAGTTGAAATAAACTTGGCGAGGCTCGAATTCGATGCAGCCAGTGATGGATGCGTGGCGTGGCACTGATCTTGACGATCACAACAACTCTCAAGTGATAAGTTTATCAACTTTGATGAGAGGGATCCCCAAATGATGATAATACTCTGATGGGGATACACTACGCCATAGATGGCCTACGGCAACCCCAGAGAAATGACGCAGTAGGTGCCAAAAAGTGTTGCTATAGGCAAAAAATGATCTGTGGCAACACTTTTTTGGGGTTGCCTTTTGCCGCGTTGCCTTAGAGTCAAAGGCAACACATTTGCGACCCTGTGGTAACATCAGTACAAATGTTGCTATAGGTACTACTACAACAAAAAAAGACCCTTTCACAACTGCAAAAAATAGTTGTAATATGTCAGTTACAGCTGGCAAATATAATAAAGTCAACCTTTTTTACAACTGTTTCTAGCAGTTGTTAAAATTTGTTTTATAACTGCTAAAATAATTGTACCTCAAATGTTATTAATCAAAGATTTCATAATATTATAATAAATATTATTATAACATAGTATTTTATTCAAATAAATATTTTATTTCAACATTTCAAATGGTACAAATTTTTTGACTCCACTATTGTACATTCACTCGTATATTACATAATCATTCATATTTACATACATTCCTCACTACATTGTCACTCGATTCACTCATTCTTAAACCTAAAATACCAATCATTCGAAGTACAAAGTGTAATTCCAGTAAGTTTTAACTCTACAACAAATCAGTTCATTATTTGTACATGACTTACAAGTGTAACCAGATGAAAGCCTCAATCGCCGACATGGAGACTTTTTCAGTCAGCAACAATTAGCAAAGTCAATTGGTTGACTTGGTGAACTTGAACTGAACTTGAACATATCATCATGTAGAACTGAAATTAAAACACAAGAAAGCAAGAAATGAATATTGAGGATTAAAGTCCAAACGAGGATCAATATTATCGAGTCCCTCGATCGTATGCTTAGATTCAATAAAAAAGACAATATTATATTTATATTAGAGTTATGTACCGATTAAGAATGTAAAATCTGAAAAAAATCCAATCAGGTTATTATTGTACTACATTCAACGTTATGTATTGAACAAGCAGTGTGACCTTAATTTATATAAAAAAACTTGAGATGCAACCAATGCTAACCTCACACCATTCCCCCACCAAGACAGAAAGCATATTTGTATTACCATTCTCTACTCCATCATTAAATATCAATCTTCTAACGCTACTCATTCCTCTTTCTCAACAGCAAATTGAGAAAAAAGGAGGAAATAATAAACATGCCTCATGAGTTAATGGACTCCACAAAACCAATAAAACTAGAAAGCTATAATACCTACATCCTGTGAGTAAACAATGCAAAAGCAGCATCTGCATCCACAAACATTGAACCACCATCCACAAACAATGCAAAAACAGCATCTGCAAAACTAGAATGCCTCCTCGTCCTCCTTTTCACAGTCAACATAACATCTAACCCCCTCCAACCACCATCTCCGAGTCTCATAGAAGCCTCTTCTTATCCTCTGTCACAAACACTGAACCAAATGAAAGAAATTGGCCAGGACCTCTGCATTGCCTCATAATGGTGAAATGTCAGTGCTCATTACTAGTTATTATGAATATGACACTGTAATTAAAGCAATGAGACAAATGCACTTACATTAAAATACTATAATATTGTATCACTATCATTTGAACAGAACAAACTTGTACTTTCTTCCACTTGAACAGAACAAAATGAACACAAATAAGTGCCATACCTGCAAAATATAGTATTCTAGGGAGTGTCCCATTCATATTTCTGGTTAGCCTTTCATTTTCCTTTCTTTCCAATTCTAGGCTAAACTTTTAGTTAAAACATTTGGAATTATGCTTTGTTGGAGCACAACTTACGAGTTATGCATGCTTACCAAATCAATGCTGTAATTTCATTAAAAAAATAGAAATAATAAGCTTAATTGCAGCTTTACACTAGTATATGAAAAAAAAGTAAAAGACAAAAAATATGTACCCTTAAATGACCTCTCTCATGGAAGAGCCATTTATAGATCTTGCAAACTGCTCGCTGATGGAATTTCAAAGCTCATGATGTTAACCTTTCAAGCATCACGACTATCATGGTGCATGTCTTCATTTCAGTTGGCTCAATTCTAAATACAATTTCAAACATCAGCATTACAGTACTAAACCTCAATAAATCACTGTTAATTTGAGATCTTTACATCAAAGCTCAAACTAAAAGCTACACATTTGTTTATTGGCAAAACGGCTAAACCATATACTGATATACTGACATACAAACCGAAATACAATTTAATTTGGTGCTTAAAATAAAAAAATCCAGTTATTAAAAACCGAAAACAGTAACGCGGTGCTCACCTGAGGCTGAATGGATGATTCGCGGAAAATGAAATTGCTTTGCCGGTGACAGTGCCAACCATGTGGTGCTTTTTCTGGTCGCCACCCTAAGAATAAATGGAACGAAGGAGAGGAAGGCGGATGGGAAAATTGATAGGTGGATAACAGATCTGGTGATAAACGCGAGATTTGGGGGTTTAAGAGGTGGAAAAGCAGCTGAACCACCTAAAACGACGAAAGCTAAGTGAGGTCAAAACCCTAGTTTTTGGCTTCAGAAAATACGTAGAGATTAGAAGTCGCCGATTGAGGGGAACGCGGATTGAGGAGAAAGAGGAAGAACTGAAGTCACGGAGCAATTTTTGATTCTCCAAAGAACATTTGAAAGTTTGGATATTAAAATTGGCAATTTGGGGAAAAATGAAAATGAAAAGGAAGCGCAAGTATCAAAATGTTAGCGGGAAAAATGAAAATGAAAAGGAAGCGCGAGTATGAAAATGTTAGGGGAAACCGGGGAAGAGTAGAAAATAGGGATCGACGGTTCAGATTTTGTTTTAACAAATGATGTGGATTGCTGAGGTGTAACCTTTTTTCTATTTTTTTTTTAATTAGAATATACCTGTAGCTAACGCAACAAAATTTATATCTATGCTAACACATTTAACGGTGCGTTGCAATAGATAAAAATTAGTATAGCTGGGGCAACATTTTAGTTGGCAACACCTTGGGTTTTCGTTGTAGTAGGCCATCTATGGCGTAGTGATACTAATATAATTCTTAAATGTTTTTCAAGAGCAAATTTTGCTGTTAAGCCTTTGCTCTGATACCATAAAAGAATTTGTAATTGAATATGTTGAGATTTCTGTTTTGATTTGTATTTGAGGATGAAATGGCTGAATGGAGAAACTGAATGATGGATGATTTTATTCAATACAGATAAGTTTACATAGACATATGTATATAGTTACATATGTAACGTTTGTACAGCTAATCTTATGTTTATCCTTGTTGTGGCCCAGATGGCTTTTGGGCCTTGATCCAGCAGCTGATCCAACTGCAGAAGATATATGCCTAACCGCTGAACTGATTACAGTATCCTTCATTTTATTATATATGTCATAGAATTGGCATTAATCTAATCCACAGTGTTGTTCACAACCGTAGGTAATGAATGTAACCTTTACAGTTTTGCATTTTAGTGAATTAGGTTAATGTTACTTCTGATACCATTTATTTGTTCCTAAGATGCAAATTTGTTCCTGTCTTTCACTTTTTACCTCTTTTTTGGTAAAAAAATTATACATATATAGTCTTTATTTACTTGAGTACAAGTATTCAAATGTGGAAACAGAGATCATGTGATGCATGTTACTGTATAAGGACCATAATAACAAAATTTGGATTCTACCATTATAAGGCACACATAGGTTTAGAGGGTTAAATGAAAACAACTACTTGAAAAACCAAATTTCAATTTCCTAGGCTTGGGATGCAACAGCTTTTAAGTTTTCTTTCTAAACACCTTAATGTAGCAACTTGGTACTTAAGTCTATGAATAACTGGAAGTATCCAAGGTTCTGTCTCAATAAGTGTTTCCAGCAGTGAGTAACATCACATAGTCCACATCACTCTGGAAAAGCCTAGCAAGGCAACAGGCACGTAGGGAGCAAGCAGTCTTAACTTGTAGCTCCACCCAAACCTGGCTATTGTACATTTTCTATCAATGGCATAGGCAAGTATTTTTTGTATCCATTGATTCTTTACCAAAGCATTAGTACTAGTTCTGCTATTATACTTTTCTCGGCCAGACACAACAAAAGCAAGACAACCTGAAGCATTATGCATTAAAAAAATAGTCAGTGCCTTTATAGTTTCAAAATTGGGTCATTTTGCGGTTTCTAACTTGGAATAAAGGAACACCACATGTCTATAAATTGGGCAGTATATTTTAGCACCATGTACAAGTTATGCAATCAATCAATGCATGGGAAGCTAAGCTCAACTATATTTAATGTTGTTCTGATGAACTTTCAGGTACAAAAATTGATCAGAGGGAAGCACCAAGTTACTATATTGGAAATTACCTAGAAGACAATTCAGTTTTTGGAATAATTTCTTGGAGATCAATTCTTCCTCTTGGATTTGACCATATGTTCACATCTCCTATATTTCTAGGCATGTTAATTTTACTAGCAGCCTCACTTATGGCATGTACATACACTACTCAAATCCTTATTGTGAAAATTGCTAGGCGCTAAATTTCTTTTATTCATAGTTTCAATATGAGTGGTTGAATTGTTTCATTCTGACTATAGCGTTTTTGCTTGCTTTCATCATGTTAAAGATGCTCCTTCAAATATTCAGCTGATGCCATACACATGCAGGAGTTTGTTGGGGTTTTGTGCGCAGCGGAAGTTTTGATAAAACACCCAAAAACAAAATGAATCTTTTTCACCCAATCACTTGAAGATGAATGTGATTGAATAACAAATAACAACACAAAAAATATCGAAAATATGAACACACGATATTCCACCCAACCACCCTCTTTATTGATTCACCAAATTATTGTTTACAACCGATCTCAACTATCGTTAAACAAACACAACTTGAATCAATAACCTTATTGAGAAATAGGTAGAGAATATCTAATGTCTAAACAATTTGAGGAGAAAGATAATGAAGAACAATGACAAATTTTTCACCACCTAATGAAGATATCATGTATGCCTTTTATAGAGTAACTTGTCACCCAAATTATCCTCATATATCTCAAATATATCTATTTGGATAAGCACCAAATAATCCTTGTCTTCATTTTCAAATATCCCACAAAAGTAGCAACAAATATCTCCATCAAAAATGGATCCACATAGAAAATTTGTTGCCTACAATTTTGTGATTTGCGTATCACAAATCTCAACAGAGTTTTCAGACTCTCTTCCGAAAGTGTCTATTCAAGGTTTGGGCATTATTTTGATGGGTGCCGGATATGAGGTACAATTTGACTATTTTTCTTGAATTTGTTTTCGTTTCATGTGGTACTAGGATTAATCCAGACCTATGTACAGAGAGTAGAAGCAATCCTGCATGCAATTTCAATCCTTAGTATAGTATCTTAATAAATAACATATAAAGAGAGGAATTATTACTGTGAATATGATAACCTTTTTCTCAAACTGCACATATAACATACTATGTCGATTATCTTCCGATCTATAATGAGTTAAGGTGTTATTTAGAGGTGCAATGGTAAAATTTCAACGATGGTAGTAAATTCCTCTACTAACCATTCAAAATATCCGTTGCATGTTCGTTTTATCTTACTCTAGGACTTTACAGACTGCATCGGGCTTTTCTGGATTAAAAAAAGATAAATAAACAAACAGTTCGCACACCTTTGTTTTGATTTATAAGCGGAACAATGATGCCAACGATATAATCTATAGGTATGAAGTTGTACAGGAAAGATCACATTGCGTCCAATCACAAAGTGGCCAATCACAAACCTTGCATGATATAAAAGACAATGATATAAAAGACAACATGACATGCAACGGTTTCAGCTGTACCCATGTACCCAGCCACTCACATCCCTCCAATATTCCATTTTTACAATTAAACCCCTCAACAGCAAAAGCGTTTACTTGCAAAAAGCAGAAATTAAAGATATATGGTTGGCTGAGGACAGTGGACACATCTAAAAACGGAACAGAAGAATTGGGGCCGAAAGCACCATACGTTTTTTAAGTCTGGTGCCTTTTAGAAGTTAATGAATAACATTGGCTATAAAGTGAATATTCATTCTTGTTCTTTTACATTTGCTTTAATGTCGACATTTCTTTTTTGATAAAACCACAACTACTTTCCATTAAAGAAGAACTCGGCGCTTTTAATGATGTGTATCTAATTTTAGGTATTTGTAAAAGGTCCATCGTTGTATGCATTCAAGGGGATGGCAGGTCGCTTTGCATTAATTAGAGTGCATTTAGCCATGCTTCTTGTTATGGCAGGTGGCACTGTTTGCTCTGCAGGTAGCTTTAAAGGCTCAGCTAATGTTCCACAAAGCCTTATGTTGTTAGTGACGTAATGAAGCCATATGGCTTTCTTTCAAATCCTCCTCAATCATTTAACACTGAAGTTCATGTCAACAGTTTCTACATGGATTATTATGAAAGTGGTGAGGTAAGTTATGCTATGCAAGTTCGTGTTGGCAATAAATTAATTGCAATAAATGTCATTATATATGGCCTTTGTTAATTGCAATATATATTGCTTAATTTGGATATTTGGAATTGAATTATTGATTGTGATAAATTCTAGAATAGACTTATGTAGAATAGATAAGAATGAAACATGTATAAAAAGACTATAGATTTGCAATGTATTGATCAATCAAAAAATTAAAAAAAAGAAACAAGCAACAAAATCTGTCTTCCTCTCCAATCAATATTCTAACAAAATTTCTTCGTCTTTCTCCTCAAAATTATTTTCTACAAATTGGTATCAGAGCTTGGTTGAAATCATGGGATTTCAATTTCTCTCAACTTTTATTCTCACAAAAGAAAATTTTAAAGAATGGAGTAATAAAAAGAAAGAGCAGTTAATCTCCGCCGGATTATGGGAGATCGTTGAAAATGGTTATGAATGGCAGAGTGACTGGAAAAGCATGTCAAAAGTAGAAAAGAAAGCATTTTTGGCATTGCAATGGAAGGATCATTGTGCTTGTGTTATAATGAGGGAGAACCTCGATGAAGTAGCGTCGGATTATATTTTTCTAGAAGATTCTGCAAAAGATTCATGGAAATTATTGAAAGATGTATATGCAAAGGATGACATAAAAATAATAGAAGAAGACAACTGCAGCGTTGAGGAAGAGAACGGGAAAAATATCGAGGAGGAGAGTGATGCTGAAGCTGAAGATGAGAATGTCACGAACAAAAATAAGAAAGTAGATGAACAGAGCAAGTCAGAAACGGATGATGTGGAGACGACGGACGTAGAAGAAAACAAAAGTGAAGTAAAAATGGATGTGGAAAGAGAAGACAGACGCGAGAATGAAAACATGGATTCCAGAATGACTGAAGTTGAAGACGCACAAATAGAGGACAATCCAGAAGACAAAGAAGATCAAATTACAAAGAAGGAGAAAGATATAAATGGAGAATCAAAAGAAGCTGAAGAAAAAGCATCTACAGAGTCAAAAGAGAGCGAAATGGATTCGAAGAATCAAAGAAAGAAGAAGAGAGAAAGAAAGCGGAAGAAGAGAAAGAAAAGAAGATTCCTGATGGAGATCAAGAAGAAGACGATAGCGAAGGCAACGGCGCAAAGGAGAAAACAGAGAAGAAAAAAGGGAAAGAAAAGAGGGACAACAATGAAGAAGATGAAGGCAAAGAGGCTGAGATGAAGAAAGAGAAGAATAGAGCGAAAGATAAGGACAAGAACGAAGAGAAAAATAAAGATGTCGAGGAAGAAGTAAAGCACAAGGATGTAGACGTTGATACAAAAAATAAGAAGGAAGAAAAAAATGACAGAGAAGAAATTATCACTAGGGAACTCAAAATTGAAGATGATTCAAAAAACGAGCAAGAGACTGAAAAAAGGGTAAAGAAGGTGAAGAAAGAGAAACAAAAGGATAAAAGCGAGAAAAAGAAGTCAGAGAGGAATCTTGTAGTTGAGAAGGGATTTGGTATCCCGTTGAAGGATACACCCAAAGAGGGTTACAGACTAGCACGGAAGAAGCTAAGTGAGCTTAAGTTGTTACATCAAGTTCTGTTTAAAAGGAAAGAGCAATTGTCAGTTGTTCGAAAATTTTCTATTGGCTATAGTAAACTTTATAAAAGCAAAAAGAAGACGTACGAATTTGCTTTGAAAAGTTCAAAGATGGATAACAAAGTCAATGCAATCAACAAATGTGTAATCATATCATTATTTTTCTTGCCAAAGCACGTGAGGTATAAATAAATCAAAATTGAGATGTTCTCAAAACAGGTGTTCAGATGATTGATATTTTGACAAAGGCACTCAACGCATAAGTCTTCAAAAGAAGTGCAGAAAGTTTGGGCAAAGGAAGCAAATTTAATTTAGAGGAGACATTGTTGGCAATAAATTAAATTGCAATAAATGTCATTATATATGGCCTTTGTTAATTGCAATATATATTGCCTAATTTGGATATTTGGTTATATTTGGAATTGAATTATTGATTGTGATAAATTCTAGAATAGACTTATCTAGAATGGATTTGAATGAAACATATATAAAAAGACTATAGATTTGCAATGTATTGATGAATCAAGAAATTAAGAAAAAACAAGCAATAAAATCTATCTTCCTCTCCAATCAATATTCTAACAAAATTTCTTCGTCTTTCTCCTCAAAAATATTTTCTACAGTTCGAACTATTTTTTCTTACTCTAAAAAATATGCTGAACAAAAACTGATTGTGTAAAAGTAATAATTGAGCAGTATTATGTTAAAAAAATGGTATAGGTAGCAGTGCTGTATTTTAGCATCCTGTTTGGTAATGTAGCTTACAAAATAATTCAATGCATTTGCAGGTGTCACAGTTTCACACAGACATCTCATTGCTTGATCTGAATGGGAAAGAAGTGATGAGGAAAACAACTAGTGTAAGTGATTCATTGCGATATTGTGGCTTTACAATTTACCAAACTGATTGGGGTTTCTCTGCACTGTAAGTTTCAAGAATGGCCAAGGTCCATTCATCTTAGTTATGGCTCCTTTGCAAACTAATGGTGATAAGAAACCCTACGGAACATTTTTACCTGTTGGAGATACCGATTCTTCCAGTGTGAGGGGAATGTAAGTCGATTTGTGCATTCTTACCAATATAGCAATTACTTTATGAATTTCAAAATTTAAGTTTGAGCCAGAGTTAAATCGTCAAGTCGTAGATTCAAAAAAGATATACTGTATTTTATGAACTATTATTTATGGTAGATAGAGGCATGAATTAAAACAGCGTTCTGTTTGGCTTTCAGATCAATGCTTGCACGTGATCTCCAATCGATAGTGTTGTATAACCAAGAGGGGAAATTTGTAGGAGTCCGAAGACCTGCTTCAAAACTCCCTATTGATATCGATGGTATAAAAACTGTGATCGAAGATGCAATTGGCAGCAGTGGACTCGATCTCATGGTGATCATCTACATCAGTCTTTGACATTGATATTGGCTTTGCTTGCTTGCATAGTTATTTTAATTCTCGTTTTTTACATCTTGAAACATAATGGCTTATTGTAATATATGTTGGAAGTTTTCCAAAACCTTTGTCAAATATGATCTCCTACGGAGGGCGGGTCCAGGGGTGGCAACCCCCCTAGGTGGGGGTGCGGGGGCAATGCTCCCGCTAACGGGGTTCGACTTGCCCGGTCAGGTCGCGGGGGTGCGGGGCAGCACCCTCGGCGGGGTCGGGGCAGCGCCCCGTCCGAAACGGTACATTTTGTGTACTGTTGAATTCGAATTCAACAGACAACGGTAACAACCGTTGGTAAAGGTCTCGACCATTCAAATTCAAAAGACACACCCGCAGACGAATAGATGCCTCGTCGTCTATATAATGCAGCGTTCCCTCATCACGATTTTTTTTCTCGAATTCCTCAATCATCTGCATCATCAAAATAACTTTAAGTGCATCTTCTGATCTGTGCAAGTAATCACAACTTGCATAGATATCCTCCATTGTATCCTAAAAGAAGGTTTTCAATCAACCCATTGTAATTTAGAAAGGGGAAAACATTCTTGAAAGACAACGAATCTTTCGTGCCTTGGAGCGAATCTTACTCAATTATTAACAACAGTTTCAAGAATGTCTTCTGTTCAAGATTCGTCGCTCAGTAGAATTACACCGCAATCACTCCAAGTAATGAATCAGGATCTCACCCGCCTTGAAAGATTTGATGGCAATAATTTTACACGCTGGCAAGAAACAATTTTATTCTTTCTTACTACCATTGGTCTGAACCATATAATAAGTGATGATTTAGAACCAATTCCTGAAGAAAAGGCTGTAGATTTGGAACAACGAAAAAAGGAGTTAAAAGAATTAAGGCAGAAGCGAAAGAATGAAGACTTTCTTTGTCGAGGGCACATTCTTAATGCACTTTCAGATTCAGTATACAGTGCACATAGAACTATAGATGGCGCAAAAGCTCTCTGGATGGCTCTGGATGTCAAGTACCGCATTGAAGAGGCAAGTAATCAGAAATTTCTAATAAGTAATTATATTAATTATAAGATGAATGATGATGCTGATATTGTTTCCCAAGCCCAAGAATTAAATTTTATTGTTAGTAAACTAAAGGATGCAAAAATAGAACTTCCTGAAGCATTCAAGTGAGAGTTGTAATTGCAAAATTACCTAGTACTTGGAATGGCTACAAAAAGAAACTGATGCATGAGGAAAAAACACACTCTCTGGAATCCCTCATACGACATTTGCGTATTGAGGAAGAATCTCATAAGAGAGATAAGAAAGAAGATCAGGAAACAGAAAAAGCAAATGTGGTTCAGGGAGAAATCTCTAAGAATCATAGTAATGGGAAGAAAAGGAAAGATAATTCCAAAGGGAATAAGCAGGAGAAATCCCAGAAGCCCAAAGGTGATTGCTTTTACTGTAAGAAACCTGGTCATTATGCCCGGGAATGCAGAATTCACATAAGAGATGAGAAAGAAAAGAATAAACAGGTTAACATTGTTGCTGATTTTGAAAATGAACCTAAATTGGTCGCTGTTGTAGAGGAAGCCAACTCTGTTACAGTTGAAGATGGATGGTGGTTAGACACAGGAGCAACCATTCATATCTGTAATGACAAGTCACAGTTTTAAACTTATAAAGAATGCAGCGAAGTAAAGGAAGTCAAAATGTGCAATAATGTTCGTGCCAAAGTTGCTGGTATTGGGAATATTACTTTGAAGTTTACTTCAGGGAAAGTTCTGACTTTGGCTGATGTATTTCACGTTCCAGAAATGACGAAGAATCTAATTTCTGGAGATCGTCTCAACAAAGGAGGGTTTAAGTTAGTCATTGAATCAGATAGTGTTGTTATGTCCAAAAATAATGTATTTATTGGAAAAGGGTACTCATGTAATGGAATGTTCAAAATGAATTTAATAAAATCAGTTTCTACTTATATTGTTGAATCTTTACCCGTATGGCATGGTAAATTAGGCCATATTAACTATAATGTTGTTCGAAATATGCATAATCTAGGACTTATTTCGAAATGCAACAGTGAAATTGTTGATAAGTGTGAGATATGTATGCAAGGAAAATTAATTTGTAAATCACATAAATCAGTAAGTAGGACAACTGAATTGCTTGGACTTATGCATACTGATGTTGTAGACTTACATAGTAAAGTTTCACGAGGAGGAAACAAATACTTTGTAACTTTTATTGACGATTATTCAAAATGTACTTATATATACCTACTAAAAAGTAAGGATGAAGTTCTGAGCAAGTTTCTTATATGTAAAGCAACAGTTGAAAATCAATTAAATCGTAAAATTAAAGTACTAAGATCCGACAGAGGTGGTGAATATAAATCAATAGAACTTTTAGAGTTCTGTGAATCTAATGGGATAGTCCATGAATTTACACCACCATATTCACCAGAATCAAATGGTATTGCTAAATGGAAAAATAGAACTTTAATGAATATGGTTAATTGTATGTTGTTAAGTTCTGGCTTATCTGATTGTTGGTGGGGAGAAGCACTTCTAAGTGCATGTTATATCCTAAACAGAGTTGCTATGAAAAGAATTAGCAAAACTCCTTATGAATTGTGGTATAATCGAAAACCTAATCCTAGTCGTTTAAAAGTATGGGGATGTTTGGCTTATGTAAAAAAACCACACCCAGAAATGACAAAGTTAGGAAGCAAAACATATAAATGTGTATTTGTTGGATATGCACAAAATAGTTCTGCATATAGATTTCTGAAGTTAGAAACAAATGATGTGATAGAATCAATCGATGCAGAATTCTTTGAGTATATGTTTAAATCTTCCTCGGAAGATAATACCAAAATTCATGGTACTGCTAAAGAGATTCATAAAGAATCGACTTCACCAAGTTTGGACATAGAACCTCGCAAAAGCAAAAGACAAAGGGTTGAAAGGAACTTTGGTCCAGATTTTTTGACGTACTTGGTAGAAGGAGATATAAATAAAATCACAAACCAAACTAAGATAACTCTTAGTAATGATAGTGATCCACAAACTTACAGGGAAGCAGTAACTTGTCGTGATGCAAGTTTTTGGAAAGATGCGATTAAAGATGAGATGAATTCTATCTTGTCAAATCAAACTTGGACTTTGGTTGATCTACCACCTGGATCAAAACCAATAGGAAGCAAATGGATTTTCAAAAGAAAATTAAATGCCAATGGCTCAATTAATAAATACAAAGCAATGTTGGTTGCTAAAGGATATAAACAGCGCCATGGTATTGATTACTTTGATACATATGCTCCAGTAGCAAGAATATCTTCAATACGTCTGTTATTATCACTTGCTTCAATTCACAATTTAATTGTCCATCAAATGGATGTAAAAACTGCATTTTTAAATGGTGATTTGGAAGAAGAAGTGTATACGGAACAACCTGAGGGATTTGTTTTATCCGGACAAGAGAAGAAAGTTTGTAAACTCTTAAAATCTCTTTACGGATTAGAACAGGCTCCAATGCAATGGCATGAAAAATTTAATAAAGTCATGCTATCAAAAGGGTTCAAAGTGAATGAAGCAGACAAGTGTATATACTCCACATACAAAGATGGAATATGTGTAATTGCCTGTTTGTATGTGGATGATATGCTAATATTTGGTTCAAATATAGAAAGTATAATAGAAACTAAGAAGTTTCTAGAATCTAATTTTGACATGAAAGATTTGGGAGAAGCAAATGTAATCTTAGGAATCAAAATAGTGAGAAAAGAAGGATCAATCTTATTAGCACAATCTCATTATATTGGAAGCATTCTTAAGAAATACAACCACTTAGATCTCCCTTTAGCAAAAACACCCATCGATCCTAGTGTCAAATTAATGAAAAATACTGGTAGATGTTGCGATCAGTTGAAATATGCCAGTGTGATTGGTAGTCTTATGTATGCCATGCACTGCACTAGACCAGATATAGCATATGCTATAGGAATCTTATGTCGATTCACTAGTAATCCAGGAAGAGAACATTGGAATGCAATATCAAGAGTCCTAAGATATCTGAAATGGACTATGAATCATGGCTTGGTTTTCAAGGGAGAACCATCAGTACTTGAAGGTTACAGCGATGCAAGTTGGAACAACATAGAATCTAACTCTAAGTCCACTTCAGGATGGATATTCACATTAGGTGGGGCTGCCATATCATGGAGTTCTAAGAAACAAACATGCATCTCAGACTCGACTATGTTGGCAGAGTTTATAGCACTTGCAGATGCATGTAAAGAGGCTGAATGGCTAAGAGAGCTATTGATAGATATTCCGATTTGGATGAAACCTACTCCAGCTATTAAGGTACATTGCGATAGTCAAGCTACTTTGTACAAAGTGGCACAAAAGACTTACAATGGTAAACAAAGACATCTTAGCCTTCGACATCAATTTATTAGAGGATTACTCAAACGAGGAGCAATTACAGTCGATTATGTTGAATCAAAGAATAATTTAGCAGATCCTTTGATGAAAGGACTGGCTAGAGAGATGACTGCGAAAACATCAATACGAATGGGATTAAGGTCTATGTGAATTCATTCTTCAATAGGAACCCTAATTATGTTTTGAAAAACAGACAAAGTTCAAAGGGTAAAAAAACAAGTTGAAGTATGAAATTGGTGATACATTAGAGTACAATAATAAGATCCCATTTCAAAAGAAAAATCTCTAGTGTATAAATTCTGCAAGATAGAGGATGATGTAAATTCTTAATGGGTTCAATTTTATGAAGGAGTGACTCGCAAAATCACTTTAGTTAAAACCAACCTATATGAATGAGAAAGTTAGGCCGCTTTCTATGAGATTGGACCGTCTCTATAACATTCATGAAATCAGGATATTACGCAAGGCCATTAATGCGTAGGAATAAAGAATTGCACTTTGCTATGAAATTAGTATGTGTGATGACTCCGGTAAGTTACAGAAAGGTCCTTGGTTCAAGACACGTTCACCATAGCACCTTGACAAACTTTGAGTTGTTTACACTAAGTGAAAGTTCAATGCCGTAAGCTACTTTCATATATGTACTACTTTCTATGGTGATGCTTAAGATATTGGTTTATAGGTGAAGTTTTGAAAAAAGGTGGGGAATGTTGGAAGTTTTCCAAAACCTTTGTCAAATATGATCCCCTACGGAGGGGGGTCCAGGGGCAACGCCCCCGCTAACGGGGTTCGACCTGCCCGGTCAGGTCGCGGGGGTCCAGGGGACAGCGGCTCCGGCGGGGTGCGGGGCAGCGCCCCATCCGAAACGGTACATTTTGTGTACTATTGAATTCGAATTCAACTGGCAACGGTAACAACCGTTGGTAAAGGTCTCGACCGTTCAAATTCAAAAGACACACCCGCAAACGAATAGAAGCCTCGTTGTCTATATAATGCAGCGTTCCCTCATCACGAATTTTTTTTTCTCGAATTCCTCAATCATCTGCATCATCAAAATAACTTTAAGTGCTTCTTCTGATCTGTGCAAGTAATCACAACTTGCATAGATATCCTCCATTATATCCTGAAAGAAGGTTTTCAATCAACCCATTGTGATGTAGAAAGGGGAAAACATTCTTGAAAGACAGCGAATCTTTCGTGCCTTAGAGCAAATCTTACTCAATTATTAACAACAATATATTCATAGTTTTTGTAGTTTGCCATACACTTTCAAGGATAATTTAATATATAAATGAGGTTACACTGTTGAATCTTGGTTTTGATAGTTACATTCTTATCTGTGACTGGGAATTTATGTATAAATGAGGTTGCATGTCTACAAATTCCCTTGGCAACCAAAGCTAACATTGAAAAAAAAGGAAAGTAAGGAAGTAAGTTTGTTAATACGACTACTGACGAAAAATAGAGAAACATTTTTTTTTAGTATTCACAATATCTACATATGGAGACACAAACGTAGTAGAAAATGTCTCTTTGAAATTTTGTTTCCTTCTACACATTCCATAAACATGTAACTGTTTATCCTTCTATTCAATAACAGTTCACATACATACATAATGCATATACATATATATACATACATACACACGTACAAATATATATATATATATATATATGAGGAGCGATTAGGGGCACCCCTTTAGCACTCCTGTCGGTCCGTGAGCTACGGCGATCCAAATCGAACGAGAATTTGTAGATATTCAATCCACATATATTTAAGGACCTATCCAAAATTTGAGCTCGTTCAGACATCCGTACAATAATATATGTAGTGTTTAAATTTAACGGTTTGAATAAATTTCTGAACGGTGAATAATTGAGCTAAGATTTTGAATATGCAATGGATGTCGGAACGAGCTCAAATTTTGGGTAGATCCTTAAATATATGTGGATTGAACATCTACAAATTCTCGTTCGATTTGGATCGTCGTAGCTCACGGACCGGCAGGGGTGCTCACAAACAGGGGTGCCCCCGATCGCTCCAATATATATATATATATATATATATATATATATATATACACACACACACAAAGAACTAGGATTTAATAATTTGAATCATTATACCCACTTTTTTAAAAATAATGTGTTTATATCCGTGTGCTTCGCATGTGGTGCCAACATAACTGTATTGTAATTGTTGTGGCTTTAGACGGATCCAGGTGTACCAGTTGTCTATGCTGGATTTGGTGCTCTAATGCTTACTACCTGCATAAGCTATTTCTCCCATTCCCAGGTAACACTATTGTATATGATTCTTCCTACTGTCTCACACACATTTCAATGGGTTAATTAATTTCTAGAACAATGGTAGCGCGTATGAGTTCTCACAAATTTGATATCCCAACTGCATGAATTCATCTGCGTTATGTGGAATACGCATTGTGTACCAGACCCCCTTTTTTTCACGCGTACACATGTATGACCCCTGTGTGTGCATTTGTGAGTATGAGATGGTTAGAAATTGATCAATGGTATGGTCTGGATTGACATACTAAAGTGAAGTCTCTGCAATTAATGACTGCATCATCTTAAATGTGTTCTCTGCCAGGTTCTAATATCAGTCAAGTTTGAATTATAATTTAATGGTTGAATATGTTAAAAATATTTTCTTTATATAGATTTTTATTTAGACCATTCTCGCATATTTTCGTTTTCATTTATTTGTATATGTTATGTGCGTATCTTTTGAAATCATATGAAATAAAGGTTTAAAAATAGGAGGTTGAAAATAAAACTAGCAGCATTAGATTCTAAGTAGCACAAAGGGGAGTGTTAGTACAATTTACAAGAATGTAGGGAAATATTTATGTAGCCGTGTATAAGTGATATGTTGTTTTATTGAAATTTTTAAAAAACATTCTAATAGCAGTAATAGAGTCGGAAAATTTTCAAATCGTTTTTGCGTAGATATGGATTTCAAAAGGCAATATGATGAACAAGGGCGCGTTGAAAGTATTTACGAGCAGGTTTGGTTATCTTTGTCCATTTTTTTATTATATTTTCAACTTTATATTTGTGTAACTTGAATTTATTGCATTATATTTGTATATTTTTTGTTCTATTGAAAATATGGTTTATCTTTGTTGTATACTACTTTGTTTAAAGTAAATTGAAATTTCTTTTTATATTTTTTTTAGCTTTTAATTTGAAGAATGGTTGAATCTATCTATGTTACTAAAGTATCAATTGTATATTTTAAATATTTTTCATATTTCGAACTCGCAACACGTTAATGGTGGCACAAATTATCAGTTCGAAATAAGCATTTGTATGTTGCAGACTATCAATCTGAAATACTCAATGAGTGTTGCAGACTATTAATCTGAAACACTCACCAGGTGTTGCAGATTATCAGCTTGAAACACTCACCGAGTGTTGTAGATTATGAACTTGAAACACTCACCGAGGTGTTAGAAATTATGAACTTGAATCACTCAGTAAGTGTTGCAGATTATGAACTTGAAACACTCATTGAGTGTTGCAGATTATCATACTAAAACATTTATTAAGTGTTGCAGATTATCAAACTGAAACACCTGCTAAGTGTTTCACTTTGTCAATTCGAAACACCTATTAAGTGTTTCAATTCATCAATCTGAAACATAATATAGGTGTTTCAAAAATCTGCAACATATTCATCTGCAACTCCTAAAAAGTGTTTCTAAAATTTTTAGCAACGTTTTATTACTATTTCAAATTGGCCATTTTGGTGTTGTGTAAAGTAATGTGCAACACATACCTTTGTCTTATATCGTACAGTTCTGACTGAGAAGGAAATACATCATGTTGCATGTGTTGTCCACAGTCTTCTGACTGATTAGTTTGTTGTTGTTGTTGTTGATGTTGCTCGTCCACATTCGGATGAAATACGAATTGGTGTAATAAGAGAACTAAAGATGAGTGAAGGATCTTGAGTTTGCAACATTTGTGTGAAATACCCTAAACCGCTACTCACGATAAGAGGTGTGATGATTTCTTCCATGATTTCTTTTGCCATTTTTCCAACAAACAACTCAGTCGATTTCTTAACAGCAGAAAACATAACTTGTACATCTTCATCATCTGAAAGTGATACGGCTCTCGACCCCGAATCAGTAGGCCAGTTAACCGACAACTCGATATCATAATCAAGAGGGTTAATTTTTTTTTTAAGATTGATTCTTTCAAAGCTTCAAGTGCGCAACCCTTTCGACATCTCCCTGGTTTACAGAATCCTCCCACATAATTTCCATTTTGGTGCTCATCCACGACCAATTCACCTTCATAGTAACAAAGTGTAGGAATAAAATTGGGCGCCATTGTTGAGTTAGTATATTTGTTTTAAAGTTGTTTGAAGTAAGAATTGAAGTGTTTCTACAATGACAAATGATGTGTTGAACAAATATGAAATAGGCAAAACATCTAAGCAATGTCATTGTCAAATCAACTTTAATCAACTTAGAAAAGTCATTGTCAAGTCAGATTTTGCAGAGCTTTAATCGTCTCATCTATTTCAAAATAAAGTAGACTCACTTGTCCTTCGTCCTTCCTGATCACAAACAAAAAGCTTTGGGTCATATTTGGCAGAGCATTAATCATGTTACCTATTTCAAAATAAAAGCGCAGCCAATTGTCCTTTCCACGGCTTTATCACAATGAACAAGCTTTAGGTCAGATTTGGCAGTGTCTTATCAACTCAACTGTTACGAAATAATGACCCATTTGGCCAGCTTTATCATATAGGACAATATTGGACCGACTTTATCAGTGTATAGTCAAATCACCTGCCCTTATGTAAATGCGTACTATACGAACCATCTTTATTCAGTTTGGTCTACTATACTATTCGAGACCAGCCTGTTCATTGTAATACGACCAGTACTATTTGAAAACACTTTAGTAAGTGAGTTGTCATTTCATCAAACAAAGTTTTTTTGCTTTAGACATTGATTATAACATGTAACAAAGTAAAGTAATAAAAAAACACATTTTCTTTGAAAGAACCAACATATAGTGCTTCATATTAATCTTCCAAGTTCTGCAAACACGTGAACAATACTTCAAACTGAACTTCAGAAAATTACAACGACAACAGATAATAGAAACACTAGTGGTTACGGTTAAATTACAAGCCCTCTAGGAGTTTTTTGAGACTTATAAGTTCTTGCTTCAGCTCTTTCGCATATGCTATGCCCCTTGGACACAACGGTTCGTCGATCCATTCTAAAAAATTACATCCGTGGGGAACATTGGAACAAAGAAGACTTCGATGAGCAATGTTTTCACCATCATCTGTTACAATAGCTTCAGCCATATATCCATAGTGGCAGCAAACTAGGTACGAGTTTACCTATTGTTCAGATGAGGGTTGATTTATTGGTACATGCTCAACCAATGTTTGAGAAGGCATTTTGAATAGAAATAGAGTTAAGAATTATGAGAGAGTAGGTGAGTATATGTAGAGTTTAGAAACGTGCCAAATTTCACAGGCGAGTTCTCAAAACTCGCACGAAGGTGAGTTTTCAAAATGCACCCAGTTCTCTTCCCCGAACAAAACAAGTCTATATATGTTAATATTTCCAAAACATGGCTAAACATATTATACTTTCTGTAAGCAGGCCTAAATGTGTGAATTTCCCATTTGAATTAAATGATATTGATTTTATGTTGCAAAAATAATGTGTTGTTTCTCTATATATTATTGCTAGGAGCTATAATCTTTAAGACTGTATGGATGCTTGCATGTTACCTACTATTTTTTTTTGCTTATCATTTAAGTTCTAATAGTTGCCATCCATTTTACTAATGCTATTATAATAGATATTACTATTATTTTATTAGGTCTTTTCTTTTACTAGAATATGCTCGAGATCAAATTCTGAAATTGTCGAGCATATTTTAATCTTCACGTTTGACATTAAAAAGAAGATCCAAATCTTGAGCTTCAATACATATTCAATTTTATTTTTTGATTTTGAGTATTTCTTATATGTAAGAAGAAAATTATGTCATCTCTTATACCTTCACCTTTTATCCAAACCACTCATATACTGAAATAGGTAATGCTCTACTTTTGTGTTCGCTAACTAAATTTCTAACTTATACCTAATACAGTGTTTACAATATGGTCATTGACCTATACCTATACGCTAGCAAAATTATTTCATAACCAGTATTTAATTGTAACTTCAACCAATATTTGATTAAACTGAACAATCCTACAACTATGAGGCTATTCACTACATGCTACTTATGTGCGAAGCACGGGTCTTATTATAGTTGTTAAGATAACTAGAATATGATAATTTGAACATTTGGTTAGTGAAATAAAACAGTATTCAACAGCTTCAGCTAATGAAATAAATTGGACATTTAATAAGAAAAATAAATCATCATTCTACTATTTCATATATATGAGATTTCTAAAATATATCACTAATCAATATGTTGATTTAAACAAGTGATATGTAAACTAATAATGGCTAATAGTTAAATTTATTTACATGGATGCTGATTATGTTAATGCAGTTATTAACTTGAAAAGTTAAATTGAATTATATGGTAGTTTGTTAATGTTGACGACAAAAAATGTCGTAAACACCAAAGATTCCAATTACTAGGAATCGTTATTCTGGTCGCACAGACGAGGGTAGAAAAGCTGTAGCAGCCCAGAAATTTTCGACTTTGAACAACCGTTCAAGAGTCGAAAATTCCAGATTGTTAATGAAAGAAATTAGAGGGTGAGGAAGATAAGGTAGAAACTTAGAATAGAAGAAGAAGAAGAACATCATCATCAGAGTAAACACGAATCTCACAGCGGAACGAATAAAATATAACATAACTTTTGAAATACAAAGTTATAACTGTATATACATACCATCTCAGAGTACAACACATAACATCACAGCGGAATAAATAATAGCTATCGACTGCTGAAGCCTCCTGCTCCAAGCTCTTCAAGTGTACCTGTAAATCCTGACTACTTGACTGCCCGTACAAATTTAGGCACCCAAGAGTTTAGGGAAAACAAAATAAACTCCGGGTCAGTCATGTGACTGGTGTGAGTAAACTCAAATCATTTTAAACAGGTATATGATATCTCATAAGACCACGCCGTGAATACGGAACGGGTTTGTACCTTATGAGAATCCAAATATCTTTGCAAAGCAATATCATTCTGATATTATAATAATGTCTAAATACAATTAGATATCAATCTAGCAGAAACGCTTGCATCTCACGTTCTACATATATAGTATACAATCAAAATCGCAAGCACGTATTGGATGATTGGGTTTCCAACTATGACAATGTATGGAATCACCTTCCTATCAATGTACTCTAGGAACGATACACTGGAGTTCAACAAGAACATCTTGCAACTCAGCCACACATGACCGACCACTCATTTCGCTTGAGTGTATCGAATGTATATCACCAACGGTTGGGATCAGCAACCGTTCCCGTATATATATATGGGACAACATTGATAGATTAAAGAAGCAAATGAATATTCTCTAGATAGGTGATTATACGTCCTACTTCGGTGCGACCGACTTAGCCATGCTGCCTGCCCGATTTCTGTCATTTACCGGATGTGAGGCTAGAAGCTACGCTTATCTTACCACATCATATCTTCATTCACTTAGAATGCCACATCGTCATACCCGTCAAATCATTATCGATTTCCCTAACGGTATTACGGGTATGAAGCTAAGAGAAACGAATTTCTCCGCCACCAAACGTAATACGTTGAAGAGATCAACATATATGATTTGTTAGGAATACTCTGTCAGACATTCGTCCATACAAGTTGTGCTGGGACTGGACAAACCGAAGGCACTATTCTGTACACAGGATAGCCCTTGCATTTTACTCTGTCTTCAATTAACTTTGGCATATATGATTCGCAACGCTTATGCCAATACAGAGTGGTTCTATGGATAATAATCCAACCGGTCTCTCCATATTAACAACGTTAAAATGGTCAAAACTTCGATAGTCTGTGATTTAACTATCAAATGAAAACATGTCCGTGTACAAACAACGATCTAAATTCCAAATGGAATGTCAATCGATCAATCATCATGTATATCTATACATATTTCCTTATTTTCTATATTTAGAAAATATTTGTTATCAACGTTGGAAAACATTTCCATTGTTTATTTACGTATCACTATCCTTCCACAACTATCAGACTCTAACTATAAACTAACAAGAGAACAACTTCCTAAGTATAAACCCCGAAGGTCGAAACCAACATCAGATCGATACCCAGGAAACCATTCAACTTATTAATCTCTAGTCAGATTCTAATTTTGCTTAACTCTATATTCTTTAACTCCATTCGCTCAACTCTAGATCGCAGCGATCACAATGGTTACGCCTGATTCCCTCAGGAAACATCCAACCGCCGTAGGCTATTTACAGCCCTGCGAATTACGCTAGCAGTCGTGCTAAATGGAAACTCATCCTGAATAACTATGTTTGTTTTAACTCTAACTGTTTAACTCTAACTGTTTAACTCTACTGGTTAACTTTAACTTGTTAACTCTATTTGACTAACTCGACTTGACTAACCCCTTTCGAATAATATATTCGATTAACTAACTTTCGAATATATTATTCGATTAACTAACTTCGAATACCATATTCGATTAAACTAACTTCGAATACCATATTCGATTAATCCCTTTTTAACAACGTTTTATTCATTTGAAAAGATTTACTTTTAAATAACGGTTCTACACTTAAAAAAAAAGATTTCCTTTTTATAATGTTTCCTTTCCAATTCTATTTGCAAATGGTTTACAAATATTTCCTTTTCAAATTTATTCTTGAAATATTCTAACTCCTTAAATTTCCGGAAAAATTCGCCATAACCTCCTTTGTACCGGGAGCATCGGGAAAATCCCCAAACCGCTACACAAGCCTTTCCAGTCAAAAAGAAAATGATTTGCAGTTATTTCCTTTTTAAATATCTCCTATTTATAAATATTCCAATTTATAAACATTTCTTATTTATAAATATTCCACTTTCAATTTCACTTTGAAAAATCTCCTTTATCTACATTTCGGTATGTCATGGTATTCAATCATACCAAATCACGATGTTCAATATCGTCCATACATACACAATCAACAACAGGTTATAATTCACATCATATATCAAAATATATGAAAAACAATAAAATAACTGTTGAGGAATCCAGTCGGATTCCTCCAACCTGTTTCCCTGCATCACAGATGTTAGACAATATAGATAACATCACTTTCAGTTCCATATGATATATTCTGCTAAACAGAATCAATATAGAAATTTAACTAACTGACTAGCAGTTAAATCAAACAATTAACACACAGTAAATCAGACAATTTTAACAGTTCTAACAATACAACATGAAATTATAAACTGTTCAGAGTTAGTGAGATTTACTCACATTTGCGCGTTAACCGATAAATATCGGTTTGCGTTCATTGATTCAGTCGAACAATTTATTTTTCCATAAATCGTAACGAGCTCGGATTCACTTCCAGTCAGTCTCATTGTGTTGCTCCCGTCCATACGATCCCAACGCAACTTACGGTTCCTAAATCCTTAACATCTGGCCCAACTCTACTTCTTAATGGCCCAGACCCGAAAATCCTTTATCTCCTCCCAGTAAAAACCCGACGCTCAACTCCTTCAAACACCAAACCATGGCCGATCTTCCTTCCTCAACTGCTCCTCCTTTCTTACATACAAACTCAAACGAACTTCACCACTATACTGCTCGTCTCTCCCTCTTCCTCTTCATATCAAACAAATCGAACTCGAACCTCGTCTTCCCTGTCCGTCGTCGAGCTAGACCCATCAGTACAGTGGGACCATTGAACCAATTTAGCACCGAATCCCCTCAAATCCACCTACAGGCTGCGGAATTACCTCCTGACCCCAAAAACAACTACCAAACTCCACCCTGTTGCTTCCGTCGATGATGAAGTGGAACCCTAGATCCCTGTTGCTCTTCGAGCATCCCAGAAATGAAATCGCGAACAAAAATATTGACACCAAAATGAAGAGAATCAAACACGGAATCGATATATGTATGTAAAATGATTTGTAGGATTTTATTTGATTTCTATTTGATTTTTCTTGGATCGATTTCTCATTTTCTGCTTTGAGGATTTAGTGGCGGCTTGAATTTTGATTATATAGAGGGACGGGTTCTGTTGTGTGGTGGAAAGGATGAGCATGTGGCCAATGTTTTTACCTCAAATGAATTTTAGATATTTTCTTTTTATTATATAATATTCGATTCAGTCTTCTAAAAATCACTGCGAACACATACGACGCCTAAAAATCATGAAAACTGACAAGCTGATAGAATTTGACATTACGGTCCCAACGAAACTGGTTTCGTCGAATTCCGACTCCGTATGCTCACACAGCGTATTTTTAACTGTCAAAATACTGACTGTTTCTCACTCTAAAAATCCGTACAGCCACACCGTGACCCTAAAAATCACGAAACTTGACATCTAGCAACTATTTGATATTGCGGATCCAACAAAATTAGTTTCGTCGAATTCCGACTTCGTTTGCAAAAGTGGCTATTTTCAAAGCTCTAAATAGCCTATTCAAATATGTAAATATATTTAAATATAATTAAATTAAATATTTAAAATTAAATATTATCGTCTATCTTCACATATGATATCGTACAGCTCCAGCATATCATATCAGAATTTACAGTTTGATATTTCAGATTTTAGATTTTATCGATATTCAGTTTATATCGAAAACCCTTTTATAACGTATATAAAGCGTTGCAAATTATAAAGGAATTCTACATCGACTTTTCTAAAATTTGATTTGGACATAAATCAAAATCTACAGAACGAAATCCCGATTTCTCTCTTCCACTAGAAAGATATACTCCACCAGCTCCACACGTTTCTTGTTTCACAGAAATCCGACTTCAAACGGTCCCTGTATATTCAGTTGAAGTTTGAATCGCCAATTAACGAACTGCAGCGCCATTTCAAGCTCGGTTTTAATTATAATATAATTATACGTTCAAACTGTCGTTTATATAATATATTCATTAATATTATTCAACTCCAAACTGAATTATATACTTTTAAATTGTTCAGTTCACACTATATTGCCATTTCAGCTAATTCTGATTATTTCAGAATTATTTATATTATTATATTAATTAAATTTTCAATATTATTTAATTCACGTTCTCGATATCGATAAATCGATATTTAATAATTAAATAAATTAATTATTCACCAGCTAAAAATGCGGGTCATTACAATCTTCCCCCCTTAATAAAATTTCGTCCTCGAAATTGCTAAGCTAGAAAAATGTTATTAACTCTACCAACTAGATTCAAACATCTTCTGGTTTACTTCAACTTTAACTTCAACTGAACCATTTTAATTTCAATTAAATTATTAATTCTTTCCGAATTACTAAAATTTCCAAAAATCATGAAAATTTTCTAACGCCGTAAATTTTCGGAAAATTTCGCCAGCGTTTCCTTTGTACGGGATAACCGGAAAAATTAAAACCTTGCCACACAGGCCCTCTTCAACCCAAAAGAAAATCAAACAGCCAAGCGGCTTGCCAATTCGGCTCATAAAACTCCAAACTCATGTATAAATATAAACTTGTACCTTGTTGTCGGGCATATCATTATATCCCTTTTCATCTGTTACTCAACTCAACATATATAAATGTCATTCCAATCAAACTACTGTCATTTGGTTCTCAACCAAATCATTCGCTTATACTTAAGTCGAATTCCATTCAAACTATAATATCAAATTTCAACTCTTAAGTTATCGACTTAATCCCATTTCAGATTATTCTATAATCCAATCCAATTTCATTTAACTTAGTTCAAGTTAAATTCAAATTTATTTATTCACTTTTTCCATTTTAATCCATTTAACTTCATTAGTTAAATTTTAATTCCAGAACTTAAATTCCTGAGTTCATTTCAAATCAATTTGAAATCATAACACCAATTCAAAACATTTGAATTTCTAAACCACTTGTTTTCTCAAAACAATTCAAAAACAAAACCTTTGGTAGTAATCCGTCACTTTGGAACTCGAAATTGAACACTGATGATGTGGCCACACTCATCAGAATCTATTTTCCAGTAATCGGAGTGAGTTCAATACTATTTCACTTTCAAAAATCATTTCTAAACACTTCCATTTTGAAAACAGTTCAAAATCTCCCAGGAACTTAAAATTTACTTATTTTAATTCCAATTCTGATTTAACTTCAGATTCAATTCGTCTTACTTCATATACTTTACTTATATGAATTCTGATTAGTTATTTATAACAATTTCATCTTTTTATAATCTCATTCGATTATACTAACAACCAACACAACTAATATACTATATTAATTTCAAAACATATCATGTCGGTTCATCGTATTCAAGTGTTTATAAAACTCCTACCGATACAGTGGATCAAACTGATCGTCCAGAATTCATAAGCCACTCAATCAATAAATCTCCACAAGATAAAACCATTTTATATTCAATAACATATACGCTCTCTTGTATATATATACACTCAACTCAATCTAGGATATTACTAATCCCATCTCTACTGAGTTACGCCTTAGAGTTAAGTCCGATCACTAAAACATAAGCTCTGATACCAACTGTAGCAGCCCGGAAATTTTCGACTTTGAACAACCGTTCAAGAGTCGAAAATTCCAGATTGTTAATGAAAGAAATTAGAGGGTGAGGAAGATAAGGTAGAAACTTAGAATAGAAGAAGAAGAACATCATCATCAGAGTAAACACGAATCTCACAGCGGAACGAATAAAATATAACATAACTTTTGAAATACAAAGTTATAACTGTATATACATACCATCTCAAAGTACAACACATAACATCACAGTGGAATAAATAATAGCTATCGACTGCTGAAGCCTCCTGCTCCAAGCTCTTCAAGTGTACCTGTAAATCCTGACTACTTGACTGCCCGTACAAATTTAGGCACCCAAGAGTTTAGGGAAAACAAAATAAACTCCGGGTCAGTCATGTGACTGGTGTGAGTAAACTCAAATCATTTTAAACAGGTATATGATATCTCATAAGACCACGCCGCGAATACGGAACGGGTTTGTACCTTATGAGAATCCAAATATATTTGCAAAGCAATATCATTCTGATATTATAATAATGTCTAAATACATTTAGATATCAATCTAGCAGAAACGCTTGCATCTCACGTTCTACATATATAGTCTACAATCAAAATCGCAAGCACGTATTGGATGATTGGGTTTCCAACTATGACAAGGTATGGAATCACCTTCCGATCAGTGTACTCTAGGAACGATACACTGGAGTTCAACAAGAACATCTTGCAACTCAGCCACACATGACCGACCACTCATTTCGCTTGAGTGTATCGAATGTATATCACCAACGGTTGGGATCAGCAACCGTTCCCGTATATATATATATATATATATATATATATATATAGGATAACATTGATAGATTAAAGAAGCAAATGAATATTCTCTAGATAGGTGATTATACGCCCTACTTCGGTGCGACCGACTTAGCCATGCTGCCTGCCCGATTTCTGTCATTTACCGGATGTGAGGCTAGAAGCTACGCTTATCTTTCCACATCATATCTTCATTCACTTAGAATGCCACATCGTCATACCCGTCAAATCATTATCGATTTCCCTAACGGTATTACGGGTATGAAGCTAAGAGAAACGGAATTCTCGACCACCAAACATAATACGTTGAAGAGATCAACATATATGATTCGTTAGGAATACTCTGTCAGACATTCGTCCATACAGGTTGTCCTGGGACTGGACAAACCGAAGGCACTATTCTGTACACAGGATAGCCCTTGCATTTTACTCCGTCTTCAATTAACTTTGGCATATATGATTCGCAACGCTTATGCCAATACAGAGTGGTTCTATGGATAATAATCCAACCGGTCTCTCCATATTAACAACGTTAAAATGGTCAAAACTTCGATAGTCTGTGATTTAACTATCAAATGAAAACATGTCCGTGTACAAACAACGATCTAAATTCCTAATGGAATGTCAATCGATCAATCATCATGTATATCTATACATATTTCCTTATTTTCTATATTTAGAAAATATTTGTTATCAACGTTGGAAAACATTTCCATTGTTTATTTACGTATCACTATCCTTCCACAACTATTAGACTCTAACTATAAACTAACAAGAGAACAACTTCCTAAGTATAAACCCCGAAGGCCGAAACCAACATCAGATCGATACCCAGGAAACCATTCAACTTATTAATCTCTAGTCAGATTCTAATTTTGCTTAACTCTATATTCTTTAACTCTATTCGCTCAACTCTAGATCGCAGCGATCACAATGGTTACGCCTGATTCCCTCAGGAAACATCCGACCGCCGTAGTCTATTTACAGCCCTGCGAATTACGCTAGCAGTCGTGCTAAATGGCAACTCATCCTGAATAACTATGTTTGTTTTAACTCTAACTGTTTAACTCTAACTGTTTAACTCTACTGGTTAACTTTAACTTGTTAACTCTATTTGACTAACTCGACTTGACTAACCCCTTTCGAATAATATATTCGATTAACTAACTTTCGAATATATTATTCGATTAACTAACTTCGAATACCATATTCGATTAAACTAAATTCGAATACCATATTCGATTACTCCCTTTTTAACAACGTTTTATTCATTTGAAAAGATTTACTTTTAAATAAGTGAAAATTAGTGTCACATCGCTATTAAGTTTCAAAATTAGGCTCACATCCGGTCATAAACTTATTATAAATTTAGTCCCTGCTTTCATTTTTATGTGTTATTCATAATATTCGCATACATGTATGCAAATATTCTGAATGAATATTTGCATATATGTATGCAAATATTTTGAATTTTTGGATACATGTATGCAAATATTCTGAACAAATAGTTGCATACATGTATGCAAAAATTCAAAATAGTTGCATATATGTATGCAACTATTCTGAACGAATATTTGCATACAGGTATGCAAATATTTTGAATTTATGCATACATGTATGCAACTATTCTGATGAATATTTGCATACATGTATGCAAATATTCTAAATTTTTGCATATATGTATGCAACTATTCTGAACGAATATTTGCATACATGTATGCAAATATTCGTTTAGAATAGTTGCACACATGTATGCAACTATTCAAAATATTTGCATACATGTATGCAACTATTCTGAACGAATATTTGCATACATGTATGCAAATATTTTGAATTTTTGCATACATGTATGCAACTATTCTGAACGAATATTTGCATACATGTATGCAAATATTCTGAATTGTTGCATACATGTATGCAAATAAATTTGAACTAACATTAATGAATTGTTGCATAAATGTATGCAATTTTTCTAAATAGAAAAATAGGGACCTAATTTACACTAAGTTTATGACCGGACCTGAGCCTAATTTTGAAACTTAATAGGGACCTGTGCCAAACGGACCCTTTAAATAACGGTTCTACACTTTAAAAAAAAAGATTTCCTTTTTATAATGTTTCCTTTCCAATTCTATTTGAAAATGGTTTACAAATATTTCCTTTTCAAATTTATTCTTGAAATATTCTAACTCCTTAAATTTCCAGAAAAATTCGCCATAACCTCCTTTGTATCGGGAGCATCGGGAAAATCCCCAAACCGCTACACAAGCCTTTCCAGTCAAAAAGAAAATGATTTGCAGTTATTTCCTTTTTAAATATCTCCTATTTATAAATATTCCAATTTATAAACATTTCTTATTTATAAATATTCCACTTTCAATTTCACTTTGAAAAATCTCCTTTATCTACATTCCGGTATGTCATGGTATTCAATCATACCAAATCACGATGTTCAATATCGTCCATACACACACAATCAACAATAGGTTATAATTCACATCATATATCAAAATATATGAAAAACAATAAAATAACTGTTGAGGAATCTAGTCGGATTCCTCCAACCTGTTTCCCTGCATCACAGATGTTAGACAATATAGATAACATCACTTTCAGTTCCATATGATATATTCTGCTAAACAGAATCAATATAGAAATTTAACTAACTGACTAGCAGTTAAATCAAACAATCAACACACAGTAAATCAGACAATTTTAACAGTTCTAACAATACAACATGAAATTATAAACTGTTCAGAGTTAGTGAGATTTACTCACATTTGCGCGTTAACCGATAAATATCGGTTTGCGTTCATTGATTCAGTCGAACAATTTATTTTGCCATAAATCGTAACGAGTTCGGATTCACTTCCAGTCAGTCTCATTGTGTTGCTCCCGTCCATACGATCCCAACGCAACTTACGGTTCCTAAATCCTTAACATCTGGCCCAACTCTACTTCTTAATGGCCCAGACCCGAAAATCCTTTATCTCCTCCCAGTAAAAACCCGACGCTCAACTCCTTCAAACACCAAACCATGGCCGATCTTCCTTCCTCAACTGCTCCTCCTTTCTTACATACAAACTCAAACGAACTTCACCACTATACCGCTCGTCTCTCCCTCTTCCTCTTCATATCAAACAAATCGAACTCGAACCTCGTCTTCTCTGTCCGTCGTCGAGCTAGACCCATCAGTACAGTGGGACCATCGAACCAATTTAGCACCGAATCCCCTCAAATCCACCTACAAGCTGCGGAATTACCTCCTGACCCCAAAAACAACTACCAAACTCCACCCTGTTGCTTCCGTCGATGATGAAGTGGAACCCTAGATCCCTGTTGCTCTTCGAGCATCCCAGAAATGAAATCGCGAACAAAAATATTGACACCAAAATGAAGAGAATCAAACACGGAATCGATATATGTATGTAAAACGATTTGTAGGATTTTATTTGATTTCTATTTGATTTTTCTTGGATCGATTTCTCATTTTCTGCTTTGAGGATTTAGTGGCGGCTTGAATTTTGATTATATAGAGGGTCGGGTTCTGTTGTGTGGTGGAAAGGATGAGCATGTGGCCAATGTTTTTACCTCAAATGAATTTTAGATATTTTCTTTTTATTATATAATATTCGATTCAATCTTCTAAAAATCACTGCGAACACATACGATGCCTAAAAATCATGAAAACTGACAAGCTGATAGAATTTGACAAAACGGTCCCAACGAAACTAGTTTCGTCTAATTCCGACTCCGTATGCTCACACAGCGTATTTTTAACTGTCAAAATACTGACTGTTTCTCACTCTAAAAATCCGTACGGCCACACCGTGACCCTAAAAATCACGAAACTTGACATCTAGCAACTATTTGATATTGCGGATCCAACAAAATTAGTTTCGTCGAATTCCGACTTCGTTTGCAAAAGTGGCTATTTTCAAAGCTCTAAATTGCCTATTCAAATATGTAAATATATTTAAATATAATTAAATTAAATATTTAAAATTAAATATTATCGTCTATCTTCACATATGATATCGTACAGCTCCAGCATATCATATCAGAATTTACAGTTTGATATTTCAGATTTTAGATTTTATCGATATTCAGTTTATATCGAAAACCCTTTTATAACGTATATAAAGCGTTGCAAATTATAAAGGAATTCTACAGCGACTTTTCTAAAATTTGATTTGGACATAAATCAAAATCTACACGACGAAATCCCGATTTCTCTCTTCCACTAGAAAGATATACTCCACCAGCTCCACACGTTTCTTGTTTCACAGAAATCCGACTTCAAACGGTCCCTGTATATTCAGTTGAAGTTTGAATCGCCAATTAACGAACTGCAGCGCCATTTCAAGCTCGGTTTTAATTATAATATAATTATACGTTCAAACTGTCGTTTATATAATATATTCATTAATATTATTCAACTCCAAACTGAATTATATACTTTTAAATTGTTCAGTTCACACTATATTGCCATTTCAGCTAATTCTGATTATTTCAGAATTATTTATATTATTATATTAATTAAATATTCAATATTATTTAATTCACGTTCTCGATATCAATAAATCGATATTTAATAATTAAATAAATTAATTATTCAACAGCTAAAAATGCGGGTCATTACAAAAGCAGTAAATAACACAAGAGATTTATAGTGGTTCGGCCTCCTGAGGTGCCTACGTCCACTTTGAAGTGTTGTTGGAATATTATTAATCACTCAAAGCTACAAGTGTGAGACCCTCTCATGACATCTCATTACAATCATCTTTTTGCTAGATGATGTCATCATTCCCATATATGATGTCATAATTATCATATATTAAATATATTAAGAAATGGACACTTCTGCACTTCTTCTTCCTCAAATGGAGGATGCCATTATTGGAGCTCTATAGAGGTCCCAAGGTCTCAAATTCTAAACCCTTTGAAGTGCGAAGTCATGGGGTATTTATAGGAAAAGGAGTAGGTAGGAGTAGGTGGAAATAGGGGGCCACAAGCAGAATTTTGCACCTTGAGCCTGCATATGCCTGAAAATTCGCACCTGAGCTTGAGGTGCGAAATTTCGCACCTCGTAGGTACGAAATTTCGCACCTCATGTGTGCGAAATTTCTCACCTCGAGGGTGCGATATTTCATACCTCGAAGGTAAGGAATTTCGCAGCTCGTGGGTGCGAGATTTCGCACCCCGAGGGTTCGAGATTTCGTACCTTAAGGGTGCGAGATTCCGAACCTCATGGTACGAGATTTCTTGACTTAAGGGTGCGAGATTCTGCACCACATGGGTGTGAGATTTCGCGCCTTGAGGGAGCGAAATTTCGCACCTCGCGGGTGTGAAATTTCGCACCTCGCGGGTGCGAAATTCCGCAACTCGCGGGTGCGAAATTCGCGCACCACGGAGGTGCGAAACTCGCACCTCTCGGGGGTGCGAAGTTTGCTTCGTGAGGGGCGCGATGGCTGCATAAATCAATGTTTAGGGTGCCGCGAGGTCTCTGTTGGCGCGATCCCTCTTCATCTTATCTCATTCGCTCCTAAGCGTCCCTTTCGGCTTTAGTTCCATGCGATGCATTGAGTTGAGCGTGTCTTGTGTACTTTTGGGAACCGGACCAAAAGGCCAGTTAACATTTGCCCCCCGAAGTACGTCTTGTGTCGACATAATGTGCTTTGGATTGTTTGAAGCAGTAATTGAGCTACTGGTTTATCCTGTAAGTTGAAAGAAAACGCATGTTAGTTGGCATGCTCGTTCGCTCTATGATTGCGGTCGAGCCGTTGCTGGCATGGCGCCGTGCTCATGTCGTTAAATATTTCGCAGTGCGCTGCCTCCGCATGTTCATGGGGTGCGCAAGGGTAAATGAGTGTGTGACATGAAGTTTCAAACCTAGGGGTTCATTTTTTTTTTGGGTGCGAAGTTTCAAACCACAGGGGTTCGAAATTTCAATCCCAGAGTTCAGAATTTCAAACTCGTGGGTTCGAAATTTTGAATCCTGGAGGTTCGACATTTTGAACTCATGGGTTTAAAATTTCGAACCCATGGGCTCGAAATTCTTGGGAATGCGAAGGGACTATTTTCTTTTATTATAAATAGCCCCCCTTAACTTTTTTCCTTCCATTTTCTTGCTTCGACCGCCAATGTTTGAAAGCTTCCTACAGTTTCGAAACCGACATAGGTAATGGTTGGGGCCGAGAAAAGAGGAGGAAGAGTTTGAGGGTCCGCGACTTGAAGGAGTAGTTCGACGCGCGGGAGAGAGAGGTGGAGGCCCAAACTGGGTTCGACCCCTATAAGGTTCGAAATTTTGACCCTCCGTGGGCTTGAATTTTTGGATCCCCATGGGTTCGTGTTCCCGAATCTCAGGGGTTCGAATTCTCGAACCCGAGAGGTTCGAATTACCGGATCTGCAGGGGTCAGATTTTCGAACTCCCAGGGTTCGAAATTTCAAACCTTGTGGGGTTCCAGTCTTTGAGCCTGGAGGGCTACGAATACTTGAATCTACGGAGTTCGAATTTTTGAACCCTAAGGGGTTCTAATTTTCGAACCCTGGGGCATGAATTTTCGAGTCCTGTGTGGTTCGAATTTTCAAATCTCGAGGTTCAAGTCTCGAACTTAAAAATTTGATGGAGCCTCTCTCGCCTACCACGGGATTCGGATTGGCTGCTAGCCCAACTGCTCTGTGCTATGTTATGGCAGGGTATTGCTCCCCTTGTACTGGACTTCAATCTCTTGACTGCCTGCCCTTAGATTTGCATATTGCCTATTCGCTTGCATGGTTGCACGAATTCATATGGTGATAGTCGAGCGGATAAGGACATGAACTCTTCACATAGGATAGCCCATATATCTGAACTATGACTGAGCCGTTGGACTGTTTGACTTTCCTTTGTATATCTTAATCTTGCATGACACCACACAAATATTAGCTTTCACCAACATGAGGGGTACAGGTTATTCCAATGCGATGTCTAATACTAGTGTGTTAAAGTATAGTTATTCATGCAAACAAGATCAAAGGCTGGAAAAATCCTGGAAGCCGAGGCTTCCCCGTCGTCGTCACATTCGTCTGATTCTACCAGTAGCGGTAGCTTGAGTGGCAGCGAGCTCGAGAATACCGAAGGACCCGTTCCTTCTCAATCGGCCAGTTCACCCGAAGTGTCTAATCCTGGGGAACAAATTGAGCGGTTACATTCTCCGGTCATAGGTGATGAGGTCGAGAATGTGGATATTATTAATGTAGATCCCTCGTCGGGCCTAGTAGCCCCGGATATGTTACTCGATGCCGTTATCTTGGAAAATCCGACGGACTCTGTACCATCGCGCATGGATGCTACAACAGTTAGGAAAATGGCGCAGTGGTTCAATATACCGGTGGGCGACGTTTACGCGTCGAGAGAAGGTGGAAGGGCTCACGCGCCGCTCGAGCATTTAACTGCCTGGAATAGGCAAGCTTGTTTCGCGGTCTGCGTCCCCCCAGCCAATGATTTCATTCGGGATGTTTTGTCCTATTTCCGTCTTGCGCCTTCGCAACTGCATCCAAATGCTTACTCTTCGCTCTTGGACACTTACATTCTTTACCGAGAATATTTACACTTGGAGCCAACCGGAGAAGATATTCAGTATTTCTTTAGTCTGAGGAGAACGTCTAGCAGTTCGCCTTCCCAATGGTTCATGGAAGTGCCAGCCACCACCAAATTCTTCATTGGGAAATGGCCCAGGCCATCGGTGTTCAAACAAGATTAATTCTTTGTGCGATGCCCTCCTGTATTTGCGAGGAGGTGGATTGAAGGGAGTAAGTACTCCTGAACTTTGCTTCCTATTATAAAGCTCTCGGAACCCACGTCTCATTATTACTCTTTTTTATTGCAGCAGGGAATCCCGAGGCACTCATCGGTGAGGAATACAGGTAGCATCTCAATGCCTTACGGGCAATCCCCGAGGGGTCTCACAAAATTGAAAATGTGACAAGCGAAGAGCGCCTTCGTCGTGCGGGGTTACTTCCAGACAATCGGGCTGTAATTAGGCCCGCAGTGGTGAGTGGTGCACTAAAAAAGGTGGTGGCGGAAGGCCCTATGACCCCTGGTCAGAAAAGAAAAATGCCCTCTGTTGGGCCCAGGCCGAAGAAGTTGTTAAGTTCCAAAGAGACGTCGGTGGAGATGAGGTTCATGGTGATGAGACTGCAGCCGGAGATGAGGGCCCATTGAATGTTCCTGTTCCGCCTTAACTAAAGGGACAGGCGAGGGAGAGTCGATTAGGCCATTGTCTCCAGTGGCTTCTCCTGGAGCTGCCGCCCCGTGGATGAGTGCCAGTTTGATGGCTTGAATAAACTTGACCTAGAGGTATCCCTGCGGTCGACTCCAGCTGTTACGGATGAATTAGCTCTTTCTGCGGAGGGGTTAACTCCTTCAAGTGGACCATAATCTGGTTTTCTGAGAGAACACTTAGGGCATACACTCATTAACACTGCATATCATAGTGGCTATCTGAGCATGTGACTTGACTGACCTTGCTTTATTCCTTTGACAGGTGATATGTTTAGAGTACGCGGAGGATGAGGCTATGGTCATGGAGGCCGCCAATGCCTTAGGAATCCTTTCTTTGAGGGCTTCAGTAGAGGGACCAACTTGTATGATAATCCACCCCCGCATGGTCGTCGTAGTGAACAACGAGGTGGGGATCGATCTCGAAGATCTCCTCCCCAGATTCGAGTGCTCGAGGGAGACTCACGACTTAAATTAGGAGGTTCTTGGCATCCGTCTTCGATAGCTCCTTCGAGCACAACTGCTCCTGCCTCTCACTACAAGAAAACACTGATTTAGCGTCAGATATTAGAAGCGGAAATTTCCGTCACTAATTAGCGACGGATTTCCATGTGATCTACAAGGGATAGTTTTTTGTTTTTTCAACTTTTTTTTCTTTTATTTATTACCGTCGTCTTCTATCATCCCTCAGTAAACCGTCGCAAATTGCGTCAAATTACCGACAGAAAGTTTCCGCCGCTATTTTCCGCTGCAAATCCAAGCAAAATACCGACGAATATTTATCGAAGCTATTTTGCAGTAGAATTTCAACACATTTGCAAGAGATGTTTATATTATTTTTCTATGATATACTTTAGTGTTATTTTTTTAATAAATTTTAACATGTTCAATAATTAAAAATTAATTTATTCTAATTAATGATTTATAAGTAATAATAAATAATAATTTACGTTCTATAATAAATAAATGATAATCATTGTTTATTTACAATTAACAATATAATATTTGCTCATAATTGATGTAATTACTAAATTTTTAATTAAGTCCTATGCTTTCATCATAAATTTCAGTGAGTATGCCAGTATATTTTACGTTAAATCTCAAAGTTTTGACGTCAGCTACGTTTATTTTATAAATTATCTTGACGTTATAAAAGCATAGAGGGCTTATCCATGTGTATACATTGCACTCAACTTTATTAATTCGCATCTCTTGTTTATTTCTCATCTCAGCCGTTTATATAAAGAAAATCCAACGCTAAAAGCTGGCAATCCGCATCTCGACATTTTTTACTTTATTTTTCGCTACTTGAAAACCTGCTCTCTCTTTTCCATCTCATCCCGAATTTATCCCCAAATTGAAATAAAACCTAGATTTCAACCTTGCCACACTCCTCACCACCAACCTCCTTCTCAACTTTCACCGATCGACAGCCTTCACAAGCTTCAGCAGGCGAGCCACCTCCGCTACCTTCGGTCACCTCCACCGATGAAGTTAACTAGCTAGCATCGACGTAGCAGCTTCTCTTCTGTCCTCCTCCTACTCTACCTGAAAATATGAAATTCAAGGTAATTTTGGGTTTTCTTTTTAAAATACTGCGCATATGATTGAGATTGATGAAATTGGATTCCACTCATGTTAAAATTGTGAAATTTGGAGCCGTAGGTGGCCAGTCTGTAAACATTTGCCATGTTAAAAGTGTGGAATTTGGTTCTTTTAATACTGCGCACATGATTTTAGTCATGCAAACATTTATCATGCTGTAAATGTAGACAGCCTGTGGGTTGTAGCATAATCTAGATTCATTGTTTTACTTATTACCATTGTTGCATTAGTATGTAACATTGTTGCATTAGTATACGTACACAGGCCCATGCGCATGCTCACATGTGCAAAAGCATATGCTTTTTTTTACAGTATTTCTCTTCAACTTTGTCTGAAAAAAAGTGAAATAAATTATGTGATTTAAGTTCTACTGGTATCATAGTTTCTGAAATAAATTAATCATTTAATTTACATGTACACAAGCCCATGCACATGCTCACATGTGAAAGAGTATATGTTTTTTTTACATTATTTTCCCTCCAACTTTATGTCTACAAAAATGTATTAAAAAGCTATACTTTTACAACATGAAGGTCCTGTTTAGGAAAAAAAATCTAGAAATAATGGATACAAGTAGGGCTGGGATTTTTTTCCGTCTTCCGCTTTTCCGGTGTTTTCCTTCCGAAATTTTCTGTTTCGCAAATTTTCCGAAATAGATAGCTCGGAAGGAATTCCTTCCGACAGACAGCGGTAAAAGAACAGAAATTTCCCATGTATTCCACGGTAATTCCGTTCCTCCCGATTTGTATCCATTTTGTCGCTTAAGTGGACCTAGCCCAAAAAATTGTGTTTACTTCTTCAACATATCTGTAACTTCGGTTTGTTTCTACTGCCTTCTAATACCTAAACCTAATTTCTCTTTCGTCACTCATTCCCTCTCCGTCTTCATCTTGAGGTTGATGTCGTCAGGTTGTTGATTTCTGTCATCAGCATCTCCATTCTTATCAATTATCTCCTGATTGTCCTAGTTTCACTGCACTATGGCGTCCTATTTCACTGCCTGCTGCGTAAACCGGTAAGTCATATTGGTATTCAACAACGCCCAGTAAAAATATTCAACACACGAAGTTTGAATTGGAATCTTCCCACTCGTTTCAAAGTTATTCATTTATCACCAGTTAGCAGCGTACTCTTTTTAGATTTATTTGTACTATAATCGACGTACTCAAAGTTTCAATTTCCTGTTTGGGTGTTATTTGAACCCTAAAGAGTCACCCAACTTTGTTTGCCTGTCCACATTGAAAAATGCTAATATTTAATAATTGAGCTAACAATCAAACCCTGTATTAGCCTGCAGGTATTTCTAGTATTCTTTTGTCAACTCCATATTAGGATTCAACTTAGGATTAAGGTACTAATTACTTTGGTTATATACAAAATCTAACCTTTTAAATTGAAAGTTTTAGGTGTTGTAATTCATACCTTATGATTCTGTATTCTATTTATATTTTAGTTTTGATAATTTTGCTCTACAGAACTGATTTATTTCACATCAAATCCTAAATTCATCCCAGTTTCAGATTAGTGGATGCACATTTTTAACAACTAATATATATTTTGTGTATGGGTAAATTGCTACATAATTTATTTTGTTTAGAAGGTTGGACTGAAGATAGAAATATTGTATCTTTCATATTTCTCTCATTTTAGCATATTATCAACTAAGTTAATACCATCACGTATCCATTTGGGGTAGTGTTTTTCTAAATGACAACTGTAGCTTGTCCAATACCTAGATTCTTTTATGTTATTTCATAGAAAGTTGTTTTATATTATTGCACAGAAAGGATAAAACTGCTTCTCAGAGGAAGTATATCACCGTCTGTTGTGACCAACTGTAGTTGCAACATCAGTCTTATTTGATTTGCATAATGAAGATTGGAACATCAGTTTGTTTGACTTATTTTGCTGCTACAATTATTTCAAATAGTTACAAAGCTATTTTTAGGGTTGAATTTTGCAATGTTAGGCCTTAAAATTTTAGGTTATTTTTTGAATGCTACCATTTTTCATTTGTCATCCTAAATGCAGTAGTTTAATGAAAATACCTAAGATAGTAGTTGTATGCGAAATTTTTACCAAATTAATGAACATTTATGTTGTTTGGTGTCAAATTTCATAGTAAATTTTACACTACTCAAGTTATTTACAATGCCTTTTGTATTCTACAAACAAATTTTTGGTCGACATAAATCTATTCTGCGTTCGTAGCCCTGGGTTGAGCATTATCAGCGCCGTCAACCCAATTTAGTGATTAATGTTTGTTGCCTTTTGGTTTTAAACATGACTACCAACATTCTTCATTTCAAATGTGACCGCTGGACTTCAATCATGGCATGCTATTTGAATTTTTGTTTTTCATGGTGGCAATTAATAAGTACTAAATAGGTAAATGAGTTTTATCTTTGTCATGAACAGTTGCTTCCTTTATATTTTTGATTGATTTTGCAGTGTTTGTTATTTTAGAAGCAGGACAAGTCTCCCATCAATGATTTAAATTTTAGCCACCCACTTGAAGCAATTGCTTTGTTATGAGACTATAGCTAATGAACAAATCAGAATGTCTACGTGCAAACTTCTACTAATCAAATAAATAGGCATAAATATTAAAAATTAACATAAAAGCGATAACGTCCTGTACTGTTCAATGAGTGTAATGCAAAAATACAAGTTAAAGAAATCGTTACTAACAAAAAATACCATTAATCGGAAAAACTAAGCATGAGAAAACATGCAATTTTTGATAAGTATAATTAATTTGAAGTATCGGTTGCTGGAACCATCACTGACAACAAACAATATTGATCTGGCAAACAAGATTGGAAACTGAAATTAATGTTGCTTCTTTCCAAATCTTTCTGTTAAAAATCACTTGAAGAAGGTACAATTTTGGGAAATTCTTTGAAATTATTACCACTATATTCTTCGCGTTGATATCATTAGAAATTCTATTTACAGAGGAAAGTGAGGAAAACATGTGCCCATGCTATGAGTGTACCTTGAATTGCGACAGAATATCATTGAAATAATCAAACTTGCTGTAAACATTAAAAAAAAATCTGGAAGTGAAAGGCGTTAGGGGTGTTTGGTGGTACAATTCATACTTGGCTTTTTTTTTAGAAAAAAAAAATGAGTATGACTGCACATCATACAGAGACAAAAAAATTTGTGCTCCAACCGACAACTTTGTATTATTAGATTTATTTCTTTTACATGCATAAAAAAATGTTTCTGTTTTGAGTTGTCATGCTACCAATTTTGCAGCTTTAAAAAAGAAAAAAAAGGAGGTTAAAGAGGGATTTACAAATAGAAATGCTTGTTAAGAAGATATTTTGTCTTCCTCCTGTCACAAACAAAATGAATGATCTGAACACATATCTAAACACATTCTTTTTTAAGATTTAATATTTGAAGAGTTTACCACCTAACACCCATTTAAGTGTGTATATATTAAAATAAAAAATGGTAGTATTCTGTTTCATGCAATGAATTCAGGTTCTGCATAAAGTTGAACTAATACTTCGTGTACTAATACAATACTGTGTACAGAGTATTTTCTTATAATGAATTCAGGTTCTGCATAAAAAAGTAATTACCTTTTAGGTTCAAATACTACAATCCGTTTACATATAATCCGAAGTTCTTTTTACTGTAGGCACTAACAGTCGAATCTGAATGGGTGGCATCATCAAAGACAATGAGAACAAGGAAGGGTTAACAAGGTTTGTTGCATGGTTATTTCTAGGAAGTAGAGGATCGATGAGGTTTGTAGAGACGGTTGGGATTGGAGAGAAGGCATAGGTATTCAGTTTCTTTTACTGGGTAGAAAAGTGATGATATTGCAGTAGATGTTGGATTTTTTGTGCAGCATTTGACATATTTGAGGCATTCCTAGTGTTTATTGCTGTGTTGAAGAAGTTTAAAAAAGACCTATCAAAAGCATCAGGTACATTAGCAAAAGTAGATATTTGTTGTTCAATAACTTTATTTTTCTATATAATTTTGGGTCGTGTGTATGCAAACATGACATTGGTTCTACACAAAAACATAGCATTGATGCTTTAGTGTCAGTCTGACAATGCATGGTCCATAATTAGTATACCTGAAACTGTATGATTGTAGCATGTCTGATGTGCTTCATTTCATCCAAGGTGGAGCTGCATACTGCACTTCCATGTATATGATAAACATGATCAAACGTATATAGCCTTAGTACTATTTATAGCCTAAAAATATAAGATGCATCACCTATTTATTAGTTTGAACAATTATGATGCTAATTCACCTGTGTGCATATAAATATTTACGTAACTGTCTTGTTTTTCGAGCATGTTTTCGCTATCGGATCGTCTGTATTCTTTGGCCAACAGTTCTTAAACCTTGCTTGCTTGAATTTTTCTTCCCACCATTTACCAAGGCTTTAATAAAAAGGGGATATTAAAAAAAAATCAGAGTTAATATCTTCTCCTTTCTAATATTCTAGATGAGCAATCTAGTATTTTATTCCTTTTAACCATAACACTATTAGTCATCAAAAATTGATTATATTTTCTTTGGTTATTAAACGCAGCTCAAAAGGATATGTAAAGAAATCCTTCCAATCTAGCGTATTTAGTATTTTAAAAAATAAAACATGCTCATTTTTCTCTTCATGTGGCTTTTATCAATTCAAATCAAATATATTCAGGAGGACTATATGGGTTTATGATAATGAGTCGAACTTAGATAATATAGCAACAAATTCTAACAGATCTGATATTTTGAATAAATTATTCAAATGGTTTAAACTTGAAATTGGAACTTCTTTTCAGTTCAAAAACAAAGTATAGGTTGTAAAAGCAGAAATGAAGTTATTACCTTTAAGTATTGCACATTCTAAACCCAACCATCTATATTTATCGTTAAATGATTCATTCATCTATAGAAGTTTACTTCATGAATATTTTTAGTACAACCTCCAAGGTTGTTCATATGTTTCTTATGGCATACATATCCATTTTATATCTTTTCATATTACAGCCGTTGATTTTAAATACGCAAACTTGCAGAAGCAGAGGAAACATTGGATTGTGGCTCTCTTTTATTCTTACTGGCGTTGGTGCTAGCGTTGTCTCATGGTTCTTCCAAAAGCATATGTGTTTGCAGGTGCTAGCGCTGGTGCTAGCGTTCCCTTTTCTCAACGTTCGAAGCATCATTGTGTTGACAATGAAGATGATGTTCATGAGCTAAAAAAAACCGTTGAGGAAATGGGCTTAGAGCTCGAGAATGAGAGAGCAGAGCGGATTAGGATTGAGGCAGAGAGCGTGAGCGAGCTAATTGCCAAAGACTTAAAGAAGAGCAGACAAGGCTTGCACAACAACAAAAAGCAGATAGAGAAAAACTTTCAAGCACAAATGAAACAAGTGATGACAATGCTTCAGAGAAATGATGAATTTGATTATGCAGATTTTTCGCCATTGTCATCTTCATGAGTTACTCGGGTATGGTAGCTGGATATATTTCGTTGTAAATGCGTCTTTTATGAGTAAGGATGTTTTTTATGGTATACCACTAGCACTTGCTAAATAGTTTTGTTAGTTATAATTCAGTCTAGTGTATGTACGAATTGATGGATGATTGTGGACGGTATTGTTTATGGAATATTAGCTGTAATAAAAAATTATTATTGTGATAAAAAAAACTAGCAATTGCATTTTCTTTTTTGTTAATGTCGCTCATTTTATGTGTGTGCATATATATATATATATGTGTGTATATATATATATGTATATGTATATATATATGTATATATATATATGTGTATATATATATATATATATGTGTGTGTGTGTGTGTAACTATCGACTAGTAATGGTGATAGCTATATATAAACAGAACAGAAAGGGAATACCGACGGAAAATTGACATTTTTTTACAAAAATCGACACTAAAACGTCGCTAAATTGAAACTGAAATTTTAAAGATAGCGACGGTTTACCGACGGATAACAAATGGATGTACACGTGTAAATAGATACGTTCGTCCTTAATCCGTCGCTAAATAGCTAGGATTTACCGACGGATAATCGAAATGTAAAATGTTTGTCATTTATATTCGTCGGTAATCCCTTGCTAAATATCGTGCATTTAGCGACGGATAAATATTTAATTATTTTATTATTATATAGATATTCGTCGGTAAAATGTCGGTGAAATATTTTACAAATGAAATGGTAATAAATCATAAATGACGGTAAAGTGACGGAGAATCGACGCTAATTTCTGTCGCTAAATTGTGCCTAAAATACCGACGTGTTTTTTAGCGACCACCATATTCTGCTGCAAATCCATCGCTAAATGCCCTTTAGCGACGGTTTAGCGACGGATTTTTCCGCTGCAAAATCAGTGTTTTCTTGTAGTGCCTATTCCAATTACCAAAGGGAGGGAGCCACCACTCGGCCAACCAAGACCGGAGAGGGCGACCGTAGCCATGATGCGGGAACTAACGGTCTCTAAGAAACAAGGGCTTTCCTTGGAGGAAAGGAGGGCATGGTTAAAAATGACTTTCCCTCAACAATACTTTGATGAGCTGACGGTCCTTACAGATCTCTGCCCGCCTCCCGCTAAGTATCTAGAGAGATTTGGATGCATGTGAAGGAAGCGTACCACTAGGCTGACGAGCTTACCGCCTATTCCTTTCATCTATCGGAGCTGATCAAGAGAAAAAATATGGAGCTCATGAATCAGAAGTTAACTATTGATGCAGAGCAGACCACCATCGTTCACCTTAAGGCGAACATAGGTGAGTTTGCTTTTATGCCATGGGCACATTGTCATTTATTCCCGTATCTTTAAATGCTAACTTGTGAACCTTGTTGATGTAGCTGAGATGAAGAAAGGGTATGAGGCACTCAAAAGGGAGACCGATTACTCCTGCCCCTTTTTCACGGAAACTATAGTCAACCTAACTACCCAGAACACGACCCTAAAGAGGGACAAGACCGAGGTAGATAAAGTAGCGCCGATCTGTAAAGGGAAAATGCTCGATTTTTCGACCTCCAAACTGACAACATTGCCCTGAGAGCAGAAAATGACAATCTGAAGAGACAACTTGAGGAGATGAAAAAGGCCAAGGAGGACGCGAAAGCCGGTAATCTGGATGTGTTGGGCGCAATGGATGGACTGAGAGCGACCCATCTGAGAGAGGTGGAACAACTGAGAGAGGAGCTGGAGGATACAGAATTTCGAGTACAGTCATCTATGGAGGAAGATATCCAGAACATGTATGTTAAGGTTTTGTGATCCCATGGACTCTCGTGGGTTGATGATTATCCCCGGGAACTAGCTCGTACTTGAAAGAGGCTAGTTCCATATGAAGCTTATTTGCGCCATGTGGATGTTGGGTCCTTGGACGAACGACATCTTATGATCGATCTCTTGACTGCTGAAGAGCGCGAGAAGCTGGAGGAGAGGAAGAGGCTGTTGCGTGAGGATGCCGAGAGAGAGAGGGAGGCTCACTACTGAGAAGGGAAAGTCGGTCATGGTTGAGAGTGTTGTGGTAGCGGAGACATTTGCAGAGGGAATCTTCTATCGGTCGCTGGTCCCTTAATCGGTTATGGTGAATGATCCCGCAACATCAATTCAAGTTTTGACTGAGTATGACTCGACGCACCCGGGGGTAGGAGAGATCGGATTCACTTTACCTACCACCACAAGTGCCCCCTTGTCACTTCCATACCATCCCTGATCGGAGGTAAATTTCTTTTGCTATGCATCCCTGAGGATGATGTAATTACCAAATTTGCGGACTGAAAGGTTGTGTTTTTAATGTACAACCCTTCCTGGACTGACATGACATCGGGCTCTGCCCCCGTGGTCCCACACAAAACTGAGCCCAGACCAGGACTTGCGGCAGTGCAATTTGGAGAAGGCGGCAATCAGTTGGACACCTACTCGGATATAAGGATAACTCCCAGTATTTATGAAAGCCTTATGGAGGACGAAGAGGAGGTTGATAGGCAGAGTTCTCGTGCCAGAGGCTCGGTGGAAGCCGATGCGCCTTTGATGGCGGATATGGTGGAGGCTCAACAAGCCAGAATGGTGGCTAAGAGCGAGGAAGTGGAGGAGAAGCCGGGGCAGGTCAAGGCCGCCAGGCAGGAGATCCTAACGACGATCAAATGGGATGCCGAGAAGAGAGCCGCTGAAATGGCCGCGAAGAGGAAGGTCGATGAGGAAGCCGAGAAGGAGAGGACTGATGATGAGGCCCGGAAGAAAAGGGAGAACGATCTAGCCCAACAGAAGGCTACCGAGTCCCATGAGAAAACCAAGGCTGGTGCTGTCATGCCACATAAGTCCCAAAAGCTTGCTGAGTGTCGGGCTTCCAGGGAGGCTAAGGAACAGGTTGAGCGAGAAGCGAGGAGATGCCAGAGAAGAGTGGCGCTGTGGTAGGCCTTGCTGCCAGAAGTGCCTCTGTGCCTACGATGCATGCCACCCTTGTTGATATCACCGATATTTCCAGCAGTGAGGGTGCGAAAGAGAAGCATCTCTCTGATTCTCATGAATCTACCACTTCTCAGAAGGGCCGAGATGGAAGGAGTGGGTCTGGTAAGAAGAGGCCCATTGCAAAAGATGAACCATCGAGCGCGTAATCAGCAAAAAAAAAGAAACACAAGCAAAAACGGAAGAAGCATGATTAGTGTTTGCAATTTTTAGTAGAAGTTACCGTTCGTTTTGGTAGTGTAGGCCGATAGTTTATGCGAGTACGACTCTCGCTTTTGGTTTTTCAAGACATGGTGTGGTTTTCATGTACACTCTGTCATTGGAAAAGAAAAATGTTAGACACGTAGTCTGTTTTTAATGTGTGTGTGTAGAAATAGAATATGAATTAGTAAAGATCGCAATTTGTGTTAAGTGTTTGGATGTTCCTCTTATGTTTTCAGGCGTCCCGCACTCGCATAAGCATACTTGTCGTTGCACCTAACAAAAAACGATTGTGTGCTGCGCTCTGGGTCAATTATTCCAAACAGGTGTGATTGTGTACCACGCTCTGGGTCAATTATTCCGGAGGGGTATGATAGAGCGCAGGCTTCTAATAAGTTTCCCTCTGCTCAGGAAACCCATAGTTTGCGAAGCCAGGCTAAGCGCCTGTCGTGTTTGGGTTGCCCGGGGTTAATCCCAAGTGTAGCGGAGGCGTATGACATCGCGTTGTGCGGTCCGTCCGGTGTGTGGCTCTCCTGTCCTTCATCGGGTTGAGGCAAGCCGTAGGTGTCGTTTATTCACTTGAGAAGATAAGCACAGATCATTAGCCTGTAGGGTCCGATCGTGGCTATGGGCTACTCCTTAGCCTTGAGAGTTTCGAGGAAGATACAATTTAAGGGTCGGTCTTGATGCTGCGCCAAGATTCGACTGGTACTCGTAGCCGAGGGAGGGATTTATATCACTCCCGCCTGGTTGTTGGGTGGCCCCAAGTCGCTTGGGACTTGGGTGCGGATGATTTATCCTCGGTCTCGGCATGGGGCGAAGATTCGAGATCGTGGTTATTTATACTCGGTCGCACCGCGAGCCGGCGACTTGAGTAGCATTGCCGCCTCCTGTGCTTGGTGTGTCGGTCGTAGCCATTATGTTTTGGCCTCGACGTTGGCTCGAGACTCGGATTGCGGTACCGACTCCATGCTCTGAGGTCGATACGACAACCAACTTTTGAACATAAGCTAGTTGTTAAGATTAGTCACACGTGTCATGCGCAGAGTAAACATAAGCATGAAGAGCTGGGAAGTTGAACATTATTTCCACTAATAACTTTGGTGGTTATAGCCTTTACAATTCGTTGGATTGTTAGAAAACAACATATTATTGGAAAGCGTAAATAACTACACACTAAGTTACGTAAAGTTGCAGCGAAGATGTTCACTATTCCATGCCCTTGGGAGTTCATCTATGTCCACGGTTGCAAGTTTGAAAGATCCATTGCCGAGCTTCCGTAATATGGAGTACTGACCTTCCCAACAAGGAGCAAGGCCTGTTGGTGGAGGGAACACCCATTTTAAGACGAGGTCACGACGTTGAGGTCCTTATAGCGGACCCTAGAATTGAAGTATCAGACGACTCGTTGTCGTTGGGCAGCGGGTCGGAGATCAGCTTCGTTCCTTTTCTCTTCCAGCAAGTCAAGTGATCCTAAAAGTAAATCTTGGTTTGTCCTTGGATCGAAATAGGTGACTCGATGAGAAGGAATCTTGAGTTCAATAGGAATGACGGCTTCTGATCCGTAGGCAAGGGTGAAGGGAGTATGTCCTATTGCTGTCTTGTAGTGGTTACGTATGCCCATAGGGCTAGTGGAAGTTCGTCTGCCCACATGCCCCCCAGCCTTTTCAAGGCGCTTTTTGATGAGGGACTTAATGACTTTGTTGACCTCTTCGACCTTCCTGTTGGCTTGAGGATGAGCCACTGTCGAGAATCTCTTTTTGATGTTTTTCCGCTGGCAGAAGGCTTTGAACTTGGCGCTCTCGAATTGAGTGCCGTTGTCAGAGACGATAGCTTGAGAGACCTCATATCGAGCAATGATGTTGTGTACAATGAAGTTGATCATCTTTTTGGTAGTAATTGTGGCAAGAGCTTCGGCCTCTGCCCATTTGGTAAAATAATCAATTGCGACAACGACATATCGTGCCCTACCTCTGGCCATTGGAAGAATTCCATTGATGTCGATTCCCCGCATGGCTAAAGGCCATGGGCTAATTATTTGTGTCAGCTCTGTAGGTAAGGCTCTCGGGATCTTTGAGAAGCGCTAGCACTTGTCGCACTTGCGAGCATAGTCTGCGGCGTCTTGGTCAAGCGTGGGCCAATAATAACCATGTCTGAGTATTTTTCTGGCCAGGGATTACCCTCCAGTATAGTCGCCGCACTCCCCTTTATGTACGTCAGTTAAGACTTTGATGGCATCATAATGGGCTACACATCTAAGCAATGGGACAGAGAAACCTCTACTGTAGAGCACCCCATCCATAAGAAGATAGCGAGCCGATTGGCGGGTTAGCGCTCATCTTTCCGTGTAGCTTCTCGAAAGGGTCCCGTGTTGTAGGTAATTCTTGTTTGTGTCATCCAAGATTCATGTTCAGGTTTGGCATTCATGATCGCCTCAGTTTGAACCTGCTTGATACTAGGGGAGTTGAGCACTTCGACATGGGCAAATACCAAAAGTTGTGGATCCTTAGAGCTCACTAGTTTGGATAGCGAATCTTCCTATTCATTATGTTCTTAGGGAATGTGAGTGACGATGAAGTGATCGAGGTGAGTGAGTAATTCCTGAACCTTTTTTAAGTATATGGCGAGTCATTCCCCCTTAGCTTGATATTCCCCTTGTACTTGATGCACGATGAGTTGTGAATCGGAGAAGATTTGGATTGTCTTTAGTTTGAGCTCGATCGCGATCTAGAGTCTGGCTATTAAGGCCTCATATTCAGCGTCATTGTTGGTAGCGGGGAAATTTAGTTTTAGTTCATAACATATTGGGCATTCCTCGGGGGTGATGAACACGACTACGGCCCTAGAACATTTGCTATTGGAGAACCCGTCCACGAACAATCTCCACTGGGTGTTGAGAGATTCTGCGTTCTCTATCGAAGTCTCCTTGGGGGAAGTAAACTCTACTATGAAGTCAGTGGGATCTTGGCCGAGGATGTCTAAGCAGGGAATAAATGTGATCTCAAATTAGCTCAGCTCCATACTCCACTTCAGTAGCCGTCCTGAAGCTTTGGATCGTTGCAGGACCGGTCGTAGTGGCTGATCGGTGAAAACCTTTATGGGATGAGACTGGAAGTATGGTCGATGTTTTCGAGAGGAAATGAGCAAGCAGAATGCCAGCTTTTCCAGCTTTAGGTAATTCTTCTCCTCCCCTGTCAATCATTTTTTTATGTAGTAGACGGGCCATTGAATGCGGTCCTCGAGGCAGATTAACGCCGAGCTGATTGCCTGCGTCGAAACAACCAAATAAATGTATAAGTCCTCATGGTCTACGGGCTTACATATGTGGTCGCTTTAAGTGATCCAAAAGTTCTTTGAATGCGGAAATGCATTTTTGGGGTCCACTCGAAGTTGCGTTTCCCTTTTCGAAGTAAATCAAATAAACGAATGCACTTGTCGCTGGCCTTGGATATGAACCGACTTAAAGCGGTGACATTTCCATTTAAACTTTGGAAAACCTTGATGTTCTTGGGAATTTGGATGTCCCAGATAGCTTGGTTTCTTTCTGAATTGAATTCGATTCCCAGGGAGTTGACGATGAAACCTAAGAATTTCCCTGAAGTGACTCTGAAGGAGCATTTCAAGGGATTGAGTTTCGTGTCGTACTGGCGGAGGGTATCGAACATTTCATAGAGGTCGTGGATGTGACCACTTGGTACTTTGGATTTACCAACATGTCATCTACATATACCTCCATGGACTTTCCGATTTGGTTCTTAAAGAGTCGATTAACCATTCGCTGATAGCTAGCGCCGGCATTCTTAAGGCCGAAGGGCATGACGTGATAGCAGTAAAGTCCAAGGTTTATGATGAAAGATGTATGATCCTAGTCGCGAAGGTTCATTGGGATCTGATTGTAGCCCAAATAGGCATCCATAAAAGATAGTAGCTGGTATCCGATGGTTGAACCGACAAGTTCGTCGATCTTCGGGAGAGGAAAGCTGTCTTTGGGACACGCCTTATTTATGTCGGAGAAATCGACACACATTTGCCATTTACCGTTGGCCTTCTTGACCAGAATTGCGTTGGAGACCTATTCGTGGTAATCGGCTTCGTGAATGAAATTGTTGTTGAGTAGACAATCTACCTCTTCCTCGAGTGCTTTGGACCTCTTGGGTCCTGAAAAGCGGCGCTTCTGCTTGACTGGAATTGTTGTAGGATCAATACTTAAGCAATGGCAAGCGATCGCAGGGTCGATGCCTTTCATATCGAAATGTGTCCATGCAAACACGTCTAGGTTAGCCTTCAAGAAATCCACAAGATCTTCTTTGATTGCGGGATGGAGTTGCAATCCTATCTTCAGCACCCTTGATGGATCATTGGGATTATCGGGAATATCCATTGTAGATTCGACCGGGGTAGCCCTCTCGCACTCGGGCTCTTCTTCCTTCTGTGGGTCGAGGTCTTCGGAAAGACAATAGTGGCGCCTGAGCCAAGGCCCAGACACCGCTGATTGCTATGCTGAAATTGTCTTGGCACAAGAAGGCGTGGGCACTGCTTTTCACTTATCCTTGTTGCGCGCATTCTTCCATTCTAGTGCATAACACATTCTGGCGCTTACTTGGTCACCTCTGACTGTTCCAATTCCGTTTTCTGTTGGAAATTCCATAAGGAGAGACCATGGTGACATGCAAACTCAAAACTCTATGAGAAAATGGTGTCCAAGGAAAGCGTTATAGGGGGAATCAACGTCTATAACCACGAAAGTGAGGATTCGGACCCGTCTCCGATCCCCCTCGCCTAGCTCCATAGGTAGATCAATCATTCCTGCCGGGGAACTAGAAGCCCCACTGAAGCCATGGATCGTGGCGTGGCATGCTTTAAGTCTTTTGTTTCTAACCTCTTTTGTTCGTAAGCAGCTTTGAAAATGATGTTGACTGAGCTTCCGGAATCGATTAACACTTTTCGGACAGAAGCGACACCGATCTGAGTTGTGATAACTAGTGGATTAGTGGTTGGGATCTCCACCCCAGTAGAATCTCTTTCGCGGAAAACAATGTCGTCCCGCATGGTCTTTTGGAGCTTGGCCAGGACGGATTCGTTGAGTGCAGAGCAATTTTCATAAGTAGCATGCTTTATGCAACTCACACACTCTTCCATTTTTTGGAAGCTGTCGTGTGTGGGATATGGTCTGCCACATATGGTGTTGATTACGATCCCACACCTTGGGTTCGATGGATCTGGAGCTTCCTTGGCGGCTGCCTGAGGTGTTGATGCCTGAGGCTTTGGATTTGCTTCGGGGGGAGGGGACGGGAGAATGGCTCTTGGGCGTATTGCTCAAGTTGCTTTTCGCGGATAAGCTTCTCAATTGCATCCCTGAGCTGGCGACATTCATTGGTATTGTGGCCGTACACATCATGGTATCGACATTACCTCCCAGTATTTTTCTCAAGATCGGTTGATTCCCTGGTGCGCGGCTTCTTGTATGGCAAAGTGTTGCAAGTCTCCAAGTAAACTGTTTCAAGATCCTCGTTTAGCGGGGTGTATGTCTCGAAGGCTCGGTAAGGGCCGAGCTTTCTTGGCTCGGTTGGGGCCTGATCGTTATTCCGGCCATCTTGCCTATAGTTGTTCGGTCTTTGCTTGTTAGGACCTGCCCCTTTGTTCTAATCAAAGGGCTCTCCTATTTGTTTTCTTCTGAGGTTGTGATTTACAGCGCCTGCTTGATATCCATTAGGACGACTGGTGGCTGAGAGTCAGTTGCGCCTTGCCTTCTCTTGGCATAAGTATTGATCCGCCTTCTCATAGAAGGCGTCGAGGCTATTTGGTTGCTTCCGATCGATCCACGCCTCGAATTCGGAAGTAGGGAGGACATCTTTGGCTAATTGAAAGAGTATGGTGCGAGGATGTGGATCCTTGACCTCGGCAAGGGCGACATTAAACTTGGAGAGGTAGCTTTTGAGTGACTCAGCGGGCCCTTGGTACAAGTTGGAGAGGGTGAGGGCATTCTTTGGAGTTGGTATGTGCATTCTGAATTTCTTGATCAACTGCATCACTAACTGGCCTAAGTTGTTAATGGAATCAAGCAGGAGGCGAGGGAACCATAACAAAGCAGTTCCTGATAAGAAGACTGGTAAACACTTGCACATTTGACCGGATCGTTTCCCCGGCTTGATTCCATTTGCATTCATATTGATTTAGGAAGGCACAGGGGTCAGTGGTGCCATCGTAGAGCGGCATTTGTGGCATGCTGAAGCGTCACGGCCAATCAGCTTCGTTTACCCTTCTAGTGAAGGGGTTACACCTAATGTGTGCTTCCCATGAATCGTGCACATTTCCTCGCATTTCCTCATGATTCTTTGAGCCACTTCAGGTAGTAAGTTGGATGGGGATCCGCATTGGGACCCATGGGTTTTGGCGCGGTTCCGGAGTTCTGTTGCGAGGGCGTCTTCTATGATGGACGTCCGGATCGTCTTCCTCTATGTCCTCAACATTTATGATTGGGTCTTGGTGTGGACAGTGAGGTAGAGCAGGGTGATGTGGTTCCTGTTCATCCAGAACACGGGCCGTTGGAATAGCGGGCCATCATCCTGATTATCGATCGTCGGGTTGTGTCGAGAAAGAGGTTAGTTTGTAGGACCTGGTCCGTCATTGAAGATCAAGCGAGGGCGGTCTCGGTACTGTGCCCCTAGCTATATGTGACTGTGGTTCGTCGCCGTTCTCAATGCCATCGGCGTTGGCATAGCCATTTCCATTACCGTTGTCGAGGGCATTGGTGCGGGTGGCGACGTTGTTGACGAGGCAAAACCTCCTCCTTTGATGCAGACCACTCAACTTGGAAGAGGAAGTTTTCGATATAGTTGGTCGGGGTCGAGCACTGTTCTGAGTTAATTGAAGTCGAGCGACGATGCGCTGACTTTCTTGAAGTTGTCGCATAAGGTCGATGTTATTCCTTAATGCTTAATTAAGCTCAATCGTCGTGCTCTCATATTTTTCATTAAGCACGCGGGTTTGAGTTTGTGTTGCGGGCGCTTCGGGGTCCATAGTAGGAGGTACGGTTTCACTAGTGGTCGAGATGTCTATCGGTTAAGGTTGTTGGGACGTATCGGCCTCGGCTGAAGAGCTGACCATTGCGTTCTTTGGTCGCTTTGCCATCATAAGCGGACTCGACAGCAGGTTCAGCAAGGAACCTCAAGCTCGTCGGGGGTCGAGATGACAACGCGCGACAAAGGTGCAAAATTCGAGTTTTTTTCATTGAAAGCACCAAATGTTGACAACAAAAATGTCGTAAACACCAAAGATTTCAATTACTAGGAATAGTTATTTTGGTTGCACCGACGAGAGTAGAAAAGTAGTAAATAAAACAAGAGATTTATAGTGGTTCGGCCTCGTGAAGGGCCTGTGTCCACTTTGAAGCATTATTGGAATATTATTAATCACTCAAAGTTACAAGCGTGAGACCCTCTCATGACTTCTCATTACATTTCATTCCATTCATCTTTATGCTAGATGATGTCATCATTCCCATATATGATGTCATAATTATCATATATTAAATATATTAAGAAATGGACACTTTTGTCCTTCTTCTTCCTCAAGTGGAGGATGCCATTAATGCAGTTCTATAGAGGTCCCAATGTCTCAAATTCCAACCTCTTTGAAGTGTGAAGTCATGGGGTATTTATAGGAAAAGGAGTAGGTAGGAGTATGTGGAAATAGGGGTCCACAAGCAGAAATTCGCACCTGGAGCCTGTATATGCCCGAAAATTCGCACCTGAGCCTGAGGTGCGAACTTTCGCACCTCGTAGGTATGAAATTTCGCACCTCGTAGGTGCAAAATTTCGCACCTCGAGGGTGCTAGATTTCGTACCTCGAGGGTACGAAATTTCGCACCTTATGGGTATGGGATTCTGCACCTCGTGGGTGCGAGATTTCGCGTCTCGAGGGTGCGAAATTTCACATTCAGCACCTCGTGGGTGTGAAATTCATGAGGGTGCGAAGTTTGCTTCGTGAGGGGCACGAAGGCTGCGTGAATCAATGTTTTGGGTGCTGCGAGGTCTCTGTTGGCGCGATCCCTCTTCATCATGTCTCCTTTTCTCCTAAGTATCCCTTTCGGCTTTAGTTCCATGCGGTGCATTGAGTCGAGCGTGCCTTGTGTACTTTTGGGAGCCGGACCAAAAGGTTGGTTGACACTTAAGTACCATTGCGATTGCTAAGCCCGACTGAATAATTATTTTTTAAATATAACTTATCTCTACAGTCTATTATAGATTCATAGGTATAATGACGTAACAATTAGGTAAACTGCAATCTTTTGTCTTATGACGTAATTCGAGGGGTAAAGATTACCAATATTTTGCTATAGGTCATTTAGGATGGTGGCCTAACCACTGTGTAAACTGCGATCCGAATTAGTTATTGAATCATACTTTCCATATCCATTTGAAAGGTAAATTAAGTGTTATTAATAAAGATAAATCGTTGTTTATTTGATTATTGATGTTATAAAGGTCTGTCATCATTTATTATTGGTATTTTTAACATATAATTTTTTATTTAAATGTCAATCGGTTATTTTGGAAAAAAAAAGTAAGCTTTCTTCAATGGCGACTGGACGCTTTCCCTAACTTATTACGTTCTTCCTCTTCTCTCTTTCTTTTCTGCACACGTCAACTTCAATCTACCTCTGCCTCTCCTTCGTCCCTCCGCCTCTCTATCCTTATTTTTCTGTTGTGGAAAGTTTTCTCTCTATACCCGTTTTTAGATTCGTGCCCTATTTTCCTTCTTCTCGAACAAACTTCACCGACCCACTACCTATTCGACAAATCTAAGTTTGCTTACCCTGACCCTAAAATCCTACTTGCGATGTCCCTCTCTCCTACCCATTGCCCTTTCTACTGACTATCATTTTGAGACTCCTAAATCCGCTTCCTCACTTGTTATTGGGAGTTCTGCAACATTCATGCTCACACAAAAAGACAGAACTCTAGTTGGTTCTGGATCGAACTCCTGTTCGACGTGCTGGTGAGTGTGATTGTTTGTGCAGCCAACGTGTTTCTGGTTTGTTGGTTAGTGCTAGCGTGTGTTTGTAGTTGGGTTCTGTGTTGTAGCGAAAGTGTTTCGACCTAAGTAGTGTACTTCATTGCAGTGTTTTTCTCTTTCAGCTCCATTCGAGTTTCTGTGGGTTTGCTTGACTACTTCATGCTTTTCCTAGGATGTTATTTGATATAGTCTCCAGGTTTTTCAGCCTTGACCTCTTTTGGTCATGTGATGGCAGGTAGCTTGCTCTTTTGCTACAAGTATAATGGTGCTGTTTTGTTAGGTTTCAGCAGCCTAAACTGATTCTAGGAGCTATGTAATCGGTTGTAGCTGTTCAGCTATTGGGGGGTGTTGATGTGATTTGTCGTGCAAGCTGTTTGCATTTGGGAATTAGCAAACGATAGGTTATGTTATTTTCATGTGCGATTGTTATGTAACTTACCTATGTGTAAGTGTGTAATTTTTACTGCCTATCTAGTTTAATTGTACTTTAACTGATTAATTGTGACGACCCCAAACTTTCGTAGTACGAAAGCAAGGATAATCATAGGAGCACAACATAATTACAACAATAGCTGATCTCAGATAACATCATAACGCATAAATCATTGCAGCGGAAATAGAAATGTTATCACATTATAACATCAAAGACATCAGAGTACGTAGTTACAGGATACACTTAGCTAATAGAAGTCTCAACAAAAAAAGAAACAAGTCTCAACTCCATCAAATACATCATAGATCAATAATGTCTAAATGTCTCAAGTAGCAATAAAAGATAAAAAGAAAATGACCTTCATCTTCTTAAGCAAGCTCTAATCCAGAATGTATCCATAACTAAACCTGTCACTGGGCTGCCCGTGTTGAAAGAGAGCACCCGGGTTTGCAAAGTGAAACAAACTACCAGTTAGTCATGGGACCGGTATGAGAAATCTTTCTTAACTAACAATATGGCTAATCACGGGACCACGCTGCTAATGCGGAACGAGTTTACTCCATTGGATTGCCAGTGCATAAGTTTAATAAATTTTTATTCATAAACGATGCAATGCATTTTAGAAAAATGAAATCATTATAAGACTCAAGTCCCATCACACAATGCAACGCAAACCGGAGGATAGAGTTTTACCTTACAATGATCAAACATGCTTGATACATAGAAAATAATATTTTTAATATTATTATTAGTGTCTAATCAGTTTTAAAATACTTCAAGGTAAATGTATCAATCCTAGACGGCATAGTACCCCATCCTACTATATCGCCATATATATGTTAACAATCAAAACCATAATGTCGTATTGGAAATTGGGTTTCCATCATGAGTCAAGGCTAGGGACGAACTCCTTACCTGGCGAGCCCTTAGATCCTCCAAAGTCGGTCCAAAAATACTTTAGTGGATTAGTCATGCCTGAACACACGCTTCCCGGTCCTATTGAACCTATAAAATGGTCACTATCGACCAATAAATCCGAGGGGACTCATTCCATCAACCACATAAGTAAAATGTCAGGGCTTGCAAAACACTGATACCACTTCTAGCTAAAAGAAACGCGTGCTCTCCTTGGGTCTCTTGTCCCGTTTCTGACTCTTACCGGGGTGTGAGGCTCGCGAGGTGACGGTATACATAAAGCTTTGCCGAAATAGGGTATGCTTTGATCATCATCCACAAGGCTCTGCTTTTCAACAAAAGCCTTGATCAATTGCATCTTGGCATGAAACATTGACAATTCACCCATGCGATCGATAACTACCAATATATAACCTCTGAGCTCATGCGTCTCAGAGAAGGGTGTTAAGCAAGAGAATAAATCCTCCTCCACCAACAAATATATATTAAATAGATATCAATTTACATGGAATGAAATCCAATGTCGGACACACATCCATTTACAAGTCCGTTCTGGGTCTAAACTAAACCGAAGACACCTTATTCCTCGTCCCGTATGTCCAATACGGAAGAGAGGTGCCCGCTTATCCGAACAATCAACAAGTGCGTCTGGACAACTACACTTTAACCCTTTACTGGGAGCTAACCAATGTCGGGCATCAGTAGTTATCCATTTCATGTGAAGATCGCCGGTCTTCAATCGCCGTCTTCAAGATCTTCGATTTAAATCGTCATATAATCATTTGAAATGAGATTGAACTCGGTCTTTTCAAATTATTCTCGCATATATATATATATAGTTTAAAACGATTTCATATCGTTAATAGTATTTAACAACGATTTATCGCTATTTTTATGTATATAAAAATAGCTTAATTAATTTAACGACACTTCGGGTCAATAGGCGGCCTTAGCGCTGTTTTTATCAAAATTTGATTTATACTTATCTCGGAATCTAACCGTTGGATTTTAACAAAATTTGTATCTTGGAAAGATCTTCCCAAAGCGGTCCTAATGGTTCTAGTTTTGGGAAAATCCGACGGTCGGGTCCTTCGCTATAATCGTTTAAATTTACGATTCCGAAACGCGAACTGCCGTGCGCCATTCGTTTAATTTTAATTTATATATATATATAATTACATATAAATATAAACCATTCGACGATTCCACTAACGTGTTTAACATGCCAAATAAAAGAATGCTTTTATTGACATATCATATCTACATATTCATCATGTCAAACAAAATATATTTCATTTACATGACATCTGAGTCAATGACAAATAAAAACCTACTTTTTATTTGCATTTCTATTTTTAACTTTAACAAATAAAAAGGTAATGTTTTATTTGTATAAAGTTTTCAGTGAATGTTATTACAATAAAAATAATTCATACATATTCTAATGTACATATTGTCAATAAAATGATATTTTAACTTTGCATATAAATTCTAATATATGCATTGTTAAATAAAATGTCATTTAGCTATGCATATAAATTCTAGTATATGCATTGCAAATAAAAGTGTCATTTTAACTATGCATATAAATTCTAGCATATGCATTGCAAATAAAAGTGTCATTTTAACTATGCATATAAATTCTAATATATGCATTGTAGATAAAAGTGTAATCTTAACATTTTATATAAAAATGTAATTTTAACAATGCATATAAATTCTAATATATGCGCTGAAAATAAAAATGTAATTTTACAACACATATGTTGTTGTTTTCAATTTGTTAACAATTCTATTTTTAAACAAAATGTATGAAAGTGATGTTTTCATTTTCCTTCTTCCTAGCATGTCAAAAATAATATTTTAACCTACAAATATTCTCTAACATATGTTTTCTACTGAATCACTTTTACATTAAAAATGGAATTTTTAATGTTGCAACATTTTTATTTAAACAGTCAATATTTCCCATGAATCAAACTTTACATAAAAAAATGATTTTAATGTTTCAACACCTTTATTCAACTATGAACAATTTTTCATATGAATCATTCTTTTATAAAAAAAAAATGATATTTTTAATGTTAACATGCCTTTGTTTTAAAAATGAACATTTTCTAGTGACTCATTCATTTCATTAAAAACAAAGTGTTTAATGTAAACACGTTTTTAATTTAAAACATGCATATTTGTCTAATTTCTATCATTACATTAAAAAAATGAATTTTTAATGTAAAGCATGATTTCATTTTAAAACATGAATATTTGTCTAATTTCTAATATTACCTTAAAAAATGAATTTTTAATGTAAAACATGTTTTCATTTTAAAACATAAATATTTGTCTAACTTCTATTATTACATTAAAAGTGAATTTTTAATGTAAAACATGTTTTCTTTTTAAAACATGAATATTTTTCTAATTTCTAACATTACATTAAAATGTGAATTTTTAATGTAAAACATGTTTTCATTTTAAAACATGAATATTTGTCTAACTTCTATTATTACATTAAAAAGTGAATTTTTAATGTAAAACATGTTTTCATATTAAAACATGAATATTTGTCTAACTTCTATTATTACATTAAAAAGTGAATTTTTAATGTAAAACATGTTTTCATTTTAAAACATGAATATTTGTCTAATTTCTAACATTACATTAAAAAGTGAATTTTTAATGTAAAACATGTTTTCATTTTAAAACATGAATATTTGTCTATATTTTATTCTAGACATTAAAAATATGAATTTCTAATGTAATCATGTTTTTATTTAAAACATGGAGATGTCCTTAATTCTATTTTAATTCAACAAAATGTACAAAGTTAATATTTCATTTTTGGTGACACTTCTTGTTAAACACAATGGTAAATTTTATATCTCATTTTTGTTGAAAACTCTAGTTCAACAAAATGACAAAAATTAATGTTTCATATTTGTTGAAATTTCTAATTCAACAAATTGACAAAAATTGATGTTTCCTATTTGTTGAAAATTCTAATTCAACAAATTGACAAAAATTGATGTTTCCTATTTGTTGAAAATTCTAATTCAACAAATAGACAAAATTTGATGTTTCCTATTTGTTGAAAATTCTAATTCAACAAATAGATATTTGATGTTTCCTATTTGTTGAAAATTCTAATTCAACAAATAGACAAAATTTGATGTTTCATATTTGTTGAAAAATTCTAATTCAATAAATAGACAAAAACTGATATTTCATATTTTACTTTTATAACAATTTGATCTAAACAAAAATGTTTATTTTTTTGACCAATTTTATTTAAACAAAAATGACAATTCCAATGCAACTATTCTAATTTTGACAAAAATGATAATTTTTGTCCAATGGTTCCAATTTGACAAAAATGACAAGTTTGGTCCAATTATTCCAAACAACAACATGATAATTCTTTTAATCAACTATTCTAATAAACCCAAAAGGGATAATCCTTGGTTCCACTATTTTAAATAACAAAATGATGAATTTTGCCCACTGATTATAATTTGATCATTTTATCTAAAAAAAATTATATATTTTTATTTCACTCAATTTAGTACAACAAAATGATTTATATGTTTTAACTATTTCATCACAACACAATATATGCTTTAACAATTTTATCACCACAAAATATCACCAAACAACCAGATCAACATACTACATCCAGTACAGATCAAATCATGAATCATAAAAATAGGAATTAACTATCAATTGATGATAATAAAATCAGAATTATTTCTAATTATTTAAAAAGAAAAAATAAATAGATTTCTCACTATCGTTTAAATCTAAAAGATTCCGATCTGAAATTTGACCAAAATTTGATCTGCTCAGAATTGGTTCTAGTCAGTCCTGCAGTGTAGATCTCGGACTCATGATCGTATCAGATTTGAAATCATTCAATTCCGAGTTCGTTTGAATGAGATATGATTTATTTTACATTGATAATATTTTTAAAATAAAATAATAAAATAGAAAATCACCTTCTTCTCCTTTACAGATTAAAGGCCGCGGTGTTTTCTATTAGGTTCTATTCTAGGTCTAAGGTTTTCTCCAAATCTGATCAGCTTGGACACGATCAGACCAGACCACGGTGTAGAGCTTGGAGGCGCGCCTCCAACGAGGATGGTGGAGCCCAACTCGACGGTGAATGTGAGGCAGGGCGACGGTCCGTTCGACCAAACTTCCTGCCGTCTATCTCTCGAAATACACAGCGATAAACTTTAACTCTGGTATGAGATTAAGGAGGAGGAAGAGCTCTATGAAATCCTCCAAAGGATCACTGAATTTCGTCGAGTGATTTGAAAGTTATTTGGGAAGAACGAATTGAACAATATCGGCCATTCACGAATGGGTGGCGGCAGTGAATAGTTCTAGGATTTTGAAATAAGAATTGATGTATATTTATTAATTTAATTACTAGTTTTTGCAAATAAACCTGTTTAGTCTCAGTAGCACCAATTTCAGTCCAACAAGAGTTGTTCCTCTCCAATCTCCCCCGTTCCGGATCCAATGGGCTAGGTCCCGCCAGCCCAAACGATTGTTTTCAGCCAGTTTTCTTTAATTTAAAGTTTAAATCATTTATTTATTTAATTCGATCATACATTTAAATTCACCGGAGCGACATACGGACTCCGAAAATTCCCGAAAAATAAAACTAGCTTTGTTTTGACAATACGGTCCTAACAAAATTAATTTAGTCAAATTTTGAGACCGTTTGAAAAATGGCCTTTTTAACGGTCGGTTAAATTCAACAGAAATTGTTGAATCACATTTTAATTTATCATGCTCACAAATTAATTCCAAAAATTATGGAAAATTAAACTTAGCAATAATTTGACATTTCGAATCCGACAAAAATGGTTTCGTCGAAAATGGAGATTGTTTGTATAGTGGCCATTTATATGGGCTATAAATTATACTATATTCCATAGCGACTATTCTGAATATTCAACTGGCCATAACATTTTATTTCCGCTATAAAATTTCGATTTTCCGGATTTGTTGGAAAGATATTTTTAAACAAATTTAGATATTCTTGGTTTCACTAAAATCCATTTTATTTTAAATCCTTACATTCAATCAAAGTTCAGATTCAAATTTTCAAACTACCATGCTATTTCTAATTACTTTTAAAATTAATATAATTATATTCATTCTAACTTCGATTTAAATAAATTTTTAATCATTATTATTTAAAATAAATTATTTTAACTATCCAAAATTCATTGAAATAGCCAAAATAAAAATTCTAAATTGGTTCTGATTTTCCGGGTTGATACACTAATCACCCTATATGGTTATTTAAATTAGTATGTAATAGTTAGTAGTTAGGACCTGGTAAAAGGTCTGTAGTAGATAGGTAAGCTACATTTCACCTATATAATATTGTACTCATTATTTGTTGTAATGAGAAAAGTGTTACGTATCACTTTGAAAACTGGTTGGCCTTACCAAAGAAAAATATATTATTTTATTAACAATGTTCTAAGGTTAATTATTAATTAAATAATTAATGAATATGAGTTTATTTAAACTATTTATTAATGATGTTTTGAATTTAATAATTATTTATTAATTTTTTTCAAAGTTCTTTAATTATTTCACCATTAATGTTTAAAATAAGTTAACTATTTTATTAATAGGGTTTGATAATTAACCAAATATTTTATTAGAAAATAATTTAAGATTTATGTATTCATTTATTTACCTATATTGATAAGGTAATTTAGTAAAGTGCTTGTTATTAGTACATTATTTACAAAGAATCTTACTTATAAAGTGATATTTTGCAAAAGAGTTTTTTAACAATATTTTAAAAGAAAATTTATAAATAATATTTTATTTAATTATTTTCATTGTGGGCTTAAAATCATGTTTGGAATATTAATTTGTCTAACCCACTTAATATGACTTGAAGTAAGCATTCCTAAAACACTTTAAGAATATACTTGTACAAATGATACAAGTATATAGCTATATTTTCTAATTACCAAAAATATATTATTTTTGTGAATATACTATAACATCACGTATTTTTGGTAGTCAGATGTTTAATTTAATTTATTACGTTAAATATTGTTCTAGAATTACATAAGCGTTTATAATATATAATTCGTTTATATAACAAAGTTTGAACGTTAAGTTTATATATAATTATAATTCGAGCTCGTAACGTCGCGGTAGTTCTTAATTTTTGTTTTGAACTTCAATTGAATATATAGAATCTGTTTTAAGTCGGAATTCTGTGAAACAGAAATCGTCAGGATCAATTTGATTATAGATTTCTAATGGGAGAGAAAATTCAATATTTTAGTTTACAGATTGTGAGTTATATGCAATTCAAATTTTCGAATAAGCGCTTTGATATTCTTTAATAAACGCTAACGTTTATTATACAAATGTAATTGATTTTTATATAATTTGAATATCGTTTTGGCTAGGGTTGTAAATATTTAGTTTAAAATATATATTGGGTTATTTTGAAACTCTGTGATATTTTATTTGGAGATATACGAGAATAATAACTTTTTTATTTAAATATAATTGTTTTGAATTTAATTATTTGTTTATCGTTTATTATATAGGCTTTATAAATAACTATTTTTCAAATGACCTTCGTTTTAAATGAAACAAATTCTATTGGAATACGCATAGCTAATTATTGGTTGATTTTTAGTTTGGAGCCAATTGGAGTTGTTTTATATGTATGTGGGATTTAAAGGTGAGCCGTTAAATTAAAATAATGCCGTTGTACAAACAGAGTCAGTTTTCAATGAAATAAATTTTATTGGGATCGGAACGTCAAGACGTAGCAGTGCGCTCATTACCATTGTGTTCGAAGTTTTTGTATGACGGTATGAATTTAACGATTACAGTAAATGACGGTTAGAGGTAAAATTTAACATTGTACTAAAATAAATGTGTAACTTAACACCTAAGCTAATAATTTGTACAAGCCTACCCTACATGTATCTCCTACGCAAATACATGTCTATGGAAATATATTAGCTATTCCTTCATCTCCAAGTTTGTTGAAGCCTATATATATACTCATGCTAAGAGCACTCCCAGCAGAGGGTGGAGAAATGAGGTGAGGGGAAGAAAAAATAGTGGCGAGACGCTCGTTCTTCCCAGCAGTGGATGGCGAGAAAAATAAAAAATAATAATAAACGTTAAACGGGGATCACTTCCCCGTTTAGCAATTTATTTCTTTTTTTTAGCCTGAAAGTCCCTAAACGGTAATCAGTTTCCCGTTTATGATCACCAATTGAAAAAATAAGCATGGGGAATTCTCACTTCTTCCCCTTCCTCACACGCAAACTCACACTGCTGCAGTGTGAGGGAAGGAAAATAAGCGTGAATTCACCTCATTTTTCTCCCCCTTCACACTGCTGTAAGTCCTCTAAGTATATACACACAGCTCCTATCAATCAAGTATCAACCCACCTAAGCTATGAATTGATAGCTCGTGGACAGGCTACCCAATGCTAATAGTACACCACTCCTATCTCGTTCTTTTGTAAACCCACGCACGGCCAGGGATGTACGCAGAGATACTACACCATGGGGGCGGAATTTTCATTTTCTTCCGGTAACTCCGTAGGAGATTCAGCAAAATCAAAATGAATTGGTGTGAAGACACCCGCATTCATGCGCAACTTGTCAAACATAGATACTCAGACAAGAGGTTGGTTCTTGCCCAACTTGTCAAACATAGATACTCAGATAGGAGGCTGATGAGGCATAGACGCTGGCTTAATCGCATTATTATTGTGCATACATGAAGCCTTAGCGGAACCATCTGCATACAACCCTACTTGATTCACAATAGTAGGCATAACAACTAAGTTTTCATTAATCACATTAGCTTTCGGCATATCAGAGATTCAGAGACAACAACCGAGCAAACAACATTTGCAAAACTACTATCCCTGAAAATATCGTCACTCTAACATTTTGATCTCTATTTGTCTTAACTGACCCACGTATACCATCATCAGAAATTCTTACACTGCTTCATAATATCATTTTGCCCTAGGCTTTGCACTGCAGTAGGCACGACAACAACTTCTACCGAGGCACTACCATGACCAACTAGTTCACATTCTTGTGAACCATGACAAATCACATTAACATGCCCAAAACTATCCAAATCCAAATCCACAACGCAATGCAAATTGGTGTTATTCAAACTTACGGTGGGAAGATTGGACACAGAATAGATTACCTGAGCAAGCAATTTCGAAATAGGTGAAGAAGTTAATGCGCTAGCCATTAATCCAGAAACCGGTGACGCTTTCGTCACCATAGAATCAAACACTGAGCCGAAGGGGTTAAAAACGGTGCTGCAGAAGAACCCACAAGAGGCGGAAACTGCAAGACGCTGTTGACCTTGAGCGACACCGACGATTTCGGATTCGGGTTGGAGTACGAACGCCCAGATCTAGACGTCGAGGGTTGATAGTGGGGTGGAGGAGTAGAAGACATGAGAGAAGCGGAAAGGAAGAAAGCATATGGGCGATTGGGATTAAATTTGACAGAAGCGATTAGGAATCACAGTCGTCGTCGCCATGAAGAGGAATCGCAGAAGCTTCAAAATGATGAGGGCGTCAATGACCTTTTCTATTTTCTATTTTTTTCTAAAATCCACTGGGGTCGGCCGACCCCACTTGGCATACAGTGGATACGTCATTGCGCATGGCTAAACCATCTTCTCCCCGACCTATATTCTGAACTTGTATTTTCAACATCAACCATCCCCATCAGTCCTTCGCAGGCATATATTCCATCGCCGCATTGAAATGAAGACACCATCAGCTAGTCAGCTACCATCTATATGAAATAAAAACGCAGTGCGTACTACACATATGAAATAGAAATCTTGCACCGCTATTTCCTGATAGCACCTACCATATACAAGATGAAAGACTTTGATGCTATCCCTTCTGGCCATCCTCCCCTATAAATATACGCAAACACGCCATATTTGGAAGGGGAAATTAGTTTTCGGAAGGGGAAGCACTGTCGAATATGGGGAGGATGGTATCATGCGTGTGCTAAGAAGCTTCAGTAGTATGGCCATTTGAAGAACGTTTTAATGCTGGGGAGTAGGAGGATGTGCTGATCGAAAGGAACAATGGCGTAAAGGAAGATGGAAGGTGGAGTTATGGGGTTGAGAAGAAATGGTAACTACATATAGCTCGGGTGAACATATGAAGGTGAAGAAGATAAGTATATAAATGTTCATAATCATCCTTAGACTACTAAATCGTGTATTAACATACTTAATCCAAGTTGGTCACGCCTAATCACTTTTTAAACCATTGGGATGATCTGCCGATTTGTAAAAAAAACAATTAAAAAGAAAGAAACAGTTCGAAAGAGGAGCAGGTGGGTAATGATATTAGTATAAGTGAGACCTAATGAAGATTATTTTCAAAGGTGGGTAATGATATTAGTATAAGTGAAACCTAATGAAGATTATTTTCAAAGTAAATACGGTGAAATCTGGTATAAACGGTCTGAGCTCACATCGTGTGACGGGGTAAAAACGTATGTATTCTAGTTTGAAACAATAACATGAGAAAGGTAGGAGAAGAGAAATTAAATTTGCCAAATCGAATTTGGGTGGCCTAACTTAATTAAATTATAACATATACGGGCATGTGCTCGGCTTGTCTAACATACATACATACATACATACATACATATATATATATATATTAAAAGGTTAGGTATCATGAAACTCATGTGGGAGCCGTAGATATATGCAGGTAGGAATTAACGTTCAACGTGCCTAATGTTGTTTAAAATGTATAATTCCCTTTGTACTATTATACTAAATATTGTGCCTAATCAACGTTGACGTGTTTATATAATAATGTAGTTAACGGTTTTAATAAGGTATTTAAATAAATTAAACCATACATTATATAAATTAAAACGTGACATATGTTAACAGATTTGGACAAAACCGGGAACATTGGAATCGTTTTGACGAACACTTCACTCTGGGACAGATAATTTGGATGCGTTTAGAGGAAGTAGTTATTTTCAATTAAATTAAACGCATGTTTAATTTAATTGAAATGGTCGTTATCTCGACGAACGGAAATCAAGGTGTGTTCAACTCATTCAATTTTACCTCACATATATTTTATATAAGTCAGTTTGATATTTGTGAGCTATGGTTGTTATTAATAGATGTTTACTGAATATACTATCTTTTATTAATTGAATTGATTGAATTAAACGTTCGTTTAATTTAATTTAAACCATTCGTTATTTTAACGATTATTTCCAAATGAGGAAACTTACCTCGTTGGTACGTTTATAATAAAATAAATGTATTAAATTGAAATTGGATGTTTGGGTTATTGTTAGTGTTTGATTGTTGAATATTATATCTATGATTGAAATAGCTGATTTTATTTGAGATAACGTATTTGGATGAAGGGAAACAGGTTGGAGGGATCCAACTGGATTCCTCAAATATATTAAATATTATTTATCTTCATATTATCATTATATGAACTGTTCTTATTGGATGATTGATTTGGTTGTTGATCATTGACTAGAAACTCAACGTTTGTTTTGTTTTAACCAATGAGCAGTATTGGTTGAGTAATTGGCAGCATATGGTCTAAAAATCAATCATTTTGTAAATGATGATTTTTCGTCAGGTGAATCGATAGAAATGAATTTATAAAATTTATTTTATAACTGAAGATGGATTTAAAATCTATTATTTAAAATAAAAGTTTAGTAAAAATGAAATTAGTACTTAATATTTATTATTTAAGTTTATAAAAAAATCTTGATTTTATGAAGCAAATTGCTTATGTTAATAAGATTTATACGCGAATAAGCAAAAATTGACATAACGGTTAGGAGTTGGATAAATTGTTTCTAAGAAACAATTAAATGGAATTATTTAAATTAGTTTTATTATTAATTAATTGGAATTAGTTAAGAAAATAATCGTGTTTTGAGTTGAATAAGTCAACTATTTAACTGTGATTGATTACTAAATTAATTTGTTTTAATTAATCTAATGAAATTGTTTTACGAACATTTGTCTTGATTTTTAACAAGATTTTAAAAGGAATTTACTATTTATTTTGGTAATAAGAGTTCAAGTACATCGACAATAATTAATGATAAAGTAAATTATTATTGTAAATAATAATTCTAAATGATTACTTTGTAATGCAATTTATCAAAGTAAAGAAAGCAAATTTGAAATAGAATCTAGATGAATATTGTGGAAGGAGTTTATGAACGTATTCACTACACCACACAGCCTATTTTGTCGCACTTTCCGCATCTCATGTAGTAACAGTTATATGTGTTATTAATTAATTAAGTTTATTACCATTATAACAGGCAATAATGGATATAACCCTTACAACGTCCGATAATAATGTAAAAAAATTAAAATAATGGGAATGATATGGTAACTTTGGTCCATTCATTCGTTATACCAAGTACGCTTTCATTCCAACAAGCTTATTCTTCTGACCTAGCAACTTATTTCCCAAATCGTTCGACGTGCCTCCTAGGGTTCTGCCACCTCCTCCTTTTGCTGCCGCCATCGACACATCCTTGTTTGTCAGTCTCCTCCTCATCCATTCAATTGCTCAGGTAATTTTTGTCTCGTTTAATCTTTTCTGGTTTGGGGTATTTACATTATTCTTGGTTTTATTTCTGTGTCTAACTTTTCCGATCAAGCACTGCGAATTTGTTTCAAGTGTTTAATTCAACTGCTTAGACATGGATTTTTTGAGTAAGGCTGGATTTGAATTGATTGTACTGTAAATGATAGTTTCTGTACTTGACTTCTAGAATGAAATCACTAGAATGTCGAATGTTGGATGAAATTTTAAAAATACAATTTTGAAATAAGTTTAATATTATGCATTGAAGAGTGGGCAGTTTGGAAATGTCACTTTAAAGGTAAAATAATACTTCATAGATATGTATAAATTATATTTTGACGTAATTATTTGAAATATGTGTATTTTTTTATTAGACTTTTGGTATCAAACCTCTTGTATATGTATATACTAATTTCAAGTTAATATGGTTTTTCGAAATTCAAACCCAAAATTATCAAATAAATCAACTTTAAAAATATATATTCATGTCATGGTTGTAAAAAACATATTCAAATTCTGAGTATAATCAAGTGTAGTGTCAGGTACATGGTTTTTATTTGCTAAACATTTCACTAATATTTAGTTTGCATTATAGGTTTATGTTACGTACAAGTATGGATTTTTAATATATTAATTTGACAAAGAAGTTTGAATATGAGATTTCGCGCATCAGTCCTTGACTTTGTAAATCAGTGTCACATGTACCATTAGTTCTAAGTCTATATATATCCAAAAATAATTTTGCTTATTTTTCTAAAAGTACATGGTTATCTCGTATAAATGAATATAGAAAACCTTTTTCAAACACTGAAATTTGAAAATATGTTGCTAAAAATACTTGATTTCCAAAAAAAATAATGATGTATATGACTTCATTAGGGTCGGTATGCTTCAAAAATATATTGGTTTCATATTTTCAAATTTACAGAAGTAGGGATGCTTTCAATATAACTGATTTCCAAACTTACATGAGTTTTAGGCATTTATGAGTGTTTACCTTAATGGATTCACAAACATAAGGATTTTTATAAGTGTATTACCTTAATAGTTCGTTGATTGTAAGTATTCGTAATCAATTTTCAAGTACTTAGTAGATCTTTGGTTGAGGTATAGTTCGGTGAAATTCTTCATGTTTTGTTTTAGTGTAAAAAAATTAGAAAGATCTGTGAGATCAAATGATTACTAATGAGCGTCGTTGTTGAAGTATTAGCTATGAAAGGAGTGGTAATATTTCATACAAGTATGCATTTGTGATATTGGTTTGGTCGTTGATTTTAATTTTTTGTAGCTTTTTGCTACTTACAAATAGTATTTAGTTGAAAATTTTGTGAGTTAATGAGTGTTCTATTAGGCATTACAGGGATTATGTGTTCAGAATTTCCAAATTGGTGGAAGTAGTGTTTCAAGTCAAAATAGATGTTTATAGTGTGGTAATTAGAATTTGACATGGCTTTGATACTGACCTTAAGCTAAATTCTCAGTACTCCTTCCTTTCGACCTTCTAATTGGTTGCAACATGGCACAATGTTGATGTCAGTTTGCCGAAAAGAGCTTATGTATATGATCAGTAGAGTGCTATCCTATTATTGCTTAAGAGGTGAGATCCTTGTGCGCTACATTATTGTTTTAAGTATTTACCATGGTTAGTTTACGAGTTGACGTATGATATTGACATGTATCCACAATCATCTGTATACATTTGACATGGTGAAAAAAGAACATAAGATGGATTTTAAAAAAAAATCTATGACAGACCTGGATGATATGGCATTAGTGAGTCAAGTTGATTTAAAAGCTAATTTGTCCATATAGTATTACTAATTATCTTATAAGTCTTAATGTACAGTATTACTAATTATATTTTACTTAAGCTTGAACAAAAAACAAAAAAATTAGGTTTTAAACCATGTAAATAAATAAATAAAGCTTTAAGAGAATGATAGTTAAAGCAAACTTTAAGAAATTAAAAGAATTTGTCTTTTGTATATCTTATGTTTGGCATTTTATTTTATTGAAATATGCATATTTGATCATTTTATCAACATATTGTTTTAAACAAAAAGGTAAATCAATTCACCTTATATATCAATACATTATCTTTTAGTTTATAGTTTATAGAAATTTTTACATTTATTCATTTTGGTTGTGATTAGCTGTAAACAACAGAATGATAAATAAGTTAAGTTGGAAAGATAAATAAACAATATTTCAAACGACTAATAGTTGATTTTATTTTTCCAGTTAACAAGATATTATTATTATTTGTCAAAACTAATATTTGACAGTTACCTTTGTCTAATGTGCACATCTAATCCTTTTGATTACATTTAGGTTTAAATAAAAAAACATGAATAAATTAAACTTCAAACAAAAGATAATTAAACCAAGCTTGATCAAAAGATAATTACATGCATCTTTTAACAAACAATTGGCATCTTTTTCAAATATCCACATCCATTCATCTATTTGCATTAAGCTTTTAAGAAAAAAAGATGAATGAATTAACCTTTGAATGAAAGATAAATAAATTAAGCTTGAACAAATTGACTTTTTGTTAATATTGTATTCTTTATTTGTCATGTTATTAAAATTTGTGAATTTAATCATTTTGTCTGCATGTAGCTTGGAACAGTATGAAAATTGGTTTCCATAAAGAGGGAATAAAAATAAGTGGCAATTAAACAAATAAGAATAACCCAGTCTACTAAATTGTCATCCACTATGAATAACCCAAGTAATATGGAATACTGCGGTAAACTCTTAAATTAGTGTCTAGCAACTCATTAGTTCAAATAAAAGGTAAAATTGGAACGCCTTTGATGCACCCTTAAATTAATTTCCGGATTCTTTTTGTCTTTTATGTTAAGGATGAAGAAAATTGAATCGCCTTTGATGCACCCTTAATATGGAGCCTGCGTTTTCTTTATTGAAGTACATGTTAGTTTGATTTCAAAGCAAAATAATTTACGGTTCAGTAGTTAGCATGTGTGAGTTCCAGACTGAAGTATATAATTTATATCAATTAGCATGTGTTGATAACAGTTGTTGATAATTAATACCTGCATTTTCTTTATTGAAGTACGAGTCAGTTTGATTTCAAAGCAAAATGATTTGCGGTTTAGTAGTTAGCCTGTATGAGTTCCTCCCATTAGATCGGAGTTCGATCCCGGCATGATACTCATTTTTCTCGTATTTTAAAATTTAGAACCATATTAATGACTAACTAGATCTTACTAGTTACTAACAGACACTTTTGTGTATTAGCATGTATTGGTCATTACCGTTTGATTTCAAAGCAAAATGACTAACTAGATCTTACAAGTTGTTTGGGTGGAGGATGTTCTTAATCCAGAGGCTTCACTTTTTGATGCACCACAAAATGGTCATTATACATTGTCAGAGCTAGTTGGAGGAGGTTTTGTGATTTGGCTGAGTATCGTCTATGTTATTAGTAAAATTCTGTAAGTTCATTTTAATCTTTTGTTGCTATTTTTAGTATTTTGTTGCTACTGTAAGTTATTAGGTATCTTTCTCAACAAGAGTGTATTATGCTAGTGGCATTGTTGTGGACAATAAGAATTTGGATTTTAAAGCAACCAAAATGGATTTAAAAATCTACCCCCTTGATTTAATAATGTAAATAAAAAATTATTTTGAGAACCATGTTTACATTGCTATATAACATTTTTGAATTTAGTTTAACAAAGTGGTTGTATTTAAAAACTTGTTTAAAAAAATTTAGCAATTTAAATTGTAATTTTTAAAGACATAATTTAACAAGTCAGCTAAGTTAAAATGACGTAAGTTAAGGGAATAATACCCTTTTTTAACTTATTGAATTCATCAGCATCCATTTAAGCCCAACAACACACTTAACAAGAAAAAATGGAAGTATGTATATCTTTCTTCCGCATTTTCTCAAAAACTTGTAAACATGAACATCTTTTTCCTCCAAAAATCCTATTTATGAATAAAATAAATTTGAGGGATAATAAAGGGGCTTTTACTTAATTTGTAAACCTATTACTTGGTGGATTCAAGGGTCATTTCATCCATTCCTGGCTAATTATATATTGCTATCGGATATTAAATTGAAATTATAGTTGAATTCATCCTAAAAATTTATGTCATTCTTATGTTTCAACCATATGTTTATTTGTTTGCTAAAACCTTCAATGTTTGATCACTTTAGTTCTTGAATTTGTGACTATAAGCATGTTGTTTGAGGCAATAATCATCATCTGCAAGTATAAAACTACACTTCCTGTGAATTCCACTTTTGTTTTTCCCTTCCCGTGAATTCCATTTATGTTGATTTAATTGTAACATTGGGGGCTACTAACACAGTACACTCTGTTTTAGAGCTATAAGCATGTATGTCAACAAGACTATAAGCTTGATGATTTTAAGGACTTAAATAATGCTTGATTACCATCAACATTTATTACAAACTCGTTGACTTATTCATGTACAATATATAAGTCTGAAGGTGTAACTTTTGTTTATATGTAAATCCTTTGATTTAAAACTCAAATTTTTGTACCCATATCTTGAAAAGTCAGTAGATCATTCCCAAGAGGTCGAGCGCTCTAAGCCTAATTGACCTGAATTGAATTTGGACCCTTTTCAGGTCGGATCGAATGTAAACTAGTTCCGCTCTTCCTCCATCTCTTCATTTTTATTTTGACTGCTATCAAAAATCGTATCTACCTATAGTGATGCATCTTACTGCTCCTTTAATTTAGGTTTTAATCTTATTTTCATTATTTTCCACTATATTTACCACGTTTAAAACTTGTACCACTGCCTATTGTCCACCCCTAGATAAAATTTTACACCCAAATGTATTCATCTCTAAAAAATCAGGGAGTTATATGTATGTTATACTTTTCATTTATAAGAAACATCTCTTTATAAAACACATTTTTAACAGAAATTTTTTATCTGATTTTTTTTATTTCCTACTATTAATTTTTATTTAAATATAAAAGGAATATTTTATTTTACAAAAAGTTTGTATTTACTGACTTTTGTTGAAATTAATCCTTTGAAAATCATTTCAAATATTATTCTTTTCAACCCTTTTATCAAATTTTCTTATGGGGAGTTGAACTCAGAGCTAATTTTATTTATCCATTCTTTTTTACTTTCTCTGTTTTTCCTACTTATTTTAGATTTATTTTACTTTAGAACACATTAAAAATATGGCTTTAATCTTGGAGTGACTACAGCATATCTTCGGCCCAGAACCTGCACGACTCTTGCTTTCAGATGACTAAAACATATAAATTCCTCATTTCCTATTTATATGGACCTATTGTACAACCGTTAGGCTATCTAGGAGCTACCAGTGAATCACTTACCATCCAGCATTAGGGATCTGCCGTATGTTTCATTAGTGCTCTTCATAAGTCAATACATTTCTGAACAACCTATTTGAGTTGTCGGCGACGTTTTTCGATAGGTTTGAGTTGAATTTTCTGGTTGGTGTGAGGTTGATGTGTAGTATGTTGCAATAAAGAAATCAAGCATTATTGTCTTCTTGAAATCATGAACTAAATTGCACTATTTTAATTTTGATGGATAAATATAAAGATCAAGTAGACTGAAGTATATAATTTATATTTTGTTGTGAATGCCAAGGGATATTATGTTGTGAATTTATATAAATGGATTCTATAATTGCACTATATAATTTATTGCTCTACAATATATCATTTGTGAAGCTGTTGTTTCTATAGAAGCACACATGATACATAAATGCAGAATAAATTATACAAATGATGGAGTTCTGGTGAGGTGATCGTATTCTGATTGGCGATTTTCTATTTAACAGTTTTCTACTTTTCGATTATCAAGGAGGTTGATAGTTTTCTAGTTGACAGTTCTATTTGAATTATTGTAGTGCTCCTAGTAGTGAATACTTGAGATTTTGACTCCTGGTAGCGGAGGTTGGGGTAGTCCTGGATCAAAATGAAAGGGTTTTTATGTTGTATTTGTTTACTTGAGTTTGTGGCGTTTATGATGAATAAGCTTACAGTCTGAGACTTTATTTTAGATACTGGTATACTGAATAAACCAACTTCAAAGCATGCAAGACTGCAAGTTTATGATGAATTTGTGTTTATGTGTAATCTTATTATTATTACTACTATTGTTACTATTACAGTGTTTCCGTTTGAACGCAGAAGTAAATCTTGAGTTATGTTACACTGTTTTATGATTTCAGGTTGCAAGACTGCAAGTTTCTCTCTAGATTTTGGTCAAGTTTCTTTCCAGATTTTAGGTTGCAAGGCTGTATGATATCCTCTTGGTCTTTGAAAGATTTCCTCCAATTCAATTCCAAAGGTACAATTTTCTTTTCCTTTCAGTTCTCATTTTTATCTGGGGTGTATATTTATACTGATGTTCTTATTTGTTTAAATTTGTGTAGTAAGTTGAAACTTTCTGGGCGACTATTGGTAGGATTGAAGTTAATTTGGTAGATGATATGTATGTTAAGACTTAGAAGAAATATGTTGAATCTTGTTCTAAAACTTATTATGTGTGTTAATGACAGTGTATAAGTCTCGGTATTATAAACTAGTTATGTTTGCTATTTTAAATTTGGTACATTCTACATTCTATTTGTTGTTCTAATGCTATTACTATGTATGTAGCCAACACTAGTACTAAATATATATTTATGTATATTTTATATGAAATATGGGTGTTTTATATATATTTGGCATTTACCACATTTAAAACTGTTACTAAAGAGAATAAAGTCACGGTTATCACCGTTATTGCAGAAAATAAAGTCATGTTTATAACCGTTAGTATTTATCACGGTTATAACCATGATAGTATACGTGATAAAATTCACCAACGCCTGTTGGGCCAACGATTATAAGTGTGAGGATACTGGTTCCTCACGGTTATAAGCATGACAAATGGGCCTTTATGGTGTTGTGATTTTATCGTGAAAACAGAGATTTATAAACGAAGTTATAAAAAAATATTTTAAGTGAATACGAGGGTTTGAATCAAATGTTTATTCGATATTTGGATTAGGGAAAAAGAAGTTGGGTTAAGAAGGGGTTTATAATAAACCTGAGATTATAAATACAGTTTACTAAGAGAAGAGATCTTAAAACGTTGATTTTAAATCGGTGATACTTATTAATGATATTAAGTAAAACAAATGAATTTGAAATAATATTTTCAAAGTAGAAATGGTTAAATGACTTAAAAGTGGAGTAATATGGGTTGATAAGGAATTGAGATAAGAATTAGAACCTAACTGGAAATTGGTTGAGTTGAGTGATTTTTTGAGTGTTAACCTAATGTTGGTTTTAGCCTTCAGGTTTGGCACTTAGGAACTTATTCGATTACAAATTTACGGTCAGGGAGTAATGAATGTTGAAGTATTGGAAATAAAAAGGATTTGCGAATATAAAATAGTATTTCCAAAGTAACAGAAATATAAAAGAGATTTTGTGAAAATATAACTATATTTTCGAGATTTAAGGAATTAATGAAATGAGTTTGAATAAAGGGAAGTGTTGGTTAGTGCTATCAAGAAGAGAAACGAAAGGGATTTCTAGTGATGTTTTTACGTGAATATATGAAACCAAAGTAGGGAATATCTACATATGATTTAATTTTAAAAGTATTTATATGATTTTAAGAAGTGGAAAGCTATATCCTTAATATTGAAGGATTTATAAGTTTTAAATTAACCCTGTTAATTATTTTATTTAAAAAGGCCAAGTAATACCGAGTACTAAATCAATGATCTCATTTTATTTTCATGGTTGTTTTATTTGATAGTTAAATGACTGACTATTAGATCTGACTTATACGATTGTTGGTACGGAAAGACCAGGTTCGAATTTATATTGAAAAACCATTCTGAACCAACAAATATGAAATCATCGAAGATACTGATTGAAGATGGAGCAGTGAAGACCATGATCTTCATAACCAGAAGGACTAATTTTCGAATTTCTCTCGCATGCAACCAGAGTTATTTGATTTGAAATTCTTATGTGTTTGAAATCTACGAATTTGCAAGGACTACTCGCTGCTGATCTGTAGTGTGATTCATAGGATGTGGTAGGAGGGTGCCTTCGGTTTCGTTCAGTCCCAAAACGAACTTGCACAGACAGATGCCTAATAGAGTGTTTCTTAAGAGTTACGTACATTTATTTTTACAAATGTACTTCTGTTGGTGGCGTGGTGGCGTTAACACCCAGAATATTTAGTGGACATCAATAAATGATTTTTCGGATCTAACAATGTAGCATCCAAAGTAAATGGTGACAAGTTATTCAAAAAGGTAATTCAAACCTTAAGCCTCATAACCGGGAAATGGAAGAAATCGGGCAAGCAGCATGGCTAAGTGGGTCACTCCCAAGCAGGGTGTATAATCACCTGTCTACAGAATTCAATTTCCTTCTTTATTCTATTCGGTGTTGTCCCTTTTAGGAAACGGTTGCTGATCCCAATTGTTGATGATATACATTCGATACACACAAGTGAAATGTGTGGTCGATCATGTGTGGTCGGGTTACAAGATGTTCTTGTTGAATCCGGTGTATTCCCCTCTAGAGATACACTATCGAAAGGTGGTTCCATACCTTGTTGAAATCCAATCTCTAATAAGCGCCCGGGTTTTGATTGTATACTATGTATGTGGAACGTGAGATATAAGTGTTCCGCTAGATTGTTATTTATTTGTATTTAGACACTATTATAATATCATAATAAGATATGATTTCAAAATGGTCAGGGTTGTCATAAGGTAAAAAACCGTCCGTGTTTATGTGTGGACTGGTCTTATGACCTTTTCTTTCAGAAAAGATTTTCTTAACTTTAAAATCAAGTTGGATGTTGCTTATAAACTTAATGGGATTCTCACTCAAGTTCACCAGACTGATCCGACGTTTGTAATGCTCGAATTAGACCGAGTTTCGCAGATTCAGGTTATTGGACACTACGAAGTTTAGAAGATGTGTTGGAGGAGTTCAGACATATTAGTATTTATTCCGCTTTATAATGCATATGTGGGCAAGATGTTATAATTGTCCAGGTATATTGATGTACTCTGATGATTTGTAAGTTTTATATCAAGCTCTCAATAAAGATTATTTCTATATTATATTTTGTTCCGCTGTGATGTGAGACGTATGTTGTGTCTTTGTAACGACCCGGATTTTGAGCGACTTTGGTTATCGACATAAGCACGATGTCGATAACCAAAACACCGAAAAATCCTGGTAATTAGTGAAAGAAATTAGAGGGTGAGGATAGATAAGATAGAAATTTAGAATAAAAGAAGAAGAACACAACATCAGAGTAACACGAATCTCACAGCGGAACGAATAACATATAATATATGTAACATAACTTTGAAATATACATCTGTACTTGAATATACATATCACTATCAAAGTACAGCACTTACAACACAGCGGAAATAACTATAGCTATATGATCCTGAAGCCTCCTGCTCCAGCTCTTCAACTATACCTGCAAATTCCTGACTACTTGACTGCCCATACAAATTTAGGCACCCAAGAGTTTAGGGAAAACAACAAAGTAAACTCCGGGTCAGTCATGGGACTGGTATGAGTAAAACAGTTTAAAAACAGTTCGAGCAAGTAAACGATATCTCATACGACCATGCCGCATAACGGAACGGGTTTTTCCCTTATGAGAATCCAAAATATCTTTATATCAAAAACCTTTTGATATTATAATAATGTCTATCAACCACAGTATATATATATTCGTCTAGCAGAAACGCTTTCATCTCACGTTCTACATATATAGTATACAAACAAAACCGCAAGCACGTATTGGGTAATGGATTTCCAACTATGATAAGGTATGGAACCACCTTTCGCTCGTGTACCTCTAGAGAGGAATACACTGAGTTCAACAAGAACATCTTGCAACCCGGCCACACATGACCGACCACTCATTTCGCTTGAGTGTATCGAATGTATATCACCAACAGTTGGGATCAGCAACCGTTTCCCGAATGGGACAACATCAACAATAGATTTTTAGAAGTAAATGAAACTCTAGATCAGGTGATTATACACCCTACTTCGGTGCGACCGACTTAGCCATGCTGCCTGCCCGATTTCTGTCATTTACCGGATGATGAGGCTTAAAGCTACGCTTTAACATCATACCAGATTCAATTTGAATGCCACATCGTCAAATCCACCAAATCACCGATTGACGTCCTCAACAATACATTATGTGTTAGCTAAAAGAAGTTTCCTTCTCCGCTTCCACTCTTGGTATAGTTGGAGAAATCAATATATGTGATCGTCTGGACATACTCTGTCAGACATCCGTCCATACAAGTCGTCCAGGAACAGGATGAACCGAAGGCACTATTCTGTAAACAGGATAGCCCTTGCATAACTCCGTCTTCAATTTCCTTTAGCATATATGATTCGCAACGCTTATGCCAATACAGAGTGGTTCTTTGGATAATAATCCAACCGGTCTCTCCATATTAACAACGTTAAAATGGTCAAAACTTTGATAGTCTGTGATTTAACTATCGAATAAAAACAAGTGTGCAAACAACGATATTATTTCCAAAGTGGAAATTTATATCGATCAAACATCACTTAACATTTATATCCTTAGTTCATTTTTCATCTCCTGTTTTCCTATATTCAATATTCCTTATTTTCTAAATTGGGAAAAATATACGTTATTAACAATGGAAAACATTTCCATTTCTTGTTTTCTTTATTAGAAAACATTTCTGGTTTCTTATTTGGAAAACATTTCCAAAGCTTCTTCATTGGACTTAGATAGATGTTTAAACAAACCATCGCGATGCCAAATCAAACCACTTCCTTTACTGCCGAACCTTAACTATTCCTTAGTTAAAAACGAAGCCAATCAAGTTGGGGTAGAACTACCTCTCAGACCTTAACTGAACAACATTTCTAACTTTGAAATAGGCAAAGTTCACTTTATATTCCTTTACTAACTTCCTTACTTAACCCTCTTCGAATAGCTATATTCGATTGACTCTTTTCACTTAACTCTATTCGAATAACTATATTCGATAACTCCTTTTTCTTTCTACTCGAATAACTATATTCGATAACTCCTTTTTCTTTGTTTCTAATCGATTAACTAACATCGATTAACTCCTTTTACTTCTACACTAATCGATTAACTAACATCGATTAACTCCTTTTACTTTAACACTAATCGATTAAACTAACATCGATTAACTCCTTTTACTTTAACACTAATCGATTAAACTAACATCGATTAACTCCTTTTACTTTAACACTAATCGATTAAACTAACATCGATTAACTCCTTTTACTTTAACACTAATCGATTAAACTAACATCGATTAACTCCTTTTACTTTAACACTAATCGATTAAACTAACATCGATTAACTCCTTTTACTTTAACACTAATCGATTAAACTAACATCGATTAACTCCTTTTACTTTAACACTAATCGATTAAACTAACATCGATTAACTCCTTTTACTTTAACACTAATCGATTAAACTAACATCGATTAACTCCTTTTACTTTAACACTAATCGATTAAACTAACATCGATTAACTCCTTTTACTTTATTCGAATAAACTATTCATTTATAAAGATTTACTTTCAGTAACGGTTCTTCACTTAACACATGATTTCCTTTTTATAAAACTCTATTCGTTTTAAAAACATTTTTCACTTTTATTTACTTTTGAAATATTTCCTTTTATAAAATCTGTTGATTTTATAAAATCCCTTTATTTCAATATACATTGAAATACATCCTATTTACATCCCAGGGTCTTTTATGATATTTAAAATATCGAATAAAAATGATCAACATCATTCCAACACCCATAATCCATAACAGATTATATAACACATCATATATCACAATATATGAAAAACAGTAAAATAAATGTTGAGGAGTCCAGTTGGATTCCTCCAACCTGTTTCCCTGCATCACAGATGTTAAACAATATAATATAACATAACTTTTCCGTTCCATATGATATATTCTGTTAAACAGAATCAATATAGAAAATTTAACTAACTGACTAGCAGTTCAATCAAACGTTCAACATACAGTCAATCAGCCAATATCTAATAGTTCTAAAAATACAACGTGAAATTATAAACTGTTCAGAGTTAGTGAGATTTACTCACTTTTGCACGTTAGCCGTTAAATAACGGTTTGCGTTATTTGATTCAGTCGGACAATTTATTTCGCCATAAATTGTAACGAGCTCGGATTCTCTCCCGGACAGTCTCATTGTGTTGCTCCCGTCCATACAATCCCAGCGCAACTTACGGTTCGTCAATCTGATCTTGTATGATCAAGATATGAATTTACAAAGTTTTCAATACTAATTAAATATAAATTTAACTCAACTTAATTAAACGGGCCTCACCCTTCTTCTCTTTCGGCCCAACCACCTGTAAAGCCCAAACCGTATGACCTTTCTTCCCCAATTAAGAATCCCACTTCCAGGAAATACCCGACGCTGCTCATTTCCATTCACAAAATCCTGGATCCATCTTTCGTTCTTCCTCCTCCTTCAATGAGTTTAAATTCAAATAAAAATCACCGCAAAGCTCCTCATTCAAATCCGCACCCGCCTGTACCCGTATCATCGAGCTCGCACTCCCATCGACACCCGCGGAAACCCCTTTTTCCGTCGCAGCAGGTCACAGCAACCCCCACCGAATCATCCCAAACTCCTTCCATTCTTCATCTCTTCGAAAGCCTCTCCTCCCCATACCCTCACGTTTGAACTCGCACCTGAACTAGACATTTGCGTCGCCCCCTAACTGTCGAACCACCACTACAGGTACCGACATTTATCCTCACAGATCCCCTCAAAATCACCTCAACACAACCTAAATCTCATCGCGACCCCAAATTCAACCATGAAATCTCACATCGATGCTTTAATCACTCGCAAATGCCAACCCTAGTTCGAACATACCCTGCACTGTATATTTTCCAGCGACAACTATGATGTCGAACACCACCAAAACACATACTGGATTGAAGAGGATCTTCTCACGAACTCAGAAATATATATTTCAGGATTTTTAGAGTTGGATATGATTTTATTTTGATTTGGGAAGCTCACGTTTTGGTTTGTAAAAAGGGAATGAGTGGCGGCTTGGAATTTTACCAGAGAGATAGTGAAAGTTAGGTTTAGAAATAGTTAAGGAGGGTATTTATAGGGTTGATAAATATCTAGATATTTGTTAGATATTTTTAGATATTTTCTTTTTAGTCAAACTCTCATTTTTCCGTCTTCTAAAAATTTGTGTGTTCACACACGATACCCTAAAATCATGAAAATTGACATGTAGCTACAGTTTGACATTACGATCCCAACGAAACTGGTTTCATCGAATTCCGACTCTGTTTGCTCACACAGCGTATTTTTAAAGCTCTGGATGACCCATTTAAATATATAAATATATTTAAATATAATTAAATTTAATGTTTTAAAATAAATATTATCATCTATATTCACAGTGGAATACCATACAGCTCAGAATATTCCTATATGAATTTCTAACTTGATATTCACTTCTGGGTCAATCCGATATTCAATTTATATTAAAATTCCTTTTAAAAATATAAATAATTCCTTTATAAATTATAAAGGAATTCCACAGCGACTTTTCTGAAATTTGATTTGGACATATCTCAAAATCTACACGACGAAATCCCAATTTTTCTCTTCCACTAGAAAGATATACTCCACCAGCTCCACGCGTTTCTTGTTTCACAGAAATCCGGCTTAAAACAAATCCTGTACATTCAGTTGAAGTTCAAATCGCCATATAGCGAACTGCCGCGTCGTTACGCGCTTGATTTTAATTAAAATATAATTATACGTTCAAACTGTCGTTCAATCTATATATTCGTTATTCTAATTCAATTCTATACTGAACTAAATATCATAGATGTTCCAATTCACACCATATCGCCATTTCAGTCAATTCTGATTATTTCAGAATTATGTATTATTTAATTTATTATTTTAATTAAATATTAACCATTATTTAATTCCATGACCATTTAATTCACTATACCACCATTGATATAATTAAATAAATTAATCATAATACCTCTGCCAATGCGGGTCATTACAATCTTCCCCACTTAAAATAATTTCATCCTCGAAATTGCTAAAAGGTAGAGGACGACCATATCGACTGGTTAGAACATATTTGTTCACTCCTTAATTTCAGTTTCCAACGGGACCAATTTAAATTCAATTAAATTATTAATTCTTATTATCAAAAAATTTCAAAAATCCTGAAAATTTTCTAACTCCTTAACTCTTCGAAAAATTTCGCCAGCCCCTCCTTTGTACTGGTCAATCGGTCAAACTCCAACTCGCCTCTCTAGGCCATCTCCAACCCAAAAGAAAATCAAACAGCCATGCGGCTTGCCAATTCGGCTCATACATCTTATATCCAAATAGAAATATAAACTTATACCTTTTGTCGGCATATCATGTTGTCCTTTCCACCTGTTATCAATTCAGCAGATACAAGGGTTATCCCAATCAAATCCCCATCTTCTTCTTTTATCCACGACACAACCATTCGCTTATATCCTAAGTCGAATTTTATTTCAAATTCGAGTTCCATTCTCGATTTCAAACTTCTAACTTCCCAATCCAATTTTCATTTCAGATTCTAATTTCATAAATCCAATCTTATTCGATTTCAATTCAACTTTAGTTACCACTTAACTTACTTTACTTTAATTCAAATCTTCTTTCACAAATTTCTGTTAAATTTGTTTTTAATTTAAACAGTCTTTCCCTGGGAGTTTTCAAACAGTTTACCCTTTTCGAAAATCAAATTTTCCTTTTTGAAATTCAACTGAGTCCATAATCAATATTCCATTAGTTAAATCACTTCTCTATTTCTTTATCAATATTTGTTGACCAAATATTTTCACTTACCTTATTGGCCTTTTATGTTATTTGGAAAACATTTCCGAATATCGCCTTCCTTTATTTCCTAAATCAATAACCTTTATAATCCTATTTATAATTGGAAAATACTCCAATTACTTATCTCTTTTCCGATCTCGTTTATTTCTATACTTAGGAAATATTTACCATTCTATTTCCAAGTTACACTTATTTGGGTCAAAACAGAAGTTGTGTAAAACATCGTTACGACAACCCAAATACTATATTCAACTAACTCTTATTCAACATTGATCTTTGAGCCTGAAATCCTACTATTTATTTGTTAATAATGAAATCAATCAAGTTGGGGTATAACTACCTCTTAGACCTTGACTGAATAACATTTATAACGTCAAAACAGATATGATTACTTATTCGAATAATCAATACCATATAACTACTTCTTCACTTTCAAACACGTATACGCTTCCTCTTTCTATTCTTACTAGATTTTATTCTTAGTCTTCCATTTTGATTTTACTATTCTATTTCTAAGTTCGTTTTCTTATCGACTTCTATATATATATCGGTACGTTGATTTCTAACTATCAAATTATCTTAAAAATATTCTAACTCCTTAAATTCCCGGAAAAATTCGCCATAACCTCCTTTGTACTAGGAGCATCGGGATATTTCACATAGCCTCCCATGGCCCTCACCAATTTTAAAGAAAAAGAAAAAGCCAAGTGGCTAGCCGATTCGGCGCATAAAATCTCATATGTGAATTAAATACATACCTTTTCGTCGAGCATTCTATTTATATACCTTCATACCTTATCCATACCTATCTCATATATATTTATACCTGCCCAATCTATTTTAACTATACATGATCGTTTTAACTCAATTCGTTAATTAATTTATTAATTAACTCTTTAGTCTATTTCACTTTTATATTTGAACATGACATGTTCAAATATATTTTAACTTGCTTATTTACAAATTTTGAATCCATTTTCAACTTACGCTTCATATTCAATTTTGAATATAAATCCTCAAATCCTCTTTGAATGCTATATTCAAATTCCATTTGAATTCTATTTGAATCCTATATTCAAACTTCAATTTTAATTCTATTTGAATCCTCTTTATTCAAATTCATTTTCAATTCTATTTGAATCCTCGACATTCAAATTTCATTTTCAATTCTATTTGAATCCTCTATATTCAAATTTCAATTTTATTTCAATTTGAATTTTATATTCAAAATTCATTTTTAATTCTATTTGAATTTTATATTCAAATTTCATTATTACTCTATATGAATTCTATATTCAATTTTCCATTATTTAAATCTTCCTTATTCAAATCTCATTTGAATTTCTATCTTCAAATCCCCTTTGAATTTTCTACATTCAAATCCCCTTTGAATTTTCTATATTCAATTCTATGTTTGAACTTCCTTTATTCAAATTCCTTTAAATAAGTCTCGATTTCAATTCCTTTTGAAATTGATATTTCTACCTTTGGAAGATAGATTCCCCTTTCAATTTCACACTTGTATTTTTATTTCTGAATTATCCAATGATAATTCTTTCCACTTTATTTATAAACTTCGTTTATAAAAGAACTATTTATAAACTTCGTTTATAAAGGAACTTCTTGTTTTATTTCTTTTAAAACAAGTTAATATTTCAAATCTATTTAAAAATTCAGATTCTAAATTTTAAATCCTATTTTTGAAATTCAACACAATTTGTCTTTCCCAAAACAATTTCAAAACAGTATCTCTGGTAGTAATTCATCATTTACAACTCGAAAATGAATACTGATGATGCAGCTGTCATCATCAGAATCTATTTTCCAGCGATCGAAGTCAGTTCAATACTATAAAAACATTTCTAAACATTTCCACTTTGAAATTCATTTCAAAATATAATTCACTCTGCTTGTAAACAAATTTAAAATCTCCCAGGATCTTAAATTTTTCTTATCTTTAATCCAAATCCATTTACAAACACTTATCCAATTCTCCAGAATTTTAACTTCAATTTCTGGTTTAAATTTCAGAATTAACTCATCTGATTTCACGTATTTCACTTATATGAATTCTGATTGGTTATTTACATAACCATTTTACTTATAATCTTACTCGACTATAATAACAACTAATATATCCAATATGTATCAAAATATACTTTGGGTAAAATTAATTCGTTTACCCTCTTTTCAAAACATATCGTGCCGACCCATCGTATTCGAGTGTTTAGTAACTCCTACCGATATAGTGGATCAAACTGATCGACCAGAACTCATAAACAACTCAACCAAAAAATCTTCACAATATAAAACAAATTTTTATATCAATAACAAATAAGTTCACTCGTATATATACACTCAACTCAATCTAGGGTATTACTAACCCTATCTCTACCGAGTCACGCCACAGAGCCAAGTAATTCTTAACTTAAGCCCTGATACCAACTGTAACGACCCGGATTTTGAGCGACTTTGGTTATCGACATAAGCACGATGTCGATAACCAAAACACCGAAAAATCCTGGTAATTAGTGAAAGAAATTAGAGGGTGAGGATAGATAAGATAGAAATTTAGAATAGAAGAAGAAGAACACAACATCAGAGTAACACGAATCTCACAGCGGAACGAATAACATATAATATATGTAACATAACTTTGAAATATACATCTGTACTTGAATATACATATCATTATCAAAGTACAACACTTACAACACAGCGGAAATAACTATAGCTATATGATCATGAAGCCTCCTGCTCCAGCTCTTCAACTATATCTGCAAATTCCTGACTACTTGACTGCCCATACAAATTTAGGCACCCAAGAGTTTAGGGAAAACAACAAAGTAAACTCCGGGTCAGTCATGGGACTGGTATGAGTAAAACAGTTTAAAAACAGTTCGAACAAGTAAACGATATCTCATAAGACCACGCCGCATAACGGAACGGGTTTTTCCCTTATGAGAATCCAAAATATCTTTATATCAAAAACCTTTTGATATTATAATAATGTCTATCAACCACAGTATATATATATTCGTCTAGCAGAAACGCTTTCATCTCACGTTCTACATATATAGCATACAAACAAAACCGCAAGCACGTATTGGGTAATGGATTTCCAACTATGACAAGGTATGGAACCACCTTTCGCTCGTGTACCTCTAGAGAGGAATACACTGGGTTCAACAAGAACATCTTGCAACCCGGCCACACATGACCGACCACTCATTTCGCTTGAGTGTATCGAATGTATATCACCAACAGTTGGGATCAGCAACTGTTTCCCGAATGGGACAGCATCAACAATAGATTTTTAGAAGTAAATGAAACTCTAGATCAGGTGATTATACACCCTACTTCGGTGCGACCGACTTAGCCATGCTACCTGCCCGATTTCTGTCATTTACCGGATGATGAGGCTAGAAGCTACGCTTTAACATCATACCAGATTCAATTTGAATGCCACATCGTCAAATCCACCAAATCACCGATTGACGTCCTCAATAATACATTATGTGTTATCTAAAAGAAGTTTCCTTCTCCGCTTCCACTCTTGGTATAGTTGGAGAAATCAATATATGTGATCGTCTGGACATACTCTATCAGACATCCGTCCATACAAGTCATCCAGGAACAGGATGAACCGAAGGCACTATTCTGTAAACAGGATAGCCCTTGCATAACTCCGTCTTCAATTTCCTTTGGCATATATGATTCGCAACGCTTATGCCAATACAGAGTGGTTCTTTGGATAATAATCCAACCGGTCTCTCCATATTAACAACGTTAAAATGGTCAAAACTTCGATAGTCTGTGATTTAACTATCGAATAAAAACAAGTGTGCAAACAACGATATTATTTCCAAAATGGAAATTTATATCGATCAAACATCACTTAACATTTATATCCTTAGTTCATTTTTCATCTCCTGTTTTCCTATATTCAATATTCCTTATTTTCTAAATTGGGAAAAATATACGTTATTAACAATGGAAAACATTTCCATTTCTTGTTTTCTTTATTAGAAAACATTTCTGGTTTCTTATTTGGAAAACATTTCCAAAGCTTCTTCATTGGACTTAGATAGATGTTTAAACAAACCATCGCGATGCCGACACAAACCACTTCCTTTACTGCCAAACCTTAACTATTCCTTAGTTAAAAACGAAGCCAATCAAGTTGGGGTAGAACTACCTCTCAGACCTTAACTGAACAACATTTCTAACTTTGAAATAGGCAAAGTTCACTTTATATTCCTTTACTAACTTCCTTACTTAACCCTCTTCGAATAGCTATATTCGATTGACTCTTTTCACTTAACTCTATTCGAATAACTATATTCGATAACTCCTTTTTCTTTCTACTCGAATAACTATATTCGATAACTCCTTTTTCTTTCTCTCTAATCGATTAACTAACATCGATTAACTCCTTTTACTTCTACACTAATCGATTAACTAACATCGATTAACTCCGTTTACTTTAACACTAATCGATTAAACTAACATCGATTAACTCCTTTTAATTTAACACTAATGAATTAAACTAACATCGATTAACTCCTTTTACTTTAACACTAATCGATTAAACTAACATCGATTAACTCCTTTTACTTTAACACTAATCGATTAAACTAACATTGATTAACTCCTTTTACTTTAACACTAATCGATTAAACTAACATCGATTAACTCCTTTTACTTTAACACTAATCGATTAAACTAACATCGATTAACTCCTTTTACTTTAACACAAATCGATTAAACTAACATCGATTAACTCCTTTTACTTTAACACTAATTGATTAAACTAACATCGATTAACTCCTTTTACTTTAACACTAATCGATTAAACTAACATCGATTAACTCCTTTTACTTTAACACTAATCGATTAAACTAACATCGATTAACTCCTTTTACTTTAACACTAATCGATTAAACTAACATCGATTAACTCCTTTTACTTTAACACTAATCGATTAAACTAACATCGATTAACTCCTTTTACTTTAACACTAATCGATTAAACTAACATCGATTAACTCCTTTTACTTTATTCGAATAAACTATTCATTTATAAAGATTTACTTTCAGTAACGGTTCTTCACTTAACACATGATTTCCTTTTTATAAAACACTATTCGTTTTAAAAACATTTTTCCCTTTTATTTACTTTCGAAATATTTCCTTTTATAAAATCCGTTGATTTTATAAAATCCCTTTATTTCAATATACATTGAAATACATCCTTTTTACATCCCAGGGTCTTTTATGATATTTAAAATATCGAATAAAAATGATCAACATCATTCCAATTCCCATAATCCATAACAGATTATATAACACATCATATATCACAATATATGAAAAACAGTAAAATAAATGTTGAGGAATCCAGTTGGATTCCTCCAACCTGTTTCCCTGCATCACAGATGTTAAACAATATAATATAACATAACTTTTCCGTTCCATATGATATATTCTGTTAAACAGAATCAATATAGAAAATTTAACTAACTGACTAGCAGTTCAATCAAACGTTCAACATACAGTCAATCAGCCAATATCTAATAGTTCTAAAAATACAACGTGAAATTATAAACTGTTCAGAGTTAGTGAGATTTACTCACTTTTGCACGTTAGCCGTTAAATAACGGTTTGCGTTATTTGATTCAGTCGAACAATTTATTTCGCCATAAATTGTAACGAGCTCGGATTCTCTCCCGGTCAGTCTCATTGTGTTGCTCCCGTCCATACGATCCCAGCGCAACTTACGGTTCGTCAATCTGATCTTGTATGATCAAGATATGAATTTACAAAGTTTTCAATACTAATTAAATATAAATTTAACTCAACTTAATTAAACGGGCCTCACCCTTCTTCTCTTTCGGCCCAACCACCTGTAAAGCCCAAACCGTATGACCTTTCTTCCCCAATTAAGAATCCCACTTCCAGGAAATACCCGACGCTGCTCATTTCCATTCACAAAATCCTGGATCCATCTTTCGTTCTTCCTCCTCCTTCAATGAGTTTAAATTCAAATAAAAATCACCGCAAAGCTCCTCATTCAAATCCGCACCCGCCTGTACCCGTATCATCGAGCTTGCACTCCTATCGACACCCGCGGAAACCCCTTTTTCCGTCGCAGCAGATCACAACAACCCCCACCAAATCATCCCAAACTCCTTCCATTCTTCATCTCTTCGAAAGCCTCTCTTCCCCATACCCTCACATTTGAACTCGCACCTGAACTAGACATTTGCGTCGCCCCCTAACTGTCGATCCACCACTACAGGTACCGACATTTATCCTCACAGATCCCCTCAAAATCACCTCAACACAACCTAAATCTCATCGCGACCCCAATTCAACCATGAAATCTCACATCGATGCTTTAATCACTCGCAAATGCCAACCCTAGTTCGAACATACCTTGCGCTGTATATTTTCCAGCGACAACTATGATGTCGAACACCACCAAAACACATACTGGATTGAAGAGGATCTTCTCACGAACTCAGAAATATATATTTCAGGATTTTTAGAGTTGGATATGATTCTATTTTGATTTGAGAATCTCACGTTTTGGTTTGTAAAAAGGGAATGAGTGGCGGCTTGGAATTTTACCAGAGAGATAGTGAAAGTTAGGTTTAGAAATAGTTAAGGAGGGTATTTATAGGGTTGATAAATATCTAGATATTTGTTAGATATTTTTAGATATTTTCTTTTTAGTCAAACTCTCATTTTTCCGTCTTCTAAAAATTTGTGTGTTCACACACGATACCCTAAAATCATGAAAATTGACATGTAGCTACAGTTTGACATTACGATCCCAACGAAACTGGTTTCGTCGAATTCCGACTCTGTTTGCTCACAGAGCGTATTTTTAAAGCTCTAGATGACCCATTTAAATATATAAATATATTTAAATATAATTAAATTTAATGTTTAAAAATAAATATTATCATCTATATTCTAAGTGGAATACCATACAGCTCAGAATATTCCTATATGAATTTCTAACTTGATATTCACTTCGGGGTCAAACCGATATTCAATTTATATTAAAATTTCTTTTTAAATTATAAATAATTCCTTTATAAATTATAAAGGAATTCCACAGCGACTTTTCTGAAATTTGATTTGGACATATCTTAAAATCTACACGACGAAATCCCGATTTTTCTCTTCCACTAGAAAGATATACTCCACCAGCTCCACGCGTTTCTTGTTTCACAGAAATCCGGCTTAAAACGAATCCTGTACATTCAGTTGAAGTTCAAATCGCCAAATAGCGAACTGTCGCGTCGTTACGCGCTCAATTTTAATTAAAATATAATTATACGTTCAAACTGTCGTTCAATCTATATATTTGTTATTCTAATTCAATTCTATACTAAACTAAATATCATAGATGATCCAGTTCACACCATATCGCCATTTCAGTCAATTCTGATTATTTCAGAATTATGTATTATTTAATTTATTATTTTAATTAAATATTAACCATTATTTAATTCCACGACCATTTAATTCACTATGCCACCATTGATATAATTAAATAAATTAATCATAATACCTCTGCCAATGCGGGTCATTACAGTCTTCTTCTATTATAATATGTCTTTCTTATCTCATCCTCTAATTTCTTTCTATTAACTATCTGGTGTTTTCATACTTGGCTTTTGGAAAGTAATACGAGATTTATGTATTATTGTCGAAATTCGGGAGTCGAATCCCCCGAGTCGTTACATATACTTATACTAGTGAGATAAGTTTAAGGAATGTTTTCTAGTAAATAAGAGTTATAATTAATGAATGATTAATTAAATGAGGCTTAGTGGTTTCGACAGTAAATTGAATCTAAGATTGATTTTATTGTTTGTTTTGTTTGATAGTTAAATAATTTCCTTTAAGATCTTGACCAAAGAGAAACTCTGGAAATAACATGGGGAAAACACATGAGTTATATGATATAGTTACCATAGGTGGTACTATACTATATGTATAAATATCATTTCGTTCATCTAAGAGAAATTATAAGAATGCTCATCCTATAAGCAGTTAGGAGGTGATCTCCTCTATTATGAATATTGTCTGTTTACTTCCAAATAAATCGGAATTCAGTTTAGCGAAAACTATCATTTTTGGTCTTCGAAGAGACTCGGGTTGGATCTAATATCCGAAACCATTTTGAAGTGGCCTAAATGATCAAATGTGCAAGACATCTTGGAGATGATGAAATGATAAATGAAGCTCTTGAAGTGCAAGAAATTTTTCGCTACTAGCCCTTAGGGCGACTCCAAAATGGATGTAATATATATGATGGCATCGTTATATTATGATTCTAGAAAACTTATATGGAAGTGTATTTGACATTACATTTCTAAAATCACATATATTGGCTATTACAAGCATACATATCTTTGATGGTATAAGAGATAGCCCCTCTTATGCTTAACACCCTTCATTGACATGTATGAAATTGAAAGTTGTAATTTTGTGGAAATTAATAAGTGTGTTATTAGGAAAGGAAGTTATAAGTGTTATTTGATGCCTAAGAAAGGAAATCGTTAGCTTCACTGGAAATGACTAAAACAGGGAATATGCCTTAGGGCTATACGGGTAACTCATATTAGGGTATTGTCATCACCTCCACAACACCAGAAAAGCAATATACTCACACTTATAAGCGTGAGCAATTCCTTTTCTCACTGTTACTGCCGTATAAACAAAACTTGTGGGCAATTTTCGGATTACGCATAGAACAACGGATATAACCATGATAATGTTGTTTAATTTTAACGGTTATAAGCGTGGTAATCAAAAGTTCCAACGTTTAAAACCATATTAAATTATTTATTTACTAATGGTTAAAACCACTATAACATGATACTATACTAACACTTATAACCATGATAAATTTTGAATTAGAACGGTTAAAATTGTGTTGTCTTTAACATTTCATGGATATAATCATTATAAATTGTTGTTGTCTAACGGTTAAAAGCGTGATAAACTGTTAATTACATCCTATTATGTCACGGTTATAACTGTTAAAATGCAATACTGCTGTTCAAACCAGCTACACAACCCATCACATACACAATCTTATAGATTTCATTACAGTATCAATATTTCATTACAGATTGCATTTAGAACAACATTAAACATATATTGTTTCATACCAAATTTCTCAAAGTATCTAACATACAAACGTAACATAAGCAACAATTTTTAGAACATGACGTCAATTAAAACTACATAGTATTTAATAGCCTACTAATAACGCAAACGATTCTCGAGCCAAATCACAAAACCTCCTTCAACTAGTTCTGATAGCAAGTAGTGACCATATTCTGGTGCGTCATAAATTGTAGCTTCCGGATCGAAAACATCCTCCACCCAAACGACTTGTTCACCTTCAATTACCTTTCTACCATGACATATCTTTTGCGTCCCAATGTGTCCCTTCGCTACTTCTATCAAATCTGCGGACAAGAGATTTACGGGTTGTTTTCCTCTAAAAGAAGATCCCCCTACTCCATTCACCGGAGCACTTAAGCCTACAGGGTTGTTCAGAGGGTTGTTTTCCTCTAAAAGAAGATCCCCCTACTCCATTCACTGGAGCACTTAAGCCTACAGGGCTGTTCAGATTTGGTGCTGTAGTAGAAGATCCCCCTACTCCATTCACTGGAGCACCTAAGCCTATAGGGCTGTTCAGATTTGGTGATGCAGTAGAAGCCTCTTCCGCTCTTGGTGTCGTCGTCACATTACCTCCAAGTTGATTAACAAGCATTTTCATGAATTGCCTCATTTCATTCATAGCTGAACTCATTGTTTTCATCTCTTCAGGCATCCGTTTTTGGTCGCTTTGCACATCCATTTTCCATTGTTGATTTGAATTCTCTTTGTAATTGTTTATGGCTTTTGAAGCTTGAGTGATTTTTACTTGTCTCGCATTAGACGTAGAGCTAAAAGCGCGACAATAGTTTCTCTTTTTGTCGTCTGCAAAAACTTCGGCAATAGGATCTTTTTCAAATTCTTCTAAGCCTCTACTGCCATCACCTCCATTGGCACTAGCTTCGGATTTTTGTCGTTCTTCGACTGCTTCTATCAATGCCTACAAAATTTATATGCAAGCATTAACAGTCCATAATACATTATGAATTATGCATGGTATACCATCAATAACAGTCCATAAACTTGCTTTGACAAATATAATACATTATGCTTTGGTATCAATTGTATATGCTTGATTGTTAAGCTAATTTAGTACTTAATAATTTCTTTGTTTATTTTAAATCGACAACAGAATTACATAATTAGCAAAACTGAAAACATGAAAAAACCATGACTATCATCTTAAAACTTCTAGTCAAACTTAAAACCAACATTTATTTTCATATAGTTGTACAAGGGAGCTAAAACTTCTGGTCTCTGTAAATATTTGTTCTTCCAAACATTTAGAGTAAACAAGTATTCTTATCGAATCATGTCTTTGTAAATATTTGTCTTTATAAAATCCGAAACTTTTCCAAATTTAATAAACCTTTCAAATTTGTTATTTTCATTTTATTTCCGTTTCTACTTCTTTTAAAAAGGAGAAAAGGCGAAATCATGCAATAAAATCTCTTTACCTTCAGTGTCAAGGTTAGCTATTTCACTTTTGCTAATTCTTCTTCGAAGTTCTGTACTGAATTTCCTATTACGACAGTGTTTTCTTTTCGAGTGGCGATTATTTTCGTCCGCTTCATTAATTTCTCTGCTCCTCTTTGTTCAGGTTATTATTTCAATTGAATATTTATTTGATGATTTGCTTATGATTATAGCAGCGTAAAAATCTGTTTTTTTAATTAAGTGATGACTTGAAATTCAGGATCTTAAGTGTAGATGGACTAGTCTTTCTTTTTGGTTTACTTGTATCATTATCGAAACTTATTTGGAAACACATAGTAAAGCTTTTGTTAAGATTTAGTATGCATATTAGATGCATAAATCCCTTTTCATTATTTTTGGAAATAAAACATATCCATATTGACTATAAGGTAGTTATTTATTTTCGATTTTCACACTTTACTCGTAGAAGCAAACAAACCTTTTATCCTTGTGCTTGATGATCCATTAACTAAAGATTCGCGGAAGCAAATGAATACTTATCTCATAATGGCTAATTTTAAACCAAAGTAGCGAACATCTAGCAAGAAGCTTAGGCATCGTTTTGAATAAAATTCTTGAGTTGTTGTTGCTTATGAATTTCTCATATTTAATACACGATTCTATTTAACTATTTACTTTTGTATTTCAGTAGCAAGTTGATTTTTTTTTAGACTTTATTCAACGATTGATGCCAGTTTATGTCTTGTGTAGTAACCAGTACCATTGCTATATGTTTAATATAATTCTACTCCAAGTTGGCACTAGTTTAATTGACCGTGTGCGCGTAGTTAGTCACCTAAACATTCATGATGGCTTATAAGCTGTATTGAGCCAATATAAGTCAAGCTAACAATATCCCCAGTTTTATATTATATTTCCCATGAAAGATATAAATAACGTCAAGTTGCCTTTTAATTTCTAATTAACTAGCCCTTTAACTTCATGGAGCACTAATATATGTCAAAAGACTTTCTGCAGTCAAAATTGGTCATCTTTGTCGAGTCCTTCTATTTTTTAAAAGTTGCAACAAAGGTTAAGCTCTTACGCAAGGTACGTATTATCTAAAGCTTCCCTTTTATCATTTCAAACAAAGATACATTTTTTTTAATTTTATATGAGTCGTTTTAGCCCATTACATATGTGAGCATCTTGTTACTTCCTGCTTAATATTTTATAGCATGTCATTCCGGAGTAGTCTACGAGATGTTAGAGATGGATTTGGTAGTTTATCAAAAAGGACCTTTGATGTACAGCTATCAAGTAACAACAAAGGCAAATCACAAATATATGAGCTTCAAGATGAACTTCCTGTAACCTGTTTCTTTAAAGCAGGTATAGTTTCGAACTATGTTTTGAATTTCTATTATTTCTTAGTCTTGTTTTATTTTAATGGTGTTTTATTTGTTTTTCGTTTTTTGCATTTTGCAGCCTGGATCGCGAGATGGAACTATTCAGTATTTTATTAAGAGAGATAAATCGAAAATCACTTATCATCTCTACCTCTGCCTTGGTCCTGGTAAGTCGCTTTGAGTCAGTGCTGATGTTTTATCATTTGAACAGTTTTAATTTCAATTGAACATTGGTTCAGGTATCAATTTTAGTTTTGATTCCAAGGCCTTAAAATCGAATCCTCTTGATAGCAGATTACCAACTTCCAAAATGAAATTTAGTTCAAGTACTAATGAAATATGACGAATACAGATCCTACTCTCTGGATTTTTAATCATTATTGTAAAATAATCTATTTTTACATGTGACTGTAGTCAAATACCCATTAATGAGTTCAAAATTTGTAATCTCAGCAAATATAATACTTAAAAAATGAAATATTTCGTAAGCGATATCATGGTTTGTCCCAACAAATATTTTTCTCTTTTTATTAGTCAATTTATCATTCTTGCAGATATCTTATTTGTGTCATAGACTTTCGTTTGTATAGCTTTGTTCTGTCGATCATATTTATCATAGATTCAAATCTCACGATTTGAATACCGTTTCAAATAAAATCCTGTTTCAAATCAGATCATGGTTTTAGATTTGATGTGTACATTGTGAATTGGGAAAAATCATTCAACCCATTAGTAATACATTCGATATACTTATTTGGATTCACGACTATAATTTTAGAGTTTTCAGCAAAATGAATACGAATACGCAGATTTATTTAGTTTAGGTTTAAGATGTAGAAGCTCAAACATCAGATTAATTACAAAATATTTACAAACCTTCAAAATTTGATTTTTTTTGAAACTATGATCTATGTTTTAATCCTCACTCGGATCTAAATCCCATGTTTTAAGATTTTAAATCGCATTTTGAAAGCCTTGCATTTAACACTTGTAAACATGTGTAGTAAATCCATTTATACAAGCTACATTGTCATCTACCTCTTTTGATATGTGGATTAAATTCATTTGTACTTGATATAGTGGTTTGTTGTTATTTTTGTCTTAATCCAGAAAAGAGGATGACAAGCAATTTCAAATAATTTTTTATTCTATTTGATTTTTGTTGGTGGACCGTGCAAGCATTTATTAACAAAAGCAAAGTTCATTGTCTAAAATTGACTACCCATCAGATTTATCATGACTCCCAGATGGTATACTCTAAATTTTGCTAAAATATCTAATTCATCCTTCATGTGTTACGTCAATTGCTTATGTTGACAGTATTTGGGCATTAGGAGAAGAATAGAGTATTTAAAAGAGCACAAAGCAGGGTGTCTCAATCAAATTTAACATGCACTACCCATTTATATTTCTGGGACAAAGTTGGGTAAGAATAATTGTAAGGGTTGATCATTCCCTTGCAGCGGAAAAACCTTATTAGGATCTTGCACTGATGTGATAGAACAAACAGCTTGAAATGAATCTCAATCACAGATAAAAAAAAATTAACAGAGAACACACAAATTTATAGTGGTTCCGCTATCATGAGATAGTGTACGTCCACTTCAATGAGGAAGAGATTTTATTAATATATTCAAGAGATTACAGAGTTTTTTAATGTAGAGCAAAAGAAATGAAGAATACAATGATCTCACATCACATAACATCCTTTATGTTTCTCTTTAAATAGAGAAAAAAGGTTACTTGGGGAAGAAACAATTGATTTATGTAAAATAAATCAATCTATGAAAAACTAATATCCCATTAATTGTCATATGATTGATTGATAATTTCCCTTTTCTCCATCAATCAATCCCATTAATTAATTGTCATATGATTGATTGACAATTTTCCCTTTCTCCATCAATCAATCTCTTTTGCAAATTTAGTCTCTTTCCATTTCTTTCCATTCCTTTATTGCACAAAAGGGGTAATGAAATTACCACAAAAATATCTCCAAATTTAATTAAATATGGAAATATTGTATCATTAAATTCCAATAATCTCCACCTTGATACAATATCTCATGCAACCTATAGCCTTCAATGTGAATGCTTGCCAATGAGTTCCTGCCATTCTACCAAACACCTTCTTTGCGAATCTTGCTCTGATACCAGTTGTAAGGGTTGATCATTCCCTTGCAGCGGAAAAACCTCAAAAGGATCTTGCACTAATATGATAGAACAAACAGCTTGAAATGAATCTCAATCACAGATAAAAAAAATTAACAAAGAACACACAAATTTATAGTGGTTCCACTATCGCGAGATAGTGTACGTCCACTTCAATGGGGAAGAGATTTTATTAATATATTCAAGAGATTCCAGAGTTTTTTAATGTAGAGAAAAAGAAATGAAGAATACAATGATCTCACATCACATAGCATCCTCTATGTTTCTCTTTAAATAGATAAAAAAGGTTACTTGGGGAAGAAACAATTGATTTATGTAAAATAAATCAATCTATGGAAAACTAATATCCCATTAATTGTCAGATGATTGATTGATAATTTCCCTTTTCTTCATCAATCAATCCCATTAATTAATTGTCATATGATTGATTGACAATTTTCCTTTTCTCCATCAATCAATCTCTTTTGCAAATTTAGTCTCTTTCTGTTTCTTTCCATTCCTTTATTGCACAAAACAGGTAATGAAATTACCACAAAAATATCTCCAAATTTAATTAAATATGGAATTATTGTATCATTAAATTTCAATAATAACTATATATTTGGCATATTATTTTGCATAAAAAATGTGTAGCTTTATAGCATGGGAATACCAAATGCAGTGGAACCTTACATATTTTCATATTTGAATAAAAGAAAACAAACTTTTAAAAAGGGGCAAGGAAGCTTACATATTTTTCGGTAGCACAAGGAAGAACCTCACCCATTTTTTTGCTTGTGTGCGCCACTTTCCAAGCCTTTGATCGTGTAAGTTTACATGCAGGATTATCCCTTTCCTACATGAATAAATATAAATATATTCATCAATTACCTAATATTATAATGGTTAATTGTGAAAGGATTTAACTATGCACCAATTCTTCATATAGTGTAGAATAAGATTTTCTTCCCAATGTATGGTTTATAGTGTTCTTTGATCATTGTACTCGATGTCGATGAACTTCTCCCACTGAACTTTATCGATCTCTTCGGGTCGGTTATCAATTGCAAGACTTCTAGGCAAAGACTCTCATTATTTTGTTTTAAGAAATTTCTTTCTCAACTTCGCTTTTGCTGTTCTTAAGCACTGTGGAAACCCCTTCTCCAGTATAGGTTGAGCTATATCAGGGTGTATATTCAAATCGAATTCTTTCTGTAGAAAGGAAAAAGTATGAGATAAACATGAAAAATAAGTCAGTGCAATATTACATCAAAACAATTGTATCATGAATTCTTATAAAAGATCGATATACAACAATTTATCCTACTACATTTACTACCGCATTCGCACTGAATCACTCAGTACCATGAAAAAAAAAATCTGCATAAATCAGAAATTAAAAACAGATCCTAAAAAAAGCAGCAAAATTTTTAATTATTTTGTTTAAGGAAAAAAGTCATGAATTCTTATGTATTGAAAAACTGAATTCAACGAGGAAGTGCAATTGTTGATCAAAATTGCAATTGGAAAGGTGAAGCCATCGGATTTTCGATTTTTCAAGGAGCTAGCTTTACAGTATAGAAGATATGTGGATTGCAATGATTGTTTACATATTTGTTACCCTTATTGAAGTTATATCGGCATTTTAGGGTCTTAACTGTAAGTGTATTTATTTCCATATTTGTTACCCTTATTGAAAGTGTAAACAATCATTTAATTCTATTTGTGAAACATGAGCATTTGATTGAAATGATTGTTTGCAAATATTTGTGTTTATTACTAGTAGTGCATATTTTCTTAGTCAAAAACTTCATCTGATGTCCTGTTTTCTTTTGTTTCATGTCATGTAGTAAAAGATAATGCTATCAGAATATGCATTCAGATTTTGTACCACTACATAAAGTTCAATCAAAAACTTGCATATAGGCATCACCAAGCTTGGTTTAATAATTAGAAATCAGCAAAAAAAAAAAGGTCCAAAATAAACAACAACAAATTAGCAAAACTGAATAAAAATCATGAATGCATTTTGCTTAAAAAAACAGCAGAAAAAAAAAGGTTAAACCATGAATGCCTTTTGCTTAATCAAGAAAGGGTATAGTAAATTACCATCAGTGCTCTCCATAAATTGTCCATGTAAAAAGCATCAACTTTTCTCCAATCATCATAGCTAATCGGGATGTGCCTTCGAATTAGAGCACCACAACATGAACGCCACTTTGATGCATCTTTACCTTTTGCACCATCCATCTCAACAATTATCGAATATTTTTTTTCTGATGGAGGAGGAGGAACATCGTCTTCTGTAATTTCTGTATCTCTACTACAACTAGTCGACATTCTACAAAAATAGAACACAAACAACAATTGACATACAAATTTATAATTTGTATACTAAACTCAAGATAACAGGATTAAGAAATAGGTACAAAAATAGAGCTCTGTTCTTGAACAGGACAACAAAAAAGAAAACACAGGAGTAGTTAGTTGGCGGAATAAATAGACATAGAAACAGCAATAGGTAAAACATCAAGTAAAAATAGAAGCCATATGCACAACTGTTCTCCAACAAAAACACAACCATACATTAAGCATATATGTCTCCAAATTTAATTGAATAACGAATGGCAAGCTGCGCAAACACTTGATACTGCTAACTGCTGCAAGTGGTACACTGCACAGTAAAAAAGATTTTGATTGAAAGAAAAAATATAGTGTATTAACATGTCATAAAACTATCAATTTAAGCCAAGCAAAGTCAACTTGATGTGTGTAATAGTAAGCCAAATATGTACAATGATACACCTTAAGCCATGTATTGAACTTAAACTACCAGACATACAACAGATAATGCACAAAAGGTGATTAAGAAAACAACAACTAACATCTTTATATTAATACCAATTACTAATATCTTGCAGTACTAGTTTTCAGCATACAGAATTCCAAAACAGTAAAATTTCAACTTCGTCCTCTATGAGCTTATAATGACAAGCTTACAAAAAATCAACTACTACTCCAATCAAACTAAATTATTTTAATTCAATACATTTTAACAAGGGTATTAAGTTGGCGTGCTCCTTTAAAATTGATGGGAAGTTTGTCAGAATCTCGTAATCATCCACCCTATCTGTCAAGCGTTTAGGTGAGCGTCGTACAATGGACCAATTAGGATTTTGTATGTATTTTATGTAAAAAACTTGACTTGCTTCGGACGCAAGAATGGCGGGCTCATCGTACTCTCCATCACTGCTTTTAAGTTTTTGTAGATTAACCATCAACAAATTAGAGTCTGGACAAACCTTACAGCCATGCATTTTGTCAGCGGTATTGACCCACTCGCAATAGAACACTACGTGTGAAAATTCATAATAATCAACTTCTATGATCTCCTTGATAATACCATACCAAGTAAATCATCATCCGTAGGATTCAAATCTTTTGCACTTGCTACAAAAGTTGTAATCGCATCCATACAAACACCGCTGTATTGCGTTGAAAGAGTGTCATCATAATGCTGAGGAGAAAATACGTAACCATTGATTCTATACTTAAGATGAGTTTTAGCTTCCCATGTTGGTCCATTAACATAATACCATAATAGTGAATCCATACGTTTTTCATCCATTAGCTGTTAAAAGTCATTTTAATAAGTTAAATAATATAAATCTGACTATTAATATCTTATGTAATTTAACAAACCTTCTTGTGCAACCAATCAATGAACTCAGTTTGCACTACCACTTCTATCATTGTCTGAAGCTTTTTTCTACTTCATGAAGCATTTTCCAATGTTGGTCGATATTCACTACATATTAAAATTATGGTAGCTTAAGTAAATTTTGAAGTAACATCTTATAGTAAGTAAAAAAAACAAACCTATAATAATCATCACGGTCTGGAATGTCAATTCTAAAAAGTATCCATCTTCGAATTTGAATACGTTGTATGCCAGATAATTTAATAGTTTTACCCTCGATGATGGAACGTTCATAAGTGTCATCCCCGTACTCATCTAAAAATGGAGCTTGTTTAGAGCTATGATTACCACTACGTGGATTCAGCATATATTCCATGGCGTATGTAATAGATTCTGAAACAAGAAATGCTTCAGAAATTGATCCCTCTATAAAACGCTTATTTCTTGGTATGTCTTTGCATTCCTTCATAGCTCTAATTATTTTGCATTATCATTGAAAAAAGACCATGTAATTATCATATAAAAAATATGCAGTACCTTTCAAATGGATACATCCATGTATAACTAACTGGTCCACATAGCAATGCCTGATCAGCTAAATGCACCAGTAGATGTATGCTTATGTCCAAGAATCGAGAAGGAAAATAGTGCACCAACACGCATAACGCCTCGACAATTATATCTTTTGCAGCTTGTACATACTCTCGAATTATAACCTTCGAACAAATAATGTTGAAATACAAGCACACTTGTAATATGGCACGCCTTAAGTCACGATGCTTTGGATAGGCATGTTGAACCATGATAGGCAGAAAATATTGAATAATAACATGATAGTCGTATGACTTTCTAATATTCAAACAAGGTGGCTGAGTGTTGACTAAGTTGCTTAACTTAGTCCTAAAGCATGATGGAAGTTTTGCATCTTTTAGAAGTTGACAACATTGCAGCTTGTATGTTTTTTCAAACGCAAATTTGGAAGATTGCTTGGTTCTTTTAAACAACAAATTAATAAAATGCTCCGATACATTCTTCTCACTGTGCTTCACATCAATAGTATGTCGCACTTTATGACTGCTCCAATACTCTAAAGAAAACAGAATTGATTTCTTATACCATGCTGGTCTTTCGTCATCGCCATTTTCATTTGTAAAATTTCATCATCACAATCAACATCATTTACTACAGTTCTTTTGTTTCTTGGTATTTTACCTGGTACATATTTGATATGAGCAAGCTTTTCTAAAAGCATGGAGCCTGCTAATCGGGTTGGAGGTTCCTTATCTTCTATGTTTTTGTACCATCCATGTTTCAGTGCCCTATATGGATGACCGTTCTTCAAAAATCTTATATACTTTGTGTACACAATCTTATTTCCAACGCGTTCTGATCCAGTCTCCATTGCACAAACAGGACATGCTTTGTAACCATGTGTTACACATCCAGATAAATTCTCCAGTGCAGGTAAATCATGAATCCCCCATAACAACATTTCTCTCAAAGTGAAATGCTCTTTCGTATACATGTCAAATGCTGGCATTCCATCAGTCCGTAGCTACTTCAACTCATCCACAAGAGGTTCTAAATACTCATCAATATCTTGACTTGGTGCTCTCGGTCAAGGAATCAACAAGCACAACATTTGAAACTCTGATTTCATGCATAATGAAGGGGGTAAATTATAAGGAACCGTATACACAGGCCAACAACTATAACCACTTGATTGCATTGTTTTAGGGTTAAACCCATCGGTGGCAATACATAGCCAAACATTCCGCCCATTTCTACCAAACTCTGGCCACTTGTTCTTGAACGATCTCCATTCGGCTAAGTGAATAGGATGACGCATGGAATTCCAACAAGGTTTTGCTTCACTATGCCATGACATTTTTCGAGCTATCCATGGTATAGTGTACAACCTTGTTAATCTGGGAGCTAGTGGAAAATATTTCAAAACCTTTCGAGGTTGTTTTGTGATTTTTACTTCTCCTCCATGTTTTTTAACTTTAAATCTTGAAGTATGACGATGAGGACATTCCGATGCATCATTGTATTCCTTCCAAAACGATATGCAATCATTTTCACAAGCATGTATACATACGACTTTCATTCCCAAATCTTTTAACATTTGTTTCATTGTTGAATACTTCTCTGGTATTGTATTTTCTTTTGGAAGCCACCATTTCAATCGCATCAACAACTCGGTCATACTATTTCCTGACCAGTTAATTTTTTTTTTAAATTATGAAGCTCTATAATGATGCTTAATGTTGTAAGTCCGTCTTCACAAGAAGTGTACAATTTTTCATTTGCTTTTCTTTTGTACTCTTGATACTTTTTTCAATGGTTACCGTCATCCACACCTTCTATGCCATCATAAGCCCAAATGCGTCATTGACAAGGTCTTCAAGAGCTTCTCCTACATGGCTTTGCTCTCGAACTTGATTAGAATTGCAAGCCTCGTAGGAAACATGTAGTGTTGAATTAGCCATCATGTCAATGTCAATTCTCTTACCGTGAAAAAACCATTCATCGTATGTTGGATCCATACCATAAATGATCGAGTGTTTTTCTACTGTTTTAAAAGACAACTTTTTAGAATTTCTACACTTTACACAAGGACAACTGCATAACTCAAAGTCAGGTGGAGCATTACTCTTTGCGAATTCCATAAAATCTCGAACTCCTTGTATATACTCATTGGTGTTCCTATGTCGAATTCTAATCCACCCTCTTGACGTAGATTTTGACATTAGGAAAAACTTTTATTTGCTCCTTTATTTATTCCTCCCTAAAATCCAAAATAAAATTAATAAGAAAATATGTTACAATAAACTAACATCACATAAAATAGAATGCTAAATTAAACAACATCGTGTGAATTACATTAGATAGCCTAGAAATAACACTCATTTTCAGAGTTAAAAAAGTGCCAAATTAATAAATACATTTATCACTGAAAAATCATCGAATACATCATTGATTAGCATCATTGATTAGTAAAATATTGAACCTACTCTTTATTCTTGCTTAATACTTGTGCTTATATATGGAAAAAATGACACCATCTTAAAGATAAATATCTAATATGACTTCTTCCAGACAATTGCACAAATGAAAGTTCCGTGCTCGTTTATATGTTTATATTTATGCTATGTACCATCAATTGCACTCGGACAGACCCATTTAAACACACACACGCACAGACCCTTAAACACACAGGCACCACATATACATCCAAAGTACAACACACTTACACCCATAAACATACACAACACACAAGACAACATGTATAAATACATAGCCATACACTTACAAGTTCACTCATTCATGGAAACACACAATTGCACACACGCATAAAAACGCACACGTCCAACTGATAACAAACACACAAAACTGCACACACACATCCTAGTTTCCAAGTTCGAGTTCCGGGTAGCCGATAGGCACAGCCTTGCTCAAACACATGAATACAGCTCACGTATTTCACAACAGCGCATACAAATTCTCTTACCTGTGAACTGTCCAGCTAACCTGTCGTGGTCAGACCAGCTCCGGCCAGGTGATATTTTTCGAGGGTAACAAGCAAGTGGCCTAACCACCACAACTGGCAGCACCATGTGCTGCTGCAAGCAGCAGCACCATGTGTTGCTGCAAACAGCAGCATCCCAAGGCTGGTGGACCCCCCACCCCAACTTTTTTTCATAATATATATGCTTATTTGAATTAATAAGTCATCTTGTTCAGAATATCAATTCGTCAACTACTTCTTAAGAAAGATCATCACCATTTCATCCCTCAAGTTAAATCAGTTAGATTCACAATATAAGTAGAACTATATTTTTGTTTTAATGAGCGTAACTAGTAGGGGCTAAAGCAACAGTCCATCACAAGGCCCATTAAAGCCTATCGGACATGTACTTTTGCTTATACTTGAAGAATAATCTCAATTTAAAGCTGATTCAAAGTTCCGACTTGAAGAGTAAATCAATGATAAATCTCGTCAAATCTGCAGATTTGTCGTACTTGAAGTAAAAAAGAAGAAATCAGAGTATATTTTTGAGATGGAGATAAGCGGCTTAATTTGAGATTTTTTTTAAGTCTAAGCCCTAATGTAGATTCCAGGGTGTTAGAAATGAGTTATGTATATGAGAGAATAGTTTTTGTTTTATCCAAAAGAGTTACCAAAACATAAGCGAGAGCTCCAAAGACATGTGTTAACCATATACCCATGCCTTTATTGAAAATGACAAATATGTTTTATGTTGAATGAAATTAAGTCGTGATAGCCATAATTTGCATTTATTCAATGAAAATAGTAACATATCAAATAAATGCATTAAAAGCTGGGAAATTCATGAGTTACAGTGACCTCTAATGCTGGAAATTTAAATGTGTAACTTAATTTCAATATCTCATATAGTATGTAACTATTAGATTACATCTTGCTTTATAACAATCAGAATATGAACCTTATCTTATAGCATTCATTGCTATTTTTGTATACAGCAAGCTAGCTCTTCTATTTTCTATAACACTCAATAAATATGAAAGTTGACAACTGTATATCAAAGAACGAAACGAACATCAATGAACATCCATCATTGTGCATATAATTTTAAAAGGATGTTGTTTAGCTCACTTAACCCATGGCTGATTTGCTATATAATGTATGATGAATAAATAAGTTTTGGATCTTGTTATAGCGACCGACATAAAAGCGGTCAAAAATTTAGGATCTAAGAAGGAACGGAGTGGTATTGAAGCGGTGGGGACGCACATAATTCGGGGTTGCAATCTGACCGTCCAAATCTGTTTCGGTGAAAATGACACCTTTTTTTTGGTTGAAACAACATAGTTGATAAGTTTTGAATATAGGCTAAAATAGTAAATTTGTTGATGTGGTCAGAATGTTGAAGATGCAAACAAAAATTGGCTAAAAATGTAAACACATACAGTATAAGGCGAGTCAATCCTCTTCAGAAGAGTAAGCCATTTTACTGACTATATATAAGTTTCAGATATATAAAAAAATTTAAGGAAACACGTATGCAACATGTTTTATTTGATTGCAAGTCTTGAAGACATAAATTTTACTCTAAAACTAACAAATGAAATTCAACTATGAATCTGGATAGACAATTGTGTAATTTAGTATACTATGTAATACTAATATGTGTGCAGGGATTTCACAGTAGATTCATAAATCACACATTTTTCCATCATACAAAGCAATACTAGACCGGAGCAGTAGCTTAACGAAATATATTTTCTATATCGAAAATATAAACATAGCTTAATTAATATTTTCACTTGTGGAATTTACTAAAGTTTTTAATAACAATTGTAATATAATAATATCTTGCATTGGTACAATACATTTTCTATTTTTCTGTTTCTGGGATTGCAAATTTAACAAGAATGCTGCTTATGTATTGCATTTGTCAGTAGAAATCCCAACAAAAAATGAACTAGAAAACAAAATATGAAACACTAACCAAAAATCTATTAGGAAACTAAATCTGAAACAAAGCAAACAAATCTGAAACAAATCAAGCAAATCTGAAACAAATCAAGCAAATCAAACAAATCTGAAACAAATCGAACAGTGTAAGACCAAAAATTTATTAGAAAACTAAACTTGAAACGTCTGAATCAGGGAAAAGAATCATAAAATGGTGTTGAACTATCGATATATATTGCATACTGGCTGTCATTTAATCAGAACTCACTCAAACTATACCGAAATCACGCACATAATAGCTAAATTATATTTTACATCTAAGAAAAATTAAAATGAACTAATATTATTAACAACAAACAATAACTTAAAATCGAATTTAAGAAACAAGAGGAGGTGAGATATACCTTGTCTGAAATGAGAGAGCAGCGTAGATGATGATGAGGACGGCTCCAAATTGAGGCAGAAGCACATAGGTCGATGGAAGTGGCTCAGATCTGAGGCAAAAACGTAGAGGCGGTGATAAGTAGGAAGCCCTAACTTGATTTACAAAGCAAGAATGAACCGTGGGAAGTAAGAGTGAAAAATGAAATGACCATTCTATCCACCCGTGTGGGTCGTGTACAACAACCGTGATTTCTTTATAACCATAATAACTGTTAGAAAACTGAGCGCAAAAAGTGTTACAAATTGAGCCATTTGGTGTTGTGCTCTTCTAGTTTGGTATTGTCCCTTTCATGTATGCTAAAGACATTACAACAAAATAAGGCTTTTATAGCGTTTGAAAAAGCTATTATATCCTAATATAGCGTTTCAGGTAACACCATGTAACGACAAGCTATGTTAGATCTTCTACATTAAATAGCACAGTAAAAACGCTATAAAAATGGGTTTTGTATAGCATTTTTGTTTGATATTAAACAAAAACGCTATATAATATACTATCTAATACTTATTTTCTATAGCGTTTGTGTATATGTTTCTACATTTGACGATAAGCTTGTGCTTGTTTGGAGAGATCATCATAAATTATTAAGGTATGGCGTTCACGATACATAAAATATTCAGCTAAAGCCGCACCTGTATAAGGAGCAAGGTATTGTAATGTAGCAGGTGAGTCCGCGGTTTCGGCTACCACAATAGTATATTCCATTGCCCCCCGTTCCTGGAAATTAGTCACTACCTAGCGTATTATTTGTATGTTACATAGCGTTTACTGTGATTTTCTATAGCGTTTGTTCACATAATTGTTAGTGTTTCTTACGAATTTCTATAGCATTTATTTAGTTATACTATAACATTGTCAATGTATGTTTCTATAGCGTTTGTAATTCAATAGCGTTTTTGAAACACTGTTGTCTATATTATTAATTTTTAGATTATATTTGTTTTCATTTCAGCTTTTTTCATATATACATTCATGCACACACGTTTAAACATTTTTTATCTACATATTAATATAACAATTTTCACAAACAACAAATATATAAATAATTATAGTATTACATACATATCATTCATACAACTTAGTATTTCATACATTGTTTTATCAGCTTTTCCGTGTCCACACATAATATATCATACATTTTCACATCAATAAGTTACTCACAAAACAAATGAACAATAGTTTAGAGGATCCATAACCAGATTTGCATCGAGATATTCTGCTCCTTTCGAGCTTTCCATTTCAAATTCTATTTCCACGTCAACCTGGGTATTTAGAAGAAAAAAATTGTGCTTTATTTGATGTTATACATAATAAATATAACAATTAATAAGATGAACATATATCTTCCACGTTCTTACCAGTGAACCTGGTATTCCCTTTGCAATAGAAGAAGCTTCATTCCTATCACACACAAAAGAACATTAACCATTCTGTAAGTTGACATTCATGATTTTTTAAACAATGCAAAGTTTGTATAATCGCATCAGGTTACCCCATAATATTCTCAAATTCTGATAGAAATAGCTCAATAATTAGATGCTTATTCTTTTAAACCTTTATAAACAGAAGCAGATTTACTTCGGTAATTAAGTATAACTTAGCTCGTATAGCATGATGGGTACCATATTTGGTATTGTTAGTAATAAGATTATATCTTATACTAATCAATGCAAACAATCTTAGCACCTATGCAAATGGAGGACAATTCATTACATAGCTCACTGAGCCCTGCATTTGAAAATTTAGCAGCACTGTTGTAGTCTACCATGGGTCTGTATACTCCGTATAGTAGTATAGTACAGTGCTAAAGAAGATCATCTCAACTCATCTTTACGTTTAGGCTCACCCATACCCCACAAAACATCTAACACTCCCACAAGTACATCTAATGTCCTATTTTTTGCATTCATACTGACCATGCATGTTTCATTCTTTTGAGTTGCCAAATCGCTGTCACCTTGCATGCCAAGATCTTTCATTTTACTGATGGATATGCTCTACTGCTTAATATAAAATGTCCAAAACATCCCAATCTTCAATGTGGGATCATGGTATTTCTAGTATTTTTACATGTCAATATCCAAAATCATTATATAATATGATATTACACTCATATCTTCATAAATCGCCCAATGATTCAACTGCTATATGCCTATAACCTGCATTACTGTTCATAAGAAAATTTCAAAAATTAAATTTTTATTTTGAAAGCTAAAATGATATTTAAAAAAATGGTGGAATCAGTTGCAGGGAATGGGTATGTCCATAGGCTAAGACAACCAGCAACAAAGGGAGACCTAAGTTAAAAAAGTATATCTCTCAAGCATGAAAATGAAATTAAACAGTTTTAGTTCCTTCCAAAGCTGCTATAATATGCAATAAATAAATCTGTGGTGTGTTTTTATAAAAAATAAAACAAATCTGAAGTAAGGGCATCTCTGTAAGTTCTTTAGAACAGTTGTCATTATTGACTGAAGCAGGGATAGTGGTTTCTATGGTTCACATTGATATAAATGGAAGTTATATACCAACACAAAAATAAGGATGTCAAATTTAGTGGTTTCACCATTTGAGCTAGTGCTAAACTTAGTAGTAACACTTTAGTAAATATATTAAAGGAGACCAATGTCCTAGACTATAGCACACACATGATGGGTAAGTTACATGTGGTAGATTTCGCTCTGCCTCAACATACAAGCACCAACCCAGATGAAACAAAATACAACAGTAATTCTCTTCACTAGCTTCCCGAGTAAAATGTCTAAAAGGGCAGCTTGATATTCTCTAAATATATACAAATAGCTAGTCACTGAAAATCATGTAAATTTCTACTAACAAAAAAAAATCAAAATCATTCGAAATCAGAAAGGAAAAGAAACCAGCTAGTATACCTGAATGAACCATTAACACATCTAACCCAAATGCTACTTGTCCTCTGGCTGACCACAATCAACCAAAGCTAAGCAAAAATATGTCATGCTTCAGGCTAAGTGTCCACATCAGCCAAATCCAAATACTTGGATAAATAACCTGACTGAGTTACTTTTGAAAATATCAAAATTGGCCTACATTTAACCATTTAATTATCATATATTAGACCAGTCAGGAAAGTATCAGGATATACTCTTAACAAAAATAATTGGCAAAAATACTTGTATGTTTTCTCTAGCAGATAATATTCACTTCTCATATAACAGTTAACAAATCAATGAATATAATGACTTTGATAAAATTTAAATAACTAGCCTTCTTTAGTTCGGTTAATACCAGTGATATCAAGAACGATGTCATAAAAATGAATGGTTACATAAGCTTCAGCATATAGAGGGTCCCTAAATCCGGTTAATTGAAGTATAAGATTAAGCTTGTTAGCCTCATCTTCATCTTTGGTGAATACACCTATAGCACGTTTTAAATTGTCTTGGACCTCGTCTTCAAGCTCTAGCTGGCTCATACCCCTTCTACTCTTGAGATAGTAGAACAATAAGGTCATCAAACTGTGCATGAGATAACTGAGCCTTGGTCTTCAACCTCGTCAAGCCTCAAAATCAACTTAATCAAAGTACCAAGAAACAACAACACATAAGAAATCACTGCTCAGTATCAGTGACCTCAAATTGCCAGGTGAAGACAGTTATCTAGACACGATAGCAGCAGCAGAAAACATAGTTTCAGAAGCAGCACTCTGTGTGGCAATGGTCCCACCACCTACAACAGTCGGCCTTCCAGAAGAGACAGTTACAAACGGATTCACTTGTCGGGTAGTCTTGGAATTGTCGTTCACATCATCTTCGTCGGAAATTGTGTAAAAAGGTAGCTCTCCAAGATATATCTCTCAATAGTAGAGATCTCACTCTCAACTTCGGACAGTGAAAGACAATACTCTCTTATAATCCAAAGTGCATAAGAACATACTCCTGCCACACGTATCTGACAAAATGTATCCAACAATCTAGTAATTATTGAAATTCTAAGCTTCAGGTTGGTTTCAATAATCTCACGAACAAACAGAACCACATCAATGGCAGAAGTCACATCACTGTCACCCAAGAAATCCATCAGTAAATGAACAGCAGTGCCCGCAACTTCTGGAAATTTCATTGCATAAGAATGAATTACTTGTATGAGCATCTGTATGTACTCCCTATTCTTTCCCAATTCATTACTCCGTGTCTTAACAACTGTTATGAAAATTGCGCCTTTGCGGAAGAACAATAAACTGGATCTAGATTTGTCAATTGAACACCAATCTAATCTGATAGCAATTATTCTATTATATCAACAAAACAGCAAATAACTATAACAGAGAAACAAAGAGACACAATATTTATACTGGTTCCACTATCATCATAGTGTACGTCCAGTCTAACAGAGAGAGATTTTATTCTACATGAGAGAATTACAAGAGATTACAAAATAAAAGTTTACATATCCAAACCTCAATCAGGTTTAACAAGAAGAGACACCATTGTGGATCACTGGCTCCAAGCCAGCATGGGTTTACACTAAAGTCTACCCCTCAATATATAGCCAGTGCAAATCTATGTGAGTCATCAATTAAATTACCAACCTATGGTAATAATATAATGGAGGCAAATTACGATAACAACAAATGTGCAAACATAGGAAGTAAATCATTCCGTTTCTTTAGCATAGATGGAAGAAATTAATCCCTTTATTTATTTCTCTACCACCTCATCAAATGCAATCAATGCATTCCCATTATAAAATATTTACTTTCCATTCTTTGCAAATTTGTTCCAATCAAATAGTGATTTTGTATCAACAAATTTAACACTCCACCTTGATGCAAAATCACATATCTGCAACACCCCGTCTCCAATCAAATTTTCTTCACATCATAAAAATCTTCAACAGAACTCCACCTTCAATCAAAATCTCACAATGAGATAGAAACCAAAAATGAATATTTGCCTAATGGGTTCCAGCAAAGCTACCCCCCATCACACCATTGTTAACGAGCTCAGACTACGTCCCCGCCCGCCAACAAACTGTTGCAAATATCCAAAATAACAAAGAAGGAAGACACCAAAGTAATCTAAACACCGCCAAGGGCAAAAAATAATTCTCTCAATTAAAACCAATCTCGATTTCAGGGCAACGAGATACACCCAGCCGATTTGAAAGGACTACGACCACACCTCAATTACAAGCACAACCCACCGTCTGCAAAAGATGCATCTACCACCTGAGCTGCATCATGCATACATCAACGGTCTAAAAAGGCTTGCAATAACATTGACACCTGTCTACCACTTGACTTGAGCTCATTCCTCTATCACTCATGATCCCTCGAGCATCATCAACGTGAAGACCCCTGTCAAAAACATGAACTGAATTACCAAGGTATAGGCAAATCAAACCAATTGCCAACATCTTCGTCTTCTAACATCTTCCCTCATCCACATCAGAGGGCTTGTTCACAATAAACTCCATATCACGTCAAAGTTCGCAGATTGGAACGCTCTTCACTCTCGACATAATCTCCTCCACCAAAGTCTCCTTTTCTCCAAAATAGTAATAGCATAATCACCACTGAATCTACCAACCTTTATAGAAATAATTGATGCACAATTTAAAACAAATCGCCTCACTCTGATACCAATCTGTTATGAAAATTACACCTTTACGAAAGAACAATAAGCAGAATCTAGATTTGCCAATTGAACACCAATCTAATCTGATAGCAATTATTCTATTACATCAACAAAATAGTAAATAACTATAACAGAGAAACAAAGAGACACAATATTTATACTGGTTCCACTATCATCATAGTGTACGTCCAGTCTAACAGAGAGAGATTTTATTCTACATGAGAGAATTAAAAGAGATTACAAAATAAGAGTTTACATATCCAAACCTCAATCAGGTTTAACAAGAAGAGACGCCATTGGGGATCACTGGCTCCAAGCCAGCATGGGTTTACACTAAAGTCTACCCCTCAATATATAGCCAGTGCAAATCTATGTGAGTCATCAATTAAATTACCAACATATGGTAATAATATAATGGAGACAAATTACGATAACAACAAATGTGCAAACATAGAAAGTAAATCAATTCGTTTCTTTAGCATAGATGGAAGAAATTAATCCCTTCATTTATTTCTCTACCACCTTATCAAATGCAATCAATGCATTCCCATTATAAAATATTTACTTTCCATTCTTTGCAAATTTGTTCCAATCAAATTGTGATTTTGTATCACCAAATTTAACAAACTTCTTTGATTAAAGTTAGCACTACCCCATCAATATTTCTTGGTGCGTCAAGTTCAACACAATATCCAAAGTTTTTCTCCTAATATCTAAATTCAGGCTTGATAAAGCCTGTAACACATCCATAACCATCTCAATCATAACCACCCTATTTGAAGCCTTCAACTCCATAAGCCTTATCTAGTAGAATCAACATCTCATTATTATCACTCTGTGATAACAGTACTTGACAATAAGTGTTGGTTGTGGATCTAATAGCAGATGGTGCAGCTGACAACGAAATCAAAGTCCTAGCACACTCATATACAACTACAGTAGATGGTTCAGTCAGTAATGCCACAATAACTTTGATACACTTCCCCTTTTCACCTTTATTTTGCCGACAAACTTTCCTGATCAAATCAAAAACCACCATCTACATCAGCCCATTCTACGCTGGTACCCTAAGAAGTAGGGGTGCGGCTTATGGGTGACATATTGCGTATCGGGTGCGGCAGGGGTGCAGGGGTGCGGCGGTACGTCAAGGGGGTGCGTATGGGGTGCGCCATGTGGCGTGTCCTCGTATTTTTGCTGGGGTGCGGGAAGAGTGCGGATTTGGGGTGCGTCGGTGGCATGAAAGGTAAATTTCAAATTGGAATGGTCTTACCTATGATTATGTTGAATACAGTATAATATGATTATCATATTTTCATATGAAAACTTAAGACAAATTATGCTATTAAGACAAATATATAATAGTATATATATTTTTGCATATGAAACAAATTTAAGACAAATATATATATATATATATATATATATATATATATATATACTATTATGCTATAAGCATATGAAAACTTAAGACAAATATGTATACTATTAAGTGATACATGACAAAAAAGTGATAAAAATGATATAACAGCATAATAGCGTAATTTGTATAAAAGCATAATTCTGGATGACACATGCTTATCATATTTTCATAGGTAAGAGCATAAGCATAATACAAGATGACACAACCGCATAATAGCAAAATTTTCGTAATAGATTTTATCACATATACATACATACATGCACACATGATATTTTTACACATGTTGTATCCTCTGCACCTGAATCCTCATATTTTCATATTTGTCGAATATGCCTATTCTCGTACTATGCACCCACACCTCCGCATCCGTATCCTTGCTTCCTAGCTGGTACCTAATCCACGTGTTGTAATAAGTAATTTAGAGCTTTTTCCAGGGCGCAGTTAAAGAGTATTAAAAAAGCATTTCTCTTTGCTGAGATCTTGCTCAGTTGCTAACGCCTTCTCAATCATTTCTTGCGCATCTGCTAGTAGTTGTTCCCCTTACGGTAGCCTGTAAATTTCCATTATATCAAGAATAACATTCCTCCATATAAAAGGATGTTTAAATTAGCCAGCACGGAAGGAACAAGTGGTTAGATAATCTCAGTCTCGACAATCGACATAAAAACCTTAAGGTCACACCATCATTCAGATGTTGCAAGTTGTTCTGCAAGTTTTGGCAGATGAGAATCATCTCCGACATGACACTGCCTTTACTGTCAGTTTTGCCAATTATTTCAAGGTAGAGAAGCAGCAGTCTCCGAATGATGTGATCTTCGGAGGCAAGAACGCAACGGATGATAGTGATGAAAAGCTGGGTAGGGTACCCCCATTGATGAGGAGCATGATGGCTTTCTTTGTGGCGTCGATCTTGAGATCCACGTCACTACCTTCAAGCGATTCTTTGATCGGGAGGGTGGGGGATGATTTGTCGAAGTGGACGAGGAAACTACAGATTGATTCTCCATTGTTTGAATCTGAAACAGTAGATCTGAGACATTAGAGCTAGATCTGAGACATAATATAAGGGATCAGGAAGTAGAATAGAGGTTAGGATTTGGTATTTGAAGGAAAAGAGAAGAAGAAATGCTACACCATACTACTCATTTCGAAAAGAAATGGGGTCCCGTGAAAATATATACATATGTTACAGGCAGCCAGTAAGAATATATGCATGTGCATGCACATGTGTGTGCATGTATATGTGTGTTTAAAGCTTCAACGATCAAAACTAAACACATATTTATTCGTTCACAATGATAATAATAAGGTTGTAGTTCTTTATGCTGGCCTATCACAGAATGAAATTAAAAGGCATCCAATGTGTTTATGTGTCTTTGCTAAGCGTGTAGCACTACAAAATGGGGTTAAGTGTTACAAAGTTGAAAAGTAAACAACACAGCTATCTCGGGACTGATCTTAAACAATAATGTATTATATGTTTGGGCATTATTCCACATGGTTATACTGTTCAATTCTGCTAAATCATTTACCTTAGGTAAACAATCGACTCTAACATGCGTTCGAAAACCAAAATGACACAACATACAAGCTCAACAGAATCTCAAGAGGACAACCATGAATTTCCATCCTTCGATCTATCATACAAGATCCATCGGTCACTAGCAAAGTAAGGAACATATCAAAACCATCTAATAAAAAAAGTTTTAGTCTCAGTTTGATGCATGTTTGAACATCAACTCTTTCCTGTAATGCACAATCCCCTGTTATATTTCCATAAGCTCTTAGCAATATGATCCACCACAGTCCTGTCAACACAGGAAACACTATTATTCTGTGTTCCAGGATACTTACGTGTAATTATTGTTTACACTATTCAGTAAGTGGTTATAAGAATAGAAAGAGGTTAATTTTGAGATAAGATTAATGATCCTAATGCAATATTACACGCGTTATCAAAGTTAACCAAAGCATGTAATTAAGCTCATTCTGACATTTCCATTTGCCCAAATTAAACTACAAATAACTTCTTAGAACTCTTAAATATAAACATCATTACTATCTATAGCAAACAAACATATAAAGGAAAAAACTATTTATTCCTAAAATTTAAACCTTCAGTATGGTGTATACGAATCGGCAGGGCGAGTGTAACATACTATTTACACAAGATGACATGCCAGACTTACTCGTTATTCGGATGTGAGTTTTAACCGAGTATGTTGGAAGAAAAAAAAACCCATCACTAACCAACGGTATATAATGGTAGGTAGTACCGGAAAAAGCATTATCGCAATGTATTAACAGGGCCGGTTCTTACCTTTGGGTTGCAAAGGTTATTTTTAATTTTTTTTTTTACCACGGAAAAACAACAATATAACAATACATATCTCGTACATAATCATAATCAGTTATACACCTAACATCCAAAGACGATTGCCTTTTCCAATAAAATTTAGAGTTGATCAAGTATTGTAAATCCGACTGTTTAGAACAATAACAACAACGCAAATATAAACTTTTTGAAGCTGCTTCCTTTTCTTCTTTTTCTCTTGAAATTTATTGTTGTTGTTGTTATTATTATTATTATATTCAGGACCATGGCCACTAAGCATCTCTCCAAACACACCATCTGCTAGTCCCTGCATTCATCCTTTCACTTTTTTGTTTAATTTCCCAAAAGCAACAGAGACCTCTGTCATGGCTCAACGCATCATCTCTGTATTCGGGATTCGTATACTTCGGGTGATCAAGAAAGAGAACTTTTTTCCACCAGAGCTCAATTGCCTGCAAGTATATCCACAGTGCAACTTTATGTGGCATTATCCAAAAATACCAAGTCACTTGAATGGAATTTAAACATGAATGGACCTTTTTAGCATTGAGGATGGCTGTGAATTACTTTCCAGAAACCGGATGTTGTACTGAAATAGCAAGATTTAATCTTTCCTTTGGAGCATCAGCAAGAATAGTCCAGTTCCCTAACATATTCATCGGTGGGCTAACATGCAAGGGTTTAGCAACAGTATCAGCACCAGGTTTGAATTCAAACAAAACTCTCTCCCCCCAAGGTGTATTCGTCACCTCAGCAATGCAAATTTTAAGTTCCTGGTCAGCTTTTTTCTTGTCCTCAGCAGAAATAGCATCATAGCAGTAATAAACACTAAGAGGATTTTGCTCATATCTTATGCTTGCGGGCACCGTAAGAAATAACCATCGATAGCGCAAATGAATCGCACCCTGTCTGCCGATAAATGATCGTGTTGTTGCGAATATCGATCGAGATCGAAAAGACCATAATGAACATGGTATTGGAAAGAGTGCTTGACTAGTTTCCTCCGCACGTGCCTCACCATGACCTTACCATCATATACGAGTATAGAAGAAGATGCCGAAGCACAGGAATCGAGGGTACAGCTAAAAACCAGGTGAACAATTGATTTGAGAAAGATGAAGATAGAAAAGACGGTTGATAGGAAGAGCGTAGAGATAATGGAGTAAAGCAAGTTCAGTAACTCCATCACTTCCTTGATGGCTTATCTTTCCTTTTAAGGCGAAATTAATTTAACCGCCCTTACAAAGAAAAAAAATTAGAATAACAAAATTGGAATAAAATACCAAAAAATTTATTTACAAATTTAATACCATTTTTTTTAGATGAGCAAATATATATAATAAAATCAATGAAAAATGTATTATAAAGATACATAAAATTATGATGTATAGGTAGATATTAGTAAGTTAATGAGAACTTATCTTACAACGGATGAATATGTTTTTATATCACAAACAAACCATAAATCAAGATGACATTTTTAGAAAAATACCATATATATTACAATAATAACGATAGAGATGGATACCTCAACATACATACATGCATATTGAGGCGCAAAATGTGTATTAATTAATTCATGCTTTCATACAACCATATGTCTTCCATATTATCTTAATTATAACAAATATATTATTCAATTTGTTGTGCATGAAATATAATTGAAGGTTGAATGCATAAAAGGCATGAACCATTTCAGGAAATCATAAGTCTGTAATTAGTGCTGTAATGAGTGAACATGGACTAGACTTGTTTTTGCCGAAAGTGAATGATATGTAATAATCAACGTCAGAAACTTAATTAATACCATCAGCTAACAGAACTTACAAAACCAAAGATAAATTAAAGCAAACGACTTATCCGCGGTATTTCCAATAACAGAAGACATGCAAAAAATGAAAAACTGAACACATATATCAAATCAAAACAACTTGCCAATGTTACTTATTCTCTCAAACAACAAAAAGACTAATTGCAAAAAAGGAAAGGGGAGTAGACATATACCGGCATAAACATCACTAATGGGTGGTAAAACTGAATTAAACAATAGGTGGTGGCACACTGGATTATAATGAAAAAATAAACGTACGAAATCTACAGATGTGAAAGAGCTCCTAGTTTGCCTGACTTGGAAAGCTAACATCCATTTTCACAGGAGGAGATATAGTGACAAGACAACAGGAAAAAATCGGATATGGGAAGACAACAGCCAAATTCGATGTTTTCATCATCATCGGTGATTGATGAAGAAGCCACGGGTGTTTGGATGCTATTCAAATTATTGCGCCTGGTATGAACGGGTCTGCTGTTAAGAATGGCTGAAAAAATAGCAAGTCGATAAATATGGTGGGTATTCGGGTAGGAAAGACGATGTTATGAGTAGAACACTACGAAATTGGTACTACGATATGCAGTTCAAATTTGGGAAGTGCGGATTTAGGGATCTAGCCAACTGAAATTGTGGCTGCGTTTGGGGATTATGGAAAGAAGATGGGTTTTAGGAGGTAGCGAAGTGAAGAGGGAATTTCTTTTGTTCCCATACAAAATAATTCATTTTCCACATTTCCATTGAACTAGTGTGTAATCCATGCATTGCGCACGATAATATTATAAAATATAATACTTAAAATTTTAGTGTCGGAATTGAAATTTTATTATACAATATACGATGAATCTGTAAAAATAAACATACTATAAGTTGTTGATGTTGATGTTGTTGTTTATATATGACATGCTTTATGTAACTTTTATCTCTCTAAATTAAAACAATAACTTTTATTGTTCCCGTTGCTATGAGCAAATATTCATATTAAAATTAACATATTTTAATTATTTTAGATGAATAAACGAATATTATTTAACTTATTTTTTAAAACATGTTAAATTTGAAATTATGTTATAAGTTAAAATATAGAGACGGTTTGACTCAGAACCAGTTTAAGTTTCAAAATACAAAAAAAACTCTTTGTCTATAAATCTTATAATTAGGTCCTTGTTTTTGTAAAATCATAAAAAAAAAGGTAAAATTTGCCAAACTTCGAAATTTAATTCAACACATAATCATCCTCAAATTGAAGTAAGGAAACTATATAAAAAAAAATGATTCAAAATAAAATAAATAAAAAATATTCACGTAACAACGAATTTCAGCAATTTTTGGTAAAATTGCAAATATCGCAGCAATTATTTCAAAAACTTGTAGATTTTCACACAATTTTTTATAATTTTGCTCAAAATTTTAAATTCAAAACCTTCACTTGTTTAAACATCGAAGTATTGCAGAAAAAATCATCATTAAAATTGCATACAAATAAAATATTATTGCTTTCCAGTAAATTGTTGAAAAAGAAGCAACGATTTGCAAAATTTGCAGAGATATCTGCAACATTTCCACATAGTACACTACTATACCATAAAAGAGTTGCAGATATGTCTACAATTATTTATAATAATTACAGACATTGCTGCAAGTTTTCTTACTTCTTTTAATACATGCAGTGCACTATGTGAATAATTGTAAAAATACCTTCAATTATTCATAAAAATTACTGATATTTTTATGTAAATTTAGCAATCTTGAGTTTGTGGTAAGCGCTTCTAGTAATAAAAGGTTTGTCCTTGAAAACGTAATTATGTACTGTCTATCAGTCAGAATGCTGCAAAAGGTGCTTGAAGTGATAACAACAAAAGTTGATTTTGTGTTCAATAAACTTATGCAATCATGTTCATATACAACGATAATAATAATAATAATAATAATAATAATAATAATAATAATTAAAATGAAACAACTTGAAATGAAATAAATGTAACAGTAACTATCACGTATGTTAATATTTGTATGAGTTTTTTTTTTTTTAATTTAACAACACACATTACCTACTGGTTGTTGGTCAGGCAAAGCTAGCCTTGTTATTTATTTTGAATTTGCAATGAAAACACTCCTAAGCAATAAATGATTAGCCACATATGTGCAAGTTTTAACCATATGTCCTATTTCAGAACTTAATCTAGATATAAAAGTTTTAAACATACATAACTCAAGTACTTAATTGATAATATACACTGTATGTATATATGTGTATATGTAGGTGTGTGTATATACCATATGTTACACACAGACACACACATACGTGCAAAAGTGTGCTACGCACACGGAACATTATAAGATTTTCGTTTTAAATAAAAAATTAATAAATCTGGATGCACCATATGATAGTATTTGGATGTACTATTGCAAATAAATCAGTGGATCTCAATAAAGAAGATTACCGATTACTAATTTCAGTTGAACCACAATCGGATGACAGTAAGACATTTTTTGGTTAGCAAAAAATCAATTTGTTATATTAATGACCGATGCTTAGTGGCCAGTGTGATAATACAGTCATATTCAAGCCTTTAAGATGAAAATTGAAAACAATTTGCATTCCGATTGATCGGTTTATTATGGGAAAATTTGTTAAGTCAATTTAGCTGCTAAATTAGGATAGTGTAGGCTATTTAGTATGTTCATATGCTTATTTCATTACCGCCTGACATAAATTAAGATGCATACGGTTTTAAAGTAGTTAGTAGCATGATTACAATTATATTAAGAAAACATGTCATTTCTATTCTCTCTTGAATTATTTTACTTTACCTACTATGATAATTTATATAATAAATTTATTTTTCTGTATTATTGGCCAAGCTCACATAATGATATAATAGACCTTTCTTTGCATGTACCTAGTGAGAATGTGTATTATCGGATAGTGACCAATATGTATGTCGAAGATAAAACCATCAAGTAATTGTGTGTTCAAGCAAATGAGAAATGTGTCTGCAAGTTCTCTGAATAATTGATTAGAATTAAGAGATGTAATTTATTGATTTCCACAATAGTTGAAGTACTCTCCTGAATGAAACGAATTAACAAAATAATTAAAATATATAATACCAAACTTCTATTATATTTATTAAACTAATTTATTGTGGGCTTAAATTTAGATTCGCATTTGATACATGAACCTAGTACCGGATAAATATTATCTAGATTCCATTCTCTTTTCTAAGTAAGAAATTGGACTGAGATAAGCAAAAAACTTCAGACTTGAATTAAATTTTCATTGACTGGCATGCATTCAAAAGTGCGTCCACTTCAATTTTGTGAAATAATATTAAACCTTTTCAAAATCACATCACAAAATATATAAAGCAACAACTCACTTCAGCCTTTTGTCAGCATTGCAAAAGATTAAGATTTATCTTCCAAACAAAATATATTTTTCTCAACAGTGGAAAATAAGCTACTACCTTCCAAACAAAAATAGGAGGAAAAATTACACACACATAGGGGTTAACATTCATCTGATTACAAAGTATCATAGAGATGAAATTTAAAATAGGAAAAAAAGACAATTTGTTGGTATTATCATGCGGCCAAATGAAGCATACATTCATATAGAGAACGTGGTGACTAAGTTAATGACTTGAATTCCTAACGTCATTGATCATTGCGTAAAATATAATTGAACCTAAACTTCATAACATAAAGGTCGTGATTATGGATAATGAAAAACAAATGTTGTTTTGGAGACATGCCAAGTAAATAAGAAACCAAGAATTAGAAAAGTGGAACAACATATAACAGGGAAAGCATTATTAGTCGTTGGAAAATGGAAATACCTGTATGAGCTAGAAGATGCATATAGGCTCGACATGTTAATCCCTCACCATTGCTCAAATATTCACAAAAGTTGAAGCATTAACTATGAACAAAACTCCATCATGGTAATCCTTTTTCAAGTAAAACGGATATTCTTGCTTCAAACCTGTCGTCGCAACAAAAACAAAGAAATAAAACTAAGTTACTTAACACATTAAACTTGTATGATTAGCACAGTACATTCTCATTAGTGGTTGACGTAAACAAAAATAATTATATCAAATATGGCTTCAAAGGAAGAGACCAAAACATAAACTCAAGCAGCGGTAAAACAACAATAAGCTACTAAATTATTTATGGTAAACTCAAAGAACAAACCAATTGTGTGAGTGAATCAAATAAATTATGACCTAAACTATTAAACTATTATGGTAAACTCAAAGAACATACCAACTGTGCAAGTGAGTCGGGCAAATTATAACCTTTATCTCCTTTTATTAAAATTTCTCTCTGATTGGTTAACAGCATTGAAGATTCACTAAGTCCTGAAAATTTAGATGACCAAAATTTCCTATATATACAAAGAAAATATACATTAATCTGTGCCTCAGTCGTGAATCAATGTTTATCCTGATCAATTTGCAACATGTTATGAACTATTATTAAATTTTAACACTGATGTTACTAAAGTAGAAACCAAAACAAATGTTATTGTCATATTGTTAATAAAGATATCTTTTCATTGCTTTGCATCTAATAATAATCTTGGTCCCTAAAAAGCATATGCATATGCAGCTTCTCACAAATGTTGAGCCTTTAATGTTAAAGCCACGTCAGATTTTAGCACTTCCAATTCTGGCAAGCTTTCCCATTATGCAAACTAAATCAGAAACATAAAAGTGGGAGATATTGATTTCGTTGCCTTAATAGAAATTACACAATCAATCAAATAACCGCTGTTTAAAAGGAATAAACTAAACTACAAAAGGCCGATTTGGGAAATGAAAATAGATATCAGACTCTTATTTCTGTGCAAAGTTGATGCATATGCTCATTGGAACTATAACAACTACCACAAAGAAAAAAAAGGGAAATTACATTATTAAAAGCACGGGTCATATGGAAATATGGGATTATTTATCGAGATGAAAAAAAATTACTTATAAAATATAACAGTGTTTAATACTTTTGCAATGTACACAGTAGTGTCGGCTAAATAATGAGGTATTTTTATTGCACTCAGACTAATCATTTTCAAATCACTGCAAACTAAACAAATAATGTTGAATCATGCAACAGCAATAGATTTTAGTGCATGTATCATCAGTAATATGGTCGCAACTTTAGGCAGAAAATTAAAACACATAATAGATGCCTAGGACAAAATTTCACAAATAGCATTGTATGGGATTAATTTATAAGAAATCTAAGATAAAACTTTAGAAATGGCATGGTAAGGGATCATTTAGTAAGAAATCAAATACACAGATTTGGGTGTTGCATGAAATCAAACTGGATTACACACATCAGTTGATTATCAGATCAGACCAATATTTTTTATTTATTTTTTCTTAATCTAAATTCAGAGATAAAAAACATACCATACTTTGTGGAAACCCCTTTCATAAATTTTTAAGCTTGACACTTCCCAAATAAGGATTGCACAATATTTAGAAAGAACAGGCGTTGCAGATTCGTCTGGGTTTCGAAAATTTTCCGAATTAATCGAGGACAGAGCAGCCATGGAATTGGCGTTTCCGATTTCTAGCATTAGAAAGAAGAACAACGGAAAAAGGATTTATTTTGGCTTAACTGATGAGAGAGAGATTAATCATAGAATCCCCTTGGAATCTCAAATTTTAGATAGTTAACCGTGATTTTGAAGCTGGGTACACAGTTTGCCCAAGTAAAGAATTAAATTGAACTGAGGAGTGGAAACGATGCGCGATAAGTAGGGGAGAACGGGGATTTTATATCAGTTTAACTGGGAAAAGGAAGAACGTGAAAGGCGTGAGAAAAAAGGGGAAGACGAAATCAAAGTTCACAGGCTAGAAAAAACGGAGAAAAGGAATCCGCGAAAATGGATGAAAAGGGAGTTGATCTATGTTATTGTATTATTTTGATTTGATAAAAGTATCTTTACAGTTTAAGGAGAATTGAGAGAATTTAGGAGATTTGAGAGAATTGAGAGAATTAAGGGGAGAGCTAGAAATTCTTCTGCTTTACTATTATTTAATAGATAATGTTGATTACACGTGTCCTCTCACCTGATAGCATTATAAATCTTAAGCAGCTTAGCGTTGGAATTAAAAATTGCGGAAACGCTATGTGCTAATGCTATCAAAAGCCTAATTTTTGGTAATGAGATTCAATGCAGTTACTAATTATCCAAAAAGGGGTAGGCCGTCTTAATTCGTAAGGAGTCCATGTGAGGCTCTCGGTATGCTTTATCCAGAGGTGTACTATGGTGGAAAACACTTAATAGCATAGTCATTGTTGGAAATCTAACCTCCAATACATGCCTTTATAATTTAATTGTTGACCTATCATGCTGGAATTTAACTAATGTAACAATCTCAATTATTTTTATTTAATTTCAACATCTAGACATTATTATAATATCACCTGATTTTCTTTTAACATATTTGGTTATCTTAAGGTAAAAACTCGTTCGTGTTTATATGCGACATGGTATTATGAGATATCTTTTAGTCAAAAGGTTTTCAAATATAAAATAAATAAATTTCCTGCGATTTGATTATTTTGGTGCTCATATTTTAGAATGACATAGGCAATATTTTTTGATAATGCTCTAGTTAGACTAAATATATTTACCAGGTTAGGTTTAGAAGCTTTAGGGCTTAGGAGACGAGCAAAAAGGCTTAGGACATATTTCTGCACTTTCCTTTATTATTTTGCTTTTTGTTCAGTCGTACTTATCGGCACCTATGAGGATAAGTTATAGTAACTATCCAAGTTGATTTATTTTAGTGTACACTGATTTCTATATATAGAAATAATTTCTTTTTTAGTTGTTTGAGGGATTTTTTTTCGTCTTCATTTTCTTTCACACAACAGTCAGTCTTTTCGACATTTGGATATTTAGCGTGTGATTATCGTGGATGTACTAGTATCAATTTTTAAGAGCTAAAAGGTGGGTCAATGTAACGACTCGGCGGGATTTGACGCTCAGATTTCAATAATAATACATAAACTCGTATTACTTGCCAAAACCCAAGTATCAAAAACACCAGATAGTGATAGAAAGAATTTAGAGGGTGAGAAAAGATAAGAAAGAAAGATTAGAATCGAAGAAAAAGATGAAGGACCAAACTAACTAACAATATCCAGAGTCTCACATCATAGCTGTAACGACTCGGATTTCGCCCAGACCAAATCGATCGCAAATCGACTAAGACTGTTCAAAAACACGAATACGCTAACTTTGGGAATATAACACATCAGAACAAATAACAGCAGACTTTTATAAACATTACAATAATGTTACATCAGAGTACAGAATATTAGAGTACATCAATTAAAATACAGCAGAAGATAAATTTACAATAGATTTAATACAGTGCAGCAGAAACAATAAGCTGATACAGCGGAAGTCTATCAATGCTCTGGACACATCTTTAAGTTTCGATCCAGAATCCTACTCAATATATCTGCAAAATAAGCTACTCGATTGCCCATGTGGAAAAGAGGGCATCCAAGTTTGCAAAGTGAAACAAACCACGGGTCAGACATGGGACTAGTATGAGCAATCTTTCCTAACTTATTTAACAATATGGCTAATTAGAGGACCATGCACTATAACAAAAATAACGTTTCACGACACTGAAAAAATGTTGTTGATGTATTTTAACAACATTTATCATAATGTTGTTATATCCACAGTTGTGAAAGATGAGGTCTCTTTTACAATATTCACTTAAATGTTGTATAAAATGTTGTAGAAGAGCTTATTACAACAAAATGTAAACATCTTGAAAGCACCAACAAATAAACAAAAAACTATTTACCATGTTTTTTAAACGTTATGACATATTTCAAATATTTTGACACACTTTTTTACGATAATATTTATATGTTATATATCTGTTTTTTTCAATATTCTCCATATGTTGTATCTAATTTTAACAACTTTATTCATCCATGGTAGAATCATCATTCACATCTTTCAACAAAAGTTGTATATTACTTTTATACAATAATTTTTAACTATAATATTTTAAGTTTTTATTATATTCAATCACCGTTGTAAACACAAACCAAATAACGTTGTTTAAGTGTTAACTAAACTTCATTTGCATCAGTTATTTAACATTGCAGAAAAGTTAGTACAACTATTTTTAATTGTTATATATTACAACAATAGTTTATTACAATCAAAAAATGCTATTAAATGTCTATCCATAGCTATACACAAACATCGTAGATTACATATATTTGCATGCACGAACGATTGAAAAAATTAATTATAATGAGAAACTATTAAATGACACATGACAAATTGTAGGAAAAACTATTCTTTTCTAATAGAAAAAACATTACATGAGTCATCATAAAACATTATACGGTTCGGAAGACAAGCTACAAAGGAGAGTGAATGTAATTTCGAACAAAAAAGTGACTGCCTAGAACAAAAACATGCGGCACCGAAAGTCCTCTGTCCAAAAGCACCCTTTATTCCTACGTTATCTGCAACATAAAAAACTAATTAGTGCAATGCGTTGGGATAAAAAAAACTCCTCGTAAACCTTACAAGAAAATTACACAAGACAAAAGGCTTATCAAATACCCGCCCAAATTTATGTTTAATCAATTTTGTCAGCAGGGCACTACAACTTTTGAAAGCATGTTGATACCTCTTATCCATCATCGACTTTCTAGCACTAACATAAAATAAACATAAATTTCCATATGGTTCATCAGATTGATTCAACATAAAAATTAAAATGTCTTCATATCTCAATTCCAGTCATGTCACATTTAGGTAATACTATTATCCGAACCACTAACTTTATAATTTCCAAATGAAACAAATATTATGTCCAAATTAAAAAAGTTAAAATAAAAAATGATATACGGCTTGTAATCCATTACCTGCACAATATGATGTTCAAATTACAATATCGTCCAAATTCCAAAAGTCAAACTTAATCACATTCATTATGGCGAAGCCACCTAGGCAGTACCAGATGAATAGCACGGATTAAGTGCTGTTACATTATCCAAACAAAAATGTTTGACTTAGTATTGGATAGAAAAGACGGGCAAAAAGCAAAATTAACCATCAAAATAAACAGCTTAAATAAGCCATTTTCCTAATGGTGAAAAGCATACTATCCGTATTGTCGATTCTTAAAAAAATTAATGGTCTGTAATAGAATAACTACAAATTCAACGTTAATGCTACACATCTTGAAAACAAATAAAAATTAACCTGGGAAGATTAGGCCATCATCAGCAATGTTCACAAATAGAACAAACATTTAATAACTGAACATGATTTCTCTATTATTAGTCATCCCGAACCGTAATATAGAACGGTGGACTGTAACATTGAAACAACAGCAGTGAAAGCTAGTCTCTTGAAACAACAGAAGAGGGAGTGGTAGAAAATAGTAAGTGCATGCTTTTAGACATAAAAAAAACTTAAATTTTAAATTTACATGAATACAATAGGGTTTATTGAGGAGCTATGCAAATTTTAATAGACCAAGTCAAAAGAGATTGGTTTAATCAGCAAAATTTTATTTAAGGGTGTTATGTAGGCATAAAGAACCCTCACTGCTCTTGTTTAAAGCATAACCTTTTTTTAAATCTAATTCATATATTAATAGCAATGTGATAAACAACCATTCCAAAAACTGCTACTCCATGATAGCAAATCAGTTTTGCATAAATTGAAATCAGTTAAAAAAAAATATGGGATATCAAACAAAACAAAATGCTACTAACTGTAACAGGGGAAATTTTTATATACAAGGACACTTTAAAACCTAAAATTTAAAAAATAACCGCTACCTGTTGAAGTGAGACACCTACAGCAGCAAATTCTTCAGTGAAGAAGTTACCTTTTGCTTCTTTATCAGCAACAGTCCTACCTCTTTCTCTTCTCTCAGGCGATGCCTTCCTCTTCTTGTCCGACTTCAAATTCGTTACCATGATCTTCAACAGATCGATGTCGACTTTGATAGTAGGTCCGTTAAATTTCTCCCTTATAAATCTGCCAACATAAATCACCCATTCGCTTTGATAAACTTGAATCACCTTGCTATCACGTCCTTTGAAGTCCCAACTACATGACTTCATCGTCCTTACTTATTGGAATGGAATGGACACTGTACTTGCTACAAAGGTCAAATGATAGCGGTAAGCTCATCAGGACTTGACTAATATTTGATGGCATTGTGAAGCGAGCCTTCATGCATTTTCGGCGGGAGCTTGTTATTCCAGTACAGTAACTTTTTTTGGACTCCAAGTAGAACATCCTATATGTGCGCATGCACACACACATTTCAGTAACCCCCCGAGTTCCATCACATATTCCCATTTCTCTCTTCCCACTAACTTTCCCTTAACTAACTTATTTAATTATGAATGAACGACCTAAAATGGAGTGCAAAAGTGGTGCCCTGGCATAGAAGATCTAGCAATAAATTGTGATTCAAACAAAAAAAATGAGATCTTGGAATTGGGTGATATTAATCAAGAACGTAGATCCTAAGTAATGAGTTGTAAATGTAGTTATATGAAATAACATCACTCCTTATGTAGACGATTATATTCCTACTAAATCTATGTGCTTCGGAGTTCAACTCGGTATACAGTAGGGTGTAGAGTTCAACTCAGAGCACATGGCAATCCATTATGGACTGAGATTCGGTCGGTGCACTACTGTGCACCATGTCTAACTCAATGCGACCACCTTAGCCTTCAACTGGGATATGGAACTATATTTAGTATTGAAACTATTTTAATAGCCAACATCCTAATCAACTAAAACCATATAATTTTATGTTGAAGGTATAAAGGTGTGAAGATAAGTTACTAAAAACTGAAGAGATGATATATAGAATTAAACATATTTTTTAAAAATTTATTAGGTCATCAATAAGCAAATATAAATGGTCAATTTGTATGTTTCCCCTTTTTTAAATAGAGAAGCACCAACATTGTCAAAAGTAGTTTTATAGTTCTCCAGTAAAGTTCCCTATATTTATCATTATGCAATACAACATCTACCGAATAGATTCTAGACTACAACCAAACTAACGTAATGGGAGTAGAAGTATCATTTGATAGCCATAAACAATAATAGGAAAATAATTCAAGAATGACTTTAGAGGAAAATATAAAGTGAATTAAAATAAATAGTACACCAATTCAAATAACATAAAATCAATATTTAATTTTAATATAACAACCTGAGAAACAACTCACAATCTGGTTAAGTCCACAAATTTAAGAAATATTGGTGTTTAATGGTTGATGGAGAGTATCAATCTATACCCAATCAAGCATGTTTCATATGTTGTATGATAGTCGGAAAAAGGGAGAATGTACTTTTGATCTTAAAAAAGGGACAATGGAATGATTTGTGTACCTAGTCTATTATATTATATAGTAACCTTCTAAAATTTTATTTTTTAGCTTAATTCAACATCTAGAATACTAAAATAAAAACTATAACATGTTTAGTTGAGCATGTTACATATGTTTAACCAATGATTTTGCAAATTCATAAGTCCTACGAACGAAAGTAATTTATGTATTTAGCTTATGACAGTCATGAATTTCCTTGTTAACCTTCTCAGAATTTTTCAATGCCCATCTCTTACAGTAAATAAAACCTTAGTTGCAAATAAAAGATCTCCATTTCAGTTAAATAACTTTATATCATGATTAACACCAATGTTAGATTTATACAAATACCAGTTTTTAAAATCAACCAAGATCTAACAGTAGTATGAGAATTCTTTGAAATAGCAAAATATTATTATTCATAGTAGAAAAGGAGGTTTTAATTTCAAGTGCACGGCTAGTGTGATAAAAATGTTTAGCTTAATTTATAGTTTGCACGCTTTTAGTGTAACAAACTATAAAGTAATTAGATTTGTTTTAACTTAGCATGCTTACAGAACTGAAGCGCATATTTTGTACTGAACACTTATGAATTTAGTTCATCTTTTAAACATTTAAAACTTTATGCAAATTAATGTAAGCAATTAGGGATACAACAAAGTTACATGCCAAAGTGAAATATAAAGATAAAAAAAACTAAATATGCATACTATTGAAAAGTAGCTAGCTGTAATGCAAGGAAAATTGTAAATTTTTCAAGAAATATTCCCATGATTGGCTTATCTGACCATGGGAAAATCCAAAAACTGTTACATATATTTAAATAAAATAATCGTTTATTCCAAACAGAAGAGCAGAAGTTGAAGGTAGACTTCCTATGGCAAATTATATTACCCAAATCGATGAATTTAGAATTAAGGAATCCATAATACAGAAAAGTTGCCAACTGTAAATGGAAAATGTGACATTGGCACATTCATAAATGTACGAATGTATGAAAAGTCGTCAACAAAATGAAATATGTGTGTGAAGCATATCTATGTCTGTAGAAGAATTTTTATCGCATCTATTTAGTTAAGCAACACCAGAATAACACAGTCATGATAGGAATACAATTTGTAATTCCAGTGTTGTATGGATTATATATATGCCTATATATGTAGAGTTATAACAGTGAAAGATTGTATAACATGGAATATTTTTTTGTTACAATACTTAAATAGTCCCTAGTCATAATTTAAATCATTTAACCAACCTTTCGATTTTTTTTCTATTTTAATTAGTTAGACGACAATAATGAATCACACTAACGTCCATTGAGCAATATAGATGAATTTCTGATCATTCTAGAGTGTTTCACAATTTTTTTTTTTTTTTTTTCGTCTTCAATGAAATCGGGTATTGGATTTGAGACCGTAAGTATTGTAAAAGTAAAAAAGTTCGCGTGTGTATTATTAGCAATTCAATCATTTCAGGAAGAAATTCTAGAAAAATAGTTCAATGAAGAAAACATAAACAAAGGAATATTTAGAGCAAAAGAAACTAATAGCGTAGACAACCTATTTCAACATGTTGCATGTTGAGCACACAACATGAGTGGCGTAAATTATAACACGACAACTTAAAAATAGATATGAGTGTAAAGCTGAAGTCATCGAAGAAAAGAGGGAAAACAAACTTTTTCTTCAGAAAAAATAACACTGTGGGTAATGTATGAAACAATATAATCACACTGAGGTGCATGATCAAACATAGATAAGCATGAAAAGACCAATACCTTTTACAAATCTATCTCCAAACTCGAGAACAAAGAGTTGGTAGTCTATGTAGAGTTACATCGCAATACTCAAACTACATTACTCTGAGACAAAAGTTACAACAATTAGAAATTAAACCATTCAAACAATTAGGCACAAATTAAATAGAAAGTTATAGTATAATCAACATGAACCAAACAGTAGCAGTTTACATATGTTTTACGCATATCATTTCTAATGTTTACGGAGAGGATAAATCTATTTGACTGTTTTTACATAAAGATGTATAATCCCACAAGTACCGCTGTGTTTAGGTGTAAGCTTTATTTTTCCCTGTAGAATCAATACATAAGATGTCCACGCAGGTGGACGTGCTGGAAAAAAAACAGGCAAATATGGATTTCAATTGCATGAATTATAAAATTTAAGAAACCGAGTTAAATTAAATAGGCGAGTTTTCAACATAGTTTAAAAAATCACATGTAAGACAAATTCATCAAAACTAACATTGGTGTACAACGACAGTAATTATAAACTAATATGCGATAAAAAATCCAACAACGAACACATAATTTATAAAATAGAATAAGTTAACAGAATGGAAAAAAATCATTTGCCCATTGCCTTGTTGATGTTGGAACAAGTACAGCTGCAGTTAAAATAACAAATCCCATGAACTTACTAAATTCTAAGACAAAACAAAGGGGAAGAAATTATATATTTTAGAAGCAAAAACATTCATGTATATTTTAACAGTAACTGTTTAACAAATCGTATCTGAATATCAGTTAAGATTTAAAAAGTTATTTGAATATAAAACTTAAAATAGGAATTAAAATTACTGGTTAATGAGTACTGTATGCCTAAAAATGTGCTGGCTAATATGCAAAGGCTGTGACAAATGCAAACCTGAAAAACATAGTAATCGATGTTGAAATAATAGTTTGATGCAATTAATATAATAATTGTCAAATATAAAATTCCCCACCAAATTAAATAGTAGCAGGAATGCGGAGAATGATTTATACAATAGGTAGTTGGAAACATATAAATTTTGGTCAGTGCCATGAACATAGTTATTAATGGCGCACGGCGCAAAAAGGCGAAACATCAGTCCGGAGCCTTGGCGCGCGGCGCTGCAAATGGCGCGCGCCTTTCTGATTTACGGCGCACTTTTGTTTTTTAATTTAACATATAATAAAAAAAAATAAAAATCCGGTATTTTTTGCTAAAACATGTGCAATCAAAGTTTCTACTATTTTGCAAAAAGAAACATCATCATATTTGAGATCATTAGCATAAAATTTCAAGCGTCATAGGTTTCAAAATCCAATATAATAATACATATTACTAATAAACTAGAAATTTGAATCCGATTCAACAATCATATTTTCAAAATCCATCAGAACCTACAAAATAAATAAAACAAAATACAAAACGTTAGCAAACACAATAATATGATCAACATTAATCTTGTGTGAACTGCAAAAAATGAAAAAATAAACAAAAACAAGCAAAAAACAAAAAAATAAACAAAAGGCGCGCCATTTTGCGCCGTGCGCCTTTTTTTGCGCCGCGCGCCTTTTGCGCCATTTCGTGCGCCTTCTCATATTCGCCGCGCCATAAGCCAAAATGGCGCAGATGCTGCGCCGCGCCGCGCCGTGCGCCATGGCGCGCCATTGATAACTATGGCCATGAAAAATTAATAACTGAAGTTCACTCAATAACATTGATTTTCAAAGCATGAACTTTGAATATCAATCGATTAAATGATGCAGACAGAGATGAGGAAATTATAATCAATTAAACACTATTTCATAAATAAATACTGAAAGCGCGTTGGTAGGGAAAAATTGAAATTAATTGCTTACCGTCGCAGTTGCTGATGACGCTTGATCCAGTAGTAAGTCGGAATTTGATTGACTGTTAAACTAAGCAATCAAACACCTACGAAGATTTGAGTAGGGATTTTGTAGTTCAAACGTTATAGAACCTGCATCAAAAAGAGGATAAACTTATCGTGATTAGGGATTGTTTAATTCTTAGACAAAAAGGATCTGGAGTAGACAGTTATCTAAGATGATAATAGGTAACTTCTGTGCACACAATGTTATCAGTGTGCTAGGCAGATAATGTTTCTGGCTGAATAAAGTTGTAGTGTGTGGCTGATGAGGCAGACATTTATATGCTTTGGTGTCACTAGTGATCAAAAGTCAGGAGAGTAGACCGGTATCAATTTGGTGTTACCACCAGAATAAAGTTACGGTGGATTTCAAAAAAATCGCTAATCTAAGGGTTATATACATACAGTATGTATGCTCTTCCACTTTATTCGGAGTTATGCAACACATTTTGAAGTATTGTACCATGTTCCAAGTATAACACAGGAATACACTGCTATTCAAATATTGGCACCATATGGCCCAGTAAAACATTCGAATTTAGGAATCCTTCTGTAAAAGAAATACTAAATATGGAAACGAAACTTATACAGGATGAACTACTTCGAAGAGAAATAAGTGATTGCTAGAAGTGAAACATTTCTTAATTTCGACTGCTACATCCTTCTTCTAAAGTGTTTGTTGTAATCTGAATTACTGGGAATATTCTCTCAAATAAGAACTTTGTATTACAAGAAAATAACTTAACACGTGTGAACATATCAACCATCGATGGTCGGTTAATGTTACGGAGACGTAACATTTATCGATCTTTCAAAGAATCCACGAGAACATTAGTCGGTGTGCTCTGATAAAGGCAACAGAATCAATAGCAGACTTTGTGAACCAGCTTATTCCTACTTTTGCTCTATGTTCCTCGCTGGATTGAAAACATTACAATATGATGAATATCTTCCAATTTTAATCTTTGGAACTATAAGATTACTGCTGTGTAAACTCCATGGATAGGCCAACAAGTTGAGTGAAAATATCCAAGTTCGTGTATATTACAATTTTGCTATCCATCCTCATAAAAATATTATAATGATACAGACATAGAAAGGTTAACTAACTATCAATTTAATGTGCAAAACTTTGGAAACAAAATTAGGGCTATTATCCAATATTACATAAATAATGAGTAGACGATACAAAAAAACATGCATTCTCATGTGTGTGGAAGATGTAAGTAACATAGTATTCAAAGGATAAATTTACGCGTCTAATTATTAATGAGAAAATTGTCGGAACAAAATTATAGTTTATACCTGTATGTCCAAGACGGCCATCTAGTGTTATTGTCTCCGAGTAAGCTTTAAGAGATTGAGGCATCATTTATTCCAAGAGTCCTCATCTCTCCAAGATTTTGAAATCTGCAAAGCAAATGAAATTGTATAAATAATCTTGCTCAGATAAGATCACGATTTGTATTAAAAGAGTAGAATTTGTATGTAGTGTACAGTGTGGCCGTTACTATCATAACATCAAAACCTTGGTTAGATTTCATATAGAAATTTCTTTGCTAATAATAATTATCCAGAACATCAAATAAGCGTGTATTACTCACATTAATCTTTTTTCCCGTGAATTTCAAATAATTTACAAAATTTTAATAAAAAATTAAGTATTCAATTAATAAATTTAGAGATCATACCTTAATCAAATGCAGGTAACTATCACAAAGTCTGTAGGAGATGGGCAACGACCAAATGCAAAAATCCAATATAGTATGATAAATTCTTTCCTTTTTTGGGTAAAACACAATAAATTCTTAATGATTGACATAGATAATAAGGTCGTTACTATCACAACATCAAAACCTTGGTTAGATTTCACATAGAAATTTCTCTGCTAATAATTATCCAGAACCTCAAATAAACGTGTATTACTCACATTAATCTCTTTTTTTCCGTGAATTTCAAATGATTTACAAAATTTTTAAAAAAAAAATAAGTATTCAATTAATAAATTTGAAGGTTGTAAGTGAAGAAACGACTATACTTTTTTACACTGACTGCTAACAACTATTAATCTTACACTGACTGCTAACAAATTTCATCTATTTTACACTGACTACTAACATAAGTTTCCATAAAATAAAATTTTACGACATAAATTGAAATCACTTTGCTAAATTTGAAGCAGCTCCATCTATATCATCCAATTCAACCTGAGTGAAAACATAACGAAAAAATATTCTACAGTATGATAACAAGGACCCATTATTATTAATAATCAAACATAATGCTAAGTAGTTAGATAATTATGGAAGTTAAAAAATTGATCCCGACACGTAATTTATGGATAGAAAGGAAGGACACCAAAAAGTAGATTCTTACCTCATTTACCAGAATCTATTTCTCGAACTCAGAAATTTGAGGTATTGCATTAACGGTTCTCCTCTACTCTTATAGATATTAACGCGTGGGATCTTGAGATAGTGCGGAAGGTTTAGGAGGGAAAGATTTATTCTTTGGCGCGGTGAGCTACTAACGGGGAAGTGGGAAGGGATACTTGACGAGAAGGGGATAGGATTTTCCATTGTGGCCGCCATTCGAGGGAGAAAACCCTACGATTTTTATTTTTATTAGCTCACGGTGGGCTGCAGACTTACATAAATTGGCATCAAAGTTTAAAAATAATGGAAATCAGGAGGAAAAATAAAATAGTTTAAGAAAAATTTGTGATTTTCCAATCCTACTCCTATGTTTTCCAAAAAAAACATACTAATTTTTTTATCAATATATATTTATCAAAAAAGATACTTAGAATTTTTATTTTCAAAATTATTTTGAATATGACAGACAGATATTACTTTTTTTTAAAATATTCCGATGCTTGATCAAATAAGTTTTTTTAGAACAGATAAGTTTTATTGTTTTACCAAACAGATGTGGCATGCGAAATACACATGATATTTCTACTCTGTTATCTCTACTATACTCATACATGGTCTGATCATAAGGCTAGATGATAAAAACTTTGCTACATATGTACTATAATTACTTATGTGATTGTGGCAATCGTGAGCGATTAAGCACAAAGTATAATAACATTTTTGTTAGATCGATTTTTTATTAATCAAATCTAACACTCGAGTGCGAGTAAGTCCAAGCTAAAATCCCGAGCAATCCAGTGATAAAAAATCTAAAGCATGATGGTCTTGTCGAAAGACGGGTCAGTATTTTTTATTTTAGTTAAGATGTTATGACAAAAAATATTAGTACATCCCTTAAAACCAAACTTCGTAAGGATCTCATAATGTTTAGTGGTATACATTGTTTTTGTCGATACCAATCAGTTGCATGCTTGTAGTTATTGACAAATAATGAGAAGACTGATTCAATAGTTAATTAAACCTAATGAGAAATCCCAGTCAGATGATGATATACAGTGTAATGTCCCGCAAATTCGTAATATCAGAGTTGACTACATACATCATACATCCAACCCAAATATCACGAAAATATGAATCATTTTTTTAGAAGAAAAAGGTAGAAGAAGAACAGAAATAACAACACAGAATCTCACATCGCAGCGGAACAAAATATAATATATCATAATTTTTGAAATACAAAATTTGTATTGTATACACATATCATTATCATAGTACAACACTTACAACACAGCGGAACAAAACTCTATATAACTAACACTGAAGCCTCCTGCTCCAAGATCCTTTAGATAAATTTGTAAAATCCTGAACAACTTGACTGCCCGTACAAAATTGGGCACCCAAGAGTTTAGGTAAAACAAAACAAAATAAACTATGGGTCAGTCAGGGGACTGGTATGAGTAAACAATTTAAAACAGTTTCAGAAACTAAATGATATCTAATAAGACCAAGCCGTATAACATGGAACGGGTTTTTCCCTTGTGAGAATCCAAACCACTTGATTTAACTTTAAAAATCCTTTTGAAAGAAGTGATAATCTTTATATCAAAACTCTTTTGATATTATGATAGTGTCTAAATCAAACAAATAACAATCTAGTGAAACGTTTGCATCTCACGTTCCACATATATAATATACAATCAAAACCGCAAGCACTTATTGAGTAATGAATTTCCAACTATTACCAGGTATGGAATCACCTTCCGATAGTGTATCTCTAGAGGAGAATACACTGGGTTCAACAGGAACATCTTACAACCCGGCCACACGTGACCGACCACTCATTTCGCTTGAGTGAATTAAATGTATATCACCAACGGTTGGGATCAACAACCGTTTCCCGAATGGGACAGCATCGAATAGAATAAGGAATTAAATGAATCTCTAGATAGGTGATGATACACCCTAATGGAAGCTACCCACATAGCCATGCTGTTTGCCCGATTTTTATCATTTCCCGGTTGTTGAGTCCTGAGGCTACGCTTACTTATCATTCATTTATAACACAATCACTTTGAATGTCACATTATCAGATCCGTTAATCACTAATTTGGTTTACACAAATATATTCTGGATATTATGCTAAGGGAATAAATCCGTTGCCACCATATATATTTATACATACCAACATATTCGATCATTGGAAATACTTTGTCAGACATTCGTCCATATACGTTCGTACTGGGATTGAACGAAACCGAAGGCACAATTTCCATAAATAGAAAAAGCCCTTGCACTTTACTTCGTCTTCGATTATCTTTATATAATCTGATTTGCAATGCTACTGCTAATACGGAGTGGTTCACTGATAATAATCCAACTGGTCTCTCCATATTAACAACATTAAAATGGTCAAAAACTTTGATTGTTGGTGATTTAACTATCAAATGAAAAATGTCTGTATACACACAACGATCTTATTTCCAAATGGAATTATCGATCAAATCATCGAACATATATATATATATATATATATATATTTCCATATATCGCCTTCTTTTATTTTCTATACTTAGAAAATATCTTCTATTTATAATTGGAAAATATTCCAATTACTTGTCTCTTTTCCGACTCATTTATTTCTATACTTAGGAAATATTTATTATTCTATTTCCAAAATTTACTTACTTGGGTTAAAACGAATGTTACGTAAAACATCGCTACAACAACCCAAAATACTGCATTCAACTAACTCTTGTTCAAACATTCCTCTTTGAGACTGGATCTTGCTATTTATCGGTTAAAAACAAAATCAACCAAATTGGGGTATAACTACCTCTCAGACCTTGACTGAAAACATCCTTAACTTCAAAACGGACAAGACCACTTACCTCAAATAATCAATATCATAAAACCCATTATCCATTTTTAAACCTGTATACGTTTTTCTTTCTAATTTTAACAAATCTAATTTATAGATTTTCTATTTGTTTATAGTATTCTATTTTCAAGTTCGTTTCCTTATCGAATTCTATATATATAGATACATCGATTTCTAACTATCAAAATTTCTTAAAAATATTCTAACTCCTTAAATTCCTGGAAAATTTCGCCATAACCTCCTTCGTACCGGTCGATAGTTCAAACCTCGACTCGCCTCTCTAGGCCCTTTCCATTCAAAAAGAAAATCAAAAAGCCAAGTGGCTTGCCGATTCGGCGCATAAAACCTCATATGGAATTTAAACATGTACCTTTTTGTCGGGCACTAAATCTATAAACTTCATACACTTCATTCCATACCTGTCTAACACATATGTGTCCATTTCTAATTTAACTCAACTCAACCCGGTCATTTTTGACTCAACTCGCTAATTAATCTTTTTAGTAGCTCCTTTGCCCATTCCACTTTATATTTGAACATATCATGTTCAATTATCATTTTTATCTTGCTTATGAATTAATTTAACCCCATTTCGACTCAAGTTCCATATTCAATTTCGAATAAAAATTCTCAAATCTCCTTTACTTATTCAAAGTCCATTTTCATATCGAATTTCGATTAACTAATTATTATTAAAATTAGTTAGTTTTATTCAATAACTAAAAATCTGATTTTTGTCTCAAAAATCATTTCACTTACTTTACCGGAGTTCATATTTATTCTATCTCTCCAATCTGGATTTTTTGTAATGGCAATTCGGATTTTATTTCTTTAAAATCCTTTTATATATTTAAATAAACCGTTATGGCTTTATAATGGTTCTGACGCTATTTTTCTGAAAATTTGATTTTTACATAACTCAAAATCTATAAGACGAAATCCAGAATTTTCTCTTCTATTAGAAAACTATTATCAAATCGGTCCTGACGATTCTTGTTACAAAGAATTCTGACCTTAATTTAGTTCTGTACACTCAATTGAAGTTCAAAAAGCCAATTTATGAACTGCAGCGCTGCAGTGAGTTCTTTTTAATTATATTTATATATAAAAACGTTTAAACTTTGGTTATAATAAATTCAACTCCATCCTGATATATTTTTAATATATATCAAATTACTTTCCCAATTCAACATAATATTTTTGGTTATCTATAATCGTCAATTTTTCCTAACTCGTAAATAAATTTATTTACTTCGACCTTCTATATTAAATTCCAATTCCTTTTACAAATTATAAATCCTTTGGATGTTATTTCTATTCTGTTTAAAAATCCGCATTCTGAAATATATTTCATCATTCCCATTTCGAAATGATTTCAACTTTCTATTTTCAAATTCTATTTTCAATTCTATTTGAATTCTCTATATTCAAATTCTATTTTCAATTCTATTTGAATTCTCTATATTCAAATTCTATTTTCATTTTCTACATTCAAATTCTATTTGAATTCTATTTGAATTTTCTATTTTTAACAACTTATATATAACACCCAATTTATTTTTATATTCAATTTAACTTTAATTTAAATAAATTCGAATTAATCGAATTCAAATCATAAATCCTTACGGATTTATTTTAGTTCAATTTATATTCTGAACATAAGAATAAATTCCCTTGTTTTATTTCTTAAAACGATTTCACCGTTTCTATTTTAAATTCACATTTGAATTTAAATATTCGAATTATCTAATGATAATTTTTCCATTTTATCTATAAACACTGTTTATAATTTCATTTCAATTATCTGATTATCCAATGAAAATCAATCTATTTATTTATAAACACCATTTATAAATTCACTTCAATTTCTTGTATTATTTAATTTATAAACATCATTTATAAATTCAATACTTGTTTTATTTATTTTCACAACAAGTAAATATTTTTAGCCCATTATAAATTCAAACTCTATTTTAGAAAATAGAATTTTCCTTTTTAAATCTCAAAATCTCTTTCACGATATTTTTATAAATCAACATTCAGACCCAGTTCTATTTCAAACAATCAAAACACCCCATTACAAATCACAGGATTTCTAACACATCATGTATAATAATATATGTGAAACAACAACAATAATATTTTTGAAGAATCCAGTTGGATCCCTCCAACCTGTTTTCCTGCATCCACAGACGTTAGTCAACAAAAATAATACTCATCCTGCTTCGAGGCAGGATATCGCGGTATAGAAGGTCATCCACTATCATAGCGTGGGGCGTATAGGGTCATCCGCTAATGATACTGCAGGCATCCACTAATGGTACTGTGGGAATCCAACCACCAATATATATATATATATATAATAGCCACAAACACTAATCCTATATAACTAATATATATATATAGAATAGCCACAACAATATTTCAACTCATCCAGTCAATCAACAAACAATTATTTTTAACTGATAGAATTAATTCTAAATAAAATTGAGTGAGATTTACTCCCCGAAATTTTGATTTCTTAATCGGTTCCAAATTTAATTTTGATTGACTCCAACACTTCCAAAATCAATCTCCATTTCGTAGCTTTTCAATTTATTTAACCTCGTAAAACAAGTAAAATTTTGATTATCGACTTATACTTATTTAATTTAATTATCTACCAACTTATAAACCACTTCCATAGTAAATAATTAAATTTCAATTCAAGGATACCTTATTTCCTTTACGGCATTTTCTCGAACACCTCGCAAGCAGCTCCATTTACTGCCTCAAAAACACAGACCGACCTCCCAGTAAATACCCAAAACAATGTATTTCTCTCCTTCATTATCACCTCCTTTTTTCATGGAACCGACTGCCAAGATCCCCATCAACTTCAATGTTCACAAATCCATCTACAGAGCACTCACAGTCCCCTACGAACCCTACTGCCGAGCCCCCCAAACAACGCTCCTCCAGTCATCGCGATTTAGAAACACCCTTGCCCTAGCTCGAACCCAGAACTCGACATTGATTTATCATTGATGGCCAACCAAAGTCGCGACTTTCAAACTCGCCCAGAACCCTACTCAAGATTGATTTTGTAACAACCCGGAAATTCTGAACCAGTTTAAAATTTTTATTTTGGCAATTTTAGCGAATTTTAATATTTAAAATGAATTATTTTAAATAATATCGACGAGAAATTTATTTTGAATATAATTCGACGTGTATATTATATACGTCGTCGTTAGAATATAAATATTTATATATAATTATAAATAGAATTGAAAATGGCGCGGTAGTTCGATAATTCGATTTCAAACTTCAATTGAATGTACCGGGTGCAAAACAATCCGGATTTTAGTGAAACCAAAAATCATAGGATCTATTTGAGAATATCTTTCCAACGAATCCGAAAAATCAAAATTTCATAGTGGGAATCAAAAGATATGTCCAGTTGAAAATTCTGAATAGTCGCTATGGAATTCAGGCCCTTAAAAATAGGCATTTTGCAAACGACCTCGGATTTCGACGAAACCACTTTTGTTGGGTCCGTGATGTCAAATTATTGCTAGATTCCAAATTTCATAGTTTTTCAAATCAATATGTGAGCGTGGCAAAGGAAAACGTGTTTGACCAGTTTCAGTTGATTTTAATCGACTGGAAAATGGCCATTTTTCCAACGGTCTCAGAATTCGACGAAACTAGTTTTGTTAGGACCGTATCATCAATACGAAGCTAGAAAATATTTTTTGGGAATTTTTCGCATTAGTATGTGACCCAGGTAAATTGAAATGCGTGTTCAAATTCAATATATAGAGTTATATGTTGATTTTAACGAAAACTGATTATAACGATTGAATCAGCCTACGATACATATCCCATTGTGTTCGGAGTGGGGGTAATTAGCTAGGGACGACAGTCGGTGGATTCGATTTTGGGGTTCAAATGAAAAATATACTTTTTATGGAAGAATTAAAAATAAATAAATATATTTTATAAAAAATCCCCTTCTTCCTCATTTAGGTCAACGCTCAGATTTGGGGAAATAAAAAAAACCGCTCGTCGCTCCCATGGCGGCAGCGCCACCGTCGCCTGCCAGAGGTCCACCACCCCTCCTCCGTTCCTCGATCCGCACCATTTCCCCCTCCCATCTTCAAAACGAGACACGCGAGCCCTCCCCATTTCAGAAATCAAGCCACCGCGAGTCACCCTCCGCTCCACCACCGGGAACAACACCCGCCGCCAACAGCTCCGACCAGTGCCCTCCCCCTGACGTCAGCTGCGCCACCGCAAAGGACCCCCCTCCTCCGATCAAAAAAAAAAGTGAGTAAGTACTGATTTTTGTCTATATAAATACTGATCTGTTTTTATATAAAATTCTGATTTTTGTTTATATGGGATTCTGATTTTGTTTATATAAAATGATATGATTTTTTTTTTGTATAAAAAAGACTACATTTTTCATGGTAGAAAAAGATGAAAGTTTATATTTTTATAAGTAGAAGATATAGACTTTTCTAAGTAGAATATATAGATTTTTCTAAGTAGAATATATAGACTTTTCTAAGTAGAAGATATAGATTTTTCTAAGTAGAAGATATAGATTTTTCTAAGTAGATGATATAGTTTTTTTCATAGTAAAAAGATTTGATCTTTACAACAAAATATGATCTTTATTTATAAAGGAGCGAAATAGAAATATAATTTTCATTATATGAGTAGCGATGTAAAAATGCGGTCTGTACATGTTTATCCTTAGAATAAAAATGTGATTTTTATGATATCAAAGAAACGATTTTTATCATATCAAAGATTTAATTTTTATCATTAAAAAAGGTTTGATTTTCTTTTTATCATTAGAAAGGAGCTTTTGATTTAGATAATTAGCATATAAGAATAAGAAAAGACGATGATTTTAAAACGGAAAAGATCAGATTTTTAAAAGGCAAAAGATTAGATTTTTAAGAATAAAAAGGCGAAATCTTTATATTGAAAAAGGCGAAATCTTTATATGGTGAAGAGCGAAGAGAAAATATGATTTTGATTATATAGAATAATAAAAGTTCGGTTTTTATATATTGAATAGTGAAATAAAAAATTCGATTTTTATATATTGAATAACGAAGTAAAAATTCGATTTTTACATATGTAGTGGCTACAGCAACGAAGATGACAAAAATGCGATAACGATGAAGATTTCTATCAAAGAAGAGTCAAGATGATTGGATAGCTATCGGTGAGAATTTCTCACTTTCAATTTCTTTTCTAGTTATATATATATATATATACTAGGATGCAGACGGTGCTTAGTAGCACCCGACACTATCGTCCACAGACCATGGACTTGTTTGTTTGGTTGCATGGATTAGTTAGATGATTTGATTTGAATTTGGTTGTTTGGTGAATTTGATTGATGTGTGAATGGCGTGGGCCTTCACTAGACCGGAGATAAGGCTAGGCCTCGTCCCGTTTCTAGTATCGTGCCGTTATGCCGCCGAAATTTTCTAAAATATGTTAGAAAAATAAAAATATCATTTTCATTGTGTAAATGAACTGAATAAAAAATCATGTGTTGAAATAAAATATTTTATCGTTAAAAATATAATTTTTAACGTGAAGTGAACAAGATAAAATATTCATTTACAAACCGGACGGTTTGTTTATGTACACCTATTTGAAGGACATTGATTGGGTCGATAAATTTTACACATCGCCCAACTACACAAATAAAATCTGTGTTTGATTGTTTGAAACCCCACATGGGTGTTGGGATGAAATTTGAAGTTCACTCATCCTGATTGATTAAATATGTCGATCGATTGATTGACAGGCGGTTATAAGCGTTAGATATCTATATTTGATGCTTATACAGTGTAGTGCACTTTGGTTGATGGTTGATTATTTTTCAATGCTATTATATACGTATAATGTATGAAAATCCATATAATTAACATTATATGGTGATTGATTGGGCCTTATTCCAATTTAGAAGATAAAGAATATTATTAAATAAAGGTTCATGTGTTGACTGTACTCATCCGTTGAGATTAGTCATGTGTTGAACGAAATATTTTAACAATAAAATTTACATCTTTATCATATATAGAATTAGAAATCAACTGGAAAATAGATGAGATGAGTGGTCTCCTGGATATTAATCTGATGTTGGTTTCGGCCTTCGGGGTTAATATTCAGGAAATCGTTCTCTCACTAAATTACGGTTGGAGTCTGATTTAATATCAAACGATAGATACCTTAATTTTTATAAAATATATTAAATAACAAAAATAGTCACACGTGGACAGTACTCATTCGTTGAGATTAGTCGTGTGTTGACGAAAATAAATATTCATTTGTTGAATAGAATATTTGAAAATAGAAATATATGAAGCAGTGTTGGTTAGATTGACGCCATTTTGACGTGAACGATATTTATATCGATTTTATTCATTTTAAAATGAATATTGAAAAGTGATTTCGAAATCGCATATTTTGAAATGAAATTTGAATTAAATTGAATAGAAAACGAATTTGATTTAAATTGATTAGAAAACCAATTTGAATTGAATCGAATAGAAAACCAATTAGTTTGAATTAAATCGAATAGAAAACGACTTTGAAATTGAATTGAATTGAAAACGAATTCATATTGAATTGAAAGCGAATTGAAATGAATTCAAATTGAATTGAAATTTGAATTGAATAGAAATGAATTTTAAAACGAATTTATAAAGAAGAATTCAATTTTGCTTTGGATTGAAATGGAAGTTGAAATTGTTTTTGAAACGAATTTAAAACTATTTATATAATTCGTTTTAAATAGAAATCGACGAAATATATATTATATATATTATATATATAATATAATGGCTGAATAGAAAGCGCCGCGCCGCGGCAGTTCGTGAATTTCGACCATTTATTTCAAACAGACATTACGGGAGATCCGACCGTCGGATTCTCCTATAACCGGAACCGTTGGTTTCGTATCGAAAAGAGCTTTCTAATGAATATTAGAAATTTGAAATCTAACGGTTGGATTGGGAGATACGTCCAAATCAAATTCGAAAAAGGTCGCTATAGGTGCAGTTCGATGGCCGTTGTTGGAAATCGACTGTACGGGCCTTGATAAAATTATTAAAAATAGTAATAATTTGTGTAAAATCATAAGAAATGATTTGGGAAAAGTTGGGATGAAAAACTCCATATTTGAAAAGATAAAAATAGATTTTTATCGAAATGAACTAGTTTCGAACTAAATTTAAAACCCAATTATTTTTAAATAAATAAATTAGATTTAAAAAGGGGTTTTAAATAATCGAAATTTCTGATATATTTGATTGGATTTGAAATGGGTTTATCGTGGACGGTGTTTCAAATAACACTAGTTCTTTAACCCGATAATAATAAGAATGTGATTTGGGTTTGTCGTGAACTGCGTTTTAAATAACACCTAGTTCTTTAACCCAGTAGAAAGAGTTTTAATGAATCTGCAATTGGATTGAAATGTGAATAGATAATCTAAATTATCAAATTTAGAAACTGAGCGAGAATGGAGTATCACCAGTTTTGCTCCAAAACGATAGTCAAATCTTTAATTAGATTTGAACGTGAAATGATAATTAATTTTATCGACAACACTGTGGTGTTAGATATGGAGTATTACCAGTTCTTGTTGCTGGCCCTGAGTAGGCCGGGTACGCATGATAGGGGGTTCTCGCTTCGCGGTTTGGTGGCGAACGGGAGACTCTTACCCCTACATGTCACTGGAGAGGGCGTTGGTTCGCCAATAGGCGCGAGACTCTAGAGGGTCGCCGTAAAACAAGGAATTGGGGGACCAGTGTGAGCCGCGGTGGGTATTACCTGCTGCTTAGGTGATGAAGGGATGGTTGCAAAGCCTACCGGATTTCGCCGGCCATCACAGTTGGTATCAGAGCTTTGGTTTACAGAGCTCGAGAACAAGACACATTAGAACCATACGAAAGAATTCATCAGATATTGGATTAGTAATATCCAATTAGAATGACTCGTTAGAGATAGGATCAGTAGTATCCTAGAACGAGTGTGAAGAGTATATTTTTCAAATGAAAACATTTTGTTTTGAAATTTAAATCAATTCTACGTATTTGAATATTTATTTATTTTGAATATGGACAATCAAGTATATAAAGATTTCGCGTATACGCGTCATGAACGTATAGTCGAAGTTTTAATATATTGGATAGATATAGAATCACATTCTAGTCGCCTGAACCTAATTCTGATGATTGACGCGTCATCACCAGTATTTATTTTCGAGTGACGAAGGTGGGACATCTATATATTTCCATTAGACTGGTGTGAGAACCAAAACCAATATAGCTAGGAAACATTGTTGTGAATTGGCACCAAAACATGATTTTTGTATATATATCAAAATTATGAATTTTAAACTCTAATTCACTAATTGATTGATGTTTGTGTTGTTTGTTTATTTGTTTGATAATTTTGGACCATTAAGCCTAATTACATCAAATATTGAATTGTATTGAAAATTAGTCGCATTTGTTTGCATATACATATACTTACATTGAACAGGTCATAGCAAGGAGGCTAGAGCCGAAGAATAAAATTTGTTTTGCCCGACAAATAGGTACACGTTTACTACAATTTACTGTTTTGTTTGGGTGATGATGATTTTATGAGCCTATTGGCTAGCCGCTTGGCTTTTTCTTTTTCTTTTTGAGATCAGAAGGCCTATATGGCAATTTCGGGATTTTCCCGTAGCTCCCGGTGCAGGGGAGGTTATGGAGAAATTTTTCGAAAATTTAGGGTGTTAGCCAAATTTTTGAAAATTTGAAAATTCTCAGAAACTGAAAAGTTGGAGAATGGAAGCCAAATCGAACGTAGAGTTGATTAATCAAACCACCTTCGACTTTGTTCCTTTTTGGGGACGAAAAGTTTTAAGTGGGGGAGATTGTAACAACCTGGAAATTCTGAACCAGTTTAAAATTTTTATTTTGGCAATTTTAGCGAATTTTGAATATTTAAAATGAATTATTTTAAATAATATCGACGAGAAATTTATTTTGAATATAATTCGACGTGTATATTATATACATCGTCGTTAGAATATAAATATTTATATATAATTATAAATAGAATTGAAAATGGCGCGGTAGTTCGATAATTCGATTTCAAACTTCAATTGAATGTACCGGGTGCAAAACAATCCGGATTTTAGTGAAACCAAAAATCATAGGATCTATTTGAGAATATCTTTCCAACGAATCCGAAAAATCAAAATTTCATAGCGGGAATCAAAAGATATGTCCAGTTGAAAATTCTGAATAGTCGCTATGGAATTCAGGCCCTTAAAAATAGGCATTTTGGAAACGACCTCGGATTTCGACGAAACCACTTTTGTTGGGTCCGTGATGTCAAATTATTGCTGGATTCCAAATTTCATAGTTTTTCAAATCAATATGTGAGCATGGCAAAGGAAAACGCGTTTGACCAGTTTCAGTTGATTTTAATCGACTGGAAAATGGCCATTTTTCCAACGGTCTCAGAATTCGACGAAACTAGTTTTGTTAGGACCGTATCGTCAATACGAAGCTAGAAAATATTTTTCGGGAATTTTTCGAGTTAGTATGTGACCCAGGTAAATTGAAATGCGCGTTCAAATTTAATATATAGAGTTATATGTTGATTTTAACGAAAACTGATTGTAACGATTGAATCAGCCTACGATACATATCTCATTGTGTTCGGAGTGGGGGTAATTAGCTAGGGACAACAGTCGGTGGGTTCGATTTTGGGGTTCAAATGAAAAATATACTTTTTATGGAAGAATTAAAAATAAATAAATATATTTTATAAAAACCCCCTTCTTCCTCATTTAGGTCAACGCTCAGATTTGGGGAAATAAAAAAAATAAAAACCGCTCGTCGCTCCCCATGGCGGCAGCGCCACCGTCGCCTACCAGAGGTCCGCCACCCCTCCTCCGTTCCTCGATCCGCACCATTTCCCCCTCCCATCTCCAAAACGAGACACGCGAGCCCTCCCCATTTCAGAAATCAAGCCACCGCGAGTCACCCTCCACTCCACCACCGGGAACAACACCCGCCGCCAACAGCTCCGACCAGTGCCCTCCCCCTGACGTCAGCTGCGCCACCGCAAAGGACCCCCCTCCTCCTATCAAAAAAAAAGTGAGTAAATACTGAGTTTTGTCTATATAAATACTGATTTGTTTTTATATAAAATTCTGATTTTTGTTTATATGGGATTCTGATTTTGTTTATATAAAATGATATGATTTTTTTTGTATATAAAAGACTACATTTTTCATGGTAGAAAAAGATGAAAGTTTATATTTTTATAAGTAGAAGATATAGACTTTTCTAAGTAGAATATATAGATTTTTCTAAGTAGAATATATAGACTTTTCTAAGTAGAAGATATAGATTTTTCTAAGTAGAAGATATAGATTTTTCTAAGTAGATGATATAGTTTTTTTCATAGTAAAAAGATTTGATCTTTACAAACAAAATATGATCTTTATTTATAAAGGAGCGAAATAGAAATATAATTTTCATTATATGAGTAGCGATGTAAAAATGCGGTCTGTACATGTTTATCCTTAGAACAAAAATGTGATTTTTATGATATCAAAGAAACGATTTTTATCATATCAAAGATTTAATTTTTATCATTAAAAAAGGTTTGATTTTCTTTTTATCATTAGAAAGGAGCTTTTGATTTAGATAATTAGCATATAAGAATAAGAAAAGACGATGTTTTTAAAACAGAAAAGATTAGATTTTTAAAAGGCAAAAGATTAGATTTTTAAGAATAAAAAGGCGAAATCTTAATATTGAAAAAGGCGAAATCTTTATATGGTGAAGAGCGAAGAGAAAATATGATTTTGATTATATAGAATAATAAAAATTCGGTTTTTATATATTGAATAGTGAAATAAAAAATTCGATTTTTATATATTGAATAACGAAGTAAAAATTCGATTTTTACATATGTAGTGGCTACAGCAACGAAGACGACAAAAATGCGATAACGATGAAGATTTCTATCAAAGAAGAGTCAAGATGATTGGATAGCTATCGGTGAGAATTTCTCACTCTTCAATTTCTTTTCTAGTTATATATATACTAGGATGCAGACGGTGCTTAGTAGCACTCGACACTATCGTCCACAGACCATGGACTTGTTTGTTTGGTTGCATGGATTAGTTAGATGATTTGATTTGAATTTGGTTGTTTGGTGAATTTGATTGATGTGTGAATGGCGTGGGCCTTCACTAGACCGGGGATAAGGCTAGGCCTCGTCCCGTTTCTAGTATCGTGCCATTATGCCGCCGAAATTTTCTAAAATATGTTAGAAAAATAAAAATATCATTTTCATTGTGTAAATGAACTGAATAAAAATTCATGTGTTGAAATAAAATATTTTATCATTAAAAATATAATTTTTAACGTGAAGTGAACAAGATAAAATATTCATTTACAAATCGGACGGTTTGTTTATGTACACCTATTTGAAGGACATTGATTGGGTCAATAAATTTTACACATCGCCCAACTACACAAATAAAATCTGTGTTTGATTGTTTGAAACCCCACACGGGTGTTGGGATGAAATTTGAAGTTCACTCATCCTGATTGATTAAATATGTCGATCGATTGATTGACAGGCGGTTATAAGCATTAGATATCTATATTTGATGCTTATACAGTGTAGTGCACTTTGGTTGATGGTTGATTATTTTTCAATGCTATTATATACGTGTAATGCATGAAAATCCATATAATTAACATTATATGGTGATTGATTGGGCCTTATTCCAATTTAGAAGATAAAGAATATTATTAAATAAAGGTTCATGTGTTGACTGTACTCATCCGTTGAGATTAGTCATGTGTTGAATGAAATATTTTAACAATAAAATTTACATCTTTATCATATATAGAATTAGAAATCAACTGGAAAATAGATGAGATGAGTGGTCTCCTGGATATTAATCTGATGTTGGTTTCGTCCTTCGGGGTTAATATTCAGGAAATCGTTCTCTCACTAAATTACGGTTGGAGTCTGATTCAATATCAAACGATAGATACCAATTTTTATAAAATATATTAAATAACAAAAATAGTCACACGTGGACAGTACTCATTCGTTGAGATTAGTCGTGTGTTGACGAAAATAAATATTCATTTGTTGAATAGAATATTTGAAAATAGAAATATATGAAGCCGTGTTGGTTAGATTGACGCCATTTTGACGTGAACGATATTTATATCGATTTTATTCATTTTAAAATGAATATTGAAAAGTGATTTCGAAATCGCATATTTTGAAATGAAATTTGAATTAAATTGAATAGAAAACGAATTTGATTTAAATTGATTAAAAAACCAATTTGAATTGAATTGAATAGAAAACCAATTTGAATTGAATCGAATAGAAAACCAATTTGAATTGAATCGAATAGAAAACGACTTTGAAATTGAATTGAATTGAAAACGAATTCAAATTGAATTGAAAGCAAATTGAAATGAATTCAAATTGAATTGAAATTTGAATTGAATAGAAATGAATTTTAAAACGAATTTATAAAGAAGAATTCAATTTTGCTTTGGATTGAAATGGAAGTTGAAATTGTTTTTGAAACGAATTTAAAACTATTTATATAATTCGTTTTAAATAGAAATCGACGAGATATATATTATATATATTATATATATATAATATAATGGCCTGAATAGAACGCGCCGCGCCGCGGCAGTTCGTGAATTTCGACCGTTTATTTTAAACGAACATTATGGGAGATCCGACCGTCGGATTCTCCTAAAACCAGAACCGTTGGGTTCGTATCGAAAAGAGCTTTCTAACGAATATTAGAAATTTGAAATCTAATGGTTGGATTGGGAGATACGTCCAAATCAAATTCGAAAAAGGTCGCTACAGGTGCAGTTCGATGGCCGTTGTTGGAAATCGAATGTACGGCCCTTGATAAAATTATTAAAAATAGTAATAATTTGTGTAAAATCATAAGAAATGATTTGGGAAAAGTTGGGATGAAAAACTCCATATTTGAAAAGATAAAAATAGTTTTTTATCGAAATGAACTAGTTTCGAACTAAATTTAAAACCCAATTATTTTTAAATCAATAAATTAGATTTAAAAAGGGGTTTTAAATAATCGAAATTTCTGATATATTTGATTGGATTTGAAATGGGTTTATCGTGGACGGTGTTTCAAATAACACTAGTTCTTTAACCCGATAATAATAAGAATGTGATTTGGGTTTGTCGTGAACTGTGTTTTAAATAACACCTAGTTCTTTAACCCAGTAGAAAGAGTTTTAATGAATCTGCAATTAGATTGAAATGTGAATAGATAGTCTAAATTATCAAATTTAGAAACTAAGCGAGAATGGAGTATCACCAGTTTTGCTCCAAAACGATAGTCAAATCTTTAATTAGATTTGAACGTGAAATGATAATTAATTTTATCGACAACACTGTGGTGTTAGATATGGAGTATTACCAGTTTTGCTTCATGGGATGAATAGGTTGGGATTGGGAAATAAAATAAATAATTACTTCGTTGTGGTTCGCTAATCTCGACTAGTTTAGAAAACCATAATTTGGTTTGAAATGTCATCCAAAGAAAGATTAAAGGATAAATTTTAAAGAATATATCTTGGATAAAATTAATGGGAACCTTTCCCTAAGAATGTGAATTTGTGAATAAAAGAATATTCTGAATTGGAATGAGACGTATGTTGTGTTTGTGTAACATTTGTTTTTAATATACGCGGGTTGTTCGGAAAGTCCGGGTTTATACCCATTCTGAATAACCGATTCGACGATATGTCGAAGATGAAGACGGTGGTCGAAGACCGGATGTCTTCACATCGTTTGGATTATTACTGACAATCCTGATTGGGCTGTACAACCAAGAGGATGGAAATAGTTGGTGGTCGTCCAGACGTACTTGGAGATGGATGGATATGCGAGGAAAGTGCCTCCGGTTTCGTTCAGACCCAGAACAGACTTGTAAATGGATTGTGTGTCTGACATTGGATTTTATTCTGTGTTGATTGATTTCTATTAAATATACATCTGTTTGGCGGAGGAGAATTTATTCTTTTGCTTAACGCCCTTCTCTGAGACGTACGAGCTCAGAGGTTGTATATCGACGGACATCAGTCGCATGACATGAACTTCCTGTGTGGCACGCTGAGATGCAAGGATCAAGGCTTCTGTTGAAAAGCAAAGTCTTGTGGTTGGTGATCAAAGCACGGCCTTTGTGGCGTAGCTTTGTGTATAATGTAAATTCGCGAGCCTCACACCTCGGTATGAGTTAAAAACGGGATACGGGCCGTTGGGAGAGCACGACGTTTCTTTCTAGCTTTGGTGGTGTCAGTGACTTACCAGCCCTAACATTTATATAATTTTCACCTTTGTGGTTGTTGGAATGAGGCGCCTCGATTATAGGTCTGTAAGGACTGGGAAACGTGTGTTCAGGAATAACTAATCCTCTAACGTAAGTGAGGACCGGCCCAACCGATCCAAGTGGCTGCCCAAAGTGTGTAGTCCTGAGCATTTGCTAGAGTGTCTCAAAGCGGAGAGGAGCTTGCCCCTTGCCTCGACTCATGACGGAAATCCAATTTCTAATACGTGTATTGCGGTTTTAATTGTAGAATTAGTATGGCGACATGATATATGGTACCCATGCCGTCTATGATTGATATTTATGATTGAAATTGTTTCGACACTATACACTTATTATAGTATCAAATGATTTGTTTTTAAAACGTACCAAGCATGTTTAGCTATTATAAGGGTAAACCCTATCCTCCGGCTTGCGTTGCATTGTATGATGGGACCTGGGTCTTATAATCGCTTCATTTTTCGAAAAAGCATTGTGTTGTTTATTCTATGCACTAGTATTCTTGGGAGGAAACCCGTTCCGTGTTATACGGCGTGGTCCCTTGAATTACTCTCTTTTAAAGTCAAGCTTTAAATAACTGTTTTAGTTCTCACACCAGTCACATGACTGACCTGGAGTTTATTGTTTTAACCTAAACTCTGGGTGCCCCTATTTTTCGCATGGTCAGCTAGTAGTTTTGGTTTTGCAGATTTTTATTCACAGGATCCTGATTTGCAGCTGGAATGATATCCGGAAAGCTCTGTATCCGTATATCACCTTCAGTTGTGCTTTGTATTATTTTCCGCTGCTATGTAATTTATTGTAATCTCTGATATTTATCGAATGTAATTTATTCATTTATACTCTGTATATTCTTGTATCTGATGGAATTGTTGTAATAGCAATGAAATGTTCTTCCGTCTGCGTTCTGATTTGTCCTGTTCTCAAACGATCAGGGGTTTCGAACGGTCTAGATCGGTTTAACGACTGATTAGGATCGAGCGAAATTCCTTGCCGCTACAGATTTCCACCAGAGACCAACGTCGCTTCTTCCCTTTTATTCCTGCGTTCACCTGAAGCTCGAATTGGAGACCCCGATCGATGGGAACAAGAAGATGGATCACGATTTGTAAAGGGTGCAGCCATTTATTTTTGTTTTTGCTTTAACTGGAGCTTCGAATTTGTTTTGAAAGGAATCAGAAGGCTATTGTTATTTATAAAGAGGGATTCATGTTTTTGAGAGGCATAAAAAGGGCCATGTTTGTTGGTTCTTGTGGTTTTGAATGGAATAGTAAGGCTACTTAATTAAGCTTTGTTGGTTTGCTTATGTCCACATGAATGAAAAGGAATTTATGATATTATATTTCATTTTAACCTGTTTTGATCCGGTGTCCTTTAATTAAAATACCTCGTGATTCTGAACTCCTTTCTGAACCCAACAGCTGACATTTTTAGGGTTTAACCACTATTCCGAACTCATTGGAACAGGTTCCAATGTCTCATTTGATCGTCTGTAGAAGATATTAATTAAAATCGATTTAAATTAAATTTCAAACCAATAATTCCTCAATAATAAATTAATATTATTATTCTAATTCAAACAGAAGCTTGTACTGATCATCTGAACTATTCCAATTTAGTTTTAACTTCGAATTTCATTATCTTCGTATTACGATAATTTAATATATTCCGTATTAAATCGTATATCGATTGTTAAATCGATAACTTAAATATAAAATTCCATTTATATTATCAACTAAATATTTAAATCCATATTAAATAATTAGAATTAACCGACGGAATATCCGGGTTATTACATTATTTTCCCCTTAAAAGAATTTCGTCTTTGAAATTACTAAGGTAGGAAAAATGCTACTAACCTATTTACTTTTCAAAATCAACATTGTTGAACTCAACATTTTATATTTCTACAACTTTAATTCACTCAAACATTTGGTTTCCATTTATATTGCACACCATATATGCTCACACTCAATTAATCCGAATGATTTACAATCAATTTACATTCCATTCAAATTGATTCTGATCAATTTATTTACTTCGATTTATTTAAATTTCTTAAGTTAAATTTAAATTCCAGAATTCAAATACCCGGGTTTTTATTTCAAATCCTTTAGAAATCACGTAAATATATATACATATATTCATTTCCATTTCAAATTCAAAACATTTGAATTTTCAAACCAACTTTTTTCTTTTCAAACAAATTTCCTTCAAAAACTTTTCTAAGGTAGCAATCATCACTTAGAAACTTGAAAATGAACATCGATGATGGTCAACTCATCGTCGGAATTATTTTCCAGCCACTGGAGTGAATTCGGTGCTTTATTACTTTCAAAATTCATCAAAGTGATCTTGATTCATAAATCCTTTCAGAACAAAGCTATATTATTTTAATATACTTCAAAAAAATATTTTCCAACTTCCCAGGATTTAAATTCCAAATTCTAGTTCTGAATCAAATTTTAATTTGTTTCACTTGTATATATTATTCATATACAAATTTTATTTGGTTATATATAACCATTTCAACTTTATAATCTAATTGGATTAAAATATTAACATCCAACACATCCATATATTACAATAATTTCAGAAAATTATTCCTTTTCTATCAAAATAGAATATTGGGTAAAATTATTTCGTTTACCCATTTTAAAACAATACTGTGTCCAATCTTCTGTTCAAGTATTTACAAACTCTTATCGATGTCGTGGCGTCCTACGATTTGACCAGAATCCATAAACCACCCAACAGACTAGCCAACATGAAACGATCGGGATTTCGCTCGATCCAAATCGATCGCTAAACCGACCAAGATCGTTCGAAACCCCTGATTGTTTTGAGAACATGACGAATCCGAAAACAAACAGAAGAACATTCCATTGTATATTACAACAATTCCATCAGAATACAAGAATATACAGAGTATGAATAAATATAATACATCATAAATTATCAGAGATTTAAATACATTACCGCATCCGAAAAATAATACAAAACACAACTGAAAGTAATACACGGATACAGAGCTTTCCGAGTATCGTTCCAGCTGTAAACCAGGATCCTGTGAATATAAATCTGCAAAACCAAAACTACTAGCTGCCCGTGTCAAAATAAGGGCACCCAGAGTTTAGGTTAAAACAATAAACTCCAGGTCAGCCATGTGACCGGTGTCAGAACTAAAACAGTTATTTAAAGCTTTACTTTTAATCAGATATATCAAGGGACCACGCCGTATAACACGGAACGAGTTTCCTCCTAAGAATACCAGTGCGTACAACAAAACAGCGCAATGCTTTTTGGAAAAATGAAGCTATTATAAGACCCAGGTCCCATTACACACTGCAACACAAGCCGGAGGATAGGGTTTTCCCTTATAATAGCCAAACATGCTTGGTACGTTAAAAACAAATCATATGATACTATTATAAGTGTATAGTGTCAAAATAATTTCAATCATAAATATCAATCATAGACGGCATGGTACCATATATCATGTCGCCATACTAGACTCTACAATCAAAACCGCAAATGTCACGTATTGGAAGTTGGGTTTCCATCTGTCAATCGAGGCAAAAGATAGTCCTCTACCGATTCGAGATTCTCTAGCCCGAACCTCAGGATCAGAGCTCGAGTGACCCTTAGATCGTCAGGGTCGGTCCACCGATGTGGATTAAAATGCCTGAACACTGCATTTCCCCACCCTTTGGGGCGTAAATGAGCCAAATGACTTCATCGTCTCCACACAGTCACCGATATATCCGGGGTGCCTCACAACAGCAACAACCACACAGGTGAAAATAATATAAATGTCAGGGCTGGTAGGTCACGGACACCACCTTAACTAGCAAGAAACACATGCCCTCCCTGAGGTCCTCTCCCGTTTCTGGTTCACAACCGGGGTGTGAGGCTCGCGAATCAACGCTACACAAAGCTATGCTACACAGGTTGTGCCTTGATCATCAACCACAAGACTTTGCTTTTCAACAAAAGCCTTGATCATTTACCACTTAGGCATGCCACACAGGCAATTCACTCCATGCGATTGATATCCATCAATATATAACCCCTGAGCTCGTACGTCTCAGAGAAGGGCGTTAAGCAAGAGAATAAATTCTCCGCCGCCAAATAGATATATATATTTAATAGAAATCGATCACACATAATAAAATCCAATGTCAGACACACAGTCCATTTAAAAGTTCGTTCTGAGTCAGAACGAAACCGGAGGCACCTTGTACCTCGCATATCCATCGATCTCCAAGTACGTCTGGACGATCACCAACTGATTCCCTCCTCTTAGGTGTACAGCCCAAGCAAGATCATCAGTAATCACCCAAACGATGTGAATACCTTCGGTCTTCGACCACCGTCTTCATCCTCGACACCACGTCGAATCAGTTATTCAGAATGGGATAAACCCAGTCTTTCTGAATAACTCGCGTATATAATAAACAAGTGTTACACAAACACAACATATGCCTCATTTCAATTCAGAATATTCTTTTATTTAAATATTCTTATACCTTGGAAAGGTTCCCATCAATTTTATCAAAGACAAATTCTTTAAATTTATTCTTTAATCTTCCTTTGAATATCAATTCAAATTAGTCGGGATTAGCGAACCACACCGAAATAATCATTTATTTTATTTCCTAATCCCAACCTATTCATCCCATGAAGTAAAACTAGTCATACTTCATATCTAACACCATGGTGTTATCAGTAAATTCAATTACCATTTTACGTTTAAATATAATTAAAGATTTAACTATCGCCTGGAGCAAAACTGGTAATACTCCATTCTCGATCATTTCAATCTAATTAAAGATTCATTAAAACTCTACTTAGTTTTAATCTTCCCAAAAATCAATATCCTGTCTTTATGTCGGTTAAAGAACCAATGTCATCTAAAACACGGTTCACGATAAACCCAAAATCACATTCATTAATTATCGGGTTAAAGAACAAGTGTTATTTAAAACAATGTTCACGATAAACCCAAACCCCATTTGATATTAAATATAAGGCTCTGAATAGAAAATATATCGGCTTATATTCAATATCAAATTCTACGACAAACAAATATCTTATTGGAAATAACGATATAAATATATCTTTCAAACTTCCATAACAATATCTGTATACTCACGAAATCCAACATCGAAATATTCCAAAGACAATTTCGGTTCAAATCCATTCCAATTCAATTATCAGAAATTCTGGTTACTTTTAAAACCATTTCAAATCCAATTTATTTATTTAAAAATAAATTATTATTCTAGTTCAAAACTAGTTCATTTCGATAAAAAATCTATTTTTATCTTTTCAAATTTGGAAATTTTCATCTCAATTCTTCACAAATCATTTCTTATGATTTTACACAAATTATTACTATTTTTAATAATTTTATCAAGGCCCGTACAGTCGAATTCCATCAACGGCTATCCAACTGCACTTACAACGACCTTTTCCAAATTTGATTTGGGCATAATTCCAAATCCAACTGTTAGATTTCAAATCTCTAATATTCTTAGAAAGATCTTTTCGATACGAACCCAACGGTTCCGGTTTTAGGAGAATCCGACGGTCGGATCTCCCGTAATATCCATTCGAAGTCAATGGTCGAAATTCGAGTACTGCCGCAGCGCGGCGCTTTCTATTCAGGCCATTGAATATATATAATTATATATATTGTATATATTTCGCCAATTTACTTTTAAAACATATTTTATAAATCGTTTTCGAAACGATTTCAACTTCATATTCAATTTCGAATCAAAATTGAATATTCCACATCATCGATATACAAATGATAATATTTTCAAAACGTTATATTTTGAAATCACTTCCTTTTCTATATTCATTATAAAAATGAATTAAATCGATATAAATATCGTTCACGTCAAAATGGAGTCAATCTAATCAACACGACTTTTATATATTTCAATAACTTCGTTATTCTATTCAACAAATGAATTTTTATTCTATTGAACACATGAATTTTCTTTCTAATCAACACATGAATATTTATTCTATTCAACACATGAATTTTATTCTATTCAACACATGAATATTTATTCTATTCAACACATGAATATATATTTTTATTCAACGCATGAATTCATATTTTTATTCAACACATGAAAATATATTTTTATTCTATTCAACACATGAATATATATTTTATTTCAACACATGAATATATATATTTTATTCTCACGTTAAAAATTATGTTTTTAACTGTAAAATATTTATTCAATCCACTACACACAATCATTTTTCACAACACATCAATCAAACAAACAAGCCATCCATGGTCTGTGGACGACGGGTTTCGGATGCTGCTAAGCACCGTCTGCATCCTAGTATATATTTCAACTAGAAAATAAATTAAAAGTGAGAAGTTCTCACCGATTAGCTAAACCAATTCACCGCGACTCTTCATATGTAGAAAATCTTCGTCGTGCTCGCCTTTTATCACTTTCATCGTCCGTGATCACTAGATATATAAAAATCACATTTTTATATTCTCTATGACATAAAAATCATATCTTCAATTCGCTACATATATAAAAATCATATTTTATTATTCTCTATTATATAAAAATCATATTTTTAATTCACTACATATATAAAAATCACATTTTTATATTCTCTTTTATATAAAAATCATATTTTTAATTCGCTACATATATACAAATCGCATTTTTATATTCTCTATTATATAAAAATTATATTTTTAATTCGCTACATATTTAAAAATCACACTTTTATATTCTCTATTATATAAATTCGATTCTTCCACTTCTATAAATTCGATTTTTCAACTTCTTTCATATTATAAAAATCTGTTCTTTTACACATCAAAAATCCGACCTTTTCCACATAAAAAATCCGACCTTTTACACTTTAAAAATCCGGCCTTTTACACTTTAATTGCTGCTTAATCAGTAAATTAGTTAATTACATTATGTAAAATAACATTAAAACTCACCGTTGCTTTTGAAAAATCAAATCTTTGACGTTGGAGGGTCCATGGTCGGAGAAGGGTGCTGAAGAGGTCAGCGGCAGTGTTGTGGGTGGTCAAAGCGGTGGTACAGGGTGGTTTTACGGGCTAGGCATGGAGGTTTTTGGCCTGTGGGGCTTGGGGTTTCGGTTTTCTTCAATGGAGGAAGGGGGAACGAGGCGGAGGGCGATGAGGAGGAGAGAGAACGTCAGGGTTGGGGTCTCGACGGCGTCGGTGTTGGTGGGGAGGCGCGCGCCTGAGGGGATGACGGCGGATGTGGGTTTCGGTCTAGGGTTAGGGCTAGGAGGGGGTTCGCGTGGAGAGAGGGGCCAGAAGGAAGGGTTCGTCGGCATTGGAGGAAGGATCGGCGGTCGGAGGCTCCAGTTGCTGGGGCGGCGCGTCGGAGATAAGGGGCGCGACATCGAGGGTTAGGGCGTGTTCAACGCTGGTTTAATTATTTTAACTGGGGAGGTGAGAGAATAGAGGGGTGAGGCTTATATAATAATTTATATTTATTTATTTTTAAATTCAAAAAGTTAACTTTTTAATCGAACTCCAATCGAGGCCCGACGACTATCGTCCCTAGCTAATTACGCCCATTCCGAACGCAATGGGATATGCTTCGCAAGCCAATTCGATCGTTACGATCAGTTTCCGTTGAATTTAAAATATAAATCTTTATATATTCAATTTAACCGCACATTTCAATTTACTGGGGTCACATGTTAACTCTAAAAATTCCCAAAAGATTATTTCTGGCTTCGTATTGACGATACGGTCCTAACAAAATTAGTTTCGTCAAATTCTGAGACCGTTTGAAAAATGATCATTTTCTGGTCGATCGAAATTGACTGAAACTGTCAAAACACGTTTTACTTCGCCACGCTCACATATTAATTCAGAAAATTATTAATTTTGAAACCTAGCAATAATTTGACATCCTGAATCCAACAAATGTGGTTTCGTCGAAAACCGAGGTCGTTTGCAAAATTTCCATTTCTAAGGGCTTTTATATATATATTAAAATATATATAAATTCCACAGCGACTTTTTTGAATTTTAAACTGGACGTATCTTTCAACTTCTAAAGTGAAATCTCAGTTTCTTAACTTCGTTAGAAAGATGTTCTTATACAGATTCAAATATTTCTTGTTTCGTCCAATTCGACTTAAAACGAATTCTGTATATTCATTTGAAATTCGAAATCGAATTTTCAAACTACCGCGCCATTTCAGGCTCATTATATAATTAAAATAAAATTATTTATTTTAACTTCATCGAAAATAAATTTCTAGTTGTTATTATTTAAAATAATTCATTTTAAATAACCAAAATTCATTAAAATTGCCAAATTTTTTTTAAAATTAGCTTGGATTTCCGGGTTATTACAATCTCCTCCACTTAAAACTTTTCATCCCCGAAAAGGGAACGAAGCTGAAAGTTGTTTAACTAATCAACTCAACTTTCACTATTTTCATTATGGCTTAAGTTCTTCAACTTTTCAGTTTCTAAGAACTTTTCAAATTTTTCAAAAATTTGGCTAACACCCTAAATTTTCGAAAAATTTCGCCATAACCTCCCCTGCACCGGGAGCTTCGGGATATTTCAAATAGTCTCTCATGGCCCTCACCAATCCAAAAGGAAAAAGAAAAAGCCAATCGGCTCATAAAATCATCCAAACCCAAATAAATACAATAAACATGTACCTATTTGTCGGGCAAACAATTTTATTCCTCTTCTCTAGCCTCCTTGCTATGACCTATTCAATGTAAGTACATGTATATGCATGCAAATGCGACTAATTTTCAATACAACTCACTATTTGATCAATTTGGCTAAAGGTCCAACATTCAATTAATCAACCAATATTCAAACAACACAATCAACAATCAATTAGTTGATTATCATTTCAAATTCATTACTTTGATACATAGTCCAAAAATTAGATTTCTGATGCCAAATCACAACAGTAAACCTATCGAGCTTTGGTTCTCACACCGGTCTAATGGAAATATATAGATATCACACTTTCGTCACTCGAACATAAATATTGGTAATGTGATCACAATTATCAGTATCATCCCTGGGCGACTAGAGCGTGATTCTATATCTATCCAGTATGTTAAAACTTTAAATACACGCGGATCAGACGTATATGCAAAATCTTTATATACTGGACTGTCCAAATCAGTACAAATAAATATTCAAATACGTTGAATAAGGTTTAAATTTTCAAAACAAAATTTGTTTTCATTTTAAAAATATACTCTTCACACTCGTTCTAGGATACTACTGATCCCATCTCTAACGAGTCATTCCCATTGGATATTACTAATCCAATCTCTGATGAATTCTTTCGTATGGCTCTAATGTGTCTTGTTCTCCGAGCTCTGTAAACCAAAGCTTTGTTACCAACTGAAACGATCGGGATTTCGCTGGATCTGAATCGATCGCTAAACCGACCAAGATCGTTCGAAACCCCTGATTGTTTTGAGAACACGACGAATCAGAACACAAACAGAAGAACATTCCATTGTATATTACAATAATTCCATCAGAATACAAGAACATACAGAGTATGAATAAATATTACACATCATAAATTATCAGAGATTTAAATACATTACCGCAGCGGAAAAATAATTCAAAACTCAACTGAAAGTTATACACGGATACAGAGCTTTCTGTAATAACCCGGAAATCCGAGCCAATTTAAAAAATTTATTTTTGGCAATTTTAGTGAATTTTGAATATTTAAAATGAATTATTTTAAATAATAACGACGAGAAATTTATTTTGAATAGAATTAGGATGTATATATTTATATACGTCGTCGTTAGAATATAAATATTTATTTATTTATATAAAAGGAATTGAAAATGGCGTGGTAGTTTGATAATTCGATTTCAAAATTCAAATGAATGTACAGGGTGTAAATTAAACCGGATTTTAGTGAAACCAAAAATATTTGAATCTATGTGAGAATACCTTTCCAACGAATCCGAAAGATTGAAATTTCATAGCGGGGATAAAAAGTTACGCCCAGCTGAAAATTCAAAATAGTCGCTATGGAATTTTGGCCCTTAAAAATAGCCATTTTGCAAACGACCTCGGTTTTCGACGAAACCACTTTTGTTGGATCCGTGATGTCAAGTTATTGCTAGGTTTCAAATTTCGTAATTTTTCGAATCAATATGTGAGCGTGGCAAAGGAAAACGCGTTTGACCAGTTTTAGTTGATTTTAATCGACTGGAAAATGGCCATTTTTCAAACGGTCTCAGAATTCGATGAAACTAGTTAGGACCGTATCGTCAATATGAAACTAGAAAATATTTTTCGGGAATTTTTAGAGGTCGTATGTCGCCCGGGTAAATTGAAATGCGTGTTCAAATACAATATATAGAGTTATATTTTGATTTTGACGAAAACTGATCGAAACGATCGAATCAGTTTGCGATACATATCCCATTGTGTTCGGAATGGGGGTAATAAGCTAGGGACGACATGCGGTGGGTTTCGTTTCGTGTTCGAAATAAAAAGTTACTTTTTGGTGGAAAATAAAATATATAAAATTCTCTCCACTCCTTTTCTCTCTCTTCCTCTTTGCCTAACCCCCCCCCATTCCACGTCGTTCAACAGAAAACCAAATATATAAAAAAAAGAATCGAACGGGGGGGAGCCGCACCCCCCCTAAGCAGCGCGTCGCCGCCAAGGGCAAGGCCCCCCTCCTCCTTCTTCCTCCGCGCCCTCCCCCCCTTCCTCTGACTGAACCCGCAACCCCTCCCTCCCCTCGATTTCAACGCCGAGCACCCCAAAACCGCCCCCCCGGAAGCTGCACCACCACCTCCTGCTTCCGCCGCCAGCAGCAGGACCCCCTTCCCCGCTTCCTTCTGCGCCTCCTTCTCTACCCTTGCTCGATTTGAACAACCAAAGCCTTTTTTTTCAGTCGACACAGCCACCAACCGAGCTCTTCCCTTAGAGGTGAGTTCTTTGATTTTCATTTACATAAAGGTCGGATTTTTAGTCTCTGAAAGGCGATGTTTTCAATATAGGAAAGACGATGTTTTTAATATGGGAAAGATCAGATTTTTTGTTATAGAAAAATTGAAATTTTTATGAAAAGTATAAAGATTAGATTTTTAATCATGAAAGCTAAGATTTTAATCAAAGAAAGTTCGGATTTTTATTAGGTAGAAGATATAAAAATTATATTTTTATAAGGTAGAAGATATAAAAATTATATTTTTATAAGGTAGAAGGTATAAAAATATAATCTTTACAATATATGAAGTGAAATAAAAATATGAACTTTATTTTTATTAAGAGGTAGTGAGAAATAAAAATTCGATTTTTATATACGTAGCGAATTTAAAACATGATTTTTATACACTAGAGAATATAAAAATGTGATTTTTATATATGTAGTGAATGCGAACGACGAAAGTGACAGAAGGCGAGCACGACGAAGATTTCCTACATATGAAGAGTCGTGGCGTTTGGTTTAGCTTATTGGTGAGAACTCCTCACTTTTAAATTTATTTCTAGTTAAAAATATATACTAGGATGCAGACGGTGTTTAGTAGCACCCGACAACCGTCGTCCGCAGACCATGGACAGCTTGTATGCTTGTTTGTCTGATTTTGATGTGTAGTTGATTGTGTGATGTGAAATGAAATAAAATATTTTATAGTGGAAAATATTTTATAGTTAAAAATATAATTTTGAACGTGTATATAAAATAAATATTTATAAACAAATCGGACGATTTGTTTATATACACACGTTTGACTGATGTTGATTGGATTGGTAAATTTTACACATCGCCCAACTGCAAAAATAAGATATGTGTTTGATTGTTTGAAGCCCCACACGGGTATTGGGATGATATATGACGTACACTAATCCCAATAATTAGTTCTATGTTGATCGATTGATTGACAGACTGTTATAAGCGTTAAATATTTATATTTGATGCTTATACAGTGTAGAATGCACTTTAGATGATGGTTGATTATTTATCGTTGTTATTTTATACATGTGTTGTAGAAAATCCATATAATTAACATTATATGGTAATGGCATCATTCCAGTTTTGAAATAGAAATATTTGAAATAAAATATTTGAAAAGAAACATTTGAATAGAAATATTTGAAAGAGAAATATTTGAATAGAAATATTTGAAAAAGAAATATTTGAATAGAAATATTTGAAAGAGAAATATTCAAATAGAAATTTTGAAAAAGAAATATTTGAATAGAAATATTTGAAAAAGAAATATTTGAAATAGAATATTTGAAAATAGAAATATATGAAGCCGTGTTGTTTAGATTGACGCCATTTTGACGTGAACGATATTTATATCGATTTTATTCATTTTACACTGAATATTGAAAGTGATTTCAAAATTCGAATTAAATTGAATAGATTTGAAATTCGAATTAAATTGAAATGAATTGAAATTCGAATTAAATTGAAATTGAATTGAAATTGATTTGAAATGTTAAAACGAATTTATATTGAAAAATTCAATCTTGATTTGAATTTGAAAAGGAAGTTGAAATCGTTTTGAAAACGAATTTAAAACGATTTATAAAATACGTTTTAAAAGGAAATCGACGAAATATATATATATATATATATATAATATAATGGCCTGAATAGAACGCGTCGCGCTGCTGCAGTTCGCAAATTTCGACCATTAACTTCGAATTGACGTTGCGGGAGATCCGACCGTCGGATTCTCCTAAAACCAGAACCGTTGGGTTCGTATCGAAAAGAGCTTTCTAATGTATATTGTAGATTTGAAATCTAACGGTTGGATTTGGAATTATGTCCAAATCAAATTTGGAAAAGGTCGTTGTAAGTGCAGTTCGATGGCCGTTGATGGGAATCGACTGTACGGGCCTTGATAAAATTATTAAAAATAGTAATAATTTGTGTAAAATCATAAGAAATGATTTGTGAAGAATTGGGATGAAAAACTCCATATCTGAAAAGATAAATATAGATTTTTGTCGAAATGAACTAGTTTTGAACTAGAATTATAAAATTATTTATTTTTGAAATAAATAAAGTGGATTTGAAATGGTTTTGAAAATAAAAAGAATTTCCAATAATTTAATTGGAATAGATTGGAATCGAAATTATCTTTGGAATATTTCGATGTTGGATTTCGTGGTTATACAGATATTATTATGGAAATTTGAAAGATATATTTATATCGTTATTTCCAATACGATATTTGTTGGTCGTAGAATTTGATATTGAATATAAGTCGATACATTTTCTATTCAAAGCCTTGTATTTAATATCAAATGTGATTTGGGGTTGTCGTGAATGGTGTCTTCATTAACACTATTCTTAAACCCAGTTGAGGAAAAGATTAAATCTTTTTATTTAGATTTAATGAAGTGTGCCAATTAAATAATATTTAACTGGAATTGAATTGGGATTGAATTTTGGGTTTATCGTGAACGGTGTTTTAAATAACACTGGTTCTTTAACCGATAATTAATGGAATGTGATTTTGGGTTTATCGTGAACCGGTTTTTAAATGACATTGGTTCTTTAACCCAGTTAAAGACAGGATGTGATTTCCCAAGTTAAATAATCATTGATATTGATTTTTGGGAAGATTAAAACCAAGTGAGGTTTCAATGAATCTTTAATTAGGTTGGAATAGTCGAGAAAGGAGTATCACCGGTTTTGCTCCGGGCGATAGTTAAATATTTAATTAGATTTGAACGTGAAATGGTAATTGAATTTACCGATAACACCGTGGTGTTAGAGATGAAGTACTACCAGTTTTACTTCATGGGATGAATAGGTTGGGATTGGGAAATAAAATAAATGATCACTTCGGTGTGGTTCGCTAATCCCGACTAGTTTGAATTGATATTCAAAAGAAGATTAAAGAATAAATTTAAAGAATTTATCTTTGATAAAATTAATGGGAACCTTTCCCAAAGTATAAGAATATCTGAATAAAAGAATATTCTGAATTGGAATGAGGTGTATGTTGTGTTTGTGTAACACTTGTTTATTATATACGCGAGTTATTCAGAAAGACCGGATTTATCCCATTCTGAATAACTGATTCGACGTGGTGTCGAGGATGAAGACAGTGGTCGAAGACCGGAGGTCTTCACATCGTTTTGGTGATTACAAATGATCTTGATTGGGCTGTACACCCAAGCGGAGGGAATCAGTTGGTGATCGTCCAGACGTACTTGGAGATCCATGGATATGCGAGGTACAAGGTGCCTCCGGTTTCTTTCAGACCCAGAACGAACTTGTAAATGGACTGTGTGTCTGACATTGGATTTTATTCTGTGTGATTGATTTCTATTAAATATATATATCTATTTGGCGGTGGAGAATTTATTTTTTTGTTTAACGCCCTTCTCTGAAATGTACGAGCTCAGGGGTTATATATTGATGGATATCAATTGCATGGAGTGAATGGCCTGTGTGGCATGCCTAAGTGGCAAATGATCAAGGCTTCTGTTGAAAAGCAAAGTCTTGTGGTTGATGATCAAAGCATGGCCTGTGTGGCATAGCTTTGTGTAGCGTTGATTCGCGAGCCTCACACCCTGGTTGTGAACCAGAAACGGGAGAGGACCTCAGGGAGGACATGCTTTTCTTTCTAGTTAGAGGTGGTGTCAGTGCTTAAACTAGCTGACATTTATATTATTTTCACCTGTGTGGTTGTTGCTGTTGCGAGGCGCCTCGGTTTGATCGGACGATCCGGGTCCGATGGAGTCATTCGTTGGCTCATTTACGCCCCAAAGGGCGGGGAAACTTAGTGTTCAGGCATTTTAATCCACATCGGTGGACCGACCCTGACGATCCAAGGGCTCACCTGTGTCTGGGTCCTGAGGTTAGGGCTAGACAGTCTCGAATCCATAGAGGACGATCCCTGGCCTCGGTTCATAGATGGAAATCCAATTTCCAAATACGTGACTTTGCGGTTTTGATTGTAGAGCCTAGTACGGCGACATAGTGGTATGGGGCACTTATGCCTTCTGTGATTGATACTTATGATTTGAAGTTGTTTTATACACTATGCACTTATAATAGTATCAAATGATTTGTTTTAAACGTATCAAGCATTCTTGGCTATTATAAGGTAAAAAACCCTATCATCCGGCTTGCGTTGCATTGTGTGATGGGACCTGTGTCTTATATTAGCTTCATTATTCTTTATTTAGCATTGCGCTGTTGTCTTATGCACTGGTATTCTTGGGAAGAAACTCATTCCGTGTTATACGACGTGGTCCCTTGATTTACCTAACTTTAAAATAAAGATTAATAACTGTTTTAGTTCTCACACCAGTCACATGACTGACTTGGAGTTTATTGTTTCCACCTAAACTATGGGTGCCCTTATTTCGACACGGGCAGTTAGTAGTTTTGGTTTTGCAAATTTATATTCATAGGATCCTGATATACAGCTGGAACGATACTCGGAAAGCTCTGTATCCGTGTATTACTTCTAGTTGTGTATTGTAATCTCTGATATTTTATAATGTATATTATTTGTTAATACTCTGTATATTCTTGCATTCTGATGAATTGTTGTAATATATAATGAAATGTTTTTCCGTCTGCGTTCTGATTCGTCTTGTCCTCAAAGTAATTCGTTCTTTCTCTTCTCTTCGGAGACCGGGGAAGTTCGGGTCGCTTCACTTTCCGAGTATCGTTCCAGCTGTAAACCAGGATCCTGTGAATATAAATCTGCAAAACCAAAACTACTAGCTGCCCGTGTCAAAATAAGGGCACCCAGAGTTTAGGTTAAAACAATAAACTCCAGGTCAGTCATGTGACTGGTGTGAGAACTAAAACAGTTATTTAAAGTTTTACTTTAAATTAGATATATCAAGGGACCACGCCGTATAACACGGAACAGGTTTCCTCCCAAGAATACAAGTGCATACAATAAAACAGCGCAATGCTTTTTGGAAAAATGAAGCCATTATAAGACCCATGTCCCATCAAACAATGCAACACAAGCCGAAGGATAGGGTTTTCCCTTATAATAGCCAAACATGCTTGGTACGTTAAAAACAAATCATTTGATACTATTATAAGTGTATAGTGTCAAAACAATAACAATCATAGACAGCATGGGTACCATATATCATGTCGCCATACTAGGCTCTATAATCAAAACTGCAAATGTCACGTATTGGAAGTTGGGTTTCCATTTGTGAACCGAGGTAAAAGATAGTCCTCTACCGATTCGAGACTCTCTAGCCCGAGCCTCAGGATCAGAGCTCGAAGACCCTTAGATCGTCAGGGCCGGTCCACCGATGTGGATTAAAATACCTGAATACTGCGTTTCCCCACCCTTTGGGGCGTAAATGAGCCAAATGACTCCATCGGCTCCACACAATAACCGATATATCCGAGGCGCCTCACAATAGCAAAAACCACACAGGTGAAAATAATATAAATGTCAGGGCTGGTAGGTCACTAACACCACCCTAGCTAGAAAGAAACACATGCACTCCCTGAGGTCCTCTCCCGTTTCTGGTTCACAACCGGGGTGTGAGGCTCGCGAATCAACGCTACACAAAGCTATGCCACATAGGCCATGCTTTGATCATCAACCACAAGACTTATCTTTTCAACAAAAGCATTGATCATTTGCCACTTAGGCATGCCACACAAGGCAATTCACTACATGCGATTGATATCCATCAATATATAATCCCTGAGCTCGTACGTCTCAGAGAAGGGCGTTAAGCAAGAGAATAAATTCTCCGCCGCCAAACTGATATATATATATTTATTTATTTAATAGAAATCAATCACACAGAATAAAATCCAATGTCAGACACACAGTCCATTTACAAGTTTGTTCTGGGTCTGAACGAAACCGGAGGCACCTTGTACCTCGCATATCCATCGATCTCCAAGTACGTCTGGACGATCACCAACTGATTCCCTCCTCTTGGGTGTACAGCCCAATCAAGATCATCAGTTATCACCCAAACGATGTGAAGACCTCTGGTTTTCGACCACCATCTTCATCCTCGACACCACGTCGAATCAGTTATTCAGAATGGGATAAACCTGGTCTTTCTGAATAACTCGCGTATATAATAAACAGGTGTTACACAAACACAACATATGCCTCATTCCAATTCAGAATATTCTTTTATTCAAATATTCTTATACTTTGGGAAAGGTTCCCATCAATTTTATCAAAGATAAATTCTTTAAATTTATTCTTTAATCTTCCTTTGAATATCAATTCAAATTAGTCGGGATTAGCGAACCACACCGAAATAATCATTTATTTTATTTCCCAATCTCAACCTATTCATCCCATGAAGTAAAACTGGTCATACTTCATATCTAACACCACGGTGTTATCGGTAAATTCAATTACCATTTCACTTTTAAATCTAATTAAAGATTTAACTATCGCCTGGAGCAAAACTGGTGATACTCCATTCTTGATCATTTCGATCTAATTAAAGATTCATTAAAACTCCACTTAGTTTTAATCTTCCCAAAAATCAATATCCTGTCTTTAACTGGGTTAAAGAACCAATGTCATCTAAAACACGGTTCACGATAAACCCAAAATCACATTCATTAATTATCGGGTTAAAGAACAAGTGTTATTTAAAATAATGTTCACGATAAACCCAAACCCAATTTGATATTAAATACAAGGCTCTGAATAGAAAACATATTGGCTTATATTCAATATCAAATCCTACGACTAACAAATATCGTATTGGAAATAACGATATAAATATATCAATCAAACTTCCATAACAATATATGTATACTCACGAAATCCAACATCGAAATATCCCAAAGACAATTTCGATTCAAATCCATTCCAATTTAATTATTAGAAATTCTGGTTACTTTTAAAACCATTTCAAATCGAATTTATTTATTTAAAAATAAATAAATTATTATTTTAGTTCAAAACTAGTTCATTTCGATAAAAATCTATTTTTATCTTTTCAAATTTGGAATTTTTCATCTCAATTCTTCACAAATCGTTTCTTATGATTTTACACAAATTATTACTATTTTTAATAATTTTATCAAGGCCCGTACAGTCGAATTCCAACAACGGCCATCGAACTGCACTTACAGCGACCTTTTCCAAATTTGATTTGGACATAATTCCAAATCCAACCGTTAGATTTCAAATCTCTAATATTCATTAGAAATCTCTTTTCGATACGAACCCAACGGTTCTGGTTTTACGAGAATCCGACGTTCGGATCTCCCGTAATATCCGTTCGAAGTCAATGGTTGAAATTCCCGAACTGCCGCGGCGCGTTCTATTCAGGCCATTGAATATATATATAATATATAATATATATGTTTCATCGATTTCCTTTTAAAACGTATTTTATAAATCGTTTTAAATTCGTTTTCAAAACGATTTCAACTTCATATTCAATTTTGAATCAAAATTGAATATTCCACATCATCGATATACAAATGATCATATTTTCAAAACGTTATATTTTGAAATCACTTCCTTTTCTATATTCATTATAAAAATGAATAAAATTGATATAAATATTGTTCACATCAAAATGGCGTCAATCTAATCAATACGGCTTTTATATATTTCGATAACTTCGTTATTCTATTCAACAAATGAAATTTTATTCTATTCAACACATGAATTTTCTTTCTATTCAACACATGGATATTTATTCTACTCAACACATGAATTTTATTCTATTCAACACATGAATATTTATTCTATTCAACACATGAATATATATTTTTATTCAACACGTGAATTCATATTTTTATTCAACACATGAAAATATATTTTTATTCTATTCAACACATGAATATATATTTTATTCTCACATTAAAAATTATATTTTTAACTATAAAATATTTGTTCAATCCACTACACACAATCATTTTTCGCAACACATCAATCAAACAAACAAGCCATCCATGGTCTGTGGACGACGGGTGTCGGGTGCTGCTAACCACCGTCTGCATCCTAGTGTATATTTCAACTAGAAAATAAATTAAAAGTGGGAAGTTCTCACCGAGTAGCCAAACCAATTCACCGCGACTCTTCATATGTAGAAAATCTTCGTCGTGCTCGCCTTTTATCACTTTCGTCATCCGTGATCACTAAATATATAAAAATCACATTTTTATATTCTCTATGATATAAAAATCATATTTTTAATTCGCTACATATATAAAAATCACAATTTTATATTCTCTATTATATAAAAATCATATTTTTAACTCGCTACATATATAAAAAAACATATTTTTATATTCTTTATTATATAAAAATCATATTTTTAATTCGCTACATGTGTAAAAATCACATTTTTATATTCTCTATTATATAAAAATCATATTTTTAATTCGCTACATATATAAAAATCACATTTTTATATTCTCTATTATATAAAAATCATATTTTTAATTTGCTACATATATAAAAATCACATTTTTATATTCTCTATTATATAAATTTGATTCTTCCACTTCTATAAATTCGATTTTTCAACTTCTTTCATATTATAAAAATCCGTCCTTTTACACATCAAAAATCCGACCTTTTCCACATTAAAAATCCAACCTTTTACACTTTAAAAATCCGACCTTTTACACTTTAAAAATCCAACCTTTTACACTTTAATTGTTGCTTAATCAGTAATTTAGTTAATTACATTATGTAAAATAACATAAAAACTCACCGTTGCTTTTAAAAAAATCAAATCTTTGACGTTGGAGGGCCCATGGTCGAAGGAGGGTGCTGAAGAGGCCAGCGACAGTGTTGTGGGTGGTCAGAGCGGTGGTACAAGGCGGTTTCAGGGGCTGGGCGTGGGGGTTTTTGGCCTGTGGGGGCTTGGGGTTTCGGTTTTCTTCAATGGAGGAAGGGGGAACGAGGCGAAGGGCGATGGGGAGGAGAGAGAACGTCTGGGTGGGGTCTCGACGGCGTCGGTGTTGGTGGAGAGGCACGCGCCTGAGGGGGTGACGGCGGATGTGGGTTTCAGTCTAGGGTTAGGGCTAGGAGGGGGTTCGCGTGGAGAGAGGGGCCAGAAGGAAGGGTTCGTCGGCGTTGGAGGGAGGATCGGCGGTCGGAGGTGCCAGTTGTTGGGGCAGCGCGTCGGAGATAAGGGGCGCGTCGGAGATAAAGGGCGCGACATCGAGGGTTAGGGCGTGGTCAACGCGGGTATAATTATTTTGACTGGGGAGGTCAGAGAATAGAGGGGTGAGGCTTATATAATAATTTTTATATATATATATTTATTTATTTTTAAATTCAAAAAGTTAACTTTTTAATTCGAACTCTAATCGAGGCCCAACGACTGTCGGCCCCAGCTAATTACCCCCATTTCGAATGTAATGGAATATGTTTCGCAAGTCAATTCGATCGTTACGATCAGTTTCCGTTGAATTTAAAATATAAATCTTTATATATTCAATTTAACCGCACATTTCAATTTACTGGGGTCACATACTAATCTAAAAATTCTCAAAAAATTATTTCTAGCTTCGTATTGATGATACGGTCCTAACAAAATTAGTTTCGTCAAATTCTGAGACCGTTTGAAAAATGTTCATTTTCTGGTCGATCGAAATTGACTGAAACTGTCAAAACGTGTTTTACTTCGCCATGCTCACATATTAATTCTGAAAATTTTGAATTTTGAAACATAGCGATAGTTTGACATCCCGGATCTAACAAAAGTGGTTTCGTCGAAAACCGAGGTCGTTTGCAAAATTTCCATTTCTAATGGCTTTTATATATATTAAAATATATATAAATTCCACAGCGACTTTTCTGAATTTTAACCTGGACGTATCTTTCAACTTCTAAAGTGAAATCTCAGTTTCTTAACTTTGTTAGAAAGATATTCTTATACAAATTCAAATATTTCTTGTTTCGTCCAATTCTGACTTAAAACGAATTCTGTATATTCATTTGAAATTCGAAATCGAATTTTCAAACTACCACGCCATTTCAGGCTCGTTATATAATTAAAATAAAACTATTTGTTTTAACTTCATCGAAAATAAATTTCTAGTCGTTATTATTTAAAACAATTCATTTTAAATAACCAAAATTCATTAAAATTGCCAAAATAATAAAAAAAAATTGGCTTGGATTTCCAGGTTATTACACTACACAATATAAAATAGTTTTTATATCAATTTACAAATACACGCTCTTATATACACACGCTCAACTCATTCTAGGGTACGACTGACCCTATCTCTAATGAGCACAACACCACGGCCTAGGTATTCGCTCAACCTAAGCTCTGATACCAACTGTAATGTCCCGCAAATCCGTAATATCAAAGTTGACTACATACATCATACATCCAACCCAAATATCACGAAAATACAAATCATTTCTTTTAGAAGAAAAAGGTAGAAGAAGAACAGAAATAACAACACAGAAACTCACATTGCAAAGAAACAAAATATAATATATCATAACTTTTGAAATACAAAATTTGTACTGTATACACATATCATTATCAGAGTACAACACTTACAACACAGCGGAACAAAACTCTATATAACTAACACTGAAGCCTCCTGCTCCAAGCCCCTTTAGATAAATCTGTAAAATCCTGAACTACTTGACTGCCCGTACAAAATTGGGCACCCAAGAGTTTAGGTAAAACAAAACAAAATAAACTATGGGTCAGTCAGGGGACTGGTATGAGTAAACAATTTAAAACAGTTTCAGAAACTAAATGATATCTAATAAGACCAAGCCGTATAACATGGAACGGGTTTTTCCCTTGTGAGAATCCAAACCACTTGATTTAACTTTAAAAATCCTTTTGAAAGAAGTGATAATCTTTATATCAAAACTCTTTTGATATTATGATAGTGTCTAAATCAAACAAATAACAATCTAGTGAAATGTTTGCATCTCACGTTCCACATATATAATATACAATCAAAACCGCAAGCACTTATTGGGTAATGAATTTCCAATTATGACCAGGTATGGAACCACCTTCCGATAGTGTATCTCTAGAGGAGAATACACTAGGTTCAACAAGAACATCTTGCAACCCGACCACACATGACCGACCACTCATTTCGCTTGAGTGTATCAAATGTATATCACCAACGGTTGGGATCAGCAACCGTTTCCCAAATGGGACAACATCGAATAGAATAAGGAATTAAATGAATCTCTAGATAGGTGATGATACACCCTAATGGAAGCTACCCACATAGCCATGTTGCCTGCCCGATTTTTGTCATTTCCCGGTTGTTGAGGCCCGAGGCTATGCTTACTTATCATTCATTTATAACACAATCACTTTGAATGTCACATTGTCAGATCCGTTAATCACTAATTTAGTTTACACAAATATGTTCTAGATATTATGCTAAAGGAATAAATCCGTTGCCACCATATATATTTATACATACCAGCATATTCGATCATTGGAAATATGTGAAGGCCCGCCCCGCACCAGTCGGCATTTCCTCCGAAAGTGCGTTGTACACATGCCTAACTAGCACGGAACGGTCGCCAAAGAAAGAAAAGAAGAGACAGTTCATGGAACGAAATATAATAATAATGTACTTGAAATAAAACAGGTGAGACAGTGCATAAGCTGATAACAAAAACCAACGTCAACATCATCATCAGTGTAGCGGAAATCCAAATACAGCTTATTACAACTTTCCAAATTACTATTTCTAAACAAAAGAAAGAAAGGTACACCACTAATGCCCAAAGTAGTGACCGCAGCAACACAGGGAGAATGTCTATATATATCTATCATACGTGGAAGCCTCCTGCTCATCTCCGGTACAGCTACTCGTGCATACCACCTAACCTGTCTCTAGTCTGCTCGAGCGAGCACCCAGAGTAATAGGAAGAGACATAAAACTCTGAGTCAGGCAAAAAGTATGGTATGAGTGATAAGAAGCTAAACAGAACAATAACAGGTATACTAAACCATACCTGAACCTGGACCTGCAGCCAAAGAGTTAGCACTACATACTGTACAATACTCTAAGGTGCCACTAACACATGGTATAAAGAATACGGGGATGAGGGTATGTATGTCATAATAAAGTCAAACAATCAAACATAGCAACCATTCTCACATCTCGCACTCAGTGCGTAAAGCATACGATGTCCACCACTGTCAATCACTAGACCCATTGAAGTAGTGACGAAGTTCGACTTGTACAACTACAGCTACTACCAAGATTATCCCATGGAGTCATGAACAAACCTTTACAAATGACCCCACTTCATTGGTTTATAGCTCTTTATTCGTACCTAGGCCCCTGTGGCCCTGAATCCGTTTACGTCCCCCAACACATAGTGATCTAAAGTTACAGATATCGACAACCCCTTAGCACATGTAACACCCCACATCCGTTAAGGTCACTCACAAAGGGAATGCCTTAACTTCAATGGAGCATTATGGGTACTGGAACAGAAATATTACAAGACAGACATATATAAAACAGCGAAAAGTAAAGTAAAAGTACTTCCAATCATTTAATAAATATAATTGTTTACAATAAAAGCCCATCAAACTTCCAATACCCAACTACATAGCTAAAATATCTGTCTTACTCAAAATCAAAGACGCATAAAAATAACCTGTAGTATTCCCCAATAAAGCAAAGCAAGCCATAGCCAAGAGAAATCCAAGTCGTACATGAAAGAGCCTTGAAGCTTGGTAAGATCCGAACTAAGTTGTATTCCCACCCTGCAAACCTAGGGTAGAGGGGGGAAACGGAAGAAAAAGAGGCGAAACATACCGGGTCAGTCATAAAGACTGAGTAAGTCCTACTGACTTTCAGCATAAAAACAGGTAAAACTAATATGGCATGAATAAACTGAAAGTAAACATAAGCATGATGACGAGGTAAGCTACAGGCACGATGAATCAAGTATAACATCCCAGGCTTCCTATCAAGAGTAGCATCACAAGGTTCCTACCAAGTATCACATCGCAAGGTTTCTATCAAGTATAATATCGCAAGACTTCTAAGCTTCACCATTACACTATTTTCCTTGATTTCCTACATTCTCTGCACCACCTAACTAGCGTTCCAATTAGTTTACTTGTAATTATAAGATAAGCGATCCCCCATAACCCACATGATAGTTTTATAGGTACATATCCCACGATGAGGGTCCCACCTCATATTGACAGTTTCATGTCCCCATCGCACCTATCTTAATTGATCGGCTCTTACTTACAATGTTTCACATGCGTTATATACTAAGGTTATCCCAACCCCGTAGTTGTGGTAGCCTTCAGGACTACATCTAATATGAGGATTTCACCTCAACCAGCACAATTGACATGAATATGTTAGATGTATCCTTACTACCCTAATCGATCGGCTCCTACTTGACCTAGTTCTTGCAGCCCCCTACTTGTAGATACCTGTGCTGGTCCCACCCTAGGGTGCATCAATCCCTAGGATGGCAACCCCGACGCAATTCTTGATACACAGCTTTATATCTACTGATACCCAGTGGCTAAATTTTCCACTCCGGAATACGTGCACGCCCGTAATCCGTCGGAACCTGCACTGCTGCATCACCCACCGCCGTTTTGACCGCTTACAATCAGCCCAGTATTTGTGCCCCACCCTGCCTAGCTTAGGGTACCGTTGATACCTAGTTTGGGTTACTGCTGAAACGGGTCCCAGTACTAGGGTTTTCCTTGGGTCTATTCGTATACCCCACAGGTTGGTTAAGCGTTATTCATTCAAGTTATCTTATCCCCACCCGCCATCATGTTACCTTGGGTTAAGTGTTATCTCTAGTGTTACTTAACCCTACCGCATGTCTTGTTATATCGGTTAAGCGTTGCGTTCGCGTGTTTACATAACCCTACCACACACCATGTCATATTGGTTAAGCATTGCCAACCCATTTAACTTAACCCTCCCATTCGTCAGATTGCATTGGTTAAGTATTTCAAGTAATTCATGGCTTAACCCGCGGACGTATCATGTCAAGTTGGTTAAGTGTTGTCTAGTGATTCATAACTTAACCCCGTTATCTTAGCATATCAAATTGGTTAAGTGTTTTCAAGCAGTTCATGACTTAACCCGCCCACGTATCATGCTAAGTTGGTTAAGTATTATCTATATGTTCAAATTGACTTAACCCTGCCACGTCTCATGTTATATTGGTTAAGTGTCATTAGTCTAGTCATATTACTTAACCCACCCATTCATGTCATATCGGTTAAGTGCCATTAGTCTAGTCATATTACTTAACCCACCCATTCATGTCATATCGGTTAAGTGTCATTAGTCTAGTCATATTACTTAACCCACCCATTGGTCTGATTAACAGTTATGTTGGTTAAGCGTTCTTAATTTACTTAACCCTACCCACTGGTCTAATTAACATGTTATGATGGTTAAGCCCACACTTATAAGTTTTACGTGTTCTTAACTCATACCGGTTAGGTCCATATTTACATGTCAAATTTCCATGCCATCCCACCTAACCCTCTAACCATGCTTACATCTTATTATGGTTAGTACTTCTTTAATTCATTCATCATGACGCACGAATCATGACCTCTCACATTAGACCGTGCACTTTGTGGCCACTGGATTTGCCGGGCGGTTCTGGGCAGATTTACACCACAAACTGAGTCTAACCTCGTGTCATAAACCGTTATGCCTACAATTCGACCTTCGACCTCTCACATTAGACTGACACTTTGTGGCTACTGGATTTGTCAGGCGGTTCCGGGCAGATTTACACCACAAACCAAGTCTAACCTCATGTCAAAGGTTCATTAATGGTCGTATTCCCCCCAAAACCCCAATATCAGTTCATGTGTTTAACATATAAAAATGTTCATGTTTCAACCACGTTCATATTTCCAGTTATATGCCAATTATCAAGTTCATAATTCACGTTTTTGCCCAAAACATATTCCCAAATTATTATCATAATTCACTATAAGGTTATGCCAAGTTATAGCCTTTTACTTACAATACGTGCCAACTATCCAAAACCCAACTTAGGCGCGTTCATATTAAAGCTCTACCAAGTGATAAATTATTATATATGTTTCAACTCCAAATTTTGCATAACTAACATATGCCCAAGATCTATATTTCATGTCAGTTTTACATATGCCCAATTCATACCAAATTTACATATGTTCAATTCATGCTGTTTTACATGTATGCCAATTTACGCATATACCAAGTTTCATGTCATTTTACGTATGTCAAGATTCATGATTTACATGCTTACAAAGCTATGCTTAATTTACATAGATCAAGTTTTATACCAAAAATTACATGTATACCACGTTTACACCAATTTACCCATAACAAGCTCTAGCCAAATTACATATACCAAGATCCATATCAAATTACATATGCCAATCCCATTCTTGCAATTACCATTTTAATGACAATACCCAAATATCCAATTTCATGTTAATGGTAGTAATACTCAAATATCCAATTTTTATGTTATGCCATCAATTCCACCAAACACATATATTCCACTAGGCAATATTCCAATATTTCCCCCGTATACCATCGCACGTATATCGTAGTTTAGGCCTAGGTCCGAAATTGACCTAGGTTCATCAAAAGAAAATAAATAGGGGAAGGTAGAAGTTGCAATAAAAACAAGATCAGACAGAAAACGACATAAAAACATCATCTCAGGCATAAAGAATAGATCTTGATAATAATATCAACATGAACCAAGAAAATTGATTCACAACAAGATGAATAGACCATAAACTTGTCATGAGAATAAAGATAGAAAAGTTCCCAAAATCAAGATCCAAGAAGAAACAAGAATAGACTTGAATCAAAAGTCCAATTTCACTTCATCACATGTCCATATTAAATTTAATTATTTTAATTATTTTAATCTGAAAATAACTAGAACTTACAGATCGTGGACAAGGAATTAAAAACTGAATTTGTTGTAAAAATGTTGCGGCGTTGTTGATTTATTGTCTTGAATCATTGTTGAAGCTTTGTTCTTTGAATTGAATTGAGTTTGAATGTTTGTACTTTGATTTGGAGACGGCGACCATGGTTCAAGAGATATTTTAGCAGCATGGTGGTGTAAGAATGATTTGTTATGAATTAGGTTAGGTCTTAGGGTATATTTATAGGTGTAGGAACTACTTAGGGCCTTTAGATCAACCCTAGAATCAATCTGGACCATCAAAACACGTCTCAGGCTTCAAAAATGGGTTCTGGGTCGAAACAGGTCGACCAGGTCGACCTGTAAGGGGGGAGGTAGACCATATGGTCGACCTGTAGGGTGTAGGTCGACCCCCAGGTCAACCTGTCTGGTTCTGTGCTGCCTGAAATTTGCTGAATCTTCTGCAGGCCATAACTTCTTCATCGAGACTCCGATTTTCGAAAACTCAGACTCTATTTCATGCAGAATTCCAAGATGAACACAATGGCGCAACCCAATTTCCATCATTCTCATTTTAAAAATTAATTATACCTTGATTTCTTGTTTTAACATGTTATTAAAATTCAGGTTGTTACATTCTCCCCCCTTAAAGGATTTCGTTCCCGAAATCTTCAAGTTAAGAAGAATGTGTCCTACCATCCAATCATCCATCTACTCAATCATCAATCACAGGCATCCATTATCCTTAAGAGACTTATAATGATGTATGAACATATGTAGAAAGTGTGTGTATATGTTCCTTATCTAATGCAAATGTTCAGGCCTGATCGATCTTCTTAATGCAAAATATGTTTAGTGCCATGAATCCAACATGTATACAAATAGTCCTAGTCACATAAACACTATATGTGTGCACAAACATCCATCCATATGCAACATCCACATGATAACACATTCAATTTCATTCATAAACAAGTATAAACACTCATGCATATGCAATATGAAAGGTGACTGAGCCGATCTAGTGTCTAATATGCGTGTATATGCATCCACGAGCAACCACTAGCATCCACTTGCAACCATCAATCATAACATGTCTCAAACACATGTTTACACCCAATTGTTCCTACCTAAAGATATAGTCGAACGAAGGAAGCAAGTAAAAACTTTGTGCCCATTAGGCAATGTCAAAACTGGAAATCTATGTCACATATATACTGATTAGGAGAAGAACTCCCTCAGCACCAGCCCCGAAGACCGAAATCAATATCAGACTGATACCTAAAGAATTAACCAACCAATATATATGTTTCTAGGAAACTAAGCATGATGGAATCCTTTTCAGTCACAAGAAATCCCTTCCTAAGACCAACCCATATCCTATAAAACGCAAAAAGTTTAGTCAACCCAACGGATACCCTCAAGCCCCAACATGTATTACTAACAGATGAGTCATACTCCCTATGGGGTTTGCAACAGAAATAGGATGGAGAATAGGACCGAGAGGATATGCTTAAAAGATAGCATGCAAATAAGCTCTACAGGATAAGAGGGATCAAGGATATACCCTTAAAAAGAGATATGATGCGCGTATCTAGTCTTCAATCTTCTGAGTCGCATTTCCTTGAGCTTAACTCCATTGTGCTTTCACCATCTTTAACTTCACATTTTCGTAGCTTCTTAATTATTGTTTCCAAAATATGAGTTGGAACTCATTCCACTGTTGCCTTTCATTTCACTTTCACTTATTCTCCTTCTAGTATACTTGGCTCAAACATAACTGTGTACTCATTGTTTCATGCAAGCTCTCCAAAATTCACTAGTGAATCTCGGATCTCGTTCACTTACTAGAAGGTATTCCACATAAATGAATTATCTCTTGAAAATAAACAAATGCCAGCTATGTTGCCAAGTGTACTTACTAAGGTGATTTTCTATAATTCATGCATAAGCGAGATGAACCATCCGCCTTAGTGGCTAACACTACTTGAGCGGATCAATAAATGTATCAAGAGATTCTAGGTAACTAAGCAGGCAGAACCCTAAGGGTTACACTAGACTTCGAGGTCATTACCGAGGTGAGCCAAGAGCCTAACTACCCTCTTTTCATACTCGAGAATGGTACCATTTCTGGATAACCACTCCATCCCTAGAATCAACCCATAGCCCAAAGACATAAGCTTTACTTCTAAACTCAACACTTAGCATAGACTTTCTCAAATCCAAACGAGTCATGAATAAATGAGCCGATTCCCCAACAGGATTTGAGACAAAAATGGGATCCCCTACTACGCTAGTACTAAGGTGTAGAGACTCAACTATCGAAGCAGAATTAAAAAGGATACGATGTACAAAAACAAAGTTCCCATAGTATGAAAGAAAAGCTAAACTTTTAACAGAAACGTTACCACCTCTCTTAGGTACGCTAGTAGTGAGGGCATACAATTGCCCTCTCGATGATCCTGTCCCTTGCCCTTGTCCTTGTCTTATAATACTTAACTACATGTCCCTTTTTACCATACTAAAGATACTTTCTCTTGTCATGGGTTTTATTATTCTTTCACTTTGGCCTCTTTCCTTTCACCTTTTCCTCCTTCGTGGATTAAGCCATATCAACAAGTTTATCATCCTTAGGCTTGTGTTCTTTACCCTCGTTATTACTATCCTTGTATAGTTTGTTGATAAGTTTCTCGAAAGCTGCCTCCATCGCACAGTAACCCTACAAAGCTTGAAATAAGATTAGTTGCAGATGGAACTACTACGGCTACAGATGGAAGTTGGGCACATCTTTGCCCTCCCACACGTGTCATACACCTACAAAACTATGGTGAAAAAGAAGAGAGAAGAGACTCAAGGAGAGAATCAAAAGATAGTGCATATGGCTTTGGGGAATATGCCTTTCGTAAAACAAAACTTTTCTTAGAAAAATGCTTCTTTGTAAACATTTTGAAAATAATTTTAGATGGGTTTTAAAAGCTTTTGCCCAGTCTGGTAACCTTCTTCTCTGATACCAAATGTAACACCCTACATCCGTTAAGGTCACTCAAAAAGGGAATGCCTTAACTCCAATGGAGCATTATGGGTACTGGAACAGAAATATTACAAGACAAACATATATAAAACAACGGAAAGTAAAGTAAAAGTACTTCAAATCATTTATTAAATATAATTGTTTACAATAAAAGCCCATCAACTTCCAATACCCAACTACATAGCTAAAATATCCATCTTACTCAAATACAAAGAAGCATAAAAATAAACTGTAGTATTCCCCAATAAAGCAAAGCAAGCCATAGCCAAGAGAAATCCAAGCCGTACATGAAAGAGCCTTGAAGCTTGGTAAGATCCGAACTAAGTAGTATTCCCACCCTGCAAACCTGGGGGGGGGGGAACGGAAGAAAAATAGGCGAAACAAACCGGGTCAGTCATAAAGACTGAGTAAGTCCTAGTGACTTTCAGCATAAAAACAGGTAAAACTAATATGGCATGAATAAACTGAAAGTAAACATAAACATGATGACGAGGTAAGCTACAGACACGATGAATCAAGTATAACATCCCAGGCTTCCTATCAAGAGTAGCATCACAAGGTTCCTACCAAGTATCACATCGCAAGGTTTCTATCAAGTATAATATCGCAAGACTTCTAAGTTACACCATTACACTATTTTCCTTGATTTCCTACATTCTCTGCACCACCTAACTAGCGTTCCAATTAGTTTACTTGTAATTACAAGATAAGCGATCCCCTATAATCCACATGATAGTTTTATAGGTACATATCCCACGATGAGGGTCCCACCTCATATTGACAGTTTCATGTCCACAACTTACATATCTTAATTGATCGGCTCTTACTTACAATGTTTCACATGTGTTATATACTAAGGTTATCCCAACCCCGTAGTTGTGGTAGCCTTCAGGACTACATCTAATATGAGGATTTCACCTCAACCAGCCCAATTGCCATGAATATGTTAGATGTATCCTTACTACCCTAATTGATCGGCTCCTACTCGACCTAGTTCTTGCAACCCCCTACTTGTAGATACCTGTGCTGGTCCCACCCTAGGGTGTATCAATCCCTAGGATGACAACCCCGACGCAATTCTTGATACATAGCTTTATATCTACTGATGCTCAATGGCTAAATTTTCCACTCTGGAATACGTGCACGCCCATAATCCGTCGGAACCTGCACTGCTGCATCACCCGCCGCCATTTTGACCGCTTACAATCAGCCCAGTAATCGTGCCCCACCCTGCCTAGCTCAGGGTACCGTTGATACGTAGTGTGGGTTATTGCTGAAACGGCTCCTGCTACTAGGGTTTTCCTAGGGTCTACTCGTATACCCCACAGGTTGGTTAAGTGTTATTTATTCAAGTTATCTTAACCCCACCCCCCATCATGTTACCTTGGGTTAAGTGTTCTCTCTGGTGTTACTTAACCCTACCGCATGTCTTGTTATATCGGTTAAGCATTGCCTTCGAGTGTTTACTTAACCTTATCACACACCATGTCATATTGGTTAAGCATCGCCAACCCATTTAACTTAACCCTCCCATTCGTCAAATTGCATTGGTTAAGTATTTCAAGTAATTCATGGCTTAACCCGCCCACGTATCATGTCAAGTTGGTTAAGTGTTGTCTAGTGATTCATAACTTAACCCCGCTATCTTAGCATATCAAATTTGTTAAGTGTTTTCAAGCAGTTCATGACTTAACCCGCCCACGCATCATGCTAAGTTGGTTAAGTATTATCTATATGTTCAAGTTGACTTAACCCTGCCACGTCTCATGTTATATTGGTTAAGTGTCATTAGTCTATTCATATTACTTAACCCACCCATTCATGTCATATCGGTTAAGTGCCATTAGTCTAGTCATATTACTTAACCCACCCATTCATGTCATATCGGTTAAGTGTCATTAGTCTAGTCATATTACTTAACCCACCCATTGGTCTGATTAACAGTTATGTTGGTTAAGCGTTCTTAATTTACTTAACCCTACCCACTGGTCTAATTAACATGTTATGATGGTTAAGCCCACACTTATATGTTTTACGTGTTCTTAACTCATACCGGTTAGGTCCATATTTACATGTCAAATTTCCATGCCATCCCACCTAACCCTCTAACCATACCCACGTCTTATTATGGTTACTACTTCCTTAATTCATTCATTATGACGCATGAATCATGACCTCTCACATTAGACCGTGCACTTTGTGGCCACTGGATTTGCCAGGCGGTTCTAGACAGATTTACACCACAAACTGAGTCTAACCTCGTGTTATAAACTGTTACGCCTACAATTCGACCTTCGACATCTCACATTAGACTAACACTTTGTGGCTACTGGATTTGCCGGGCGGTTCCAGGCTGATTTACACCACAAACCGAGTCTAACCTCGTGTCAAAGGTTCATTAATGGTCGTATTCCCCCCAAAACCCCAATATCAGTTCATGTGTTTAACATTTAAAAATGTTCATGTTTCAACCACGTTCATATTTCCAATTATATGTCAATTATCAAGTTCATAATTCACCTTTTTGCCCTAAAACGCATTCCCAAATTATTATCATAATTCACTATAAGGTTATGCCAAGTTATAGCCTTTTATTTATAGTACATGCCAACTACCCAAACCCAACTTAGGCGCGTTCATATTATGAAAGTGTCGATAGACGACTTTAGGCAGGATCAGTAATATGGATATGCTGAATATATGATATATACTAAGAAAGATCTCATAGTAGCAATATCACAGATAAGTAAATGCAGTAATAGAAAAATCACACCAGGGATTTTTATACTGGTTCGGAGCACCGTCCTACGTCCAGTCCCAGATCTCCTATCTAGAATTTCACTAAACACTATTCTCACTTAACCCTGAGGAAAAATGGTTCACAACACCCGAGCAGCCGAACGGGATATCACGCCTCTATCAACACGAGGACTTCACAACTCGCCTCTTACAACACCGAGGACTTCAAACAAGATATAAACTTGTAGTTTGACAATGTGTGTTCTTAATAACACGAATTTGTCAATTCTTGTACAACCTTCCTATAATCTTATCCTCAAATATGATTTTGATATTATGAAGATTTGGAAGATGATATCGTTGTTTGAATCTAAAGAATAATATATAGATTCAAGGATTCAAATAACAATATATGAGAATAGTGAGCTTTTGAATGCTTTTAAAGAGTAAGAATGAAATCAGCACTTAGATAGCAAGAATAGAAAGAATTGTTGTTCTTAAAATGATGATTTCATGTTGCTTTTATAGAGGATGGAGAGATGTAATCATTGGTGAAGAGAAGCAATGAATAGAGATGATTTTTGGTGAAAAGAAAGGATCATAACCATTGATGATATAGGATGTCTATTCGAAAAGATGGCTTCAGTTCGTAGACCAGTGGACTGGTAAAAAATGACCAGTAGACTGGTATTTGAATATATATACGTTACATACATGTGTGCACATTCATTGTGCATTCTACCCAGAAACGGTCGACCGTCCAGAATGAAACCGGTCGACCGGTTTCAGGAAGTATGCACAATGAATGTGCATACATATATTCACATATATATTCAAAAAACATTGAGGTATATGATTATTTGAGGATAGATTTTAACAAATATAACTCAACTAAACACTAAATAATCAACTTCTAACATTGAATACCATCGAATCTCTTCTTTTTGTCGATCTTGAATTTCTCCTTGTCATTGATCAAAACATCTTGAATTCCTTGACTCAACATATTAAACCTCTACCAAGTCATAAATTATTATATATGTTTCAACTCCAAATTTTACATAATTAACATATGCCCAAGATCTAGATTTCATGTCAGTTTTACATATGCCCAATTCATACCAAATTTACATATGTTCAATTCATGCCATTTTACATGTATGCCAATTTTTTTTGCCAATTTACGCATATACCAAGTTTCATGCCGTTTTACATATGTCAAGATTCATGATTTACATGTTTACAAAGCTATGCTTAATTTACATAGATCAAGTTTTATACCCAAAATTACATGTATACCACGTTTACACCAATTTACCCATAACAAGTTCTAGCCAAATTACATATATCAAGATCCATATCAAATTACATATGCCAATCCCCATTGTTGCAATTACCATTTTAATGACAATACCCAAATATCCAATTTCATGTTAATGGTAGTAATACTCAAGTATCCAATTTTTATGTTATGCCATCAATTCCACCAAACACATATATTCCACTAGGCAATATTCCAATATTTCCCCTAAATACCATCGCACGTATATCGCAGTTTAGGCCTAGGTCCGAAATTGACCTAGGTTCATAAAAAGAAAATAAATAGGGGAAGGTAGAAGTTGCTATAAAAATAAGATCAGAGAAAAAACGACATAAAAACATCATCTCAAGCATAAAGAATAGATCTTGATAATAATATCAACATGAACCAAGAAAATTGATTCACAACAAGCTGAATAGACCATAAACTTGTTGGATCTAGAATAACCCTAGAGGGGGGGTGAATAGGGTTTTTCACAGTTTTTAACTGAAATAAAAACTTAACGAGATATATAATAATAATCTGATCACAGAAAATAGCAGAAACTGAAATGCAGAAAATAAATCACACACAGATATACCCAGCTTCGGCAAAACCCTGCCTACTGCTGCATTTCTAAGGTTTCTACTAGGTGATAGAACAGTTCCCGCATACAAGACCATGTACACTCGCAAACCCCTGCTCCTATTCTAACCCTACGCTCAAAACCGTAGACTGGCCAATATCCCCTTGACCAGATTTCCCTTGATTACAACCCGTAACCAATATCCTAGATTTTACAGAATTCTAGAACTGTCAGTTAACTCCTAACTGAAACTCCCCTAGAGTTTTACAGACTCTATCAACTGTTCAGAATTGTTTACAAAAGAATTTAAGAACAAAACAAAACAAAATGAAAATCAAAACAAAAGAACCCCTTAGGTGTTAAATTAAAAGGGGTCATCCCCTTATCCATTTAAGACATGGCCGACCCATTATTCATTTTCCTTTCACCCGATCTCTTTGCTTTGTAAAAAAAATGGCGGCGGCTTAGGGTTTCTTGGATCCTTCCCCAAATCGGTCGATTGCTTGAAAGATTTTGATTCTCTGATGCTTCACTTAGTTGACGCTGGTCGATTTGATGCTCCTCTCCGATTTGGGCTTTCTCTCGATCGAAAACTGTGAGTATGAATGAATTCAACCTTGTCTGCTCTTTGGATTTTTGCTGTTGGTTTTCGATTTTCTCTTTAGTTCTTTTAATTGAATTTGTGGGATTTCAATGGGTCATAGCCTGTGATGAAAATGGTGTCAGTATATAGGGCAATTCGAAACCCTATACTCTCTGATTTCAGTAAATTGACTTGGCTCTGATTGCGTGTGTATTCCTCTTTTGACTCCTCATCTTGAAATTGACTCATGAATTTATGGTGAAAACTTGTTGACCTTGGTTGTGAATTTGTTCCTGAATTGCGTTTTCCTCTTTTGGATTTTGCTTGATTATGTTGATGAATCTGGTCTTCAATTTTTGCTGTCCATAGAATGTATTTTTCCCAAGAATAATTTGGTCCGATTTGCACAGTTTCCTTGCTTGAATCTCTGCCAATATATGATACGTGATTTGCATTGTAGTTGCCAAAAATTACTGTTGCCAGAAATGTTTTAAAAAAAACAATGGAAACAGAAATGAATAAAATTGTGGTCCCTTTTGATCCTTGTGTGATATCTGAATAATATGAAAACCAGTTGTGATTGTGAAATTTGTTCTTGCCAAGTATGCTACTATATTTCTGAAAAAAAATTTGCTCCTCTGAATTTTTCCCTTGCGTGATTTTGGGCTTTGAATCCAGACGTGTCATTGCCTCTTTGAATGAATCTGGAAATTTGATTATGGCCTTTTGAATGAAATCCTATTAAAAAAAAACTGTTGCCAGAAGAAAAATAAAAAAACTTTTCCCCTTTGCTCGACTTTAATGATTTTTCTGATTGAAAAATATTGCCTTGATTTCCTTGATGAATTCGGATGTGATTTTGTTCTTGAATGAACTTTGGAAGAAATTTAATATGGTTTCCTCTTTTTGTTTTCCTCTGCTTTGAATACTTGCTGTAAATTTGTTGCCTTGACTGTCTCAATGAACATAGATGATATTCTGGACTGATTGTGGCCTTTTGTTGTCTGATTGAGATGTTGCCGTACTTGAATTGATTTAAATCTGCCCATCTTGAAAAAATGATTTCAGAAAAAAAAATTGTTATTGTTAAAATTACTTTCCCAAAATCTGGAAAGCTTTAAAGACTTGCCAAACATAGATTTCATGTTTATAATACACTGCCATTGAATCATTTACTTGCTGCGTGACATTCTGATTGATTTCCAATATGATTTGTTGATGTTAGTAAATCTGGAAATGTTAATTCCCTGCCCCTTGATTGGATATGCCACATATGTGCTGCCCATTAAAAATAAATTTTACAAAATGAAATCTTTCCCAAAAATGCTGCATGAATCTCTTCCCAATAACATGACACTGATTGGTATAAATTTGGAGATAATTTGTTATTTTGAAAAAAACTGATTTCTTGCACTTTCCTGCTTACTTGCAATACTTCCCATATATGAACATGAAATCTTTTCCATGCATATTTGAGTCCATAGACACTTGTTGTGGATTTCTGGAAAGTATTTTGAAACCTGTTTTGCACTTTGAATGTTTTGCTTGACCTTGTTTCATGAATACATGCTGTAGTAAACTGATTTTGTGCTCGACCCATTTGTGCTTGTTCATTTCTGACTTGCTCCATGTTTAAGCTGCACATGCCCACTGTCCACCTTCCTGAGGATTTGCTGAAACTTTGTGCTCGATCCATTTTGCTGAGCTTGTTCATACATGATCATTCTGAAGTGAAATACATGTGTGCATTTTGAATTGATGTTGCCTCGACCACTTTTGTTTGTTTATGACACATGTATATGCTTGCTTGCTGGCTTGGCTTTGACTTGTATACTTGCATGCTCAAGTTTGTACTGTGAATTGTGCTCGGCCATTTTTATTTGCACTTGTCATGCTATGCTGCTTCATTGACTTTCTTGTGCTTGTGCCATGAGCATGCTTTGACCTTTTGCTCGACCATTTTGGTTTGAGTTGACTTTTGCATACTGATTTTCATTTGAGCACTGAGTCGAGATGGTCTACGTGGCTACTCCTCAGTTGCTCACTGATTGGCGAGGCAGTGCACACGTGTATACACGTGTGTACATGCAGCCATCAGACGAGTTGTCCCTGTCCCTGCATTGAAATATATATGTTGTCTGCCTTGTGGTATTTACAGTGTATCACTGTGAATATCACAAGCTGTCTAGACACAGATTGATGGTTTTATAATTCAGATCAAGTCATGAAAAATGATGAGAAACACACCAGAAATCTGAGGCAAATAAAATTTTAAAAATAAAATTTAAATTTGCATGTATTCTGTTTTATTTCTATTGCAGTGTACTGTGTGTGTGTGTTTCATGTGTGACAGGTAAGCTGGGGTGACTGGACTGACTGTGATGACAGGACTGACAAGCTGAAGATAAGAAGACAGTGTGTGGTGTCAATGAATGTATGAGTCTGTATATACAAGTGAAAATGGATATATATGAAATGTAACTGTGTATATGTTGTGTGTATGTATGACTGAGTGACAATGAATGAACTGTACTGAGGAGCTGTGAGAGAATTGTACAGATATATGTAATAAACAAGTTTGATTGAAATAAAATATCATTTTATTGTTGTCAAACAAGCTTGTCTATTTTATTCTGTTTATATACAAGTACAAATATTCTGTGAATGTATAAATAGTGGAGTTACAAATAGTTGTACTGTTTGAATATTGAAATAAAATATTCTATTTAAATAAAATACTGTGTTAATATTTGAATTTCTGTACAGTCGTATTTTATTTAAATATAAATATTATATTCATTGCTGTGATGTATATATATAACAGTACAGTACCAAACACATTTATAATAGAAATATATTTGGTTGTTATCATCAAACAAAAATCATATAATTGTGTATACAACACCGTTATATACAACAATCTCCCCCTTTTGATGATGACAAACAAATAAAAGATTTTGAATATAATAAATGTGTTTGTTCGTGAATATTTGAACTCCCCCTATTTAAATGCTCCCCCTACAACAGAAACTCCCCCTATAACTGTGCATGAGTGAAATGTATGAATAAATTTTCAAAATTATAAATATTTATAATATATTCACTCATAAATCAAAATCTAATCCATTCTCCCCCTTTTGTTATCATCAAAAGGATACAGAATTTAAAATATAGATGAATAGTGACTAACAAATATTATATCAGCTTAAGAGGAAAAACGATCATCATAAATCTCAATCAGTTAAACAAAAATCATAATATTCTAAGAACAGGTGGCATATTTCACATTGTAGAAAATGACGGATATACGATGAATTTTATAAAAAATGGAGAGAGAAAAATATGAATATTTTCCAACTATTTTTAAAACAGATTTTAAGAAATTGAGGCACAAAACAGTGATGAATTTGGACTATAATTATAAATTCAACTTAAGTGACAAAATCAGATAGTCTCAAATCCCAGTAGCTATCAATCAACAAGTCATAATACTTCATAAGGTATTAACACATTTCACAGATAGAAGATGGATTGATAGGTTGGTTTTTATAAACACCAAGGAGAATTTCATATAAATCTTTATTTTATCCAAATTATTTTCTTTTCTTTTTCTTTTTAATTTAAGAGCACACTGATCACGCATAACCAGATCTTGGATTTTTAAATGAGATCAGTTGCAGCTTAAATATAAGTAATCTCGTAACCATGCATAACCAGAGCTTGGATTTTTAAATGAGGTTAGAGAAATACTTATTATATTATTATTTTTTTTGTTTCAAAAAGAAAAACTCCTCGATATATAAAATCAATATGGATGATAGAAAAGTGGTAGTTACAGAAATGGACTGTGAAATAAATTTCTAAATTAATTATATTATGAAATATGACCAACTGTACTGGGATCATTGAAAATTCTCAATTTCACTAATTCTGAATAATAAACCAATCACATTTCCATCACAAATATTTTCACTGTCTATTCAAGATGATTTTTAAAAAAAAATATTAAACTCTCCACATTTAAAAAATTATCATGGATGGCAGATTGATGATAGATAATGAGGATGGTCGTGAAATTAACTGCCAATTCACAGATATTATAATAAATATTTAACCATCATGAAAATCTAAATAAAATTCTCCTCTTGTTGTGAAATATACTGCAGTCACAATTCATCACAATTTCTAAATCTGGTTATAATTTTGATGAATTATGAATACAGTTTAATTTGGATATTGATTTCAATTTCTGAAAGAATAATCAATAAATAATTTTTAAAATTGAAAATCAATTACAAGAGTAATATGCTGATCTATACATGACAGGAGGAAAAAAAATATATATATACAGCAAAAAAAATATGCAGCACTTTTAAACTGATACCACATGGTGTCTCTACAAAGTGAAAAATCAGAACAGATGGATGAGACAAATATAAGGCGCTTCTGATACCAAATGTTCTCGCTTTCTCGAGGATTTTAATGACACCTCGGTGGCAATCAATGGTACCTCAGTCAACAGAAAAGACTTAATTAAAAAGCAAGCAATTCAAGCACACAAACTTCATTTATCAGAGTACGATAAATCTTTGATACCAAATCAAGCAGTCCTCAAAAATATATTTACAAATCAATTTCTTATAATCAGAGCAGCATGATTCCAAAACAAACATTTTTCAAAAACAGTATCAGAGCAGCACAGAGAAAACAGTATCACAACAGACTTGACAAGATGTTGGTCACATAAGGTGGTTCATGATCCAAGATTAAAAATACAGTTTATTTGAAATCATTTGAGGAATATGAAAAACTCTAGATTTAATGAATCAATCACACCAGGTTATATTTCAGATTCAAGATATGTCTGAGATTCAATAAATAAATAGTTTCAAATGATTTTAAACAAACATATATTCAAATCAAATAATTATAAAATAACAATGATATTTATGACCATATTTTCAAAGGAATTTTCAAAATTGTCTCAGCCAAGTCCCAAAGAGACTTCAGATCATTTACATCAAGTATGAGATATATTCATGATCAAATGAAATTAAGTTAATTTATTTGAAATCACTTGAATCAATAACAAGATTGATAATTTCAAATATAAGAGGTGTGTGATATTCAAAATATTAAGAATTTCAGATGATTTCAAACAAACAGATTCCAAGATGTATCATTGATTCAAGCCAATCTGAAAAACAATGAAATTATCACAACTGATAAATAACAGAGTGCTGTAATGAGTATAATATTTTGAGCTTTTCTAAAATGAATTAGAATAAACTCAGAACAGCAAAGGTGTGTGAAATTTCATTAAATATTCAGATCTTCAACAAAAAAAAAAATTAGAATTCAAAATAACAGTGTTCAAGGTATACTATGAATACTTTAGTACTGTCAAGAATTCAGAAAAGAAATAAAACTTCAAAACAATTGCAGATATTTACAAACTTAAATTCAAGTTCTGGAAATAAATATAAACATGTGAGTTTTACCCAAATAGAGTAAATTTCCAAACAAATATGAATACTGCAACTGGAAGTTTCAGAAGCACAGAAAAGAAAAACAACGAGATATGGCAGTGACAAATCAAATAAAAACAGACAGAAGAAAATAACATAGAAAGGGGTAGAAGAAGGAGAAATAAACAAAAATTTTTTTACAAAGATGAGGTTAGAAATCATACCTGATTCACAGAAGACGTTGTGGATCTCTAACTCATCAAGCTTTGGCTAAGGAACTCTGAATGATACAGACAAGTGGAACAACTTGAATATCAATCTTCTTTGTATAGCAGTTCCTCAGCCACTTCAGGTATCTAACAGTTTAGAGAATCGAGTGGTCTAACAAAAATTGTAAAACCACTCACAATTGAATTCATACGTTTTGGTACCCAGACCTGTTTATATAACAATCCATCTGAATTTACCTTTGTACCCTTCGGAACCCAAATCTGTTTGAATTTAACGAGGTTTGTTTTATCTCCTTTTGGGATCCAGGATTGTTTAGATGAATTATTACAAAACAAATTCAAATTTTGTTTTTGAAAAATCCTTTGGAATTAACAAAGTTCAAATTAGCAAGATGATTCTTTTCAAAAAAAGTTAAAGGATTTTTAAAATCGTTTGAGCTTCTCCTTTCAGAAAACTCAGATTTCCCAAAACCAAGTCCACTTCTATTTCCCAATGAAAATTGATTTTTCAACAACATATTTAAAGATTTCTCACCATTTGAAAATTTTGCCAGGGTTGTTTCAAGTTGTTGAATTTTAGTTTTAAGATCACCATTTTCTTTCAATAAATCTGAACAATCATTTTCAGTGATCTTACATCTTTCAAAATTAGATTTCAAAACCAAATTTTCATTTTTAAGCAGATTAATTTTGATTTGGGACTCAGCAATCTCAGACTCAAAAAGTTTTTGTTTTTCAAACCCAAATTTCTTGGATTTTTCAATTTCGTTTTCCAGTTCTTTCAAAATCAGATCTGTTTTCAACAAACTATCATTTTCAGCGTTTTCATGTTTGGAATTTTTGATAGCCTTGAAATTTATAAATTCCTTTTGTAAACAATTGTTTGCATCTTTCAGCTCAATCTCGTTATCTTTTAAAATTAAAATTTCTTCTTCAAGCCTTCGAATATTATTATTGAAATGAACGAGATCAGTTTTTAATTTCAAACAATTTTCACAATTAGAATTTTCAAATTTCACGACATTTGACAATTTCGATTCCAAACAATTTATCTTGTTGGTCAACTCAGAATTTATGGATTTCAGAGATTTATTTTTCGATTGGAGTTTGTCAACAGATTTGGTTAAATCAACACAAAAATAAACCAGATCTTCATATGAAAAATTTCTTATCTCATCATCTGTTGAGTCTTCATCAGCTGATTCATCTGTTGAACAAGGATCTGAATCTGAGTTGACAGTTGAGGGTTTTGAGAAGTTGCTGTTGTTTCCATATCTTGTAGTTAGAGCTGTCCAAATTTCCTGCGCAGTTAAACAATGAGAAATCAGACTGTATTGATTATCATCAAGGTGAGAATACAGAATATGTGTAGCACGAGAATTAGAAGCTTTATCTACCATGTCAAAACCATTGATAACAACATCCCAACATTTAATATCAACAGATTTTAAATAAAATTCCATTTTGGATTTCCAATTTAAAAAATCTGTTCCAGTAAAAATAGTTGGAGATGAGCTGGACTGACTCTCTATCGACTGACAACTAGGATTCACCATTTCTCTAGAGTTAAAGAATACCTGCTCTGATACCAATTGTTGGATCTAGAATAACCCTAGAGGGGGGGTGAATAGGGTTTTTCACAGTTTTTAACTGAAATAAAAACTTAACGAGATATATAATAATAATCTGATCACAGAAAATAGCAGAAACTGAAATGCAGAAAATAAATCACACACAGATATACCCAGCTTCGACAAAACCCTGCCTATTGCTGCATTTCTAAGGTTTCTACTAGGTGATAGAACAGTTCCCGCATACAAGACCATGTACACTCGCAAACCCCTGCTCCTATTCTAACCCTACGCTCAAAACCGTAGACTGGCCAATATCCCCTTGACCAGATTTCCCTTGATTACAACCCGTAACCAATATCCTAGATTTTACAGAATTCTAGAACTGTCAGTTAACTCCTAACTGAAACTCCCCTAGAGTTTTACAGACTCTATCAACTGTTCAGAATTGTTTACAAAAGAATTTAAGAACAAAACAAAACAAAATGAAAATCAAAACAAAAGAACCCCTTAGGTGTTAAATTAAAAGGGGTCATCCCCTTATCCATTTAAGACATGGCCGGCCCATTATTCATTTTCCTTTCACCCGATCTCTTTGCTTTGTAAAAAAAATGGCGGCGGCTTAGGGTTTCTTGGATCCTTCCCCAAATCGGTCGATTGCTTGAAAGATTTTGATTCTCTGATGCTTCACTTAGTTGACGCTGGTCGATTTGATGCTCCTCTCCGATTTGGGCTTTCTCTCGATCGAAAACTGTGAGTATGAATGAATTCAACCTTGTCTGCTCTTTGGATTTTTGCTGTTGGTTTTCGATTTTCTCTTTAGTTCTTTTAATTGAATTTGTGGGATTTCAATGGGTCATAGCCTGTGATGAAAATGGTGTCAGTATATAGGGCAATTCGAAACCCTATACTCTCTGATTTCAGTAAATTGACTTGGCTCTGATTGCGTGTGTATTCCTCTTTTGACTCCTCGGCTTGAAATTGACTCATGAATTTATGGTGAAAACTTGATGACCTTGGTTGTGAATTTGTTCCTGAATTGCGTTTTCCTCTTTTGGATTTTGCTTGATTATGTTGATGAATCTGGTCTTCAATTTTTGCTGTCCATAGAATGTATTTTTCCCAAGAATAATTTGGTCCGATTTGCACAGTTTCCTTGCTTGAATCTCTGCCAATATATGATACGTGATTTGCATTGTAGTTGCCAAAAATTACTGTTGCCAGAAATGTTTTTAAAAAAACAATGGAAACAGAAATGAATAAAATTGTGGTCCCTTTTGATCCTTGTGTGATATCTGAATAATATGAAAACCAGTTGTGATTGTGAAATTTGTTCTTGCCAAGTATGCTACTATATTTCTGAAAAAAAAATTGCTCCTCTGAATTTTTCCCTTGCGTGATTTTGGGCTTTGAATCCAGACGTGTCATTGCCTCTTTGAATGAATCTGGAAATTTGATTATGGCCTTTTGAATGAAATCCTATTAAAAAAAAACTGTTGCCAGAAGAAAAATAAAAAAACTTTCCCCCTTTGCTCGACTTTAATGATTTTTCTGATTGAAAAATATTGCCTTGATTTCCTTGATGAATTCGGATGTGATTTTGTTCTTGAATGAACTTTGGAAGAAATTTAATATGGTTTCCTCTTTTTGTTTTCCTCTGCTTTGAATACTTGCTGTAAATTTGTTGCCTTGACTGTCTCAATGAACATAGATGATATTCTGGACTGATTGTGGCCTTTTGTTGTCTGATTGAGATGTTGCCGTACTTGAATTGATTTAAATCTGCCCATCTTGAAAAAATGATTTCAGAAAAAAAAATTGTTATTGTTAAAATTACTTTCCCAAAATCTGGAAAGCTTTAAAGACTTGCCAAACATAGATTTCATGTTTATAATACACTGCCATTGAATCATTTACTTGCTGCGTGACATTCTGATTGATTTCCAATATGATTTGTTGATGTTAGTAAATCTGGAAATGTTAATTCCCTGCCCCTTGATTGGATATGCCACATATGTGCTGCCCATTAAAAATAAATTTTACAAAATGAAATCTTTCCCAAAAATGCTGCATGAATCTCTTCCCAATAACATGACACTGATTGGTATAAATTTGGAGATAATTTGTTATTTTGAAAAAAACTGATTTCTTGCACTTTCCTGCTTACTTGCAATACTTCCCATATATGAACATGAAATCTTTTCCATGCATATTTGAGTCCATAGACACTTGTTGTGGATTTCTGGAAAGTATTTTGAAACCTGTTTTGCACTTTGAATGTTTTGCTTGACCTTGTTTCATGAATACATGCTGTAGTAAACTGATTTTGTGCTCGACCCATTTATGCTTGTTCATTTCTGACTTGCTCCATGTTTAAGCTGCACATGCCCACTGTCCACCTTCCTGAGGATTTGCTGAAACTTTGTGCTCGATCCATTTTGCTGAGCTTGTTCATACATGATCATTCTGAAGTGAAATACATGTGTGCATTTTGAATTGATGTTGCCTCGACCACTTTTGTTTGTTTATGACACATGTATATGCTTGCTTGCTGGCTTGGCTTTGACTTGTATACTTGCATGCTCAAGTTTGTACTGTGAATTGTGCTCGGCCATTTTTATTTGCACTTGTCATGCTATGCTGCTTCATTGACTTTCTTGTGCTTGTGCCATGAGCATGCTTTGACCTTTTGCTCGACCATTTTGGTTTGAGTTGACTTTTGCATACTGATTTTCATTTGAGCACTGAGTCGAGATGGTCTACGTGGCTACTCCTCAGTTGCTCACTGATTGGCGAGGCAGTGCACACGTGTATACACGTGTGTACATGCAGCCATCAGACGAGTTGTCCCTGTCCCTGCATTGAAATATATATGTTGTCTGCCTTGTGGTATTTACAGTGTATCACTGTGAATATCACAAGCTGTCTAGACACAGATTGATGGTTTTATAATTCAGATCAAGTCATGAAAAATGATGAGAAACACACCAGAAATCTGAGGCAAATAAAATTTTAAAAATAAAATTTAAATTTGCATGTATTCTGTTTTATTTCTATTGCAGTGTACTGTGTGTGTGTGTTTCATGTGTGACAGGTAAGCTGGGGTGACTGGACTGACTGCGATGACAGGACTGACAAGCTGAAGATAAGAAGACAGTGTGTGGTGTCAATGAATGTATGAGTCTGTATATACAAGTGAAAATGGATATATATGAAATGTAACTGTGTATATGTTGTGTGTATGTATGACTGAGTGACAATGAATGAACTGTACTGAGGAGCTGTGAGAGAATTGTACAGATATATGTAATAAACAAGTTTGATTGAAATAAAATATCATTTTATTGTTGTCAAACAAGCTTGTCTATTTTATTCTGTTTATATACAAGTACAAATATTCTGTGAATGTATAAATAGTGGAGTTACAAATAGTTGTACTGTTTGAATATTGAAATAAAATATTCTATTTAAATAAAATACTGTGTTAATATTTGAATTTCTGTACAGTCGTATTTTATTTAAATATAAATATTATATTCATTGCTGTGATGTATATATATAACAGTACAGTACCAAACACATTTATAATAGAAATATATTTGGTTGTTATCATCAAACAAAAATCATATAATTGTGTATACAACACCGTTATATACAACAAAACTTGTCATGAGAATAAAGATAGAAAAGTTCCCAAAATCAAGATCCAAGAAGAAACAAGAATAGACTTGAATCAAAAGTCCAATTTCACTTCATCACATGTCCATATTAAATTTAATTATTTTAATATGAAAATAACTAGAACTTACAGATCGTGGACAAGGAATTAAAAACATAATTTGTTGTAAAAATGTTGCGGCGTTGTTGATTTATTATCTTGAATCATTGTTGAAGCTTTGTTCTTTGAATTGATTTGAGTTTGAATGCTTGTACTTTGATTTGGAGACGGCGGCCATGGTTCAAGGGATATTTTAGCAGCATGATGGTGTAAGAATGATTTGTTTTGAATTAGGTTAGGTCTTAGGGTATATTTGTAGGTGTAGGAACTATTTAGGGCCTTTAGATCAACGCTAGAATCAATCCGGACCATCAAAACACATCTCAGGATTCAAAAATAGGTTCTGGGTCGAAACAGGCCAACCAGGTCGACCTGTAAGGAGGGAGGTCTACCATATGGTCGACCTGTAAGGGGTAGGTCGACTTCCAGGTCGACCACGTGGTCGACCTGACCCCCAGGTCGACCTGCCTGGTTCTGTGCTGCCTGAAATTTGCAGAATCTTCTACAGGCCATAACTTCTTCATATGGACTCTGATTTTCGAAAGCTCGGACTATATTTCATGCAGAATTCCGAGATGAACGCAATGGCGCAACCCGCTTCCCATAATTCTTATTTTAAAAATTAATTATACCTTGATTTCTTGTTTTAATATGTTATTAAAATTTGGGTTGTTACAGCACACGTCCCGCAGCAAAGCCCAACTCATGAAGTTCCCTCCTTGGTTCCAATCTGGATCCTGAGGTACAACTCCTCATTTGGACTTCCTTTGCATCTCGGGTTTAGGTCTACTTGGTGTTCGATCCTCCGGTTCGGTTCGGCTCGGTTCGGTTCGCCCCTTCCTGCTTGGTTCGGTTCGAATGCTCCTTTCTAGTTCAATTCGGGTGCTCGAATGCTCTTATTTGGTTCGGGTCAGAGTCCCCTATTTGGTTCGGATCGGATGCCCCTATCTGGCTCGGATTGGATGCCCCTATCCGGATCGGATCGGATTCCCCTATCTGGGTCGGATCGGATGTCCCTACCCAGATGCTCCTACCCGGATGCTCCTATCCGAATGCTCCTATCTGAATGCTCCTATCCGGATGCTCATATCTGAATGCTCCTATCTGGTTTGCTGCAAGTTTTTCCAGCAAGCTATTTTCGCCAAACGATGGCGTTTTCAACCATTCTAACTTTTTTGTGCAATCAAAAAACATACCATACAGTCATAGCAACATGTATAATCATCCACAAACACTAAAACAACAACATGACATGTTTATATGGATCAAACATACCAAAAGACCCATGTTTTCCCCTTAATCATGTTTAACAACAACTAATGATAGGATTGGCAAAACTTAACCAATTAACCCAAATTTCTATCAGAGCCCTAGAATCTCACTTTAGAATTTTACAAATTTTTCCAAATTTTTCTGAGCTATAATTTCTGACCTAATGTGAACTAGTTGATCTGAACTCTGTATGTCTGAACTTGTAAACAAGTTAACCTGAAATCTGTTAGTCTGGGGACACAAGGTTAGGAGGGAAATTACTTGTGTCATCTGTTGTTTGGGACACATATTAGTCAGTAACCCTTTCTGGTATCAAAAACTATGACCCAACAGTAGGTAGGGTCCGGCACGCTTACTGAACTAATTATAAGCGGTTCATTCTGATAATGGCGAGGGGTATTGATGGTGCGTTCCAACCGGGTCATGTGCGTGCATGGATCCTGGTCTGCCTCTGAGGATGTAAGACGTCGTGACATCTGTAAATAGGTCTGTGTCATTCAAAGGTTGCCACTTTAGGGAGTGATACACCCTTCTGTGGGGCTGGCACATGGTATTTATGTATTAAGGAGCCGATCGCAGGGGATAGGACTTAAGGTACACTTAACTCTGTCTGTTTCTGTGAGGTACCGTCTGTTTTCTGTTGGTTGGTAACACCTGACTGTTTCTGCGTGGTACCATCTATTGGGGTGGTAAAGGCCCATTTACTAGTGTACACCTAATTCTACATTCTATTTCCGTAGGGATTAATCTGTTTCTGTTTTTGTACCTTCTGTTCGGGTGGTAAAGACCCATTATTAGCATTCTGTTTCTGTACTTTCTGTTGGGGTGGTAAAGGCCCATTACTAGCATTCTCTTCTGTGGAAATTATTCTGTTCCCGTTTCTGTTTCAGTTTAGACATTGGGGTGACACCTAATCCTGTTATACTAGTATTATTGCAGTGAAGTGAAAAGTAATAGCTTATATCATCCTGTTTCTTCTGTTTAGTTTAAGTATATCTGTTACTCTTGTTGCTGTCATCTCTTATCCAGCTTTATTTTCATGTTATGATTATTATTATCTGTTCATATGCTGAAAGTCACTGGACTTGCCAGACTTTTATGTCTGACCCTTGTTGTTTTGCCTCTTTTCTTCCGTTCCCCCTAACCCCCCCCCAAGGATTCCGAGGAGGGAATACTCTAGCTTGATCCGGATTCCTTCTGCTTGAAGTGCTTGAAGTGCTTAAAGTATGGCTTGGCTCTTTATAGCTTCTGTTCTGTGGGGATTATGATTTTAAAGTTTTGTACTCTGATGGTTTTGAACAAGGCTGATATATATGTACTTGAGTTTTGGTAAAGTTGTAACCAAACTGATTTCTGTTTTTTTTCTGCTGCAATAAAGTTATAAAGTTTTTCAAGTACTATTTTATATCTGTCTTGTAACATTTTGTTCTGTCTACTAAAACGCTCCATCAAAGTTAAGGCATTCCCTTTGTGGGTGACCTTAACGGAGGTGGGGTGTTACATTCTACCTATCTTGGGCAGCCTTCATTCACTGTTGGATAACCTTAATCTTGTCTGAAGTTTCTCTTATCACATCGGGTCGAAGCACAAACTTCTCACCAGTTTGTACACAACATGACGGTGAGTTGCACGGTCTTCTGTACAAAGCTTCAAATGGAGCCATACCAATACTGGATTGATAACTATTATTATATGCAAACTCTACTAGATGCAAATGGTCATCCCATGATCCACCAAAATCCAATACACAGGCTCTCAAGAGGTCTTCTAATATATGATTCACCCTCTCTGTTTGACCACCGGTTTGAGGATGATACGTGGTACTGAGATGTAGTTCTGATCCTAACGCCTCTTGTAAGCTCTTCCAAAATCCATTAGTGAACAACGCATCTCGGTCACTCACAATGCCTTTGGGTATTCCATGAAATCTCACTACCCACTTTATATACAGTTCCGCTAAGTTAGTTGCCGTCCCGTTTGAATTGACGGGTATAAACCTTGCACTCTTAGTCAATCGGTCCATAATCACCCAAATGCTATCATGTCCCGATCCAGTCCTTGGTAACCCATCAATGAAATCCATTGACACTTGTACCCATTTCCATTCTGGAATTTCTAATGGTTGTAGCAAACCACTAGGCTTCTTTTGCTCAGCTTTAACTAACTGGCAGTTCATGCATTTGGACATAAACTTCCCAATGTCTCTTTTCATCCCTTCCCAGTAGTAGGCCTGCTTCATGTCTCGGTACATCTTATTACCACCGGGGTGTATAGTCAGTTTTGAGTGATGACATTCTCTAAGCACTTCATCTCTCAATCCATTGACATTGGGTACAACTAATCTTCCATTCTTTCTAAGCCATCCATCTCGATCAAGCCCATACTTGTTCATCTCTACGTCAATAACCATCTTTAACTTTGAGATGATTTCCAATAGGTTAGGATCGTTCCTCTGACTGGAACCAATCTGCTCCATCAAAGTGGGTCTGATCGTCAAACTTGCTAACATTTCTGGATCCAATTCGCACTTTGGTCTGAAATCATACCCAGCGATGTACTCCAGTTGCTTCCATTCTAGAAACATAGCCCCTAAACTGGCATGTCTTCTACTCAATGCATCAGCCACCACATTGCCCTTTCCTAGTGTATATGCGATGTCGAAATCTTACGAAGCTAAGAATTCTAACCACCTTTGCTGCCGGAGATTTAGATCCTTCTGAGAGAAGAGTTACTTCAACGATTTATGATCAGTAAACAACTCGAATATTTCTTCCAAGAGATAATGTCTCCACATCTTCAATGCAAACACGATCGCTTCCAATTCCAAATCATGGGGAGGGTATCTTTTCTCATGCGGTTTTAGTTGCCGGCTTGCATAAGCTACAACCCTACCTCCTTGCATCAATACAACACCTAGCCCTGTGCCACATGCATCCGTATATACTGTCATCTCTTCATTCCCCTTAGGAATGACTAATACTGGTGCACATGTCAACTTTTCCTTTAGGCTCTTGAATGCATTCTCGCACTTTTCGTCCCAGACGAAAGCTTGATTCTTCTTGGTCAACTGAGTCAACTGAGTCAACGATGTTGCTATCTTGGAGAAGTCTTGGATAAACTTATGATAATATCCGGCTAATCCCAAGAAACTTCTTATGTCCGTTGCATTCTTGGGCATAGACCAATCTTGTACTGTTGCTACCTTCGCAGGGTCCACGGCAATACCATTCTCTGAAACAACATGGCCCAAGAATCTCACTTCCCTCCTCCAGAAGTGACACTTAGAAAACTTTGCTTTCAATTGGTGTTTTCTCAACACCTCCATCACTATCCTCAAATGTTCCTTGTGTTCTTCCTCTGTCTTCGAGCAGACCAAAATATCATCCACGAACACAAGGACAAACTTATTCAACTGATCTCTGAATACTCTATTCATAAGATCCACAAAATATGCTGGGGCATTGGTCAGCCCGAATGGCATGACCAACCACTCATAAAATCCAGACGGCGTCCGAAATGCCTTTTAGCTATACTCTCAGCTTCCATTCAAAGCCGATGAAAACCTGTCGCGAGATCCAACTGAGACAAAACTCTCGCGCCACTCAACTGATCAAACAAATCATCTATCCGCGGTAGAGGATACTTATTCTTCCTCGTCACTTTATTCAACTCGCGGTAGTCTACACACAAACGAAGGGATCCATCCACCTTGGTAGCAAACACAACTGGTGCTTCCCATTCAGAAACACTCCTTTTGATAAATCCCTTCTTCAAAAGATTGCTGACTTGCCCCCCCCGAGCTCTTGCTGCTCCCTTGGTGCCATACACCGAAGTGGCATTACTATAGATCTGGCATCTTTCACTAAATCAATACGGAACTTAATCTCTCGGTGTGGTGGAAGCCTGGTCACTTCCTCGAAGACATCCGGATACTGGCCAACCACGGGCAAACCTGACAACTCACCATGCGGGATGTCAAGGGAATTTAGAAAACTAGCCATTACCCCATCACTAGCTAGACCACCAAACACTACCCTCTGTCCATCATCCGCTCTAGCTGTCACCAAAAAGCCCTCACAGTCTACCACCACCCCGTATCTTTGGAGCCAATCGACACCCAAAATAATGCCAAACCCAGTAAAGCCCAAAACAAAACAATCACAACCAAACATGCATCCATGACTCGATAAGACCACATTACGACAAATCATGCTAAGGTTAGTTGAACCACCAATCAGGTTCGTCATTACTAAAGGCCTATCGACAATCTCGGGCTCCAATCCCCACCTATCTACCAGGTCACTAGATATGAAAGAACTGGAAGCCCCGGTATCAAACAAAACTCTAACAGGAACATCATAAACAGAAAGCATACCTTGAATAACGACATTCTTTCCCTTCTCCGCTGCAGTTGGGGCATTCGACGAAGAAGGAATAGCATTAAGGGCATATGCTTTCACCATCTGCTTTTCTTTAGGGGGTTGCAGACACTTGTCCTTGTGATGTCCCACTTGGCCACAGTTGAAGCACTTCCTATTCGCTGGCTTGGGCCGAAACTCTTTGGCATAGTGGCCCTTCTTACCACAGCTGAAGCACTCAACATCTTGCTTATTCTTTTCTTCTGGCCATCCTTGGTCTGATTTTGCTTTCTCTTATTCTGAAAACCATTCTTGCTTTCACCGCTTGCTTGCAGCTTTGGCTCCTCTGGAGATGCGACCTCAGTCTTCGACTTAGGGTAAAGACTCTCTGACCTCAATGCTTTCCCCACAGTCGATTCAAACATCTCATCAATATAGTTAATAAGCCTTTCCCCCAAGTATCCATCCAAACCAGTTATGAACTTCTTGTTCTTCTTCTCGGCAGTATCAATAAGAGATAACCCATATTTCGACAAAGTGTCGAATTCGGAAATATACTCCGAGACAGCTCTGCCATTCTGCTTGAGTTCTAAGTGCTTTCTCTTATTCTGAGAACCATTCTTGCCTCTATCACTTGCTTGCAGCTTTGGCTCCTCTGCAGATGCGACCTCAGTCTTCGACTTAGGGTAAAGACTCTCTGACCTCAATGCTTTCCCCACAATCGATTCAAACATCTCATCGATATGGTTAATAAGCCTTTCCCCCAAGTATCCATCCAAACCAGTTATGAACTTCTCGTTCTTCTTCTCGGCAGTATCAATAAGAGATAACCCATATTTCGACAAAGTATCGAATTCGGCAATATACTCCGAGACAGCTCTACCATTTTGCTTGAGTTCTAAGAATTTCTTAAACAGCACTGACTTCTGAGTAGCTGGAATGAACTTATCGCTAAAGCGAACCTTAAACTGATCCCAAGTAATCTGATCCTCAGGAGTAGCTGCCTTTATAGCATTCCACTAATTCATTGCCTGTCCTTGCAGCTGACGGGATGCTAGCCTTCTCTTTATCGCATCCTCGATACCAAAATCTTCGAAGATACGCCCGCAGCTATCCAACCAATCCTGAACATCTGTAGCCGACTTCGTTCCATGGAACGGCTTCCCACCAAGACTTGTATAATCCTTGTTCAGCTTGGCGAAATCGGCCCTAGGCGCCTGCACTATTGGGCCACCTCCATTACCAGCATTGGGAGCTTCCCTCTGCACATCCCTAAGCATCTCTCTCATGAGGTCAGTAAACATCGCCCTTATGTCAGCAACATTCCCATTATTGGCTCCTCTACCAGCACCTCTTGCGTATCGGCTCATCGTTCAATCTGTAAAGAGAAAACGATTAACCATCTCCATAGTGGTGCCAGTGCAGTGCGACTTCATCCTTAACTATATTAATAGTATATATATATAGCTTTTGAAAACCAAAATAATCACAAATACGCGCTCTCATATACGTATACTATCTCTTCCTGATGACTTCCCTAGGTTAACTACACAACCTAGAGCTCTGATACCAAGTGTGACGGCCCGCCCCGCACCAGCCGACATTTCCTCCAAAAGTGCGCTGTACACATGCCCGACTAGCACGGAACGGTCGCCAAAGAAAGGAAAGAAGAGAATGAACTAATCAGAAACCATGTCGAATGTCTCACAGTGCATGGAACACAATATTATAAAAATGTAACTGACATAAAGCAGGTAAGACAATGCATAAGCTGATAACTAAAACCAACATCATCATCAGAGTAGCGGAAATCCAAATACATCTTATTACAACTTTCCAAATTACTGTCTCTAAACAAAAGAAAGAAAGGTACACCACTAATGCACAAAGTAGTGACCACAAAAACACAGGGAGAATGTCTATATATATCTATCATACGTGGAAGCCTCTTACTCGTCTCTGGTACAGCTACTCGTACATACCACCTAACCTGTCTCTAGTCTGCTTGAGAGAGCACCCATAGTAATAAGAAGAGACATAAAACTTTGGTTCAGACAAAAAGTCTGGTATGAGCGATAAGAAGCTAAACAGAACAATAACAGGTATACTAAACCATACCTGAACGTGGACCTGCAACCAAAGAGTTAGCACTACATACTGTACAATACTCTAAGGTGCCACTAACACATGATATAAAGAATACGGGGGTGGGGGTGTGTATGTCATAATGAAGGCAAACAATCAAACATAGCAAACATTCTCACATCTCTCACTCAGTGCGTAAAGCATATGATGTCCACCACTGTCAATCACTAGATCCATCGAAGTAGTGACAAAGTTCGACTTGTACAACTACTGCTACTACCAAACTTATCCCATGGAGTCATGGCCAAATCTTTACAAATGACCCCCACTTCATTGGTCTATAGCTCTTTAGTCGTACCTAGGCCCCTGTGGCCCTGAATCCGTTCACGTACCCCCTACACATAGTGATCTAAAGTTACAGACATCGACAACCCCTTAGCACACGTCCCGCAGTAAAGCCCAACTCATAAAGTTCCCTCCTTGGTTCCCATCTTAATCCTGAGGTACAGCTCCTCATTTGTACTTCCTTTGCATCTCGGGTTTAGGTCTACTTGGTGTTCGATCCTTCGGTTCGATTCGGTTCGGTTCGGTTCGCCCCTTCCTGCTTGGTTCAGTTCGAATGCTCCTTTCTAGTTCAGTTCGGGTACTCAGATCCTCTTTTTTGGTTTGGTTCGGAGTCCCCTATCCGGTTCGGACCGGATGCCCCTATCCGGTTCAGATCGTATGCACCTATCCGGTTCGGATCGGATGCCCCTACCCAGATGCTCCTATCCGGATGCTCCTATCCGCATGCTCCTATCCGGATGCTCCTATCTGAATGCTCCTATCCGGATGCTCCTATCCGAATGCTCCTATCTGAATGCTCCTATCCAGATGCTCCTATCCGAATGATCCTATCTAAATGCTCCTATCCAGATGCTCCTATCTGAATGCTCCAATCCGAATGCTCCTATCCGGATGCTCCTATCCGAATGCTCCAATCCGAATGCTCCTATCCGTTTTATGAAAGTTTTTCCAGCAAGCTATTTTCAACAAACGATGGCGTTTTCAACCGTTCTAACTTTTCTATGCAATCACAAAACATACCATACAGTCATAGCAACATGTATAATCATCCACAAACACTAAAACAACAATATGACATGTTTATATGGATCAAACATACCCAAAAACCCATGTTTCCCCTTAATCATGTTTAACAACAACTAATGATAGGATTAGCAAAACTTAACCAAATTAACCCAAATTTCTATTAGAGCCCTATAATCTCATTGTAGAATTTTACAATTTTTTCCAAATTTTTTTGAGCTATAATTTCGCTAATTATCGCTAATCACCCCTAATTAGCCTTTATTAGTGAAAAACAATGCAAATCACTCACCTTGGCCACAAATAAAATACCAAATCTGGAATGATTCCCTGTTTGGCGCTGTTCCCAATGTAACACAGTAGCTATAACCTTGCTTTGGTGCTTTCTATCCTTAATTTAATGTAGTATAAGCCAAAACTTGATTAAGAAGTGATTGGAGGTGTATTTAGATGTTAGAGACCATTGTTAGGTTGAAGAGAGGGTTTGTGGCGGCTGGAAAACTGAAATGAAATGAAAACCTAACTCATTTCAGCCTCCCCATAACCCTAATCCCAAAATGGGTTATGAGCCACTTACTAATCACCTCATTTGGCCCGGTTAAGCAGTTTTTCACCTTCTGAAACTTGTTTCAGCCATATCTCCAAAACGGTGAGTCCGTTTGGCTAATATGACCATTCCACGGAGTTGTAAACCATCATCTGGAGCCAATGGAAGGGGTTTCAGGTCAAAACTCCTTTCCAGTCAAAAGTTATGGCCAAAATAGTATTGGCTAGGGGCAAAACGATCATTTAAAAATTGGCAAAAATCGGGAACATGGGAAATGACCCCAATAGTCGTATCCCAAAGTTACATGATCATACGACTTCGTATGTGAAAGAAATAAATATTCTATGATCCTTCAATGCGTAGAATGCATGTCGTTACAAAATACTTTGTCAGACGTTCGTCTATATACGTTCGTTCTGGGACTGAACGAAGCCGAAGGCACAATTTCCATAAATAGAAAAAGCCCTTGCACTTACTTCGTCTTTGATTATCTTTATATAATCTGATTCACAACGCTACTGCCAATACGGAGTGGTTCACGGATAATAATCCAACCGCTCTCTCCATATTAACAACGTTAAAATGGTCAAAAACTTTAATAGTCGGTGATTTACCTGTCAAATGAAAAATGTCCTTGTACACACAACGATCTTATTTCCAAATGGAATTATCGATCAAATCATCAAACATATATATATATATATATATATATATATATTCGTATTTCCTTATTTTCTATGTTTAGAAAATATATGTTAAAAACACTGGAAATATTTTCCATATATCGCCTTCTTTTATTTTCTGTACTTAGAAAATATCTTCTATTTATAATTGGAAAATATTCCAATTACTTATCTCTTTTCCGACTCGTTTATTTCTATACTTAGGAAATATTTATTATTCTATTTCCAAAATTTACTTACTTGGGTTAAAACGAATGTTATGTAAAACATCGCTACAACAACCCAAAATACTGCATTCAACTAACTCTTATTCAAACATTCCTCTTCGAGACTAGATCTTGCTATTTATTGGTTAAAAATGAAATCAATCAAGTTGGGGGTATAACTACCTCTCAGACCTTGACTGAAAACATCCTTAACTTCAAAACGGACAAGACCACTTACCTCAAATAATAAATATTATAAAACCCATTATCTGTTTCTAAACTCGTATATGTTTCGCTTTCTAATTTCAACAAATCTAATTTATAGATTTTCTTTTTGTTTATAGTATTCTATTTTCAAGTTCATTTCCTTATCGATTTCTATATATATCGATACATTGATTTCTAACTATCAAAATTTCTTAAAAATATTCTAACTCCTTAAATTCCCGGAAAATTTCGCCATAACCTTCTTCGTACCGGTCGATAGTTCAAACCTCAACTCGCCTCTATAGGCCCTTTCCATTCAAAAAGAAATCAAAAAGCCAAGTGGCTTGCCGATTCGACGCATAAAACCTCATATGGAATTTAAACATGTACCTTTTTATCGGGAACTAAATCTATAAACTTAATACACTTCATATACTTCATTCCATACCTGTCTAACACGTATGTGTCCATTTCTAATTTAATTCAACTCAATCCGGTCATTTTTGACTCAACTCGCTAATTAATCTTTTTATTAGCTCCTTTGTCCATTGCACTTTATATTTGAACATATCATGTTCAATTATCATTTTTATCTTGCTTATGAATTAATTTAATCCCATTTCAACTCAAGTTCCATTCGATTTCGAATAAAAATTCTCGAATCTCCTTTACTTATTCAAAGTCCATTTTCATATCGAATTTCGATTAACTAATTTTTTTCAAATTAGTTAGTTTTATTCAATAACTAAAAATCTGATTTTTGTCCTAAAAATCATTTCACTTACTTCATTGGAGTTCATATTTATTCTATATCTCTAGTCCGGATTTTTTCTAATGGCTATTCAGATTTTATTTCTTTAAAATCCTTTTATTTATTTAAATAAACCGTTATGGCTTTATAATGGTTATGGCGCTGTTTTTCTGAAAATTTGTTTTTCACATAACTCAGAATCTATAAGACAAAATCCAGAATTTTCTCTTTCATTAGAAAACTATAATCAAATCGGTCCTGACGATTCTTGTTTCAAAGAATTCCGACTTCAATTGAGTTATGTATACTCAATTGAAGTTCGAAACTCCAATTTACGAACTGCAGCGCTGCGACGAGTTCATTTTAATTATATTTATATATATAAACGTTTAAACTTCGGCTATAATAAATTCAACTCCATTCTGATATATTTTTAATATATATCAAATCACTTTCCCAATTCAACATAATATTTTTGATTATCTATAATTGTCAATTTTTCCTAACTTGTAAATAAATTTATTTACTTCGATCTTCTATATTAAATTCCAATTCCTTTTACAAATTATAAATCCTTTGGATTTATTTTCTATTCTGTTTACAAATCCACATTCTAAAATATTTCATTGTTCCCATTTTGAAATGATTTCAACTTTCTATTTTCAAATTCTACTTTCAATTCTATTTGAATTCTCTATTTTCATTTTCTATATTCAAATTCTATTTGAATTTTCTATTTATAATAACTTATATATATAACACCCAATTTATTTCTATATTCAATTTAACTTCTATTTAAATAAATTTGAATTAATCAAATTCAAATCAATAATCCTTACGGATTTATTTTAGTTCAATTTATATTCTGAACATCAGAATAACTTCCCTTGTTTTATTTCTTAAAACGATTTCCCCATTTCTATTTTTAAATTCACATTTGAATTTAAATATTCGAATTATCCAATGATAATTTTTCCACTTTATCTATAAACACTGTTTATAATTTCATTTCAATTATCTGATTATCCAATGAAAATCAATCTATTTATTTATAAACACCATTTATAAATTCACTTCAATTTCTTGTATTATTTAATTTATAAACATCATTTATAAATTCAATACTTGTTTTATTTATTTTCACAACAAGTAAATATTTTTAGCCCATTCTAAATTCAAACTCTATTTTAGAAAATAGAATTTTCCTTTTTAAATCTCAAAATCTCTTTCACGATATTTTTATAAATCAACATTCAGACCCAGTTCTATTTCAAACAATCAAAACACCCCATTACAAATCACAGGATTTCTAACACATCATATATAATAATATATGTGAAACAACAACAATAATATTTTTGAAGAATCCAGTTGGATCCCTCCAACCTGTTTTCCTACATCCATAGACGTTAGTCAACAAAAATAATACTCATCCTGCTTCGAGGCAGGATATCGCGGTATAGAAGGTCATCCACTATCATAGCGTGGGGCGTATAGGGTCATCCGCTAATGATACTGCAGGCATCCACTAATGGTACTGTGGGAATCCAACCACCAATATACATATATATATATATAATAGCCACAAACACCAATCCTATATAATTAATATATATATAGAATAGCCACAACAATATTTCAACTCATCCAGTCAATCAACAAACAATTATTTTTAACTGATAGAATTAATTCTAAATAAAATTGAGTGAGATTTACTCCCCGAAATTTTGATTTCTTAATCGGTTCCAAATTTAATTTTGATTGACTCCAACACTTCCAAAATCAATCTCCATTTCGTAGCTTTTCAATTTATTTATCCTCGTAAAACAAGTAAAATTTTGATTATCGACTTATACTTAATTTAATTATCTACTAACTTATAAACCACTTCCATAGTAAATAATTAAATTTCAATTCAAGGATACCTTATTTCCTTTATGGAATTTTCGCAAATACCTCGCAAGCAACTCCATTTACTGCCTCAAAAACACAAACCGACCTTCCAGTAAATACCCAAAACGATGTATTTCTCTCCTTCATTATCACCTCCTGTTTTTCACGGAACCGATTGCCAAGATCCCCATCAACTTCAAAATTCACAGATACATCTACAGAGCACTCACAGTCCCCTTAGAACCCTACTGCCGAGCCCCCCTAAACAACGCTCCTCCAGTCATCGCAATTTCGAAACACCCTTGCCCTAGTTCGAACCTAGAACTCGACGTTGATTTATCATTGATGCCCAACCAAAGTCGCGACTTTCTACAACAACCCGGAAAATCTGAATCAACTTAAAATTTTTAATTTGGCTATTTTAGTGGATTTTTAATATTTAAAATAAATTATTTTAAATAATAACGACAAAAAGTCTATTTGAATCGATGTTTGAAAATAAATATATTTATTTTAACTATTAACAAGGCCAGAAATGGCGCGGCAGTTTCAAAATTCGAATTCAAACTTTGACTGACTGTACGAGGTGCAAAATAAAATGGATTTTAGTGAAACCAAAAATATTTAATTCTGTTTATGAATATCTTTCTAATGAATCTGAAAAATTGAAGTTTCATAGTGGGAATCAAAAGTGAGGGCCAAATAAATTTTCAGAAAGGTTGCTATGGAGTTTATATAGCCCTTGAAAATAGACATTTTGCAAATGACATCTGTTTTCGACGAAACCACTTTTGTTGGATCCGGGATGTCAAATTATTGCGAGGTTTCAAATTCCATAATTTTTGAAGTTAATATGTGAGCGTGGCAAGGGAAAATGTGTTTGGTTGATTTCAGTTAAAGTGGATCGACCAGAAAATGGCCATTTTTCAAACGGTCTCAGAATTCGATGAAACTAGTTTTGTTGGGACCGTATCATCAAAACTTAACTAGATTTATTTTTCTGGAATTTTTGGGATCAGTTTGTGGCCCCGACAAATTGAAATGTACGTTCAAATCAAATATTGAATGTTTTATATTTTAATTTAAAGGAAAACTGACTAAAACAGTCGAATGGGCCTACGAAACATATCCCATGGTGTTCGAAATGGGGGTATTTAGCTAGGGACGACAGTCGTTGGGTTTGGATTGGAGTTCGTGTTTGGAAGGGGGTATTTTCGGATTTTATAAAAATATAAATAAATAAAAACGAGCCAATCACGTTCATTCTCTCTCCCCTGCCTTCTTCCCCAATACTCATGTGATTGACGTCGATAAAAGCTCCCCCTTCTCTCCTCTTTTTCTTCAAATCCACGCACCACTACTCATAGCTCCAGTTGGGAAATTTGTAGAGCTCCTCTCTAGCTCCAAATCCATACCACCCGCGCCCCTTCTCGTCTCGTATTTCGTGAGAATCACCTCTTCAAAGATCCCGACTTCATTGCGCCACCCCGCCTTGGATCTGCCACCGAATGGAATGCCCCACCCCTCGTTTTGCGTGCCTCTCCTCCCTCTTTGGCATGGCACCACCTGATCGGCCTAACGCTGCGCGAATTTCGATAAAACCCGAAACCTAGTTTCGAATGTGTGCTGAAAGGTACGGTTTTAATTTATAAAACTGATTTCAACAGTTTAAAACTGTCACAAACTATGATTATCGAATAAAAATCATATCTTTTTGCTATATGGTCGAAATGCAGTGAAACAAGGGACACCGGGACCGTGAGGATGTCTTCTACAATCTAGAAGAGACCAGAAATTTTTATGAGCCTTCTACAATTTTTGGAGGAGTGGAACCCAATGTGAGATTTCTGATTTATAAACGATATGGAAATGATGATGTATAAATTATACAGTCGATGTATGAGTTATATAAGCATTGTACACCTCATGTATAAGCGTTGTATAAGTTGTATGGTCGATGTATAATTTATATATGCGTTGTAGAAGTTATATATGCGTTAAATGATATTGAGTGGTATTGAAATGAAATCGAAATATATTTATATACGAATATTTATATATATATATATATATATACTCCCCTCGTGCACATACCATGGACGATATATATTGGTTGTGATATTGTTTGGATTTGGCTGATGTGAAATATGGTGAATATCATGAATGGTTGATTGGAAATGATTGATTGTGGTTGAAATCCCAATAACATTAGTATATGGGAAAATTCGTCTGCGTACGAACTAGATATTGAAATCTCCATTGTTAAAAGCTGCGAGGCTTTAAGGTAGAGCGAGGAGCCGTACTCGGGACGGTGCCGGTTTTAACTACCCTGCCGTTATGCTACCAAATTTTTTTGAAATGTTTCTGTGTTTGATTTATTTTTATGTATTGAAATATATTCGTGTGATAAATGAAATGAAATGGTTTGAACGATAAAAATAACATTTTTATCGCATGAATGAAATGAAATGGTTTGAACGATAAAAATAACATTTTTATCGAATAAATGAAATGAAATGGTTTGAACGATAAAAATAACATTTTTATCGAAAGAATGAAATGAAATGGTTTGAACGATAAAAATAACATTTCTATCGAATAAATGAAATAAAATGGTTTGAACGATAAAAATAATAATTTTTATCGAATGAGTAAAATAACATGGTTTTGACGATAAAAATGACATTTTCATCGAATGGTTGAAATAAGTTGTTTTACAAATAAAAATCACATTTTTATAATATATATAAAGTATATAAAAAAATCGTGTTTTGAAATAAATTATTTTACAAATAAAATCACATTTTTATAGTATATATGAAGTATATAAAATAATCGTGTTTTGAAATAAATTGTTTTATAATAAAAATCACATTTTTATCATCTATATGAAGTATATAAAATAATCGTGCTTTGAAATAAATTGTTTTACAGTAAAAATCACATTTTTATTACATATATGAATTGTTAAAAATAGTGATGTGTTGAAATAAATATCTGTTGGATAATAATATCGTTTTTATCAAATATATGAATTGAATATGGTTTTGAAATCGAAGAATGAATTATATATATATAATTAAAATAAATCGAATAATGAAGCTGCAGTTCGTACTTTGAAATCGTGATTTCAAATGATTATTGCGGGAGATCCGACCACCGGATTTTCCCGAACTCGTAACCGTTGGGTTCGCTTTGGAAATATCTTTCCAACGACACCAATTTGCAAAGATCCAACTGTTGGATTGTCTGGAATGTTTAATTAAAATCTGAATGAAAATTTCGCCAGAATGGATTATATTTCTGTATAAGTATAAATATAATTAAAATAAATCGAATAACGATGCTGCCGTTCGTATTTTGAAATCGTAACTTCAAACGATTGTACCGGGAGATCCGATCGTCGGATTTTCCCAAAACTGGAACCGTTGGACTCGTTTTGAACAGATCTTTCTAATGATATAAAATCTGTAAAGATCCAATGGTTGGATTTTTAGATACGTGTAAATCAAATCTGAAGAAAAACAGCGCCACGGCCGCGTTATGGCCTGAAGCATCATTTATATAAATTGGCTATGTTTAAATGAATAAAAATAGCGATAAATCGTGATAAAATATTATAAATGATATGGAATGGAAATAAACCGAATTTACCCGGTTTATTGGATATTTGATGGTTTAATGTATTTGACGTGAAAATTACATTAAAGAACAAAATTATTGATGTCGAATAATTTAACCATTGAAATGAATGGATTTGAAATTCTAAATATATGTGAATTATTTGGAAAGGCTGAGTTAATTCTCATTTCAAATAATTGATCCACAGTTAGAAGTCGAAGATATGAAGACGGTGCAAGACCGACGATCTTCACATCGAATGGATGGGTGCTACTGATGCTCACGATGGGAGTAGCTACCTTGAAGGGAGCTAAAGTGGTAGCCGTCCGGACGTACTTGTTGATTGTACGGATGTGCGAGGTATAAGGTGCCTCCGGTTTCATTCAGACCCAGAACAGACTTGTAAATGGATGTGTGTCTGACGTTGTATATTGACAACGTGGCATGCAGAGATGCTGTGATCAAAGCTTTTGTTGAAAAGCAGAGCTTTGTGGTTGATGATCAAAGCACGGCTTTGAACAACTAGCTTTGTGTTTAGCGTTGTGTCGCGAGCCTCACACCCCGGTATGAGCCAGAAACGGGAGAGGACTTCAGGGAGGACATGCGTTTCCTTCTAGCTAGGAGTGGTGCTTTGGGTTTTACACACCCGGGTATTTTACTTATGTGGATGATGAAAAGCGAGGCCTCGGTTACTTCGGTCTCTACGGAGCCGATGATTTGGTCGGATATGACCAGTGACGCCCCCATAGGGCGGGGAAACGCAGTGTTCAAGCATTTTAATCCACATCGGGTGGACCGGCCCTGACGATCCAAGGGTCACTCGAGCTCTAATCCTGAGGGGCGGGCTAGAGCATCTCGAAGCGGTAATGACGATACCTTGCCTTGGTTCATGACGGAAATCCAATTTCCAAATACGACATCGTGCGGTTTTGATTATATACCTATATATAACGACATGATATATGGTACCCATGCCGTCTATGATTGATATTTATGATTGAAATTGTTTTTGAAACATATAAACACTAGTAAATTATTTTGTTTTATTCGTATCAAGCATATTTTGGCCATTATAAGGTAAAACTCTATCCTCCGGTTTGCGTTGCATTGTGATGGGAACTGAGTCTTATAATGGCTTCATTTTTATAAAAAGCATTGCGATGTTTAAATGATTTACTTGTTTTAAAGCACTGGCAATCCAATGGAGTAAACCCGTTCCGTGTTAGCGGCGTGGTCCTATGATTGACCATATTATAAAGTAAGTTAAGTAGATTTCTCATACCAGTCCCATGACTGACACGTAGTTTATTTCACTTGCAAACTCGAGTGCCCCAATTTCTACATGGGCAGCCTTGTATTCAGATTTTAGTAGGCTCTTTCTGGATAGCTGGAGCTGAAGTTGGATTCTATCACTTCTTTCTTTTTATGTTGTTCAGCTCCTGTTGTACATATTATGTTTTGATTCCACTGTAGACATTTATGTAAAGCTGAACTGTATTTTGTACTAAGTATGATCCTGTATACTGTGTAACTCTGATGATTATGTTTATCCAGTGTATTATTTGTACATTATCTGATGTATTCATTTATTTCTGTTCTCCTGTTATTTGTTTATGTGTTATATTCCAAAGATTACCCTTGCCAACGTGGAACGGGGGTTTGGGGTTGTCACACTTTCAAACTCGCCCTGAACCCTACTCGAGATCGATTTCCACCAGAGACCAACGTCGCTTCTTCCCCTTCATTCCCGCGTTCACCTGAAGCTCGAACTGGAGACCCCGATCGATGGGAACAGGAAGATGGATCACGATTTGAAAAGGGTGCGACCAATTATTTTTGTTTTTGCTTTTACTGGAGCTTCGAATTTGTTTTGAAAGGAATTAGAAGGCTATCACGATTTATAAAGAGGGATTTATGTTTTTGAGAGGCACAAAGAGGGCCACGTTTGTTTGTTCTTGTGGTTTTTAATGGAATAGAAGGCTACTTAATTAAGCTTTGTTGGTTTGCTTATGTCCACATGAATGAAAAGGAATTTATGATATTATATTTCATTCTAACCTGTTTTGATCTGGTGTCCTTTAATTAAAATACCCCGTGATTCCGAACTCCTTTCTAAACCCAACAACTGACATTTTTAGGGTTTAACCATTATTTCGAACTCATTGGAACATGTTCCGATGTCTCATTTGATCGTCTGTAGAAGATATTAATTTAAGTCGATTTAAATTAAATTTCAAACCAATAATTTATCAATAATAAATTAATATTATTATTCTAATTCAAACAGAAGCTTGTACTGATCATCTGAACTATTTCCAATTTAATTTTAACTTCGAATTTCATTATCTTCGTATTACGATAATTTAATATATTTGGTATTAAATCGTATATCGATTATTAAATCGATAACTTAAATATAAAAATTCCATTTATATTATCAACTCAATATTTAAATCCATATTAAATAATTAGAATTAACCGACGGAATATCCGGGTCATTACATACAGTTTCCTCTACTTGAGAGTATTATGTAACTTCAATATGGATTAGGGCTAGCAAGTAGAACCGAGAATCGAAAACCTGAACCCACCCGATAAGACTCGAGCCCGATGGGTCTCGGTTCGGGGCTAGGTGATGAAAAATACAATTAATACCCGATCAAACCTGACCCCAAAAGACCCAACCAAAAAGCATTGAAATATATGTATTTTTAGTGATATTACCCAACCGAACCCGAACCGACTGGAACCGAAGCCTAGGTCGAGTAGGGTCTAGGTTTTAAAAATTTATAGTTCAGATCCGACAAAACCGGACCTGTCTATAACCGAGACCCGCTAGGCCAGGTCTGGATTCATCGGATTGGGTCTAATTACCACCCCTAATATGGATACTGTATTGTAAACATCTATGCTTAACAATATTCTCGAATCGAAAGACTATTCCACATCGCCATATGAGACAATCAAATTGATTTTTAACCACAAATACTTTGAGTCATAAAATTCACACACATATATTGTGATGAGAAATAAAAAAACAACAGATATAGCTATTATGGTTTAATGATGGAATGTGACATATATATTAAAGAGGCAATCAAGGAGACAAATAAAGTTTATCAAAGATCCAATGTGGAAGGCATGACAATATTCAAATGTTACCTCACATAAAAATAAGATCTAGCAACTATACATTTTTCACATACTTAATACTCTTTCTACATATATTACCAGACCCAATATCATTTAAATATATAATCTAACAATCAAACCTCATATACAATTTTGTTCTTTATTAATTGATAATAGAAAAGAAATTCAAACAAATAGAAAATGAAATGGTTCAAGTTATAACTGAAATTCAACCCAATTATATATGATTCTAACACAGCAACGTACGTAAATATTTTACAAACTCATTTTTTTAAAATTTGAAATGCAGATCTGTATTAATAGTTGTGACTGGTACACTTTTTTGGTATTAATAATTGTAATACGTTTGGTGATGCTCATTCAAAATAAAATTATTTACATGTATATTTTGGTATTAAAATTATGTGTTTTTTTAACAATTTGAATTTTTTATGTTGTAGTATTTTTTGATTTTCAACCGTGAATCTTCATTTCTATTATTCGTTAATGAAAAATCAATTTGTATATAAAGATTATTTGTCCAGCCTTATTTTTAAGCGAAATTGAGACTTGTTAATTTATATAGATGAGAGTTTTGAATTTATAAATAAATTTCATGTGCGAAATTCTATGTATAAAGGATATTACGATCTAATAATATTTGTAGATTGACATGTTGAATTATTAAGTGCAATTTACTTTTAAAATCCTATATTTCGGTATTACTAAGTTCATATAATATAAGGACATTTTGGAAGTTCACGTTTACATAAAAATGTATAACACAAAAAGTATTTCAACTATTATTAAAGAATGATGAATATTTTACTGTTAACGTCATGTGTTTTTCTTTTATAAGTTAAAAGTTTATGTTGCAATATCTTATGATCTTTAAGTGTGAATCTTCATATCTATTATTTGTTAATGAAAAATGAATTTGCATATAAAGATTATTTATCAGATCCTATTTTTAAGCGGCATTAGGACTTGTTAATATTTATAAATTCTACGTGCAAGATCCTATTTTTAAGCGATTTTATGATATAATAATATTTGTAGAATGAGATGTTAAATTAGTAAGTGTGATTTATTTTTAAGATTCTATATTTTAGTAATAATAATATAATATACATATAAAAGCATTTTTGATGACATGTTGAATTAGTAAGTGAAATTTATTTTTAAGATCTTATAATTTAGTACTAATAAGTTTATAATACATATAAGAGAATTTTTGGTAGTTCACTTTACACCAAAAAAGTGTGACACCAAAAGTATTCCGACTATTATTAAAGAAATAATAGTTAGAAAACCTTTGGTGTCACATTTTTTTGGGTTTAAACGTGAACTACCGGTAATTACCCTAGATATTATTAAGTTTAATAATCCTAAAATGTAGGACTTAATGAATAAATTTCATTTTCTAATCCAAATTCCCACATTAGATATTAGTAGATCATAATATCACTTATAATTAGGATCTAACATATATACTTGTTTAAAAATTCATTTTTTATTGATTAATAATAGAAATGAAAATGCTCCCCTACATAAACACAAAAATCTCAGTGCCCTCTAACAATAATAGAATCTAAATCTAATATTCAAACTTCTTTACAAATTCAAACTACTTTCATCATGCTTAAAACTATGATCTAACCAATCAACGTCGCATAAACAAATAAACATCATTTATTATTATAAGTATTAATAAAATTAAAACTAATAAATAATTAAATTCTGCAACTTAGAAATAAAAATTTACGTTGACTACGTATGATTTCAACATAGAAACATGATTAAATATTTGTATAAATTATTTTCTCTTAAATGTGTTAATCATGTATAATTTATGAAAAATTAAATCATACGTGAAGCGCGTGCTGTAACGCTTGTTATTAAAGATATCAGTTTGAAAATTAGATTTAACTTCCTTTTCAAATTCAAAATCCCTTAATTGGATCAAACTTCTTTTCCTAATGCAAAATTAATTATCCTTAAATGTAGGATCGTACTTGTTTTAAAAAATCAAAATTTTCTGTATATATACTAACAACTTTTAATTTAAGTATACCTACCAAATGAGTCTAAACAGACGTGGCAGACTTGGATAAAAATATGGGAATTGGTATCGAAGTATGGGTTGGACTGGTACTGATCTAACTCCTTATTGGGCATGGCAAGCCAATGTCTCATGTCGTCTTGACCATTGTCTCATGAGCTTATTTGCATTTGGTTTCTAAACTTCAAAGTTGTTTCTTGAGGTTTTCTGCCTTAATAACCTTCGAGCTTAACTCGTCCAACTTATCATAATATAGTCTAATCAAAAGGTCGAATAATAAAGCCATGGTGAAATATCCTTAGTGAAATAATTTGCTAATACCAATATTTTTATTAAATACAAAATATTTTGAAATATCAATAAAACTTTTTGTGTTACAAAAATTATGACATCAAAGTAATGTTGTCAACAATATTGTTTTTATAATATTTACAGTTTATTGTCTTTATAAAAATCTTTAACAATACAATATCACAGTGATAAAACGTACTCAAGTCAATGTTAATAATATATTGTCGAAATATGGGCACTAACAATATCAACCAAAAGTTATGAAATATAATGTTGCTAATAATATAAAATAAATGTCGTCTTAAATACGAATCGAGTTAAGACTAAGCTGATGTTGTAAAATAAAAAAAATAAACCAAATCTATAATAGTAATTTGTTGTTGTCTAACTTTTTGTTTTCAACGTTTGATAAATATTGTTAAATACAATAAATTTACAATGTTTGAAAAAAATTGTTCATTTACTATTTAGATAACATGAAAAATATATTATAAAAAAAATATATAATACAATGTATAAAAGTCATTGTTAAAAATTACTTTCTATAACATTTTAAACAAACTTTGCAGAATTCTTTGATTTACAACTTTTCTATATCAAACATTTGATGGAAGAATCTATTACAACGTTATTCTAAACAAATGTTGTGAAGGAGTTATATTTTTTATAACACTTTGGTGAATTTTTGCGAAATTAGTATTGCAAAATAGTATTTTTGTTGTAGTGACGCTGCTAACGCGAAACGAGTTTACTCCATTGGATTGCCAGTGCATAAATTAAGTAATTCGTTAAACAACACAATGCTATACCATTATAAGACTCAAGTCCCATCACATAATGCAATGCAAACCGAAGGATAGAGTTTTACCTTATGATGGTCAAAAACGCTTGATACGATAAAATAGATTTGATATTATTATTAGTGTATATATATGTTTCAAAAACATTTCAATCATAATGTATCAATCATAGACGGCATAGCTACCATATACTATGTCGCCATATATAGGTTTACAATCAAAGCCGTGTTGTCGTATTGGAAATTGGGTTTCCATCAAGAGTCAAGGCTAGGGACGATCTCCTTACTGATTCGGAACACTCTAGCAATGTCCCATGATCACACCTACGGGCAAGCCTTGGATCCTGCAGGGCCAGTCCCCAAATATTTTAGTGGATTGGCAATTCCTAAACACACGCTTCCCGGTCCTATTAAACCTATAAAATAGTCATTATCGACCAATAAATCTGAGGTGCCTCATTCCATCAACCATATAAGTAAAATGTCAGGGCTTACAAAACCATGATATCACTTCTATCTAGAAAGAAACGTGTGCACTCCCTGCGTTCCCTTATCCCGTTTCTGACTCTTACCAGGGTGTGAGGCTCACGAGGTAACGCTATACACAAAGCTATGCCGAAATAGGCTATGCTTTGATCATCAACCACAAGGCTCTGGTTTTCAACAAAAGCCTTGATCATTTGCATCTTGGCATGCCACATTGACAATCCACGCCATGCGATCGATAACTACCAATATATAACCTCTGAGCTCGTGCTTCCTAAAGAAGGGTGTTAAGCAAGAAAATAAATTCTCCGCCACCACAGATATATATTGAATAGAAATAAATTTAATTTACATGGAATGAAATCCAATGTCAGACACACATCCATTCACAAGTCCGTTATGGGTCTGAACGAAACCGGAGACACCTTATTCCTCGTCCCGTATATCCAATACAGAAGAGATGTTCTCGCATACCCGGACAATCAGCAGGTACGTCCGGAAAACTACCACTTTAACCCTTTCCTAGGAGCGACCCAGCTTAGGGCATCAGTAGTCGCCCATTCGATGTGAAGATCGCCGGTCTTCAATCACCGTCTTCAATGTCTTCAACGTGTAATCGTCGTAATAATTATTCAAAATGGGTTAAACCCGATCTTTCCAAATAACTCGTGTATTTTATAATCAAAAAAATTAGGTGCTATAAGTACACATCCTACGCCTCATTCCCATTCAGAATATTCTTTTAATAGAATATTCATATAAAAAGGGAAAGATTCCCCTAAATTTTATCAAAGATAAATTCTTTTAAATTTAATCTTTAATCTTCTTTTTAAAGATTCAATAAAATTCCAATTTGATTTTAATACCAAAAATCATTACTTTATGATTATTCAACTTTTAAGAAATTAATCTTAGCTTTAACTGGGTTAAAGAACCAATGTCATTTAAAACATAGTTCACGATAAATCCAAAATCATCTCCTATTAAATATGGAATTTCCGCAGAAATCGAATCAATATATATATATATATAATCGATATAAATTTCCGTATCAGACTAATAATATAAATGGAATAACGGTAAAGCATTTTAAATTCCAGATATAGTAACAATCTTCTTTTACAGAAGCCTATCTCGATTATTATCAAATCGAATTTCCACTCAATTCCAATTTAATATATTAAATTGGAAAACTTGACTTTCGAAAAATTCTTTTTAAATCTTAATAAAAAGATTTATAAATTCTACATCATATTTTTATTGTTAACTGGGCTAAAGAACAAATGTCGTTTAAAACACTGTTCACAATAAACGCAATTCACATATCATTTTATTCCAATTACTAAAAATAATTGGAAACTCTAATAATCTTAATTCAAAAATTTATTCTTTAATACGGTGTTTAAGAACAGTGTTATTTAAGACACCATCCCCGACTACCCAAAATCCAATTCTTTTATTTAATTCCAAATAAATATTAATTAATTGGAAGACTTCATTAAATCTTAATTTAAAAGATTTAATCTAGTTAATAACTAGTTCATTTTGATTAAAAAAAATATTTTTATCTTTTGTCCATCCAAAAACGGACATAGAAATCATCATTTTATTCTTCGTTGAATATTATTTTAAAATATTCGTTATTTAAAAATATTCTTTATGTAGAAATATTCTTTATATTACAATGTTCTTTATTTTAAAATATTCTTTATTTAAAGGATATTCTGAATCGGAATGCGACTCAATCAGTTACCATATAATTTCAGTTATATGGATTTCATACATCGCATGTATGCGAAAAAAATGAGAAATAATTATTAAATCATCCATTCACATCCAGAGTGAAATTTACAACTGTACGAGCATTAAAATGAATAAATAACGTTCATCACAGCCTGTCAATCCATCGATTGAATATTGGGAATAGTGTATGTTAAATATCATCCCAATACCCACGTGGGGTTTTCAGCAAACAACAATTCGTCTAAATAAATCGTTGGTTAATGAATTTAACCAATTTTAATTCCGCTAATATGTTGATGATAAATAACAAACATGTTATTATATTCTAATGCCAAATGAAAATGTATTTTACTCGCAAAATTTCCTACATGTATCTAATGTATTATTTGACAATACAAGCATCATTTTGATTTGCATACAAATTCTATTGTATGATTTAACAATAAAATGTCACTTTAACTTACATACAAATTCTAATGTATGTTTTAACAATAAAATGATTATTATATTTGCATATAGATTCTAATGTATGTTTGACCATGAAATGATTCTTATATTTGTATATAAATCCAAATGTAGGTTTTAACAATAAAATTGATTCTCTCATTTTTGTTGACGATTCTACTTCAACAAAATGATTAAAATGATCTTTTCATTTTGGTTGAAAATTCTATTTCAATAAAATGATTAAAAGTGATAATTCCATATTGTTAACAACTCTTATTTTAACCAATTGAATAAAAGTGGTAATTCATATTGTTCATGATTCTAATTTAACAAAATGAATAACAAATGATAATTTCATATTGTTCACAATTCTAATTTAACAATATGAACACAAATGATTCATTCATTTTTGTTGACAGTCCTAGTTCCAACAAAAATGACAATTCATTTGACAATTTTAATTTAATAAAATGGCATATTTATTTACTTATGTTTTTCATTGTATTCTAATGAAAAATAAAAGAATAATTTATTTGTGTACAGTATTCTTTTCAACATAACAAATAAAAATGACAATTTTATTTGTTTACAATTTTCATATAACAAAAATGATATTTTTGTTTTACCACAAATCTATTTAACAAAAAATGTTATTTATGGTTTCAACCATTCTAGTTAACAATAAAAAAATAAAAAAATTTGTTTCAACAATTTTATTTTGACAAAAATGTATATTTTTGTTTCAACCTTTTTAATTGACAAAAATGATTATTTTTGTTTAATCGTTTTTAATTGACAAAAATGTTTATTTTTGTTTAATCTCAAGTCCATTTAACAATAATGGAATTTTTGTTTTCAACCATCATATTTTGACAATAATGAATATTTTTGTTTCAACTAGTCTTCTGACAAAAATGAATATTTTTGGTTCCAACTAATCTTTTGACACAAATGTTAATTTTATTACAGCTAACATGTTTGACAAAATGATTACTTCTAATTCAACTAACATATTTTAACAAAAATGAATATTTCTAATTCAACTAACATGTCTTGACAAAAATGAATATTTCTAATTCAACTAACATGTTTTGACAAAAATGAATATTTCTAATTCAACTAACATGTTTTGACAAAAACGAATATTTCTAATTCAACTAACATGTTTTTGCAAAAATGAATATTTTGTTTAACTCAATTCTAATTAACAAAAATGTACCTTTTTGATTCATCTAATTTAAGGAACAAAAATGTAACTTTTTGATTCAACTAATTTAATGAACAAAAATGTAACTTTTGTTTCAACATTTTTATTCACACAATATATATTTTTCCATGAATGTCAAATAAAAATATGATTTTTATTTTCATAACATTTCCTATGCTTGCATACATACAAATAAAGAGAGTTTTATTTGTATAACAAACTCTTTCCCATCCCTATTATCAACATATAAAATAAAATGAATTATTTTATTGTATAACAAATTTCCAATTTTATTGTCAACATATATACAATAAAAAGAATTATTTTATTGTGTAACAAATTTCGTTCGATCTATCATTCATTGTAAACATAACAAATCAACAAACAACATCAAACGATCTAAATCAAATAACGTACATGTAAGAATTTCTAAACACGATAATAATTAATTGAATATAATTATTAAAAAAAGAAATCTCACCGATGGTTTTGAATTTTTAAAAAATTGTGGATCACTTCGTTTCAGTTCTGATCTGGACTGTTGTGTACATCGTGTCGAGACGAACCCAATGCATCTGAAATCATCTGATTTTGTGTTTGTATGTAGAGGTTACACTGTTTTAAACTTTTAACACTTTAATCTCATTATTAATATGATTAATGTAATACAATTTCAAGTTCACCGTTGATTTTACCATCCAAAGGTCCCTGTGTTTCTCTTCCCTTCATCTTCTTCTCTTTTGGTCAACGCACAAACAACCGAACCCAATATCGATCAAACCCTTCCTATTGCGCACGCTCACCGAAGCCACCATCCGCCGATCGAATACCACCACGTTAAAGCTCTTTGCGCCACCACCAGCCGCCATGAATCACCTCGAACTCAGAGGTCCCTGTAGCCATCAGACTGCGTGTGAAGTTGGCATGTTTGAGAGAGAAAATCCACCAACACAGGTAGTAAATCCGGTCATCGCCTTACAGAAACGAAGAGCATGAAAATCTCTTTAGATTTGGTTTTGAAATCATGAATTAATTCATGAAGATTTGTGAGAGATTAAAGGATTAATAAGGGACGGTTTTGGCCATGAAATAAGAACTGACGGCGGCAAGGTTGCTCAGAATTAGGGTTCGTATATTTGGGTTATTTATATAATAAAATAATATTTAAATTCCTTAATTTCTTTGTTAAACTCCGTTATGTCTCAGTAGCTCCAATTTTAGCCCAACGAGAGTTGTCCCTAGCCAAATACCGCCATTCCGGACAAAATGGACTAGGTTCGGTCAGCCCGTTTGATCGTCTCAGTCCACTTTTCTTTATTTTAAAATATAATTCATTTAATTATTAAATTTGATCTTACATTTTAATTTAACGGGGCCATATACTGATTCTAAAAGTTCCAGAAAAATTATTTTTAGTTATGTTTTGACGATGCGGTCCTAACAAAACTAATTTCGTCGAATTTGGAGACCGTTTGAAAAATAGCCATTTTATGGTCGATCCAAATTGACTGAAACTGACAAAACGCGTTTTTTTCCCACGCTCACATATTAATTCCAAAACATTCCGAATCCAACAAAAGTAGTTTCGTCGAAAACGGAAGTCATTTGAAAAAGGGCTATTTTAATATTAAAAAGTATATATAAATTCTATAGCGACTTTTCTGAATATTTAACTGGCCATAACTTTTGATTCCCATTATGAAATTTCAATTTTTCAGACTCGTTAGAAAGATATTTTTAAATAGATTCTAATATTTTTGGTTTCACTAAAATCTGATTTATTTTGCATCTTGTACATTTAATCAAAGTGCAAATTCAAATTTTCATACTACCACGCTATTTCTAACTCCTATTATAATTAAATTAAAAATTTTCATTCTAACTTTGATTTAAATAAATTTTTAATCGTTATTATTTAAAATAAATCATTTTAAATATTTAAAATCCATTAAAATTTCTAAAATAAAATTTTTAAATTGGTTCCAAAATTCCGGGTTGTTACAATCTCCCCAACTTAAAATCTTTTCGTCCTCGAAAAGGAACGAAGCTGAAAGTTGTTTACTTAACCACTAAAATTTCATTCTTTTATGGGTTTCAATAATTTGATTTATCGATTAACTTTTCAAATATATATAACTTTTATATATTCAAAAATCATATTTTCTAAGATTGGATTATATATATAATCGCAAATACGTTAATTACAACTTGTGACTCTCAACTCATTCTAGGGCATTACTAACCCCATCTCTAATGAGTTTTCTCATTCTAGGATACTGCTAATCCTATCTCTAACGAGAATTCTTGTGATGACCCTAAACTTCCGTGGTTCGAAAGTAAGGATAATCATTTTGGAATACAACATATTTACAACAAAACAGATCTCAGATAATTATCATAACACATTAGCCATTGCAGCGGAAATAAATGTCATCAGCATCATAATATCCAATACATCAGAGTACGCAGTACAGGATAAAACTTAGCCAAATAAAGATCTCAACAAAAAGGGAAATAAGTCTTCAAATGGAAAGAAACAAGTCTCAAACTCCATCACATACATCAAAGCTACAAAAGGTAAAATGTCTCAAGCAGAAGTAAAACTAGAGAAAATGTCTTCTTCTTCTTCCGTCCAAGCAAGCTCCAATCAGAATGTATCACCTGAACCTGTCAATTGGCTGCCCGTGTGGAGAGAGGGCACCCGAGTTTGCAAAAGTGAAACAAACTACGAGTCAGTCATGGGACTGGAGTGAGAATTCTTAACTAAATTATCTAACAATGTGACAAATCTCAGGACCACGCCGCTAACGCGGAACGGGTTTACTCCATTGGATTGCCAGTGCATAATTTTATGAAGTTTATATAAAACAGCGAAATGAATTTTGAAAAATGATATCATCATAAGACTCAAGTCCTATCACACAATGCAACGCACACAGGAGGATAGAGTTTTCCCTTATGATGATCAAACATGCTTAATACGTGAAAAGTAATATTTTAATATTATTATTAGTGTTTAAGCAGTATTAAAATACTTCAATATAAATATATCAATCCTAGACGGCATAGTACCCCATCCTACTATGTCGCCGTATATAAGTTTACAATCAAAACCGAAATGTTGTCGTATTGGGAATTGGTTTTATGTCATGAAATCGAGGCTAGGGATCATCCTCTTCCGATTCGAGACACTCTAGCAAATGCCTCAGGATTCCCCGCAGTGAACCCTTGGATGCGGTAGGGTCGGTCCCCACCTAACGGTAGTAGATTAGTTATGCCTGAACACACGTTTCCCAGTTCCTTTGGACCTATAATATGACCACTTCCGACCTATAAAAATACCCGAGGTACCTCAATCCATAATCCACATAAGTAAAACGCCGGGCCGTGTTAAAGCCCAAACACCACTCCTAGCTAGAAAGAAACGTGCACACTCCCTACGGTCCATATCCTTTTTTGACTCATTCCGGGGTGTGAGGCTCGTGAAGTCACGCTATACACAAAGCTATGCCTAAACAGGCTATGCTTTGATCATCAGCCATAAGGCCTGCTTTTCAACAAAGCCTTGATCATTGCATCTTGGCGTGCCACATTGACAATTCAACGCCATGCGATCGATAACTATTACTGCATACAAGGGTGTTAAGTAGAGAATAAATTTTCTACCACCAAACAGACATACATTAATACAAATCGATTTAATTACATGGGATGAACTCCAACGTCAGACACGCATCCATTTACAAGTCCGTTCTAGGTCTGAACGAAACCGGAGACACCAAAGAGGTTCTCGCTTATCCGCACGACCAACACATACGTCCGGACAATTACTGCTTCAACCCCGTCCTGGGAGCAAGTCAGTCCAAGGTATCATAAGTCGTCGTCCATTCGATGTGAAGATCGCCGGTCTTCTACACCGTCTTGTTACATCTTTGATTTAGTCGTCGTTCAATTATTTGAGATGAGTTAAACTCGGTCTTTCCAAATAATTGTCGCATAGTTATAGTTTAAAACATTTCATATATATATTTATAACTATTTATCGCTATTTTTAATTATTAAAAATAGGTCGAAATAAATAAACGACGTTTCGGGTCAATGGGCGGCCCTGGCGCTATTTTTACCAAAATTTGATTTACACATATCTTAAAATCTAACCGTCGAATTTTGATGAAATTTTAATCTTGGTAAGCTCTTCCCAAAGCGGTCCTAATGGTTCCAGTTTTGGGAAAATCCAACGGTCGCATCTTGCGGAATAATCGTTTGAAGTTACGGTTGTCGATACGCGAACTACCGCGCTCGTTTCGTTAAATTATATATATATATATATATATATATATATATATATATATATATATATATATATATATAAACCATTGGGCGATTTCCCCTATTTAAAATCCATTCCTTTTATTCTATGAAAATAATATTTTTGTCCGCCAATTCTAATGTGACAAAAATGGAGTTTTCAACAATGTATATTTTCATATTCAATCAAATAACATTTTGTTCGCCAATTCTAATGCGACAAAAGTGACAATTTTCAACAATGTATATTTTTATATTCAATGAAATTACATTTTTGTTCGCCAATTCTAATGCGATAAAAATGAAGTTTCAACAATGCATATTTTTATATTCAATAAAAATAACATTTTTGTTCGCCAATTCTAATGCGACAAAAATGACAATTTCCAACAATGTATATTTTTATATTCAATGAAATTACATTTTTGTTCGCCAATTCTAATGCGACAAAAATTAAGTTTCAACAATGCATATTTTTGTATTCAATAAAAATAACATTTTTGTTCGAAAATTCTAATGCGACAAAAATGACAATTTTCAATAATGTATATTTTTATATTCTATGAAATTACATTTTTGTTCGCCAACTCTAATGCGACAAAAATGACGGTTTCAACGATGTATATATTTTTATATTCAATAAAAATAACATTTTTGTTCGCCAATTCTAATGCGACAAAAATGACAATTTTCAACAATGTATATTTTCATATTCAATGAAATTACATTTTTGTTCGCCAACTCTAATGCGACAAAAATGACGGTTTCAACGATGTATATTTTTATATTTAATTACATAAAATGTTCTTTTTATCCTATTTGTTTTAAATACACAAAAATGTACTTTTTGTCCTATTCGTTTTAAATACACTAAAATGTACTTTTTATGTTTCTATAAAATGTAAATATTTTATCTCTTTTTCTTTACATTGAAAAATGTAAATTCTTTACCTTTACATTGAAAAATGTAAACCTTTCATTGTTACATAGAAAAACGTAAATCTTATGTTTTTACATAGAAAAATGTAAATCCTCTATCTTTACATAGAAAAAAATGTAAATCTTATATTTTAACATAGAAAAATGTAATTTTTCTAATTATCTTTATTACATTAGAAAAATGTAAATTTTCTATTTCTCTTTATTACATTAGAAAAATGTAAATTTTCCATTTCTCTTTTTAATGCACATTTTTTTCTTATAGGGGATATTTTCCTATCTAACTCACATGCCAAAATTTGGTGTCAAAGTATGATAACCAAAAATAATGGTTTTGTCTAACCATTTCTATCTACCCAACATCGTAGTTTCAAAGTCAACACATATAACACAGTATATGGGATGAATCACAATAAAAGGTCTCAACTTTATTTTATTTGTAAATCAAATAAAATATCAAACATTATTTGTAAATCAAATAAAATATCTAATCTTTATTTTATATTGTAAATCAAAATAAAATATCTAATCTTAATTTACATTTTAATTAAAATTTAAAAGATTTAAAATTTCTTTATTTTATAAATCATAAACAAAATAAAGATTCAATCTTTTGGTCTTATTATGTAAATCAAAATAAAGATTCCACCTTTGTTATTATTTTGCAAATCAAAAATAAAGATTCAAATTTTGTTTTATTTTGCAAAGCAAAAATAAAGCTTTAACTATTGTTTGCAAATCAAAAATAAAGATTCAACTTATGTTCTTATTTTGTACATCAAAATAGAAATTTACCTTATGCTATTATTTTGCAAATCAAAATAGAGAATTTTCCTATGTTATTATTTTGCAAATCAAAATAGAAAATTTCCTTCCTTTTATTTTGTTAATCAAAACAAAAACTCAACTTTTCATTTTATGTTGTGAACCAAAACTAAAGATTTAACTTTTCATCTTTGTTGTAAAACAACAAAGATTCAATTTTTCATTTTATTTTGTAAAAACAAAATAAAGATTCAAATTTTCATTTTTGTTTGTAAAACAAACAAGATTCAATTTTTTCTCTAAAGGGATAAAAATAAAAATAGAAATAAAATAAAAATAAAACTAATAAAGATGAGAGCTTTATAGAAATTACATCAAAATTTTATAGATCTAAACTGACATGCTATATCATAATATCACAACGAATATTAACAACCATACAACAATCACCACATCACAGATCAGAAGTAACATACAATGATTCACATAACAAATATAATTAAATTATTTAATTATGTGAAAACTCGTAACTTCCCCGTAAAGGAAAGAGCGGATAGTTGGAGAACAAGCCACATCAGAACGCAGACGGAAGAACATTTCATAGTATATTACAACAATGCATCAGATTACAAGAATATACAGAGTATAAATGAATATTACACAGAAATATCAGAGATTTAAATTACATTTAAATACATCGCACCGGAAAATAATACAATACACAACTAGAAGAGATATACAGATACAAAGCTTTCCGGATATCATTCCAGCTGTAAACCAGGATCCTGTGAATATAAATCTGCAAAACTAAAACTACTAGCTGCCCATTTCAAACTAAGGGCACCCAGAGTTTAGGTTAAAACAATAAACTCCAGGTCAGTCATGTGACTGGTGTGAGAACTAAAACAGTTATTTATCTTTATTTTTAAAGTTAGGTAAATCAAGGGACCACGCCGTATAACACGGAACGAGTTTCCTCCCAAGAACACCAGTGCATAAAACAACAGCGCAATGCTAAATAAAGAAAATGAAGCTATTATAAGACCTAGTTCCCATCACACAATGCAACGCAAGCCGGAGGATAGGGTTTTTACCTTATAATAGCCAAGAATGCTTGATACGTTTAAAACAAATCATTTGATACTATTACAGGTGCATAGTGTATAAAACAACTTCAAATCATAAGTATCAATCATAGACGGCATGGGTACCATATATCATGTCGCCATACTAGTTCTACAATTAAAACCGCAAAGTCACGTATTTGGAAATTGTTTTTCCATCTATGAACCGAGGCAAAAGATAGTCCTCAACCGATTCGAGACGCTCTTGCCCGCCCCTCAGGCAAGTACTCAGTCAAGCCTTTGGATCGTCAGGGCCGGTCCACCGATGTGGATTAAAATGCCTGAACACTGTGTTTCCCCGCCCTTTGGGGCGTAAATGAGCCAACGAATGGCTCCATCGGACCCGAATCGTACGATCTAACCGAGGCGCCTCGCAACAACAACAACCACACAGGTGAAAAGTATATAAATGTCAGGGCTGGTAGGTCACTGACACCACCCTAGCTAGATAGAAACGCATGCCCTCCCTGAGGTCCTTCTCCCGTTTTTGGTTCACAATCGGGGTGCGAGGCTCGCGAATTCACGTTACACAAAGCGATGCCACACAGACGGTGCTTTGATCATCAACCACAAGACTTTGCTTTTCAACAGAAGCCTTGATCATTTGCCACTTAGGCATGCCACACAGGCAATTCACTCTATGCGTTTGATATCAATCAGTATATAACCCCTGAGCTTGTACGTCTCAGAGAAGGGCGTTAAGCAAGAGAATAAATTCTCCGCCGCCAAACAGATATATATTTAATAGAAATCAATCACACAGACTAAAATCCAATGTCAGACACACAGTCCATTTACAAGTTCGTTCTGGGTCTGAACGAAACCGGAGGCACCTAGTACCCCGCATATCCATCGATCTCCAAGTAAGTCTGGACGATCACCAACTGTTTCCATCTTCTTGGGTGTACAGCCCAATCAAGATCATCAGTAATCACCCAAACGACCTGAAGACCTCCGGTCTTCGACCACCGTCTTCATCTTCGACTTATCGTCGTATCAGTTATTCAGAATGGGATAAACCCGGTCTTTCCGAATAACTCGCGTATATAATAAACAAGTGTTACACAAACACAACCTACGCCTCATTCCAATTCATCAGTCACTAACCGTAAATTAACAAGAGAGTAATTCCCCAAATATTAACCCCGAAGGCCGAAACCAACATCAGATCAATATCCAGAAAACCATTCTGCTTATCTAACCGACAGTTAGTTTCTAAATTTCACATTCATAGGGAAAGGTTCCCATTAATTTTATCAAAGATAAATCCTTTAAATTTATTCTTTAATCTACTTTTGAATATCAATTCAAACTTGTTGGGATTAGCGAACCTCACTGAAGTAATCATTTGTTTTAATTTCCCAATCCCAACCTATTCATCCCATGAAGTAAAACTGGTTATACTTCATATCTAACACCACGGTGTTATCGGTAAATTCAATTACCATTTCACGTTCAAATCTAATTAAAGATTTAACTAACGCCTGGAGAAAAACTGGTGATACTCCATCCTCGATCATTTCAATCTAATTAAAGATTCATTAAAACTCCACTTAGTTTTAATCTTTAACGGGGTTAAAGAATCAGTGTCTTTTAAAACACGGTTCACGATAGACCCAAAATCACATTCCATTAATTATCGGGTTAAAGAACGAGTGTTATTTAAAACACTATCCATGATAGACCCAAAAATCAATATCAATTCAATTCCAATTAAATATTATTTAATTGGTACACTTCATTAAATCCAAATAAAAAGATTTAATCTTTTCTCAACCGGGTTCAAGAATAGTGTTAGTCAAGACACCATTCACGACAAACCCAAATCACATTTGATATTAAATACAAGGCTCTGAATAGAAAATATATCGACTTATATTCAATATCAAATTCTACGACCAACAGATATCGTATTGGAAATAACGATATATATATCTATATCTTTCAAATATCCATAACAACATCTGTATAATCACGAAATCCAACATCGAAATATTCCGAAGACAATTTCGATTCAAATCCATTCCAATGCAATTATTGGAAATTCTGATTACTTTTAAAACCCTTTTCAAATTCAATTTATTTATTTAAAAATAAATAGAATTATAATTCTAGTTCAAAACTAGTTCATTTCGATAAAAATCTATTTTTATCTTTTCAAATATGGAGTTTTTCATCCCAATTCTTCCCAAATCATTTCTAATGATTTTACACAAATTATTACTATTTTTAATAATTTTATCAAGGCCTGTACAGTCGATTTCCATCAACGGCCATCGAACTGCACTTACAACGACCTTTTCCAAATTTGATTTGGACATAATTCCAAATCCAACCATTAGATTTCTAATTTATAATATTCGTTAGAAAGCTCTTTTCGATACGAACCCAACGGTTCTGGTTTTAGGAGAATCCGACGGTCGGATCTCCCGCAATGTCCGCACGAAGTCGATGGTCGAAATTCACGAACTGCCGCAGCGCGGCGCGTTCTATTCAGGCCATTATATTATAGATATATAATATATATAATATATATTTCATTGATTTTTATTTAAAACAAATTTTATAAATCATTTTAAATTCATTTTCAAAACGATTTCAACTTCATATTCAATTTCAAATCAAAAATGAATATTCCACTATAAATTCGTTTTAAATCCATTTCAAATCAATTTCAATTCAAATCGATTTCAATTCCATTTCAATTCGTTTTAAGTTCAATTTAAAATGATTTCAATTCTGTTTCAATTTAAAATGATTTCAATTCTATTTCAATTTAAGATGAATTTCAATTCAATTCTATCCAATTCGAATTTCAATTCAATACTATTCAATTCAAATTTCTATTCAATTATATTCAATTCGAATTTCTATTCAATTATATTCAATTCGAATTTCTATTCAATTATATTTAATTTGAATTTCAATTTCAATTCGAATTCAATTCATATTCAGTTTAATTCGAATTCATTTCTTTTCAGTTTCAATTCGAATTTCAATTCTTTTCAAAATTTCAGATTTTGAAATCACTTTCGATATTCATTATAAAATGAATAAAATCGATATAAATATTGTTCACGTCAAAATGGCGTCAATCTAATCAACATGGCTTCATATATTCATATTTTCAAATATTCCATTTCGAATATTTCTATTTCAAATATTTCTATTCAAATATTTCTACTTTCAAATATTTCTTTTTCAAATATTTCTACTTCTAAACTGGAATGAGGCCCAATCAATTACCATATAATGTTAATTATATGAATTTTCTATAACACATGTATAAAATAACAACGATGAATAATCAACCATCATCCAAAGTGCATTCTACACTGTATAAGCATCAAATATAAATATTCAACGCTTATAACAGCCTGTCAATCGATCGATCGACATACAACTAATTATTGGGATTAGTGTATGTCATCTATCATCCCAATACCCGTGTGGGGTTTCAAACAAACAAACACAGATTTTATTTGTGCAGTTGGGCGATGTGTAAAATTTATCGTCCCAATCAATATCAGTCAAATGTGTGTATATAAACAAATCGTCCGATTTGTTTATTTTTATTTCATTTCATATACACGTTAAAAATTCTATTTTTAACTATAAAATATTTTTAACTATATAAATATTTTATTTCATTTCACATCACATCACACAATCAACTACACATCAAAATCCAACAAACAAGCATACAAGCCGTCCATGGTCTTTGGACGACGGGTGTCGGGTGCTACTAAACACCGTCTACATCCTAGTATATATTTATATAACTAGAAAATAAAATTAAAGGTGAGAAGTTCTCACCGAGGATTCCACTCCTCCATAGAAATTTCTGAAATTCAGAACAGTCTCGATCTGCCCGTACTTCAACGTAGTCTTCTCTACGCTGTTCATATTAAAAATCACATTTTTATAACTCCGCTATATTTATAAAGATCAAATCTTTTCGCTACAACATATATAAAAATCGTATTTTTATATTCTCTATCTTATAAAAATTATATTTTTATAAACTCTGCTATATAAAAATTATATTTTATTCCTTACATACGATAAAAATTATATTTTTAACCTTTACATTCAATAAAAATTATATTTTTGTATCGCTACATGTACAACAAAGATTATATTTTTATAACTCTATCTAAATTAAAATCATATAAAAATCAAATCTTTTTAATGCCTTTCAAATTTTTACTTTGTTAAAAATCTATCTTTCTTCTCTATATTAATTTATAAAAATCCGGTCTTTCTTCTCTATATGAATTTATAAAAATCCAGTCTTTCTTCTCTATATGAATTTATACTTTTAAAATGTTATATTATATATAAAAATTATCCTACATACTCACATAAAAAGAATCTTATGTCTTTATATTAATTAAAAATATGAACTTTATATAATTAAAAAATATGAACTTTGTATAATTAAAAATATGAACTTTATATAATAAAGGAAATCAAGTTTTATAAAATAAAGAAAATCGGAAAACTTACATTCAATCGAAGAAGGGGGTGCGTTTTCCGTTCAGTTGGCCGTGGGAGGGCACGGGGTGGTGCATTGAGGCCTGGGGCGGCGGTGGGGTCCGCAGTTGGTCGGAGACTGGGCGGTGGCGCGACTAGGTCTTGCTGGCCTTCGATTTGGGGCGGGTTCCTTTGTAGAGAGGGAGAATAGAGGAGCAAGGGGCGGGAGACCATTAGGGCGACAGCGCCTGAGCTGGAGGGGGGCCGGACTCGCGACGGCGACACCTGATGAAGCGATGGCTGACCTCGCGCTGGAGCGACGGGGACTAGGGCATTGGGTTCCTTTGGGTTTTTTTTTCTAAAGTGAGCGTTGACTATATCGTGGAGGGAGGGAGAGAGAAAGTAGAAAAGGGGGCCAACCACTTATAATTATTATATTTAATTATTTTAAATACAAAAAAATATAACTTTTTTATTCGAATTCGAAATGGGACCCAACGACTGTCGTCCCTAGCTAATTACCCCCATTCCGAACACAATGAGATATGCCACCTAAGCCAGTTTGGCTGTTTCGATCAGTTTTCGTCAAAATAAAAATATAACTCTATATATTGAATTTGAACGCACATTTCAATTTACCGGAGCCACATACTAACTCGAAAAATTATTTCTAGCTTCGTATTGTCGATACGGTCCTAACAAAGCTAATTTCGTTAAATTCTGAGACCGTTTGTAAAATGGCCATTTTCCAGTCGATTAAAATCAACTAAAACTGGTCAAACACGTTTTCCTTTGCCACGCTCACATATTGATTCGAAAAATTATGAAATTTGTATCCTAGCAATAACTTGACATCCCGGATCCAACAAAAGTGGTTTCGTCGAAATCCGAGGTCATTTGCAAAATTTCCATTTTCAAGAGCCTGAATTCCATAGCGACTATTCAGAATTTTCAACTGGACATATCTTTTGATTCCCGCTATGAAATTTTAATTTTTCGGATTCATTGGAAAGATATTCTCTATTAGATTCCAATATTTTTGGTTTCACTAAAATCCAGTTTATTTTGCACCCGGTACATTCATTTGAAGTTTGAAATCGAATTATCGAACTACCGCGCCATTTTCAATTTCTTTTATAATTAAAATAAGATTATTATATTATAACGACGACGTATATAAATATATACGTTCGAATTCTATTCAAAATAAATTTCTCGTCATTATTATTTAAAATAATTCATTTTAAATAATCAAAATTCGCTTAAATTGCCAAAATAAAAATTTTAAACTGGCCCAGATTTCCGTGTTATTACAATCTCCCCCACTTAAAACTTTTCGTCCCCGAAAAGGAACGAAGCCGAAAGTTGTTTAACAAATCAACTCAACTTTCATTGTTTTGATTACGGCTTAAGTTCTTCAACCTTTCAGTTTCTAAGAATTTTTCAAATTTTTCAAAAATATGGCTAACACCCTAAATTTTCGAAAAATTTCGCCATAACCTCACCTGCACCGGGAGCCACGGGAAATTCCCGAAATTTCCATATAGGCCTTCTGATCTCAAAAAGAAAAATAAAAAGCCAAGCGGCTAGCCAAGCGGCTAGCCAATCGGCTCATAAAATCATCATCAACCAAACAAAACAGTAAATTATGTTAAACATGTACCTATTTGTCGGGCAAACAATTTTATTCTTCTGCTCTAGCCTCCGTGCTATGACCTGTTCAATGTAAGTACATGTATATGCAAGCAAATGCGATAAATTTTTAATACAACTCATTATTTGATCAAATTGGCTATATAATACAAATTTTAATTAATCAACCAATAATCAACAACACAACCATCAATCAATTAGTTGATTAGCTTTTGAAATTCATAACTTTGATATATAGTCAAAAATCACATTTTTGATGCCAAATCACAACAATAAATCCTATATAGCTTTGGTTCTCACACCAGTCAATTGGAAATATATAGAAATCCCACTTTCGTCGCACGAACATAAATTCTAATGATGGAGCTCCATCATCAAAATCATCTCCGGGCGATTAGAGTGTAATTCTATATCTATCCAGTATATTAAAACTTCAAATACACGTTTGCAAGGCGTATATGCAAAATCTTTATATACTGGACTGTCCAAATCATTACAAATAAATAATCAAATACGCATAATTGATTTAAATTTTCAAAACAAAATTGGTTTTCATCTTAAAAATATACTCTTCACACTCGTTCTAGGATACTACTGATCCCATCTCTAACGAGTCATTCTCATTGGATATTACTAATCCAATATCTGATGAATTCTTTCGTTTGGTTCTAATGTGCCTTGTTCTCTGAGCTTTGTAAACCAAAGCTCTGATACCAACTGTGAAAACCCATAACTTCCCCGTAAAGGAAAGAGCGGATAGTTCGAGAACAAGCCACATCAGAACACAGACGGAAGAACATTTCATAATATATTACAACAATGCAACATATTACAAGAATATACAGAGTATAAATGAATATTACACAGAAATATCAGAGATTTAAATTACATTTAAATACATCGCAGCGGAAAATAATACAATACACAACTAGAAGAGATATACGGATACAAAGCTTCCCGGATATCATTCAAGCTGTAAACCAGGATCCTGTGAATATAAATCTGCAAAACCAAAACTACTAGCTGCCCGTGTCAAAATAAGGGCACCCGGAGTTTAGGTTAAAATAATAAACTCCAGGTCAGTCATGTGACTGGTGTGAGAACTAAAACAATTATTAATCTTTATTTTTAAAGTTAAGTAAATCAAGGGACCACGCCGTATAGCACGGAACGGGTTTCCTCCCAAGAACACCAGTGCATAAAACAACAGCGCAATGCTAAATAAAGAAAAATGAAGCTATTATAAGACCCAGTTCCCATCACACAATGCAACGCAAGCCGGAGGATAGGGTTTTTACCTTATAATAGCCAAGAATGCTTGATAAGTTTAAAACAAATCATTTGATACTATTACAGGTGCATAGTGTATAAAACAACTTCAAATCACAAGTATCAATCATAGACGGCATGGGTACCATATATCATGTCGCCATACTAGTTCTACAATTAAAACCGCAAAATCACGTATTTGGAAATTGGATTTCCATCTATGAACCGAGGCAAAAGATAGTCCTCAACCGATTCGAGACGCTCTAGCCCGCCCCTCAGGCAAGTACTCAGTCAAGCCTTTGGATCGTCAGGGCCGATCCACCAATGTGGATTAAAATGCCTGAACACTGCGTTTCCCCGTCCTTTGGGGGCGTAAATGAGCCAACGAATGGCTCCATCGGACCCGGATCGTCCGATCTAACCGAGGCGCCTCGCAACAGCAACAACCACACATGTGAAAAGTATATAAATGTCAGGGCTGGTAGGTCACTGACACCACCCTAGCTAGAAAGAAACGCATGCCCTCCTGAGGTCCTTCTCCCGTTTTCGGTTCACAACCGGGGTGCGAGGCTCGCGAATTCACGTTACACAAAGCGATGCCACACAGACGGTGCTTTGATCATCAACCACAAGACTTTGCTTTTCAACAGAAGCCTTGATCATTTGCCACTTAGGCATGCCACACAGGCAATTCACTCTATGCGTTTGATATCCATCAGTATATAACCCCTGAGCTCGTACGTCTCAGAGAAGGGCGTTAAGGAAGAGAATAAATTCTCCGCCGCCAAACAGATATATATTTAATAGAAATCAATCACACAGACTAAAATCCAATGTTAGACACACAGTCCATTTACAAGTTCGTTCTGGGTCTGAACGAAACCGGAGGCACCTAGTACCCCGCATATCCATCGATCTCCAATTAAGTCTGGACGATCATCAACTGTTTCCATCTTCTTGGGTGTACAGCCCAATCAAGATCATCAGTAATCACCCAAACAACGTGAAGACCTCCGGTCTTCGACCACCGTCTTCATCTTCGACTTATCGTCGTATCAGTTATTCAGAATGGGATAAACCCGGTCTTTCCGAATAACTCGCGTATATAATAAACAAGTGTTACACAAACACAACCTACGCCTCATTCCAATTCATCAGTCACTAACCGTAAATTAACAAGAGAGTAATTCCTCAAATATTAACCCCGAAGGCCGAAACCAACATCAGATCAATATCCAGAAAACCATTCTGCTTAGCTAACCAACAGTTAGTTTCTAAATTTCACATTCATAGGGAAAGGTTCCCATTAATTTTATCAAAGATAAATCCTTTAAATTTATTCTTTAATCTACTTTTGAATATTAATTCAAACTAGTCGGGATTAGCGAACCTCACTGAAGTAATCATTTGTTTTAATTTCCCAATCCCAACCTATTCATCCCATGAAGTAAAACTGGTTATACTTCATATCTAATACTACGGTTTTATTGGTAAATTCAATTACCATTTCACGTTCAAATTTAATTAAAGATTTAACTAACGCCTGGAGCAAAACTGGTGATACTCCATCCTCGATCATTTCAATCTAATTAAAGATTCATTAAAACTCCACTTAGTTTTAATCTTTAATGGGGTTAAAGAATCAGTGTCATTTAAAACACGGTTCACGATAAACCCAAAATCACATTCCATTAATTATCGGGTTAAAGATCGAGTGTTATTTAAAACACTTTCCACGATAGACCCAAAAATCAATATCAATTCAATTCCAATTAAATATTATTTAATTGGTACACTTCATTAAATCCAAATAAAAAGATTTAATCTTTTCTCAACCGGGTTCAAGAACAGTGTTAGTCAAGACACCATTCACGACGAACCCAAATCACATTTGATATTCAATACAAGGCTCTGAATAGAAAATATATCGGCTTATATTCAATATCAAATTCTACGACCAACAGATATCGTATTGGAAATAACGATATATATATATCTATATCTTTCAAATATCCATAACAACATCTGTATAATCACGAAATCCAACATCGAAATATTCCAAAGACAATTTCGATTCAAATCCATTCCAATGCAATTATTGGAAATTCTGGTTACTTTTAAAACCCTTTTCAAATTCAATTTATTTATTTAAAAATAAATAGAATTATAATTCTAGTTCAAAACTAGTTCATTTCGATAAAAATCTATTTTTATCTTTTCAAATATGGAGTTTTTCATCCCAATTCTTCCCAAATCATTTCTTATGATTTTACACAAATTATTACTATTTTTAATAATTTTATCAAGGCCTGTACAGTCGATTTCTATCAACGGCCATCGAACTACACTTAAAGCGACCTTTTCCAAATTTGATTTGGACATAATTCCAAATCCAACCGTTAGATTTATAATTTCTAATATTCTTTAGAAAGCTCTTTTCGATACGAACCCAACGGTTCCGGTTTTAGGGGAATCCGACGGTCGGATCTCCCGCAATGTCCGCACGAAGTCGATGGTCGAAATTCACGAACTGCCGCAGCGCGGTGTGTTCTATTCAGGCCATTATATTATATATATAATATATATTTCGTCGATTTATATTTATAACGAATTTTATAAATCATTTTAAATTCGTTTTCAAAACGATTTCAACTTCATATTCAATTTCAAATCAAAAATGAATATTCCACTATAAATTCGTTTTAAATCCATTTCAAATCAATTTCAATTCCATTTCAATTCGTTTTAAGTTCAATTTAAAATGATTTCAATTCTATTTCAATTTAAAATGATTTCAATTCTGTTTCAATTTAAAATGAATTTCAATTCAATTCTATCCAATTCGAATTTCAATTCAATCCTATTCAATTCGAATTTCTATTCAATTATATTCAATTCGAATTTCTATTCAATTATATTCAATTCGAATTTCTATTCAATTCTATTTAATTTGAATTTCAATTTCAATTCGAATTCATTTCTTTTCAGTTTCAATTCGAATTTCAATTCTTTTCAAAATATCAGATTTTGAAATCACTTTCGATATTCATTATAAAATGAATAAAATCGATATAAATATCGTTCACATCAAAATGGCGTCAATCTAATCAACACGGCTATATATAATTATATTTTCAAATATTCCATTTCGAATATTTCTATTTCAAATATTTCTATTCAAATATTTCTACTTTCAAATATTTCTTTTTCAAATATTTCTACTTCTAAACTAGAATGAGGCCCAATCAATTACCATATAATGTTAATTATATGGATTTTCTACAACACATGTATACAATAACAACGATGAATAATCAACCATCATCCAAAGTGCATTCTACACTGTATAAGCATCAAATATAAATATTCAACGCTTATAACAGCCTGTCAATCGTTCGATCGACATACAACTAATTACTGGGATTAGTGTATGTCATCTATCATCCCAATACCCGTGTGGGGTTTCAAACAAACAAACACAGATTTTATTTGTACAGTTGGGCGATGTGTAAAATTTATCGTCCCAATCAATATCAGTCAAATGTGTGTATATAAACAAATCATCCGATTAGTTTATTTTTATTTCATTTCATATACACGTTAAAAATTCTATTTTTAACTATTAAATATTTTTAACTATATAAATATTTTATTTCATTTCACATCACATCACACAATCAACTACACATCAAAATCCAACAAACAAGCATACAAGCCGTCCATGGTCTGTGGACGACAGGTGTCGGGTGCTACTAAACATCGTCTGCATCCTAGTATATATTTATATAACTAGAAAATAAAATTAAAGGTGAGAAGTTCTCACCAAGGGTTCCACTCCTCCATAGAAATTTCTGAAATTCAGAACAGTCTGGATCTGGCCGTACTTCAACGTAGTCTTCTCTACGCTGTTCATATTAAAAATCACATTTTTATCACTCTGCTATATTTATAAAGATCAAATCTTTTCGCTACAACATATATAAAAATCGTATTTTTATATTCTCTATCTTATAAAAATTATATTTTTATAATCTCTGCTATATAAAAATTATATTTTATTCCTTACATACGATAAAAATTATATTTTTAACCTTTACATTCAATAAAAATTATATTTTTATATCGCTACATGTACAACAAAGATTATATTTTTATAACTCTATCTAAATAAAAATCATATAAAAATCAAATCTTTTTAATGCCTTTCAAATTTTTACTTTGTTAAAAATCTATCTTTCTTCTCTATATGAATTTATAAAAATCCGGTCTTTCTTCTCTATATGAATTTATAAAAATCCGGTCTTTCTTCTCTATATGAATTTATACTTTTAAAACGTTATATTATAAATAAAAATTATCCTACATACTCACATAAAAAGAATCTTATGTCTTTATATTAATTAAAAATATGAACTTTATATAATAAAAAAAATATGAACTTTATATAATTAAAAATATGAACTTTATATAATAAAGGAAATCAAGTTTTATAAAATAAAGAAAATCAGAAAACTTACATTCAATCGAAGAAGGGGGTGCGTTTTCCGTTCAATTGGCCGTGGGAGGGCACGGGGTGGTGCATTGAGGCCTGAGGCGGCGGTGGGGTCCGCAGTTGGTCGGAGACTGGGCGGTGGCGCGGCTAGGTCTTGCTGGCCTTCGATTTGGGGCGGGTTCCTTTGCAGAGAGGGAGAATAGAGGAGCAAGGGGCGAGAGATCATCAGGGCGGCGGCGCCTGAGCTGGGGGGGGGGGGGGCTGGACCCGCGACTACGACGCCTGATGAGGCGATGGCTGACCTTGCGCTGGAGCGACGGGGACTAGGGCATCGGGTTCCTTTGGGTTTTTTTTTCTAAAGTGAGCGTTGACTGTATCGTGGAGGGAGGGAGAGAGAAAGTAGAAAAGGGGGCCAACCACTTATAAGTATTATATTTAATTATTTTAAATTCAAAAAAAAAGTAACTTTTTTTATTTGAATTCGAAATGAGACCCAACGACTGTTGTCCCTAGCTAATTACCCTCATTCCGAACACAATGGGATATGCCACCTAAGCCAGTTTGGCCGTTTCGATCAGTTTTCGTCAAAATCAAAATATAACTCTATATATTGAATTTGAACGCACATTTCAATTTACCGGAGCCACATACTAACTCGAAAAATTCCAGAAAAATTATTTCTAGCTTCGTATTTTCGATACAGTCCTAACAAAGCTAATTTCGTTAAATTCTGAGACCGTTTGTAAAATGGCCATTTTCCAGTCGATTAAAATCAACTGAAACTGGTCAAACGCGTTTTCCTTTGCCACGGTCACATATTGATTTGAAAAATTATGAAATTTGTATCCTAGCAATAACTTGACATCCCGGATCCAACAAAAGTGGTTTCGTCGAAATTCGAGGTCGTTTGCAAAATTTACATTTTTAAGGGCCTGAATTCCATAGCGACTATTCAGAATTTTCAACTGGACATATCTTTTGATTCCCGCTATGAAATTTTGATTTTTCGGATTCGTTAGAAAGATATTCTCTATTAGATTCCAATATTTTTGGTTTCACTAAAATCCGGTTTATTTTGCACCCGATACATTCATTTGAAGTTTGAAATCGAATTATCGAACTACCGCGCCTTTTTCAATTTCTTTTATAATTAAAATAAAATTATTATATTCTAACAACGACGTATATAAATATATACGTTCGAATTCTATTCAAAATAAATTTCTCGTCGTTATTATTTAAAATAATTCATTTTAAATAATCAAAATTCGCTAAAATTGCCAAAATAAAAATTATAAACTGGCCCAGATTTCCGGATTATTACAAATTATTCAAATTTATAAATCTCACCGTCGTTGCAGATTTTGGCCAAAATTCAAACTGTTCAGAATGGTCCCGTTTCAGTTCAGAGTCGTAGATCTTGACAATACGATCACAACGTCACTGAAATCATCGAATTCCGAGTTAAAACGAGTTAGATATGCTTTAATTTAATTGGAAAACTTTTTAAATTAAATAAATTAATTAAATAAAGAGGATTTCACCTTCTTCCTTCTTCACAGTCAAAGGCCGTGCTTTTTTTTTAACTTCGAACCTAGGGTTCGATTTGGCTCGCGACTGGTGGCACGGGGTGCCAATCGGAGTTCGCCACGTGGAAGGGGGAGGACGCCGCGCCTGGGGGTGGTGCTGCGGTGGAGCTCGGCGGTCGGTGGACGGGGCAAATCAGGCTCGAACGGCGGCGTTTGCAGGCGGTGGTTCGGCCACCACAGGCAACAAGGTTCGATCAAACTCGTACCAAATTGAAGAGCAGAGATAGCTCTATGAAATTGTCAAGAGGAAGGGTTGGTTTTACTGAGTGAATCGATGGGAATTTATGGAGGAATTTCGACGGGTTTAGGCCATTGATTGGGGGGGGGGGCGGCGACAGAGATAATGAACAGTAGCTTTTTAGTGTTTTAAATCCTATATTTGTAATATTTTCAATGTATTTTTACAATTAAATCCATATCTTACAACCCAGTTCAATTTCAGTACAACAGAAGGTGCCACTAGCCAATAGCCCATATTCTGGATCCAATGGGATAGGTCTCGTCAGCCCAAACGGCTGTTTGTGGCCTGTATTATTTAATTTAATATTTAATTCCTTTATTAAATTAATACGTTCGCACAAATAAATTTACTGAGGCCACATACGGGCTCAGAAAAATCCAAAAAAAAATATATTTGTCTATGTTATGACGATACGGTCCTAACAAAACTAATTTCGTCGAATTCTGAGACTGTTTGAAAAATGACTATTTTTCAGTTGATTAAATTTAACTGTAATCAACCAAACACATTTTCCTTCGCCACACTCACATATTAATTCGAAAAATTCTAAAAATTGAAACCTAGCAATAATTCAACATTCCGGTTCCAACAAAAGTGGTTTCGTAGAAAACAGAGATCGTTTGAAAATTGCCTATTTTCACTGGCTTTAATATTATTTAAAAATGAAAATTTTTAATTTCTGCCACATTTTTCCACCAAATAATTTAAAATAAAAATTTTAAATTGGTTCGGTTTTTCCGGGTCGTTACAATTCTTTTATAGGATATTTCTAATCCTACTTCTGATGAGTCTTTTGTTCAGTTCTAACGAGTTGTACCCCAAAGATTTGAGCTAACCAGAGCTCTGATACCAACTGTAATGACTCGGATTTCGCCCAGACCTAATCGATCGCAAATCGACTAAGACCGTTCAAAAATCCGAATATGCTAACTTTGGGCAAGCAACACATCAGAACAAATAACAGAAGACTTTTATAAACATTATAATAATGTTACATCAGAGTACAGAATATCAGAGTACATCAATTAAAATACAGCGTAAGATAAATTTACAAAGGATTTAATACAGTGCAGCGGAAACACTAACCTGATACAGCGGAAGTCTATCAATGCTCTGGACATAGCTTTAAGGTTCGATCCAGAATCCTGATCAATATATTTGCAAAATAAGCTACTCGACTGCCCGTGTGGAAAAGAGGGCACCCGAGTTTGCGTTTGCAAAGTGAAACAAACCACGGGTCAGTCATAAGACTGGTATGAGAAATCTTCCCTAACTTATCTAACAATATGACTAATCACAGGACCACGCCGCTAACGCGGAACGAGTCTACTCCATTGGATTGCCAGTGCCTAAATAAAATAAATCGTTAAACAACTCAATGCTTTTTAGCAAAATGAAACCATTACAAGACTCAAGTCCCATCACACAATGAAATGCAAACTGGAGGATAGAGTTTTACCTTATAATGGTCAAAAATGCTTGATACGATAAAACGGATTTGATATTATTATTAGTGTATATACATGTTTCAAAAACATTTCAATCATAATGTATCAATCATAGACGGCATAACTACCATATACTATGTCGCCATATATAGGTTTACAATCAAAGCTGTGGTGTCATATTGGAAATTGGGTTTCCATCAAGAGTCAAGGCTAGGGACGGTCTCCTTACCGATTCAGAACACTCTAGCAATGTCCCAGGATCACACGTACAGGCAACCCTTGGATCCTGCAGGGCCAGTCCACAAATACTTTAGTGGATTGGCAATTCCTGAACACATGCTTCCCGGTCCTATTGAACCTATAAAATGGTCACTATCGTCCAATAAATCTGAGGCGTCACATTCCATCAACCACATAAGTAAAATGTCAGGGCTTGCAAAAACCTGATACCACTTCTAGCTAGAAAGAAACGTGTGCACTCACTGCGTACCCTTGTCCCGTTTCTGACTCTTACCCGGGTGTGAGGCTCGCGAGGTAGCGCTATACACAAAGCTATGCCGAAATAGGCTATGCTTTGATCATCAACCACAAGGCTCAGCTTTTCAACAAAAGCCTTGATCATTTGCATCTTAGCATGCCACATTGACAATCCACGCCATGCGATCGATAACTACCAATATATAATCTCTGAGCTCGTGCGTCTCACAGAAGGGTGTTAAGCCAGAGAATAAATTCTCCGCCACCACAGATATATATTAAATAGAAATAAATTTAATTTATATGGAATGAAATCCAATGTCAGACACACATCCATTTACAAGTCCATTCTTGGTCTAAACAAAACCAGAGACACCTTATTCCTCATCCTGTATGTCCAATACGGAAGAGAGGTTCTCGCATATCTGGACAATCAACAAGTACGTCCAGATAACTACCACTTTAACCCTTTTCTAGGAGTGACCCAGTTCAGGGCATCAGTAGTCGCCCAATCGATGTGAAAATCGCCGGTCTTCAATCACTGTCTTCAATGACTTCGACTTTTAATCGTCGTAACAATTATTCAGAATGGGTTAAACCCGGTCTTTCGGAATAACTCGCGTATTTTATAATAAAAAATATCAGGTGTTACAAATACACATCCTACGCCTCATTTCAACTCAGAATATTTTTAGAGTATTCATATTAAAAGGGAAAGATTCCCTTTAATTTTATCAAAGATAAATTCTTTTAAATTTAATCTTTAATCTTCTTTTTAAAGATTCAATAAAATTCCAATTTTATTTTAATACCAAAAATCATTACTGTATGATTATTCAACTTTTAAGAAATTAATCTTATCTTTAACTGGGTTAAAGAACTAATGTCATTTAAAACACAGTTCACGATAAACCCAAAATAATCTTCCATTAAATATGGAATTTCCACAGAAATCGAATCAATATATATATATATATAATCAATATAAATTTCTGTATCAGACTTATAATATAAATGGAATAACGGCAAAGCCTTTTAAATTCCATATATAGTAACAGTCTTCATTTACAGAAGCCTATCTTGAATATTATCAAATCGAATTTCCACTCAATTCCAATTTAAAATCTTTACCAAAGTAAAGTTTTCCACTCAATTATAAATGTTTAAAAAGAAGATTATAAATGTAGAATTTAAAATCTTTTTATTAAGATTTAAAAAGAAATTTTCCAAAGTAAAGTTCTCCAATTTAACAATTTAATATATTAAATTGGAAAACTTTACTTTGGAAAATTTCTTTTTAAATCTTAATAAAAAGATTTTAAATTCTACATCATATTTTTATTGTTAATTGGCTAAAGAACAAATGTCGTTTAAAACACAGTTCACAATAAACCCAATTCACATATCATTTTATTCAAATTACTAAATATAATTGTAAACTTTGATAATCTTAATTCAAAAAATTATTCTTTAATACGGGGTTTAATAACAGTGTTATTTAAGACACCATCCGCGACAACCCAAAATCCAATTCTTTTATTTAACTCCAATTAAATATTAATTAATTGGAAGACTTCATTAAATCTTAATTTAAAATACTTATTCTAGTTAATAACTAGCTCATTTTGATAAAAAAAATATTTACCTTTTGTCAATAAAAAAGCGGACATAGAAATCATCATTTTATTCTTCGTTAAATATTATTTTAAAATATTCGTTATTTAAAAATATTCTTTATGTAAAAATATTCTTTATATTACAATGTTCTTTATTTTAAAATATTCTTTATTTGAAGGATATTCTGAATCGCAATGCAACTCAATCAGTTACCATATAATTTCGGTTACATGGATTTCATGCATCGCATGTATACAAAAATAATGAGAAATAATCATTAAATCATCCATTCAGATCCAAGGTGAAATTTATAATTGTGCAAGCATTAAAATGAATAAATAGCGTTCATCATAGCCTGTCAATCCATCAATTGACATACAACTAAATATTGGGACTAGTGTATGTTAAATATTATCCCAATATCCGTGTGGGGTTTTCAGCCAACAAAAATTCATCTAAATAAATCATTGGTTAATGAATTTAACCAATTTTAATTCCACTAATATGTTGATGATAAATAACAAACATGTTATTATATTCCTAATGTCAAATGAAAATGTATTTTACTCGCAAAATTTCCTACATATGTCTAATGTATGATTTGACAATACAAGCGTCACTTTGATTTGTATACAAATTCTATTGTATAATTTAACAATAAATGTCATTTTAATTTACATACGAATTCTAATGTATGTTTTAACAATAAAACGATTATTATATTTGCTTATAGATTCTAATGTATGTTTTGACCATGAAAATGATTCTTATATTTGCATATAAATCCAGATGTATGTTTGAACAATAAAAATGATTCTCTCATTTTTGTTGACGATTCTACTTCAACAAAGTGATTAAAAATGATCTTTTCATTTTGGTTGAAAATTCTATTTCAATAAAATGATTAAAAGTGATAATTCCATATTGTTAACAACTCTTATTTTAACCAATTGAATAAAAGTGGTAATTCATATTGTTCCTGATTCTAATTTAACAAAATGAATAATAAATGATAATTTCATATTGTTAAATTTCATATTGTTAACAATTCTAATTTAACAATATAAAGACAAATGATTCATTCATTTTTGTTGACAATCCTAGTTTCAACAAAAAATGACAATTCATTCGACAATTTTAATTTAATAATATGGCATATTTATTTACTTACGTTTTTCTATGTATTCTAATGACAAATAAAAGAACAATTTATTTGTGTATAATATTCTTTTCAACATAACAAATAAAAATGGTAATTTTATTTGTTTAAAATTTCCATATAACAAAAATGATATTTTTGTTTTATCACAAATCTATTTAACAAAAAATGTTGTTTATGGTTTCAACCTTTCTAATTAACAAAAATGATAATTTTTGTTTCAACAATTTTATTTTGACAAAAATGTATATTTTTGTTTCAACCTTTTTAATTGACAAAAATATTTATTTTTGTTTAATCATTTTTAATTGACAAAAATGTTTATTTTTGTTTAATCTCAAGTCCATTTAACAAAAATGGAAATTTTGTTTTCAACCATCATATTTTGACAAAAATGAATATTTTTATTTCAATTAGTCTTTCGACAAAAATGAACATTTTTGGTTCCAACTAATCTTTTGATACAAATGTTAATTTTATTTCAACTAACATGTTTGACAAAATGATTACTTCTAATTCAACTAACATGTTTGACAAAATGATTACTTCTAATTCAACTAACATGTTTTAACGAAAATGAATATTACTAACTCAACTAACATGTTTAGACAAAAATGAATATTTCTAATTCAACTAACATGTTTTGACAAAAATGAATATTTCTAATTCAACTAACATGTTTTGACAAAAATGAATATTTCTAATTCAACTAACATGTTTTGACAAAAATGAATAATTCTAATTCAACTAGCATGTTTTGACAAAAAATGAATATTTCTAATTCAACTAACATGTTTTGGCAAAAATGAATATTTCTAATTCAACTAACATGTTTTGACAAAAATGAATATTTCTAATTCAACTATGTTTTGGCAAAAATGAATATTTTGTTTAACTCATTTCTAATTAACAAAAATGTAACTTTTTGATTCAACTAATTTAAGGAAGAAAAATGTAACTTTTTGATTCAACTAATTTAATGAACAAAAATGTAACATTTGTTTCAACATTTTTATTTATACAATATATATTTTCATAAATGTCAAATAAAAATATGATTTTTATCTTCATAACATTTCCTATGCTTACATACATACAAATAAAGAGAGTTTTATTTGTATAACAAATTCTTACCCATCCCTATTATCAACATATAAAATAAAATGAATTAGTTTATTGTATAACAAATTTGCCAATTTTATTATCAACATATATACAATAAATAGAATTATTTTGTTGTATAAAAAATTTCTTTAGATCCTATCATTCATTGTAAACACAATAGATCAACAAACAACATTAAACGATTTAAATAAAATCACGTACATGTAGGAATTTCTAAACATGATAATAATTAATTAATTATAATTATTAAAAAAAGAAATCTCATTGATGGTTTTGAATTTTTCAAAAATCGCAGATTGCTCCGTTTTAGTTCTGATCTGTACTGTTGTGTAGATCGTGTCGAGACGAACCCAACGCATCTGAAATCATCTGATTTTGTGTCTGTATGTATAGGTTACGCTGTTTTAAACATTTAACACTTTAATTTCATTATTAATATGATTAATATAATACAATTTCAAGTCCCCCATTGATTTTACCATCCAAAGGCCCCTGTGTTTCTCTTCCCTTCATCTTCTTTCTCATCTGGTCAACGCACAAACAACCAAACCCAATATCGATCAAACCCTTCCCATTGCGCACGCTCACCAAGGCCACCATCTGTCAATCGAATACCACAACGTTAAAGCCCTTTAAGCCACCACCTGCCACCATGAATCTCCTCGAACTCGGAGGTCCCTATAGCCATCAAATTGTGTACGAAGTTGGCATGTTTGAGAGAGAAAATCCGCCAATACAGGTAGTAAAACTCGATCATCGCCTTACAGAAACGAAGAGCATAAAATCTCTTCAGATTTGGTTTTGAAATCATGAATTAATTCATGTAGATTTGTGAGAGATTAAAGGATTAATAAGGGACGGTTCTGGCCATGAAATAAGAACGAGCGGCAGCTAGGTTTCTCAGAGTTAGGGTTTGTATATCTGGGTTATTTATATAATAAAATAATATTTAAATTCCTTAATTTCTTAGTTAAAGCCCATTATGTCTCAGTAGCTCCAATTTCAGCCTAACGAGAGTTGTCCCCAACCAAATACCCCCTTTCCGGACAAAATGGACTAGGTCTCATCAGCCCGTTTGATAGTCTCAACCCACTTCTCTTTATTTTAAAATATAATTCATTTAATTATTAAATTTGATCATACATTTTAATTTACTGGGCCCGCACAATGACTCTAAAAAGTCCAGAAAAATTATTTCTAGTTATGTTTTGACGATGCGGTCCTAACAAAACTAATTCCATCGAATTTGGAGACCATCTGAAAAATGGCCATTTTCTGGTCGATCTAGGTTGACTGAAACAGACAAAACACGTTTTCTTTTGCCACACTCACATATTAATTCCAAAAATTTAGAAAATTGAAACCTAGCAATAATTTGACATTTTGGATCCAAAAAAGTAGTTTACATCGAAAACGGAAGTCGTTTGTAAAATGGCTATTTTTAATATTAAAAAAAAATTTTACAGCGACTTTTCTGAATATTTAGCTGGCCATAACTTTTGATTCCCGCTATGAAATTTCAATTTTTCAGATTCGTTATAAAGATATTTTTAAATAGATTCTAATATTTTTGGTTTCACTAAAATTCGATTTATTTTGCATCTTGTACATTCAGTCAAAGTTCAAATTTTCAAACTACCGCGCTATTTCTAATTCCTATTATAATTAAATTAAAAAAATTCGTTCTAACTTCGATTTAAATAAAATTTCAATCGTTATTATTTAAAATAAATCATTTTAAATATTAAAAATCCATTAAAATTTCTTAAATAAAAATTTAAAATTGGTTCCAAAATTCCGGGTTGTTACAATAGCGGAACAAAATATAATATTGAAATAAATCTTTATAGAGAGGTTGAAAAATACTTTTAATAATCAGAGTACATCAATACATCTGGACAGTTATAGCAATATGTCCTCATATACAATACACAGCTGAATAATTACTATACATCTGAACTCCTCCGACATGTCTTATGAAGTCTGTAGCATCCTAACCTGAACCTGTAAAAATCGATCTGATCCGGGCATTGCAAACGTCACAAATCAGTCGAGTGAACTAGCGTGAGAAAAGTCACTAAGTTTATAGGTGTCATCCAATGGATTTTTTCTTTGAAAAACTTCTTTTGAAAGAAAAGGATAATCGTAAAACCGATCCATACATAAGCACGGATGATTTTTACCTTACGATAACCCAAAACATTTTTGGATATCAAATATTATTCTGATAATATTATAGTGTCTAAATCAAATAAATAAACATCTAACAAAACGCTTGCATATCACGCTCCACATACTTAGTATATAACAAAAAACCGCGGGCGCTTATTGGAGAATGGATTCCGACTATGACAAGGTATGGAACCACCTTTCGATAGTGTATCTCTAGTGAGGAATAAACTGGGTTCAATAAGAACATCTTGCAACCCGGCCACACATGACCGACCACTCATTTCCTTTGAGTGTACCGAGTATATTATGCAAATGGTTGGGCCCACATAACCGTTATCCAAAGATACAGAATTGACAGAAGAAATAAATAAATTTTCTCTAGATGGTGATAATACACCATAATGGGAGCGACCCACAGAGCCATGCTACCTGCCCGATTTTTTTCATTTCCCGGTTGATGAGGCTTGAGGTTATAATTTCCTTTTTAGAATAACACATCACCATTCACTCTGAATGCAACATTGTCAGATCCGCCAAATCACTAATTGACGTCCACAAAAATATTTTGGATGTTAAGCTAACAGAAGGTGTCTTCACCGCCATGAACAGAAGTATGTTTGAGGAAATCAATGTACATGACCCTTTGGAAATACTCTATCAAACATGCGTCAATACAAGTCATTCGGCGACAGGATGAACCGATAACACCCTTTGAGATGACCCCTCAAGATTAAATACAAAATTATTACTTGATGATTGATAAAAGTTTTTTTCCTAGTTCATCTTCTCCGGGAGTTCTCATTTCCTGTTTACATAACTCTACCACGATCCCTATTCACTAGCATATACATACCAGTATATTGGTTTGGGTATAGAATTCATGTTACTTAACATTTCAAACATTGTTGAACAATTAGACAATCAGAGCTTGAATATTTGAAGCAAAGTAAACTGATTGAGAAATTTAAGTCCATTCGACACAACTAAGCACATATTACTTAGCCATTCTCCTGCTTAACTAATTACATGTCAAAATTTCTAGATATATTAGCATTTATGTACAACGTATATCATACTAATATTACTATTATGTGTATTTTAGTTCCACCTCAAATGTAATATAAAAACTGGCGATGACATTTAAGGAGGTTGATGCTAATTTAAGTTCTGGCATTAATGTGCCGACTGCCCATAACTCCTGCACTTAACAAGAGGAATAATGCACCGAAAGACGTGCTAGGCAGATCTGGATAATCATCAGGGTAGGATAATATATGCAAGACATGTCGTATTACTCACAGGGCAAGGGTAAAATATAACAGAACATATACAACATGCCATAATAGTGAAGCACAATTGAGCATAATCTTAAACCTTTTCATATCATCATGAAATATCCTACAACATTGGATTATGCTATAAGAGTATGTACAAAATGCCTCACCACAAGTCACTCAGAGGATACACTAGTTAGCGGAAAACAACTAATAGCAAGTTGAAAGTAATACGTGAGCCTCCAGCTCGTCGTCGCTCAACAGCATCGTCCTTGTCAAGATCAACTACTTGTCACCTGCTACTCAGTCTGCCCATCCACACAATGGATGAACGACCCAAGGTAATAAGAGGAAATAAAAAACCCTGAGTCAAACAACAGTCTTATTGGCAATAAAATAACTATCTAACATCATCAATAAAGTATATGAGAAATAGGTAGATCAATCAACTAATCTACCAATACATCAGAGGAGAACCCAAAACGTCTTCTCAACATCCGATAGTGATAGCCTTTACAACAATCATAATATGAAAACATGGCGGACATAATCCCATTATCCAGTGTAGAACATCCTAATTGAAATCGACATCCCCCAAGCACAAGCCCCGAATGCCTAAACTAACATCAGACAAGCACCAAGAGATGTCTCCTTCGACACTGAATAATCTACACAAGATGATATAAGCAGAACAACCATCAACTATGACCCTGGCTATCACCGCCAATCCTTCATTGAAACCATCGCTAATCGTACAACTGGCCATATCATCATGCCATCCGCCAAGGGCTAATGGTAACCCGGTTCTAGCAAAATCTCCATACGCCTTTCATCGATACGTATCTAGGCCTTTCATCGCTACCCAGGGTACTCGACCAATCATCTAGTCTTTTTGGTGCCACTATTGTACCCCAGATTTGAGCCCACTAAAACTTACGAAAACAATAACTCCTCGCGCTATAATATCTCTAGTTGTCATCATCGACGACTATCCATAAGCTCAAATCATCTTAAGCAACCATTATCCACAAGCTCAAAATCATCTTGAGTCTTCTTCGCATTTGTTGCATTACGACGATCAACGAACACTTCAAAACACTTCGAGCGTTCCTCCTTGAATTCACTTCGAAGCTACCACCATTATCAAACCAAAAACATACTTCATTTGGTTGTTTTTCGATTCACAGCATTTCACACATTTTTGCTGTGAATCACATTCACAGCGTTTTTGATTGACATAGAAATGTGTTTATTTTATGCTCTTATATCTTATCTTTTGTATATAAATAAATATTACTTGGGTATTGTTTTGTTACTTTTACAGATATTCCAACCCAGCCCGCATGCAACCAGAAATGTAGAAAAATAGAGTTCAATTTGCTGTGTATTTGCATTTTGAAGAATTGTAGATGAAGATATCACATCTGGTTGCTGTTGGACAAGAAAAGGATTGATAACAAGGCTTTGCACATCACAGATCAATGAAGAAGTGTCAAGGAAGCAAGAGGAAAAGAGAAAAGGCCCAAATTTACTTTATTTATCCAAGGCCCATTTATGTTTTTCATTGTAAACTAATTAGTGATGTAATGACCAGGCCCAGTTATCATTAGGGTTAGGGTTAGGGTTTGGCCATCTACCCTATATATACCCTTGTAATGGCATTGTAGCCACCATCCTATATCCCATTTTCTATTTCTAATAAAGTTTCTAGTTCTTCTTCTTCTTTTTATTTTCTGCATTTTTTTCTATTTCTTAGCAATTAGTGTGTCTACTCGATTAGATTCGGTAGAACACTATTTGTGTTTTGCATTTCTTTTCATTAGTGATTGACCGTCTGATTAGATTCAGCGGTAATCCTAATTTTATTTCCTGTTGTTATTTATATTCTGCACTTTTATTTTCTGTATTTTAATCGCGTTCATAGGTTAAATTGGATTTGATTAGATTTGAATTTGATTTATAGTTTCATTGCTTTTCCATTGAAATTGTGATTTGATCGTCGGTTCAGTTAGATCTGTTCTGAATCAAATTACAGTTTTAATTTTGTTTTGTTTTGCAAAATCAACCTCCCGCTTCGTCTAACTCGCCCAAGAGATTAGATAAATAATCTGATTTAATTCACCTCCCTGTGTTCGACCTGTATGCTACACACCTGTATGCTTGCAGAATTTATTACAAATGTCGCGCTTTTCTAATTCATAGACTAGCGTCGATCAAGTTTTTGGCGCCGTTGCCGGGGAGGCTATAATTAAATTTTGTTATTTGTTTAATTTCTGATTCGTGTTAGTTTTATTTTATTGTATTTTCTTTTGTTTTTTTGTATATATAGAATAAAATTCTTGATTGGTTTTGATTTGGTATTTGTCAATGATACTACAATCTTACTAAGAAAGAGAAATTTTTTTTTGTCAATTTTCCTTTGATTTGTTTCCTTTTAACCTTCTTTTCTCTTTCCAGTACATAATCTTTCCTTTTTTCTTTTACAAATTAAAAAAAAAACACTTGCCAAATTTCCTTTTCTTTTCATTTATTTCTTTCCCTTTTTCAAATTTGTCCTTTTTTTCATTTTTTTTCTCTCTCTTCTACTATTACCAAAAAAAAAAACAATTTTTTTTCCTTCCAATTCTTTCTCTTTACAAAATTCCTTTCTATCCTTCTTCTTTACAATAATTCAAAAAAAAAAAATCCCTTTCCTATATTCTCTGCCGTGTTCACAATTCACTGCTTCACCATCTTCCCTTAAACATCCATGCAATTTCATCTTCAAACACCAATCTTTGCCGATCTACCATCATCACCTTAATATCAAGGTCACTCCTTCCATCTTCCCACTACCCACGTTCAAAAAGCACCAAAGCCTTTTCAAACCATCACCCTTCCCCAAAGCCATATCACCATAAACCCGTCCCAGTAACAGTTCCACAGTCTCCCTTGGCCACATCGCTCTGGCACCCTTAGTTACCACTATCGCAACCACCAACCAGTTTGCAGTTACATCTACTTTTCCGATCCTCTCCACTGCCATACTGCCCCTGAACCAGTCTTCATTGATCGGAACCCCCTACTACTGTTAAACTTCTCCAGTCCTTCATACAGTCACCATCAAAATCCCACCATACGCACCACTAACAATTTTCAGATCCACCCCAAAAAAAAATCTCCGTCCATCATCTTTAGGAACTCCCACGTTAATCCTTGCTTCCACCATCAACATCTCACCAAATTCAGTTCGAAAACATCAGTCAGCGATCTCACAACCCTACTGCTTCCACTCTGAGCCTAGAACCCAACGCAATCAGCACTTTATCCCCTTCACAACCAGTTCAACACCCAAAAATCTGTTCTATCCTCACAAATCCGATTTGAAACCATCAAGACCTTCCACGACAATCAATTCCAAGAGCAACGTCTACAACCACAATCCAAACTCTGTCCTCAACATCCACGCCATAAACACATGTTTCTGTCTTGAACCGTACCACTCCACCCACCATCCTTCAGGCCATCCGCAACAACTCAGTTCACCCCCAACCCACAAACCAAATTCGAACTACCCGAAACCGCAAATACCCCCACACTTGCATCGCACGCGAGGAACACAAGACCCGATCTGAACTCAGCACTTGATTCGAAGACCTCAAAACTGATTTCGAACCCAAAGCTTATCGATTTCCAAACCAAAAAAAAAGGGGCGTGATTCTGGAAATCAACTGTTTCCATTTGTTGGCAGTGGGTATTTTGAATAAATAAAGAAGGGAGAGAAAGTTCTGATTTGAGCAGCACAATTGGGAGTCCTGTTGCCTTTTCTTTAGTATGCGAATCTTGTTTTTTGGGGTTAACTGTGTTGCGTGTAAGGAGATTAAAAAAAAAAAAGATTGTTGCCTCTTTGATTTGTTCCCTTTTGAGTATGCGACTGTAGGGATTTTTTTTTTCTCTGTTTAACCATCCAAGCCGGTTTTGTTTATGTGAGAATTGAGTTGACCGTGTTTTGTTGAGTTTAGTTCTCTTAGCTTAGTTTTATTTCTTTTTAGAATAGTGTTTTTGTTTTTTTTTGTTTTTCTTTTTTTTATTCTGTCAGTTTTTCTCTTTAAAAAAGAAAAAAGAAAAAAAAAGAAGCACCACTCAAAAACAAACCAAAGTGAAGAGGAAATTGTTCAAGCAAGCGAACAAGGATTCAAAGATCAACCGGTCTACGAACAGTTAATTTCAATCGCTGAAACTACTCAAATCTTCTGGATGGACTGCCATACCCCACGGTAATATTTTTCTGAACTCTACAGGTGCTGAAGCTGTTTTGAAAAAAAATATAGACATTGTTGTAAAAATCTTCTGCAGGGGCAGCGGCTTGAATGTAAAAATTTTTACTTCTGCAATTTATATTTCTGTGACTGTTCTGTGACTGCAATTTCTGAATTAATTTGGTGCGGACTGACATTTCCATAACTGAAATCTTCATTCTCATTGTTTTCAATAATAAAAATAGACATTCCAAGATAATATAATTGAAAAGTGGTATTGTGTGAAGTTGACTGTCTCGTATAATTGGATCGCGGATATATATTAGTTCAATTTATTGAACTTTTAGCAAAAGAGGTTGCATACTACCCGTAAAACATTGGTCGTATCCCTTAGTATTTATACTATACGTGAACGACCATAAGACCCTCTTACCCCTTCTAATTGAGTCAGTTAATTAATAGAGCACTACACGACATTTTATATTATTTTGAAGTGAGAATAATTTATGTCTCACCCTGACTTCATTCAAATGTCTAATTCAAAAAAATCCTTGAGAGAAATGTGGGATAATAGTCGGAGTAGACGTCCTCTTGAAGAGTATGAGTATGAATTACAACTCATAAAACAAGATTTTCCAAAATTTCTTGGGCCCAGTGCCAACAATTTTCAAAATTTTCCAAATGACCAATATTTTCAAAATCATGGATATGATCGAAATTGCGATTTCAACTCAAATTTCAATAATTTCGATTATGGGCCACATCCTCATCAAAACAACTTTGACTCTCAATATGGCTTTGATCCACATCATTATGGGGTTGTAAACCAAAATTTTCAAAATTATAGCCCATATCAACATCTTGAAAATGACCGAAATTGCAATTTTCACTCGAATTTTAACAGTTTTGGTTATGAACAAAATTTTCAAAATCAAAATGATTTCCAATATCAAAACGAAAATTCAAACAACCACCACATTGGAAGTAATTTTGATTGTGAAATTGATATGGACTATAATTTTGAAACTCAAGAAATCCAAAACGAGAGCTCGCAAATCAACGATTTTGAAGAATACCATCTTAATGTTTTTAGAGAGAGGGTAGAAAGGCTAGATAGACAATTTGATGAAAAAGATAGAAAGATGGATGAACTTCTGTGTTTAATCACGTCTAATAAAGAGCAGCTCGAGCAACAAAATCGAATTCAACTAAGCGATGAATCAGAAAATAATTCAGTCCTTATTGACAACGAAAATTTTCAAATAACAACTTTGGAAATTGAGAATAATCATCTTAATGAAGCTTTTCAAAATTCAACAAATGATTTGGACTTCAACTCTTTTCAGAACAAAGATTTAAGCTTAGATTTTGACCTTCCTCTTTTGGGCTGTGAGAAACTTGAAATCTTTGAAATTGAACAGAATAAAAATGTTGAATTTTTCAATTCAAATGTGGAAAAGGATTTTAACGAATATGAATTCTTTGGATTGTCTGAGGAAGAGTTGTCAAATGAAGAAGAAGTAGATTCACGTCACGAGTTCGAAAGTTTCAACTTTGAGGAAATTTCAAATGAGCTTGAAATTGTCAGTGTCTTGAACAACTTTGAGAAATGTGATAACATACTCTTGAACAACAGTCAGACTTCAACTTTCACTGACTTTATACACGATCACAAGTTTTTGAAAAATTACACTGACAAATTTGTTGAATACATGAATTACTTTTGGAATGCTGGCTTGGTTGAAAAACTTCAGGTTAGGACGACCCTAGATATTTATCTCCTGGACTACAAATCGAGGTATAAAGATGAGATGGTTTTCAAAAACCTTTGCTTATTAGAAAACATGCCTAGACATAGTGGGAATGGGACTCATCGGGCTAGAACCAAGTGTGGGGGAAAAAGATGGTGGTACTCTTTGCATCGCATGCATCGCAAACACATATATCATTGTACATATGATTTTCATTCGCATATAGTGGCTAAACGCCATTTCATTCTTCAAATAATTTTGCATCACATTCACCTTTGGGTGCGATCTTTCAAATTTAGGAAACGTTCACAGTGTGGACACTGTATAATTCTAGTGTTGGGGGGAGTCTGCATTTCACTCATTTTCATTTTTCTTTCTTAATTTTTCTTTCTTTTTCAATTTCATCCATTTAAATAGGACCATCATGCATTTTAGACTGTAGTAACATGCTATTTTTTTTTTTGGAAATACGACTCATTTTCAATAGATACAACAAAATAAGTTTACAGTTTTTAGCCAGTTGATAGTATTTTTCTCTCTCGGCTAAGTTCGAATTTGAAATATAATGAAAAGTTTAATTTTGAGGGATAATAGTGTAACCGGTACATAGGGAGATTCTTAGGTGATGGCCATGAAATCTATTCTATATTGTAGACTTTGTTTAAATAAGTGGAGGACTTAAAATACTCATATTGGCTTTTCGAATCTTTAAAACTAAGTTGTGTTAAGTTGAATTCGCATAACTCTCTTTTGTGCTTATATTTTCAATAATAATAATAGTAATCCAAGGGTATCCAACATTGCTTGTATATCGAGTGTTGGTGTGCAAACCCGCCAAGCCCTATCCAACACGTTGTTGACAAAGTCAAAGTTGGAATATCTTGGTCTCATTTTATGAGATTGGACACCTAAGGATTACCGACACGTTGTTGACAAAGTCAAAGTCGGCCTGCACAATCCGCCAAGCTCTTTACCCACTCTCCGTTAGTCCGCGAGGCAGTGCATGGGTGGTAAACCTTGGTCTTTTTAGTTAGGTGTATGTACTTAATCATAAATCTTAAAATTTTATAGAATAAAGAATAAGCGATGATACCCAAACACTTCTTGACCTTATTGATTTGACTAGCCATACATGAGAAAATTAGAATACCACTTTGCAAACTGTGCCAAGCAAACTAAGACTTTATTTCATGGCTGCACTATGTTATCAACCGAACTAACTGGCCAAACTGGAATTTAACATTTGAAAACTTGATTTATATTGAAAATTTGTGACAAGTAGAGGTATCTAAAATAAAATCAACTGATTAAAAATTATTAACTTAATTTGTTGTACCACTTTCATGAAATAAGTCGTGTTGTCATTTTTCGTTTTTATTTTTGCATATGTCCATTGCATTCATGTAGTTTCATTAGAATCATAGCATACTGCATTTGGATTTTGTTGGTAGTATCCGCTGAAAACCCTCACGAGACACCACTCGTCCTACTAGGGACACCTAGAGGTTTAACGGCTTGTTGCATGCGCTCAATGCAATCGTGTTTCCTACGAAAGTGTGACCTATCTAGTTAGTTTTTCATTTTCTTTTTACTCGAGGACGAGTAAAAGATAAGTGTGGGGGTATTTGATTGACATAGAAATGTGTTTATTTTATGCTCTTATATCTTATCTTTTGTATATAAATAAATATTACTTGGGTATTGTTTTGTTACTTTTACAGATATTCCAACCCAGCCCGCATGCAACCAGAAATGTAGAAAAATAGAGTTCAATTTGCTGTGTATTTGCATTTTGAAGAATTGTAGATGAAGATATCACATCTGGTTGCTGTTGGACAAGAAAAGGATTGATAACAAGGCTTTGCACATCACAGATCAATGAAGAAGTGTCAAGGAAGCAAGAGGAAAAGAGAAAAGGCCCAAATTTGCTTTATTTATCCAAGGCCCATTTATGTTTTTCATTGTAAACTAATTAGTGATGTAATGACCAGGCCCAGTTATCATTAGGGTTAGGGTTAGGGTTTGGCCATCTACCCTATATATACCCTTGTAATGGCATTGTAGCCACCATCCTATATCCCATTTTCTATTTCTAATAAAGTTTCTAGTTCTTCTTCTTCTTTTTATTTTCTGCATTTTTTTCTATTTCTTAGCAATTAGTGTGTCTACTCGATTAGATTCGGTAGAACACTATTTGTGTTTTGCATTTCTTTTCATTAGTGATTGACCGTCTGATTAGATTCAGCGGTAATCCTAATTTTATTTCCTGTTGTTATTTATATTCTGCACTTTTATTTTCTGTATTTTAATCGCGTTCATAGGTTAAATTGGATTTGATTAGATTTGAATTTGATTTATAGTTTCATTGCTTTTCCATTGAAATTGTGATTTGATCGTCGGTTCAGTTAGATCTGTTCTGAATCAAATTACAGTTTTAATTTTGTTTTGTTTTGCAAAATCAACCTCCCGCTTCGTCTAACTCGCCCAAGAGATTAGATAAATAATCTGATTTAATTCACCTCCCTGTGTTCGACCTGTATGCTACACACCTGTATGCTTGCAGAATTTATTACAATTGTCGCGCTTTTCTAATTCATAGACTAGCGTCGATCAGTTTTCTTTACTTTTCAGAACTTCTTAAACGCTGTCGTTCCTGTCATGGTCGATCCATCAAACGCGGCCAATCCATCGGCTCCACACCTTGCCTGATCCATGAAAATGCTATACCAATCCATCATAGGAAACATTGCCCGATCCATCCTTATTTAGAACATTTCTGAAACGCTATAAAATAACTTGCCCGGTCCATCAACAATCCCTGACCGATCCATCAACACGCGCTTGGCCCGATCCATCCATCTCACGTGTGCAACGCAGCCCGTTCCATGCTCCAGATTGTTGTCTGATCCGTTCAATCCCCAGCGTTTGTAAAACACTATCAAACCAAATGATCTAATCAAAGAAAACATGGTTGATCCACTCGTTTGTGCTTTCCTGATCCATGGAAATACCATGTTCGATACATGGTTTAGAAGTGCTGCCGATCCATGCGTTGCCCTATATTTTTGTAACGTTGTCGATTCATTGAAAAGGTGACCGATCCATCACCATTTTTAACGTCCGACCCACTCAAATTCTTGGAGTACAAGCCACTCGGTCCATCAAATTCATGCTCACAAAACTCCGACTAAATCCATACTTGAATTCAACTCGATTCCACACTCGAAAACCAATTCGATTAAAGCGCGTGCAATCTCAAATATCCATCTGACAACAAAATCACGCAATCATCAGTAATCACTAATACATAAAATATCATCATATATAATTCACTAAATCATGATAAAATAATAAATGAACGAAGTAATGGATCTAAGCTTCCATAGCATATGAATTAACATAAGAATTACATATTTAAGTTGCCAGATTAGATCCTATGGCGATTCAAGTGAAAAATTATACTTACATCGCTTAGATCTATGTGAAATCAACTTAAATTATGAAAATAAGATCAAACAACTCATATACTTAATTGAATCTGTGTGGGAGATGATTATAACTCAACAAATCCACAAAATAGCTTTAAAACGATAATGCACAAATCCAAACAGCGAAGAACAATGAAAAATGGCCTTCGAATCAATCACTTTGATGCAGTCTACCTTTCTTTGATGTTGATCTACAGTCTTCTAATTTATAACAAAGAATTTAATGGAGTGGAGAGGTATTTGATTGGTGTGACGACCACCCATAACTCCTACACTAAACAAGAGGAATAATGCGCTGAACAGGTGTGCTAGGCAGCTATGGACGATCATCAAGGTAAGATAACACATGCGGAATGTGTCGTATAACTCACATCACAAGGGTAAAATATAATAGAACATATACAACAGGCAATAATAGTGAAGCATATTTGAGCAGAAACTTGAGACTTTCATAGCAACTAGAAAGAATATCCATATATCTTTGAATTACAACATAAGTCTGTACAAAATGGCCTTACTGTAACACTCATCAAATAGCGGAAATAGAAATACTGAATAGTAGCAAAATAATATGCCAGCCTCCTGCTTGCCATCGCATAACAATATCGTCCTCATTAATCACTTGTTACCCGCCACTTAGTCTGCCCATCGATAACACCATGGCTGAACAACCCAAGGTAGTAAGAGGAAACATATAATCTTGATCAGACAACAGTCTTAATGAGCGATAAAACATCTATCTAACATCATCAATAAAGTATATGAGAACATGTAGATTAACCAACCAATCTACCGAACACCAGAGAAGAACCCAAACCTGTCTTCCCCACATCCGATAGTGATAGCCTTTACAAACAAGCATTAAGAAACAACAATTCATTCATAGCAAATAGTTATCAAACGTAGACCATCCTAATCGATTTCGACATCCCCCAAGCACAAGCCCGAAGGCCTGAACCAACATCATACAAGCACCCAAGAGATATCTCCTTCGACATCGAATTATTCACACAAGATGATACAAGCAAAACAGAGATCACTCATGACTCTGACTATCACTACTAGTCCTGTTTCAAAATCATAGTTAATCGTATGACCAGCTAAACACCTTGCCATCATCTATTAAGGGCTAATGGTAAACCCCACTTTTAGCAAAACCCAATATGTCATACGATGAAACGTATCTAGGCTCGTCGATCTACCCAGGGTACTCAACTAGTCACTTCGAGTATTTTAGGCGTCCCTATTATACCACTTCTTTGAGTCCGCTAGAACTTACGACAACGATAATTCCTCGGCCTCCGATATCTCTAGCCATCCAGCCCGATGACTATTTATAAGCTCATGCCTCTTCTTGAGCAACCATTATCCACGAACTCACCACCTTGGGTCGTTTTCGCATTTGTTGCATTATGGCGATCAATGAACACATCACAACGCTTCGAGCATTCCCACTTTAATGTACTTCGATGCCACATCATCACTAAACCAAAAATCGTCAATACAAGGTTCATAAAAATCAAGTCGTTAAGTCTTAGGTCGCAATCGACCCTTGACCTACGACCTAACACACTGGGTCATTCCACCAGACCCACGACCAATCATTTCGGCTTCACCATGCATACCCAATGATCTGACTGAGTAATTTCACTTCATTAACCTGACAAGATCGTTACATGTCCATGACCTAACTAGGTCATTGCACACTCACAAAAAATTAGCATAAAACAGGCCAATCCAAGCTTCTAGCGACCTAAGGCATTAACGAGCTAAACACAAGGACCCGACTTTGCATCACGCCTTGCATATTTTATATGGGTCGAACCATGCTCAACGATCTGGTTTCCAACGATCTTGCATATTTTATATTGCAGAATTTCTGCCTGGTCCATGCTCCAGAATTTCCGCCTGTTCCATGCTCCAGAACTTTGCCCAATCCATGCCCCGGAACTTTCCCCGGTCCATGCTCTAGAGCTTTGCCCGGTTCATGCCCCAGAAAGTCAGCTGATCCATCAAACTGTCCAGTCCATCAAACTACCCAGTCCATCAAACTGCCCATTTCATAGGGAACAAGACATACGACCTGACCTATGAAAAACGACCCGACTCTAGACCTGACCAAAATAGCTTCAATCTTGAGCAAATCACCACTAAACGACAACATCGATGGGACTAAGTCATCCAAATCCAATTCAACCATAAACACATTATGAAATCATTAACAACATCAAAATGACAATTATTCATCGATAATCATATAAAATTGACCAAAATCATGATAAAGGAACGAATAAACAAAAGAATAGATCATACTTGCATAAACATATGAATTAACATAAGAATTACCGGTTTTAAGTTGCTAGATTAGATCCTATAGTGATTCAAATGGAAAATATACTTATCATGATGTAGATATAGTTGAAAACAATTTAAAATGATGGAAATAAGATCAAACAACCCATATACTTTATTGAATCCATGTGAGAGATGTTTATCATTCACCAAACCTTTAATCTAGCTCAAAAACGATGAATCATGAACCCGAATAGAGAAGAACAACCATTAAACCTCTTGATTTGATGAAATTTCCTTTCTTTTGATGTAGATCTAGCTTTGATTGATGTAGACCTTCAATCTTCTTCCTTAGATCTAGATTTTAATGGTGGGAAGGTATATTTGATTGGCCAAGGAAGATCACGAGCTCAACCAAATGAAATAATAAAGAAAGTAAACTATTCTCCATGTCTCTTACCCCCTATTTGTATCCTCCCATCAGCCCACTAATTGGCCTCCTTAAATCAGCCCATCAATGGCTCACAAAACCTGAATATAAATTTTGAAACACTAAAACTGCGATTCCTCCCAAACCGTTGAACCAAATCTTTAATGTGACCACTCTATGGAATTGGTAACATCATTTCCTTTCCAATGAAATCAATCTCAACACCGGATTCGATCCCAATCAAAATCACCAATAGGAAGCTCTATTATATAATCACCAACAAGCAGCAAGTTACAAAATCACCAACAGTCAGCACATATATAAAGCATGAAATCACCATGTACAAAATTCATTCTCCATACATAAGAATATATAAGCATATTGCATACATAAAAGACTGATATTATGGAATAACATCAAACAAGAATAAATTAGTAAAATATAGCAGCTTACACAAGAATATATGAGCTTACTGATCACTCATACATAAAAGGTTAACAATACGGGAAAGATACAACATATAACTTGGTTTGGCAGATCAAAATCTGTTTAGCGGGTCAACCGTAAACCCACCTATTTATAAACGGTTCAAATTGGGGTTGACCCAAAAATGGTCCGCCGACTAAATGGGTCGAGTTAATTACTAATTTCCATGAGGGTTTCGAGTTGGGTTTTGGGTCATGTAGGAAATTAGCAGCCCTATCAAGAAGTTGAGAAATAAGGAAGTAAGATTGGTGAAGGTACCGTGGGGATACGATGATGGCGAGGCCATTTGACAACCCGAGGAGAAGATGCATATTCTTATCCTTATCTATTTGATGGTATATTCCGATATTTTTCGATCTTTAGTTCTTAGGTTCTATCTTTTAAATTTCTTTGAACTTGATTCTAGGAGAAACCTATAGACAATATGATATGGTTGAAACATGTCGTTGAAACATGTTATGTTTGATGTTTGTAAATGGACGCAAGTTTTTGCAAGTGGATGTAGTGGATGCATATATACACACTAGGTACTACGATCCGCTGAATATGACACTTACATATGTCAATGGATGTGTGCATTTTTATTTCTATTATTGTAATATATGGATGTCGTCATATGTTTGTTGCATATGGATGATGTTTGATGCATGCATGTAGAATTATCGGTTATCATTAGGATTTTTTGCGTACATTTGAATGCATGGCACAAACATAATTGCATAAAAAGGAGGTCGATTGAATCAGCAGACTGCCTAATTTTTTGCACTAGTTAGGAGCACGTACATTGCACTATTTCATAAGTACATAAATTGCATTAGATAAATTAAGGACAGTGGTTGCTAGTGGATTGTAGATGAGTAGATGAATGTAGAAAACACTTATATTATTCTTCTATCTTAGAGATTTCGGGAACGTAATATTTTAAGGACGGAAGAACGTAACAACCCAAATTTTAAGGAATAATAATTAATTAACAAACTGATTAATTAAATAATAAGTTGAAAAATAATGGGAATTGGTTAATGGGGTTTGCGCCATTGCTTTGTTATTATTTTTTTGTTTAGCTAGACTTTTGGTTTGCATAAAACGGATGTAAAACGAATAAGTTATGACCAATTGAAGTTTGAAATTCAGATCAGAATTTAAAATAAAATAGAATGAATTAAAATAATTAATCATGCTTAATTAACGTGATTACTGGGTCTTGGAAGGTGGGTTGACCCATGTAGTTCGGACAGGAATGTTTTCGTGCCTAGCACAAAATGAAGAATGCCTTAAGTTTCGAGAATTATTTTTCTGACGTGGCTTGGTTGGTGAAGATCAAAAACCTAATTATCTAAGGGCCTAGGATTCCCTACCTTATCTATGAATATACCAATACTCCTCCCCCATTCCCTACGATTTTCATTCTTCACTTATATGCCTCCACTACACCCTTCTTCTCCAAAATAATAAAGTTTGTTCGCGCACAAATTGAAGAAATGTTTATTCGTAAATTTTGGGAGTTTCCTACCGAGGCCATTGGATTAGCAATATTAGGTGAAATTTAAGTGATTTCTAGATTTTTTATAAGTTAAAAGATAAACCTATAAAATAGTTGTTATGATTGTTTCTAATCTGGATTATTCATAGATCTTAGATCCAAATTATTATAGTTTTATTTCATATTCAATCATTTCTATTTTATTTTTGAATTCCTTTTGTCTATACTACTCAGCTTTTTATAAGCTATTATTTTAGATCTCATTTTCCTTTATCTATTTCTAGATTTTGTAGTTGTGCCAAATATATGCTTAAATAGGGCATATTAATACAATTAGAACAGGCATGATCCTGTAAGGCTAATAACTTGCAATAGATTATTTCTCCTTTTGTGCTTGGATTAGGGAATAATATTAATTGAATAAGAATAATCGAAATTGAGGCTTAATTTGAATGGATTGAAAACTACAATAAAGAAAGGAATAACTGGATTAAGGCAAAAAGGACTACATAAATGCCTATTTGATAGATTTTGATAAAAGTGGACTGTAATTAGATTTTTTTTCCCTAAATATGATAAATGGAAACTACAATAAACATAAATATTTTATTTGCAATTTTAAATATGACTTGGAATATTTAAAAGGGTTAATTAAGCTTAATATGTGCATACTGATTTGTAGCGCGTAGGTAGATTACGAGCCTAGTACTTTTCGTTGTCAGACTTTAATATGAACATATTATTGTACAGCGTGTGGATAAATTATACGCTTAAACTAGACTGTCCTGGTAAGGCCTTATATGTACATATTGATTTATGGTGTGTGGATAAATTATAAGCCTAGTACTTTTCAATGTCAGGCTTTAATATGAACATATTAATTTACAGTGTGTGAGAAAATTAGGAGCCAAATATATATTGAATTTGTTTTAGGGGCCAAATCAAAGGTTAGAGATTTGAGCCAAGTTATTTATTATTCAGATCCATTCCTTGTAGCATACCCTTTTATCATTTTCTGTCTCAATATAAGGAAAGGGTACACACATCATGTTACGTTATGAATGTAAGTCGGTCCAATTGGAGGGTGTGAGTGCATTCCGGCGAGTCCGTGTGCGTGCACTAGTTCGATTTAGGGGAATAAACCACTTTGACACCTGTGGATAAGGTTATATAATTTTGGTGATGGACTAGGGTTGTCTGATAAACCCAAACCCATAGTGGCATAGGTTATCCATGATTCGTCATAGATGATCGGTTGGGTAGTATTAGGAAATCTCTTCCTAAATTTGTTTCTATTTGTAGAAGTGCAAAAAAGCCACCATTATTAAATCTTGTAAATAAGAACATTTACATCTTTTTATGTCATTTATGATATCCCTATTCTATTTTGTTCACTTTTAGGTGTGCATTGACACTTTCCTTTTTTATGGCACTAGAACTACATTTTGTCTATTTTTCTTTCGCTTATCAGTCGTGCTAGTAATCACTATAGCTCACCAAACTTTTTGTCTGACCTATTTCTCCATTTTTGTTTCCTTTTATTCCCCCTTGGCTCTTAGGAAGGAAGTGCATAACTTGGATTGCTTAGTTAATTTTATCTTGGAAAACTCTTGGACAGATATATCGCTTTTCTTATTTCTTTCCATGGTTTTGCTTGTACTTTTTGGCTATTTAGAGATACTATTATTTTTGTACTATGATATTGCTGTTATGACTGAGATTTGAGACATGATATTTTAAAAATAATTTGGTGTACTTGAAATAATAACGATTGTTTTGTTATTTTAATGTAAATTGCTTTCTTCTTCCACTGTGAATTTATTAGTTTATGTCTTGTGAAATCCTAGTCTCTGTGATATTTATTGTCTTTATACCTACAACGCTTCATGTTTTTTAACTGGATTCTACATTTGGATAACATTAAGCGGTGTAAGGGCATTACAACATTTTACTAAATAGAACTTAACATGGAAAATGATATTTTTAAATAAGAATTGTCATAAATCCAAATCGAATAATATTATTTAGATTAAACTTATTTTTTATTATGGGCTTGAAACGAGGTTGTTATAGTGCTGTAATTCCATGATTCCATGATATATAAGGAAAGCCCAAGGTAGCTAGGCAACATGCCCATTAACCCTAAGAATAGGCCAGCTAGGCGGCCGCTTAGGGCAACCCCTACATAGGGAGGGGGAGGGAACTGCAAGGGAGGTGGAACATTTTCTTCTAAATCTCATGAGGCGGTGAAAACCATTTTAAGGTTTAATTATGCAATCACTTGTATTCTTTTATCTTCTAAACCCCTTCGTGAGTCGTATCTTCCCTTTGTTGTTGAGCGACTTATCAAAGTAGGGGCATAAGAGACTTCCTTTAAATATGAAGTTCACAAACCACCCACTTAGGTATTTCTTCTGTTTCTCTAGTGCTTTAAAAACTTTAATTCTCTCTAAATTCCTTTATTAAACTGTACAAATTTGTTTTCTATCTTTTGCGTTAACCGTCTTCTCCATCTACACTTCCCGCTTCACAAGGCTTGAGTCATTGCTATCTTTACTTATTTTACCATTATCTTTGAAATATCTTATTCTTCAGTTCATATTTCCAGTGTTGGTCTGAAACTAGATCCTTAGAAGAGAACAGCTTTGTAGAGGTTGTTGGACGCCTCTTTGTTTGAGAAGGAAGGAGGAAGTTTTTAGTGCTAAATTTTGTGACCTAATTAACCCAAATACGATGGCACAAAGACTTAAAGCATATCATGAGAAAATCCAAATGAAGAAGGATCCCAAAGAATCCCAACCTAAAATTCCTTGTTTTATAGCCAAGCCTGGTAAGCATAACCAATGAGATGTTCTTGTTGGTCGTTTTGGAGATTCTGAGGCAGCTACGGAACTATGGCCCAAACAACTGGAGGATGGAACTCCACTTGGAGGAGAGGGTAGAGGAAGACAAAAGTTATCGATACATCCAAGTAAATTTTGCAATGGTAGTGACAATGGGAAGAAAGATATAAGAAATTTCGTATAATCGAGATAGAGAATTGTAAAATGAAAACTTTATTGTAAAGTGAACTAAAAGATAATACAGAATGAGTGTTGAAACGTTTAATTATCTCTGTACATGAAGTAAAGATGCGTGGGCTGATTGGGCTGTAAACAAAAGATATACAGGCCCAGATACTACTATATTACGTTTTCAGAGATAGATCGATATTTTCAGTACTTCCCCTCAAAAGTTGCCTAGGGTTTCCACCTCCTTAAACTTTGTCTTCGAGAGATGATAAATAATGGAGGAAAAGAACATGAGCACAAATACATCGGAGTAGCAGTCCAATCTGGCGAGGTTTGCAACTTTAATTCCGATCCAGCGAGACTAGCTCCTTACTTTGCTGAAGATTTCTTCAGTAGTAGTTGCTTTGAGATTTCTCTAAGACTTCATACTTCTTCAAGTTGGATACATCAGATCTGGGACCTTTTGAAGTATCACCTCCTTACTTTGCTGAGGATTCCTTCAATCTGAGTTACTTCGAAATTTCTCTAAATCTTCATGTTGCTTCATGTTGAGTACTTTGGATCTAGGTCCTTTTGAGTTATCTTTCTTGGATCTGGTAGGGTTTTCTCTTGAGAAAACCACTCTGGTATGCTTCTTCACTAAATTATTTTATTGATGTTGTGTAGAATCATGAATGCATAAATCTTGTCTAAATATATGGAAATTAGTTATTGATAATGCCTTTGTTAGAATATCTGCTCTTTGATGGGTATTGGATACATGATTGATGATAATTTTCCTTTGAGAACTTTCTCTCTGACAAAGCATAGATTGAGTTCCATATGCTTTGTCTGAGAGTGTAGAATAGGATTAGCAGTTAATGATATTGTGCTAAGATTATCACACCATAGTGTTGCCTTGTTAATATTGATTTTCAGTTCACCCAGTAGATACTCTATCCACATTATTTCTACAGTAGCACTAGCTACTCTTCTGAACTCTGCCTCTGTACTAGATCTGGAGACTGTAGACTGCTTTTTTAAACACCATGATATAGGGTTTTTTTCCAAGGAAATATATAGTAACCACTAATTGATTGTCTATCATCAATGTCACTGCCGCACTCAATATCTACAAAACCACACAAACTCGTATTAGTGCTGGATTTAATAGTTAATCCATAATTTAAAGTTCCTTTTAAATATCTTAGAATCCGTTTGACGGCCTTCCAGTGTTGGTCAAGAGGATTTTGCAAAAATTGGCTTACTTTGTTGGCTTACTTTGTTGACACTATAACTAATTTCTGGTCTAGTGATAATAGCATATTGAAGAGCACCTACAATACTTCTGTATTGTTTTGCATGTAGAATTGGCTCTCCCAGAAATTTAGAGAGATGTAAATTAGTAATCATGGGTAAGGATAAACTATTTGCTTGGTCCATGTTTGCCTTCATTAGAATTTTAAATATATACTTTTTTTGACTCAATATGATAGTTGGTTCTGAAATTATATTGACTTCAATACCAAGAAAATAGTGTAAATTACCCAAATCTTTAATAGAGAATTCTCGATTTAATCGATTAACATGTATATTGATTTCATTATTACAACTTCTAGTGATAACGAAATCATCTACATAAACTAAGACATAGATTATAGTGTCTCCATTGATTTTTATTGTGACGGCCTGCCCCGCACCAGCCGACATTTCCCTGAAATGCGCTGTGCTAACACCCGATTAGCACAGGACGATCGCCAAAGAAAGGAAAAGAAAGGAATTTGAACTAACAAGGAACCTGTAGAATGTCTCACAACGCATGGGATAAAATATAATAATAACATAACTTTGACATAAAACAGGTGAAACAGTGCATAAGCTAAAAACTAAACCATCATAGCAGCGGAAAATCCAAAATACAGCTTATGTTCCACATCATTGTTATAACAACTTTTAAAAACTGTCACTAAAGCAAAATAAGAAAGGTACACTACTAATGCCCAAAGTAGTGACCAGCAGCGACACATGGAGAATATATGTATAAATGGTACGTGTAAGCCTCCTGCTCGTCTCCGGACATCTACTCATACATATCCACCTGACTTGTCTCTAGTCTGCTCGTTTAGGAGCATCTAGAGTAATAAGAAGAGATAACTCTGGGTTTAATAAAAGTCTGGTATGAGCGATAAGCAACAAAACAGAACAATAACAGGTATAATCCAATCATACCTGGAACCTGGACCTGCAACCAAAGAGTTAGCACAACAGGATATACAATACTCTAAGGTGACACTAACACATGGTATAAGATACGGGGTGGGGGGGGTATGCATGTCACAATGATAGCAAACATCAATTATAGCAATCATCCTTACATCTCTCACTCAGTGCGTAAAGCATACGATATCCACCACTCGATTACCCAATCCTTTGCTACGATCACTTTGCTCCATAGAGTCACTATGACCCCATTGCACTGATCCATAACCACTAATCTGTCTCTAAGTAGTGAACTAAAGTTACGGATATCGATAACCCCTTCGCACACGTTCCGCAGCAAAGCCCAATCATGAAGTTAACTCGTTGGTTCCCAATTGGATCCTGAGTTCCACTTCCTATTTGTACTACCTTTGCATCTCGGGTTTTGGTCTCCTTTGGATCAGTTTGAATGTGCGTAGTACCCCAGTTATCATCGGTTCGTGACGTCTTCACCCGAGCGGTTGAGTCGTTAGCTCCCTCTCATGGTGGGTCAGAGCGTGCTCCTTCACTCGAGCTGGTCGGGTCATGATACTCTAGGTTGGGGTCGTGGTGCCACACTGGTTCGGATCGTGGTACCCCGTCATATGGGTTCGGATCGTGTCATCCTCACCAGGTCGGGTCGAGCTTCTCCATCTGGGTCGGTTCGTGATCCACTCCACTGCAGTTCGGTTCAAGTTCCTCAGCTTATGGGTGTTCTACTCGTGGTGCCTTCTCGGAGCGTCGGGTCGGTTCTTGCCTCCAGGCTTCGTGGTTCCACCAGCGGTTCGTAGGGAGGGGATACTTCACGAGTGGGTCGGATCGGAGAAGGTGAGCATGAATGGTTCGGTTCAGATATAGGCGATCTGATCCGATTCCTGCATATTTTCCTGCAACTTTTCCAGTGACTGTTTTACACCACACGACGGCGTTTTTGACCATTCTAACTATTCTAATCAATCACAAAGCATACCATACAGTCATAGCAACATATAGAATTGACCACAAACAGCAAAACAACAATTCAACATGTTTATACAGATCAAACATACCCAAAACCCATGTTTTTCCCTTAATCATGTTTAACAATAACTAATGTTAGGATTAGAAAAACTTAACCAAATCAACCCAAATTTCTAACAGAGGTCTAAAACAATATTTCGAAATTTATAAATATTTTTCCAGAATTTAATCATGTATAAATTCACTAACTATCACTAATTACCCTTAATTAACCTTAATTAGTGTAAAAACAAGGCTAATCACTCACCTTACCCACAAATATAGTCTTAGATCTGAAGCTCTACTATTGTGGCACGGATCCCGATGTATTCTAGCAGCCCTATCTCTGATTTTACGCTAACCCGCCTTGATTTGGTGTTGATTTGCTTAATTAGTGATTAGGAATGACAAAAACAGTGTTTTGGGAGCGATTTAGAAGGTGGAGACCATTAATAGAGCTTAAGGGAGGTTCGTGGCGGTTGGAAAAATGAATAGGAACTATTCTCTAACTCATTTCAGCCTCCCTATAACCCTAATCCCGAAATGGGTTATGGGCCTAGCTGCTAATCACCCTAATTAGGCCCCGATTAAGCTGTTTTTCACCATCTGAACTTTGTTTCAGCCATAGCTCCCAAACGGTAAGTCCGTTTGGCTAATGTGACCACTCTACGGAATTGTAAACCATCATTTGAATCCAATGGATGTAGTTTCATGTCAAATCTCCTTACCAATCAAAAGTTATGGCCGAAACAAGATCATATAAGGGCAAAATGGTTATTTAAAAATCGGCAAAAATCGTGAACATGGGAAATGACCACAATAGCCATTCCCCAAAGTTACACGACCATACGACTTCATATGAAAATGAAATAAATATTCTATGTTCCGCCGATGCGTAGAATGCAGTTCGTTACATTCTCCTCCTCCCCCCCCCCCCCTTTAAGAAATTTCGCCCCCGAAATTCCTTAACCAAAACTTACAAAGGTTCCCGCATGCCTATCAATTATTTGCAATCAATCAAACATACATCACAAACACAATAAGCCTATCCTAGCATGTGGGTTACTAATGAGGGAATAACTATTGCTATTAAAATCTTATCAGACAAAGAGTTATGGATGCGACTTCCTTATGCTTTCCTCTATTTCCAAAGTAGAGTCGTTTTCATTCTCGCCCCACTGAACCTTGACCAATTTCACTATCTCCCTTCGAAGTTGCTTCGTATCGTGTCCGACAATACGAATCGTCTTGTGGTTCCCAACCACCTCGGGCTCTACCTCGATGTTGTCCAACTGATTTGGTGAAATACTCACATTAGGGTCATGCACAAACTTCTTCAACTGGGAAACATGAAATACGTTGTGGACTCCCGCCATCTTATCTGAAGTTTCTCTTATTACTTCTGGTCCAAGCACAAATTCTCATCCGTTCCCAATCAAAATGATGGTGAGTTGCACGGTCTTTCATACAAAGCTTCAAATGGAGCTACTCCAATACTAGACTGATAACTATTATCATATACAAATCCAACTAGATGCAAATGGTCATCCCATGATCCACCAAAATCCAATATACAAGCTCTCAAGAGAACTTCTAATACTCGATTCACCCTCTCTGTTTGACCATCGGTTCGAGGATGATACGCGGTACATGAGATATAATCCTGATCCTAAAGCCTCTTGTAAGCTCTTCAAAAACCCACTAGTAAATAATGGATCTTGGTCACTTACAATGCCTTTGGGTATTCCATGAAATCTCAATACCCACTTCATATAAAATTTTACTAACTTAGCTGCCATTCTATTCGATTTGACATGTATAAACCTTACACTCTTGGTTAATCGATCCACAATCACCTAAATACTATCACGACCCGATCTAATCCTCAGTAAACCATCTATGAAATCCATCGAGACTTATTCCCAATTCCATTCGGGAATTTTCAACGGTTGTAACAAACCACTAGGCTTCCTTTACTCAGCTTTAACCAACTAGCAATTTATACTCTTGGAGATAAACTTCCCGACATCTCTCTTCATCCCTTTCCAGTAGTAGGTCTGCTTCATGTCTCGATACATTTTGTTACCACCGGGGGTGCACAGTCAGTTTTGAGTGATGACGTTCTCTAAGAACTTCATCTCTCATTCCATTGACATTGGGTACAACTAGTCTATCATTCTTTTGAAGCCATCTTCCTCGGTCAACTCCATAGTTGCTCATCTTCTCACTGTCGATGCCCATCTCTACCTTGGAGATGATTTCCAATAGATTAGGATCGTCCCTCTGACTGGAACCAATCCTCTCAATCAAAGTCGGTTTGATCATCAAACTTGTTAACATTTCTGGATCTAATCCATACTTAGGTCTGAAATCATATCCCATGATATACTCCAGTTACTTTCATTCAAGAAACATAGCACCTAAACTGGCATGTCTCCTACTCAATGCATCAGTACAACACCTAGTCTGGTACCACATGCATCTGTGTGTACCGTCATCTCTTCGTTCTCTATTACTAGAATCCTACATGTGATAGTTTACTCAAGGGAATAAAACAGGAACAAACATAGCAACCATGGCATCCATCAAACATGTCCTATCTATCACCTGCTAAAGCCATACACACATCGACACCTACTTGACTGGTCCAACCAATCCCAAGGCTAACGAAAGCCCCGCCTCCATACATACGTCAATGCCTACTTGACTGGTCCAACCAATCCCAAGGCTAATGGAAGCCCCGCTTCCATACGGACTACCGTACGTCTAACGTACGTTTATTCTCTAAGGATAACTAGATCACGTCCAATGGATCCAAGGTAACGAGCGTCCCCAGATACCCCTAGTTCTAGTTCACCTAAAACACTTGAGTCCCACCCAAGTCTATCCATTATCTTGCTGCCCTCTCGAGTCCAACTCGAGCCAATCCATTTCCTTGCAGCCTTCTCGAGTCCAACTCGAGTCAATCTATTACCCATAAACTCAGACCCAGTCTTGAGTATCCATTACCGACAAACTCTAATCCAGCATGAGTCATCTCCCTATTCGTTGCATCTCCAAGATCAACAAACACCAATTTTCTTTTATGAGTTCAAGTCCAACTTGAGTCGTCCTAACCTTTGTTGCATCTTCCATGATCAACGGACACATGCTATTCCTTCAAAAAGAACATCAACATAGGGTCCTAAACAATCCATTACTTTGCATCTTTCTCGAGTCCCACTCAAGTCATCTCATAACCCTATCGAGTCTAACTTGCATTAGCCCATACCATTGAATAGTCTTATCATGTCACGGCTGCACATCACTCCTCGAGTAAGCTGAGACATCATTCAATAGAAATCACAACAACTACTTATATCTCACGCAAATCATCCTAATCGAACTCGATATTCCCTAAGCACAAGCCCCAAAGGCCTAAACCAATATCAGACAAGCACTCAAGGAACATCTCCTCCAAATTTAGACAATCTACCTGAGATGATATTAGCAAAACAACTAAGCAATCACAAGCAAACATACATCCATAACTCGATAAGACCACATTACAACAAATCATGCAAAGACTAGTCGAACCACCTATCGGGTTCATCACAACTAAAGGTCTATCGACTATTTCAGGTTCCAATCCCAACTTATCTACCAGGTCACTAGATATGAAGGAATGGGATGCCTTGCTATCAACAAACTATAACAGAAACATCATAAATAGAAAGCATACCTCTAATAATGACGCCCTTTCCCTTCTCCGCCGCAGTTGGGGCATTCGACAAAGAAGGAACAGCGTTGGTAGCATATGCTTTCACAATCTGCTTCTCTTTAGGGGGTTGCGGGCACTTATCCTTGTGATGTCCCACTTGGCCGCAATTGAAGCACTTCATTTCGCCAGGCTTTTCCTGACAATCTCTAGCATAGTGGCCCTTCTTGACACAGCTAAAGCACTCGCCATCTTTTTTATTCTTCTTATTCTGACCATCCTTGGTTTGGTTCTGTTTCCTCTTATTCTAGGACTTTTCCTTGCCTCCACCGCTTGCTTGCGGCTTTGGCTCCTCTGTAGATGCAATAACAACTTCAGTCTTTGGCTTTGGGTAAAGACTCTCTGATTTCAATGTCTTTCCCACAATAGATTCAAACATCTCATTGATGTGTTTTATCAACCTTTCCCCTAAGTACTCATCTAAGCCGGTTATGAACTTCTCGTTCTTCTTCTCGGCAGTGCCGATAAGAGATAATCCACAATTCGATAAAGTATCGAACTCAGCAATATATTCCGAGACTACCCTACCATTCTGCTTAAGCTCCAAAAATTTCCTAAACAGTTCAGATTTGTGAGCAGCTGGAATGAACTTTTCACTGAAACGAGTCATAAACTGATTCCAAGTAACTTGATCTTCAGGAGTAGCTGCTTTAATAGCATTCCACCAATTCATAGCTCATCCTTGAAGCTGATGCGGTGCCAACTTTCTCTTCATGGCATCATCGATTCCCAAGTCCTCGAAGATGCGCTCACAACTATCCAACCAATCTTGAACATCCGTAGCCAACTTCGTTCCGTGGAATAGCTTCCCGCCAAGACTAGTATAATCCTTGTTAAGCTTGGTGAAATCGGCACTAGGCGCCTGCACTACTGCACCACCACCATTAGCAGCATTAGGAACTGCTTCCCAAGCATCTTTTAAGCATCTCTCACATGAAAGTAGTGAACATCATCCTCATATCATGGACATTCCTATTATTATCCCCTGAACTAGTACTCCTCGTATATTGGCTCATCGTCAAATCTGTAAAGAGAAAACAATTAACCGTCTCCATAGTGGTGCCAGTGCAGTGCGACTTCATCCTTACATATACTAATAGTATATATATATATGTATAGCTTTTGAAAACAAAAATATCACAAATACGCGCTCTCATATACGTATACTATCTCTCCCTGTTGTCTTCCCATAGGTTAACTACACAACCTAGAGCTCTGGTACCAAATGTGACGGCCCGCCCCGCACCAGCTGACATCTCCATGAATTGCGCTATGCCAATGCGCGACTAGCACAGGACGGTCGCCAAAGAAAGAAAAAAAAGGAATTTAAACTAACAAGAAACATGTAGAATGTCTCACAGCGCATGGGCTAAAATATAATAATAACGTAACTTCGACATAAAATAGGCGAGACAGTGCATAAGCTGAAAACTATACCATTATAGTAGCGGAAAATCCAAAATACAGCTTATGTTCCACATCATCATTATTACAACTTTTAAAAACTGTCTCTAAAGCAAAATTAGATAGGTACACTACTAGTGCCTAAAGTAGTGACCAGCAGCGACACAGGGAGAATATATGTATATATGGTACATGTAAGCCTCCTGCTCGTCTCCAGACATATACTCGTGCATATCCACCTGACCTGTCTCTAGTCTGCTCGTTTAGGAGCGCCTAGAGTAATAATAAGAGACATAAAACTCTGGGTCAGACAAAAGTCTGGTATGAGCGATAAGCAGCAAAACATATCAATAACAGGTATAATCTAATCATACCTGAACCTGGATCTGGAACCAAAGAGTTAGCACAACAGGGTATACAAAACTCTAAGGTGACACTAACAAATGGTATTAGATACGGGGGTGAGGGTGTGCATGTCATAATGATAGTAAACATCAAACATAGCAATCATTCTCACATCTCTCACTCAGTGCGAAAAGCATACGATATCCACCACTTGATCACCCAATCCTTTGCTACGATCACTTTGCTCCATAGAGTCACTATGACCCCATTGCACTGATCCATAGCCACTAATTCGTCTCTAAGTGGTGAACTAAAGTTATGGATATCGATAACCCCTTTGCACACGTCCCGCAGCAAAGCCCAATCATGAAGTTAACTCGTTGGTTCCCAACTGGATCCTGAGTTCCACTTCCTATTTAGACTACCTTTGCATCTTGGGTATTGGTCTCCTTCGGATCAGTTTGAATGTGCATAGTACCCCAGTTATCATCGGTTCGGTTCGTGATGCCTTCACCCGAGTGGTCGAGTCGTTAACTCCCTCTAATGGTGGGTCAGATCGTGCTCCTTCAATCGAGCGGGTTGGGTCATGATACTCCAGGCTGGGGTCATGGTGCCACACTGGTTCGGATCGTGGTACCCCGTCATATGGGTTCAGATCATGCCATCCTCACTAGGTCGGGTCGAGCTTCTCCATCCGGGTTGGTTCGTGATCCACTCCACTGCGGTTCGGTTCAAGTTCCTCGGCTCATGGGTGTTCTACTCGTGGTGCCTTCTCGGAGCGTCGGGTCGGTTCATGCCTCCAAGCTTCGTGGTTCCACCAGCGGTTCATGGGGAGGGGATACTTCACGAGTGGGTCGGGTCGGAGAAGGTGAACACGATCGGTTCGATCCGGATATAGGTGATTTGATCCGGTTCTTGCATATTTTCCTGCAACTTTTCCAACGACTGTTATAGCCATACGACGGCGTTTTCGACCATTCTAACTATTCTATTCAATCACAAAGCATACCATACAGTCATAGCAACATATAAAATTGACCACAAACAACAAAACAATAATTTAACATGTTTATACGGATCAAACATACCCAAAAACCCATGTTTTTCCCTTAATCATGTTTGACAATAACTAATGTTAGGATTAGCAAAACTTAACCAAATCAACCCAAATTTCTAACAGCGGTCTAAAGCAATATTTCAAAATTTATAAATATTTTTCCAGAATTTAATCATGTATAAATTCAGTAACTATCGCTAATTACCCTTAACTAACCTTAATTAGTGTAAAAAACAAGGTTCATCACTCTCCTTAGCCACAAATATAATCCTAGATCTGAAACTCTACTGTTGTGGCACGGATCCCAATGTATTCCAGCAGCATTTTCTCTGATTTGAGGCTAATTCGCCTTGATTTGGTGTTGATTTGCTTAATTAGTGATTAGGAATGACAAAAACGGTGTTTTGGGAGCGATTTAGAAGATGGAGGCCATTGCTAGAGCTCAAGAGAGGTTTATGGCGGCTGGAAAAATGAATAGGAACTATTCCCTAACTCTTTCAACCTCCCTGTAACTCTAATCCCGAAATGGGTTATGGGCCTAGCTGCTAATCACCCTAATTAGGCCCCAGTTAAGCTGTTTTTCACCTTCTGAACCTTGTTTCAGGCATATCTCCCAAACGATGAGTCCGTTTGGCTAATGTGGCCACTCTATGAAATTGTAAACCATCATCCGAATCCAATGGAAGTGATTTTAGGTCAAAACTCCTTACCAATCAAAAGTCATGACCGAATCAAGAACATCTAAGGGCAAAACGGTCATTTAAAAATCAGCAAAAATCGTGAACATGGGAAATGACCCCAATAGCCGTTCCCCAAAGTTACATAACCATACGACTTCGTATGAAAATAAAATAAATATTCTACGATCCTCTGATGCATAGAATGAGGGTCGTTACATTTATAAACAGAGAATTATCCGATTTAGATGGAATAAACTTCAGAGTAACTAAAATTGATCTTCGTTTCTCAAACCACACTCGTGGTGCCTGTTTAAGACCATAGATGGCCTTGATAAGCCTGCACACAAGTTTTGTATTCCCTAGTTGCTCATATCCTGGTGGCTGCTCCATGAGTATTTCTTCTTGGAGCACTCCGTTGAGGAATGCATTATTGACGACTAATTGTCTAATGTTCCATTTTCTGTGTAAAGCAATAGTCAATATGGTTCTGATGGTTATAGGCTTCACAACTGAAGAAAATGTCTCATTGAAATCAAACCCATGTTGTTGAGAAAATCCTTTAGCTACCAGCCCGACCTTATATTTATGAACAATTCCATTTGCATTTTCTTCAGTTTAAAAGTCCACTTACACCCAATCACATTTTTATAATTGGGTAACTTGATAAGTTTCCATGTATTGCTTTTAACAAGAGCATTATGCTCTTCATTCATAGTTGCTTTCCACTTATTGCTTTGACTGACCTGTTGAAAGTTGCAGGGTTCCTCACTGTCTAAGTTTATAGTGTAGGCTTTTGGCTTGAAAATGCCACACTTAGCTCTGGCCATCATTGGGTAACCAAGCCTTTGAGGTGCAAACTAATTAGTATCTGTATTCTCAGAATTTTAATATCGTTAGGTACAACATTATCCTCCCCTTCAGTAGAGTACTGAGAGGGAGATTGAGAAGCAGTGCTCCTGAGTTATTCATCTTGCCTCTATTCGGTCTCATGATTTGTGAGTTGTTATTGCCCTGAATCACTCAGATACTCATTGTTATTCAAATCAGAGGTAATATCAAGATACATTAGTACAGGTGGTACAGAAAATTTTGCATTGTATACTTTGTTTGGTTGTTTTTATTTTTCGTTCTTTGAAAGGAAACACATGCTCATCAAAAGTAACATGTCTGGATATGAAAACCTTGTCATTACTATCCATACATTTATAACCCTTTATATTGTTCGCATATCTTATGAATGTACAAGGAGAAGGTCTAAAATCTAGTTTATGTGTCTTGTACATTCGTAGGCAGGGAAAACACAAACAACCAAACATTTTTACGTCGCTATATATGGGTTTTCTATTAAATAACACTTATGTTGGACTTTTGTTATGCTGGACTTTTGTTGGAAGTTTATTAATAAGAAATACTACTGTAGCAAAGGCATCAGGCCAGAATTTGAGTGGCATTGATACCTGTGCAAGCAAGCTAAGTCCAGTTTCGAAAATATGCCTATGTTTTCTTTCATTTAATCCATTTTTCTCATAAGTGTAAGGACAAGTAACCCTATGAACTATACCTTTTTCATGAAAATAATTCTTGAGTGGTTTGAATTCACTTCAACCATCAGTTTGTATAGATTGAAGAGTACAACCAGTTTGTTTTTCTGCCTGGTTTATAAATTGTACAGCTGCATTACTGGTTTTAGATTTATTCGTCAAGAAATATATCCAAGCATATCTAGAAAATGCATCAACAAAAGACACATAATATTTGAAACCATAATCAGTGTTAATTGGTGCTGGTCACCATAGGTCAAAAGCAACCAATTCTAGTGTTGATTGATAAAAGGTTTCAGATTTTTTGAATGGCAACTTATGAATTTTACCTAGTTGACAGTATATGCAAATATGAGAGTTAGAAGAACAATTAAAGGCAATTTTATTACATTATTACAGGAAACTTGTGTGAAGGACAAAAAAAAAAAAAAAAAAAAGTTTGCCCAAAAGGATAAGAGCCAAAAAATTTGCTCAAAAGACCAACTTTTAGTGTAAAATGGAAAAACAAGGACCCCCTGAATTCCACCATTTGCACTAGAAAATATCATTTTGGACAAATTTTTTGGCTCTTGTCCTTTTGAGCAAACTTTTTGCTCTTTTTGTCCTTGTGGCAAAAATCCCCATTTTATTACTGCTAAGAATTCCCTTTACAATATTCATAGTAGGGTGACCTAATTTGGCATGCAAAATTCAACAGAATCTACATTATTTTGTCTCTCAGACATTTCAAAAAAGTTGCAGAGTATAGAATTTTCATCTATTTTTCTTGAATCATTTAGAAAGAACTTGTATAGCCCTTTCTCTGCCTTACCCTGCAATAAAATTTGCTTAGTTAGAATGTCTTTGATAATGCAACAGTTAGCATAAAACTCAAAATAAATGTTATTATCACATGCAAGCTGAGAAACACTTAATATTTTTTTTTTTTTTTGATTTGTGGAACTCTGTGTATATTATTCACAGTGGCGGAGCCAGCTTAAAGGCTGAGGTAGGGCAAAACCAACAAACATTTGTCCCACATCACAAAATTAAGTAAGCTTCTCTTGCATATATATATCAATATTCCTCCATCCAAGGCAAATCAGCTGGTGGAGCTGTGGCTTGTGGGCATATGAAGGCAGCTTGGGCCTTGAGATAGGGCGAGCTCTTCAGCCCAGGTATGGCCAAACTGTTGGACCCTGGTCGGTTCTGCCAGGAAACGTTTTTTCCAGCTAGTGCCGCCGCCCTAGCTGGGCCTAAGGTGGCTCCGCCCCCTGATTATTCAAGTATAGTTTTGTATCACCTTTAATGTAAGCTTTCCCAGTATGAGTGGTATTTGTAGAGACACCATTACCCATTTGAATACATTGCTTACCTCGATATTCCTTGTTGCCAAGATTTAAATTGTTGAGATTATTATTAACATGATTACTAGCACCTGAGTCAGGGAACCATGCATCGTCATTTAGATCATCAGCCTTTGATATTTCAGGATTTCTTGAATTATCAGATTGGTTTCTTGAATCTGATTACAGATTTGTCATGTTGGCATTGATATTGCCTCCTTTCTGGTTATTTTGATTTGAATTATAGCCTAAATCAAATCTGAAGTAGCATCTATTTGCTGTATGACCTATTTTTTTCACAAATTTGGCATTTAGGTCTATTATTATTATTTCCATTCCATCTTCCACCTCTTCCTTCTCGAGGTCTACTATACTAGTTGTTCCTTTGATAATTGTTGTTTCTTTCTTCACTTTTACCTTTGTTTGAAGCAATGTAATTCACAAATAGATCTGTCACTGTGCTGATGCCTTTTTTATGTTTTATTCTGCCTTCATGCGCAAGAAGCGTAGAATGGACATAGGAAATGGATGGCAGAGGGTCCATTGATGAGATGATGGCAACTGCTGCCTTATATTCATCGTCTAAGCCATTCAAGATGGCTGTTATGTGTTCAGAATATGAGATTTTCTGGTCTTCAGACTCAAGTAAGTCACAAATATTTTAATCTTGATGAGATATTCCCTCATAACCATGCTATCCTTCTTGGTATTTTGAACTTGTTTTCTGTATTGCATAATCTTTGTCGAGGATTGAACATTGAATACCTTTTGAATGGTTGCCCAGATTTCACATGTAGTATTGCAACCTATTAGTTGAGGTAAGATACTAGCACTAATTGCTGACAAGATCCATGCACAAAGAAGTCTATCTTGTCTTTTATGGATAATATACTCTCTGTTTTGAGTAGTATTTCATTTTTTATCAGTAACAATTGCATTCAGTATCACTTTTGACCCATCTAAGTAACTTTCCAAACCATGCCCTTCAACTGCTGTCTGAATCTGAAATTTCCATAGTATAAAGTTGTTTTCATCAAGTTGAATGGGTGCTAATTGATTTTGTGGATTGATTATAACTTTTGACAGGTTTTCAGTGGTGGTTAATGGAACAATACTGGAAGAACTTGAGTCTGATTATCGTTATTTCCTCCTGCCATTAGACGAGAATTAACGAACTTTCAATGCATAAGAGATCAGAATACTCGATGGTGGAATCTTGAACTGATCAATAAGCAGAGTAACAGATTCTTGAATGTGAGAGCAGCCTAGAATGAACACACGGATTTCTATGGCAAGGCTCAATGAATACAACAAGAACAGAGGAAATCAATAGTGGGATGAAAGATTCTTGAATAGTGAGAGCAGCCTAGAGTAGAAGCAGAGGCTAGTATTTCACGGCAAGGCTCGATGATCGCTTCAAGAATTGAAGGAAAAACAGATGGCCAACAGAAAATAACCCGGCTGATTCAAATGAAGATATAACTGATGAATCTGCCACCAGTTTGCAACCACTTCAGCAAATGATGAAGCTTCTCTGATGCTGAAGGAGGACGACAACTGTGTCGGTAAGACTAATTGGCTCCGGTACCATATAAGAAATGTTGTATGATTGAGAGAGAGAGAATTGTAAACTGAAATCTTTATTGTAAAGTGAACTAAAAGATAATACAGAATGAGTGCTGAAACATTTATTTATATCTATATATGAAGTAAAGCCGTATGTGCTGACTGGGCTGTAATCAAATGATATACAGGCCCAAATACTACTATATTATGTTTTCAGAGATAGATCGGTATTTTCAATAGAAGACATATAATAGGATGTTCTAGATGGATCGTCTTACTTGCTCTTTCTTTCCGTTGTCAATGCAATTGAGTATGTGCCTCTACGTTCTTAGTGTTAAACAGGTTGGGATTTTATGTGTAAGGCCGTTGATGTTTGTCCTACATATAAATGATATAAGTAATGAAATATTAGCATTTTTGTAGTAATATCTCTTATTTACTTTCCCCACAATTTATATACTATCCCTATTCAAGTATAACTGCATTATTTTTCGATGAATGTGATGTGTTTATTTACTACAATTTTTTGCATGTAAATAGTATAATATGTTTATTTGTCGCAAATCCGTGCACGTAACAATATTGTAGTAGTCATTTAGAATATTTTATTAGTTAGATCAATTGTGACTGCCAAAATATTCCATTTAGCATAACAAAACCATGGAATGACTTGGCTTAGCCGACTTTATGGTGGTTGCTATTCGAGCCTCGTCGATTTCTTTTCAACCATATATTGGTGTTTGTTTCCCCCGAATTCAGCAGAATGATTATGCTGGGTAGAATCTGAGAAATTTGTTGATAGGGTTGGTACCTGACCAATACATTTGATTTCCCTCATGAGCCTGTGGTTCTTTTATTGATCCTAAGCATTGTGTTCCCCTCTACCATTTCTTAACTACATTTGGATTCTTTAAAGACCAGTTTCGAGATCTCAACCATTCCTTAAGTTCTATCTCTAGAAACTTGTATCAACTTCGTAGTTCCATTATTAGCATTGTCAGTATTCGGGCAATGACTAGCTCCTTCTGCTACCATCCATCTCTTAGCAGTATACAAGTCCTAGATTATTTGAGTCGATTTTCTACATCAACTCAGTTCAATGTGTTCCCAAGCATTGCTAGGGCTATGCTCATTCTTAGAAGGTTGAGGCTGATATCATTTCAATTACTTGAGTCGATTTCCCCCGACGACTTTACAACTTTGGATATTCTTCATTTTGCTGAGGCAATACGGGTTATTAGAAGGCATAGATCGAATTTTCCTATCAATCTAATGGTTTGGGTCTGTTTTTTTTCCTGTCGAGTCGATAATTCTAATTCTTCCAGATGTAAGCGGAGTAGTGTTATATCTAATAAGTGTTGTAACCGCTGTGATTAATCGAATTCAAGACCACTCAAATCTGTTAGAATTGCCTCGCATGTTGTTAAGAAGGAATGACAGGTTGGAATTAATAGTCCCACATCATGGAATAAATTAAAGGAATTGTGTACAAATATGAGTTGGTAGGCACGTAACATTAGGGATTCCTTTTGTTATATGGGAGTTGTGTGTCAGCTCATATGCGTGCAAGGTAGGGAGCTGTGTTCCGACCGTCGTTACATAACAGTGGTATCAAAGCCGAAGGTTCGGACTGGGCCATGCAGGCAAGGCAGTGCTCTCAAAAGATACTCGTAGGATGCGAGTCAAGGTGGAGACTGTTAGGATTGTCTCGCATGTTGTTAAGGAGAAATGACGGGTTGGAATTAATAGTCTCACATCATGAAATAAATTGAAGGAATTGTGTACAAATATGAGTTGGTAGACACGTAACATTAGAGATTTTTTTGTTATATGGGAGTTGTGTGTCAGCTCATATGCATGCAAGGTAGGGGGGCTTTGTTCCGACCGTCATTACATAACAAAATCGAATATCTAAACCACAAGCGCCTCGCGGAAGACGGGATCGCTGTTAAACTTGCAAAAACAACCAAATCAATAACTCTATCTACCAAACAATGATCAACCAATCATGAGTAATCCAAAATCTCAATCACAAGCAAGAATCTAATGACAATAGTAGCAAAAATAAATCACACAAGTATTTATAGTGGTTCCACTAACAACTTGTTAATGTACATCCACTTTGGAGAGAGTACTTTATTACCACGATGAAAGGAATACAAGAGATTGGTCCAATGATCAATATATTTCAATATAAAAAAGAGTTTGTGGAGAATAGAATTGAAGAATCAGAATTAGTTTATAAACCTTAATTCACCCTTGAGAATAAAAGCCTTGATCTAATCAAGTCTCCAAGCTCCCTCATTTGAAAACAGAAAAATAACTTATATAGAGATGGGCCAATTCTCGAAATTGCCCTCAAGTCTTCACAAATCAGCATGCCAATTTTCCAGCCCGAAATAACCCAAAAGTCTTGTCAGACGTCTGTCGTAGGAGACGTGAGACGTCTATCCCTCCCACGGAATTATTTGGGCTCTAGCACTCAGCTCAGATTTCTGTCGTGGTAATGACAAACGTCTGTCGGAGCTCTCGGGAAAATTTCCCTAACAACTCAGACGTCTCTCATATCCCATGTCAGACGTCTGTCGCACCAGTCCGCTGAAACCATGCACCTTCTCAGCCCTAACTTTTGTGTGCGAGCTCCGATTTGCGAACGGTCTTCTCCAATGCAAAGCTATCTTCATTCACTTCAATCCAACATACAATATCGTATACTTCAACACTCCACCTCGATACTTTAACCATCTCCAAACACCAAACTCTAACGCACCCAAGCATTTCCTTCTACCTCCAACCAAGCAACCTTGAATGTTACCCCAATGAGCTTTGGCATGGCCACCGCCCATTGCACTACATCAACGAGTTCAAGTAAAGCCCCATCCCACCAATGAAGTGTTGAAAACATTCAACTCCTAAATTAGTCTCAACAAATGATAATGTACTCGGGAGTGAAACGAGTACTTACCATAAAGATAGATTTCCAATATCTCACTGCTATTCCTTTCCATCAAAAACAAACAAAATCACTCTCTCCAACCATACCATCCCGTGGCATCCAGCAACTCAACAAGAGAATTAAGTTCGAGCAATGCTCAACTTTCCAAACGGCAATGCTTTAGTAAACATGTCCGCTGCATTATCCTTTGTGTACACTTTCCAAAGGTATACTAGCTTACCCTCATCCATGGCTATAAGGAATGACTCTCTCACCTCAATATGCTTGGTCCGTGACCTAAAAGTCAAATTCTCCGTCAAATGTATAACACTTTGGCTGTCACATCGAACATCGATACTCTCATGTTCGAAACCCAAGTCACACAATAGTCGCTTCAAATAGAGTGCCTCCTTGGCTGCTTCAACCTCGGCAATCAACTCCGCCTCCGTAATGGATAAAACAACTACGGTTTGTAGTCTTGATCTCCAACTAATGGTTGTCCCGCCAACTGTGAAGACATACCCGGAAGTTGATTTCCTCCGATTCCTACTGCCAGCGTAGTCTGAGTCACACTAGCCAACCAACTTGCAACTCCTCTCATCACTACCACCAAAAATAAGACCATGAGATGATGTGCCTTTCAAGTATCTCAATATAGCCTTCACGGCTTCCCAATGCGATTCCCCGGATTAGCCATATACCGACTAACCACCCCGATAGCATTTGCAACATCGGGCCTTGTACACACCATGGCGTACATCAAACTACCAACCGCACTTGCATATGACACCTTTTCCATATAAGCCTTGTCTTTCTCCCCGATAGGTGATCCCTTATCCGAAAGATTCATATGTAAAGGTAAAGGTGTATTTAACACCTTTGCATTCTCCGTGCTAAATCGATAAAACACTTTCTTAATGTACTCCTTTTGAGTCAATCTCAACTCAAAACGCTTTCGGTCCCTTCCAATTTCCTTGCCCAAGATTTTCCTTGCTTCTCCAAGATCTTTCATTTCGAATTCCGATTTCAAAAGCATCTTCAACTTGCTGATTTCATTTTTATCTTTAGAAGCAATGAGCATATCATCCACATACAAGAGTAAATACACCCAATAGTCATTTCCCAACCTCTTGAAATATACACAAGCACCTTTGATGCTTCGATGGAAGCCACTTTCAAGCATGAAATGATTAAATCTCTTGTACCATTGTTTAGGTGATTGCTTTAACCCATATAGTGATTTCTTCAACTTGCAAACCATTTTAGACTTACCATCTACAGCAAACCCTTCCAGTTGCTCCATGTGGATGTCTTCATCCAAGTCTCCATGCAAGAAGGCGGTTCTCACATCAAGTTGCTCTAATTCCAAGTCATGGATAACAACTATGGCTAGTAAAACCCGGACAGAAGTATGACGTACCACTAGCGCAAAAATTTCATTATACTGCTTTCCTTTTCTTTGTGCAAATCCCTTTGCCTTTAACCTTGCTTTGTACTTCGATCATCCTTCACCTTGTAAATCCACTTGCAACCTACACCATGGTTTCCTAGAGGAAGTGGAACCGACTCCCAAGTTTGGTTCTTCATTAATGATTGCATCTCTTCCTCCATGGCGCCAATCCACTTCGAGCTATCACTCGACTTCATGACGTCATCAAGGTCCATCGGCTCATCATGGACTACATTGAGAGCATAGTCCAAATGATCACAAAAGCTAAGGTAGTTCCAATCACCATATCTTTTGGGAGGTCTTATTGCACGTCGACCAACCGGAGTAGCAATACTATCACCCAAACCCCTTTCAACTCCACCTTGAGTCGAAACTTCTCTAGTATCATGCACATCACCAACATCACTGGAGGAACCATGTGGACTATGTGATGTTTCATCAACCGCTTCAACTCCACAAGCTTCTTCTTCAACTCTACTACCACTTGGACGGAGTGTAGGAATGACTTCCTTCTCCTTTGATTCACCGTGAACCAAATTCGGAACATCCGATGAGCTCTCATTCTCCTTGAATAAAGCCGACTCATCAAAAGTGACATGACGAGAATTAACAAACTAATTCGTTTCCAGACTCCAAATCCGATAGCCTTTCACGCCGTCCGTGAAACCAAGCAATACCCCTTTGAAAGCTCTGGCTTCAAGCTTATCATTCCCCGGATCATGCACATACACCGGACTACCAAACACACGAAGATATCTCAAATCAACACTCTTCCCTTTCCACACTTCCTCTGTAATTTTATTATTAATAGCTGAGCCCGGAATTCGATTAACAATATGTACCGCGGTTGATAAAGTTTCGGCCCAAAATCCCTTAGACAAACCAGATGTCAATCTCAAGCATCGAGCTTTCTCAAGTAGAGCTCGGTTCATTCTCTCCGCTACTCCATTAGATTGCGGATTTCTCGTGTAGTAAAATGTCTCCAGATTCCATGATCCTTACAATACTCTAACAATTCCTGAGAAACATATTCGCTGCCATTGTCGGTCAATAACACCTTCAAAGTCTTAACACTCTCATTCTCAATAAGACCCTTCCATACTTTGAACTTAGAAAATTCCTCCGACTTGGCCTTCATTCATACACCCATACCTTTCGAGACAAATCATCAGTGAAAGAAATGTAATAATGAGCTCCACCACCCAAAGAAGCAACCAATGCCGGTCACCAAACATCCGAATAAACATACTCAAGAACCTCCTTTAAGTCATGATTTCATTCATCGAATTATACCTTTGTTTGCTTCCCCGTGACAATTCCTCGCAAAACTCTAGTTTATTGAAACACTCGCCATTAATCATCTCCTGCTTCCGAAGAATATCCAAACTCCTCTCCGAGACATGACCCAACCTCAAATTCCACAACTGTGTCGCATCCAAGTCACGAAACTATCAACACCCACACAATTCTCACCTCCTATGGTCACACCTTAAAGCAAATATATACCATGAGTCCTAACACCTTTCATAACCGCAAGTGCCCCTTCGAAACCCCCAAGAAATCCTTCTCGATAGTGATCTTGCATCCTAGAGAATCCATTTGCCCCAAAGATATAAGAGACTTCCTAAGTTCCGGAACATAGCAAACATTGGTGAGCGTGCGAACTACTCTATTAAACATCCTTATTTGCACGGAGCCATAACCCATCGACTTGCAAATAACACCATTTCCCATAGCAATTGAATTTCCCTCTTTGACTTCATAAAACGAAGAACAATTTCTATTTGGTGTCATATGATACGACACACCTGAATCGAGTACCCATTCGTTGCCCGGAACACCCGATGCTAACGCCGTCAACACATTCTCATCTATCTCACCATCCCCACCTCCTTCTTATATTTGTCTGGACATTCATTCTTCCAATGTCTAGGTTTCTTACAAATAAAGAACTTGCCATTTCTCTCTTTCGATTTACCTCTTCCACCGGGCTTTCTTGATTTAGAACGCCCCTGGTTTCCTTTCTTTGCAGTCTTTTCTTTCTCCACAAACAACCTGTGACCACTACTAGATCCACTACTACCCTCACTCATCTCCTTCATTTGATCTCTCAACTCCTCACTAAGAAGACCCGTCTTGACATCATTAAGAGTCAACATATCCCTGCCATAGATCAAACTATTTGAGAAACCCGTATAATGGTCTGGCAACGAACACGCTAATATCATCGCCTTTTGCTCTTCCTCAATCTTCAAATCAACGGCCCTCATCTTTATAAGTAAGTAATCAAAGGCATTTAAATGTCACTTAAGCGAACTACCCTCCTTTATCTTGAAGGTGAAAAACATCCGCAACAAGATCAAGCGGTTAGTGAGCGACTTCTTCATATACAATTCCTCCAACTTGTCCCAAATACCTTTAGCGACCAATTCACCACTAATTTCAGAGATCACATTCTCCTCCATAGCAAGTTGAAGAGTAGTGTAAGCCCATTCCTCCATCTCCTCTCTGTCAACATCCGAGATATCACTTGGAAATAAGTGAGTATTAAATACCATTCGGTGAACCCGATTCCACCTAAGAACCGCTTTAATTTTCCATTGCCACTTCTCAAAGTCATTATCACCATTCCACTTATCAATTACCAACCGAGAACCCGACACCGCATATGAACCATGTACATAAGGCGCCACATATTCGAACTTCCGGTTGAAGGACTTAACGAGCAATTATCCATTTCCGACATTTTCACAAACATCTAACAAGCACCAATTGCTTTGATACCAACTGTTGTAACCATTGTGATTAATCCAATTCAAGACCACTCAAATCGAATATCTAAACCACAAGCGCCTCGCAGAAGACGGGATCGCTGTTAGACTTGCAAACACAGTCAAACCAATAACTCTAGTCACCAAACAATGATCAACTAATCATGAGCAATCCAAATCTCAATCACAAGCAAGAATCTAATGACAATAGTAGAAAAAATAAATCACACAAGGATTTATAGTGATTGCACAAACAACTTGTTAGTGTACATCCACTTCGGAGATACTATTTTATTACCACGATGAGAGGAATACAAGAGATTGATCCAATGATCACTATATTTCAATATAGAAAAGAGTTTGTGGAGAATAGAATTAAAGAATCAGAATTAGGTTATAAACCCGAATTCACCATTGAGAAAAAAAACCTTGATCTAATCAAGTCTCCAAGCTCCCTCATTTGGAAACATAAAAATAGCTTATATCGAGATGGGCCAATTCCTAAAATTGCCCTCAAATCTTCACAAATCAGCTTTCCAGCTTAAAACAGCCCAAAAGTCTCGTCAGATGTCTATCATAGGAGGCAATAGACGTTTGTCCCTCTCAGGGAATTATTTGGGCTTCAGCACTCAGCTCAGATGTTTGTCATGGGAACAACAGGCGCCTGTCGGAGCTCTCTAGAAAATTACACTGACAACTCAGACATCTGTCATATCCCATGACAGAGGTCTGTCGCACCAGCCCACTGAAACCATGCACGTTCTCAGCCCTAACTTTCACTTGCGAGCTCCGATTTACGAATGGTCTTCTTTGATGCGAAGCTGTCTTTATCCACTTCAATCCAACATATATTATTGCATATTTCAACAATAAGGATCATATAATTTTCCTTATCTATCGCGTAGCTTGAGTTGATTTCCTCCATTAACTTGATTATTTTAGGCCTTCCGATCATTATCAGAGAAGCACCAAGTCCCATAAGGCAAAGACTAGTTCTCCTTTCAATTAAGCAGTTTGACTTTATTTTCCCTATTGACTAGGTGTTTTTGGGTCTTTCTAATGTTATTGGACCAATGCTTGTTCTCAAAAAGGCAAGACTGATTTTCCCTTTTGATTCACTAGCTAACTTGCAAGAACATGGTTCTAGTGGATCGAGATGCTTAATTAATGAAAAGAAATGGAAATCTGCATCTATATACGGTAACCCCTAATGCCCATGGGTGGCTTATTTTAGAAATATGAGGTACATAAATTAGCTATAGCACTGGTGTAGTAAATCATTGTTCTAAGCACATGGAATTGGGATTTCATCAATCATCGGCAACTTGAAAGTTTCACCTCCAAGCTTCTGGCCTATCACACAAGGTTCTTCCAAGTACTGGACGACTGCTTCTATGCTTGGGATGACTTGTTTCAAGATGATGTTTCCAACTTACAAGGTGTGAATGTAGACCTTTTCGTGGAAATTCCATGCCGCACTCTTCTGGTGAGTAGCTCCTTTTAATTTAGCTTCTTTCTACTTTTCATCAATATAGTCAAGTGATTAGTATAGTAGTTACTACTTTTCTCTATGTTGGAAGTTTAAACTACGAGGGACTTCTAATTCTACTAGGATCATAACTTTTGAAGCATATTCCAAAGTGGACGATAAGTGTCCAATCACAAATTTATGCGTCATTCTGTAAACCCAAAGGCCATCGAAAGCTAATCAACTCATTTGTCTTTATCCCCTCTATGTTGGTTATTCTTCATTATGAACTTTATAATTTTTTTAACTCCTTCCACTTGACCGTTTACGTTTACCTATAGATGTGCTACTGCATTGAAGCTCCAAGTCCATCTCTTCATTAAACAAAATAATTCTATTAAGAATCCATGCATCATCCACCCATTGATTTTGCTTGTTGCCAAGCCAATTTTTGATGAGGGTGCAGTCCTATTTTGTCAATCCAAATTCCTAACAAGTCTATCAGCTTCCATGGTTTTCTTCTGTATTTGCTTCCTCCTATTTTTGTCTAGGAACAAAGGATTTTTCTCGTTATATAAAAGAAGGCTTCCTATTTATTTCCATACTAGTTTTGGGTCGCAGACAAATTAGAGAATACATCTTATCCATAAGAGCTTTTAGGTTGTTCTCCATATTTTAATTGATTTCATCAACCATTTTGTAAAAATTTCCTCTGGTTACGATTTTGCAGTATGCAAAGACTCCTAGTTGGCTATTAACTTCCATCTAGAGAGGATCTCCTTTATTAGTTATTACCTCATACAATAGTTGTAAAGTGTCATCCAAATCTTCTCAATTTTCCGTCAAAGAGATTGATTTCACTGAAATACTCTCCCAAAATCTTCAAATAAGCAGCCTCTTCAAAAAATCTTTTGGATGTTACCTCTAGATTTGTCCAATTTATAATTGAAAGCAAGATTTGAGTTTAGATTCGGTTTTTATAATGAAAGATCCAAAATGTTGGAACCAAAAATGGATCAATAGAATAGGTTGAATTGATGCATAGATCTAGAAGATAGAAATAAAAATAGTAGAAAAACACATGGAAACATAAGAATTTTTATTATGACACTACAAACTTTGTCTTACTTCCATTTTGTATTTTTAAAAATTTATTATTTGCTAGTTTTTAATGACTAAAAGTGGCAAGAAAGAAGATTGATAGCAGAAAGAGCCACTAGTAGTAAAGATTGAAAACGAATCATGTAGATTTTTCCATGATTCCTTTTTAGTATCACCTAGGTTTGTATTTAAAAATGTACAGGAGGTTTTAGGTCAAAGTCCTTTGTACAACAAATTCTTGTGTTGGCCCATAGTAGCACGAAAAGTCTCAGTCACACCTGAGTCAAATAAACAACTTGGTACTGAGTTAAATGATTTGGAGCCGAGTCATTCCTTAAATGGAAATTATTTCGCTCCTTTTATACTTCCCTCCTGTCTAAAGTGGATGTGCACTATGTTCTTTCTCATGGCTTTTGGTTAGTTTTAGGGAAAGTTCCTTCATTACTTGTCCTGTCTTGCTATTTGAATCATCTTCTCTTAAAACTTGGGGATTGGTTATCAAAACACTAGAAAAACGCTTAAGCACATGTTAGGGAAGTAGAGAATTATGAACTTTTTGATTCACTATGGGTCAAAAAATGACTCGACACCAACCATTAAGTTGCTTTCTTAGCTATTTTCATGTGAAAATTTTCAAGCTTTTTCTTACTTTCATCCAAGTATGTATAACAATTTCATGTTTTTTTGTCTTCATCTTGATGTTCTAACTTCTAACGATCTCTTCTTAGTCGAAAACCTAGTTAACATCAATAAAAATTTCAACCATCTTCTTTAACAAGGATCGACCGCATCCTCACCATCCCCATACTATATTAGCTGCCAATCACCAACCTTGAGAGATTATGTATTTCTAATCAATGGATGAAGCTACAACAAGTAAGGGAGAAGTTCTTAAAATAAAGATTTAAATGTGGGCGCGTTGGCAATCACGTGGCTGTATTGAGAAAATGACCGATAACATTTGACGTGGAGTAGAAATCACTACACCAGAAAAGACCTTTAGCAACGTTTAAAAAACGCTACAAAAGCTTTAGAGCATTTTAAAGAACGCTACTATTGGTCACACAACTAAAAGTGTGTATCTTTTTTGTTGCGTTTTAATAAACGCTACCAAATGTTTCATATAACTGCGTTTTTAAAATGCTACCAAAGGTTTTTTTGTAGGTTGTTACGTTTGTGTTTGGACCTTTCTTTGATTTCCTGTAGCGTTTATTTTGTGCAACTAAAGACTTTTCGTTGCATTTATTTTATGTCAAGTGGTATATTTACATTTGTTTCTGTAGCGTTTCCAAAATGTTACTAAAAGGTATTGGATATTTTGTATCACATTTAAATGCTATTATAAACTACTAATAGCTTACATTATTTCCAACAACCAATAATGTAATAGTCAAAGTAAAATAAGCAACAATCATATAATTCTCATATTCAAACCAATAATCAACCAATCATATAATCATAATATTCAAATAATTGAGAACAGTTAGTCACATAAATATTATCCATAAGCATATAGATAACAGTAGTTTAAAGAAATGAGCAAACTCACATACTACAAACATTCACAAAAGATTGACACAACAAATACTAACTAATATCATCATACATATAACAATTGAAGTCATGTCCATTGTTGCTGATAGTCTTCACTACGGAAAAACTAATTACCTGTAAAAAAGTTTGTTACCACATCCGTACACAACCCTGTAAAAAAATCTATCACACAAAAACCCAAAATAGGCTTTGATGAAGCCATAAAAACCATAGCGAAGACGATCGGGCCTCCAAGCCAGGAGCAGAGCATAGTTAAGCCTAGAGTTAAGCACAACAGAGGCAAGTGAAGAGGAAAGAGAAGAACTTAGAAAAATTAAGGGAATACCCATTTTTCAAGAACGTCGTTATACCCTTCATTTCCCCTCTGTCTGCATATTGATAATGGAACTCTAGTGCAGATTGGAGTTGCACGCAAAACTATTTGGCTCGTCAAAGCGAATAAAATAAAATATTTTTCTATGTTAATGGAAATATCTCTTTCTCTAACTTGAACACCTAGAAATAATTAAAATCACCCATAAAACAAATATCAAATCCATAAAATGATAAATGGACTACAAGTTTTTTAGCTAACCACTTATTTATTCTACCTACTTTAAAGTGGTTTTAATTGTTAATTTCTTTGTAATGCAGAATGAATAATGGTAATTAGTTAATAAACCATTAAGTAAAGCTGCTTGAATATAATTTAATCTTTAAGCTTCAATGGTGTTTGTTAAATATGATTAGGAAGAATAATCTTGTAACGAAGTACATAAATAATTATATATTTAAGTGGTGGTTTAACTTCAGAGCAACATCGCTCCAATTTACAAATACTTCAGGAACATCCAAATGCAAAATAAGTTACAGGTGCATCATATAAAGCATTTTGACAAGCTAAAAGAAGTTGTAAAACATTCTCTATAGCTTATCTGGTCAAGTACCAGTTTAAAAATAAAAATAAAAAAATCTAAGATGAAATTTGCAGAAAATTAGTATAAAACTACCTGAGTATCAAGTGAGGTAGAAGACAATCCATGCTAACTCCAAAGGCCTTAAACTAAACAGGAAGATTATGTTCAGTTCATTTGTTTCTGTCTTATTGGAGAAAAAACTATTGTGGAAATATCATAACATGTGATAAAAATTAATACTACCATGCATATTAAAGCCATCCAGTGTGATGTAAATACAATAGTCTGCAAACTAATGAGTAATGACCCTAGTTTTTTGAGATAGGACCTTTACTGTGAATGCATATACCTAGCATAGAATAGCTTGAATCACTCATTTAACAAAAAGAACAATCCAGCCAAATCAATCAACGAAACCCATTGAAACCAAACTTATTATACACAATTTGAAGTTCTACACACCGGCCATTGCTTATGTATCACTTCACCACAGTCTAAAATTAAAAGGAAAGCCATTTATATGATATGAATAAAAAATAAAAATGAAATGGTTTGTTAAGATTATTAATACCCGATTATCAACATTCGATCCTTGGCTTAGCACTTCATCATTGCATGAACAAGAACGAAGGTAACACGTATAACAAATAATTTAAAGAGTTTTACACAAACACATACATAGACCGATTTACATAACTATTTGTTTGTTTATTTGTGAGCATCTGTGTTCGTTCTTACAATTTTCGAACATATGCATAGAACGAATATACTGTACATGACACTGTACTCAAAATCGAAGTTATTTTATAGTAAATGATACCTAAAACACGGATGGTTCTTTTAATTAAGAAGCAGTTTGGTTCATAAGAATCGGGTTCAACTGCAAGGCAAATTTTTATGTGCCTTCAGCGGCTTGCATTGTTGCATTTGCACATGTAACTGGTTCTATCATCCGTCTTTTATTTTGCTCATTTTTTTCTAGAATCTCCACCAAAAATAGGAAGAAAAAATGCTTGTACTTATAAGTATTCATTGAATATTTAATATGTACGTTGGGTAAATCACAGAATGAATAGCGACAAATGTGAGGCTTAAATCTTTGACACTGGGTTATCTAGTTATGTTACTTACCAAGTAGACGACCCAAATCAAAATACTGAAAATGGCACATGCAAAGCTACAAAAAAAATTCACCTTAGCATCCACAACACATCTCCAGGTATTAAATCTTGGTCCCAAGGATGTCACCGCCACAAAAATCAGACTTGGGTGAAAAAATGCTAAGAAAAGGAAATCAAATAAATAAATAGCCAAAAAAGAAAACAGGAAAAAAGTAATAATCGGTTAAGATTATTAATACTTGATTTGTTTCTGTCATACCTCCAGTTATGGCAGTATAAGCAGTAGTAACAACCTCCCGAATGTATTCAAAGCTTTCAATGTCACATCTGCACCGGTAAAATGGAAAATCATATCTAGAAACTAAGCACTATTCATGCCAGTAATATCATAAGTCCTTGAATACTTCACAGCCATCACAATCTTATTTCTCACCAAGCTTAACATTCCTTTATTCAAAAAAGTGAGTCGTGACTGAATCAACAATCAACAACGGTATTTCATCTTCCATGTCCACCTTCCCTCCCATTGCATCAACTTTCGCTATTGAATTTTTATTATAATCCGAACCAAATTATTTTGCAATTACCTCCCCAAACATAAGTATAAGTGTCACGGACATCAATATGGCTCCTCATGTTGGCACTAATGTATTTGGAAATTTTGGCAGTGCTTAGTTTTATTCATATATCAGACAAGTTAGTGAAACATACATCCAATCATGAAGAAGAAAGAAAAATATGCAAATCTCCATTGCCAGGCAATTCCTAATAAGCAATATACAAAATCACAAGTACTGATTATTCATAATTGGCCGAATGTTAGGTACATAACAAAGGTATCATACATGTACGTCAACAAGGAAATCAAATTTTATATAAAAAAGTGAAAAAGAATGAATAAAACAGACATTTTCATGATCTTGAGGGAGACCAGCTTTAAGAAGGATTGCAAGGTCAACAAGACTTAAAAGACATCAAACCTAAAGCGAATCGAAACAAGATGTGAGCAAACAACACTAGACTTGCACTTTTACTATAAGATAAATCCAGAATTTAGGTTCACAACAAGGCATGTCAGAAATTATTAATATTTGCTAGACTACGAGCTCAATTAATGTTAAGAGTAGAAGAACTGAAGTGAAGAATGAAAGTTGGTACAGTTGGTATGAGCTACCTTTTCAACTTCACATGATATAACATAGAAACTTGGAAATAAAAAGCTGGAATATAATATAATAGTTCATATAATCATTACAAATTCAGTAGAGAACGAATTATTTGGGGAAGCCATGTTTATAAAGATTGCAAATTGTTTGCGGATTTTCAAACGAATTAGAAAACCGCCAACAAAATATTTTAATAATAAACCGCAAGCGCATGGCGTACAATTGTTAGTATGTGGTGAATACGAGTCGATCCGCAAGGAAAAAGGTAATTTCAATCTTATTCAATCAAATTAAACCAAAATTCGGATTGATTTAACTAACAAAAAATAATTAACTTTAGGATTAAGTTGAGAGCTAAATATGAAATGAAAGCAATTTAGAGGTAAATCCCCTATCATATTTAGGCAAATTAACAAACGTACAATCTATGATCTCCATTAAGTGACAGAAATGCAACATTTAAATCACTTATGATTCTCATGAAAATGAAACTAAAGAGAAAATTTATTTTAAGCATGGCTTATGAACAATTAATAGAACTATAATCCATCAAATTTTATTCTTACATTCATTTCAAAATCAATAATAACTTAGCAAATATTGATGTAATTTGTGTTTACATTGACTAAGCATAGCCTATTTTTTGTCCACAAAGATAGACTATAAAAATCAATTGTATAAACTTACATCAACATCCACTAATATAAAGCACAAATTAGAGATCACAAATCATACAAATGTTGGACCTACATAAAGTTAGAGAGCTTTGTTACCTCCAAATCAAAGGGATTAGCTACTCATATGTGTTATCGAATCAACACATGTAATTTCAACATAAATATGAACAAAAGAAAAGAAAGAAATAATTAACAACAATAAAATAGATCTAAATTACTTGCATAAAACTGAGATTGCATAAGAAAAATGGCTAAGAAGCCATGGAAGAAAAAATAGAGGTTTTGATTTCAGCCTCCACTCTAAACTAAATAAAATTCAAGATTCTTTTTTACATCAACATACAAGGGTTGTTTACACATGTGAAAAAACCCTAATTCAACTTTAGCGTGCTACCAAGAATGCTCTATAGGAAGTGTGGCCAACAATTAATCATCATGGTTTAATTACTCCATCATCAAATTTTCCTGAAGCTTTATCATCCGCTAATTTATCCATTAGTTTTTAAGTGTAGTAAGTGGGGTCCTCCATGATTATGTATGAGAATTATTTTCTCTTCATTCCTTTTGTATGCACATAAATCTTTATGAAGCTCTCTTCCAAACGCACCAAGTGTCTACAAAAAAATGAAAAATGTCCAAGTACAAATTCTCAAAATAACTTAAGCATAAAAATGACCATTTTTCCTTTGTATGACGATGAATATATGATATTTTGAAATCAATTGAATTATGGTTTAAACATGATAAAATACCCACATATGACATTTATTAGCACTAAACAAGAATAAATATGTGAATATAAATGTGTATTTTTACATGCACATCAAATACCCCCACACTTATCTTTTTATTCATCCTCGAATAAACTGAAAAACTAAGCTAAATTCGTTTTCATAGGGAGCACGATTGCATTGAGCGTATGCAACAAGCCTTTAAACTTTTGGGTGTCCCCAGTAGGACGAGCGTTGTCTCGTGAGGGTTTTCAGTGGATATTACCCACAATCAAAAGTTAAATGCAAAAAAAAAAAATGACAAAATGCAAGATTCGAAAATATTTACAAGTTGAATGCAAGTTTTCAAAAAAAAAATTTACAAATAGGTAATTTACATTTAAATAAGACATCGAATGAGCTAAACACAAGTTTGGGACGTCACTATGAAATTTAAGTCCGTTACTAATCAAGCTTCAAACAAAAGTCATGTTATCATCATAAACTCCTCTAGCTTGGCCAGTTGTTTTGGTAGAAACATAGTGCAAATATGAAATGAATTCGATAATCGATATCAAGAGCCGTAAAACGATTTCTTAACTTCCTTTTTGTTAACAAGTTAGGTCGAATAAGTGAAGAGTGTGCTTGGATTTTAAGTGCTAGCTCTCTCTTTATTAAAAAATATTCACATTATTATTATTTACAAATACCTAGGTATACACACCTCTACACTGCATTAGGACTTACGTGAGGGTCGGTAATCCTAATGTGTCCAACTCATAAAATGAGACCAAGGTATATCGACGCTGACTTTGCCAACAAGATGTTGGGAAGAGCTTGGCGGGTTTGCACACCAACGCTAGACGTACTAGCAGTGTTGGATACCCTTGGATTATTATATATATATATACATTCTTTTTTTCTCTTTTTTTTTCTTTACATAAGAGAGAGAGTCAAGCGAGAATATCTTAGCACAACTTCATTTAAAGATCTGAAATGTTATCGCAAATAGTCTAAATCAACCATTCATTTAATCGGATTACAATTCAGAAAACATTTCATACTCATCACCTACGAATTTCCCCATATACCAGTTACACCAAATTTGCTCATAAATCAAACTTTCCTTCCGTTATCTGTTAAGAGAAGTAAATCTCCAAACATTTTAATCGAACGACCAAAATTGTATGCAAACTCCATCATGTCTTATTTAAAAGTAAATAGAAATGTGAAATTCTTTTTTTTTTTTTTGTGTTTTTTTTGAATGAAAAATAGAAATAAAAAATAAAAAAATAAGAAAGGAAAATTCTATGCAAAACCAAAACAAACATGAAACTCCCCCATACTTGATTTGGACTGTGCCCCCACAGTCAACCCAAATGGAAAGAAGATGAAAATTTTGAAAATATGACTTATAATTACAAGAGAAAAGATTTTTTATAGTATATTAGAAAATATATTGACAAGAAGTAAATGAAACAGCCTTCTAAAGACCAATTCACTTGTCTCTTTAAGTATGAGAGACACGGCTATAGTTTGCAAAACCAAATCGTAAAATATTTTGAAGATGAGTGTAGATTTGGAAAAACGGATGTTGCTTTATTAAAAACCGAACGATTTGTTTTGTTTTTGATGATTTTTTGGATAGATTGAATTTCATGTTTATTTTCACCAAATTGAATTTCAAATTTGCCATTAAAAAATTCTTTTGAATTATTGATTTCAAAATCAAAATGGTGATTCAAATCTACCTCTTTAAGATTTAAATCATTTTCGAAAAGTCCGAAAAAATCGTATTCATTAAATTCGTCTTCCTTTGGTGAATTGTCAACAACTTCAGTGCATGTATCAATTTCAAAATCCAAAGTTTTGTTTGAAAGTCGTTATTTTCAGATAAAGGAAAATCAAATTTGAGATTTGGTTCCACCCTCTCAAAAGAATTGAAATCCAACTCAATTACCGTGTTTTCAACAACTTCATTAAGATTGTTATTTTTAGTTTCAAAAGTTGTTATTTGAAAATCATAAATTTTGGTAAAAGATGGATTATCATTTGAATCGTCACACGTTCGGTTTTGATTATTTTGTTTTTTACGAAAATTCAAGTAGTCTTGAAACAAAAAATTCGTGTGATTATCGTTAATCTCATTAACTTGTTCAACAAAATCCAATTTATAATTATTTACGTGAGAATTTTCAATTTGAAATTGCTGAAAACAAATTTTTTAAGTTGCATCACAATTGAAATTATTCCCATTACCAAAACCATTTGCAAAGTTATTCACATTTCCATTTGGAATTTGCAATTCATTTTGGAGTTCGAAATCGGATTGACAAGGGTTATAATCAAAATCATTTGAATTTGAAGTTGAATTTGAATTTTGATTATTTTGAAGATTTTAACTCGAATTGTTGCACAAATATGAATTACACCATTCATTTATTCTTTGATTTTGTTGTGTGCTCATTTCAAGTAAAGATTCAATTTTTGTTTCAAGAGTTGAGGGTTGATCGTCATTTTGAAAATTTTGTGGTCCAAAATCAAGATTATTTTGAAAATTTTGAAAAGTTGGTGCTATAAAATCCACATTGTTTGTACAATAGTCGTTATTAAAATATCCATATAAATTTGGTGTAAAATTATATGGATTATATTGATTTTCACAACTATCGTAAAATCCGTAGAAATAAGGAAATTGGGACATTTTCAAGAAAGCCCCTTTTTTGTTTGAGAAAAAGAAATATTCACAAAAGAAAATTGTTTTTTTTTAATTTTTCTGTTTTTTTGTATATATGCGTGAACCTAATGCAATTATATGAATGCAAACTAATTATTTACAAATTTTCTAAAATTATATAATGATGGTTAGATCAATTTCAACAAAAGATTTCTCAGCCAGTTAACGGACAGGAGTTATCGGTGCACCAGGAATCACCCTAGCAATGCAGCCGAAGGTTTAAGTACCTTTAGAGGAACAATTGATATAAAATTTATGAATCACCGTAATATTTCTAAACGGTTATTACTCTGCCGTAGTCTAGACACCGAGAAACAGTTCGTTGGAAATAAATCAATTTGTCAAAATATAACGATGTCCTTAAAAAAATGAATGCGAAACAGAAATTAAACGTGAATTAACAATGCAACTATGAATGAATTTTTGTTTTTGTTTTTTTAAAATGTAAGTGCAAGCAACCAACAATGCAAATAAAATAAAAACAAGGAAAGAAAACATATACCAATGCTTGCAGATTAGCAATTTTTTTTAGCGGTAGTTTTTTTTATTAAGCAAGTCAGCGTAGAGCCAAGCAAAGCAATCCCAAGCAAAGAAAGCAGAGCAGTCTTTGAGCAAGTAACCCTCCTTGAGATTTTTTACAACCTGAAAATGAAGACGATATACATACATACATACATATATATATATATATATATATATAATTGGCAGGTGAATTTTTTTTGAAAGAAAAAGAAAAAGAAAAGAAAATAAGATAAAAACTAAATCAAAAATCCTATCTACTCATAACTTACACAAAACGAAGCCCACTAAAATTTTTTTTTTCTTTTTTGAAAAGGTGAAAGAGTAAAAAGATTACAAAGGCAACACAAATAAATCTTAATCAGCAAGGCTAACTCAATATAACAATCCCAAACTTAAATATGCTGAAATAGAGCCCCCTTAAACAAAATCAATGTACGTCCCATTATATACCAAAGCCCAAATACAATATAAAATGAAATAGGTTCAACAAAACCCACTTACTCACTAATAAATCGCGGGGACTGTTAAAGGGACTCCACATTTTGTTAAGGGGGGATAATTTTAAGGGGACTCCAGCTTAATTTTTTTTTGTTAAGGGGAGTTTATATTATTTTAAAAGAAAGGAAAAACAGACCTAAATGCCCCTGGCTCGTCACTTATGTTAATTAATATCTAACATACTAAATTAAATGCAAAATACAAAAGTGTGCTTCTAGAAATAAAAAAAACAATTGCAAAAAAAATATTGACAAAATAAACAACAATATAAAATACGTAGCATGTTAGATCAAAATTTTTGTTTTTGCATTTAATTTAAATTGAATATATCAATTCCAATATGAAATTACAATTAATTATCTGATTCAATGCCTTCCAGTCTCCCATGAAACATTCTTGTGCCTCCATTACATTAACTATTCCCGATTTTTATTTTTACGAGCAGTGTTAAATTGTAAGTATTAACTAAGATTTAGGTTTTATGATTTTTATTAATTAGGATTATAGGGGTTAATATCAGAATTTTAATTAATATGTTTAAGGGGAGGATTATCTATTTTGTACCCCCCATAACAATTATACACTAAATTGAAATTGATCCCCCCTTAACCAAATGTGGAGTCCCTTTAACAATCCCCTAAATCGCACCCTCAGCCTCTCTCTCTGTCTTTCTTTAGAAGATCAAAACGCAACGTAGAGAAAAATAAAATAAAATAAATCAAAGCAATTCGAAAGAGAAATCATGGTTCTCGACAATTATTTTGAAGCTGGAAGTTTTGGGTTTGCGTAATTGCTGGTGGCGTGAATTGGCGAATTGCGATGATGTTAGGGGGTTCGCGATTTTGGATAGGGATGTTGAATTTAGATGGGAGAAATAGGTGAATGGTCCGGGGAATGGTGGTGCTAATGGTTTGTGTATGTTGGCAGAACTGGTTTGAATAAAGAAGTTTTAGAGGAGTGGTTGAAAGTTGGAACTGATGTGAAGAAGAGTGGAAAAGATTACAGTTTGATTTTGAGAGGGAAGTGGTGGTATTTCTAGTCGTGGGTGATGTAGTCAGTTGCGTTATTTTGTTGAATTGGACAGTGAAGATGAAGATGTTGGTTGATCTGAATTTGGCAGAGGAGATGTGATGAGAAGAAGGTGATTTGAGTTGCTGTTAAACTAGGTGGTAAAAATTTTGTGGGTGGAACTGAAGTGTGATTATTTGAGTAAGAAGAGGTTTGTTTGGAAAATTGAAGTGGGTAGAGGGAGTAGTTATGAATTGGTTGGTGGAATGCTGGAGTATGATTCAGATGAAGACTTTAGTATGGGAAATGGTTGTGGAGTTGTGAATGGAGTTTGGTATTTGATGCGGAGAATGGAGGATGGCACTTCTTGCACTAGTATTTGAAATAGAGGACTGTGAATTGGACAGGACTTAAGGCATAATTATTTCCAGAGAGGAAAGAAAAGAAGAATTGGAAAGCAACATTTTTTTTAATTATTTGTAAGAAAAAGGAAGGAAATCAAAGAAAGGAATGAAATAAATGAAAGAAAAGGGAAAGAAATTGAAAACAAAAGACAATGAAAGGGGAAGAAATCAAACAGAAAATTGCAAATGTTCTCTCTCTCTCTCTCTTAATTTGCTTGATCATAATCAGCAATACCAAATCAAATCTAATCAAGAGATATGTTATAGAAGGAAAAGAAATAAATGAAAGAGGGAAAGAAATTTTACAAAGGAAAGAAATCAAATGTACAAGGAGGAGATTGTATTAAAAACAGGAAAGGAACTGAAAACAAAAGGCAAGTTTTTTTTTCTTTTTCTTTTCTTTTTTGAGAAACAACAAACAAACAAAAATGGTCAATTAAACTCAACAAAACACACACAAATGCAATTGAAACGAGATCAAATAAAACAAACACACAAATGTACACAGTTTTTTTAACGAACAAACTAGAAAATTAATTCGAAGAATAAATTAAAATTAAATTCTTTCCCCGGCAACGACGCCAAAAACTTGTTTGCAAATGGGGTTTCAATCGAATTAGAAAATTGTCAACAAAATATTTTAATAATAAACCGCAAGCGCACGATGTACAAATGTTAGTACGTGGCGAATACGAGTCGATCCGCAGGGAAAGAAGTAATTTCAATCTTATTCAATAAAATTAAACCAAAATTTGGATTGATTTAACTAACAAAAACTAATTAACACTAGGACTAAGTTGAGAGCTAAATATGAAATGAAAGCAATTTAAGGTAAATCCCCTCTCATATTTATGCAAATTAACAAACGTATGATTTATGATCTCCATTAAGTGACAAAAATGCAACATGTAAACCACTCATGATTCTCATGAAAATGAAACTAAAGAGAAAAACTATTTTAAGTATGGCTTATGAACAACTAATAGAGCTATAAACCATCAAATTTTATTCTTACTTTCATTTCAAAATCAATAATCACTTAGTGAACATTGATGTAATTTGTGTTTACATTGACTAAGCATATCCTATTTTGTTGTCAACAAAGATAGACTATAAAAATCAATTTTATAAACTTACATCAACGTCCACTAACATGAAGCACAAATTAGAGACATCATACAAATGTTGGACTTACATAAAGTTAGAGAGCTTCATTATCCCTAAATCAAAGGAATTAGCTACTCATAAGTGTTATCGAATCAACACATGTAAGTTTCAACATAAATATGAACAAAAAAAAGAACTAATTAACAACAATAAAATAGATATAACTACTTGCATAAAACTGAGATTACGTAAGAAAAATGGCTAAGAAGCCATGGAAGAAAAAAAAAATAGAGGTTTTGATTTCAGTCTCCACTCTAAACTAAATAAAATCCAAGATTCTTTTACATCAACATATAGGGGTTATTTATACATGTGAAAAAACCCTAATTCAACTTTAGCGTGCTACCAAGAATGCCCTTTAGGAAGTGTGGCCACCAATTAATCATCACGCTTTAATTACTCCATCATCAAATTTTCCTGAAGCTTTATCATCCACTAGTTTGTCCATTAGCTTTTAAGTGTAATAAGTGGGGTCCTCCGTGATTATGTATGAGAATTATTTTCTCTTCATTCCTTTTGTATGGATATAAATCTTTATGAAGCTCTCTTCCAAATGCACCACATGTCTACAAAAACAATGAAAAATGTCCAAGTACAAATTCTCAAAATAACTTAAGCACAAAAATGACTATTTCTCCTTTGTATGACGATGAATGTATGATATTTTGAGATCAATTTAATTATGGTTTAAACATGATAAAATACTCACATATGACATTTATTAGCACTAAACAAGAATAAGTATGTGAATATAAATGTGCATTTTTACGTGCACATCAAATCATTTGTTTTCAAGCCTACATCTATATAACCATACATTTATATTACAGGCACATACTCAAATATATTAAGAAAATTGATGATCGCGAATCAATATCGATCTTACCTGCTAAAACATATTTAGTTCATCTACATTTCTCCCATGTTCATATTGGAAAAATAAAAATCTACTCAAAAATAAAATTTTCCAGTATATATTTATGGTTTTTAAGTAATAAATGAAAAAAAAATTGCATCCAAAATGATTTACAAGGTTATAATGCCATCCACAGCGAATCGGCCTCAACACGTTACGAACTCAACACGTTAAACCACAACTCCAGCCACAACGAATAGCGCTAGTTTTTCCATTTACAGCTTTGGAAATCTCTAATAAAAAAAATAGTTTCATAACCATAGATGCATAAGAACAATATATGAAGTTGCCAATGTCAGTCTGCATAACATTTGTTCGAGGGTCCTAGAAGTACTATGGCTCCTTGGATATATGTTGTGATTTAAACTTCATGCGACTACGTAATCAAATATAGTCAACAACTAAATGAAGCAAATATATTCAATGTGAAGAATCATTTTCCTTAGGTCCACCAAGTCCATCTTGTCTGGATTCAATAACGTTACCGTTTGCATCTTTCTGTCTCTTTATTATATCATGCCCCTGCGGCAAAGAAATGAAACCAGTTCATTATACATTTTCATTATACATATAATTTGATGCAGGGTTGATGACCTATCTTGGTATATCGTGTACTGCTTATGTAGTCAGCGCAAAATATATATTATCTAACAAAGACATGTATTCTCCATATCTATAATAATGTTACATTACAAAGTAATAACATCATGTATTCTCGATCAAATCACAGTGTAATAATGGTACATGCATGAACAAGTAGCAGCTCAAAATTTGTTTCTGCCTATTGGATGTTGATCAAATATCGTAACAATAGTACATGCTGCATGCATTAAAAAAATTTAGACATTGAAAAAAATAGGATTTCATATGTTTCTGCCTATTGGAACTCCGGCAGTAATGGAAAGACATGAGCAAGATACGTAAAGTAATGGAATTTTAACTTAGTTGTTACCCAAGTTGTACCAAAAAATCTACATTACGCTGGTATCTCTAACCATAGTTCATTTACATGTTCTACCACTGAAGACTTCACTTTCACTTTATCTGGGTTTGTATTATTACTTTAAACAAGTTTGGTCTCAGTTAAAAAATTTGTTGCTCAAGTCCTCAATATGTATGGTCTGGTCTTATGAACTTTATATCAACATATCACGTATTTGCTTTGCCATCATTTCATTATTAGCATCACTATACTAACCTTAAAAAACCAAGCTTGCATTTATCTATGCAGTTCAATTAAGTCTTTGAATACAATGATCTATACATTACTTGCTTTTTAGTAATATTTAGTTTGAGTTGTGTTCTTATGGTAAGGGTTTTCTATATAAAATAATTTTTTCCATACAAGCTTTGGCTTATGAATGTGATCGTCGTAATTATCTATGAGCCCTGTACTATGTAAAAACATCAAAAAAATAGTTGCAGAAAACATATTATACAAACTAAGTATTGTTTGGAGTTCTCAATTAGCATGTAAACAACTAGAAATAAGATCTACCAAACAGTCTCATCTACATCTTTTGGTACTATCTACTTTCCTGATATGTTACTACTTCAGTATTATGGTTTTCCATCATGTGTTTAAGTGCCACGTGTTATATTATAAATCTCTTCTAATTCTGGGATGGAGTATTTGAATGTTGTTTCCATTTCCTATGAATCCCTTGCATGGACACATATATCTATCACGAATATAGTTAACGTTTCCATTTCCTATGCATCCCTAGTCAATAATTCAATAAACGTTAATGACAATATCCATGGCATCGAGACTGACCATGGAACAAGCAAGTGTAGGGAAGGTGACGTCAAACTGCAATTCATATGCATATGTGATAAGAATCAAATTAATAATAATTCAACAAACGTTCATGACATGTAATGAGATACTTAAATGTACTAAATTTATATAACCAGCAAATGAAAAAAAAAACAATAATAAGAACTAACTTCAGAGAAATGACATTCAAGGAAAATTTCCACAGAAGAAGAAATATGAAGAATTACTACAAAATAATGTCGTCATTTTAGCTTCAATTATGTCTAAAAATAACAAAGGTCACTAGAATATCATATACCAGGACTACATAAATTAAACAATTTTCAAATTTGTAATTCTACCATAGGGTTAGTCATATCAATTTACAAATTCTAGAAGTGGTTTTTAGTAGACCTTGAGAGAATAGAAAATCCAATTATTATAGCCAATATATACATTTGTTAGAAAATCATTGTATATATGCTACATTGATTTTTTGAACCTTTTAAAAGGAAATAAAACACAAATACACACTTATTACGAAATTTTGTGCATTTACAGAAAACAAGCATGTAAACAATCAATAAAACGTAAACACTACTTAGGTTCCAAAGCATGTCCATATATCATTATAGATAAGGTTAAAGCCTAAAAGGCACAAAATAAGAGCTGAGTTTACCATCGCACCTGAGCTTAAAATTTTATCTCACAGGAAGTTCCAAATAATAGATTAATATCAGGTTCTAAGTTCTAACTTCGTCATGCATAAGCATGTGGCTTAGGACATTATCATAGTTGCAATTTTCTACAAAAACTTTTTTAATTCAGTCATCGATTTTATATTTATTTTGGACTAATATCTAATGTGCACTGAATTTTACATGATAATTTTTTTCTTTCAAGATTACATTATGAATTAGTTGCAACTTACATCAATTTTCTATATATACATGTTAAAGTATCATTCAAGTAATCCGAAATTCAAGATTCATTATAATATTCCAGTTAGTTAACTAGGAGTGCTTAAGGGATAAGTGAATAGTAAATCTATAGATAAAATCAAAAGATCAATGGTTGAATGATGGCAATGATATGTCATCTGACCAATCCGGATAGGTTTAGGAATGCAAATATTCAATGAATATTGACCAAGAACAGTTATTGTGAAAAATATTTTTGTAACTTGAGTTAAATTTAGTTTTGAGGTCAATGTTTTAATATTTCACACAATGTTTAAATAATCTATTTTACATTCATTTGTTAGACAAATTAATAATAATCCTATCATATTTTCATGCAAATGATTTCATTGTATCCATCCAAAACGTTCTAACTCTAGAATGAAAATAATTTTGTCATGTGCACTTAATTACTTCCAAACAATAGTACAAATGGAAAACTAACTGATATATCCACTGTTTATCTAGGACTTCCAAAAGATAGATTTCAGTAGATAACTCCATCAATAAATAATTGTCTGAATCCCTTAAAATAGAAAGGAAAAAATCAACTTTCAAAATAACCAATTTAGGATTTGTCACTCATAGATAGGAACTGTTAACCTGACCATGGAGCTCTTCATTTTTGATGCAGATCTGTCAATATTGTTCGCCTTGATTTTCCAACTTCGGTGCTCAACGTGCTTTGAATCAACCTCCGGGTCTTTGCATTGAACCATCGCTTTAAATAAACAAATAAATACTCCACCGGTCCGACTTCCCAAACTCACACAACTCTAGATCCATTAACTACCACACCCTTCACTATCAAATCTCCAATAGATTCTGAAATATTTCAGCTCTAATTTGAAGGAAGGATCTAACGCAGCAAGATTCGACCTTGAGGCATAATTTTTGAAGTGAGTTGATTTAAACGACGATTATTGTAATTGATAAATAGTTATCGAGTTGAGATAAGAAATGGTGGATGTTTCAAAGAGAAGGGGAGAGGAGTTGGATAAATTTTAGTGTTTTATTTTTCTTCTAGTGCCAAAGGGAATGAGAACAAAAATTAGATAGGATGGTAAGCGGGAATGGAAAAATAGATCCCGCCTAACAATATAAATTAAGACACAAAGAGGGATCAATAGAACGGCTGCATTTAATGTCCAATGCAGCTATATAATGTAACTAAAATCACAATTTCTTGTAGTGGATAGTGGAAAGAATAGAAGCTCATGAACAAAGCAGTCAGTGGAAGGAGTAATGCAAAGCTCTCGGGGAAAAGACAAAGGCATAAAGGAAAAAAATTCTAGGTCCCTTACTTATAAAAGCACCCACGGAAGACAAATCATCTCGATATCGAGAGGTACCTCTCAAGAGGTTTTTCTTCCGGGTGCGTTTTTTAGAGGTCCCTATTAAGTTTCAAAATATAAAAAAAAACCCGGTCATAAACTTATTGTAAATTAGGTCCCTATTTTCTGAAAATTCATCAAAAAAATATAAAAAATATATTAAAAAATCACGTAAATTCGTATTTAAATAAAACATGTAAACGCTAAAAAATTCAGAACAAAAAACCATCAAACAAGGCGTCAAAAATAAAAAAAAGAGAAAAAATGAAATTTCTAGTTAAATGCATAATTATATGCACATATACCATTTTCCTGCATACATCCGTGCTTATTTTCCACTACATTCATCTTCATTGATTTTTCTTCACGCAAATACATGCATACATGTGTGCAAATATTTCGAATACTTGCACACATTAGTACAGTTTTATTTTCAGCTTTTAATCCGAACACAACTTACGGAAAAGTTGCATACATATATGCAATTATTGGTAATAATTGCATAAATGTATGCAACTATTTTTTTTATTTCCGTGGACTCCTGAAATTATTTCCAGATTTTAGAATTTTTTTTTATGAAGTACCGCACATTTTTTTATAAAAAAAAGGCGGAAGTAATAAAATAGGAGGCGGGTTTTAATTTTAAAAATCTTTTTTTTTTATAAATTAGGTCCCTACTTTTAGCCAACGTGTTATCCTATAAAAATGTTGCACACAAGTGTGCGTGTTTTCTGAGAAAATTGCACATTTGGATGCAAATAAAAATGAACTGAAATATGCAGTTAAATCTATGCGTTGGAAGACCTGCAATAATTGCACATATGCATGCAATAAAATCAAAAACGTGCATAATATTATGCATTTAACTGCAGTTTTTTCTGTTTTTTTTTTTGCTGTTTTCTTCTTTCTGACATGATTTTTGTTGTTTTTTGAACTGAATTTTTTGTATAATGCATAATTAATTTTATTACTAATTTAAGAATTTATTTTTATTTTTTTTAATTATTATTTTATAAGTTTAGAAAACAGGGACCTAATTTATATTAAGTTTATGACCGGATGTGAGCCTAATTAAGTTTCAAAATAGGGATGTGAGCCTAATATTCACTTTTCTTCCCCAAAACATTATAAAACACACCACGGAAGCATGCCATATTCGTGTAAAGAGTGAAGTGGCCCATAGGGAGTAGACTCAATTCTTAATGCAAAGAATGTAACTTTAACCATGTGAAGCAATTGAACAAATATCTATCAAATGAAATAAACTCTTGAAGCACTACTCTAACAGTCAATTAGGGTTCAATCGACATAATCATATCATAATATGATTTTAATTTAACTAACAATAGAATATTTTATTTTATCATGAGTGAGTTTAATCACTCACCTTTGATTTTGAAAGCGTTTGAAATTCAAATCCTGGCCCAAAATTTGATAATCTCAGAACCCAACCAAAGCAGCTCCATGTCGTCCAAAATTTTGATACGATTCCAATGAAGAACCCATATGTGAATCTGAATAAATATGAAAAAGTTATAATACAAGTTTTAACATTCGACTTTTAAACTATGAAATAATTAAAGCATAGGGTGTGTTTGGCACAGGTCCCTATCAAGTTTGAAAATTAGGCTCAGGTCTGGTTCAAAACTTATTATAAATTACATCCCTATTTTTCGAAAATTCATCAAAAAATAAATATAAAAATATAAAAAAATCACCTAAATTCATATTTAAATAAAACACGAACATGAAAAAATTCAATTGAAAAACCCACTGAAAAACACCAAAAATACATAAAAACAATAAAACAACAGTTAATTGCATAATAGTATGCAAATATTTGAGTTTCTTGCACACATGTATGAAACTCTTTCTATGTTGCATCTTCGTTGGATTTTTTGCATACATGCATGCAAGTAATACAGAACTCTTGCATACAAGTATGCTGTAATTCGTAGACATGCAAACCAATTCATATTTATTTGCATACATGCATGCAAGTACTCATAATAAATACATACATATATGCAACAATCCATAGGCATGAATATCAGATCATTTTTACTTGCATACATGTATGGAAGGAAAAACAGAATACTTGCATACATGCATTCAAGTATTCACGCGGAATTTCAGTGTAAACCGCTTCAGGAATACTTGCATACATGTGTGCAACTATTGTGTATACTTGCATACATGTATGCTGCTCTTCTGGGGATATTTGCAGAATTTAGATTTTTTTTATATAGCAGCGCACATTTTTTTTAGAAAACACGTAACGTTGAAAACAGGGACCCGCTTTATATTTAAAACATGGGAGGAAGGCCAATTGTATTTGCAATGTTTTTAGGAATGTATCCCTTATTTTCACTAAAGTATAACCCTTACCCAACCACATGTTTCCAACTCACCTCCTCTCTCCATCCTGTTTTCCTTCATTCACACACAGGTAATTCATGAGAAAAAACAACCAAAACACACGTTCATTCACAAAATCACGCACCATTATACGATCGCCGACCTCCGATTGGCCACTGTGATTAGATGTGCCACCATATGCTCCATTATCAACCAAAATCTAGCCTCCTCCATTGATCTCCATTACCTTCAAATGCCCATAACCCACGCTGACTTCATTGAGAATTTCTGACTCCAACGATAACGATCCAAAATATCGGTTGAAATCTCTCGTGAAGCTCTACAATTCTCCATTTGAAAGTTTTCTGATTCGATGAATGGACTGGAATATAATAAGGAATAAAGATTAGAAGCTTAATGGCCATCGCATACAGGGCCAGCGATGAAAATAGGGTGAAGATAATATTATTTTATTAATAAAATGTCTCGATTAATTGGTTTTAACGCCAAAAACGGACAAGAGTCCAAATCAAACCTGCTAACAGCCTATTTATAGGTTTAAAGGCCTTATGAACGCAATGAGACTAGTGGTAAGGCCTAATTCGGAAGTCTATAGCAGTTGTACTTAAAAAATCGATTATTCTAATTAAATTGCACACACAAGCTTCTACGCATTCTGAATTCGCACGATCGAACAACAAGTCTGATGGCTATGAAATTTGAATCCTTAAAATAATTTAATATTCTGAATTCGATGAAACTGGTTTCGTCAAAATCCGAGATCATTTGAAAAATGACTATTTAAAATTTCAAATCGTTAATCGATACACGTTTATAACGCACACAACTACATAGTAACTTTGATTGACACGAACTTAAAATATTACAATAATTTACAATTTCAGATCCAATGAAAATAATATCATCGAATTCCGAAATTGTTTCCAAAATGATTATTTTAACCGGTTCATTAATATAATAAAATACTCAATTTTTGTTTGTTTAGTTTTTAATTTAATTTAAAAGTTTACTAACTTTATTCAAGCCAAAACAAAATTCAAATTAACTTCATAAATAAAATTTCAATTACTTTGAATTTTCATTTTGATTGTTTATGAAATTCATTTTGGATTTCAATCATAAATTAATCAGATCAACTCCATTCAAATATTTATTAATTCCTACTTTCAATTTTATTAATATAAACAATAATCGTAATTTTATTTGCAATCAATACAAGTAACAATTGTCATAATAAGTTGGGTTTTATTATTTAAACAATTATATAATTAAAGTTCACGTCATAAATTTTCACAATTAAATCATTAAATTTTCGTTGTAAATTTAATAACTCAATTTAATTTAAATTAATATTAAATTCCGTAAAAACCAAATCATAGTTTCATTTGCAATCAACGCAACTTATTATTGTTATAAGAAGTTGAATTTCATTACTTAAAAAATCTAATTAAGTTTACATCATTGAATTACATAATTAAATCATTAAATTTTATTTACAAACATAAAATATTAAAAGTCATATTAAAGTTATTATGTTAAATATTCGAAAAACACAGGTTCTTACAATCTCATTGTTTCAATTTTTAATTTGTTGAGTGAATATTTATCTAATGTTTAATATATCTTAGGCATATCATGGACTATTATTTTATTATTGTTAATTTGCAGATTAACTCGACTGCATTTAGTTGAATAACTTGTTACTTTCTAATTACGCTTTAATGTTTCTTGCATCTTTTTTATCGTTTGTGGTTTCAAAGTTGATGATTTAGTTCACTAACTTTTTTTTAAAAAATTTATGGTAAAAGATATGGATTCAAACCAACTATTAATCCTACCATGTAGTAGATATGATTTCGTGAGAATGGTTCTTACCATGTAGTATATATGATTACGTGTGCGCGATAGGGTAACCCCTGGACTTCTTGCAAACGACCTTCTGACTTCATGTTATTGTTTCCCGATAAATACTTACCTTACTACAACTAGAACTGGAACTGATCCTCTATAGACGGAGATTTTGCATTTTCTTCACTTCCTACCTCACTCATTCAATAATCAACTGTGTTGCAATTGTTGGTCATTCTAAGATTTAGAACATGTCAAACCCTTGTACTAGTAATTCCACAAGTCTCCCTAAGCATGTCAAATTCTCTCAAATCTTCAAGCAATAAATATATTAAGTGGGCGTAGGCCTAAGGTTACCGAACCACTATAAAAATCTTATGTTTTGGTGCTTTACTTTTTTCCTATGGTCTGCTAGATCTAGGACTTATAGGTTCTTTACAACTCCAATTTGGTTGTTGATCTATTTTTTGCGCCAAAAATCACATATATCAATTAGTGGTTAACTAAAAATAAATTCCCTGATTATTTTTAGGATTAGCTACTACCTAGTCTTGTGGTCTATCGATATCGCATAACATAGATTTTATGTTGTGAGTCCTTGATCTATGTTGTAGAAATTTGAAATTGAAGATCAAATCCGAATAAGTCGATATTAAGAATAATTCTTATTTAGACTATAACGAGACTGTAACAGGAGGCTTACTAAAGTAGTAGGTCTATCTCATTGTTTCAATTTGTAATTTCTTGAGTGGATATTTGTCTAATGTTTAATATATCTTATGCATAACTTGAACTATTATTTTAGTATTGTTATTAGGCAAACTAACTCAATTGCATTTGCATAAAGTTAAATAATTTGTGTATTATCTAGTTAAGCTTTAAAGTCCCTTCCACCTTGTTTACCGTTTGTAGTTTCAAAGTTGATGAATTATTTTATCCTTTTTTTTAAAAAAAAGTTATGTTAAAAGATATGGATATAAACCAACAATTAATTCTACCATATAGTAGGAAGGCTAACGTAGGCATGGTTCCTACCTTGATTCATTGAAAAGAAAACAAAGTGAAGTAATTCAACATAGAAATAAGAAAGTTGCCATTTACTAATTTTGATTTATGGCTCATATCAAATGTGTGAACTCTTCTTTATTTAAGTCATAGTAATTGATGTTGATTTTGTAATTTTGTTTTAAATTACTTCAACTCATAGGTTTTTTGTGCAAACCTTTCTTCTTTTTTCCTTTTTGTGGCTTTTTTCCCTACTTTAAAATGAGTAAACATTGATCTGGGTTAACTTGCTACGTTGGTAAAACTGGGTGCATTTGAATATTCTCGAATACAACAAAAAGTAAGACAGTAAAAAAAGGTAAAAACCAGATCTAAACTGGACATTCTCAAAAGTAACCACGGTTAATTCATTCGCCTTCAAATTCAAGCTCTTCAGAACTTCATGGCGGTTGAAACTGGAACTCGTTGCTCTTCCTCATACCTAGGATTCGTCCCGACATCTCCTGACAAACCTGTACTTTAATACGATGCACTCCTGCTTGTCCCTTCGAGGTGAGTTACTACTTCATAATTCTCATAATTACTAGCTGCATGTCTCCATAAGTCATATGGCTAACATCCGTCCTTTGTTTAATGTAGTTCTGGAACTCACGACGGTTCCGCTCCTTCCAAATATTCCAAACAGGCATCGTGAAGGCGATAAGCTTCAATTTGGCTTCAATATCTTTATGTTGGGTCTTATCATCCAGGTAATTGACCGCCTGTGAATACATGTAATATTTTTTTTGTTATCTTCAAATTTGTTGAATTTATCAGTAGTGGTGCAATAATACACTCGTGAATCAGTAGTCGTAGTATTATTGATAATTTAAGTGTTGAATCATGGTGAAAATAGTTTTCATTAATTATACGTGCTGACTGCGATTGATTTCAAGCGGTTGCTTGTAATCTTCACAAAAACATAACATGGTAAGCACATGGGGATTGGTGTTATTAATGAGATTTTTAGGTGATACAAGTATATAGAGTATGGAAATGTTCAAATCCTAGAAAGGGAAGTAATGTTGCTACTATCATGTGTGTAGTGTATCATTTCAAAGATAAGCATTAGTTAGTTGAGAAATTGTTGGTGATGATGAAGAGTTGAAGAGAATGATGCTTCTTTTTCATTTAGTAATTACAAATATAGAAAGTTACAAGATTCATGCACCTACAATTATGGAAAATATCATTAATGATATTTGAATAATATCATCAATGATATTTATACATGCAACTACAATTATGGAATAATATCATTAATGATATTTGAATAATATCATTAATGATATTTATACCATTCCCTCATATTATGACATATTATTAATTATATTTATTCCTCAAATTAGGTCAATTCTTATCACGCCCCCTCAAAATGGATAGCCTAGACGAGAGACTGATTTTGCTGACCGATGTTGTGAAGGAGGTACGTGGTAGTGGCTTGGTGAAGGCATCCGCAAGCTGGTCATTAGTGGATTTGTAAGGGACCCTCAGGTTTCCACTTTGCACATTCCCTCTAACAAAATGGTAATCCAGTCTCAGATGCTTCGTTTTAGAATGAAAACCGAATTAGCACTCACATATGTAGCTCCAGCATTATCGCAATAGATGACTGGCGCGAGAGTGAGGTTATGACCAAGCTCCTTGAATAAATTTTCTACCCAAAGAATTTTAGCACTAGCATTTGCCACTGCTCTGTACTCGGCCTCGGTAGATGATCTAGCTCTTGTACGCTGCTTCTTTTACATCCAAGAGACAGGATTCTTGCCCAAATAGACTATATATGCTGTTGTAGAAATGTAGTCGTCTTTGTCACGAGCCCAATCCACATCATAGTAAGCATGGAAAGTGAGAGATGAATCTTTGTGTATAATTAAACCCATATTAGATGTACCACTTAGATACCGAAGAAGACAATGTAGAGATTGCATGTGTTCCTCAGTTGGATGCTGCATGTATTGAGCTAACTTGTTCACTGCGAATGCCACATCAGGCCTTGTGAGACTTAAATATTGTAAACTACCTATCTGAGTACGATACCCAGTAGGATCTTTGAGAAGATTTCCATGTATAGTTAATGGAGGATGAGTTGCTAATGGTGTTGCAACTGGCTTTGCATTGTCCATATTAGTTTTGCACAAAATATCAGCAATATACTTCTTTTGACTCAAGAAAATACCCTTTGGATGAGGCACTACTTCCACTCCCAGGAAGTAAGACAATTCTCCAAGGTCTTTGAGTGAGAAACGTGCTGCCAATTTTTTTGTAAAAGCTTCTAGAGCATGAGTTGCATTACTTGTAACAATAATATCATCCACATAAACCAATATATAAATGATGTCACCATTTTTATGCAATGTGAACCAGGATGAATCAGAGACCGTATTCTTAAAGCTCAACTCAATTAAATATTGTCGTAATTATTTATACCAAGCTCTTGGAGCTTGTTTTAACCCATATAGTGCCTTATTTAATTTACATACATGTGTTGGATGTATAGGATCTATGTAGCCAAGAGGCTGTATGGTGTATACATCATCGGTGAATGTGTCCTGTAGAAAAGCATTGTTTATGTCAAGCGGGCGCAATGACCAACCTTGACTAACTGCAAGTGAAAGAACAAGCCAAACCGTGGCGGATTTGACTATGGCTAAAAATCTCACGGTAGTCGTTGTCAGCTCTCTGATTAAAACCTCTTGCAACATAGCAGCCTTGTACTGAATAATGTTATCAATCTTATTCCTTTTAATTTGAAAAAACCATTAGCATCCCACTACATTTTGTGACATATATGAAGGTGCAAGATCCCAAGTTCTATTTTTCACTAATGCATTAATTTCTTCATCCATAGCTTTACGCCAAACCGGGCTTTTTACCGCTTGACTGATATTTTTTAAGATCTCCATTTCATGGACCTCAGCATTTATATTCAGTTTACTGATTGGTTTCCTAATGCCATGTTGAAGTCTTGTGATCATTTGAGAAGAATGTACATGATTGTTGGGTGTTGAATTTGTAGATGTGGATATATCAAGGTTTGACTAAGATGAAGTAGAGGAAAGCTCTGCAGTGGTATTAGGAGGTTGAGGTGAGTTTGTTGTGGATATAGGAGATGAAAGGGGTGAAGTAGGGAATAAGGTAGGAGGTGTGCTAGACGGTGAGTTAGTTTTCAATGAATGAGAAGGGGAAGGTTGATCATTTGATAATATAGATAATGTGAGAGGTACGCATTGTTCCACTAGGTCAGACAAGGAGGTAGTTGAATGATTAAGTTCAAAAAAAGGAAAAATGTTCTCTTTGAAATGAACATGACGAGAAACACATACATGATTAGTGTTTAATTCGAAACAATAATATGCACTTTGAGTAGATGAATAACCAACAAAAATACATGGTTGAGATTTGAGTTCAAGTTTGTGAGAATTGTAGGGATTAAGCAATGATGTAACAACCCGGAAATTCTGGGCCAGTTTAAAAATTTTATTTTGGCAATTTTAATGAATTTTGAATATTTAAAATAGAGTATTTTAAATAATATCGATGAAAAATTTATTTTGAATATAGAATTCGACGTATATATTATATACGTCGTCGTTAGAATATAAATATTTATATATAAATTATAAATAGAATTGAAAATGGCGCGGTAGTTCGATAATTCGATTTCAAACTTCAATTGAATGTACCGGGTGTAAAACAATCCGGATTTTAGTGAAACCAAAATCAATTGGATCTAATTGATAATATCTTTCTATCGAATCCGAAAAATCAAGATTTCATAGCGGGAATCAAAAGATATGTCCAGTTGAAAATTCTGAATAGTCGCTATGGAATTCAGGCCCTTAAAAATGGACATTTTGCAAACGACCTCGGATTTCGACGAAACCAGTTTTGTTGGGTCCGGGATGTAAAGTTATTGCTAGGTTCCAAATTTCATAATTTTTTGAATCAATATGTGAGCGTGGCAAAGGAAAACGCGTTTGACCGGTTTCAGTTGATTTTAATCGACTGGAAATTGGCCATTTTTCCAACGGTCTCAGAATTTGAAGAAACTAGTTTTGTTAAGACCGTATCGTCAATACGAAGCTAGAAATAATCTTTCTGGAATTTTTAGAGACTGTATGTGGCTTCGGTAAATTGAAATGTGCGTTTAAATGGAATATATAAAGAATTATACTTTAAATTCAACGGAAACTGATTCAAACAGTCGAATTGGCCTGTGATACATATCCCATTGTGTTCGGAATGGGGGTAAAACGCTATGGACGACAGGCGGTGGGCCTCGTTTTGAGGTCGTATGTAAAAGTCAACTTTATGTAATTATAATAATAATAAAAATAAAAATTAATATCTCCTTACCCCTTTTAACGTTCTGGCCCCCCTCCCTCCTTTTCGTTATTCAGAAAAAAAAAAACCCTAACTAACGGAGCGCCGCTCCTAAAGATCACCGCGCCGCCGGCGATTGCTCCCCCTCCCCTCGTCTCCAGCAACTCCTCCCTCGTCCCTCGCTCCAAACGAGGAAACCTGGCCTGCTCGAATCAGCACCGCTCCACCACTAGAGCCACCGAAAGCCGCTGCCACTCGCCTCCCCGCAGCTCCGACCTCGCCCTCCGCCTGCACCACCTGGTTCTCCCCCCTCCCTCTTCGACAACGACACCCCCCGCCCGAAGACCGCGAGCAACCCCCTCCGACGACCTAAATCTGTGAGTTCCAGTCTACTTTATTTGATTAGGTTATTAAAAGTAGGATCTTTATATAAATAAAATCGTTTTAAAAGTGGTGTAATTATATATCATAACCTCGAAGTAAAAGTATGAGCGTTGTTAAGTAAAAGTATGATCTTTATTAAGGAAAAATATGGTCTTTCATGATATAAAGATTTGAATTTTTAGATTATAAAGATTTGAATTTTTAGAAAATAAAAATGTGATTTTTATATATTGAACTTCGATAGAAAAATATGATTTTTATATATTGAATAGCGAAATAAAAATTCGATTTTTGTATATTGAACTTCGAAATAAAAATTCGATTTTTATATATTGAATAGCGAAGTAAAAATTCGATTTTTATATATTGAATAGCGAAGTAAAAATTCGATTTTTATATATTGAACTTCGAAATAAAAATTCGATTTTTATATATTGAATAACATAGTAAAAATATGATTTTTATATATTGAACAACGAAATAAAAATTCGATTTTTATATATTGAATAGCATAGTAAAAATATGATTTTTATATATTGAACAACGAAATAAAAATTCGATTTTTATATATTGAATAGCATAGTAAAAATATGATTTTTATATATTGAACAACGAAATAAAAATTCGATTTTTATATATTGAACTTCGAAATAAAAATTCGATTTTTATATATTGAATAGCGAAGTAAAAATTCGATTTTTGCATATGTAGAGAATACGGGCAACGAAGATGGCGAAGATGCGATAGCGATGAAGATTTCTATCAATGAAGTGCCGTGGAATTAGGATAGCTATTGGTGAGAACTTCTCACTCTAAATTTCTTTTCTAGTTATATATATATATATATATATATATATATACTAGGATGCAGACGGTGCTTAGTAGCACCCGACACAATCGTCCACAGACCATGGACTTGTTTGTTTGGTTGTATAGATTAGTTAGATTATTTGATTGAAATTGAATTGTTGTGTGAAATGAATTGATTTGATTGATGTGTGAATGGCGTGGGCCTTCACTAGACCGGGGATAAGGCTAGGCCTCGTCCCGTTTCTAGTATCGTGCCGTTATGCCGCCGAAATTTTCTAAAATATGTTAGAAAAATAAAAATATCATTTAATTTAAAGAATGAACTGAAGAGAAATTCATATGTTGAAATAAAATGTTTTATCGTTAAAAATATAATTTTTAACGTGAATGTGAATAAATATTCATTTACAAACCAGACGGTTTGTTTATGTACACCTATTTGAAGGACATTGATTGGGTCGATAAATTTTACACATCGCCCAACTGCACAGATAAAATATGCGTTTGATTGTTTGAAACCCCACACGGGTGTTGGGATGAAATTTGAAGTTCACTCATCCCGATTGATTGAATATGTCGATCGATCGATTGACAGGCTGTTATAAGCGTTAGATATCTATATTTGATGCTTATACAGTGTAGTGCACTTTGGTTGATGGTTGATTATTTTTCAATGCTATTATATGAGTGTAATGTATGAAAATCCATATAATTAACTTTATATGGTAATTGATTGTGCCTCATTCCAATTTGAAAAATAAAGAATATTATAAAATAAAAGTTCATGTGTTGACAGTACTCATTCATTGAGATTGGTCATGTGTTGAACGAAATATTTTAGTAATAAAATTTACATCTTTATCGATATAAAATAAAAGTTCATGTGTTGACAGTACTCATTCATTGAGATTGGTCATGTGTTGAACGAAATATTTTAGTAATAAAATTTACATCTTTATCGATATAAAATAAAAGTTCATGTGTTGACAGTACTCATTCATTGAGATTGGTCATGTGTTGAACGAAATATTTTAGTAATAAAATTTACATCTTTATCGATATAAAATAAAAGTTCATGTGTTGACAGTACTCATTCATTGAGATTGGTCATGTGTTGAACGAAATATTTTAGTAATAAAATTTACATCTTTATCGATATAAAATAAAAGTTCATGTGTTGACAGTACTCATTCATTGAGATTGGTCATGTGTTGAACGAAATATTTTGATAATAACAACTCTTTTGAAAAGGAAATATTTGAAATAGAATATTTGAAAATAGAAATTTATGAAGCCGTGTTGATTAGATTGACGCCATTATGACGTGAACGATATTTATATCGATTTTAACTATTTTAAAATGAATTGAAAACGATTTCGAAATGAAATGAATTGAAAACGATTTCGAAATGAAATGAATTGAAAACGATTTCGAAATGAATTGAATATAAAACGATTTCGAAATGAATTGAATATAAAACGAATTCAAATGGAATTGAAAGCGAATTGAAATGAATTCAAATTGAATTGAAATTTGAATTGAATAGAAATGAATTTTAAAACGAATTTATAAAGAAGAATTCAATTTTGATTTGAATTGAAAAGAAAGTTGAAATTGCTTTTGAAACGATTTTAAAACTATTTATATAATTCATTTTAAATAGAAATCGGCGAAATATATATTATATATATAATATAATGGCCCGAATAGAACGCGCCGCGCCGCGGCAGTTCGTGAATTTCGACCATTTATTTCAAACGGACATTACGGGAGATCCGACCGTCAGATTCTCCTAAAACCGGAACCGTTGGGTTCATATCGAAAAGAGCTTTCTAACGAATATTAGAAATTTGAAATCTAACGGTTGGATTTGGAATTATGTCCAAATAACATTTGAAAAAGGTCGCTGTAAGAGCAGTTCGATGGCCGTTGATGGAAATCGACTGTACGGGCCTTGATAAAATTATTAAAAATAGTAATAATTTGTGTAAAATCATAAGAAATGATTTAGAAAGAATTGGGATGAAAAACTCCATATTTGGAAAGATAAAATTAGATTTTTATCGAAATGAACTAGTTTTGAACTAGAAATATAATTCTATTTATTTTTATATAAATAAATTGAATTTGAAATGGTTTTGAAAATAACCAGAAATTCCAATGATTGCATTGGAATGGATTTGAATCGAAATTGTCTTCGGAATATTTCGATGTTGGATTTCGTGATTATACAGATGTTGTTATGGAAATTTGGAAGATATAGATATATATATCGTTATTTCCAATACAAACTTTGTTGGCCACAGAATTGGATATTGAATATAAGCCGGGATATTTTCTATTCAGAGTCTTGTATTGAATATCAAATGTGATTTGGGTTTGTCGTGAATGGTGTCTTCACTAACACTGTTCTTGGACCCAGTTGAAAAAAAGATTAAATCTTTTTATTTAGGTTTAATGAAGTGTACCAATTAAATAACATTTAATTGGAATTGAATCGATATTGATTTTTGGGTTTATCGTGGACAGTGTTTTAAACAACACTCGTTCTTTAACCCGATCATTAATGAAATGTGATTTTGGGTTGTCGTGAACGGTATCTTCAATAATACAGTTCTTAGACCTAAAGGAGTTAAGAAAATCAGAAACTAACTGGAGATTAGTTAAGTTGAATAGTTTCCGCGGTATTGATCTGATGTTGGTTTTGGCCTTCGGGATTAATACTTAGGAAATTGCTCACTTGCTAATTTACAATTAGGGACTGATTGAGATGTGATTTTGGGTTTATCGTGAACCGTGTTTTTAAATGACACTGATTCTTTAACCCAGTCACAGATTAAAACTAAGTGGAGTTTTAATGAATCTTTAATTAGATTGAAAGAATCGAGGATGGAGTATCACCAGTTTTGCTCCAGGCGATAGTTAAATCTTTAATTAGATTTGAACGTGAAATGGTAATTGAATTTACCGATAACACTGTGGTGTTAGATATGAAGTATTACCAGTTTTACTTCATGGGATAAATAGGTTGGGATTGGGAAATTAAAACAAATGATTACTTCGGTAAGTTCCGTTAATCCCGGCTAGTTGAATCGAAATTCAAAAGAATAGAAAGAAGAATAAATTCAAGAAATTTATCTTGGATAAAATTAATGGGAACCTTTCCCTATGAATGTGAAATTTAGAAACTAACTGTCGGTTAGCCAAGCAGAATGGTTTTCTGGATATTGATCTGATGTTGGTTCCGGCCTTCGGGGTTAATATTTGGGAAATTATTCTCTTGATTAATTTACGGTTAGTGACTGATGAATTGGAATGAGGCGTATGTTGTGTTTGTGTAACACTTATTCAAAATATACGTGAGTTATTCGGAAAGACCGGGTTTATCCCATTCTGAATAACTGATACGACGATAAGTCGAAGATGAAGACGATGGTCGAAGACCGGAGGTCTTCACGTCGTTTGGGTAATTACTGATGATCTTGATTGGGCTGTACACCCAAGAAGATGGAAACAGTTAGTGATCGTCCAGACGTACTTGGAGATCGATGGATATGCGGGGTACTAGGTGCCTCCGGTTTCGTTCAGACCCAGAACGGACTTGTAAATGGACTGTGTGTCTGACATTGGATTTTAGTCCGTGTGATTGATCTCTATTAAATATATATCTGTTTGGCGGCGGAGAATTTATTCTCTTGCTTAACGCCCTTCTCTGAGACGTACGAGCTCAGGGGTTATATATTGATGGATATCAAACACATGGAGTGAATTTCCTGTGTGGCATGCCTAAGTGGCAATTGATCGAGGCTTCTGTTGAAAAGCAGAGTCTTGTGGTGATGATCAAAGCACGGCCTTTGTGGCGTAGCTTTGTGTAACGTTTACCTCGCGTGTTTCACACCCGGTATGAACCAAAAACAGGAGACGGACCTCAGGGAGGACTTGCGTTTCTTTCTAGCTAGAAGTGGCGTCAGTGGTTTTACACGCCCTGACGAGTTTGACTTATGTGGTTGTTGCGGTTGCGAGGCGCCTCGGTTATATCGGTTTCGGCCGAATGCATTCTGGTCGGCTGACGGACCAGACTTACACCCCATAGGGTGGGGAGACGTATTGTTCAGGCATAATAATCCACTCCGTGTGGACCGGCCCTGACGATCCAAGGGGCAGTTGCGGCTGTTCCTGAGACATGGGCTAGATTGTCTCGAATCGGTTGAGGACTATCTTTTGCCTCGGTTCATAGACGGAAATCCAATTTCCAAATACGTGACATTTGCGGTTTTATTTGTAAACCTATATATGGCGACATGATATATGGTACCCATGCCGCCTATGATTGATACTTATGATTTGAAGTTGTTTTATACACTATGCACTTACAATAGTATCAAATGATTTGTTTTAAACGTATCAAGCATTCTTTGGCTGTTATAAGGGAAAACCCTGTCCCCCGGCTTGCGTTGCATTGTGTGATAGGACCTGGGTCTTATAACAGCTTCATTTTTCTTTATTTAGCATTGCGCTGTTTGTTTTATGCACTGGTATCCTTGGGAGGAAACCCGTTCCGTGTTATACGGCGTGGTCCCTTGATTTACCGAACTTTGAAAATAAAGATTAATAACTGTTTTAGTTCTCACACCAGTCACATGACTGACCTGGAGTTTATTGTTTTAACCTAAACTCTGGGTGCCCTTATTTTTGACACGGGCAGCTAGTAGTTTTGGTTTTGCAGATTTATATTCACAGGATCCTGGTTTACAGCTGGAATGATATCCAGAAAGCTTTGTATCCGTATATCTACTTCTAGTTGTGTATTGTATTATTTTTCCGCTGCTATGTATTTAAATGTAATTTAAATCTCTGATATCTCTGTGTAATATTCTTTTATACTCTGTGTATTCTTGTAATCTGATGCATTGTTGTAATATACAATGAAATGTTCTTCTGTATGCGTTCTGTTTTGTCCTGTTCTCAAAACGATAGGGCGTTTCGAACGGCCTGAATCGGTTTAGCGACTGGTTCGGACCGAGCGAAATTCCTTGCCGTCACAGTTGGTATCAGAGCTTTGGTTTACAGAGCTCGAGAACAAGACACATTAGAACCGTACGAAAGAATTCATTAGATATTGGATTAGCTATATCCAATGAGAATGACTCGTTAGAGATAGGATCAGTAGTATCCTAGAACGAGTGTGAAGAGTATATTTTTTAAATGAAAACAATTTTTTTTTTGAAAATTTAAATCAACTATTCGTATTTGATTATTTATTTGTATTGATTTGGACAGTCCAGTATATAAAGAATTTGCATATACGCCTTGCAAACGTATATTCAAAGTTTTAATATATTGGATAGATATAGCATCACACTCTAGTCGCCCGGAGATGATTCAGATGATGAGGCCTCATCATCAGTGTTTATATTCGAGTGACGAAAGTGAGATTCCTATATATTTCCATTAGACTGGTGTGAGAACCAAAAATTAGATAAGGCCTATTGTTGTGATTTGGCATCAAAAACATGATTTTTGTATATGTATCAAAATTATGAATTTGAAACTCTAATTCACTAATTGATTGATGTTTGCGTTGGTTGTTTATTTGTTTGCTAATTTTTAGCCCTTTTAGCCAAATTGAATCACATATTGAATTATACTAGAAATTGGTCGCATTTGCTTGCATATACATATATATCATTGAACAGGTCATAGCAAGGAGGCTAGAGCAGAGAATAAAATTTGTTTGCCCGACAAATAGGTACATGTTTACTACATAATTTACTGTTTTGTTTGGGTGATGATGATTTTATGAGCCTATTGGCTAGCCGCTTGGCTTTTTCTTTTTCTTTTTGAGATCTGAAGGACCGGGGAAGCTATTTGAAATTCCCCGATGCTCCCGGTGCAGGGGAGGTTATGGCGAAATTTTTCGAAAATTTAGGGTGTTAGCCAAATTTTTGAAATTTTGAAAATTCTCAGAAACTAAAGAGTTGGAGAATGGAAGCCTGGTCGAGCGTAGTGTTGATTAATCAAATCACTTACGACTTTGTTCCTTTTCGGGGACGAAAAGTTTTAAGTGGGGGAGATTGTAACAACCCGGAAATTCTGGGCCAGTTTAAAATTTTTATTTTGGCAATTTTAATGAATTTTGAATATTTAAAATAGAGTATTTTAAATAATATCGACGAAAAATTTATTTTGAATATAGAATTCGACGTATATATTATATACGTCGTCGTTAGAATATAAATATTTATATATAAATTATAAATAGAATTGAAAATGGCGCGGTAGTTCGATAATTCGATTTCAAACTTCAATTGAATGTACCGGGTGTAAAACAATCCGGATTTTAGTGAAACCAAAATCAATTGGATCTAATTGATAATATCTTTCTATCGAATCCGAAAAATCAAGATTTCATAGCGGGAATCAAAAGATATGTCCAGTTGAAAATTCTGAATAGTCGCTATGGAATTCAGGCCCTTAAAAATGGACATTTTGCAAACGACCTCGGATTTCGACGAAACCAGTTTTGTTGGGTCCGGGATGTAAAGTTATTGCTAGGTTCCAAATTTCATAATTTTTCGAATCAATATGTGAGCGTGGCAAAGGAAAACGCGTTTGACCGGTTTCAGTTGATTTTAATCGACTGGAAATTGGCCATTTTTCCAACGGTCTCAGAATTTGACGAAACTAGTTTTGTTAAGACCGTATCGTCAATACGAAGCTAGAAATAATCTTTCTGGAATTTTTAGAGACTGTATGTGGCTTCGGTAAATTGGAATGTGCGTTTAAATGGAATATATAAAGAATTATACTTTAAATTCAACGGAAACTGATTCAAACAGTCGAATTGGCCTGTGATACATATCCCATTGTGTTCGGAATGGGGGTAAAACGCTATGGACGACAGGCGGTGGGCCTCGTTTTGAGGTCGTATGTAAAAGTCAACTTTATGTAATTATAATAATAATAAAAATAAAAATTAATATCTCCTTACCCCTTTTAACGTTCTGGCCCCCTCCCTCCTTTTCGTTATTCAGAAAAAAAAAAAAAAAAACCTAACTAACGGAGCGCCGCTCCTGAAGATCACCGCGCCGCCGGCGATTGCTCCCCCTCCCCTCGTCTCCAGCAACTCCTCCCTCGTCCCTCGCTCCAAACGAGGAAACCTGGCCTGCTCGAATCAGCACCGCTCCACCACTGGAGCCACCGAAAGCCGCCGCCACTCGCCTCCCCGCAGCTCTGACCTCGCCCTCCGCCTGCACCACCTGGTTCTCCCCCCTCCCTCTTCGACAACGACACCCCCCGCCCGAAGACCGCGAGCAACCCCCTCCGACGACCTAAATCTGTGAGTTTCAGTCTACTTTATTTGATTAGGTTATTAAAAGTAGGATCTTTATATAAATAAAATCGTTTTAAAAGTGGTGTAATTATATATCATAACCTCGAAGTAAAAGTATGAGCGTTGTTAAGTAAAAGTATGATCTTTATTAAGGAAAAATATGGTCTTTCATGATATAAAGATTTGAATTTTTAGATTATAAAGATTTGAATTTTTAGAAAATAAAAATATGATTTTTATATATTGAACTTCGATAGAAAAATATGATTTTTATATATTGAATAGCGAAATAAAAATTCGATTTTTATATATTGAACTTCGAAATAAAAATTCGATTTTTATATATTGAATAGCGAAGTAAAAATTCGATTTTTATATATTGAATAGCAAAGTAAAAATTCGATTTTTATATATTGAACTTCGAAATAAAAATTCGATTTTTATATATTGAATAGCATAGTAAAAATATGATTTTTATATATTGAACAACGAAATAAAAATTCGATTTTTATATATTGAATAGCATAGTAAAAATATGATTTTTATATATTGAACAACGAAATAAAAATTCGATTTTTATATATTGAATAGCATAGTAAAAATATGATTTTTATGTATTGAACAACGAAATAAAAATTCGATTTTTATATATTGAACTTCGAAATAAAAATTCGATTTTTATATATTGAATAGCGAAGTAAAAATTCGATTTTTGCATATGTAGAGAATACGGGCAACGAAGATGGCGAAGATGCGATAGCGATGAAGATTTCTATCAATGAAGTGCCGTGGAATTAGGATAGCTATTGGTGAGAACTTCTCACTCTAAATTTCTTTTCTAGTTATATATATATATATATATATATATATATATACTAGGATGCAGACGGTGCTTAGTAGCACCCGACACAATCGTCCACAGACCATGGACTTGTTTGTCTGGTTGTATAGATTAGTAAGATTATTTGATTGAAATTGAATTGTTGTGTGAAATGAATTGATTTGATTGATGTGTGAATGGCGTGGGCCTTCACTAGACCGGGGATAAGGCTAGGCCTCGTCCCGTTTCTAGTATCGTGCCGTTATGCCGCCGAAATTTTCTAAAATATGTTAGAAAAATAAAAATATCATTTTATTTAAAGAATGAACTGAAGAGAAATTCATATGTTGAAATAAAATGTTTTATCGTTAAAAATATAATTTTTAACGTGAATGTGAATAAATATTCATTTACAAACCAGACGGTTTGTTTATGTACACCTATTTGAAGGACATTGATTGGGTCGATAAATTTTACACATCGCCCAACTGCACAGATAAAATATGCGTTTGATTGTTTGAAACCCCACACGGGTGTTGGGATGAAATTTGAAGTTCACTCATCCCGATTGATTGAATATGTCGATCGATTGATTGACAGGCTGTTATAAGCGTTAGATATCTATATTTGATGCTTATACAGTGTAGTGCACTTTGGTTGATGGTTGATTATTTTTCAATGCTATTATATGAGTGTAATGTATGAAAATCCATATAATTAACTTTATATGGTAATTGATTGGGCCTCATTCCAATTTGAAAAATAAAGAATATTATAAAATAAAAGTTCATGTGTTGACAGTACTCATTCATTGAGATTGGTCATGTGTTGAACGAAATATTTTAGTAATAAAATTTACATCTTTATCGATATAAAATAAAAGTTCATGTGTTGACAGTACTCATTCATTGAGATTGGTCATGTGTTGAACGAAATATTTTAGTAATAAAATTTACATCTTTATCGATATAAAATAAAAGTTCATGTGTTGACAGTACTCATTCATTGAGATTGGTCATGTGTTGAACGAAATATTTTAGTAATAAAATTTACATCTTTATCGATATAAAATAAAAGTTCATGTGTTGACAGTACTCATTCATTGAGATTGGTCATGTGTTGAACAAAATATTTTGATAATAACAACTCTTTTGAAAAGGAAATATTTGAAATAGAATATTTAAAAATAGAAATTTATGAAGCCGTGTTGATTAGATTGACGCCATTATGACGTGAACGATATTTATATCGATTTTAACTATTTTAAAATGAATTGAAAACGATTTCGAAATGAAATGAATTGAAAACGATTTCGAAATGAAATGAATTGAAAACGATTTCGAAATGAATTGAATATAAAACGATTTCGAAATGAATTGAATATAAAACGAATTCAAATGGAATTGAAAGCGAATTGAAATGAATTCAAATTGAATTGAAATTTGAATTGAATAGAAATGAATTTTAAAACGAATTTATAAAGAAGAATTCAATTTTGATTTGAATTGAAAAGAAAGTTGAAATTGCTTTTGAAACGATTTTAAAACTATTTATATAATTCGTTTTAAATAGAAATCGGCGAAATATATATTATATATATAATATAATGGCCCGAATAGAACGCGCCGCGCCGCGACAGTTCGTGAATTTCGACCATTTATTTCAAACGGACATTACGGGAGATCCGACCGTCAGATTCTCCTAAAACCGGAACCGTTGGGTTCGTATCGAAAAGAGCTTTCTAACGAATATTAGAAATTTGAAATCTAACGGTTGGATTTGGAATTATGTCCAAATCAAATTTGAAAAAGGTCGCTGTAAGTGCAGTTCGATGGCCGTTGATGGAAATCGACTGTACGGGCCTTGATAAAATTATTAAAAATAGTAATAATTTGTGTAAAATCATAAGAAATGATTTAGAAAGAATTGGGATGAAAAACTCCATATTTGGAAAGATAAAAATAGATTTTTATCGAAATGAACTAGTTTTGAACTAGAAATATAATTCTATTTATTTTTAAATAAATAAATTGAATTTGAAATGGTTTTGAAAATAACCAGAAATTCCAATGATTGCATTGGAATGGATTTGAATCGAAATTGTCTTCGGAATATTTCGATGTTGGATTTCGTGATTATACAGATGTTGTTATGGAAATTTGGAAGATATAGATATATATATCGTTATTTCCAATACAACCTTTGTTGGCCGCAGAATTGGATATTGAATATAAGCCGGGATATTTTCTATTCAGAGCCTTGTATTGAATATCAAATGTGATTTGGGTTTGTCGTGAATGGTGTCTTCACTAACACTGTTCTTGGACCCAGTTGAAAAAAAGATTAAATCTTTTTATTTAGGTTTAATGAAGTGTACCAATTAAATAACATTTAATTGGAATTGAATCGATATTGATTTTTGGGTTTATCGTGGACAGTGTTTTAAACAACACTCGTTCTTTAACCCGATCATTAATGAAATGTGATTTTGGGTTGTCGTGAACGGTATCTTCAATAATACAGTTCTTAGACCTAAAGGAGTTAAGAAAATCAGAAACTAACTGGAGATTAGTTAAGTTGAATAGTTTCCGCGGTATTGATCTGATGTTGGTTTCGGCCTTCGGGATTAATACTTAGGGAATTGCTCACTTGCTAATTTACAATTAGGGACTGATTGAGATGTGATTTTGGGTTTATCGTGAACCGTGTTTTTAAATGACACTGATTCTTTAACCCAGTCACAGATTAAAACTAAGTAGAGTTTTAATGAATCTTTAATTAGATTGAAAGAATCGAGGATGGAGTATCACCAGTTTTGCTCCAGGCGATAGTTAAATCTTTAATTAGATTTGAACGTGAAATGGTAATTGAATTTACCGATAACACTGTGGTGTTAGATATGAAGTATTACCAGTTTTACTTCATGGGATAAATAGGTTGGGATTGGGAAATTAAAACAAATGATTACTTCGGTAAGTTCCGTTAATCCCGGCTAGTTGAATCGAAATTCAAAAGAATAGAAAGAAGAATAAATTCAAGAAATTTATCTTGGATAAAATTAATGGGAACCTTTCCCTATGAATGTGAAATTTAGAAACTAACTGTCGGTTAGCCAAGCAGAATGGTTTTCTGGATATTGATCTGATGTTGGTTCCGGCCTTCGGGGTTAATATTTGGGAAATTATTCTCTTGATTAATTTACGGTTAGTGACTGATGAATTGGAATGAGGCGTATGTTGTGTTTGTGTAACACTTATTCAAAATATACGTGAGTTATTCGGAAAGACCGGGTTTATCCCATTCTGAATAACTGATACGACGATAAGTCGAAGATGAAGACGATGGTCGAAGACCGGAGGTCTTCACGTCGTTTGGGTAATTACTGATGATCTTGATTGGGCTGTACACCCAAGAAGATGGAAACAGTTAGTGATCGTCCAGACGTACTTGGAGATCGATGGATATGCGGGGTACTAGGTGCCCCCGGTTTCGTTCAGACCCAGAACGGACTTGTAAATGGACTGTGTGTCTGACATTGGATTTTAGTCCGTGTGATTGATCTCTATTAAATATATATCTGTTTGGCGGCGGAGAATTTATTCTCTTGCTTAACGCTTTTCTCTGAGACGTACGAGCTCAGGGGTTATATATTGATGGATATCAAACGCATGGAGTGAATTGCCTGTGTGGCATGCCTAAGTGGCAATTGATCGAGGCTTCTGTTGAAAAGCAGAGTCTTGTGGTGATGATCAAAGCACGGCCTTTGTGGCGTAGCTTTGTGTAACGTTTACCTCGCGTGTTTCACACCCGGTATGAACCAAAAACGGGAGACGGACCTCAGGGAGGACTTGCGTTTCTTTCTAGCTAGAAGTGGCGTCAGTGGTTTTACACGCCCTGACGAGTTTGACTTATGTGGTTGTTGCGGTTGCGAGGCGCCTCGGTTATATCGGTTTCGGCCGAATGCATTCTGGTCGGCTGACGGACCAGACTTACACCCCATAGGGTGGGGAGACGTATTGTTCAGGCATAATAATCCACTCCGTGTGGACCGGCCCTGACGATCCAAGGGGCAGTTGCGGCTGTTCCTGAGACATGGGCTAGATTGTCTCGAATCTGTTGAGGACTATCTTTTGCCTCGGTTCATAGACGGAAATCCAATTTCCAAATAGGTGACATTTGCGGTTTTATTTGTAAACCTATATATGGCGACATGATATATGGTACCCATGCCGCCTATGATTGATACTTATGATTTGAAGTTGTTTTATACACTATGCACTTATAATAGTATCAAATGATTTGTTTTAAACGTATCAAGCATTCTGTGGCTGTTATAAGGGAAAACCCTATCCCCCGGCTTGCGTTGCATTGTGTGATAGGACCTGGGTCTTATAACAGCTTCATTTTTCTTTATTTAGCATTGCGCTGTTTGTTTTATGCACTGGTATCCTTGGGAGGAAACCCGTTCCGTGTTATACGGCGTGGTCCCTTGATTTACCGAACTTTGAAAATAAAGATTAATAACTGTTTTAGTTCTCACACCAGTCACATGACTGACCTGGAGTTTATTGTTTTAACCTAAACTCTGGGTGCCCTTATTTTTGACACGGGCAGCTAGTAGTTTTGGTTTTGCAGATTTATATTCACAGGATCCTGGTTTACAGCTGGAATGATATCCGGAAAGCTTTGTATCCGTATATCTACTTCTAGTTGTGTATTGTATTATTTTTCCGCTGCTATGTATTTAAATGTAATTTAAATCTCTGATATCTCTGTGTAATATTCTTTTATACTCTGTGTATTCTTGTAATCTGATGCATTGTTGTAATATACAATGAAATGTTCTTCTGTATGCGTTCTGTTTTGTCCTGTTCTCAAAACGATAGGGCGTTTCGAACGGCCTGAATCGGTTTAGCGACTGGTTCGGACCGAGCGAAATTCCTTGCCGTCACAAATGAGTAGCAAAGACACCCAAAACTTCGAAGCTTGGAATAATTAGGAAGTTGGCCGAATAATTTAAAGTAGGGTGACACATTGTTTAGAGTTGGCATGGGAAGTCGATTAATCAAGTAAACAGCTGTTGAGCAAGCATTTGTGCAATATTCAAGGGTCATTTTAGCATGATTTAAGAGTGATAGAAATGTCTCAACAATGTGTCGATGTCATTCCGAATAGCCATTGTGTTGAGGGGTGTGGGGTGGAGTTGTGAGACGTGGAATTCCATCGATGGACAGGTAGTTACGTAGGCTTTCATACTCACCACCATTGTCCGAGTAGGGAGTTTTGAGAGGCAGTTGAAAGTATTTTTTAGTTAGAGCTTTATAGCAAATGAATACATTTTTTGCATCTGATTTTAGTTTCAAATTATACAACCAAATGTATTTAGAAAAATGATCAACGAAAATAAGACAATATTTAAAGTCATCATGAGAGTAAATTGGTGATGTCTAAAGATTAGAGTAAACATACTCAAGTGGGGCAGTAGACACAATAGAGAAAGTAGAAAAAGAAAGTTTATAACTTTTGTTGCAAGCACATGAATTACAATCTAAAGTGGAGATACTAGCAACATGAAGTTTATTTTTGGAAATAATTTGCCTAAAAACATTATGAGATGGATGCCCTAAACAATGACGTCAATCAAGTGAACTAGTTGTGCATGCATAGACTGCAGTGGTTATGGATTTGAGCTGATATATGCCTGCTGCAACCAGCCCTTGGAACAGAGATTCCCCCGTTTTGAGATCCTTCATATGAAAATAGGTGGAAGAAAAGACAATTGAGATATTGTTATCATGACAAAGTTCAGAAATGGAAATTATGTTTTTTGATATGGCAGGAACAACTAAGACATTATTTAGCTTGAGTGATGATAAAAAAACAAAAATCGATGTGAGTGATTTTAAGGCCTTTGCCATCACCGATGATCAACTTTTCGGTTCCATCATAAGGAGCATGGAGAGGTAGATTTTTCAAATCTATCATGATGTGGTGGAAAGCACCACTGTCGAGAAGCCATGTTGAAGAAGATGAAGTGGCAAAGGGATTTGTGATATTTGCTTGAGGTTTTGGTGTGAATCGGTTTGACGGAGGTTGGGAATTTGAAGAAGGTGGAATGACATTAGGAAAGTTTTGCTTAAATAAAGGACAATGAGCAATCACATGTCCTTGTTCTCAACACCGTTGACATTTTCCTAGAAAGGTGTAGGGCTTTGTGGGATCTGTAACAGCCCGCATTTTACGTATCGGAAGATCGTAAAATATTTTTATTTTATTCCCTGAGGGTTGGATCATTCTCATCTTTTGATATGTTGCTTATGGGGATGTGTGACATATCCATAATTTTTACCGATTTTGTTTGTGACCATTTTGCCCCTGTCAGTCTTGTACTGGGCATAACTTTTGACTCAGGTCAAATCAAAGGGTGAGACCTATGCCATTGGAAAGGAATTGATGATTCCCTTTCTTTAGAGTGGTTACATTAAGGATTCGGTTCAGCGGTTTGGGAGAAATCGCTGTTTTAAGGTTTTTCAGTTGGCTGTTCAGGTTTTGGAAGGCTAATGGGCTGATTTGGAGAAGGCCCATTAGAGGGTGGGTGGAGACTATAAATAGGGGGTAAGGGGTATGGAGAAAGGTTGGCATTTTCCATTCTCTTATGGGGAGGCTTTGATCTCCTTTTTCCTCTTACATCTTTCCACCATTAAAATTCCAAAATCCAAGGAGGGAAATCGAAGATCTACACCATAAGAGGCTAGATCTACATCGTCTCAAGGGCGAATTCATCGGATTGAAGAGTTTGATTCAAAGTGTTCGCTGTCCGGATTGCGTTTTCATTGCTTTTGCTTAGATTTGGATAATTGGTGAGTGATTTACATCTCTCATTCGGATTCATGCAAGTATATGGGTTTTAGGATGTTAATTTCATCATTTCCATGTTATTTTCCTTAGATCCACACCATGCTAAGTCCATTTTATATATGAATCACCTTAGGATCTGATCTAGATAATTTAAATGGTTAATTTTATGATTTTTCTCAAGATTATGCAAGTTAGATCCGTTTTTATGTTCATATGATTCACTTATCATGTTTTGGGAAATTTATGTGATGGAAATTGTTAGATTGATGATATTGTTGGTTGCATAACATGTTTGTGATTGCGTTCGGATGAATCGGATAAGCTGGTCTCGTCGGATTCGTCGTTTGGCGAAGTTTTGGTCGAAATCGGAGTCGAATTGGAGGAGCAGAGAAGATTCTGGTCGGTTCTGGAGTAGCTGGTCGGTTTTAGCTTGGTCGTTCAGGAGTAGCTGCTTAGTTTTAGCTTGGTCGCTCTGGAGCAGCTGGTCGGTTTCAGCCTGGTTGCTCTGGAGAAGCTGGTCGATCTGGAGGAGCCGGTCGATCTGGTGGAGCTGGTCGGTTTCACCTGGTCGGTCCCAAGGAGGCGGGTCGGTCCAAAGCTGCAAGGAGGCGGGTCGGTCTTGGAGCTGGTCTGGTCGGTCAAGCAAGGCTGGTCGGTCACAGGGTCATTTTCTGAAAAAGTACGTTTTCGGGTACGACTCAGGTACAAACCAAAAAGGTCTGAAAAAAAGTACGTTTTCGTTGCCCCCGAACCCTAGCCGCAGCGCAGTGATGTGTTTTGGTTCGGTGATGGCGTGACTTCGAGGTGATTCAAGTAGGAAGACTCGAAGTGATGAATGTGTTCGTTGATCAAGGTGGAACAACGAATGCGGAGACAGCTCAAAGGTCGTGAGTTGGTGGATAATGGCTGCTCGAGAAGGTTGCTTGAGCTATGAAACATCGTCAAGGTTGGACGATTAGAGATGCGAAGGCCGAGAAGTCATCGTTGTCGTAAGTTCTAGCAGGCTCAAAGCAGGGGTACGATGGGTATCGTTGAAAGGCCCAAAAGACCGGTTGTTGGTCGAGTACCCTGGGTCTTTCTGGTTGGGGAAAGGCCTAGTGTCAAGGTTGGACATTGCCAAGGTTTGGCATATGGAGTTCATGCTAGAACTGGAGTTATCATTAGCCCTTGACATATGGCAAGGTTGACCGTCATACGACAATGATGGTTTCGAAGCAGGATTGGCGGTGATAGCCAGAGTCGGTTATGGATGATTGTTTGTTTTGTTTGTACTATCTCACATAGATTATCCAAAGTCAAGGGAGATGTTCTTTGAGTGCTTAAGTGATATTGGTTTAGGCCTCTGGCGAGGGTACTTGAGGAATGTTAAACTCGATTAGGGTTGTCTATGTGAGACTTATATAATCTGGATGTTATGTGTGTTCTCTATGATTGAATGGGTGTTCTGGTTTCTATGGATGAATGGTTGAAATGCTTGGTGTAAAGGCTATCACTGTCCGATGTGGGGAAGATAAGGTTGAGTTCTTCTCTGGTGATGTGGGTAGATAAGTTGTTCATTTACCCATTCTCATATGCTTTCTTGTTGAAGTTTGTTAGCTGTATTATCGCTCACTAAGACTATTGTCTGACTCAAGGTTTTATGTCTCCTCTTATTACCTTGGGCTGTTCATCCAGTTGTGGATGGGCAGACTAAGTAGCAGGTTACAGGTAATGGAGCTTAGTGATACGAGGAAGCTGAGCGATGACGAGCAGGAGGCTGGCGTACCAGTTTTATTCTATCTAGTATTTCTGTTTCCGCTGTTTGAGTTTCTTGAGAGTTGTAGTGAGGCCTTATGTACAAACTTGGATATCAGTTGGATAATCTTTCCGGATGTTGAAAGAGTTTCAAAAGTTTGCTATATGATACCTCATTACTATCACCTGTTGTATATGTTCTATTATATTTTATCCTTGCGTTGTGAGTTCTACGACAGGTTTCGATGTGTTCACTTACTATGATGATCGTCCACAGCAGCCTGGCACGCCTTTCAGCGCATTATTCCTCTTGTTTAGTGCGGGGGTTATGGGCGGTCGTCACATTTGGTATCAGAGCTCTGGTCAACGATTTTGGCCAAAGTTCAAAGACGTAATTGCGTATGAGGGACGTATTTGTAGATTTCAGTTGGATGTTACTATATATATTAGCATATATAGTAGTAGCGGTTGTATTCTTTTAGCAGTTTTCTTGGAATTGGCTAACTATTCTAAATTTCAGATTTAGAATGAGTAGACGACCATCAAGGCACGCTGCTAGGAGAGTTAATACTGGAGGGGGAAATGGTGGTGAGCCAGATTACCCGGCCATGTTTGAAGCCATGGCAGAAGCAATTATGCGAAGGGTACCCGCTCCAGTGGCGGCCACGGTAGATGTAGGGGTGCGAGTTCCTAGAATAGATTTTGCAAAGATGTGCAAGGACTTTATATCTCTAGGAGGGAAACTATTCAAGGGAACTGAACCAGATGAAGAGGTTCAGAGGTGGATGGATTCATGTGTTCGAATCTTTGGAGACTTGGGTATTGAAGATGCAATGAAGAGAAAGCTTGCATCAAGGCAGCTTCAGAGCAGGGCCATGGAATGGGGGAATTCTGTCATACTCGAGACTCCGGAAGAGGAGATTTCATGGGAGCAATTCCAAGCTAAGTTTGAAGCAAAATTTATCTCCACTGCTCAGAAGTCCGTTCTCTTCAAGAAGTTCGTAGAGTTGAAGCAAAATGGCAGATCAGTGCTTGACTACATTTCTGATTTTGAAGCTTTATCTAGATATGCTCGTTCATACATTGATACACCCTATCAGAAGAATGAGAAATTTGTCTTGGGTTTGGATGCTCATATTGGAAAACCACTTGTGGACCATCTTGATGATTCATTTGAAAAGATCGTGGAAAAAGCTATTCACCATGAGAGCTTTTTTCCCAAGGAAGCAAATGTTGTCGCTGCAACCAAGGAAGCTCAGAAACCACAACAGGGTGGTAATAATAAAAAGAGGAAGCAACAACAACAGAAAGGAAAGGATGGCCAAAAGAAACCCAAGAGTGAGGTGGTTTGCTTTAACTGCCAACAGAAGGGTCATTATTCAAATGAGTGCAAGAATCCCAAAGCTGAGAAGAAGTGCTTCAAGTGTGGAAAGCCTGGGCATGAGAGGAAAGATTGTCCAGAATCAGCTAAGGGCAAGCAGATTGTAAAGGCATATGCTTTGGATGTTGTGCCATCTTCTTCAAGAGCTCCTACTGCGGAAGAGAAGGGAAAGGGTGTCATGGTGCAAGGTACTTTTTCCGTTAATGGTGTTTCAGTTCGAGTTTTGATACTGGAGCATCACATTCATTCATCTGCAATGAGCTTGTTTGTCGCTTGGGTTTGGAACCCGAGATTTGTGATAGGCCATTGATCGTGACAAATCCAGTCGGGGGTTCGTCCAGTTTGTGCATGATTTGCCGTGGTCTAGTATTATCGAGTCATGGTTGCTCTTTTATGTGTGATTGCTTTGTTCTTAACTTCGCTGGGTATGGGATCATCTTGGGCATGGATTGGCTCAAGAGATATGCGGCAAGGGTGAATTGCGAGAAGCTAGAGGTGAGGGTCAGGGATGTGGAAGGGCGAAAGGTGTTGATTAGATGTAAGCGCGAAGACGGGGTCTTCGTGAGTTATCTATATTCGCTTGGAATTCCATAGGAAGACCTATCATCAGTGCTGATCGCTAATGAGTATGTGGATGTCTTTGACAAGGTCAAAGGGTTGCCGCCGCATCTTGAGATCGAGTTTAGGATCGATTTGGTCGAGGGTGCGAGACCAATTGTTATGCCACTTAGGCAGATGGCGCCTAAGGAACAGTGAGAGTTGGAGGTGCAAGTTAGAGACCAATTGTTATGCCTTAGCGAATACGGATATCCGAAATATCCGTATCCGAAACTTAAAACTGTACATTTGATGTGGTTATCCGAAAATATCCAAAAAATATCCGAAAATATCCGAAAAAATATCCGAAAATAAAACAATAAAAGTTTACAAGTATATCACTTACATACAAAATTGACTTATAAAATATTTTTTTTGAAAATGTGAATACATCTAATTAAAAATTACAAGCAGGACATGAATCAAATAAATTTCTTACAACAAATATTTTAAGAGATAAAGTGTTCAAAATATGAAATACACAACCCTAAGACTAAAATAAAACAAAACATAAATCATAGAATTACATACACAATTATGTTTTAATTATAACCATACCACAAAATAAAACGAGTACATGATTTGAAATGTTGCATAATACAAAATACAACACTCCTTCATAATTAAATAGTTGAGTTTAGGTTAGCTATTTTAAGGAAATTTATATATTAATTTAATCTTAAATATAAATTAAAAATTATATAATATATATACATACATACACGTATTAGAAAATCGGACGGATATTTTTCGGATACAGATACCACTATAACCATATCCGTATCCGGAATGATTTTCGGATATCGAATATCCGTATCCGCATCTCGGATAACGGATATATTTCGTATTTTCGGATATGGATAAGGACGGATATCGGATTTTTCGGATACCCGTTGACAGCCCTATCACTGGTTGTACGTTCGGACTCTATCGACTCCCAGTTAACTTTCTCTTAATATATCTCTCTACATCTATAACTCAACCACTGCAATGGTATGATCTTGGTTTGACACAACTGGTGGTTTCTAGGTTTCTATCAGGTGTGTGAGTTTTCATTCTATGTGTTACATTTGGCTGTGGATCTTGTCTTTTGTTGGTTATACTGCTAGCGATTTCTTTGAATCGGTTTTTGGAGTTGTTTGATTAGGTGTGTCGACTTGTGTTTCTTTGATTTGGAATTTTGGTTTGCTTGTAGTTAGTATATGCTTGTTGGTGTTTGCCATGGGGTTTGTTTGTTGGTTTCTTTTGTTTTCGGGACTTTGCAGTTTCTGTCTCCATGCAGTGCATCACTACCATATCCCCTGTCCACGACCATAGCATTTAGCTACAGTGTCTTCTTGGGTTTTGTCAGTTTTGGTGTGTTGCTCCCATATTTTGTGTCCTTAGGTCATGGTGTTAGTCTATTGCATGATACTTTGGATGTCATTTGTTTACGTTGGAATATTTTGTGAATTTATTAAAAAAAAATAAGAATAAATAAAAATTGAGCCGTTGTAAATTAATAACGGTAACATATATTTGAACCATTATTGTAATGCAATTAATGCAATAGAACCATTGAAAACTGAAATGGTAATATATTTACATATATGTAAATATTTATGAGCCATTAATGCATAGAGCCGTTGGAAGTTATAAATGGTATTATATTTTGTATCAGTAAATTTTCTTCTGAGAGTTGTTACGTTTACATAACAGTTATGGGGGGGGTGTGTGTGTGTGTGTATATATATATACATGTATTTGATTGAGCTATTACAAAATATAAATAAAATTAACAAATTGCAATGAATGGTAATAAATTAATATTTATTAACATTCATCTCTTTTTTGAAACGTATGAAATTGACATATTGCAAATTTCTTTTGAACGTTTCTTTCATTTAATATGACATTAATTGCAGTCCAATTCTCCTCCCACTAGAATATCTACAATTTCTTCTATATAAGAATTTGGTCAAAACCAGGAAATACACAGAACATAGAATACATAATATAGAAGGAAAATCTCTCTCTCTTCCTCTTCCACAGAAAGAAAACATATTTTTTTCTCTATCTTCTCTTCCACCACTCTTTTGAAAAATTAGAAAGAAAAATATACATGAGCAGTATTATTTTTAGAGTGCAAACTGAGTCGGATTCATATGTGCAAATGATCCGATATATTAAAGAAAAACAAGGAAGAGACTGTTTTATCCCAGAGGCGGCGGCGAATAGTATGAACTACTTTGCACCTTGAGTAGATCACCTAAACATCTTCAAGAAAGTGACCTAGTCCACGACTCAGCCGAACCATTGTTTCCAACAATTTGAAGACGTTACTCGAAAAACAATGGCTTCGACTGCAAATCTTGACGATGCTGCCCCGTCATCCAAGTTTCAATTTTTCAATGGTTAGTAGAGATGCATCACATAAGCTTTGAAATAGCTTTTGAGATCATCTCCAATGGTATGACTTTATATGAACATTTATATTCCTGTTATAATTGAGAAACTGCTCTGAGTTTGAAAAGAATTTGTCTATTATTATTTTTATTTTGGATTATGCATCAACTTGCTAATTAAGAAAAATCAATTAGGAGACTGTTGGAAAACAATAGTTAATCTTATAAGTCCTGAAATTGATTTTGAATGGAATAAATTTGGTCAAAGATTGATTAAGATTAAGAAAACAATATAAATATAATTATATTGTTAACTAAAGATTGTGATGTTATATTCATTCATGTTAAGCTAAAACAACTGCTTTAGAGAACCGTGTGAAAGTGATTGTATGATTTGTTAAGGTGCATATTAATAGTTTACTAATCAGTAAAATTAGTAAAAGGAAAAAACTTTTACAAGAAGCATATATTTAGAAATTTGTCCTTCTTGTTTAGAGAATTTTAAATGAGGCAATAAAATGTTTGTAACTGAACATTTAATTGTATGATAAATGTTATTAAACAACATTTAATGATATAATGAATGAGAGTAATCACATTTGATCGGTAATTAACATTATAGTAAAACTCAATTAGTGAATTTAAAGTTGTAATAGACTTTAAATATTGGTATAAGATTAATTGTTTACTTTTGATTATATATGATGATTTTGGAAGATTTCTTTTTATTAGAAAATCTGAATTTCAGATTTCATGTGAGAGCTAATTGAAGTAATGAGCTTATACACAAAATCAATATCATATTACATTTATTGATGATTGTTCCGATGTTGTTATTTACAACTTATGAACAAGAGTAATTAAAGGGAATTTTTTTTTGAAAGTGTCATTAGAATAAGCACTAATTGAATGCAAATTTTGAAAATGTCTTTATTATAAATTGACATTAATTAAGTGCATACTTATTTGGAAAATGTCCTTAAAATTTTGACATTACTGAAATGCATATATTTATTTGGAAATGTCAAAATAAATTGATGCATATATTATTTGAAAATGTCATTAAAAATTTGACATTAACAGAATGCGTATGTTATTTGAAAAATGTCAGTAAGAATTGACATTAATAGAACGCATATATTATTTGGAAATGTCACTAAATATTTGACATTAATAAAATGTGTATGTTATTTGATAATGTCATTGAGAATTGACATTAATTTGATGAACAAGTTTTTGTGTCAAAATATTTTGACATACTTTATATGCATAAATTTAAAAAATTGTCACTAATTAAAGTTGACATTAATTAAATGCGAATTTAGAGAATGTTATAGGAAATAACATTAATTGAATGACATTTATTTAACAATAAATGCATATACATTTTTAAAGGTGTCATTAAATGTAAAAATTTATTGAACGAATAACGAACATTCATTAAGTAGTCATGTAATCAAATGACTTTGGATGAATGTATAGATGAAGAATCATATAGTATAGTTTTTAATTTGAGAAAAATAATGTGGGTTTCTCTTAATAGTGAGGGTTTCTTTTAATAGTGGGGGTTGCTTTCAACTATTCGAGAATAGCATTTATTTAGGTATTAATTTGACTTGCAAATTTCCTGCTTTTGTAACGCCCTAAATAGATGCTAATTTTTCTTAATGATGAATCTAGAAAGAGAAAGAAAGGCAAAAGATCTTGATTCATATTTTTTGTTCTTTTACTCTAAAATAGAATCCCCTAAAACCTCCAAGAGGCCTATCTTGCTTAAATGCCAATTCTTTGGCAAGAGGCTATAAATGATGAGTTAGATTCTTTCGAATCTAATAAGACTTGACATTTAGTGAATTTATCACTTGGTGTAAATCTAGAAAAAATAAACGAGTGCTTAAAGGGAAATTAAAATATGAAGGCATAGTTCATAAATATGTAGCCTATTTAATAGGTAAATGATGTAAGGAAAGATATATAATTTATTGGCATCATTTCTCCTGTAATTGGAACTACATCCATTTGAGTATTACTTCACTTGCATAATTTCGAAAAGAAAAAAAAAATGGATGTAAAAATTGCATTTTTTAGATAATGAATTGAAACAGGAAATTTATATGGGCCAATTTGAATAATTTATAGTTCATGGTCAAGAACGTAAAATTTGCGAATTAGATAAATCATTATATGGTTTAAAACTAACACATAAAAAATGGTATGAAAATTTTGATAACTTCATAATCCCATATGGATTTAAAGTTAATGAAAATGACAAAAGCATTTATTATAAATCTGAAATTGACATTTGTACTATTTTATGTTTATATGTAGATGACCTATTTATTTTTGGGTCGAACATTCATGCCATAAACATTGCTAAATCATTACTAAGTGTTAGCATTGATATAAAAGATATAAGTGAAGCGAATGTAATCCATGGTATTAAGATTACTAGATTCAAAAAGGACTTTCTTTGGATCAATCTCATTATTTTGAGAAGATTCTAAAGAAAAACAATTACTTCAACTGTAAACCTGCATGAACACCATATGGTCCTAGTGTGAAGCTATTTAAAATCACTAGTGAAGGTGTAAGACAGTATGACTATGAGAGCATCATTGACAACCTTCAGTTTTCCAATGATTGTATTAGACCCGACACTGCCAATGTCGTGGTATTATTATGCAGGTTTATCAGTAGACCTAGTATAGAACATTAACATGTTATTGAGAGGGTCATGAGATACCTAAAATAAACCATGAGCCTTGGATTACAACTAAAATAAATCATGAACATTGGATTACATTATGAAAAGTTTCCAGCTATACTTGAAGGATATTTCGATGCAGACTGGAATACTTAATCTGATGATTCAAAGGCGGCCAGGGGCTATATATATATTTAGCATTGCTGGAGTAGTTGTTTCTTGAAAAAAAAATCAAGGAAACATATTATTTTGACTCAGTATACTATATAGAGACTGAGATAATAGCACTAGCCATAACTAGTGAGGAAGCAGAGAACTAAAGAAATCCGCTAGTGGAGATCTCCATATGGAAAAACTGACACCGTGGTGTAATCTATTGCGATAGTTCCGCGGCTATTGCAAAAATTTCAGAATCGTTATTACAATGGTATAAGACGACAGTCGTAAGTACGATACTGTAAGAGAACATCACATACATAGTGATGAAAATTTAATGACTATTGAAAGAAGGACAGAACCGATATTACAACGGTAAGAAATAACAGTCGTATGCACAGTATTGTTAGAGAACATCACATATGAAGTGATGATAATTTGGCAGATCCTTTGACGAAAGGACTGACGAGAAAGAAAGTCCTTAATGATTCTAAAAGAATGGGACTATTGCCCTAAGATTGTGGAATCACGCACAATGGTAACCAGACCTAAATGACTGGAGATCCCAAGAACTAGGTTCAAATGGTAAAAACAAGTTGTGTAGTGATAATAGATGAACATGCTAAATTTATATATTAAGAAGCATGTATTCCTGAAGTGATTAGAGGATGAGTTAATAAAACTCTTAATGAGATCTATACTCTATTTGGAGTTGAGTACCTACCTTCAATATTACTCTTGATAGACTCACCTATGTGAATGTGGAAATATGGTTGTTTCCTATGGAGTTTTAGGCAAGATTCCTAGAGCGTTCACTAAACTGGGATAGACGTGCATGGCCATAAATGCACGGGCTTATTTGATTGCACTCTAGAAAGGTTGTGTGTGGTTTGATGTCAGGAATAGAGTTCAAGACTACGTGTCACTCTAGTAAAAACTGAATCTTACTCACTATGCAAAGGTTCAAGTTGGATGACACCTTTGTTTATGCACAATCTTATGTATTTTTAATGAACTACTCAAAAATATTTTTTTAAGAAATTCAAGTGGGGGATTGTTGGAATATTTTGTGAATTTATTAAAAAAAAATAAGAATAAATAGAAATTGAGCCATTGTAAATTAATAACGGTAACATATATTTGAACCATTATTGCAATGCAATTAATGCAACAGAACCGTTGAAAACTGAAATGGTAATATATTTACATATATGTAAATATTTATGAGCCATTAATGCATAGAGCCGTTGGAAGTTATAAACGGTATTATATTTTGTATCAGTAATTTTTTCCTGAGAGCTGTTACGTTTGCATAACAGTTATGGGTGTGTGTGTATATATATATATACATGTATTTGATTGAGCTGTTACAAATTATAAATAAAATTAACAAATTGCAATGAATGGTAATAAATTAATATTTATTAACATTCATCTCTTTTTTGAAACGTACGCAATTGACATATTGCAAATTTCTTTTGAACGTTTCTTTCATTTAATATGACATTAATTGCAGTCCAATTCTCCTCCCACTAGAATAGCTACAATTTCTTCTATATAAGAACTTGGTCATAAACCAGGAAATACACAGAACACAGAATACAAAATATAGAAAGAAAATCTCTCTCTCTTCCTCTTCCACAGAAAGAAAACATATTTTTTTCTCTATCTTCTCTTCCACCACTCTTTTGAAAAATTAGAAAGAAAAATATACATGAGTAGTATTATTTTTAGAGTGCAAACTGAGTCGGATTCATATGTGCAAATGATCCGATATATTAAAGAAAAACAAGGAAGAGGCTGTTTTATCCCAGAGGCGGCGACGAACAGTACGAACTACTTTGCACCTTGAGTAGATCGCCGAAACGTCTTCAAGAAAGTGACCTAGTCCACGACTCAGCCGAACCATTGATTCCAACAGTTTATGGAAGCGCATTTTTGAGCATGTGAGTCTGCTTTGGTTTTTTGGTTAGTTGGTGTTTACTAGGTCATGCGTCGCCCCTCCTGTTAGCCGTGGTGATAGCCAAGCTACGGTGGCTGCGTAGTGGATTTCGATGTTGATGCTGCGACTATCTAGGTGCCAATACCGGTGGCCATGTTCCTTTTCTATGTGATGCTTTACTGTGATTCAATTTGGATCTTTTTCATGTTATCATTTCAATGATGCAATTGTTTGCTGCTTACAAATGTGAAGTGTTCGATGGCATGATCTATGCCCAGTGTGGTGTGATGGAATGTCAGTTAAGTGTATGTTTGTTGATACAAAATGTAATTTGGCCTTGGCCCAGTGTAATTTGAAGATTGTTATCCTCTCAGCCAGCGTACTGAATGTTATTTTGTTTTGGTTTTTATATTAATTATATGCTGTGATAGCCTTTGTTGTATGTAGTGTAATGTTGCGGTCGTTCCACTGTAAAAAAAACATATTTAGTAGATATGCAATCTTTTAGTCTTTCTATATTTATTGTATTTATTTATTATTTGTTATAATAAAAAGCGTTACATATCATTATAAAAACTGGTAGGCTTTGCCTAAAAGAATATGATAATGTTTATTATAGGCAAACGAATATTTTGTAAGGGCATAAAGAATTAAAAGATATACAAATTGTATAAAAAAAAATTGGTGTTAACCTGGTCGTTGAATTCTTTAAGAATTCTATTTGATGTCCCCAGTCAACGTTATCGATATGAATCTCCCGAACACTAGGATGAAACATTCAAACAAAATGTTTTAGGGGAATACAAATATTTCAGAAATAATATTTAACAAGTAGTTTTTTTTTTGAAAAAGAGATAAAATTTAGAAATCAGGTTGAATGTTATACGGAATAAAGAGGAATAGCCTAGAAAAATGTTTCTGATGATGACATAATATTTTATGAAAGTATATATTCCATATTCCAAAACGATGTATCCTATGATCTTTTGATAAATAAAATAAAGAAATTAAATACTGATTTTGATCATTATTCGGAAAGAACTTGTAAATAAAATATAAATTAAAATTTAGTACAAATGTCATCTTTTTTATTTAATATATATGAAAAACATTGCTTGTTAAAAGTTTCATGACCTAGCGAGTATAAGCTTTCTTTAAATTTACAATGGAACCTATCATACGAATTATGAATAGTGGTGAGAGTAATTCATCTTATCTTCATTTTTAGTATATCTTCATTCAATAAAATTGTGTTCCACACATTATACTAGTTTGCATGGATTCAATCTCTGGTGGTAAAATTTAGTTTCACCTTTCTTAGCCAATATATACTTCTATAATTTGATCATAAGTGATTATATCGATCTAACTATATATATACAATACATATACATGTATGAAATAGGATCAAGAGTACCTCCAAACAGTGCAGCACCCTTATGGACCCCTAATTTCCACCATACATCCTGGTTTCTCTCTACTCCCACTAACTCTGTCTCCCTCACTAACTTATTTTACTATGCATGAGGATGCTCCATTTTTTAGGTGCTGTTGAACGCTATATATATATATATATATATAGTGCTCCAGGGCGTCCTTGTTTTTCAGCATCCCTTTAGCATCCCTATTTGTTCTTGAACTACATCAGTCTAAATCCAACGAGAATTTGGAGATTTCAATCCACATATGTATCGTCGTCTATCCAAAATTTGAACATGTTCCGACATTCGTAGAATAATATATTTGATGTTTAAATTTAACGTTCAAATAAATGTCTGAATTCGTAGAATAATATATTTGATGTTTAAATTTAACGTTCAAATAAATGTCTGAATGGTGAATAATTGAGCTAAGATTTTGAAAATGTTTAGAATGTCAGAAAATACTTAAATTTTGGATAATGATAATATATATGTGGATTGAAAATCTATAAATTCTTGTTGGATTTGGATTGATGCAGCTTACGAATGGATAGAGATTCTACAAAACAAGAATGCCTCGGACGCTCGTCATATGTGTGTGTGTGTATATATATATACATACATATTTATACATACACTCACACACACACACACAAATATATATATATATATATATATATATATATATATATATATACACACACACGCATGCACGCACACATATTTTTAATTATCTTCATTCAATAATCTTATTGATAATATTGTTACACATACTACACTAGTTTTCATAGATTCAATTGTTGGAGGTAAAATTTAGCTTCACCTTTCTTAGTCAATATATAAGTTCAGTAATTTGATTTGAAATTTTTAGTTAACTTTAGCTAAATATCTAATTTTCTATTTTGAGTTGTTCAAATAGGAGTCGATCTCAAAAATATTAGAATGTCATATTCAATTTGAAATTTTCAGTTAACTTTTTCTCAGCATTTGATTTTTAATTGGACACCTGTGATCTTTTCTAACAATTTCTTTATGATATATGTTGATGAACACAGTTTGAACATTGTTGATGGGTTATGACTTTATCAAAGTTGTAAGCATACTTATTTTCACGGTTACTATATTTCATTGTTCTATTGCATTTGATTTCTTTGTTTATTTCATATCTTGTTCAAAACTTTCCAGATAAATTTTCTTTGGCCTTTCTCTAGTTTACTGACGCTTTAATTGTTCGATCGAATCTTGTTCATAACTTAGTCGACGTATGCGAACCATTTCGGAGTGCATTTACTTGTTGTACATGTTTTTAGCCTTGATCTTGTATGCCTGTACATCCTTATAGCATTAGAATTTCACCTGCACTTTTACTTCTAACGTGTTTGTAATGTGTTGGTCTTAAGTTTTGCATGACTTCGTTTTTATTCCACTTTGTTGTTATCCGAGGAGCTACCGTTTGTATAGTCTTGTTTGAAATATTGATCCTCCACTACATATAAACTTCATCCTTGCTTGATACATACAGTAGTGTACCATCCTGATGTGTGCATTCATTGTTTGTGCACCCTTAGTTATGCACTTGTGAATCCAAAAGTCATTTTTCAATTATCTATGTACATGAGAGATGTAGGTGTATTGACTCCTTGAATTGTTTTAATTTGTATTCTTGTTTTATTGCAGTTTGAGCTATGCATTTTGTGTCTAAGTAGAACTGAATTTGTGCATTTGGAGGTTGAAATGATTTGCAAATAGATGATGATAAGTTTTGGTTCTCTTAGCACTATCTCTATTTTCTTTAATATTTTTTTGGTTGATAAAAATCTAAGCATGTAACGTATGTCATAAGACGACATCTTTACATATTAATCAGATAAGGGTACCAACTAAGAATCATGTAGATGGTTTATCTAATCCATCACCCTAATTGAATCGAGGAACATCTTCCTATCCAATGTAATATTTTTAATAATAGTATTGAATAACACATACAGGAAAATACTGGTAAGCACAAAACTATAGTCTTTTTCAAGTCCAGGGACAGTCCATCTGAATTTTATTCTCAAGGACAATATGCTAATAATTTTAAACCACCCAACTCTTGCACCTAATTTTTTTTCTTCCTCTTCAATCGATCTAGCTATTCTTTCTCGACCTCTATTTCTAGTGTTTTTTTACTCTTTCTCCTTTTATTACGTTTTCATGCTTTATTGTTCTTCTTTGTCGATCTCAAATTTGGTCTCCAAGATATCGATCTCAACTAAACTTCTGGTACGAATTTTTGATTTGATTCATTTAATTTTTTTTCTTGTCATCGGCATTATAAATTTATTTGAATAAATACGATCAAGTTTCGTGGTTTGGGTTCATATTCGGTGATTAATAGCTTCTTTGGGTAAGAGCAGCAGGTATGATTTTTTTTTTTTCAATTATCGTTGAAGAAATGTTTCTCTTAATCTTTGATTGGAATGTTGTTTAGGTTTTTTCATTTAGTTACACGATTTACATTAAAATTTAGTGAAATTGTATTAATGTATTTACTTTCTTCTATTTCATTTTTTGGGTATTAGTTTTTATTTTTTAAAGTATCATTTTAATTCGAATTATGAATATAATTGTTTTAAATTTGGGACTATAGTTATAATATAATTCGTACTGTTGCATTCATCATAATCTTTTGAATGACACAGCTTCCTTTTTAATCAAACAATCTACGACATAAAAAGTTTTTGTAGTGGTTATGTACCATTGGTGCGTTAATACAGTAGCAATTTTTAGGTATAAGTTTTATATTTTTAGGTATCAAAATAATATCTGTGGCTACCAGAATTATCTAATGTAGATACCAGTTTTAAATAATTGTTCCACTGATTTCTTTTTTATTTATTAAATTTCTTTTACAATGGTGACAATAGTCTTTTTGTTATGCTTGTGTTCAATGATTATTCTATTAGCACTAAGTTGTTTGTGGATTGACATCTTATAATTTGAAGAATGAAATATATCGATATTGGTGTCTATCAGTTCCTCTATCCATTGAGATCAGCTATGTGCTTGCAAACAAAAACATTGGTGTTTATATTGATTTTGTTCTTCAAAGTATAGATTGTTTTTAACTGCATAAGAAGAGTGCTTTCTTTTATTTTATTGTTAAGGTGAAGAATTCTCAATTGGAAAATATCGACGATGGTTCTATTTCCATTTCGTCCAATATTTCAATACATTCATCGTCTAGTGAGCCTTCGTGTTCAAATATTACCATGCATAGTAAAAGTTATATGGAAGATGTGATGAAGGGAGGTTCTAATTATCCATTTCCAGTTTTTTTTTATTTTTGCTTTGGAGGAGCTAATGATTTCAAAGAAATTTTAATGGCATACCAAATTCAAAAGGCATATGAGTTAAATTTTTTGAAGAATAGTTCTATAGGATTACAATCATTTGCTCTTCATCTTCAAGTGGATGCCCATTTAAAGTGCACGCTTCTTATGATTTCAGACAACTTAATACGTTTTTTATTCATAATTTGGTTAGTGAGCATTCTTGTGGTGATGGCCTTGTTAAATCATTGATAATTGATAAAATTCGAGATCATCCTAGTAAGAAGCCTCGAGATACCGTTGCTGATATCCGTGGAGAATATAATCTTGGGTTGTCTTACTCTTTTGTGTATTATGGAAAGTAACTTGCTTTAGTGGAATTGCATGGTAGTGATGCCATGTCTTGTAACAATTTGAGTTGCTATTTAGGGGTGTTAAAGAAGCATGATCCAGGCAGTTATGTTGACACGGATGTTAATGTCTCTATAAATCAATTTGAGGGAGTCTTTGTTGGTCTAAGTGTTTGTATCCTTGGGTTCAAGTGTTGCCGAGCTATGATATTTCTAGATGCTACTCATTTAAACCGACGGCTAGGTACATAAATGGGGGTGGCTGGAAAGAATGATAATCAAGGTATGGTTTTATTGTTAGTTGATTTAAGTTATGCTATTAGTTTTTCAATTGTTATGCTAAATCATTAGTATCAATTTTAAGTGTTTGACAGTATCATTTTTAAGTTTCAAAGTTTATTGTTAGTATCATTTTGTGTTTCATACATACAGTGATAATTTTTGCTTTGTTTTTCTTTTGATGACTACTTTTCCCAGTATCATTTATTGTTAGTAATAGTATCATACTTATCTTCCCAATTTTTAGGTATTGGCTTTTAGTGTTTGGTAGTATTAGTTTTTAGGTATTGTCTTTTAGGTACCAGTTTTTTTCGTCTGGTAGTATCAATTTTCAAGTTACACCTATTAGGTTTTATTTCTATATGTTTGATAGTATCATTTTTAGGTATCAGCATTTAGGTATCGGTTTCTAGTGTTTGTTAGTATCAGTTTTATAATTCAGAGTTTATTACAAGTATTATTTTGTATTTCATATTTTTTATAAGCTTTTGATTTTGGTTTTTCCTTATATGTTCACTTTTTGCAATATCAGTTGCTATTAGCAATTGTACCAGATTTATGTTTCTAGTTTTCAGGTATTATTTTTTAGTTATTGTTGGAAGATCTAGGTATCGTTCTTTTATACGATCGTTAGTATACTTCTGTTCTGGATTTTATTTTGGAATGTCATTTGCAGGTTTTTCCATTTAGCAATAGCTGTAATGTCTATTGAAAATGTGGATGGTTGGATATGATTTTTGTATCATTTAAAATAAATGCTTTAAGAAAGTCGTGATTTGGTTTTTATGCTCGATCGTCATCAAGGTTTAATTTTAGGTATTTGTGATGTTTTTCCTAAGGCATTTCACAGCTTTGCAGCTAAAGCGCTTAACAGTTCTATAGCGGTAGAGGTGTGAAAAGCTGCAGCGGGAATAAAGCCGGGAAATATGGGGGACATAGCAAAGTTATAAAAATGTTATTTAGATGTAAAACTATATAATTAAAGGTAACTAATTATCATTCTCGCATCGTTTGTATAGAACGAATGAATATTAATTAATATTTTATAACAAAATCAAAGAATATTATGGTTATGCACACTAGATTCGAGGTATACTACAGATTTCTACCTTATATAAGGCACTTATGACCTAAATTAGCTCTTCACATTGACTTTTTGATTTATTTTAAAAGAGAATGGGTCAAATCATCCATTGTATATTAATATTGCCAAAGCAGGTGCTAAATAGCATTGATTTAGCAGGTGCAGCGGACAATAGCGGGACTTAAAGTAGAATTACTGCTTATCGGTGCTAAATTGAAATAGAGTAGCCGCCAGAGAGCGCTACGGGCTATAGCGGGGGTTGCGGTGCTTTAGTGGGAATTTAATTGCATAGTTCCATAGTTATTGCTACCTACATATGAAACAAAATTTGCTCTCAGTAGTTAAATTGAAGAGTTCGAATATTTGTATTGTTTATCTGCTTAAGACTTATTCTGAAGCTTCAAATATGTATGAATTTTAAGACGTACATTCTAAATTTTTGAAAATCGATGGTGCTACGGTTGTGATTTTTTTGAAGGACAAACTTTTGATAAGTGGACCGACTTATTATTTTGGGGTAAAAGATACGGGGAATATAACTTTAATGCGGCTGAAAGTTTTAATAGTTGAATTTCAAATGAAAGGGCATTACATATTACATCGTGCTTGGACGGAATTTGTGTTCAAATTATGGAAAAAATTGCTAGAAGGAGAGAAGAGTGTCGATTATAAAATACCATTCTTTGTCCTTCTATAGAGTGTCGGTTGAAAAGGTTGATTCAAGAAGTTTATAGATGTGATGTAAAAATCTTTGGATTTTATTTTTGAGATGAAATCCTCATTCTCTCATTGTGCTAATCTTGAGGATTGGATTTGTAGTTACAGTCAATGGAAATTGACATGATTCCCTTATGCTCATGTTGTTAAATGCAGTAATAGATCGAAATTATGTGTTTAGAACTTGGTTGAACACTATTTACTATAAATGCTTATCGATCTTCATATGATAATGCTACGAATCTTATTCCTAATTAAGAAAACCCTGTTGCTCATTCATTAAGCCGCTAAAGAATACATGTGGCGCCTGTAGACCTTCTGCAAAACGAAAACAAAGGTTTGCATTCTTTTAAAACAAACAAAATGGATGTGGTATGCGCAAACCATATGACCATGATAAGCATAACTGTCACGCTTTGAAGAAGATGTGAATTTTTTTTAGGCTTGTATTAGAGCTTATAATATTTTTTTTTAAAGATTTTATTCAATTAAAGTTTGGAAATGTAAGTACTTTGGTATATAATATACTAGAAATATTCTCATTTTTTTTTTGCAATTGAAATTCATTATATAGTATTGTTTTTAGTTGATTGTTTTGTGTTATATGTTGTTTTCTCTTTAGTATACAGTTGAAGAGTATGATTCGGAACCTACATTGGTATCAGTTTTGTTAAACTATTGTGTCGTTTTCTTTAATAAGATAACAAATCTATTATATTGATGTATTGTTTATAATGATAGAGTATCAATTTTGTAACCTCATTGGTATTGGATTTGTTATGTTTCTATGTATACAGTAAGTTAGGATCATTTTCATACCCACATTAGTATCAGTTTGTCATGTTGGTATAATGTTTACAGTAAGTATGTATCAATTTTATACTTATATAGTAGCAGTTCTAAAAAATTGTTAACTCGTATGGTAACAGGGTACCATTTTGAATATATTTAAGTATAAATATTGCTACAACATTATGTTCTATTAAGTAGTAGGGTATTATTTTTCCACGTACGTAGGTATCAGTTTTCGTAAAACGTTATGGAATATGCAGTTACACAATATCACTTCTGCATGCATGATAATAAGTATTAGTTTACTAATTACACATATATAACAACAACAATATCACTTCTGCGTGATAATAGGTATCAGTTTCATAATTACACATACATAACAGTAACAATATCATTTCTTCATGATAATGGGTATCAATTTACTAATTACACATGTTTAACAATAACAATGCCACTTTTGCATGATAATAGTTATTAGTTTACTACTTAAAGATATATGACAACAACAATGTAAAAGCTTAATTACAATAAAAGCAAAAGAACAATGGCTATAAGGTAAGTTGTATTCAATATTGCATAATTGCAAGTACATAGACATTTACAGACCGTTTTCTTTTAGAACAGCACATGAAACTGTAATTCAACACCACATAAAAGTTCAATTTAGATATAAAGTGATACCCACCTCTTGATCCGGCTATCAGAGGCAATCCAGGCCGACATGACTCAACCATTACGTGGCTAAGTGACTCTGAAGTGTCATTCAAACAACTAGAGGTAGAGGTCAAGTCCAAACAGAGTCGTGCAAGTACGGTCGTCCCAACTCATCGAAACAACTATCATGTGCTTAAATGTTTGGGGGTTGGTATAAATCACCATTTGAGATCGGTAAAAATTTCCAAACTCTAAACATCTCAACAAACAAGTCTAAATCATTGGGGGTCGGTACAACTCCCCAAATCTCAAGATTCACTCTTAGTATATAGGGATCGATATGAATCACAAGACCATTGGGGATTGGTATGAATCATGAAGACCATGGGGATCGGTATAAATCACGGGGCCCAGAATTCCAATAACTCAGCACCAAACTTCAAGTCTTCATACTTCCTGGTCCAACAATCAACTTCCAGCTAGACTTCATCTAAAGACAAAGAAAAGCAGGAAGAAGAACTCTCCATGCCCAAAACCCCAAAAATCGACTAGGTCTTTTGGGATTGGTACCGATCCCAAGTTCGGTACCAATCTCGGTATATTAGGATTTCAACCCTGGGCCTCTTGGGTTGTGTTTCTCTTGCACCTGTTGCCTACCCTTCAAGTTTCCACCTATAAATAACCGCTTTTGGATACGAGATAGGGGTGGGACTCTTGGATTTTAGTTTTTTTTGAAACTTATTCCTCCATTACTGTTGTATGATTTGGTAAAATACTGATCCCGCTTTGTAAACTTGAGAAATCAGTTAATGAAATGCTAAAATATCAAAGTAGACGTTGGTTTTGATAAACTAGACCGCTAAAAACATTATATCGCTTTTTTCTTGTGCTTTCTCTATATATAATCCTCATTTTTCAATTTATTTCATTAGCTCGGAACTCTTGTGTGTTGTGCAACTTTTGGACATTAACGTTCTAGTGCTTTCATTAAGAGGAATCAACAAAAGTTTATTTTTTCCCCGTTGTTCCTCTATCAAAGTTTAGAGCGCTATTTAGATCTTCCGAGATTTACCTACCAAGCTTGTAAAATGGCGAAGAAGGAGAAATCCATCATTGCTGGGCCTTTCAATGTCATTCTAGAGGCACCCACCCAACTACAACCCACCAATGTTGAAGCCACTACTGATATAGCTAATTCTCAAGACACCGATGCTCCGGTTACTTAAGGCCATCTTTTTAAGTTACAAAGAATCTAGAGGAAACTCAGGGAATGCTTAACGAATGGATTAAGCAAATATTGAGTTGATGTAATGAATTCAAGAAAATGCTCATAGAGACATTGGATTATTCAAGCTAATAGGAATACTCACCCTCCTATCAACTACATCTTTGAGAGCTCCTCTTATGATACTCTCTACAGTAGCCAAAGTTAGTGTAGTAGAATTGCTCAAGATGGTGTTGGAATCACCATTAGAGAGGAAGCGCGTCAACCCGACTGTTCCCTGTTAGGTCCTAATCTTGATCTAGGAACTAATGCTCGACCCTCTACAAAGAAGGTTTTGCCTATCACCATCCAGAACTTGGTGCCTATGCTTCCAATAACAAATCAGGCTATTGTTCTTGCTGACCAACCTCCAAGGCATCCATCCAAGAAAGCTCCACAGGCCATGCATTCCTGAGTTGGACCACGACCGCTGGAATCCAGCGAAGATCCAAACTCCGGTTTTCACTGACATGGTCAGTAGAATCATGAGCGAATCGAGAGGTTATGTTACCAACGTCCGGGAAACCAGTACAAGACGTAATCCCTTTACCAAACCATGCTTAATGCTGAATGACCTAGATGCTTCAATATGCCGCAGCTAACGGTTTACTCGGGGAAGACCGGTCCTCAAAACTTTCTAAACCGTTACGAATGTCATATGGATTCCAGCCTCACCACCAATGCTGTGAAGTGTAAATTCTTCTCCGTCTTTCTTGAAGGCGTGGCCCTATTGTGGTTCTCTTGACTTGCGCCGAGAACCATTTCAACCTTCGACCAGCTCGCCAGGAATTGGTCTAGTAATTCAAGATGCACGTAACTTGAGGAAAGAAATCCTGGCCATATCTAACATTTACCCAGGTATAGGGAAAACTTTGAAGAGCTACCATGAAAGGTTTACCAATGCTTTGGAAGACGTTGAAGATCCTAGACTCCATACTGTCTTCGTCCACCTTGCTAAGTACGTACTTTCCAACTTAGAATTCGGGGCTTGATAGATAGAAAACAACCATAGAGTTTGGAGGGTTTCTATGAAATAACTACTCAATTCTTTTACTAGGAAGAAGTTCATACCATCTCAATAACCTGCACCAAGGCACCGCCCGAGGCACTGACATGGCCAAGAAAATCGGAAAAAGCTCAGGAAAGGTTAAGGGGATTGCCCTCAACAAGCCCAAGTAGAACAATGGAGATCTTGGTACTTAAAGTTAAAAGAAGGATTCTAAGATGCATGACCATTTGCCTTCTTACAAGTCTACACTTCGTTGAATGCTCAATTGGAGACAATCTATCTTAAGAATTGTAATACCATGTAGTACAAGAAACATGCTTCACAAGAATCCAAGAAGAGGGTAAAGAACTCTGGAAAGTACTATAGGTTTCATGACATATCCGGTCATAACATCAATGATTGCCGACACCTCTGAGACACCATCGATAAACTCATCCATGAGAAGCATCTCCAACAGCATGTTTAGAATCCCCCTACGAAGAATGGAGTCGCGGTCCCTTTAATTCCCCCACCACCTAAATACCAGGCGTCCCCTAGGCCATTAAATCCAAGACCCTAAGGGGTATTGTTATCAACACTCTCTGTGATGGTCCTTACCCCACAAATGGAAGCTTTCGACGTTTGTTGGAATACGTCAACTCCATCAGGCATGCTGATTATGAAGGGTGCTCCGCTGTTGATGAGACAATCCTAGATAACATCGTCTTCAGAGAGAAGGATGCTACAAGGGTCGAAACCCTGTCCATTGATCCACTTGTTATCTCTACTTACATAGGACCAACCTATGTCAAAAAGATCCTTGTTGATTGGGGAGTTCCTGAACATAATATTTAAAAAGGTCTACAATCAAATGAAACTAGAGGCCAAAGATCTGAAGCCAACCTATAAAGACTGGCCCAACGAAGCCAACTTCTATCACCTCACCAACACACCAGAGACTGTACAACCCCGACACAAAACAATAAGGCTGGCTAAAAGGCGCTAGAAAAACAAGAAAAGCGTACATGAGCCAGGATGGCTGAGAAACCAGAGAACGAATACTTCCTCAAGAAATCCAGTCCCAACGAACTAACGAACACCTTGTCGGATGCTACGCCAATCGAGTAAATAGTTGGTTGCATTTGATCCTCATATAATTTGGTAGGACTCGACATCCACTACATGCCGCGGAGCTTGAAGACGGCAGAGCTGACAACCACAAAACCAAACCCATTCACCCAAATAAATAATCGGACTAGAAAAGCACGAAGAGCCAGACACCTCCTTAACCCAAAAAAACTCAAAAGGGGTAAAAGAATCGAAGATATAAATAGGCAGCAAAGAGTGGGCGAGGACCCTATCAACAATAGAGAAGGAGGAAGAATAAGCACCAATGCAAACAAACTCCAGGGGTGGGGGCAATAGAAGTGTCCTGTGATGAGGAACTCAGATAGGCGCCCTAGTAATAGGACGAAGCAGTGGAGGTCAAGCCAAGGCATCCGGGAGGCACGAGATGTGCCTCAGGAGAAATTGAATAGCCAGAACAGGAGGTTCACGAATAATAGAAACAATTTGGAGGGAGGCCAAAAATTCCGCAATCCATAAGTCGTTAAATCTATGATTTCTCGAAAACATCCGGTCTTCAAAATCACACAAACTTAGGCCGAAAGAGATAAAATTGCAAGGAACAACACACCAAAAATGACCATCAACTAGCAAGAAATGGGTGGTGAATCAAAATCGCTAAATCACCAACATTCAAGACCCTAATAACAATAGAAGTATCATTGGAAGAGGCAAGCGACACTCAAAAGCCAGTGGCGCCAAAGATCGTCACAAAAGTAAACGAGGCTTAAGGGCATAAATCAAGAAAAAGCCCAAAGCTAGAAACCCTAAAAAGGATTCCAATACAACCATAAAACCCTAACAAATGCAAAAGGTTTAAACCCGCAATTTTTATTATGAGGAGATTTATCATAATGGCTTGGAAGTGCTAATCCAATTTTCGTAATAGGATCTTTCCTATCCTTGTAGAAATCTTTTTGTACACCTTTCGCATTAGAAAAATCCTTGTTTCGTAATTTGGAAAAAACAGATTGGCTATTTGGAGGTATTTGAAGTGTTTCAGAAGGGCAGAAGGTACTTTTGAAACAACCCAGAATTTGACGACCTTAATTAGGGATGTTTAAATTATTTTAAATATCTAAATTGGATTAATTCCAACTAAATAATGAAGTTTAAAGTGAGGAACAAGGGTATTGAAGTCATATTAGGAAATTAGTTGAGAAATATTTCACTAGGGAAAAAGTCGCAAAACGACAAAAATCATTTTTTCGACAAACGAGTTTATAACTATAGGGATCGTACACGGTTCTGGATACATACACTTATTTTCAAAATTGAAGAAGATTATAAGATAAAATGTTATATTTTATTTTTGGGAAAAATAAAGAGATATTCAGTTTAAAGGACAAACTTAAAGAAAATTTTGGTGAAAAGTATACGTAGTTTGTTTTTAGGAGAATGATATATTTTAGTGAAAAAGAGGAATTCATGGGGCCCACTATCATTTCCCCTTTTACACTAAAATGTTTCCTTTTGGCTAAATTCCAAACTTTGTATACTTTTCACCAAATTTTTAGTTAAGTTTGTCCTTCAGCCTATTTTCCACAAAAATAAATGTGCTTGATGACATCATCAATAAAAATATTTAAATATAGAATGTATCGATTTATTGTTATAAATTTTCAAATAAGGATATAAATGATAAGAAATCATTTTAAATATGTTATACAGTGGTAACATATCAATGGTGAACTAGTTATATAAAGGAGTATACTTGACTTGAAAATATGCGAATTGTCGACATTACTTTACCGGTAAAATACCGAATCCTGTAAATAGTAGATAAATATTATTTCATATGGTTTTAATGAAAAAAAATCATGTTTTGATTATTTAAAAACAATAATAAAGTTATTTTTGAATTTTGTTTACCCAGATTAATGGTTCAAGTGAAAACTGAAAACATGACCGATAATGGGGTTTGGATTCTTAATGGTTTAACGAGTAAAAGTTGTACAATGTTGTAAACTCTTTGGTGAGACGCATATGTATACATATACATGGGTATATACATATGATAACACGTATATTAAGACTATTGGAGGGATTAAACTACGTAAGAGATATTTTTGTAAAAGTAAGTATAAGAAAACAAAATGAGTTTACTTTTAATATAATAATACTACACCCTACACTCATTACTCTTACACACCATCATTACACTTACGCACATCCATTACTCTTATACATGACTGGACATACCATGGAAGGGGTAAAGGTGAAAGGCGAAGGGATTTTAACAATTTTCCATCTCATTATTTTATTCTAAAGGATTTTCTGTAGATACCCACCTGTTTCATATATTTCTTTACACTTTATTTCTTCTCTCTTCTTTATGGTCTTAGGAAACTCAATAATGGCTTCATAAGCCTTAGGAAAGTTTGTCCTATTTCCTTACTAACTTTTTCAAAGTTGCATCAAACGAAATTGAAACCCTCTCAAACTTTTTCAAAGTTCTTATATCATTATTAGAAGCTTCTATAGTAAGCTTGAAGTCAAGATAAGGAGCTTGGAGCCTCCATCTAATTTAGATCGTGGGCATGAAGAGAGAATGGAGAGAGGCCGAGCTTAGGAAAAAAGGAAGGATTAAGTTTGAGATGCTTCGGTGCGATTGTAGCGGAGCCATTGCCAATTTTAGGAATGTTAGAAACCAATCTAAGGTGAGAAACTAAACCTTAAACAACACTAACTATACACATTTAACGGTTGTTAAATAAAGTTAAAATGATTTCTATATGTTACTACCAGATTTTGATACTGAAACCAAGTCGAAGTGAAGGGGTGTCGAGGCAAAGCTGACTCCAGAATGAGTGACTAGGAAGCTTTCGATCGATACCTAGGCATCAGGGGAAGCCAATACTGAAGACCAAGCTCCTAAAGACCAAATCAAATACCAAAACCATGTATCGTGGGAACCGATATAGAGCACAAAGGGAAAGGAAGCCAACACCTTGGCACAAAATTCATGCAAGGGGCAAACATTGCCAATAACCAACATAAGAGCAAACAAGGTGCTATCGTTACCAATTAGCTTTTTATGAATACTGTTGATGAAGACGAAACCAAATGCATGGAAGAAAAGCACAAGACCAATATAGGAGTAAGAAAAGTGCTATCGATACGAACAGGCTTGGTATCGGTACCAATACTAAAGGCGGCATCAAATCTATAAAGAAAAAAGCATAAAGGCAGAGTCGGTGGCGACATGAGGTTGAAGTAAGCTATCCATACTAATGTGCTTAGCATCGATACTCATATGTGAAGGCAACACATGAACTCAAAATCCAAAGCGGCTCGGTACCCAGAGATACATGTGATAGAAAACCACAAGAAGTCACTAATGCAAGCCGATACCAAAGGTTTGTCACAACAACACAAGGAGCAAGCCGAAACCGGAATACGAATGCAGAACCTAGCTATCTGCTGGACCCATTATTTCAAATCTCGCAAATATCGCTCAAGATCTCCTCCGAGATCTCATTTTGGGCTCCTTTCGAAACGAAACAGCAAATATCACTCTGAATCTCCTTCCGAATATATCGCCCGAGATATTGCGATATTGAACGATATATCGACCGAGACGAAACATTGGAATATCACCCGAGATCATAGTTGTTTTGGTTAAATTTAAATATGTGCCTGAACTAGAACAATAATTAAAAAACTCAAATCTAGCCATAACAATCTTTTGTTGTTTTACATTTGCATGTTAAATGACTATATTGTATGTTCGTATATGTTTTACAATGCTTATGATTTTCATATTCGTCTTTTTACATACATGTTACTTATGAAATTATGTATTTTATGGTCTATTTATGCTGAATTTTTTAATGTTTTGGATCCTTTTAATGTTTCTTGTCTAAAAATATTTCTGTTTTAAGCATATTACGATTTAGAGTATGAATGATCTTTCGCAAAATAAAGAATAATAAAGTTATTCTGCATTTTAAGTTTAAGTTACTATGTTTTTAATAACATTCATAAAAATCATTTTGTTAAAATATCATTTTTAACATTTCATGTACCCCGAGATTGTTCTGATATGAACTTTCAGACCTGAGATGAAAATCCGAGACAAACTCCCGAGTTAGGCTCATCTCGTCCGAAATCTCCCTCGATACGAGACCGAGTCTATAAAATCCTCAAGACGAAACGCGACCGATATCCGAGATTTAAAACCTTGGCTGAACCACAAACGAAGGGGGCCCAAATTGTCCATAAACAAGACCCTAGGTATCTCATTTTGGGGGACTTTTCCTTATTCTTAAATCTTGTAACCATTTCTTAGAGAGTAAACCCTAATTTGTAAATTGATTTGGGGATTTTACTCACAATCATCCATGTATTCTCATAAGTGATCAATAAAAGAAAGATTTAACACTTTTCTTTTATTCTACTTATTTTCTTTTTTTAATTCACGACAATGCCTTCTACTTGGGAAAAAGTACCAAAATAACCCATATAGGCCATCTAGCACTCTACTTGTGCTGAGTTTATGTAACCCTTAACCCAAGGTGATTGTTGGTCCTTGAATCTCGTAAGCGTGATACTCACATCTCAAAGGAAGAGTAGCTAATCTTCGAGCTTAAGACCATGATATCTAGGAAACCATGAACTTAGTAACTTGAAAGAGCAAGATAACCCCTAGGTTTCCCTAGGTCCATAACTATACCTCATATTCTGGTGTTGATGAAAAACAATGTTAACATTTTGGTGCTATAAGGAAGGCCTGAATCTCCGATCCTTAGCATAACCTACCACATCCTTGGTTATTCCATCCCGATTGGTTAAACCTTGAGAAGATAGACCATGGATAAAAGGTCTCAACAAGGATCTTCTGAATCTCGAATGGCTACACTAGGCATTAGTGATTCAAGAGTTATCGCAGAATAAAGATTAATAATGGAAACACTACGAATCATAAGTAAGGAAAGGGAAGTAGAACCATATGATCCAGACTGTTGGAGCATTAACCCTTTCCATATAGGACCAACCTCTACCTTTGCTTTAGGTGATTACACATCAAAGAAACATAATCTATTCTCTCACATAAAGGAAGCCATCCATGCCTAGGTTAAGGGAACTATATTTGAGCAAAGAATAATGAAGGATTTCAACCAATTTACCTCAAGATGTACTAGGAAAGTTGCACCATAGTCTCAAGATACAGTGAAAATGAAATTTGAAGATAAAGAAGAAATGATAAAGCAGAATAACAAAAGGGCTAAGTTCCGACGCTGAAAGGGAATCTTTGAGTCGATATTACATTAAAAATGCAAGCTTACCACATCAATTGACAATATCTACTTCCTAACCAAACACGAGCTTGACTTTTGGCCATCATTAAAGAAGAGACCCAAATACGAAGTAAAGTTGGGATGGCCTTACTGCAACTACCATATGATGAATGGGCATGAAACTGATCATTGCAGGGTTCTTTAAGGAATGATCATCAAGTTCTTTAATCAAGGCTAATTATTCAGATTTGTAAAGAAGATTTAATTAGCTCTAATAAAGGATTTCTTAAAGGAAGAATATCTACATGGACAAGAGTACGAGAAAATCCTAAAAATTTGGAACCACTTGAAACGGTGAAGCTACCTACGATGGTAGAAAAACCTTGTCTACGCCAAGATGGTTAGGGAAAGGCATCTCCTGGAGAGAAGCGATGTTTAAGCCTTTAGCTGCATCCAATTTAGAAAGGGCCAAGTTAAAGTATCAAATGTATAAGCCTCCATCCTCGGGGTAGAGCAGCTAAAACCATTACTCCCACCTACGATGGCCTGGGTAAGGCACTACTCAGAGAGAGGGGGGGGGTGAGTGTAAGCTTTTATCCGTGTCCAAGTCAGACAAGGCTGGGTTAAAGCATCAAAACCCTTATCCGTACATACGATGGCTAGGTTAAGGCACCCCTTAGAGGCAGGTGATGTGTAAGCCTCTATCACCGCCTACGATGGCCAGGGTAGAGCATCGAACGAGTCATCCTTTATCTGCGCCTACGATCGCTAGGGTAAAGCATTTAAGCCCTTATCACCGCCTATGATGGCCAGGGCAAGGCGCTTCCTGGAGGAAGGTCGGGTAAGTCCTTAGGCCCTGCTTGAGAATAAGCTAGCCAAGTGCACCGGATACACAAAGCCTAGATAATGGCTCACAAGGCTGAAATGACCAAAGCCCAATAGTGGATCACAAATCAAATCAAAGCCAGAGAGTGGCTCACAAAGCACGTACATCCTCTGCTTTGAAAAAGAAACCCAAAAGAGGTAGTGAAACTATTAAAAGCCAAATCCGGGTTTTGGTTCAGGACTTCAGTTATTACCAGAAGTGGATTTCTGGTCTTCTATTAAATACCTGAATCTAGGTTTTGGTTCAGGACTTCTATTATTACGAAAAGTGGTTTTTTGGTGTTCTATTAAATAACCGAATCTATGTTTTGGTTCGAGACTTCAATTATTATCAGAAGTGGATTTTTGGTCTTCTATTAAATACCCAAATTTGGGTTTCAGTTCAGGACTATTGTTACCAAAAGTGGATTTATTGTCTTCAAATAAATAACCGAATCTGGGTTTCGTTTCATGACTTCTATTATTGCCAAAAGTGGATTTCTGGTCCTATATTAAATACTTGAATCTGGGTTATGGTTTGAGAGTTCTATTATTGCCAGATGGACATTTCTGGTCTTTTATTACTAAATACATGAGTTAGAATGGCATACTTCTTACTATGTGCCAAAAGTGATTTCTGGTCCTCTATCACAAATGTCAGGGTATGGGCTGCAGAACTTCTATCTATATTTCCAGAAGAGAATTTCTGGATTACTGTTTTAAATACCCTAATATGGGTCTCGAGCATATAATTCTCATTTTTGAGAAAATATTTGTAAAACAATACTAGAATTGGTATCTCGGGTCTTTTATCCTAAAACCTTTTGATGGATGATCGTGGTTTGTCATATCTCATTCAGGGAGGTTCTCGAAGCCTTAATTATGCGAAATTTGCTATTACTTATTCTGACAAAATATATAGTTTGAGTGGACGTATTAATCCAACGCAAGGTTTATTTATTACTTATAACCCAAAAGGTGTCACATATAAATTGAGCAAATTATTGTATACATATTACTATTAGCAAAAGGCTAACAAAAATGTTATGTGATGAATCTTATGCAGAATAATGCAGAAAGAATTCTGGATGAGGATGATCAAAACACGAACAAAGGTTATACATCAGGTAATATCCACACAACTTATAAATCATTTTGCAAGATTATTTACAAGATCATCCCATAGATAGCCAAATATAAATTTAGACATTTACATTACTTTTATTGCAAGTTAACTTTATTATGTGATTTTAACCAAAGCAATGCCTTCCGAAGTATGAGCAGGAAATTAGACATTCTATAAGTAACTAATACAAAAGGTTTTAGCTATTGTATTTGTTGTAGAAAATGCAAAAGAAATTTGGAATGCAGATACCCGTGACAAAGGTAAGAGTTACACACAACACCAAGTAAATACAAACTAAGGGTTTACTCACGAAAGCATTTTGCCAAATAACTAAATCCCGAGGATGGCCAACAACATAATATTGGTATCAAAACTCGAGTGCTTCCATGATAAACTGCTCAGAAGCATGATTACAAATTATTTGAGTAATCCCTAAGGCAAGAAAAAACTCTCTTAACTTTTCTCAAAGAATTAGCACTAAGAGCAAGTGTAGAATCAAATGGAATTTCAAATCCTTTAGATGTGTAAACAGGGAGAACATTTGTAATAATTCCATTCTCTAGTTAGTGGATTATCGTAACCCCGAGTCAAATTCGAATGATATGTTTGAACCTTTTCTAAGAGTTTGTCCTTCTCTTCACCCAGAAAATCAAGGCGAAGCCGAGGATATTGAGTGTGAACCTTCTCAAGGTCTCTAATAAAGCAGTATCTTGCCAATTTTGAAGATTTAATAAGAAAAGACTTCTCGTTGTATTCTCTCTTCAATCTAGCATAGGTTCCTAGGAAGTCTCTAGAAAGCGAGCCCGTCACAGGAGATGAACTATGGAAAAATATCAAGGAAACAAAGTAAAAGCAAATTCATTCAGTAATACACATATTACAAATACTCTTCTTGTCCATACAAAATTGATCTCCTAAAGTTTTCGAACACAAATCTATCCTTGTTAAACTTAAGTTTGTCTAAAAGCAGTTCTTTGGGAATTGAATGAACCTATGGAAGATTCCAACAAATTCTGGGGTGGAGATCAATGCCACGATCATCTAAGCACCTTTGAAGACACCTAGTAATCCTCTGCTACAATCATCTAAAAAGGAAAAATCAGCCGTTTCATATCTTCTATAAATTTCGTATAAAAAATCCACTAGAATGTCCCTATCTTCGATTAACATCCAGAGCAAGGCCATTTTCTCAGCATTCTCTTTCGGGAGTCTCTCACAATGCAGTCGAGCAGCTTTCAACCTGGGAGCCGGTTCCTTCTCTTTAAATAATAATGGTCTTGGAGTAATCTTATCAATTTTATGGTATTTATTTGATAAGGTGTTATATTCAACCATTTGCTTATTTATCTCTCTAGTAAGACAAAATACCTCTGATCGTGCTCTTTCAAGCTTGACATGCTTAAAACCTAACACTTTCCTTTTCATATAATCGGGAAGACAAAGGATAATTATTGCATATGAACAAAGAAAGACATTATGAAAGTTACCATACCTTGGAAATCGAAGCAGAGACTTGATGAGTCTTAACATCTTTAGTAATCTTTAAGCTCAAACATTCCTCTTCCTCTTGTATGTTAGAGGGGTTGAGAGTAATAGTTGGAAGGATGTCATGATCAAGGATCTCAAGGTCATCGTTGCTTGGAATTTCATCTTGCCCATGCAGAGTTTGGAAGATATTATCAACACCATTAAAGTTATCACTACAGTCTCTCCCATTCCTTGTGATTTCATTAAAGCCCTGGTTGTTGCCATTAGTAAGTTGGTTTTTACATAGTAATAACATCTTCTTCTTCATCGGCATCTGACTTTTCTATGAGAATGTCATCTATGAATAGAAGCTTTCTGCGCTAATCTCTTCTCTCTCAAGAATAATGTTTCCATCCTTCACAAGGGTTATCTTTGACATAAACCTTTCTACCAATAGTGGATATAAAGAAGAAAGAATTAAATTTGAATATTTTTCTATATTATCTGCATAATTGAGCAGAAATACATCCTCGAATGAACTAACCATAATCTAGTCCAAGGTGGTTTGAAGAAAGAAAGAAAGAAAGCCTTTGTTTGTCATCATTTATCACACTAATAGCTTTTGTCGAAGAGGCCCCATTCTTATCAAGTTTCCTTAAAAAGAGAGTTATCTTCCTGTAAAGGAGAGAAGCTTGAATTAGGTGCAGTGATTTCTTCTTTAGAACTTTTTAAAGTCTCCTTCAGAGTTTTAACTTCCTCGGTTAAAGAAAGACTGATTCTCTTCTCCTTAACTACCGAAGACTAAGTTCAGCAAGAGAAATTTCTAATGATTTATGTTTCTTCGTCATACCCTCTTTAGCGCTGGAAAGGATGACAATCTCTCCTTTCAAGGAAAGATTTTCTTCCTTAAGCACCGATAAACCCGGAGAAGATGAGGAAACATCTTCTTGCAATAAGAACCATTGTTTGATAACTTGAAAGAAATAAAGACATGGCATAAGTAGGGAACACAACCGCAAAATCAAAATAAGTAGGAAATAAGGGTTCATACCGAGAGTTGTTGCTCAACTAGAGAATTTCGATGGCTAGAGAAATCAGAAATAGAGGGTGGAAGACCAATACTATAAAATGAGGAAGAAGAAATTCTGTTTGATCAGCTCATCAAAACCCTCAACAATGGGAGGTACATAAGGTCCTTGAGAATTAAGACTTGAGAAGAAGATGAAAATCCCGTCGCATAATGGACCGCAACAAAACCTCTAGGAGTCTTAGATAAATAAGCATCCATTTGGGTAGCTATCTTTGGAGAAGGGGTTATAAAAAAAAACGGTCGCATTAACACAAGGAGTTTGATCCACAATACTCTTGGATCTCTTGGATGGGGAACCCTCAAAAATCATGTCTATGAGTTTTTTCTTGGCAGCCTCTCTAGACTTGAGTAAAGCATTCCTGCAAGAGAGTGTTATTCCTTTTGGACGAATCTGTTTTACTTGATTCAGGAAAACAAAACCTAATGCATCACAAGTAAAATATGTCAGGAAAATAGACTAAGAAGGGCGAAACTATTACAAGATTTCGAGTTGACATGCAAGATACTCACTAGGAACGTCAGGAAATATAAGAATCTGGAGGAAAAAGGAGCATTCCTTCATAGCAATAGAGAAAGTATCCCTTTATTACGAGAAATTAGAGGGTGTTGTCCGATAATGTTCTGGCCAGTTGGCTGAAGGGAATGTTTACAAAGTATACTGGGAGTCAGCAATGAGGACCTATTACCTAACTTTTGAGAAGCAGAATTAAGAAAATCTACTAGCCCCTTATTTGTGAAGCCAGGGAGCTTAGGGGAAACATATGAAATAAAAAATAGAATATAAAAAAACATGTACGATAAAAGGGATCGAGAAAAGAAAATAAGAGGCGTCAAATCCCATACTTGGAGTGTTGAAATTGCTGGAAATACCAGAAGAGCAGCGTATAAATAAAAACTGAGTATCCTAGTCTTTGAAACCTTACTGCTCCTTCAGATAGCAGTTTCTTTGTGGGATTTGCACAAAAGATTTGATGTTTCACATCATTAATCTTGGAAGGACGAATCAGATATTCGAGAAATGAAGGAATTAAAGACAAATTACCATATTCTAGAGATAAAAGCTCTAAAATTAATAGGTAGGTATAAGTGTTTGGAGAGAGTTGGATAGATGCAGTCTTTAGGTATTGTAAGAATCGAGCAATAAAATTCGAGAAAGATACAAAACCACCATGCCAAATATGAATAGCGGAGTAAGCAAAATATCCTCCAGGAGGGGATGTAATTATGTCAGTATTGCAAGGAGGAATGGCCTTCACTCTAGAAATATTAACATCTTGAAGAATGGCATCAACATCATCTTGTGAGAAAATTAAATAATGTTTTTCAATGGCGATAGTCTTCTTTGAAGATGAAGATTTAGGCGGTAAGGTAGAACTTTTAATGGGTTTGGTCGTAGTATGCTTCAGTCCATAATATCAGGTATTATCTGGTTAATGCACGAATCAACATAATTTTACATAAATAGAAAGCAGTTTCTGATCTTCTGAAGGCACTTTAAATATAACAACACTTGCATTGAGCCATGTAACATGTGCCTTCTAAAGAATAGAAAACAACTCATTTTTACCATAAATCAAATCACAATTGGTTAGCGGAGGTTGGTTCCGAAATGAACCCAAAACCAGTTTGCATCAATCAACCCGACAATTCTATCAACTCGACCGATTAAAGTTGCTTGGTAATTAAATGAATAATTTAGTTGTATAATCAGTTCAATACATATTAGTAATTCTCTAAAACCACTAGGTCGAAACCAGAAAGGAGATTATTATGTCTGAATTCGAATTATACAGTTGGAGCATCAAAGGTTTCATGATATGTGTAGAACTAAACTAGTAATTACTTCAAACCATTTTAAAAGTAATAAAGTAAAGTTTACTTCAATCGATGCAAGTTGTGAATGCGTGGAAATTATTGATACTCGTACCAAAAAATTTTAAATGTAGGAGGGTGATGAGGAAAAGCGAAAGAAGCTAGCAAAAGAGAGTGAGGAAAGTATTTATAGGCGGTATGAAGCAGTGTTCAAACCATTGACTTGAAAAGTCAAAAACACCCTTTCAGTGGGGAGCAAATGTTACTACCAGATTTTGGTACCGAAACCAAGTAGAAGTGAAGGGGTATCGAAGCAAAGTTGACCCGAGAATGAGGGACTAGGAAGCTTTCGATCGATACCTAGGCATCGGGGAAAACTAATACCGAAGACCAAGCTTCTAAAGGTCAAATCAAATACCAAATCCTGGTATCGTGGAAACTGACACTGAGCACAAAGGGAAAGGAAACCAACACCTCGGCACAAAATACATGCAAAGGGAAAACATGGCAATTAACCAACAAAAGAACAGACAAGGTGCTATCGGTACTAATTAGGTTCGTATCAATACTATTGATAAAGACGAAACCCAATGCATGGATGAAAAGCACAATACCAACATGGGAGTAAGAAAAGTGCTATTGGCACCAACAGGCTTGGTATCGATACCGAAACTAAAGGCGAGATCAGATCTATAAAGAAAGAAGCATAAAAAAAGAGCTGGTGGCGACATGAGGCAGAAGTATGCTATCTACACTAATGTGCTTAGTATCAATACTCATATGTGAAGCTAGCACATGAACCCAAAGTCCAAAGCGGGTCGGTACCCCCGAAATACAAGTGGTAGAAAACCAGAGCTCATGCCGACGCTAGAAGTCACCAACACAAGGCATTACCATGGGTTTGCCAAAAAAGCACATGGAGCGGGCCAAAACCGGAGTACTAATGCGGAACCTAGCTTCCTGCTGGACCACAACCAAAGGGGGACCAAATTGTCTATAAATAAGACCCCAAAGGTCTCATTTTGGGGGAATTTTCCTTATTCTCAAATCTTGTAACCATTTATTTGAAAACCAGACAATATTATTACACTAAAAAAATTACAACTATACAATCATTACAACCATTCGACAAAGAATTACCAAAAAACAACAACTATACAACTCAGCAGATTAGAGGAAAAAACAATAAAATGAGCAAGACTAAACAGAATAAAACTCTAACCACTGCTACAAGAAATTGCAAACTACCACATCACTCGAACCAATATAAGTTGTAATACATCTCAATCCCTTCCATGCTTCAAGTTCTTCAGAATTTTTCTATGAATTACGACATGAAGCTCATTTGCAGTCAATAAAAATCTTGTAACCATTTCTTTGAGAGTAAACCCTAATCTGTAAATTGATTTAGGGATTTTACTTACAATCATCCATGTATTCTCATAAGTGATCAATAAAAGAAAGACTCGACGCTTATCTTCTATTCTACTTATTTCCTTATCGTTAATTCACGAGAAAGTTATCTACTTCGCCAAAGTTACCAAAATAACCCCTATAAGCCATCTAGTTCCCTAGTTGTGCCTAGCTTATTTAACCCTTATCCCAAGGTAACTGTTGGCCTTTGTGTTTCATAAGCGTGATACTCACTTCTCGAATGAAGAGTAACTAATCTTCGGGCTTAAGACCTTGATACCTATGAAACGGTGAACTAAGTCGAACTTGAAAGAGTTAGATAACCCCTATGTTCCCCTAGGTCCATAACCATACCTCATAATCTGGTTTTGACAAAAATTAACATTAACACTATATATTTCTTAATTATTAATGTCATGATGAATGTCTGACAAGTTTGGATGCTTATATATTTGATTGTATGGATGTTTAACAAGTCACATTAAATACTCGTCTAGAAGCACAAAGTAAATCACTTTCCTTTTATGAAACGAAATGGAGAAAATAATACGATCAAACCTCTCAAAAATAGTTTTAAATGTATTATAAATGAATTACAAACACTACTAAGTGTTCATAGGAAGTTTGAAAAGAATATGAATTTTAATCAATTTTAATGTACATCAAATCGGCAACTCGCGATTTCGCTATTTGAAAATTGAATCTTTTATACAAGGAGGAATATGAGTCCAAATCTTTAAAAATAAAACTTTCATAATCCTTATAATGATAGCTTTCCAACGAGTCGAAAAAATCAAGATTCCGTTGAGAATTTTTTTGAAATATCACTAAAACAAATATAACATTGCGATTTTGCAATTTGAAATCCAAAAAAAAAGATTTTCAAAAATGACATTTTAAATTTTGGAAATTTGTGAAATATTCTTTAAATCTTTTGAAATGTTTTGAAATTGATTTATGGTTATTATATTAATCATAAAATGACAGAAAAGTAGTGTTAATGAAATTAACATAAATGACACTTTTTGCAATGCATTAGCAACATTTTTCAATAATGATAAATATTGAAGTTTAAACTTAACAAATTCTCCCTTAATCTTTAATAAATGCCTTTGAATGATTAACGAAGTAATTTGTAGGTTGTATTGAGGACCAATAAATCACTTGAAGATATTAAATAATTGAATCGAATAATAAAGCTATAGTAATAAGTGATTTAATCTTGGGTCTAATAAGCCGATGAATAAGCCTGATTTTTCTATTTCTGAAATTCGAATGTGGGTGTTTAACTAAAGAGATGTTTTAAAGCAACTAGTGTCCTGGCCCACTTGGCCCTTTCCTGGACGAGGACTAGATAAGGTTGCAATGTTAGAAACGAGGTAAGTGTAAAAGATCAATTTTTTCTTAAGATAAGTAAATCAGATCTATTGGAGATGATCTTGTTGTATTTAGTATAGAATTCTATGGAGGGAACCCTTACTATCCATAAGAATTTAAAAGGTGTTTACACCTTTATTCGATGGATAGTCGTGTTTGAACATGGAAATTGGTATCGTGTAAGATAAGTGCGATTTCTTCAAGTCCGTTAAACTAAAACGTACTTACCATCCAAATGACTTAATGAAGGAGGTTTAATGTTCCTATATATATATATATATCCTTGAAGAATGTTTGAAGTTATACATCCTTAAAAGATGTTTAATGAAGTAATAAATCAAGAAATAAAGAACATCTAATACCAAAACTGCATAAACAATATTTTTTGCGATGACTGATTCGAGGAAACCAGGATTAGATTTGGTGACTCCTATCCGAAAACTACTTCAGGTCAACTAAATGTTTTGAAGTAATAAATATTGAAGACTAAAGAACTATGGATATTGAATGAAGGGTTGCTATCATTGACCCTCGGGGGGTTGTTCCCATACTACGAACAGTAGCTATTCCACATTTAGATCTTCGATCGCTTTGTCCAAATCCTGAATGACTTGTATGGATGAATGTCTTACGTTGAATTTCTGATAAGGGTTTGTTGATCTCCACGAATGTACATCTATTTGGTCATGGAGAAGGTAATTTTTCCTAGCTTAACACCCTTCTCTGAGACGTACGAGCTCAAAGGTTGTGCAATAGTGGAAATCAGTGGCATTTATGTGACTTGTCAATAAAACATTCAAAGTGAAGAACATGCTCGAGGAAAAGATAATCGTAGATCTCTAAGCCTCAATGGTCGGTATTGGCAAAAATAGGGCATGTAGTGTGGTCAGGTTGGTAGCGTCGATTCGGGGACGTTCATTACACTTCTAAATTTCTCATTATATGTCGAGAAATGGAGAATGCGGGATCCCTAAAAATAGATGGTTACATCCGAGCTGATGGTGTATTTGGGCAGTGCACCACCTAGAGAAAAGGTCTATGTGATTATTTCGGCCTTGCCAGTTAGACGGGTGAGAGTGGTCAATGGTACATCCAATCTAGAGGTGTATTTTATGGAAAGGTAGTCCGTTACCTTGCCATTCAGAATCCATTTCCCTAAGACCTTGATAATTCTATTGTAGAGCCTCGTTATGGGTGCAGAATTTAATAACGGTAACAATTTCGCTATTTCTGTAACTTATTTTAATGGGTTTTTACCATGCAAGTCATTAAGAGTAATATCAAAGAAATTTGACATATGATGATTTGGTTACCATAAGTTAAAAGCTCATGTCATGTTTATAGAGGTCCTGGTCTAATGGGATACTCTTTATTTCTAAATGGTGAATTTAAGTTTCTCACACCAACCATGACTGACCAAGAGTTTCCTTTCTTTCCCTTAAACTATGGGTGCCCTTTTTTCGGGTAGCCTAACAGTTCAAGCTTTACTTGGATTGATTGAATGGTGCTTAGTGCTGAAGAATTTGGAGATCGCCGTTTATCCTTAATTTTCCTTTGTTTCTTTAGGCAATTATAAGGACATGTTGTATAACTACCCAAACTGATATAATTTCATTGTTGTAGGTAAGATTAAAATTTCAACTGCAATAATTTAGATAATAAAAAAAATACATTTGTCTTCTATGCAAGTTTCTGATTCTTTCTACTTTCTCAACTCTTTCTTTCTTACTACAAACAATTTGCTTCACCTACACTTAGCTCTGCGACACGTGAATTCCATGGATGTATTAGTGTCGATTTCGGAGGGTTGAAGATGCAGGTCGTTTCATTTGGTATCAGAGCCTTGGCTATCAATTACCAAGGCATGCTTATCATTTGGAGATAATATTAAATGTATTACATTTGTTATATGTGCTTTGGTTGAGCGAATATCTAAGCCTGATCTAGGTAAAAAGACTCATCAAGATAGGGTTAGTAATTTACTAGGATGAATAACTAGTTAAAGATAAAGTTAGGAATGCTTTAAAATTAGTTTTGAGTGTATAGATTAGAGCGTATTTAATGTAAAATGTTTTTATATTGAGTTGTTTAATTTGTTAAATCTGAATATTATTAGATTCAAGTCCAATGACTAACCTTTGTTTTGATAAGAATTCCAAAACACTTGAACAAGTCATTTGACGCGAAATTGTAAATGAATCATTTTTATCAAGAATTTATATATTTTATATATAAAAAGGAAAATTTTCAAAACTAAGCATATTTTCATGAATAATTTAATAAGTAACGATGATAAGTAATTATTATTATTAAATGATTGACCGGTCATGCTTATCCACATAAGAGCATTGGCATTGCTAATTGATTCGTTGTTATACCCGACTAGTTAATGGGTATTTGCTACTACGTTCGGAAACGAGTAATCTTATCATTTTTCTACGCATATTTTTTTGAAACTGTGTTCTTTAATTTCACACATATTATACAAAACTATATAATACTGAAATGGCATCCATTAATTAGCAAATTTCCCGCCATGGCCTACTGCAAATTCAGTTACATATACATCACATTATCAGTAAAAAATGATCATCTCCAATTGAAACTTACCCACATGAGGCTGTTCAAAAATTGAAATAACCATATACTAGGAGCATGTTTCGAGAAATAAGCCTAACTCATATGCCAAGCACTCACGCAACTGTAACTGTTTATATAAAACCACTGATTTCCATGTTTGTCCAAGGTGAACTTCCCTGTCGCACTAATCTTATCGGTAAGGCAATTTTTATTCATATCCACATTTACTACTAGTTTATCCACCCTACTTTTTCGGATAACTTCCTACTTTTATGGTCTCTTTTAATTTTTAAAAATTCATTAGTTCATCCACGCAGTAGTTGCATATTTCTCTCTCGTTTCTCTTTCTTTTGTTGCCTAACCAAGTAACAAACACATGTTACCTTACGATAAAAAATGGGCTACAGGATGTGAAATCTTCCCTTTTATTCTTCTCATTGTCATCCAGCATGTCTTGAAGCAATTATCTAATACAAAATACGGGATGATCAATAAAAAGGAATAGAATGAACAATCTAAATGTATATATTTATAAGCATTTGGATTAAAAAAGGAAGATCGTTGTCAAGGCTATCAGACGTTGCTGCAAAAAATTAGAGTTGCTTAGCGATAGTGGATGCAAGAGCATAACGAGTTGCTTGAAATACTTCAGGCTTACATGTATTGTTGAATGGAAGGGAATGAAACTTGGTACATTGCTAAAATATTGGAAATGATGAGAATGATATTTCATGTGACAGCCTAAACTGGTGCGCTGGACAGACTTTTGCACACTCGTACATGAGCTGGTGCATGAATTCAAAGACCTTAAATTCCAAACTAAATTACTTCAAGATGATCATGCTCATGAACTCTTCCATCTAAACTGAAGGAGAACTAGTTAAGCATCGCTGCTCCTGAATGATATGTAAGCTCATTTAACGTGAGGCCATGTATTATATATATGTGAGCTCAACTGAGGTAAGAGGAACAATGAAGGATGTAAGCACTGTTGCTCCTAAACTCGAACTCAATGAGGTAGACTACTGGAAAATGAAGCACTATGCAATGATGCAAGAAATGGATGTAAGTGGTCAAAAGCAAGATGTACTACATGAACAAGTGAATGACTAAAACTGAAGCGCGTTATCAGAGACGATTCTGAAGCCTGAACTGGAAATGTAATGCATGAAGACGTTGGAAGTAAAGTTGTTTTGTATGAAATGCACTAAACGGTTGGAGCTTGAAGCTCTAATTCAAGGCAAGGTCCAATCCTGAACCGTACTAAAAGAAAAAAAGAAATAAAAACTAACGTATTGTACATATAGGAATCAAGTCTTCCCCTTTCATAAGAACCTGCTATTGAGTACCTTCTTAAAAAAGATCTTTCTTATCAATGCATATTTCTAAGTTCTGTAAAAGAATGCACTTTCGTTTCCTTATCTAGAAGTAATCAAGAATATGCTATTAAAGCTGGACTCCTAACCTAGGTAGGTTGGTTTTAAATTCGCATTTCTTATTTTCTTTTTGACAATTAGTACAAGGAGTGATTTGCTATTTTCATGCAGAAGCTTCAAACTAAAGACCGTCTATAGCAAAAGTTTAGCGTATTGCATAATATTCTGGCATGCATTACACAAATTATGTGGTAGTATACTTGTGTTCAGCGTATTGTCCGAACGTCTTATGTATGGCTGAAACTAAAGTGGATTCAGGTAAACTTTTGTCTGCTCTATTGGCTCAAAAAAAACTTTTGTCTGCTCTAAGTAATTGATGTTTGACATCTATTCTTCTACTTCTCTTTTATTAGAATAGCCACCAGCGGATTCTAGCAAAATACTTTATAGTATGCCATGTTGCAGCTATAAAATGCTCCCCAACAATTATCAGCGATGGCCTAAAGTCCAGATCCAGTAACTGTTTTATACCTGCATTCTAGAGATTCTATATGAGATTGTTCTACTGGATACCAGAAACAAATTCATGCCCCAAATATGCTCTTTTTGGGATTTTTTTCTAAAAGTCAAAACATGAAGATCCAAAATTACCATTACGTAAGTCTTAAAAAACCAAATCCCTTGAATTTTAAGTCAAACTCATATGCCCAAATATAGAACCTTGAACCCCTATGGAAGCCAAACATAGTTTCACCATAGTTGTACACACCCGAAATTTATCATTTCAAAACTTTATGGGCTATCTAACAAATAATAAACCAAATCCTAGAATTGAGTTGATTATAGGATTCTTATCCTTTTTTGTACATTAAACTAAGCCGACGCCATAATATTTTTAAGAAATTTTAAGCGTGATATCACCATTGATTCTTTCAGATCTGATTCTTAGGCTCTGTTTGTTTGACATGCTGAATTCTGAAGGCTGATTGCTGAACTCTGAAGTCTGATTGCTTAATGCTGAGTTCTGAATAATCAAATACTTGTTTGTTTTCATTCAGCATTCAGAACAAAAAAACAATATTCAGCATTCAGAACAAAGAATAAGCACAAAAAATGTTCTGAATAATTTTGTCTGAATGGATAGCTTTATTCAGAACAAATACAAAAACAAATAAGCTATAAAGTTCTGATTTATAAATCAGAACTTACATTCAGAACTTTTTATAAAAAACAAACATACCCTTAGAAGGGTAGGTTGCGGGGAAATGATTTAAAAAACCCAATTCTTTGAATTTTAAATAGATATCAATGCATATGTTTTTTTCATTTCCTGCTTGCTAGATCCATAAATCAAAGTTGGTGAAAATGATTATTCTTATCCCACTCTGAAGCAACAGGATTTTGTAGCATGCAAAACGTCCCATGAAATTGAAATCACCTAGTTTCTCTCCTATAGGAGAAAAAAACCATTTTTTCTATGCATATTGAGTAAGAATTGGTCTTATATGAAGTTATTTAACAATAAATTTAAGCTAGAATATAAAGGAAATGGAATATTCAGTGATTTTGGATAAATGATTTCTTTTGAAACTGATAAAGAGATAACTAATTTACCTAGGATTTATTTTCAATGAAACAAATCTTTGAACAGTGTTGATATTTTAGGCTTTGTTTGTTTAAAATGTAAGATCTGAATTCTGATTGCAGAATTCTTATGTCTGGTTGCTGAAATCTGATTGTTGAATTCTGAATAATCACATAATTGTTTGTTTAATTTAAGCATTCAGAACAAAATTAATATAATCAACATTCAGAACTAGAAATAAGAAGTAAAAAAGTTCTGTATGAAAAGATCTGAATGCTTAATTTATTCAGAACATTAACAAAAAAAACAACAACATACAAAGCTCTGATTAATTAATCAGAATTCAGATTCAGAACAAACTGAGAAAAACAAATGCAGCCTTAGTTGTTAAGTAAGAAGCCTCAAAACCATAAAGGATGAACATATTATGATTAGAATCTCACACTTTGACTAAAAAGGATCCATGTTGGAAATTTACAAAGTTAGGTCCCAATATTTATAAAGATGATTTCTAAAAAGAGTTATAGCTCGAATGTGTAACGTCCCGCATTTTTTGTAATTAGATATTTAATATATTTTAAATATTTATTGAGAATTTTAAATGGATTTATAATATATAATTCGTTTATATAACAAATATTAAACGTATATTTATATAATTCGAATTCGTCAACATCGCGGTATTTCGTTATTTACGATTTGAAATTTCATATATACCAGTACGAATATAAAACTTTCAACGACAATTGACTATGAAATTAAATAATCTTACGAAATAGAATGTTCAAATAATACATTGCTTACCTTATGATAAGGCACGTGCTTCACACACGAGAAATTGATTGATATATTTATAAGCCTTAAGAAATGATTTATTTTTCAAATGACCTACTATTTTGACAAAACAAATTTTACCAGAATACGTATGGCTAATTATTGCTATATTTCCAGTTTGGAGCGAATCGGAGTTGTTTTATCAGTGCGTGCAATTTAAAGGTGGACCGATAAACTAAAATAACAACATTGTGCAAACGGAGTCGCTTTTCAACAAAATTAATTTTATTGAGACCGGAACGTTGAGACGTAGCAGTGTGTCCATTCTCAGTGTGCTTAGAGCTCGTGTATGATGGTACAAATTTTACAGTTATCGGTAAACAACGGTAAGCAGTAAAAATTTAATACCCTATTAAATAAAAAAAAATATTTGTAACCTTACATATAAGTCAATCGCGCAGCCTAGTATCTTTTCTCAACCCATCTACCAAGAAGCCCTTTGCATATTGCCTTGTATTGTCAATCTCTCAACACACTTCACTCCTAAGCCAAATTAAAAGTACTGTGCTGCCTTGTGTTGTCAATCCCTGCGTCTACTACATGTGAAATGAAATTGCAGACAACTACATATATTTTACAGCTGCCCATCTCAATGTGTTTTCACTATCAAATGCAAATCAACTTGATGGTTAAGTCATAGGATCCTCAGGCGCACTGCTATACACATGCAAACTGACCTATTATAATGCACACTTCATGCCAAAGCAAATAAAGGTAACAATTTATTTCAAATATACAAAGCTACGTTGTGTTGTTCTCTCCCATCCTATGTCATGTGTTTAGAGACCACCCTCAACCGCAATCGAATAGCATTTCTTTTCAACTGTTAAACCTTCCCTATTACTTCCTGTTTAAGCATGCAGTAACCATCCTGTTTATCCGATTTCTTCATTGTCATGTAAATAACTTACTAGCCTACCCAGTACCCTGTACTCATACTGCTTATTTCCTTTCCGGAATAAGTCTATGCACATGTCTCATTTGGAGATATAACACTTACTCTGTACGCTATGATGGCGACGTTGTTTCTATCATCTAGTTTTGCAAATATATATGTCGTTGTTTCGTTCCCTCCCCAGATGAGAAAAATAAAACAAAAATGGAACTTTCCTTTTGCCAAAACAAACGCTTCCTTCCACGAAAAAATAATAAAATAAAACTCTTCTTCAGTGTAATGCAAACTGGAAGCCATCCATGTAAAACAAAAAGAAAGATGGGATCCAAAGTGCAAGTGAGGGTATTGCATGGTTGATGGAAGCACTGCACGCGTTATGGCTTTGGGTAGTTTGGCATTTAGAAAACGAAATAAATAAAAGAAGAAGCAGCGGATAAATCGAAGGGGGCCAGTGGTCCGGCACAGTGAATTAGCAACGGTGCTTGAAGAAATAAGGAGATACGGTAAAATCGGAGAGTGCTGGCGTTGGTGTCAGATGCGGAATAGTGGAGTGGTGATCGGAGAACTGATGGTGCAAGGGGGCCTTGTCATGAGTTTTTCGAAGTGAGGTAGTAGGAGGTAATGGGGGGTTCTGTAAAACGAAGGTTAGAGGAATAAATATAAAGAGAATAAACAAGGTATTAGCGTGATCCATGAGCAGTGGAGAACGGTGCATTTCCATGAAGCTTGGAGGGAAGATGGCGAATAGACAGAAAAAAGAGGAATAGTGACCTGGGTATGTTTCCATACGTGTTAGGTGTGCCTAATACCTTAGTGATGCTTAAATCTATTAGTAGGGCCTAATCACATTTTAAATTAGCGTAATCATGTTGTTAAATGAACGTAAGGAGTATGTTCGACAAACGACATTTCTATGGTATTAAAAAACCATTTACAAAATATCGTAATAATAACTGCAAGCGCACGGCGTAAAATCTTAGTACGTGGCGAATACGGGTCGATCCACGGGGAAAGAATTTATTCTAATCTTATTCAATCAAATTAAACTGAAAGTGAGTGAAATTGTTAACTGAAAACTAAAAGAAAACTAATAAAGTTAAAATGAATACAAATACGAGACTAAGAGACAATTTAGGAGTAGATTCATCAATCTAATTAACATAAAAAATGGATAATTCTCTTTAATTACTAGCAAATTAAGTGTTGTATTCATACAAGCATGATTTATATGCTAGAAAATTCTGTTATGAAAATTGAGCATATGCGGAAGCGCAATAAATAGGATCTAGATTTGCCAATTGAACACCAATCTAATCTGATAGCAATTATTCTATTACATCAACAAAATAGTAAATAACTATAGCAGAGAAACAAAGAGACACAATATTTATACTGGTTCCACTATCCTCGAGATAGTGTACGTCCAGTCCAACAGAGAGAGATTTTATTCCACATGAGAGAATTAAAAGATATTACAAAATAAGAGTTTACATATCCAAACCTCAATCAAGTTTAACAAGAAGAGACACCATTGGGGATCACTGGCTCCAGGCCAGGATGGGTTTACACTAAAGTTTACCCCTCAATATATAGCCAGTGAAAATCTATGTGAGTCATTAATTAAATTACCAACATATGGTAATAATATAATGGAGGCAAATTACCATAACAACAAATGTGCAAACATAGGAAGTAAATCGTCTGTTTCTTTAGCATAGATGGAAGAAATTAATCCCTTCATTTATTTCTCTACCACCTCATCAAATGAAATCAATGCATTCCCATTATAAAAATATTTACTTTCCATTCTTTGCAAATTTGTTCCAATCAATTTGTTATTTTGTATCACCAAATTTAGCACTCCACCTTGATGCAAATCACATATCTCCAGCCCACCCAACCTTGAGTCAAATTCTCTTCTCATCATAAAACTCTTCAACAAAACTCCACCTTCAATCAAAATCTCACAACGAGATACACCAAAAAATGAATATTTACCAAATGGGTTCCAGCAAAGCTACCCCGCATTACACAATTGTTAACGAGCTCAGACTACGTCCCCGCCCGCCAACAAAATGTTGCAAATATCCAAAATAAAAAAGGCAGATTCCAAAGTAATCTCAACACCACCAAGACCAAAAAATTATTCTCTCAATTAAAACTGTAACACCCCACCTCCGCCAATGTCACTCTTGCAAGCGCACTAGCTTTGGAGGGGCGTTAAACGAGGTAAACATGCATGTAGATATCACAAGACAGAACATATAAGTAAAAGCAGAGTAAATAAAGCAGCGGGTAAAAACTAACATTTCAAAACCATAGTCAAATTACATCAAAGTACTTGGTCATTATTTTCCCACAAAACATAGTCTAGAAACGTAAACTGAAAACTGGAAAAAAAATATAAAGTAACTATCCCCAAAGTAGAATAAAGCCATAGCATGCTCAAGTCCAAACCGTACATGAGCTATCCAGAAAAGCAGCTAAAGATCCAAGCTAGGTGCTAGTGTTCCCACCCTGTATACCTAGGGGGGAAACGAAAGAAAAGAGGCGAAAGAAAATGGGTCAGTCAAAAGACTGGTAAGTCCTACATACTATTAGTATAAAAACTAATAAAGTTAACTGGACATGTAAAGCAGAGATGAAACATAGGACGACAACTGGCATGGTGAAAAGTTAACAAGATAGATCAAGTGTGGCATCATATACAAGGTTAAGTTTTGCACCATGTGTACTAATATTCCAACCCACGTCAAATATAAACAAGAAGTGACCCCTTGGCCCAATCTTGGCCCTATATCACGAGATGACCTAAATCAAGGTCCAACAACACAGTCTAGTCGATCGGCTCCCTAAAAGCCTAACTCGTCAAGTGTCGGTGTCATACGGCCCAATCACGAAGTTTAGTCAAACTGTGCTAGGTCCACCCTAGGGTGTATCAAGCCCTAGGGTGCCAACCACGGACACAAATCAAGCACGCACAGTCTAAACCTACTGGTGCCCGTGTCTGCTTTTTCAACTCCGGACTATGTGCACGACCATAGTCCGCCTGAACCTACACCGGCGCACCTACTCAGCCGTCGTTTTGGTCGCTTACATGTCAGCCCAGTAATCGTGCCCCACCCTAGCCTAGTCCCTAGGGTATCATGATACAACCAAGAGGGTTACTGGTGAAAAGGACCACGTAACTAGGGTTTCTAACGGGTTAAGCGTTGTTAACCGTATCCAATCAAGTGTCAAGTCGGTTAAGTGTACCCAAGGTTCATGACTTAACCCTATCAACCCATCGTGTTTAATTGGTTAAGTATTCAAGTGGCCCATGATTAACCCTATCATGTGGCATTAATTAATTTAATGCACCCAACCTCTCACATTAGACCTTGTTGTGGTTACTAGTTAAGCCGGGCAGGTCCGGGTAGCTTTACACCACAACTTAGTCTAACCTCGGGTTTCAAGTGCGACATGACCAACTACTCACATTGGGTCCTATTGCTTGTGGCCACTAGTTAAGCCGGTCGGTTCCGGGTAGATTTATGCTACAAACTCAACCCAACCTCGAGTTGGTCATTCTCATGTTTTATAGAAGTCATGTCCAATTTCATGTTCATGTTTCAAGCATAATCACATGTCATATTTCTTGTCATCTTTTCAAGTCATGTTTTTATGTCATTTTAGTTTACCCATAACGTAACCCCATCGCATGAAAGTTCGCATAAACGCAAATAGATCTCAAAGAGGGAACTTAGAAGCATGACATAATTAATAAGGTTTGGCCACAAGTTAAACATGATGGCATATGAGGCAAATGTGTTCATAAACTTGCATACTACATTATAAGCCTCAAAACATGCATGATATCAACTTTAGCAAAATAGGTGAAACATGGTCATAAATGACATAGGATGATAGCTAGTGATTCGCATATAACATCATATGCAAGTTAACTTAAGGGTTATGAGAGTTTCTATGTTGCTTTATGCAACATTTCAAATCAAAGCTCATAGCTTTCTATGCACAAAGTCAAGGTGATAGCTTTACAAACATGCATAGAATAAATCTATGCATAACATGATAGAATAAAAGCAAAAATCATACTTAGGCCCAAACTCAAACTTGCAACATGTCATATTTAACTTCATAGTTAGAATCTAAGAGTAGAATAGGGCTTACAATGCTATAAAGACTTATAAAATAAAATAAAATAAAATTGAGATGAAGCCACTAGCAACTCTAAAAACCCCCAAATAACAAGCTTCAATGAAAACCCTTGAGAAATAAGAAGAAGATCCTTGCTTTGATGAAGAAAGATTGAACTTTGGCCTTGAATCAACCTTAGAAACTCTCAAACAAGCTTAGGAATTCTCATATGAATGAAGGTGGGGACTATGACAAGAGGGTGGAGGCCATGATTAAACATTTTGGCATAATCTAGTTGTAGGATTGATTTATGATGGTTTAGGCTAGGTATCAGGGTCCTTTTATAGAAGTTTAGGTTAGTTTAGGCCATAGGATTAACCCTAATTCAGATCTGAGCCATTAAAATCCGTCACCAGCCCTAAAGCATGTCTTGAGGAACAAGTCAGGTGCACCCAGGCCAAACTGGCCGACCACCCAAGTCGACAGGGGTGTCGATTGGGCAGTCGACACAGCTTGGGGTGTGTCGACTCCCAAGTCGACTTGGGGGTGGCGGGAACTTTTCCCGCCTATCCTGCTCAGCTGAATTCTGAATTCAAATTTGAACTTGAAATTTTCTGAAAACTTTGACGGGCCATGACTTGGTCATATTGACTCCGATTTTCGAAAACTCGGACTCTATTTCGCGTATTTTTCCGAGACGAACGCAATGACATAGCCCGTTTCCCTTGATTCAAATTTTATCATTTAATTCTGCCTTGATTTATGTTATAACTTGTTATTCAAAATACGGGTTGTTACATCCTCCCCACCTTAAAGGATTTCATCCCCGAAATCTTCAAGTTAGGAAGAACATGTCCTACCATCCATCATCCATCTACTCAAAACATCATCCACGTGCAGTCAATGTCCTTAACAAATTCTAAATGTTGTATGATTATATGCAAAAGTGTGTGTATATGTACTTATCTAATGCGAAAATCAGGCAGTTACTGATTCAGTAAACCTCCTTAATGCAAAGTATGTTAGTGAAATGAGTCCATATGTATGAAAATTCCTAATATAATTCATAATCTCTATATGAGTGCGCATAACATTCATCCATATGCAACATCCACATGATAGCACAACAAGTTTCAGCCATGAATAAGTATAAGCACTCATGCATATGCAATATGAAAGTGTGTGAGCCGATCTTAGTGCCTAATGTGTATCATGCATCCATGAGTATCCACTTGCAAACACTTGCAACCACTTGCAAACATCAAGCATAACATGTTTCAAATACATGTTTCATCCAAAGGGTTTCTACCTAAGGTTCTGATGACAAGGTTGTCGAAGTTACGAGATAAACAGGATAAACATGGATAGCAAAAAGAAAGATATGCTAACAAGGAAAAGAGATTGAGAATGTACCCTCAAAAAGAAATGGATAAAGCCCACGCATCTTTTCCTCGGTTTCCCAAGTTGCATCCTCTTCGGCCTCACTCCACTAAACCTTCACCAATTTGACTTCTCGATTTCTAAGCTTCTTGATCTCCGTTCCTAAGACACGAATCGGTGCTCTCCTCAAGGTTGCCTCTTTCTCTATCTCCACGTCTTTAAGAATGCTAGGTTCAACCACCTCAGCGGACTCATGTAGGCACTTTCGGAGATGCGAGACATGAAAGACATTATGCACTCCGGCCAGCTTCTCGGGCAATTCCACCTTATAAGCCATCTTCCCAATTATCTCTATGATAGGGAAGGGTCCTACGAACCTTGGTGCCAGTTTCCCAACTGCTCCAAAACGAACCACATTACGCAAAGGAGAAACCTTCACGAAAACCATATCTTCAACTTCGAATTCCAAATCTGTCCTTCGCTTGTCAGCATAGGATTTCTGCCTGTCTTGGGCCGTTTTCATCCGTCTTCTCACCAATTCAACTTTCTCGGAGGTGTCCCGTATCATATCGGGCCCAAGCATAAGTCTATCCGTTGTCTCCCACCAACAAGATGGTGACCTACACGGCCTCCCATACAAAGCTTCAAATGGTGCCATCCCTATGTTGGCTTGATAGCTATTATTATAAGCAAACTCTACAAGAGGAAGGTGGTCTTCCCAAGTAACACCAAAGTCAAGAACACAAAGCCTCAAAGGATCTTCTAGCACTCTATTCACCCTTTCGGTTTGGCCATCTGTCTGGGGGTGATAGGCTGTACTTAGATTCAATCGCGTACCCATCGCTTCTTGCAAACTATTCTAGAATTGGCTAGTGAAGATTGGGTCACGATCGCTAACTATGCTAGAAGGAACTCCATGCAATCGCACTATCTCTCGAAGATAAACAGATGCTAGCCATGATGCGGTCCTCTTGCTCTTCACTGGAATGAAATGAGCACTCTTCGTAAGTCTGTCAACTATGACCCATATGCTCGTATTCCCTTTCCTTGACCTAGGCAATCCATCCACAAAATCCATAGAGATACTTTCCCACTTCCATTGCGGGACCTCTAATGGATGTAATAGCCCACCGGGTTTCTTCGACTCGGCTTTCACTTGTTGGCACACCATGCACTTTGAAACATACTCTGCCACATCCTTCTTCATTCCAGCCCAAAAGAAAATGCGCTTCATATCCTTGTACATCTTATCTCCTCCAGGATATATAGTCATCTTCGAGTGATGCGCTTCTTCGAGAACTTTATGCACCAAGTCCCCCACTTGTGGAACGCATAGCCTTCCATCACGCCTTAGCCAACCCTTGTCATCAATAGTATATCTAGCAAGGTGACTAGACGTCTCACCATGAATCAACTTGTCCATGACCTCGACTATCTGCGGGTCTTCCTTCTGCGAAGTCCCTACTTGATCAAGAAGTGTAGGTCTAAGCTCAAGAGATGCTAACGAACCCGTCATCGACTCAACAACCGTTGTGAAATCAAAGGTTGCCAAGAACTCTAGGCTCTTCATCTCCACAAACAAGGGACTTAAAGTCAACCTTCTTCTGCTTAGCGCATCTGCCACAACATTACCCTTGCCAGGGGTATAAGCTATCTCGAAGTCATATGATGCCAAGAATTCCATCCACCTTTGCTGCCTTAGATTCAGATCTTTCTGCGAGAAGAGGTACTTGAGCAACTTGTGATCAGTATATAACTCAAACCTTTCGCCCAGAAGATAGTGGCACCAGGATTTGAGTGCAAAGACGATCGCCGCCAACTCCAAATCATGAGTGGGATAGTTCTTCTCATGAAATTTAAGTTGCCTACCCCCATAACATATCACTCTCCATTCTTGCATTAGAACAACACCTAACCCCGTGCCACATGCATCGGTGTATACGGTAAACATCTTACCGCCATCGAGTAATGCCAAAACTGGAGCTGTAGTAAGGGCCCTCTTAAGCCTTTGAAAAGCAAGCTCACACTCTTTGTCCCATGCAAAGACTAAGTTCTTCTTCTTCAACTTAGTAAGAGGGGCTGAAATCTTAGCGAAGTCCCTGATGAACTTCCTATAGTAGCCCGCCAGACCGAGAAAGCTTCTTACTTCGGTTGCATTCCTAGGAGTCTTCCAGTCTTGGACCGCAACCACTTTCGCGGGATCCACCGCTATGCCTTGCTTAGAAACTATATGTCCAAGAAACCGAACTTCCCTTCTCCAAAAATGGCATTTAGAGAACTTGGCTTTCAACTGATGAGCTCTAAGAGTATCCATCACCTCCTTGAGATGTCTAGCATGTTCTTCCTCGTCCTTTGAGAAGATCAAAATATCATCCACGAAGACAACCAAAAACTTGTTAAGAAACTCCCTGTACACCCTACTCATCAAATCTATGAAGTAGGCGGGTGCATTAGTCAAACCGAATGGCATGACAAACCATTCAAAGAATCCATCTGGAGTCCTAAACGCAGTCTTATCAATACTATCCTCAGCCACTCTAAGCTGATGGAATCCGGTGGCTAGATTGAGCTGAGAGAAAACAGAAGCACCAACAAGCTGGTCAAAGAGGTCATCAATCCTCGGTAACAGGTGCCTATTCTTCTTTGTCAGCTTGTTCAACTCTCGATAATCAACACATAGACGAAGCGAACCATCCGTCTTAGTAGTGAACACCATAGGAGCACCCCATTCAGAAATGCTTCGCCTAATAAAAATTTTCTCAAGCAACTTCTTGATTTGCTTACTGAGCTCTTTCCTTTCTCGCGGGGCCATGTGCCTAACGGGCAATGAAACTGACTTAGCATTATCAACAAGATAAATGCGGAAATCTATCTCCCGTTTAGGGGGTAACCCCTTAACCTCTCCAAAGACATTAGGATATTCTCGGACCACCCTTACAGATTGCAGATCATCGATGGACGAGTCAAGAGATTCAAGATAACATAACATGACGGGATCCAGCGGGTTGCAAGAAATCTCTAGGTTATTACCGAGGCGAGTCATGAGCCTCACCACCCTATGCTCACAATCGAGAATGGCTCCATAACTGGACAACCAATCCATACCCAAAATCAACCCGTATCCCGTGAACCCGAGAACATAAGCATTACACGTGAATTCTACAGTCAAGATAGAAATCCTCAAATCCATACAAATCATAGATAGATGGGCGGAACCCCCAATTGGATTTGAAACATTAACGGGATCCTCAACTAGACTAGTACTTAGGTGCAAATTTTCAACAATGTCAGAAGAAATAAAAGTATGCAATGCGCCAAAATCAAATAAGGTGCGAACAGGAAAATCAGAAATGTAAACAAGGCTTTCTATAGAAATACTACCTCGGTCCTGAACTGGAACAGTGTTGAGAGCATGCACTTGCCCTCCAGAAGGTCCTGCACGCTGAGTCTGCCCTTGCCCTTGTCCTTGCTTCTTGGGGAAATCTTTGCTAATGTGTCCAGTCACTCCACAATGAAAGCATTCGCCCAACTTCCTCTTCTTCTTCCTGCAATCTTTGGCTATGTGCCCAGCAATCCCACAGAAGTTGCACTTTCTTAGGTCCTTTGCCTTGTTGTTGTTGGCCTTATTACCCTTGTTGTTCTTGTTGTTCTGATTGCTCTGATTTCCTCCCCACTTGGAGTCCGTCTTCTTGGTTTCAGTCTCATTAGGCTTGACTTCTTTCTTGCCATTCTTATCGTCTCCTTGAAGCAACGCCATGTTCACTAGGCCTTCAAAAGTGGCCCCATGTGTATATGAGACAGGGCTAAACCTTGTAATGGCTCATTCAACCCTCGTGCAAAGCGTAAAGCCTTCTTCTGGGGAGTATTAACCATGTCCAAACCAAATCGAGCAAGCTGGTTAAACTTATTTACATACTCCCTCACTTTCATGTCCCCTTGCTTCAAAGATATAAACTTCTCCAATTGCAGATTCGCCTCAGCGGATGATAGAAACTTAAGCCCAAACCTCGTCCTGAAGTCGGACCAAGTCTCTATAGGCCTAATAGCATTGGTGACCTCCCACCAATAAGTAGCTTCCTCTTTCAACAGCCATACTGCCAACAGAACTTTTCTACGGTCTTTCACATCAAAGATGGCGAAGAGATCTTCAGTTTCTTTCAACCAATTTTTCGCCTCAACAAAAGTCTCCATCCCAATAAAATTCTTGCCACTCATCGCCTTAAAGTCTTTGCAAACCTTTGCGAAATCTGCTTGCAGATGCTGAGGAGGAGGAGGAACCTCAGTTACGGTAGGGGTGTTTGCTGGGCCCACATCGTTGGCCCTAGCTTCCAAGTACCTCCGGAACCATCCGGGAATGGTTACTCCCTCGGGAAGGTTAAGATCGGCCATGCTGGAAAAAGGGAAAAGATAGATTTAGAACGAGGAAACAAAGGATAGTGCTAATGGCATTTGGGGAATAGCCCTTTAAAATAAACTAGACTTTTCTTGGAAAATACTTAATTGGTTTTGAAAATAGTTTTCCAAAAGGGTTTTTAAAACTTTTGTCCGGTCTAGTAAAACCTTATGCTCTGATACCAAATGTAACACCCCACCTCCGCCAATGTCACTCTTGCAAGCGCACTAGCTTTGGAGGGGCGTTAAACGAGGTAAACATGCATGCAGATATCACAAGACAGAACATATAAGTAAAAGCAGAGTAAATAAAGCAGCGGGTAAAAACTAACATTTCAAAACCATAGTCAAGTTACATCAAAGTACTTGGTCATTATTTTCCCACAAAACATAGTCTAGAAACATAAACTGAAAACTAAAAAAAAACATAAAGTAACTATCCCCAAAGTAGAATAAAACCATAGCATGCTTAAGTCCAAACCATACATGAGCTATCCAGAAAAGCAGCTAAAGATCCAAGCTAGGTGCTAGTGTTCCCACCCTGTAAACCTGGGGGGGAAATGAAAGAAAAGAGGCGAAAGAAAATGGGTCAGTCAAAAGACTGGTAAGTCCTACCTACTATTAGTATAAAAACTAATAAAGTTAACTGGACATGTAAAGAAGAGAGGAAACATAGGATGACAACTGGCATGGTGAAAAGTTAACAAGATAGATCAAGTGTGGCATCATATACAAGGTTAAGTTTTGCACCAAGTGTACTAATATTCCAACCCACGTCAAGTATAAACTAGAAGTGACCCCTTGGCCCAATCTTGGCCCAATATCACGAGATGACCTAAATCAAGGTCCAACACCACGGTCTAGTCGATCGGCTCCCTAAAAGCCTAACTCGTCAAGTGTCGGTGTCATACGACCCAATCACGAAGTGTAGTCAAACTGTGCTAGGTCCACCCTAGGGTGTATCAAGCCCTAGGGTGCCAACCACGGACACAAATCAAGCATGCACAGTCTAAACCTACTGGTGCCCGTGTCTTCTTTTTCAACTCCGGACTATGTGCACGACCATAGTCCGCCTGAACCTACACCGGCGCACCTACTCAGCCGTCGTTTTGGTCGCTTACATGTCAACCCAGTAATTGTGCCCCACCCTAGCCTAGTCCCTAGGGTATCATGATACAACCAAGAGGGTTACTGGTAAAAAGGACCACGTAACTAGGGTTTCTAACGGGTTAAGCGTGGTTAACCCTATCCAATCAAGTGTCAAGTCGGTTAAGTGTACCCAAGGTTCATGACTTAATCCTATCAACCCATCGTGTTTAATTGGTTAAGTATTCAAGTGGCCCATGACTTAACCCTATCATGTGGCATTAATTAATTTAATGCACCCAAAATCTCACATTAGACCTTGTTGTGGTTACTAGTTTAGCCGGGCGGGTCCGGGTAGCTTTACACCACAACTTTGTCTAACCTCGGGTTTCAAGTGCGACATGACCAACTACTCACATTGGGTCCTATTGCTTGTAGCCACTAGTTAAGCCGGTCGGTTCCGGGTAGATTTATGCTACAAACTCAACCCAACCTCGAGTTGGCCGTTCACATGTTTTCTAGAAGTCATGTCCAATTTCATGTTCATGTTTCAAGCATAATCACATGTCATATTTCTTGTCATCTTTTCAAGTCAGGTTTTTATGTCATTTTAGTTTACCCATAACGTAACCCCATCGCATGAAAGTTCGCATAAACGCAAATAGATCTCAAAGAGGGAACTTAGAAGCATGACATAATTAATAAGGTTTGGCCACAAGTTAAACATGGTGGCATATGAGGCAAATGTGTTCATAAACTTGCATATTACATTATAAGCCTCAAAACATGCATGATATCAACTTTAGCAAAATAGGTGAAACTTGGTCATTAATGACATAGGATGATAGCTAGTGATTCGCATATAACATCATATGCAACTTAACTTAAGGGTTATGAGAGTTTCTATGTTGCTTTATGCAACATTTCACATCAAAGCTCATAGCTTTCTATGCACAAAGTCAAGGTGATAGCTTTACAAACATGCATAGAATAAATCTATGCATAACATGATGGAATCAAAGCACAAATCATACTTAGGCCCAAACTCAAACTTGCAACATGTCATATTTAACTTCATAGTTAGAATCTAAGAGTAGAATAAGGCTTACAATGCTATGAAGACTTATAAAATAAAATAAAATCAAATTGAGATGAAGCCACTAGCAACTCTAAAAACCCCCAAATAACAAGCTTCAATGAAAACCCTTGAGAAATAAGAAGAAGATCCTTGCTTTGATGAAGAAAGATTGAACTTTGGCCTTGAATCAACCTTAGAAACTCTCAAACAAGCTTAGGAATTCTCATATGAATGAAGGTGGAGACTATGACAAGAGGGCGGAGGCCATGATTAAACATTTTGGCATAATCTAGTTGTAGGATTGATTTATGATGGTTTAGGCTAGGTATTAGGGTCCTTTTATAGAAGTTTAGGTTAGTTTAGGCCATAGGATTAACCCTAATTCAGATCTGAGCCATTAAAATCCATCACCAGCCCTAAAGCATGTCTTGAGGAACAAGTTAGGTGCACCCAGGCCAAACTAGCCGACCACCCAAGTCGACAGAGGTGTCGACTAGGAAATCGACACAGCCTGGGGTGTGTCGACTCCCCAGTCGACTTGGGGGTGGCAGGAACTTTTCCCGCCTATCCTGCTCAGCTGAATTTGAATTCTGAATTCAAATTTGAACTTGAAATTTTCTGAAAACTTTAACAGGCCATAACTTGGTCATACGAACTCTGATTTTCGAAAACTCGGACTCTTTTTCGCGTATTTTTCCGAGACGAATGCAATGGCACAGCCCGTTTCCCTTGATTCAAATTTTATCATTTAATTCTGCCTGGATTTATGTTATAACTTGTTATTCAAAATACGGGTTGTTACAAAAACCAACCTCGATTTCAGGGAAACGAGATACACCCAGTCGATTTGAAAGGACTACGACCACACCTCAATTACAAACACAACCCACCGCCTGCAAAAGATGCATCTACCACCTGAGCTGCACCGTGCAACAACCAACGGTCTAAAAAATGCTTGCAATACCACAAGATCTTCATCGTCTTTGTGGATTTCAAAACTCGACATTCGTCTTACGCTTGACATGATCTCTTCATCTCCAGGATCCCTCGAGCATCATCAACATCTAGAGCCTTCTCGATACCATGGTCCTCCACCTTAGGACCATCAGCAGTGACCATATTAACATCTCCACCTTGCTGTGGATTAGGTTCTTCAACCGTCACCCGCCTTCTTCTTCGTCTTCTTCCATCTTCCCTCATCCATATCAGAGGGCTTCTTCACAATAAACTCCATATCACGTCAAAGTTCCCAGATTGGAATGCTCTTCACTCTCGACATAATCTCCTCCATCAAAGCCTCCTTTTCTCCAAAATAGTAATAGCATAATCACCACTGAATCTACCAACCTTTGTAGAAATAATCGATGCACAATTTAAAACAAATCGCCTCTCTTCGATACCAAACTGTTACGAAAATTAAGCATATGCGGAAGCGCAATAAATAGGATCTAGATTTGCCAATTGAACACCAATCTAATCTGATAGCAATTATTCTATTACATCAACAAAATAGTAAATAACTATAGCAGAGAAACAAAGAGACACAATATTTATACTGGTTCCACTATCCTCGAGATAGTGTATGTCCAGTCCAACAGAGAGAGATTTTAGTCCACATGAGAGAATTACAAGAGATTACAAAATAAGAGTTTACATATCCAAACCTAAATCAAGTTTAACAAGAAGAGACACCATTGGAGATCACTGGCTCCAGGATACCCCTCAATATATAGCCAGTGCAAATCTATGTGAGTCATTAATTAAATTACCAACATATGGTAATAATATAATGGAGGCAAATTACCATAACAATAAATGTGCAAACATATGAAGTAAATCAATCTGTTTCTTTAGCATAGATGGAAAAAATTAATCCCTTCATTTATTTCTCTACCACCTCTTCAAATGCAATCAATGCATTCCCATTATAAAAATATTTACTTTCGATTCTTTGCAAATTTGTTCCAATCAATTTGTGATTTTGTATCACCAAATTTAACCAATTCAAGCTACATAAATCATCAATTTTCATTACAAACTTAAAGCCCTAATTATCACATAGAAAATAATAATTCTAATAAAAACGAAACATTATGAATATGTTCTGTATCTTAATATTCACTAACTGCATAGAACATCAAGGATGCTTTCACTTTTAATGTCACCAATTTTTCTAAAATTAATTAGACTGTGATAAAGTATGATTCTATTAATTATATGAGTATAACACATTAGGGAATAATCAACCAACATGTGCTATCAATTTTCACCACATAAAATCTGTACTTTATCTATATCCAATTTTAGATTAAACTCAAATAAGAGAGTTAGAAACATGAAATTCTTATGCTAATTATTCATGGATCATGAGAGCTTCACTACCCCTAAATTGAAGGGGTTTAACTACTCATAATAGATTCAATGATAACATAAAGAGATTTCATTATAAAAGAGAATAAAAAGAAGAGAAAATAAAGATAAAAATATATTCTACTTGCATAAAAAATAAATCTACACTGATGACATGAAAGCAATTGGACAATAAAAGAAAAGAGCATTATATTAAAATTACACTAAAAAAAATTACATAAAGAAAATGGCTAAGTAGCCATGAAAATAAAAGAGATTTTGATTTGAGCCTCTATTCTAAACTAAATAAAATCCCAGATCCTTTTCACATCAACAGACAGGGGTTATTTATACACGAGTAAAACCCTAATATGACTTTTAGCGTGCTACAAGAATGCCCTTCATTTAAGCTTCCTTTTGTCTTTAGAAATAATGATTCATGAAGCCCCTTTTTTCACTAAAGAAGGAGGGAGAGTGGGTGGGGTTCTCCACCAATCTTCTATTTGAATTGATCCTTCTCCATTGACTGATTTCCTTTTTTGCGGCAAGACATTAATTTCCTCTCTTTTTTCCTTTGTATGCATATATATTTTTATGAAGCTCTCTTCCAAATGCACTAAACGTCCTACAAAACAACGAAAAATGTCCAAGTAAAAATTCTCAAAATAACTTAAGCACAAAAATGACCGTTTTTTCTTTGTATGATGATGAATGTATGATATTTTGAAATAAACTGAATTATGGTTTAAATGCGATAAAATACCCACATATGACAATTATTTACACTAAACGAGAATAAATATGCGAATATAAATGTGCATTTTTACGTGCACATCAGAATATTTAGTTAAATCCTTAGTTACTTTACACTAGTTACTTTACATGTGGCATGTCGAATATGTAATCCATATTGCCTAGTTGAAGCTTAAGTTATACAATAGATAGGCCTAACCGATTCCTGGAAATGTCCGACTCAATTTGATCTCCCTTTGATTATGTAAGATAGGACAACGTAAATAATATATATATTATGTAGGTAAATGGTTTTTAAAACCGTGCATGTTGAATATAAGTGGGTCCCATTTATAATTAACTAACGGTTTTATTTAGCTAACGTTTTGGTCACGCTATAATTGAAAATATGGCGGGTCTGTTAGAAGAAAATGAACTAACGTTTAATCTATTGCATACACCACGGCTTAGTTACGACGTTAAATATAGTTTTAGCAGTAAATAAAATCAAGGTGAGTATGACTCACTCAGTTTTATCCCATTTATATTTTATATAAGTTGGGTTTAAATATTTGTGTGCTCTGATTGTTAACTGGTTGATGGATGATTGCATTGTTGATATATATTGTTTGATGGTTGGATATTATGCCAGTTTATGGAAATTAAATAATATTGTGGAGATAACATACTTGGATGCAGGAAAAAAAAGTTAGGAGGGTTCTAACAGGATTCCTCAAAATTTATTGTTTATTTTCATATTGCAATTATATGAGCTCTTTAATTGGTATGATTGGATGATTGATATGATTACTGATTATTGAAGTTAAATTCAACATTTGTTTTTTTAACCAGTAGGCCATATTGTGGTTGAGTAATTGGTAGCAGTAGGCCCAAAAATATATCGATTTATAAATATATTGATTTACCGTTAGAAGAATCAACGGTAATAAAGTTATAAAATTTATCTTATAACTGAAGTTAAATTTTGAAACTATTATTTAAAATAGAAGTTATAAAAGGGAAGAAAAATATTATTTATTTAATTATTTAAGTCTTTAAACTTATTAAATGGTTTGATAAACTAAATTCTTATGTTAATGAGACTTATAAACATTGAGCAGAAATTGACCTAATTGTTAAAAGCTGGATTTATTGTTTCCCAGAGACAATTAAATGAATTTTTTAAGTTAATTATTAATTAATTTAAAAGAATGATTAAATGAAATTGGTTAACGAGAAAACCATGTTTTTGAATTGATTAAATTAGTTTGTTGTTAATTATTCTAATGAAATAGATTAACGAATACTTGTTTTTTACTTTAATAAGATTTTAAATAAAAAGTTTACTATTTGTTTTAGTCAAATAAAAAGTGACTATTTCTACAATAGTTAAAGATAATGTAAATTATTATTTTAATAATTTAAGTGATCAATTAGTATTGAGATTCATTAAGGTAAGTAAACCAAAGCGGATATTGAAATAAAATTGGATTTTTGAAAAGAGTTGATGAATGGGTTTATATAAAAATTAAGTTTTATAACAAAGTTATAAAATAGATTTTAAGCCGATATTATATCTTAAAATAACTGTTTGAATTAAGAGAAGGGAAGTAGATTACAATGGTGCACATTAAGTCAGAGTTTATAAAACGATGTTTATAAAAGGGAGCATGGGGACAAAACGCTAAATTAACATTACTTAACAATGGAATTTGAAGTGAGATTTTCAAGGTGGAAATGGTTAAATGAACTAGAAGTGGAATATAATGTGTCGTTAACGAGTTGAAATAAGAATTAGAACCTAACTGCAGATTGGATTAGTATAGTGATTTTCTAAGTAATAATCTGATGTTGATTCCGGTCTTCGGGGGTTGATACTTAGGGAGTTATTCACTTACCAATTTACGGTTAGGGACTAATGATTGTTAGAGAGAATATATGCATGAATAATGTTAAAATAAATGTTTTGAAATAATTGTAAGATGGAAAATTGGATATAGTTATAAGATGTTTTTCCCAACTATTGAAATGAAATGGTTTTGAGAATATTAATAAGAAGTAAATAACATATTTTAAATTATTCAAAAACTGAATTAATCAATTAATAATTATTTATAACTAAAAGGGCCAGATGTTGCCGAGTACTGAATCAATAAATTCATTTTATTTTCATGATTGAATTGTTGTTTATTTGATAGTTAAATAACCGACTATCAAATTTGGCCAATACGATTGTTGGTACGGAAAGTTCCGGATCGAATTTATATTCGAAAACCATTCTGATCAATGAACATGTAAACGTTGAAGATACCAGATCTTGAGCGAGATGGAGCGATTGACGACCGTGGATCTTCATAAGCGAAAGGATTGCTGGTCGAATATTCTCTTGTAGTACAGGCAGAGGTATCCTGACGTGATTCGGTTGTGAGTGAGATTATACGGATTGCAAGGACTACTCGTTACTGATGCATAGGGTAATTCAAGGATGTAGTAGAAGAGTGCCTTGGGTTTGTCTAGTCCCAGGACAACTTGTGTGGACAGATGTCTGACAGAGTACTTCCAAAGGGATTACGCACGTTGATTTCCTCAAACGTATTTCTGTAGCGGCGGAGAAGACAACTTCTCTTAACTTAACAACCCGAGTATTTTTGTGGAAATCAATTAGTTATTTCTGGTGGATTTGACAATGTGATATTCATAGTGAATGGTGGCCAGGTGTTCCAAAAGATACATTATGATCTCAAGCCTCACAATGGGAAAAGACAAAAATCGGGCAAGCAGCATGGTTATGTGGGTCGCCCCCATTAGGTTGTATAATCACCTATCTAGAGACATTCCTTTTCCTTTAATCTATCGATGCTGTCCCTTTTCGGGAAACGATTGCTGATCCTAACCGTTAGTGATATACATTCAATACACTCAAGCGAAATGAGTGGTCGGTCATTTGTGGGCCAGGTTGCAAGATGTTCTTGTTGAATCTAGTGTATTCACCTCTAGAGATACACTATCGGCAGGTGGTTCCATACCTTGTCATAGTCGGAATCCAATCTTCAGCAAGCGCCCGCGGTTTTGATTTTATACTATATATGTGGAGCGCGAGATGCAAGCGTTCCGCTAGATTGCTATTTATTTATATTTAGACACTATTATAATACCAGAATGTATATGTGATTTCAAAATGTTTTAGGTTATCGTAAGGTAAAAACCATCTGCGTTTATGTGTGGATTTGGTCCTACGATTATCCTTTTATTTCGAAAATATTTTTGAACTTTAAAATCAGGTTGGATGATCCCCTTAAACTTTGCGAGTTATTCTCACTCTGGTTCACCAGACTCACCCGGTGTTTGTAAATGCTCGGGTTAGACCGGGTTGTACAGGTCCAGGTTATCGGATGCTGCGAAGTCCAGAGATGAGCTGGATGGGTTTAGACGTATGATATTATATAATATTTTTCCGTTGTGTGAGGACAGGTTATTATAACTGTCCAAAGGTGTTGGTCGCTGATGGTTGTAAGTAATTTTCAAGTTCTCAATAAGGATTATTTATATATTATATTTTGTTCTGCTGCGATGTGAGACTCTGTGTTGTGGTGTTTCTTCTTCTTCTTCCTATATTCTAATATTTCTTCCTTTCTTACCTCACCCTCTAATTTCTTTCTATTAACTATCTGGGGTTTTTGATACTTGAACTCTTGCAAGTAATACAGGCTTATGTATTATTGTCAAAGTCTGGGCGTCGAATCCGCTGAGTCGTTACAGTGGTATCAGAGCTATTGGTTTAAGAATAACCTTGGCTGTAACACCCCGTATTTCTGTTAACACTAAAGTTGCTAATACAAAAATAAATGTGTAAAGGGGAGATGTATCTAATGTGCATACAAGAATAATAATAAATGTGTAAAGGGGAGATGTATCTAATGTGCATACAAAAATAATAATAAATGTTTAAAGGGGGGATGTATCTAATGCGTACGTATTTATATGGATTGACAAATAATAGTAAATGTACATTAAGAAAGAAATGGTGAACATAATTGGCTTCTCTTTACAACAGACAGCTCTGGTTAACCCTAGCTTCATCGACGGCTCAAATTAACTTGCAACTCTATAAAAAGACCCTAGGTCTCAAACTAAAAATCCACAAAAAAATAAAAATAAGAATTGGAGCCACCATGCTGTCTGCTGAGAACTAGAGGGAGCCTCCACTTGAAAGAGACAAACAACATAGTGAATACAAACTAAAAGATTAAAAAGCAACAACAAATTAGAATCAAAGCAACGTCTTCCCAAAGGAAAACTTTGCAAATTCAGAATTTCAGAACTCAGAAAACAAGACCATCTACGATTGTAAGTTTAGCTACATTTTTAGAATGCGAATTAATATGAATATCATGTGTTGCGATGAAATGATAATAGTACGATACTCGTTATGTTATTAATATACGTTTGTGATTTGATTCTATTATCATGTTGAATTGAGAATTATTAAGTATGATGTTTATTATGTTTTATAATATTAATCTATGCCAGTGACTTAATTCTATTATCATGTTAAGTTTGGAATTATTGGATTAGATTATTTGTATAAGCATGGACTTGGATTGTAACATCTTATGTGAATTGTGTAGTTTATTATGCAAGTTTATGTAGTGAAGTTATGCGACCAATTGTCAAATCTATATGTTCATGTTTATGCAAAACTTATGCCATGTTCACACTTATCATATGTTGGGATTAATTTGCAAGTATGTTTAAATCTATGTTACTAATTAACACATGTGTATGTTGATTAGCCTATGTTGCTAACTCACATATACATATGTTGATTTGCCTATGTTGCAAATTAACATATGTATATGGATTAGTTCATATTGCTAATTCTCATGTATGTTGTTAATATGGACTATGTTAAAAACACATATATGTTGAGTTAGCCTATAAGTGCAAGTTCATACCTATGACATTATAATTTTTATGTTAGTCTTTTTGCGAGTTTGTACCTATGACATTATAATGTTCATGTTAGTTATTTTGCAAGTTCACCCCTAAAATGTTCATGTTAGTTATTTTGCAAGTACGCCCTACTATGTTCATATTGATTATGCCATCAATACCAAAGTTATACCCTTGTCATGTTTATGCTAATTTATGCCAATTTGCGTATATTAAATTAGGCTAAGTTTTTAGCCTAATACTTTACACCAAAAATCATGCGAACGTAAATTAGGCTGAGATGGTTAGCCTAATATTGGACGGGGTAACATTGGGTTAAAATGACAATTGTAGGAAAACTTGCCATAAATTGGTCATTAATCATAAGTGATTTATGGCATAAAAAGGCATTAATTACCTTTATTAATGAGATAAATTGGAAAAGAATGTGATAGTAATTTGAATATTTTCTAATTTACATATTGGTCATTAATCACATAAGTGATTTATGGCATAAAAAGGCATTAATTACCTTAATTAATGAGATTAATTGGAAACGAATGTGTTAGTAATTTGAATATGAATAATTTACATAATTAAAATGTAAATTAGAAAATACGAACGCGCTTAACCCGAGGTTGGATTGAGTTGTGACGTAAACCTGCTCGGACCCACCCGGCTGTCCAGTTGTCACAACAATAGCTATCTAATGTGAGAGGTTAAGGCATGGGGCCAATAAAGACCCGAGGTTAAACTGAGTTGTGGCGTAAGACTGCCCAGACCCAACCGGCATACAGGCAGCCACAACAATATCTGTCTAATCTGAGAGGTTGGTGCTCTAATAAGACAATTAGAGCTGAGTTAGGACTGATAGGGTTAAGTCAATTTAATAAATACTTAACCAAATTCAACATGTTAAATAATTTGGATGGGTGGGGGTTAGGTTCATTCAGACACTTAACCACTTAACATGTTTGACTAGAAAACTAAGTAACGGGGACCCGTTTCAGCAGTAACCCAATTAGGTATCATGATACCCTGAACTAGGCAGGGTGGGGCACGATTACTGGGCTGATTATAAGCGGTCAAAAGCGACGGCGGTTGGTGCACAGTGTGGGTTCTAACAGAGTGCGGGTGTGCACACACACTGGAGCATACAAGTCAAGGCACTGGAGCATCAGTAGTATACCCTATGCATGCTAGAATTGTGTCGGGGCCGCCACCATGGGACTTGATACACCCCATGGTGGCACCAGCATAGGTATCTATCATATAGGGCCGTAGGACACATGTGAATATACGAGTAGGAGCCGATCTTTTAAAGAAAGAGAAAGGGATCACTTCACCCCAATCACGGGGTGCCTGTTGGTATAAGAATTAGTAGGTGCAGAGATAGAGATTTAAAATAGGGTGCGAAGGGATGTTCGTTTTAGGACACCTTATCTAGTTATAGGATAGTCTATTATCCTGATATTGTCATGTTCTCACTTTATGCAAGTCATGATCTTTTTATTATTAACATTCTAGGAATATAGCTAGACTTACCAGACTTATGTCTGACCCATTTTCCTTTCATCTTCTTTTCTTCCATTCCCCCCAGGTCCACAGGGAGGAAACACCGCAGCTTAGTCAGTTTTTAATCCAGCTTGAAGAGAGAGAATGTATTGCTTGGATTTCTTTCATTTGGACCATGGCTTTGGATATCATTTATGGGGATTATGCAGCTTTATTTATGTTTCATGCTTCTTTTACCTTTAAAATCAAGACAGTATTATGGTTGTAAGAATTGGAAGTTTGTTTTGAGACAATGTTGGAAATGTTCTGTATAAACACGTATTTATGATAATAAAAGTCTGTTGGTTTTTCCGCTGCTTATTTATATGTGTTTATATCTATCTTGTGTTTTATCTATGTCTTTTACTTATAAACCTCCACCAAAATTAAGGCATTCCCTTTGTGAGTGACCTTAACGGAATTGGGGCATTTCACTTGGTATCAGAACATAGGTTTACCAGACCAGATAAAATTTTTTTGAAACTATATTCAAATTAAAATTTAAAGAAGCATTTTTCAAGAAAAAGAATTGTTTTATAGTTTTAGAAACGCATAATCCCCCAAAGCCATGTGAATTATATATCCTTCGTTTTGAGTCTTTCCTTTTTCGTTTCAGCATGTCGGGAGTATTTAACCTTCCAGAAGGTGTGACTGTACCTGGTTGGTTTAGAAGGTACTTGGAAGCTAGGGCCAATGAGGCAGGCCCAGCGAATCTTCCTCCCCCAGCTGCAGCAATTCCTCCTCCTCCTCCCCCAGTTGCTTAAATTCCTCTTCCTCCTCCTCCGAGAGGAAATGCTTTTGCCAAGACTTGTAGAGATTTTAAAGCTATGGGTGGGAAAGACTTTCATGGAACCGAGTCCTTCGTAGCAGCCAGGAACTGGCTGAAAGAGACCGAAGATCTTTTCGTTATCTTCAAGGTAGAAGACAGGCAGAAGGTAAGACTGGCAGTGTGGTTGATCAAAGGAGAGGCTTCCTGCTGGTGGGAAGTCACCAATGCAGAAAGACCAGTAGAAACGTGGGAAGATTTCAGATTTAGATTTGAGTTGAAGTTCCTTTTTGAAGCTGAGAGAATTCTTCAAATGGAGAGGTTCCTATCCCTTAAGCAAGGAAGTATGACCGTCAAAGAGTACGTCAACCAGTTTGATCAGCTGGCTAGGTTCGGACTGGACCTAGTCAACACCCAACACAAGAAGGCTCTCCGCTTTGTCAAGGGACTGAATGAGCCGCTTCATAGCCTGGCTATGACCCATATACCTATGGGAGCTACATATGAAAGGCTGGTACAGACGGCGTTACTACATGAGGAGGATAAAGGAAAGAAGGAGACAAAGGCGGAAGGGTCTCAGGGAAAGAAAGAAGCTTTACAGCCTAAGAAAACAGACTTTAAGAAGGGCGGGAAAAACAACAAAGCTCGCGAAACAAGAAAGTGTAATTTCTGTGGTGTGGTTGGATATGTGGTGAAAGACTACAGGAAGAAGAAGGCAAAGATGAATGGTGGTTGCTTTCATTGTGGAGAAACAGGACACATAGCTAAGGACTGCCCTAAGAGGCGAGGGCAGGCGCAGAAAGCTGCATCCACTTCGGGTGGACAAGTTCATGCACTGGAGGCACCTCATCTACAATAGCGAGGTAGAAATACTTCTGTAGAAAGTGTAGTTTATCTTTATGATCACCCAGTTCGCACTTTATTTGATTCTGGTGCATCATACTCCTTTATTTCATCTGCTTTAGTAGAATCTCTGCACCTAGAAACTAGTATGGTAGAGGATCCCTTGGTTGTCTCCAATCCAATTGGAGGCCCAGCTTATTTGTCAATGATCTGTATGAATTTGAAAATCTCTATTCTAAGTGTAGAATTTAGATGTAGTACCTTTGTTTTGGGCTTCTCGGGGTATGGATTGATTTTGGGCATGGACTGGCTATCCAGTAATGGTGCCATCCTTGATTGTGAGAAAAGAGTGGCTAGGCTCTTAACCCAACTCGGTAACACTCTGGAAATTACTTGTAATCCCTTGAATGTGGTTATGCTTAGTTATCTTGAATCGCTTGACGCTTCTGTTGCAAATTTGCAGTCAGTTAAGGTGGTCCGAGAATATTTGGATGTCTTTGATGAGGTGAAGGGCTTACCTCCGAAACGGGAAATAGACTTCTGCATCTATCTTGTTGACAATGCGAAGCCTGTTGCTTTGCCTGTTAGGCACATGGCTCCTAGGGAAAGGAAAGAGCTCAGTAAGCAGATTAAAGAGCTTTTAGAAAAGGGGTACATTAGGCGGAGCATTTCAGAATGGGGCGCTCCAGTGGTGTTCGCTACAAAGGCGGATGGTTCACTCCGTCTATGTGTTGACTATAGGGAGCTAAACAAGCTGACTAAAAATAATAGGCACCCTCTCCCCAGAATTGACGATTTGCTTGACCAGCTTGTAGGAGCGTCGGTTTTCTCCCAACTTGATTTGGCGACCGGATTTCATCAGCTAAGGGTAGGTGATGATAGCATCGATAAGACAGCCTTCAGAACCCCAGACGGATTCTTTGAGTGGCTTGTCATGCCTTTTGGCTTGACAAACGCACCCGCTTACTTCGTGGACCTAATGAGTAGGGTGTTCAGAGATTTCCTTAATAAATTCGTGGTGGCCTTCGTAGACGATATTTTGATCTTCTCAAAAAATGAGGAAGAGCATGTTCAGCACCTAAAGGCAATCATGAAGACTCTTAGAACACATCAGTTAAAAGCTAAATTCTCCAAGTGCCACTTTTGGAGAGAAGAAGTGAGATTTCTTGGGCATATAGTGTCCAAAGATGGGTTAGCTGTAGACCCCGCAAAAGTAGTAGCGGTGCAAGATTGGAAGGCACCAAGGAATGCAACCGAGGTCCGAAGCTTCCTTGGGCTTGCAGGCTTTTATCGGAAGTTCATCAGAGATTTTGCAAAAATCTCAGCTCCTCTTGCAAGTCTAACAAAGAAGAATCTAGTTTTCTCTTGGGATTTGGATTGCGAGTTTGCTTTCCAACGCTTAAAAAGGGCTCTTACAATAGCCCCAGTTTTGACCTTGCCGGATGGAAGCAAAATGTTTACAGTATACACGGATGCATGCGGGACAGGACTAGGCGCTGTCCTAGTGCAAGAAGGAAGGGTAGTAGCTTATGGCGGAAGACAGTTGAAAGTTCATGAAAGGAACTACCCAACCCACGATCTTGAGTTGGCCGCCATCGTCTTTGCGCTTAAGTCTTGGCGCCACTATCTCCTAGGTGAGAAATTTGAACTGTATACTGACCATAAATCTTTGAAGTACATCTTCTCGCAGAAGGACCTTAACTTAAGGCAACAAAGTTGGATGGAGTTTCTTGCCTCGTATGATTTCGAGATTTCCTACACTCCTGGAAAGGGCAACGTAGTCGTAGATGCCTTGAGTAGAAAGAAGCTAACGTTGAGCCCGTTATTTGTTGAAAGGCGAAGCCTAGAGTTTATAGCCAGTTTTGACTTTAGGCCCTTCTCTGATTTTGTACCTGGTCTGTTAGCATCGCTAGAAGTGCGGCCCACTCTCTTAGACTCAATAGGGACCGCACAACGAGAAGACCCTCAACTTGTAGAAGTGGTTGATAAGCTCGTTAGGGGTGAGATTCTAGTCACCTCGATAGATACACCATCGATGACAATGGGTGGTTAAGACGGGATGGAAGACAATGCGTCCCACAGGCAAAGGAGTTGGTGAAGAAAGTTCTTGAGGAGGCACATCATTCCAAGATGACAATACAACCAGGCGGGGACAAAATGTACAAGGACTTAAAGAGAGTTTTCTTTTGGAGTGGCATGAAGAAGGACGTGGCATATCTTGTTTCCAAGTGCATGATTTGCCAACAATTCAAGGCGGAGCAGAAGAAGCCTAGCGGTCTGCTCCATCCTCTAGAGGTCCCACAGTGGAAGTGGGATAACATTTCAATGGACTTCCTTGATGGGCTGCCTAGGTCTAGAAGAGGCAACACTAGCATTTGGGTAATAGTTGATAGACTTACTAAAAGCACCCACTTTTTACCTGTCAAGATTAGAAGGACTGCCTCGTCTCTAGCATCTATTTATCTTAAGGAGATAGTTCGACTCCATGGAATACCTTCTAGCATTATTAGCGATAGAGATCCTATCTTCACAAGCGAGTTTTGGCGGAGTCTGCAAGAAGCTGTAGGCACACAGTTATGTTTGAGCACAGCCTATCACCCCGAAACCGATGGTCAGACGGAAAGGGTGAACATGATTTTGGAAGACCTTTTGAGACTTTGCATCCTTGACTTTGAAGGGACTTAGGAGGACCATCTTCCTTTGGTGGAATTTGCCTACAACAACAGCTACCAAGCCACCATCGGAATGGCGCCCTTCGAAGCTTTATATGGATGACCGTGCCGATCGCCCACTTGTTGGTGGGAGTCTACTAACAAGCTCATACTTGGACCAGATATGATCCGAGAGACTTCAGAGAAAGTAGACTTAATACGGAGAAGAATGAAGACAGCCCAAGACAGATAAAATCCCTACGTAGACAAGAGAAGGACCGACCTTGAATTTGAGGTTGGGGACAGGGTTTTCCTTAAGGTATCTCCTTTAAGGAACATCATTCACTTTGGATCCACAGGGAAGCTAGCACCAAGATTTGTAGGGCCGTTTACTATCATCGAGAAGATTGGGAAAATGGCCTACAGGTTAGAGTTACCCGAGAGACTGGCCGGAGTTCACAACGTCTTTCATTCTTACCTCCGGAAGTATCTACATGAGTCAGCGGAAGTAGTAGAGCCAAACATTCTAGAAGAAGCTGAAGTAGAACGCGAAGCAACTATGAGGAAAGTTCCAACTCGCATCTTAGGAACTGAAGTGAAAAAGCTACGCAACCGCGAAGTCAAACTCGTCAAAGTTCAGTGGAGCGACGCCGAGGAAGACGCGACTTGGGAAACTGAGGATAGAATACGCGCAGCCTACCCTTTTCTTTTTGAGGGTACATTTTTGATCTCTCTTTTTCCTTAAAGTCATGATAGTATCTATCTTTTTAGGTACATCTCCCTGACCTTACCCTTTTATCCTTAGGTGGAAACCCCTTTGGATGTAAACATGTAATTGAAACATGTTATGGATGATGGTCTCAAGTGGTTGCAAATGTTTGCTAGTGGTTGCTCGTGGATGCATATACACACACAATCTAGGGTTTTAGATCGGCTCAGTCACTTCATATTACATATGCAAATATGTGTTTATGTTTGTATATGGTTGAAGCTTAATATGTTGTCATATGGATGTCGCATTTGTTTGAATGATTGTGCACTCATGTAGAATTATGAATAGGAAAAAGCTTGCATACATAATGGATCATGACACTTACATAATTTGCATTAAGGAGGTCAACTGAATCAGTAGACCGCCTGATTTTTTTGCATTAGACAAGGACATGTACACACACGATGTATATGATCATAAAGCATTAGAAGTCTTTTAAGGACAATGGACGCTCGTGTTTGTTGATTGAGTAGATGGACATTTGGATGGTAGGATATATGTTCTCCTAGACTTGGAGATTTCGGGGACGAAATCCTTTAAGGAGGGGAGAATGTAACACCCCGCATTTCTGTTAACACTAAAGTTGCTAACACAAAAATAAATGTATAAAGGGGAGATGTATCTAATGTGCATACAAGAATAATAATAAATGTGTAAAGGGGAGATGTATCTAATGTGCATACAAAAATAATAATAAATGTGTAAAGGGGGGATGTATCTAATGCGTACGTATTTATATGGATTGACAAACAATAGTAAATGTACATTAAGAAAGAAATGGTGAACATAATTGGCTTCTCTTTACAACGGACGGCTCTGCTTAACCCTAGCTTCATCAACAACTCAAATTAACTTGAAACTCTATAAAAAGACCCTAGGTCTCAAACTAAAAATCCACAAAAAAAAGAATAAAAATTGGAGCCACCATGCTGTCTGCTGAGAACTAGAGGGAGCCTCCACTTGAAAGAGACAAACAACATAGCGAATACAAACTAAAAGATTAAAAAGCAACAACAAATTAGAATCAAAGCAACGTCTTCCCAAAGGAAAGCTTTGCAAATTCAGAATTTCAGAACTCAGAAAAAGAGACCGTCTACGATTGTAAGTTTAGCTACATTTTTAGAATGCGAATTAATATGAATATCATGTGTTGCGATGAAATGATAATAGTACGATACTCATTATGTTATTAATATACGTTTGTGATTTGATTCTATTATCATGTTGAATTGAGAATTATTAAGTATGATGTTTATTATGATTTATAATATTAATCTATGCCAGTGACTTGATTCTATTATCATGTTAAGTTTGGTATTATTGGATTAGATTATTTGTATAAGCATGGACTTGGATTGTAACATCTTATGTGAATTGTGTAGTTTATTATGCAAGTTTATGTAGTGAAGTTATGCGACCAATTGTCAAATCTATATGTTCATGTTTATGCAAAACTTATGCCATGTTCACACTTGTCATATGTTGGGATTAATTTGCAAGTATGTTTAAATCTATGTTACTAATTAACACATGTGTATGTTGATTAGCCTATGTTGCTAACTCACATATACATATGTTGATTTGCCTATGTTGCAAATTAACATATGTATATGGATTAGTTCATATTGCTAATTCTCATGTATGTTGTTAATATGGCCTATGTTAAAAACACATATATGTTGAGTTAGCCTATAAGTGCAAGTTCGTACCTATGACATTATAATTTTTATGTTAGTCTTTTTGCGAGTTTGTACCTATGACATTATAATGTTCATGTTAGTTATTTTGCAAGTTCACCCCTAAAATGTTCATGTTAGTTATTTTGCAAGTACGCCCTACTATGTTCATATTGATTATGCCATCAATACCAAAGTTATACCCTTGTCATGTTTATGCTAATTTATGCCAATTTGCATATATTAAATTAGGCTAAGTTTTTAGCCTAATACTTTACACCAAAAATCATGCGAACGTAAATTAGGCTGAGATGGTTAGCCTAATATTGGACGGGGTAACATTGGGTTAAAATGACAATTGTAGGAAAACTTGCCATAAATTGGTCATTAATCATAAGTGATTTATGGCATAAAAAGGCATTAATTACCTTTATTAATGAGATTAATTGGAAATGAATGTGATAGTAATTTGAATATTTTCTAATTTACATATTGGTAATTAATTACATAAGTGATTTATGGCATAAAAAGGCATTAATTACCTTAATTAATGAGATTAATTGGAAATGAATGTGACAGTAATTTGAATTTGAATAATTTACATAATTATAATGTAAATTAGAAAATACGAACGCGCTTAACACGAGGTTGGATTGAGTTGTGACGTAAACCTGCCCGGACCCGTCCGGCTGTCCAGTTGTCACAATAATAGCTATCCAATGTGAGAGGTTAAGGCATGGGGCCTTATAAAGACCCGAGGTTAAACTGAGTTGTGGCGTAAGACTGCCCGGACCCAATCGGCACACAGGCAGCCACAACAATATCTGTCTAATCTGAGAGGTTGGTGCTCTAATAAGACAATTAGAGCTGAGTTAGGACTGATAGGGTTAAGTCAATTTAATAAATACTTAACCAAATTCAACATGTTAAATAATTTGGATGGGTGGGGGTTAGGTTCATTCAGAAACTTAACCACTTAACATGTTTGACTAGAAAACCAAGTAACGGGGACCCGTTTCAGCAGTAATCCAATTAGGTATCATGGTACCCTGAACTAGGTAGGGTGGGGCGCGATTACTGGGCTGATTGTAAGCGGTCAAAAGTGACGGCGGTTGGTGCACAGTGTGGGTTCTAACAGAGTGCGGGCGTGCACACACTCTGGAGCAGACAAGTCAGGGCACTGGAGCATCAGTAGTATACCCTATGCACGCTAGAATTGTGTCGGGGCCGCCACCATGGGACTTGATACACCCCATGGTGGGACCAGCATAGGTATCTACCATATAGGGCCGTAGCACACATGTGAATATATGAGTAGGAGCCGATCTTTTAAAGAAAGAGAAAGGGATCACTTCACCCCAATCACGGGGTGCCTGTTGGTATAAGAATTAGTAGGTGCAGAGATAGAGATTTAAAATAGGGTGCGAAGGGATGTTCGTTTTAGGACACCTTATCTAGTTCTAGGATAGTCTATTATCCTGATATCGTCCTGTTTTCACTTTATGCAAGTCATGATCTTTTTATTATTAACATTCTAGGAATATAGCTAGACTTACTAGACTTATGTCTGACCCATTTTCCTTTCGTCTTCTTTTCTTCCGTCCCCCCCCCCAGGTCCACAGGGAGGAAACACCGCAGCTTAGTCAGTTTTTCATCCAGCTTGAAGAGAGAGAATGTATTGCTTGGATTTCTTTCATTTGGACAATGGCTTTGGATATCATTTATGGGGATTATGCAGCTTTATTTATGTTTTATGCTTCTTTAACCTTTATAATCAAGACAGTATTATGGTTGTAAAAATTGGAAGTTTGTTTTGAGACAATGTTGGTAATGTTCTGTATAAACACGTATTTATGATAATAAAAGTCTGTTGGTTTTTCCGCTGCTTATTTATATGTGTTTATATCTCTCTTGTGTTTTATCTGTGTCTTTTACTTATAAACCTCCACCAAAATTAAGGCATTCCCTTTGTGAGTGACCTTAACCGAGGTGTGGTGTTTCATTGGCTCTGTGGCATAACTCGATAGAGATGGGGTTTATAATGCCCTAGTTTGAGTTTGAGTTTATATATATGAGAGCATATTTGTAAATTTTATATAAAAATGTTTGTATTATGTTATTTGATCGGTTCTAGTGTTGAGAAGCATTTGAACTATCAAGTTATACAATATTGTTTTGTAAAGAGGGTCAATGAAATAATTTTGCCCAAGATATATATTTATATAGAAAAGAAACAATTTTGACAAATTATTGAAATATTGGTGTATTTGATTAACTACTTGATTTGAATAGAATTCACATTGGATTAAAATTTAAAATGGTTAACATAACCAAAGGAAATTCAAGGTTAAATTGGTAAATCAATTTGAATGAATCAGAAATTGGATTCTGTAGTAAAGGTGGATTAATTAGAAGATCAATTAATTAGTTGAATGTGTAGTTGAAACTTGTCTTAGCTCGGTGAAGTTAAGAGTGGATATATGAATTAAATAAAATGGATTTCAGATTTGGAAATCGAACTGATAATAATAGTAAAAAAAATCAATTGGGTGGTAGTCAGTTGATAATTAAAACATGTTAGACCCAATGTGAATATTAATATCGAATATAAATCTAATGGATTTGATCAAGTTGGTGGTGCATTGGTTGTTAATTATTTATCGATCGTTTGCTAGATTGGCTAAATGTAAATTCATCGAAGGATTTAATATTAGAGTTGAATGAATTAGTTTTCAAATTATAATAAATTGAATTTTTAAATGATAATGGGATTTGTAGCACTTCTCCTACCTTAGTAATTTCGGGGACGAAATTCTGTCAAGGGGAAGGAATGTAACATCCCGCATTTTTTGTAGTTAAATATTTAATATATTTTATTATTTTAAATATTTATTGAGAATTTTAATTGGATTTATAATATATAGTTCGTTTATATAACGAAGATTAAACGTATATTTATATAATTCGAACTCATTAACGTTGCGGTATTTCATTATTTATGATTTGAAATTTCATGTATACCGGTACGAATATAAAACATTCAACGACAAGTGACCATGAAATTAAATAATCATACGAAATAGAATGTTCAAATCAATACATTGCTTACCTTATGATAAGGCACGTGCTTCGCACACGAGAAATTGATCGATATCTTTATAAGCCTTAAGAAATGATTTATTTTTCAAACGACCTCCTATTTCGAAAAAACAAGTTTTATTGGAATACGTATGGGTAATTGTTACTATATTTCCAGTTTGGAGCGAATCGGAGTTGTATTATCAGTGCATGCAATTTAAAGGTGAACCGATAAACTAAAATAACAACATTGTGCAAACGGAGTCGCTTTTCAACAAAATTAATTTCATTGAGACCGGAACGTTGAGACATAGCAGCGTGTCCATTTTCAGTGTGTTTGGAGCTCGCGTATGATGGCGCGATTTTATAGTCAAAGGTAAACAACGGTAAGCGGTAAAAATTTAATACCCTATTAAATAAAACAATATATTTGTAACCTTACATATAAGTCAATCGCGCAGCCTAGTATCTTTTCTCAACCCATCTACCAAGAAGCCCTTCGCATACTGCCTTGTATTGTCAATCTCTCAACATACTTCACTCCTAAGACAAACTAAAAGTACCGTGCTGCCTTGTATTGTCAATCCCTGCGTCTACTACATGTGAAATGAAATTGCAGACAACTACATATATTTTACAGCTGCCCATATCAGTGTGTTTTCACTATCAAATGCAAATCAACTTCATGGTTAAGTCATAGGATACTCAGGCGCACAACTTTACACATGCAAACTGACCTATTATAATGCACACTTCATGCCAAAGCAAATAAAGGTAACAATTTATTTCAAATATACACAGCTACACTGTGTTGTTCTCTCCCATCCTATGTTAAGTGCTCTGCGACCATCCTCACCTGCAATCAAATAGCATTTCTTTTCAACTATTAAGCCTTCCCTATTACTTCTTGTTTAAGCATGCAGTCACCATCCTATTTATCCGATTTCTTCATAGTCAAGTAAATAACTTACTAGCCCACCTGGTACCCTGTACTCGTTCTGCCTATTTCCTTTCTAGAATAAGTCTATGCACATATCTCATTGGGAGATATCCGTTATGATGGCGATGTTTCTATCGTCTTGTTTTGCAAATATTTATACCGCATGGTTGTTTCGTTCCCTCCCCAGACGAGAAAAATAAAACAAAATGGAACTTTTATTTCGCCAAAACAAATGCTTCCATCCACGAAATAAAAAATAAAACTCTTCTTCGGTGTAATGCAAACCAGAAGTCATCCATGTAAAACTAAAAGAAAGATGGGATCGAAAGTGCAGGTGAGGGTATTGTGTGGTTGATGGAAGCACTGCATGCGTTATGGCTTTGGGTAGTTTGGCATTTAGAAAACGAAATAAAAAAAAGAAAAACAGAGGATAAAGTGAAGGGGGTTGGTGGTCCGGCACAGTGAATTAGCAGCGGTGCTTGAAGAAATAAGGAGGTAAGGTCAAATCAGAGAGTGCTGGAGTTGGTGTCAAGCGCGGAGTAGTGGAGTGGTGATCGGAGAACTGATGGTGCCTGAGGGCCCTGACATGAGTTTTTCGAAGTGAGGCGGTGGGAGGTTATGGGGGGTTTTCTAAAACGAAGGTCTGAGGAATAAATAAAAAAAAAGAAACAAAGTATGAGCATGAGGCATGAGAAGTGGCGAATGGTGCATTCTCTAAAGCTTGGAGGGAAGATGGCGAACAAACAGAAGAAAGAGGAATAGCGACTTAGGTATGTTTTCGTATTTGTTAGGTGTGCCTTTTACCTTAGTGATGCTTAATCCTATTAGTAGGGCCTAATCACAATTTAAATTAGCCTAATCATGTTGTTAAATGAACGTAAGGAATATTCAGTTAAATTCGTAGTTACTTCACACTATTTACTTTACACGTGGCATGTCGAATATGTGATCCCTTTTGCCTAGTTCAAGCTTAAGTTATACAATAGATATGCCTAACGGATTCTTGGAAATGTCCGACTAAATTTCATCTCCCTTTGATTACGTAAGGTAGGACTACGTAAATAATATATATATATATATATATATATTATGTTGGTAAATGGTTTTTAAAATCGTGCATGTTGAATATAAGTTGGTCCCATTTATAATGAACTAACGGTTTTATTTAGCTAACGTTTTGGTCATGCTATAATTGAAAATATGATGGGTCTGTTAGAAGAAAATGAACTAATGTTTAGTCTATTGCATAGACCACAGCTCAATTCGGACGTTTAATAGTTTAGTTAATACACTAGTATGTAAGTGCTTGTAATATTAATTTAATTAAGTAAATAGCATGTATGGTCACTACAACAATCAGGATCTTTTATAGCGTTTAAAAACTGCTGTAAAATCTTTTAACAGCATTTTTTAACTACGCTGTATAGCCACATGCCATTATAGGTCATAAACATACCATAACAGTAGAGAAACGCTGTAAAAAGTAAGTTTTAACAGCGTTATTCTGATGCTATTAACAGGTTTTATAGCGTTTCTGTTTATAACCTAACCCACTTTTCATTATCAAGGTACATTTTTACAGCTTTTGTGAAACGCTGTTACTACTTTACATAGCATTTTTAAAACCCTATAGAAAAAAATTCAAACTTTTCAAATGTTAGGATTTCTGCACTTCCCCATACACGAGTTCCATTCAGTGTACAATCCTAATTAATATACAGCACAACTAAATATCAACACACATCTCATAATCAACATTTATATTAATCACTCATCTCATGAACGTTACACAATAAAACATTCTTACATCAAAACATATATAATAAGTCCATAATATTTCATAAACAATACTAAACAAGCAGCAGCTTGTGACTAATAGTGGTAATACATACAATCGTACAAACCGAATTCTAGTTCTAGCATTTCAAATCCATAACTTCTTGTGGCATGTTACTACCTTTTTGCATAAAAGATAACTAGCCACCTGTAAAATAAAAATTCTCTAGTTATACATACTTCAAATCATTGCAAATAAAACAATAAATGATGAACTGTGCTTCATATAAGACAATTCATAAACATTACACAAGGGCAATTTCAAGACATGAAACATAATTTCCAAAACAATCTAAAACCACGATTTTTACTATTGCATCATTCAACAATACTTCATTTGGTACAAGATGGCGATATTATAAACAACAAGTATCATTGCATTTTACAAAAATTGATGCGTACAATCTATTATGTTCTACATCATTTCATAATTCTAAGAATCCATATGAACGATCATATTTCTTGGTGCTAGAGTTCATATACAAAGTTAAAATTTAAGAACAAAAAGGTTTTGGGTTTCTGTTGAACTTGATATTCTTGTTCTGTTGAAGACATGGAGTTAAAGTTCTAAATGTAAAGACTTTAAATGACACATTTTCAGGAGTCTATAAAATGTACAGAGTTTATTTGGTATTAGAATGAATGGTTGCATTTTATGTAGAAAAATAAAGCAATTTGTAAAACTGAAATACATGCTTCTCTTTTGTACGCAAAGAGTTATTAGCAGAAGTAAATAATTTTACTTTTTTTCCCATCTAAAGAAACAATCTACCTATCCCTAATGGCAATAACTAAACACCGCAAATTACCTAAAAGGCAATAAGAAAATTTTGTGCAGTGTAAACTTATTTTAAGCATTACCATATCTCGTTTAAATTAGAAAACTGCTAACTATTTTAGTTTATTAATCAACTTTTTTCCATCCAGCAAAAGCATAAGCAAGGAATTGGGTGCAAATGATCCTGGAGAACCAAACTGAGCTTTGTTCATGTATCTTGATGGCTAAGATCAATCTTCGGTTCACGAATTAAGGCACGAGTTTATCATATATTATATAATTCACATATATGTGATTAATTTGTCATAACTTTTGTTAAACTTGGTTGGTTTCTATAAATTTATTTAATTTTTATGAAATGTTGATAATATTTTGAAATTCATTTGATTTTTATAAAACTTTAAGTTGTTAAATTTTTACAATACATAATCAATTTTTATTAAAAAATAAAATAAGTTTTACAGTTTTTTTAATTTTTATAAGATAATTTAGGTTTTATTAAAATTGGTTAACAATTTAATTGTTACAAAATTTTATTATTTTAAAACTTAGTTACTCCTTTATTAAAATTCACTTAGCATAGCTAAAAAATTGTAAAACTAATTAATATTTATAAATGTGTTTAATTTTTATAAAAGTTGCTTAACATAAATATTTTTTATGAAAACTAGTCAATTTTCCAAACTTGGTTAATTTTTATATAATACTTTTATAACTATCACCGATTTTCACAAATTTAGTTAATTTTATTCAACTTAGTTGACTTGCTCAAACTTTTTAAAATTAGTTTATTTTTATACATTTATTATTTTTTTACAAAATTTTGATAATGTTTAGAATTTCGTTTACTTTTTGTAAAACTTTAACTTAGTTAAACTTTTAAAAAACATAGTAAATTTTTATAAATTATTATATTTTATAAATCTTAGTTAATTTCTAGATAATTGTTTAATCTTTGCTAATCTTAGTGAACTTGGCAAAATAGTTATAAAACTTAATATTTTTTTCAACAACTTAGTTATTTCTTTATAAAACTTTCTTAGCTTACTTAAAAGTTCGTAAAATTTATTAATTTTTATGAGAGCTTTTAGATTTTTTTTAAGAATTGTTAGTTTTTTTGATTAAAACTTGTTTTAATTGTTAGTGTTTTCCCATTTGTGTGTTTATTGTTTTCCTATGACCCCAACTCAGTACATATTTACTCATGGTAACATACAAATTCAAAGGCATAAAATCGAACATTTAGCTAGCATCTTCCATATAGCAAAGGAATATTTTGTGTGCCTGTACAACAAATTAAAGGGAATAATTAAGATGCAAATCTATAAAAGAGTTAAATGCAAGCATGATCTACATGAAGCAGAGAAGAGCAGCAACCTTGGCATATGGGATTGAAGCAGTGAATCATTTTGATTTACAAACATAAACCAGTACTGTTGAAATGAACTTAATTGGTTGGTTCTCAGTGTTAACCAAATATCACACATAATTAGCAATCAACAACCAATTATCCAACATTATGAGTGATTAGTCACTTTAATCTAATATGCCAATTTGAAAAGATGCCAAACATATTTAACAGAGTTAACAAAATCAATATTGAGTTGTCGCCTTTGAAACCAATGCAGCTTTTGTACATTTCATGCGTTCGTGATCAAAAAGTATATTACATTACTAGCTTCATAGCAAACGTATACTCCAGAAAATAAGTGTAAACGAATTTACAAATAGGCTAAGGCAGTTGCGTAAAAGGCATTTTCTCTATAGTGTTGTTGAGTTGTTTCCTCAAGAGAAAATATGTTAAGCTAGCTTAAAGAAGAAGAAAAAGAAAAACTGTGCGGTTAAATGGACTGCTGTTAAGTGAAAGTAGCCACAGTAGATAAACCAAAAAAATAGACTGTGCTGTTAAAAACTACCGAAATCTTAATCAAATTACTTCTAATCAGGTTTGTTGCCATGAAGCAGTTATGTTAAAGCAAAGCCAAACTGACAGTACTTCAATGAAAATTACAAATGAAATATATGCTTACCTTCTCATAGCAATTTCACCTTCATTTAGCATCTTTTCTATTACTGCACTCTCTATGAGTTCCCCTGCATTTTGTTATTGCATGCACATGACATCCCTGTTTAGATAACTATAGATACATAAGATACACTGAAGTTGGTACCAGTTTATAAATTTGTGATGTATTTCACTTCCTTTCGAGACTTGATATGCATGATGCCACTTCTTGCTTTCCTACTGCTCCTAATCCTCTCACTGTTGTTGTCAGCACATCTTTAAAAGACACAATAGTGACCCTCTGCACCTCTCATCAAAGAATCTTCAATGTTGGTCAGCACATCCGCATGCATATTAATTATTACCCAAAGGGACGATTTTTCCTGCGTGGAATATCCCAAAATTTATTATATGCCGAGTTAAAAACAAAATGAATATACTACCATGGTTCGAAGTTCCGCCCGGAGTGCCGGAAATCCGGTCATCCCGTTCCGGTTCCGGCACTGACCGAACCAGAATTCATTGAAAATTTCGTTCCGTTTACTAAAATTTGATAAAGAAATAATTAAACGATTTGTACTTACTCGAGTACAACCGCAACAAAAATAAATGGAAAGTGGAGCATCAGAATGAGAGAGACAGCCACAAAACAATAATTTTGAAGAATCCGCCCGATTTTAGGGATGGTTTAAAAGATTGAGCTTAGTAGAAGAGAGATTGAGCAAACCTTATTTTATCACAAATTGAGAAAGAGAGATGTAGGAATGAAAAAAGGCAGGAGGATGAAATCAAGAAAAGTATTTCGGTATGAAGATGAAGTTTTGCGAGAGACGCTGATTTGAGAGTTAGGATAATAATATTTTGTATTTGGGTTGGGGTACTCGGCTCACTTTTGTTCTGAGACATGCTTGAATGAGTAAATTTCAGGAATTGTTCAGTAATTTAACATGTTAACCTCAAAAAATAATGACTGTCCATTTACAGCAAATTTGTTATGTATAGTAGTAGCTCCAGTAATTTGTACATAAGTCTATCTGCCGTCCTTGTGTGAAAAAGGTCTAGTAAATAGCGGAACCGTAGTTATAATGGGAATTCCGGGATTTCCAAAATGAAACCGAAATTTTAAAAAACTGCAATGGATGGAATGAAATCCGAACCTTGTATACTACATATATCATGTGTGTGTTTTGCTATACACTATATACATATGTACATGTATATATAAACAGACCCGGCCTTGCATATAGGCAGGCCAGGCAATGGCCTAGGGCCTCAAAATTAAATAGGGCCTCGGATTTTAGAAAAAAAAAAAAAAAGCTGCAGCCCAACATACCAGCCCAACCCCTAAAAAGAACAAGCCGCCCACATAAGAGAATACTTGCAGCCGCCCAAACTCTTTCTCAAATCAACGCTTCTCTCCAGTCCACTCTCCAGGAAACGAAAACTTCCTCAATTGCGATTCTCGATTCTTCGTTTCAGGCTTCAGCTTCCATCGACTTCATCTATTCTTCAACAAATCAGGTACGAATTATTAATCTTTTAGTTTTAACTAATTTGAGCGAATTGATATGTTATTAAATTAGGTTTGGGACTATTTAATCAGTTTGTAATTAGTAAATACTAAGTTTAGGAATCAATTTGAATCAGATGTTTAATTGATGTTTGTTAATTAGGTTTTATTATTCACTGATTTGGCAATTGATTTCATTTTGAATAATACCGTAGAAAAGGAAAATCCACACTTCATTTTGGGTAATTAAATTGAATTTTGATTTTACCATATTTGCAGGTCATCAATTTTAAATTATCATGTCGAGTAGAAAATTTGTGTCTGGTGCTTCAAAAAGAAAAAAGAAACTTTTGATTGAAAATGATAATAGAAAACAAGTTGGATCACTGAATAAGTTTTTTAGCAAAAAACAATTGGAAGTTGAGGTTGAAATAAATGAGAATGTGATGAATGAGGTTGAAGTTAATGAGATTGTGATAAATGAGAATGAGATTATTCAACCACAAAATGAGATTGGGGCAAAAGACACCGTTATGGAGTTCGTACCATTTTCTTTAGATATTAGTGATCCGATAAATTGGGAAGACATGAATCACCAATTAAGAGATTTAATTGTTCAAAGAGGTCCTAATAGAGACAATAATATCAACTTTCCTAAAGATGTATCAAATCGTCGTTTCTCTACCATACACTATTTTAGACAATTATCAAATGGAGAGAAACATGATAGGAAATGGCTAATCTACTCTAAAGCTTTGGATAAAGTGTTTTGTTTTTGTTGCAAGTTATTCAAAAAAAATGGAATGATGTTTCAATTGGCAAACGAAGGAGTAAATGATTGGAAAAATATTGGTGAAAAGCTCAAAGCACATGAAGCTAGTGTTGAACACATTTGTAGTATGGAGAAGTGGACCGAATTAGAAAATAGATTTGAAAAGAATGAAACAATTGACAAAAGTGCGCAATCACAAATTAGTAGAGAAAAAGAGCATTGGAGGCAAGTTCTTATAAGAATAATATCGGTTGTAACAACTCTTGCTAAAAATAATTTGGCGTTTCGTGGAGACAATGAGAAAATTTATCAAGAGCATAATGGGATATTTTTAAGCATTATAGAAATGATTGCGAAATTTGATCCAATTATGCAAGAACACATTCGTAGAATTCAAAGTAATGAAATTCATTATCATTATCTTAGTCACAAGATTCAAAATGAATTAATACTTATAATCGCGAGCGAGGTTAGAAAAGCAATTATTGGAAAAATCAAAGAAGCAAAGTATTTTTCTATTATACTTGATTGTACACCGGACGCAAGTCATGAGGAACAAATGACTATAATTTTACGATGTGTGGATATTTCAAAGAATACGGTGAAGGTTGAAGAGTTTTTTTTAGGATTTGTTGTGGTTGATGACACTTCCGGTAAGGGACTTTTTGATGAACTTGTTGACATTTTGAATGTTTTGGAACTTGATATTGATAATATGAGAGGACAAGGATACGATAATGGTTCTAATATGAAAGGAAAAAATAAAGGTGTGCAAAATAGGGTGCTACAAGTGAATCCAAGAGCATTTTACACACCTTGTGGTTGTCATAGTCTCAATCTTGCACTTTGTGATATGGTTAAATGTTGCACTAAAGCTGTTTCTTTTTTTGGAGTGGTGCAACGCATATACACTTTATTTTCATCTTCAACTAAAAGATGGAAAATATTTAAAGATAATGTAAATGGTCTTACATTAAAACCATTATCACAAACACGTTGGGAAAGTCATGTTGAAAGCGTGAAAGCAATTTGGTTGCAAGCTCCACAAATTAAAAATGCATTGCTTCAATTGGCGAGTGTTAATGATGATCCTATGTGCACAAGTGAAGCCGAATCCTTGGCAAAATATGATCTTGAGAACTTTGAATTTATACTTGGTATGGTTATATGGTACACTTTATTGAATAACATCAATAGAGTAAGCAAAGAGTTACAAGTAGAAGATATGCATATTGATATTGCTATGGATCATCTAAAGGGTCTAATTTGTTTTTTCAAGCAATTTAGAGAAAATGGATTTGAATCATCTTTGGTTGAAGCCAAAAAAATTGCAAACGAAATGGAAATTGAACCTTTGTTCAATGAGAAGCGCATAATACGTAGAAAGAGACAATTTGATGAAAACAATAGTGAAGAGACAATGCAATCATCGGAGGAAAGTTTTAGAGTCAATTACTTTTTATACATTGTGGATCAAGGTTTGTCATCTCTTGAGAGTAGATTCGAACAAATTAAAAAGTATGATGATATATTTGGATTTTTATATGATGTAGAGAGATTGAAACATGCCTCTTATGATAGCTTGAAATCTTCATGTGCTAATCTTGAGAATTATTTGAAATATGAGACGATTTCTGATATTGATGGAGCAGAGTTATTTACAGAGTTGCAGATTCTTAGAGAGATGTTGCCAACAAATGCGAAAAGGGCTATCGATGTTATAAATTATATCAAGAGGATGGGTTGTGTATATGTCAATGCATGGGTTGCCTATAGAATATTGTTAACTATTCCAGTGACCGTTGCCTCGGCTGAAAGAAGCTTCTCGAAACTAAAACTAATCAAATCTTTTCTGCGGACAACCATGTCACAAGAAAGATTAAATGGTTTGGCCACAATTTCCATTGAGACGAAGATCTTGGAATCACTTGATTTAAGTGTTTTGCTTAGTAATTTTACCACTCAAAATGTTAGACGGTCAAATATAATGTGAAAGTATTTTGTTTCTTATATATGTGATCACAACTATATCATTTTGTATCTATGTGATCACAACTATATCATTTTGTATTTATGTAATCACAACTATATCATTTTGTATTTATGCAATCACAACTAGTGCAATTAATCTAATGTGCTTGAACAAAAGCAAAAAATGTTACTTTACTTATATTTAACAATGTTACTTTTTCGTGATTTTTTTTTTCTTGATGGTAGGGCCTCAAAAAAAATTTCCGCCTAGGGCCACCAACACCTCAGGGCCGGCCCTGTATATAAAATCAGCTGCAGGAACTTTACTTGTCATGCAACCATTGATCAAAGGTAAATGGGATATTATGATATTAGACAAAGTTTAAGGAATTCAAAAATTCCGGATCGGACCTGTACTTGATTGAGTTAAATAGGATTGTTCATTTTTCATTAAGCCAAAAACTAATTACTTTTATTCCCCAATGCATTAGGGAAAAGTAAGTTCAAATATACATGAACATTGATAAAGAATATGCGTTCTAAAAATACTCTAGAACAATTTGCAGCAACTTATGCATTCAAAACTAGCCATGATTAACCATGGTAAACAGATCTGTTAACCAATGATTTTGTTAATTGGGCTATCCTAAAACTTGCTTACAAAGAGTTTATGGTGCAAACATTCAATATAATATGAGTCAGCAACACAAATTTAGGCCAAAATACAACAATATGCATATATTATTAATGATTTCATTTATTGCAAGAAATAAATTTCTATTTGAATGATACAGTAGCTATTTGTAACTGCCAATTCATTAAAAGGAAAGGAGAAAATTTGCAATAAACTTGAAATAACTTCTCATATTTCGTTGACTTCATCACTTATCAAGTCATTTTGTTGCTCCAAGATTTTCCATTTCAATTAAAAAAAAACACTAAAGTGCAAGTCGCTATGTTTTAACAAAACTTATATCTGTATGTACTTTTGGATCAGGCCTATTTGCACTATTTTTCTCTAAAATTGTAGTTTGAATTAGAAAAAAAATTCCACAATATAGATTAGATATAACATTAATATTATAAATTACAGTGTTAAAAATGATATTAGAAATTGTGAGCTTAAGCCTAAGATGAATGAATATTTGTTTGCAGAAATATTCAAAGACTAACTATGAACATAAAGCTCACTAATTCCTTTGCATGCTTGCATGGTTCTAGTGAGCTTTGATTTTTCATTTTACGCTACAGCCCAGATTTCGTCCAATAAAAGAAAACAATTGAAAAAATTATGGAACAAATCGACTAGATTGAAATGGTGTCTCATCGCAGTTCATAAAATCTATAATTGAAAAACATATAGATTGAAAGAATCTGAACATACCTAGCATGCAAAACAGCATAATTCAAGCAAGTTGCTGCATAAAATGAATCAAGCGTCAAAATATATATTTAACAATATTCTAATTTCCAACTTATAAATTACCAGACAAAAACAGAAATAATTTTACCTGATTGATTCCAGAAGCAACTTTTGGAAATTATTTAAGCTCATTGGAAGGATATGGATATGGTGAAATTTTCATCCAAACTGAAAGTAAGCGGCATATTTTAGGCATCATAAATAACTATAATGGGTGAAAGACATGGGAACATGCGGTAAACTAATACTGACAAACAACAAATACGGATAAAGATGTAATAGCAAAATATTAAGAATTTAAAACTTGCTTATAGGACCTATTCTAATCCACTTTCTAACTTAAAACCTACTTATAAAGAATTTAAAACCTGGTTATAAAACCTGCATATAAAATTTATATTTTTTAGGCGCCATAGATTTCCAACTTCTTATCCACCTTTTTTTTTTCTTCTGAATTTAAGAATTTAAAACCATTCTTGTTATGTCATCCACATGCAAAAATTCATGTAATCAATCTATACAGCAATCTAATAAATGCACTTGCAAATATATATAGTCCATTTTAACAGAATATTAATAGCAGAAAACGTATCATATGAAGCTTGTCCATATAAGAATGTACTTTATCCGCATTTAAGAATAAAAAAACCTGCTCGTATGAAGCAAAAAAATATCTTAGCACCAGTGTAATAATGTACTTTTTTGCATTTAATAATTATAAACCTGTTCATATCAAGCGTGCTTCTTTTATGAAGATAGTGTATCATTTTATCACTAGACACATAAACAAATATATTAGCAAAAAGTCATGAATTCAATTTCTGCTCCAATAAAATAATGTGCTTCTAAATTTGTAATCCACTTTTAACATGTCATGAATGGAAAAAAAGGAAAAAATTATGTTTCTTCATATAAGAACTGTGTGTTTTTTAAGAGTTTGCACTTTGCACTAAACAACTTAAGCAAGCTAAATGGAAATCAACAATTCATATATGAAACCCAATTTTTTCAAGCACTACCAAGTTTTAAAATATTGGAGGCAAATATATCTGCCTTGGTTAATCAAATTAGAGGCAGAAAATTACATTAATCTGCCCTTATTTGAAGGAGAGGCAAATAAGAAACAGCCCCAAAAGTTGGAGTCGCTATTAGTAAGCAGAGGCAAATTGAACATGTAATTTGCCTCAATTACTCTACATGCCATGTAGGATAGATAGCCTAGGATACTAATAAAGACAATAATAAGCACCCTTCCTACTAGATACATTTATTAAACTAACCATACTACAGACAGATATAAACGCCCCTAGCATATTCAGATCAAAATATAATACATAGACAGAGCTAAAATGAATGCCTCTAACATATGTATTATATATCACTTACTAATCATGGTGGAATAAAGATCTGAAAAACATTAGTAGTAGTTAAATTGTAATAAACAAACAATTGCTACAAATTTCTTAGAAAATAAACAAACATTTCAAAAATCAAGTACTTCAACGAATATTTCCATTTACAAACGGAATGGTTACCACATATACATTTTGTTTAGATAAATCAAACTGTAAACTCCTACATTGACATAAACTGCTTTTCATTCAGTCCTTCAAACAATAAACCTGGAGAACAAGAGACAATGTACATATAAATGGGTTGAAACCTTTATACTGTACAAAATTATTTCAAGTTAGATCAGCAAAATATGGTAAACTATAGATGGATGAACAAATTTGACATTAAATGTTCAAATGACCATAACCAGTGGCATATTTTGGGTCATATTTTTTTCACCTAACCACCACTATCATAGCTAGAGACATTACATTTCAACATTACATTAACAACTTTATTTTAAACCCTTGAATCAAAAGAAACTAACAAGGATAACTAGGAATGGAGCGAACTTCAAAACTTGAAAGGACTAATCCAAAGCTACCCCAAATTATCAAGTTTACTAACATGGATTGCACATGTAAGAATTATTGAGTCATGTTCTTTGAAAAACATTTACAAATAGCATATTATATAACAAACAGGCGAAATGAACATTAGATAGAAATACAAATAAGTGGGATTTTTCTTCTGAAAATATCAATATCTTAAAATGATGTGTACCTTACTGTCAACTTGTATTGTGTGGATGAACATAAGAGCTAGAGATAATTGCAACATTAAGATGACGATGACAATTGATAAGTCTCTCTCACAGTCCCTGCAGCAGACAAATACAAATAAAATAGTTAACATGTGAAATAAGTGATAAGCTGTAAAATGAATCTAATGATCTTTGTTAAATAGGTCGAACATAATTTTTACAGAAAGTTTATTAAAAATGATAAACTATAGGAAATATTATATACTGGAACAGTTTGCATCCATACATACTTCAAAGTTCAGATTCAAAAGTGTTCGCAGTTTCTACCTTTTCTTGATGATACAACAAACACATTAGCAGCAAGTAACTTTAAATAAAAATATAGAAGTTTGTGGACAACAATACAGTTTCCTAATGTTTGTGATTTTTTAATTTAATGTTGGAACAAAGTGCATCCAGCTTTCTTAAGAGCACAGAGATTCAAACTTATATTCCAAACTAGCTACTATGATAATAGTACAACCTTATAAACTTAAAATGAAAGTTGTAAAAGAAAACTTATTGGCATAACCAACAAATATAGTGCCTCCCTCTGTTTTTATGATAATGTCTTAGTGATCAAGTATTTTTAATTTGAAGCTTCTTGATATATGTGCTACTATGGCTTGCCAAATGTTACAAAACAATGTCAGTTCGAATTGTGTAAGAAAAATGGATAGCAACAATATATCTTTTCTTGAATGTTATGGACCTTCTTTTATAAATAGGTAAGTCCCTAACTGCTAACTAACATTTATAGTTCACTTTCTCCTTTGCTTTTTCATTGGAAACTAAACATTTGTAACGTTATAGATACAAATCGTATCATATTTAGAACTTCAGGGAATAAATCATGTTACCTATAGATTTTGGAGATCAAGTCACTTGAATTATACAATACATATATCAAAGGAGCGCGTGCACTACTTGATCATGAAAGAATGAGGAAGTTGTCTATCAAGAGAATATATAAAGAGAACTAATATAAATTAAGTGCAGCACATTAACAAACTTTAATCTGATACATGGCTCATGGAATAGTATAGGTATGCTACACAACAGTATATGTTTGTTGGGAATAATCGTACGTTAGGAAACCGATATAAGTTGATTTTTTTTAAAAAAATCAATCACTCTAAATGGTGCACATATAAATACAAAATGATATCATTTTCACATGGTTAATTGGCATTGCGATTGCAATAAACGTATTTCTAATATGCTACAGATTTTGTGCTCAGTTTGTGTGCTACTATGTCAAAATAATATCCTTATACGCAAAATGGTGGCAGCGTAACAAAATATATTAGAGTAATTAATATACTACAATAATCCATACGGTCCATTTCACTGTGGCGCATTCAATCGTTATATTTCCATTAGAATTAAGTGTGACCATATGCATCCATGTTAAAAAAAAAAATTCTGCTTATAACTTAAATATATGGACCGAACTAAACAAACTAGAAGTCCATATAAACATTTACTACACATGATAGTATTCTCTGATAAATCAGTTCAATGCAATTAGATCAGAAGTGCTAAAAAAATTATTTTATTTCGCAAGAAAATTACAAGTATCTCACCTTAGTAAAAAAAACATGGAGCTTGCAGCAGTACATCGTATTCACGTAGAGGATTATATCGAACGATTTAGCCCTGTAGAATAGATAAGTGAAAGAAAAAAAATAAGTAGAATACCAACTAAATTAAGTATAAACAATGCTGTAGTCTTTTTTATTGAAACTGGAGCAAAAATCGTGTTACATTTCAGGTGCACATGCCTTCATTAACTATGGCCAACAAAATAACATACATAATTTATATTTGGGAAAAAAATGGTGGCATAATCTGTTTTGCATAACAAAATATATTGGAGTAATTAATATACTACAATAATCCATAGGGTCCATTTCACTATAGCGCATTCATTCGTTATATTTCCATTAGAATTACGTGTGCCCATATGCATCCATGTTAAATAACAATTTCTGCTTATAACTAAAATATATGGACAGAACTAAACAAACTAGAAGTCCATATAAACATTTACTACACATGATAGCATTCTCTGATAAATCAATCCAACGCAATTAGATCAGAAGTGCTAAAAAATATATTTTATTTTGCAAGAAAATTATAAGTAGCTCACCTCAGTAAAAAAAACATGGAGCTTGCAGCAGTACTGCGTATTCACCTAGAGGATTATATCGAACGATTTAGTCTTGTAGAATAAATAAGTGAAAGAAAAAAAAATTAAGTATAAACAATGTTTTAGTCTTTTGTATTGAAAGTTTGAAACTGAAAATCATGTGTTACATTTCAGGTGCACATGCCTTCATTAATTATGGCCAACAAAATAACATACATGATTTATATTTGGGAAAAAAGTAATATCACTTGCTGATTGTTGTAAAGCTTATCATAATGTTACATTTTATTTTTACTGTGTAATTACTTAGAAATTATTTCCCTTACTACTATATCATTCTTGAGGGATGTTATTTTGAAGTTCATTGTATATTTATGATTATGATATGTGTAAATAATATATCACATGGTTGACTCTATTAGCATAGTACTACTTGTCCAAATGTAGTGCAAAATTTTTAGTAACTCTTAACAACAAGAATCTAGTTAAGGGAAGCTGGTTGATTAAATAAGGCATTGTACTATTTTTAGACAAACACAGTGTAGAGTTATATGATAAATGGACATAAAGTGTCTTTATTCAATTGGGCATATAAATGAAGTCCTTTTCAAGCTTGAAACAAATATAGTTGATTGTCATAGCGATTTCCGATTATTTGAAAAGAAAAGACCAGTTGTACGAAAATCAAAGTATAATAAATTATGAAGTTTGTAACCCATCAAAAATTTTGGTTATAGATGATACATTTTTCCAAAACATTAAACTTTGTAAATTATCATATAAGATATAGAATACAACGATCAAACATGAATTAGAACTTGTATGTGAAACCTCAACAATCATCTTACCATGGAGCACTCTATGGGTGAACAAATGGTTGGTTCAGTTTGATATCATTCAAAAAATTGAAACCAAAATGACCGTTCATGAAACATAAATCAAACCAAACAAATACTTTTCTAAAACCAACCAAATGAATAATATATGGTTTAGTTTGGTTGGTTTATTTCAAAAACTAATTTGATGTTTTGGTCATTGATATGATATGAGATTGAAGCAATTAATTGAGTCCATATGACATATTTTGAAAAAAAAACTCAATTTTTAAAAAATTAACATGAATTTCTACAGAAATGATATTATTATAAAAATATATTGCAAATTATAGGAATTCCAGTATGGTTATCTTTTCAATTATTCAAAACCAAACCCAACCGACGAACAGAAGAAATATAAAATAGACTTAAACAAACCAATTAACTAACAAAATCAGACCAAACCAACCAAACTTAATTGGTTTATTTGGTTTAACCAACATATACTCACCTCTAGAGCATTCCATTCAAAAACTAACTAGCCAATAAAAATGTACTTGGGAAATAAATACGTGTTTGTATAAGGAAAGCTCAATATAATGTATCATAATAAATTCAGTAGCCACAAAAAAAATTGAACAAAATCACTTGCATGTATCACTTTAGTCTTGAACGAACATTTGAATCAAGATCTGTAACGATTTTGAAATAAAATCAGTTTCTTTTTTAGACCTGAAAATTAATGTTGAAGAAACATAGATGAGAAATTAAAGGCACCAAATGTGAAGTAAATGTAGATATTAATTTAAAATAATAAAGGAAAAATAGAATAAAATCAACTGCTTTTTTTGGACCTAATAATTATTACGAAAGAAGCATAAAAGAGAAATTAGAGATACAAAATGTGAAGTATAAAGCAAATTCAGTTGGATTTCTGAATGGAAGCATGCCTTTTTGAACTGAAAAACAAAACAAATAAAGCTTCAGTGAAATCGTGTGTGTGTTTTTTTTTAGGGGGAGGGGGAGGTTCTATATGGTATTGAAGGATCATTGAAAATGGAAGTGAAATCCATAAACATTTAATAAAAGCTAAATTGCTAGTTTATGTATAACAGAACAAAGAAGTGAATTTTTAACAACATAACTAACAAAATATTGCTGTGATCAAGATAAACCTGAACTTACTACACCTAATGCACCAGGGAAATATAGAGAAAGTTGTACTACAGTAAAGGGAAGCGAAGTAATTGCTTGGCATTACCATTTTGTCTTTGTGTTGGACGGTATTTGAGAATTTTCTTTATTCATCTAAGAAGAAAAAAAAAGAGTTGTGTAATTTGCAATTTTATAAAATGGTAAAATAAGTAAATGGAAATTGATTATATTGAGATGGACCATCATGAACTAATTCTAGTACATAGATAATTTGTCATTGCAAGGAGTTTATTATAGGACAATCTGGAAATGAGTTACTAAAAAAATACAGCTAACATCTTAGCATGAAGCAACCAGAAATGCCCTGGATTGTGTTTGATAATTAGCTTTATTTTTCTTCTTGTAACTTCTTGTATTATAAATGAACCATGGCGCTGCACACATGACTCATTGCAATACCAACTATTTAGCAATAAGATTTCTATGTTGCTTTAAAAAATGATTTTCATCAATAGCAAAAAATAATAATCATAACCTTTATATATAATACAAATCTTATAATGTCTGGCCAGATTGCAACTGGCTATGTGTATAATATTATTATTAGAGGACACTTGGTCAAGTTATCTGAATGGCCGAGAAAGCACGACCAGGCGACTACAAAAATCAAATTAATTTTTATCCTAGATGCTAAAGTTAGAATTACATTTTGTCACTAGACGCATAATTTTTTAACAGGTAAATATACATTCACGGCCTTATGTGCAAAACTACAAGTGTTAATCTAAAAATGATACGTTCAGAACAAAGATGCATATTATATCATGTGTGGCTTTACAAATTTACGAACAAACAAAAGCTTGGAGTTCGCCAAAAAAGTAATTCGCATGTTTATTACTTTTTGAATGAATGAAAAACAAACTTCAAGAAGCTTGATGTTTTTAAGAATTAGATTTCATTCAACAATCAATACAAAAAATAGTATAAAAACCAATTTAACTTACAATACCTGAAACCTAAGTCTGAATGGAAACCTAAATATCCGCACCTAAATTGAAAATCTGAACCATCGTTCGAATCAGAACTGGAATCTTCTTAAATCAATTTCTGATGAAGATTAAATTAGTGTGTGATAGCTGTGAGGCAGCATAAACTGTGCCCTAGCTAGTAGCTCATACTAACAGATCGAAGTACATGAATGAGGAATTAGGGCATGATAAAGTTGAAGGAGGAGGGAATTAGAGAATTGATTAATTGATTGGACTCATACCAATCCAATCGGTCAGATATCAAATGGATCGGTCTTGCCACACCTTATAGTTGAATCTCATTTGTGTAAATGAAGCTATGAAATAGGGTTTTCAATTTGATTGAAAGTTGATAATAGATTTGAGCAGCTCGTGGTAATTCGATAATATTAGGAAAAGAGATCATTTAGGCTAGGGTTTTGCTGCTAGTTGAGAATTATTTGATCCGAATTTCGCACTCAATTGGGATTTAAGACATGGCCCGCACAAAAAATGAAAAAAATAAATTAGAGGCGTACGCTTCTATCTTTGTCGATGATTAATAGGGGAAAAAGTCATTTTAGCCCTTACCTGTAAAACAACACAGCACAAAAAATGAAAAAATAAATTAGAGGCGTATGCTTTTGTCTTTGTCCATGATTAATAGGGGCAAAATCCATTTAAGCCCTTACTTGCAAAACAACACAGGCGGTATTTTTATTTTGCCCCAAACCGAGTGCCCCTAATAGTAACAATTTTAGTAGTGAAGTTATATATGAAACCCAATTCTTTCTTTACTGAGATGATAAGAAAAATTATATGTCAAATAAAACTTGTCCCTGACCTTTACCAACCCATTATAAGATAGAAAGAAACCCATTGCAAGAGGAGTCTTCTAACTAATGTAGCAACAATTATTTACATGTACATAACTATGTGAGAATTACATAAATTGTCAACGGTTAGTTAATATGCATGTTTATACATCTCTTATTTACATATATTGCTGTGTAACATGACCTTCGATTACCAGATGTGACAAGTCAATTTTATATGTATATATCTCAGCAATAACGGGGGTAGTATAAAAATACAATATGAAACACCTTCAGGGACTTGTATCCTCGTGCTACAAAAATTATTCCTTCATCATATGCCAGTGAGGGGATCACAAATACCTATGCAAGCCTTACTTTTCTTTATTTATTTGTTACTTTCATTGTATCAAAATCTTCTGAAATTTTTTTTTCTAAAAAAAAAGCTCAAGTATTTTTTGAAGACAAAAGAAATATACCGACAACTTATTTGAGTGATTTGTAATTGGTATTCCCTATAACTTCAGCACCATTTTTTGTATGTGAGACTTCATGATCATCATGCTTTGAATGCACACTTAAAGTATTAAATTATTCAAATAACTAAAATTTATAAGTTACTACAGAAATACATGTGTTGATGCAGTTTATTACATCACATTATTGTTGTTATGACCAACTATTCTATCACCTGCCATTGATTATTTTCATTTTTTTAAAATCAAAATTAATTTTTTTACAAGAACCCACCACCTACCTAATTTATATTCATAGTAAGGATCTTTCCATTATCTTTTATAGCCGAAACCAATTATTAAATTAACTATATCTAAAAAGAAGAAATTGTCAAGGGTTTGTCACATGTTATCAATATCTAAGAAGAAAATTTGTTTTTCACCTCTTGGAGCTATGCAGCAAAACTAGGGATTACGATCGTTTCCACTGAGCCTATAACGAGGATGGGAGCGACGACAAAAAGAGACGAGCTTGCAATGGAGATGACTGCAAACAGGAACGACTTGGCAAAGGGGAAGGCTGTGGTTGGGCCAATCGATTACAGCAGGAACTAGGGCTACTGGCGAAGATAATTCACTTTGGAGGAATATTTGCAGTCAAATTTGGACTGAGAATTGAAATTTGGGAAGGAATATTTGTAGTCAAGATTGGACCGAGAATTGAAATTTGGTGGAAGCTTTTGCTTGGAAATTAAATAAATTAGCGCCCACCTAATTTCTCACCACGTGCACAACGTCAAATGTTAAATAATATACCGACAAATACGACGAGCTGGTCAAAAACGCTGTACCACCCTGCTAAGAAAAATTACTTTTCTTGTTGTGAGTTATAACGTTGTCATACCATAGTAGAGTTAAACGGTAGAGACTCTATCGACGAACGAAATATGATGAAGCTGGTTTGAAAAGAGGGGAGCGCAGATGAGATTTTTAATTAAATTAAACGACCGTTTAATTTAACTAAAACGGACTGTTTCAGCAATAAATAAAATCAAGGTGAGTTCAACTCACTCAGTTTTATCCCACTTATATTTTATATAAGTTGGGTTTAAATATTTGTGTGCTATGATTGTTAACTGGTTAATGGATGATTGGATTGTTGATATATATGGTTTGATGGTTGAATATTATGCCTGTTTATGGAAATGAAATAATATTGTGGAGATAACGTATTTGGATGCAGGGAAAAACTGGTTAAAGGGATCAAACAGGATTCCTCAAAATTTATTGTTTATTTTCATATTGCAATTATATGAGCTCTTTAACTGGTATGATTGGATGATTGACATGATTACTGATTGTTGAAGTTAAATTCAACATTTGTTTTTGTTTTAACCAATTAGCCATATTGCTTGAGTAATTGGTAGTTGTAGGCCCAAAAATATATCGATTTATAAATATATTGATTTACCGTCAGAAGAATCGACGGTAATAAAGTTATAAAATTTATCTTATAACTGAAGTTAGATTTTGAAAATATTATTTTGAATAGAAGTTATAAAAGGGAAGAAAAATATTATTTATTTATTAAAGTCTTTAATATTATTAAATGGTTTGATAAACCAAATTTTTATGTTAACTAGACTTATAAGCAGATTGAGCAAAAATTGACGTAACAGGTTAAAGTTGGGTTTATTATTTCTCAGAGGCAATTAAATGAAATTATTTAAATTAATTATTAATTAATTTAAAAGAATGATTAAATGAAATTGGTTAATGAGACAACCATGTTTTTTAATTGATTAATTAGTTTGTTGTTAATTAATCTAATGAAATAGATTAACAAATATTTGTTTTTACTTTAATAAGATTTTAAATAAAAAGTTTACTATTTGTTTTAGTTAAATAAAAAGTGACTATTTCTACAATAGTTAAAGATAATGTAAATTCTTATTTTAATAATTTAAGTGATCAATTAGTAATGAGATTCATTAAGGTAAGTAACCAAAGCGGATATTGAAAGGAAATTGGATTTTTGAAAAGAGTTGATGAACGGGTTTATATAAAAATTAAGTTTTATAACTAAGTTATAAAAAAAGATTTTAAGCCGATATTATAGCTTAAAATAATTGTTTGAATTAAAAGAAGGGAATCAGATTAAAAAGGTGCATATTAAGTCAGAGTTTATAAAACGATGTTTATTAAAGGGAGTATTGGCCAAAACGTTAAATTAATGTTACTTAACAATGGAATTTGAATTGAGATTTTCAATGTGGAAATGGTTAAGTGAACTAGAAATGGAATATAATGGGTTGTTAATGAGTTGAAATAAGAACTAGCACCTAACTGGAGATTGGTTGAGTTGAGTGATTTTCTAAGTAATAATTTGATGTTGATTTCGGTCTTCTAGGTTGATACTTAGGGAGTTATTTGCTTACCAATTTACGGTTAGGGACTAATGATTGTTAGAGCGAATATATGCATGAGTAATGTTAAAATAAATGTTTTGAAATAATAGTAAGATGGAAAATTGGATATAGTTATCAGATGTTTTTCCCAACTATTGAAATGAAATGGTTTTGAGAATATTAATAAGAAGTAAATAACGTATTTTAAATTATTCAAAAATTGAATTAATCAATTGATAATTATTTATAACTGAAAGGGCCAGATGTTGCCGAGTACTGAATCAATGAATTCATTTTATTTTCATGATTGAATGTTGTTTATTTGATATTTAAATAACCGACTATCAAATCTGACCAATATGATTGTTGGTACGGAAAGACCGGGATCAAATTTATATTCGAAAACCATTCTGACCAATGAATATGTAAACGTTGAAGATACCAGATGTTGAGCGAGATGGAGCGATTGAAGATCGTGGATCTTCATAAGCTGAAGGATTTCTTATCGAATATTCTCTGGTTGTACAACCAAAGGTATCCTGACGTGATTCGGTCGTAAGTGAGATTACGTGGATTGCAAGGACTACTCGCTGCTGATGCATAGGGTAACTCAAGGATGCAGTAGGAGAGTGCCTTCGGTTTATCCAGTCCCAGGACAACTTGTGTGGACGGATGTCTGACAGAGTACTTCCAAAGGGATTACGTACATTGATATCCTCAAACGTATTTCTGTAACAGCCCGCATTTTACGTATCGGAAGATCGTAAAATATTTTTATTTTATTCCTGAGGGTTGGATCATTCTCGTCTTTTAATATGTTGCTTATGGGGATGTGAGACATGCCCAAGATTTTTACCGATTTTGTTTGTGACCATTTTGCCCCTGTCAGTCTTGTATAGGGCATAACTTTTGATTTAGTTCGAATCAGAGAGTGAGACCTGTGCCATTGGAAAGGAATTGATGATTGCTTTTCCGTAAAGTGGTTACATTAAGGATTTGGTTCAGCGGTTTGGGAGAAATTGCTGTTTTAAGGTTTTTCAGTTGGTTGTCCAGGTTTTGGAAGGCTAATGAGCTGATTGGGAGAAGGCCCATTAGTGGGATGGTGGAGTCTATAAATAGAGGGTGAGAGGTATGGAGAATTGTTTACTTCTCCCATACCCTCATTTGAAGGCCTTGTGTTCCTTCTTCCTCTAAACACATTTCCACCATTAGAAATCCAAATCTAAGGTGCGAAATCGAAGATGTACACCAATCGAGGCTAGATCTACATCATTTCAAGGGTGAATTCATTGGATTGTGGAGTTTGTTTTAAAGTGTTCGTTGTCCGGTTTCCTATTTCTTCGTTTTTGCTTTGTTTTGGATAATAGGTGAGTGATTTACATCTCTCACATGAATGCAATGAAGTATATGAGTATTTGTGCCTGTTTTTCATCAATTGTAAGTATTTTCTCATGGATCTATACCATTATATGTCCATTTTCATATGAATCACCTTATGATCTAATTTATCAAGTTTAGTTGGTTAACTCCATGCCATTTCATATGTTTATGTAAGTTAAATCTATCATTTTGATCATATATTCATTTTAGTCATTTTTGGTGAAATTTGCATCATATTGGTGAAATCGTCGTATTCATGTTGTTGGTGATTCCATAGCATGTTTGTGGTCATATTAGATGAATCGAATGAGTTAGTTTCGTCAGTTTTGTCGTTTGATGAAGTTTCGGGTGGAATTTAGAATGGTTTGAAGCTGTGCAGGTGTCTGGTTGGTAGGGAGGAAAGGAGACCGACCGATCAGAAGATGTTGGCAAATTGTGCAGGGTTTCAGAAGACCGACCGGTAGGAAAAAGCAGAAGGCCGACCGACTGGTGGGAGTTGTCCTTTAGGGAACCGACCGGTGTAGTTCCCGGGATAACCGACCGGTGTAGTTCCTGGGATAACCAACCGGTGGAGTTCAAAGAAGGACCGACCGGTCAAGGTAGCAAGTTTTTGGTGATTCCAGAAGGGGACTTTGAGACCGATCGGTATAGATCAAGAGGGGATCGACCGATGTGATTGGGAGGACCGACCGGTATGTTTTGGGAGGACCGACCGACCAGTGTTGATTTTCGGAAAATTCTATTTTTCAGGTACGGTTCTGATTTTAATAAAAAGGTGTTTTAATTTATTTTTTTCAGATAGCGCAGTGATGTAATATGGCTCGGTGATGGTGTAACTTCGAAGTGGTTCAAGTAGGAAGGTTCAAAGTGTTGAAAGGTGCTCGTTGATCAGTGTAGAACAACGAATGAGGTGGCAACTCAAAGGTCGTGAGTTGGTGGATAATGGTTGCTCGAGAAGGTTGCTTGAGCCATGAAAAGTCACCAGGTTGGGTGACAAGAGATGTGAAGGCCGAGAGATTATTGTTGTCGTACGTTCTAGCAGGTTCGAAGCAGGGGTACACTAGAGACGTCTGGAAGACCGGTTGTAGGTCGAGTACCCTGGGTCTTGGGGAATGGCCTAGTTGTCAAGGTTGGACATATGGAGTTTATTCCAGAACTGGGGTTACCATTAGCCCTTGACATATGGCAAGGATGGCTGTCATACGATTAACGATGGTTTCAAAGCAGGATTGTCAGTGATAGCCAGAGTCAGTCATGGATGATTAGTTGTTCTGTTTGTACTATCTCACACAGATTATCGAAAGTCGAGGGAGATGTTCTTTGGGTGCTTAACTGATATTGGTTTAGGCCTTTGGGGAGAGTACTTAGGGAATGTTACACTCGATTAGGGTTGTCCGTGTGAGACTTATATAATCTAGATGTTATGAGTGTTTTCCATGATTGAATGGGTGTTCTGGCTTCCATGGATGAATGGTTGAATTGTTTATAGTAAAGGCTATCACTGTCCGATGTGGGGAAGACAAGGTTGAGTTCTTCGCTGGTGTTGTGGGTATATTAGTATGTTTATCTATCCCTTCTCATACACTTTATAGTTGAACTTTGTTAGTTGTTTTATCGCTCACTAAGACTGTTGTCTGACTCAAGGTTTTATGTTTCCTCTTATTACCTTGGGTTGTCCATCCGGTTATGGATGGGTAGACTAAGTAAAAGGTGACAGGTAATGCTTTAGCGAGGACGACGATGCTGATCGATGGCATGTAGGAGGCTCATGTACAAGTTTTACTACTATCTAATAATTGGATTTCCGCTGTTTGCTTTTCTAAGTGATGTAGTGAGGCAACTTTGTACAAACACTATTTCTAACTTGTGGATATTACTTTCTGGTTGTATGAAAGTCTTGTGTTTCTTCTTCACTATTACTACCTGTTGTATATGTTCTATTATATTTTATCCTTGCGCTGTGAAGTTTAGGACGTGTTCCTCTTGTGTTTACCTTCTCTGATGATCGTCCATGACTGCCTGGCACACCCTTCAGCGCATTATTCCTCCTGTATAGTGCGGGGGCTATGGGCGGTCGTCACAATTTCTGTGGCAGTGGAGAAGACACCTTCTCTTAACTTAACAACCTGAGTATTTTTGTGGAAAACAATTAGTGATTTCTGGTGGATTTGACGATGTGACATTCACAGTGAATGGTGGCCAGGTGTTCCAAAAGATATGTTATGACCTCAAGCCTCACAACCGGGAAATGAAAAAAATTTGGCAGGCATCGTGGCTATGTGGGTCGCTCCCATTAGGGTGTATAATCACCTATCTAAAAAAATTCCTTTTCCTTCTTTAATCTGTCAATGCTGTCCCTTTTCGGGAAACGGTTGCTGATCCCAACTGTTTGTGATATACATTCGATACACTCAAGCGAAATGAGTGGTCGGTCATGTGTGGGCCGGGTTGCAAGATGTTCCTTTTGAATCCAGTGTATTCACCTCTAGAGATACACTATCGGCAGGTGGTTCCATACCTTGTCATAGTCGGAATCCAATCTTCAATAAGCGCCCGTGGTTTTGATTGTATACTATATATGTGGAGCGTGAGATGAAAGCGTTCCGCTAGATTGCTATTTATTTATATTTAGAAACTATTATAATATCAGAATATATGTGTGATTTCAAAATGTTTTGGGTTATCATAAGGTAAAAACTGTCCGTGTTTATTTGTGGATTTGGTCTTACGATTATCCTTTTATTTCAAAAAGATTTTTGAACTTTAAAATCAAGTTGGATGATCCCCTTAAACTTTGCGAGTTGTTCTCGCTCAGGTTAACCAGACTGACCAGATGGTTGTAAATGCTCGGGTTAGACCGGGTTGTACAGGTCCAGGTTATCGGATGCTGCGAAGTCCAGAGACGAGCTGGATGGGTTTAGACGTATGATATTATATAATATTTTTCCGTTATGTGAGGATAGGTTATTATAACTATCCAAAGGTGTTGGCTGGAAGCTGTACTCTGATGTTTGTAAGTATTTTTCAAGTTCTCAATAAAGATTTTTTCTATATTATATTTTGTTCCACTGCGATATGAGACTCTTTGTTGTGGTGTTTCTTCTTCTTCTTCCTCTATTCTAATATTTCTTCCTTTCTTGCCTTACCCTCTGATTTCTTTCTATTAACTATCTGGTGTTTTTGATACTTGAACTCTGGCAAGTAATACGGGTTTATGTATTATTGTCGAAGTCCAGGGGTCGAATCTGTTGGATCGTTACAAAATGGCTCGAAATTGATAATATGGGCAAGAAATGTGTTCAGTTGGTAAGCACTTATCCTAAGTATTACCCTTCTTATTAAAGGGGATGTACGACACTATTGATAATGCCCAGTTCCTTGAATCACATTAGTGTTGCTCGGTCAATATAAATAAAACCTGGTATTTAGTTCTCAAGTTTCCTTCGGAAAGAAATTTAGTATGAATCATTGTATTGGTGATGGTTAACTAAGAGTGATGTGGTACACTATAAGAAGTTGTGTTAATAGAAAAATATTTATGGTTATATACTTTTCAGAAATTGTACATAATAGCAATTGAGGAATAAATTTCATCAAATTTTGGAGAAGTGTTAAAAAATTATCTTTGAACGAGTAGACTAAACGAGGCCGTAATATCTCATTTGAATCAACTAAATTAAATTCACGACCACTACCCAATGGTTGAATTCATTGGAACGTTTTAAGTTCTACTTAGTATCAGTAAGTTTCATTTGTCATTTGATATCAAATACGATTTCTTATGGTTTCATTTAGTCATTTGGTAAGCCTAGGATCATTTCGCTTAGATGAACTTCATTTCATTTGGTGTTAGACTTCTAAATGAATGATTTGAAAGATGATTTCCATTAAAATAATAATGAAATGTTGAATTTCAAAATAAAGAATATTCATTGTCAGACTTTTAAAATAAATTTCGAGTTTTAATAAGCAAAGTGTCCACCCATAAGTAAATGAGAGAGTAACTTGGTAGAATTTCAATGATTAAATGAACCAAGATTTTCGATGATTTTGGACAGTTAGAACCTCAAAATTGATATAGAACTTAATGTTGGAAAATTAGTGAAGATATAAGGCCAAATTTGCATGACACTTGATTTAAGAAGATAACAATTTTAGAAGAAAACTTCTTCAGCCTCCTCGTTAGGAAAGTGAAGTTGATGTTTGCATGTCTAGCAAGATGCAGGGGAAACTATACAAGTTTGAACATGATTTGCCAAATTTATGTAATGCTGAAGAAATGACACATTGCTTGAATAAGAGAAAGAAACTGATTGTCGAGAAATTGGTTGTATTAACATGTAAGCATACATTGATCATTTTATTTGCATCTTAATCTAGATTCGAGTATGAAACTTGAGGCCTTTACCACAGTTTGAAAGAGAGCTTATCATTCGACGTTTAATGGAAAATATTGATTATTGTTTATGACCGAATACTTAACTTTTTTATCTTGGTCGAGTACCTAAAAAAGAAAGAAAAGTTTTCTAAGAAAAAGGGCCATATCTGAGTCTGCACTAAAGGATCGGAGGATCAATATTAGTTTGGAAGGAGAAGTTATGAATTTGAATCGAAGATCGAATCCTATATTGTGCGTGAATGAACTACATATATCTTAAGAGAGTAAGAAAATTTAAAATCTAAGGAAAAATTACCTTTGGTTGTTTCGATGCGATTTCGAGGATGAAATTCTTTTAAGGGGGGAGAATGAAACAACCCAGAATTTAGAGACCTTAATCAGGGATATTTAAATAATTTAAAATATCTAAGTTGGATTTATTCAAAAGAATAATGAAGTTCAAAGTGAGGAATAAAGATACTGAAGTCATTTTGGGAAATTAGTTTGTAAATTATTTCCCTAGGGAAATAGTCGCTAAATGACCGAAATCGTTTTCTATGATAAAACTAATTTCTAACCGTATGGATTGTGCAAAGTTCTGGATACATACATTTATTTCCAGAATTGATGAAGAATATGAAAAAAATATTATTTTTTATTTTTAGAAAAAGTAAATGTATTTGTTGACATCATCAATAAGAATATCTAAATAGAGGATTTAGCAATTTAATAATTATTATAATTATTCAAATTAGGATATAAATGATAAGAAATCATTTTAAATATGTTATATAATGGTAACATATCAGTGGTGAACAAGTTATATAGTGGAATATATATGATCAGAAAATACAGAAAAAGTCGGTATCACTTTGTCGGTAATATCCTAAATCTCGTAAATAATGGAAAAGTATTGTTTAATATGGTTTTAATAACTGATAATCATGTTTTGATAATTTAAAAGTAGTAAGAAATTTATTTTTCTAATTTTGTTTACCTAGATAAATAGTTCAATTGAAAACTGAAAATATGACCGATAAACATTCTGGATTCTTAACGGTTTGACGAAGTAGAATTCATACAATTAAATTTCGTAAAAGAGATTAGTAAAAGTAAGTATAAGAAAACAAAAAGATTATAATTTAATATAGTAATACAATGCCCTGCACTCATTACTCTTACACACTATCACTACACTTATAGTTACTCATTACTTTTATACATGATGGGACATATCATGGAAGTAAGTAAGGGTGAAAAGGCAAGGGGTTTTAACTTTTTTCCATCCCATTATCTTATTCCTAGAGATTTCCTTCAAATACCCACCTCTTCCTCTCATTTCTTTACACCTTATTTCTTCTCTCTTCTTTAAGCATTAAGGAAACTCAATAATGGCTTCCAAAACATTATGAAATTTTATCATCTTTCCTTACTAACCCTTTCAAACTTACATCAAACGAAATCAAAACCCTCTTAAACTTTTCCAAGGTTCTTATATCATCATTAGAAGCCTCTATACTAAGTTTGAAGTCAAGGAAATTAGCTTAAAGCTTTATCTAATTTGGGTTGTGAGCTTGAAGAAAGAATGGAGAGGGGATGAGCTTAAGAAAGGGGAAAGAGAAAGTTTGAGATGCTTCAATGCGATTGTTGTGAAGCTCTAGCTGATTTTAGAAATATGAGAAACCAATCAAGGGCGAGAAACTAAAACTTAAACAACACTAACTATACACAAGATAAAGGTTGTTAAATGAACTTAAAATGATTTTTATATGTATGTTAAAAGTTTCTTATGAATGCATGATGAATGTTTGACAAGTTTGGATGCTTATATGTTTGACTGTATAGATGTTAAACAAGCCACATTAAACACACGTTGATCAACACAAAGGAATTCAATTTCCTTTTATTGATTTAAATGTAGAAAATAGTATGATTAAACGTCTAAAAAATTGTTTTAAATGTTTAAGAGAAGAATTATAAACACTTCTATGTGTTCACATGAAGTTTGGAAAGATACAAACTTTGAAGCAATTTTTGTATGTTGCGAAAGACTAACTCACAATTTCATTATTTAAAAATTGAAACTTCTGTATATGGCGGAATATGAATCTAAATTCTTTAAATCAAGATATTTCCAAATCCTTATAACCGTAACTTTCCAACGAATCAAAAATATCAAGATTTCATTCAGTAGATTTTGAAATATGACTAAAACATCTTATGAAAACATTGTTGTTTTGCAGTTTGAAATACACAAAACGAGATCTTTGAAAATGAAGTTTTAAATTTTGAAAAATATGGAATAAATTTTATAAATCCTTTAAATTTTTTAAAATCAATTTAAGTGTACTATGTGGATCTTACAATGATGGAAAAGTCATTTTAATGAAATAAGCTTAAAAAGCGCTTTTTGCAGTGCTTTCGATAATGATTAAAATTGAAGTTCAAACTTAACAATCGAATTGAATCAAAAATCTATAATAAGCAATGATTTGATCTCGGCTCTAATAAGCTGATGAGTATGCCTAATTTTCTATTTTTGAGATCTAGATATGGGTGTTTAACAAAGAAGATGTTTAGAAGCAACCAATTTCATGGCTCACTTGGCTCTTTCCTTGATGAGGAGTGGATAAGGTTGAAATATCAAAAGCGAATGAAGTATAAATGATCAAATTTATAAAGATAAACAAGTCAAATCAATTCGAGATTATCTTGATGTATTTATTATCAAATTCGGAGGAGGGAATCCTTACTATCCGTAAGAATTTAAAAGGTATTTATACCATCATTGACAAATAGTTGAGTTTGAACACGGATATTAATATCGAGTAAGATAAGTGTGATTTCTTTAGATCTATTAAACTAAAATGTATATACCATTCAAATGACTTAATGAAGGAGGTTTAATGATTCTATATATTTCTCTAAAGAATGTCTGAAGTTATACATTTATAAAAGATGTTTTATGAAGTAATGAACTAAGAAATAAAGAATATCTAACACCTAAAAATACTTAAACAATATTTTTACGATGATTAATTCGAGGATACTAGGATCAAATTTGGGTGGTTCCTATCTGAAAACCACTTCCGATCAATTAAACTTTCTAAAGTAATGGAAACTGAAGGCTGAAGAATTATGGAGATTGGATAAAGGGCTGATGTCATTGACGCTCGAGGGATTCTTCCTATAATGCAAACGATAGCGATTCTGCATTTAGATCTTTGATTAGCTTGTCGATGACTTGTATGGATGAACGTCTGACGTTGCATTTCTGATTTGTTGATATCTACAAATGTACATCTTTTTGGTGTCGAAGAAGACAACTTCTCTTAGCTTAACACTCTTCTCTGAGACGTACGAGCTCAAAAGTTGAGGATTTATAGAAATCAGTGGCATATGTGGAACTTGGCAACATGGCATTCAAAGTGAAGAACATGCTTAAAAAAAAGGTAATCGTAGACTAAGCCTCAACAGCTAGTTTTAGCAAAAATAAGGCACGCGGTGAGGTCGGTTAAAACCAGAGTGATGACATATTCAGGCAGTTCACCGGCCTATGTAACTGTCCTAGCTTTGCTAGTTAGACGAATAAAAGTTGTCATCAGTACATCTCATCTAGATGTGTATCGTATGGAAAGGTAGTCCCTTACCTTTCCATCGTATGGAATCCATTTACCTAACATCTTGCGAATTCTGCTGTAGATCCACGCGAGGGATGTGGAATTAAATAATGGTAACAATTTCCCTATTTTCTATAATTTCTTTTAGTGGGTTTTATCCCGCAAGTCATTAAGAATAATATCAAAAAAATTCAATATACGATGATTTGGTTACCATAAGGTAGAAAGCCATGCCATATCTATGTGCAGTCGTGGTCTTATGAGATACTCTTAATTTCAAATGGTGAATTTAAGTTTCTCACACCAGTCTCAAGACAGACTCAGAGTTTCCTTTCTTTCCCTTAAACTTTGGTAACCCCTATTTTTTCTGGGTAGGCTAGCAGTTCAGGTTTACTTGAATCGATTGGATGGAGCTGGAGCTGAAGAATTTGGAGATCACCATTTATCCTCATTTTTCCTTTGTTTCTTTCAGCAACTCTAAGGACAGGTTCTATAACTGTCCAGGATGACATAATTTTACTCTTATTGGTAAGAGTAAGATTAAAATTTCCGTTATAATGATTTTAGATGATAAATAAATACACACTTTTCCGCTATGCAATATATCGATTCTTTCTATTTTCTCCCCTTTTTTCTTACCATAAACAATTCGCTTCTTCGACACTTAGTTTGCAGCACACGAATACTATGGATGTATTAGTGTCAATTTCCGAGGGTTAAGGAAAGTTGGTCGTTTCATATTTCCTACAGTAACTATATTATTGTCTTTCTACCATTTATTAAAATCGAAACTGTCTCCCAGAAGTGTTATAGTCGACTAGAGAACTCAATAAAGAAGACTAGCTCTAAAGTAGTTGCTCTTGCTGAAAGTAGTATTTTTCCCTCTATTGTGGCGGTTGATCCAAAGAAAGTCACTGCCTGTTTTGACTCAGACATAGATTAATTTCATACTCAAGGATGTTGACATCTCTGGTGTTATCACTATTCATTCTAGTGTAGAATATACCACTGACAAACCTCCGGAGGGATTCATTATATACATCGCTATTCACATCTGGCATGGAGGTTTTGTACCTTTTCTTTCCTTTATCTTCTTCTTCCTCTCCTATCTTAATATTTCTTTGATCCAACTTTCTTTCGATGCAAACAATTTTTTAATTGGATTGGAAGTTCCTTAACTCGAATTCAATGGTTCTTCTTGTTTTAGAGAAATGAGTTCAGTTAGCTAAAATGATAAAGTAAATTCCCAGATTTATAAAGCAAATCATTTGTCGAAGCTCATCAGTGAAGGCATTATCAAATCCAACGATTGGGAGAACTAGTTCTTCTATATTCGATGTCCTTTAGGCATTTAATGGAACTTTCTCTAACATCGGTGATTATTTGGATAACTTTCGTCACTATATCTCACATCTATCTCCTTTGTTTTTAATCATCATTGTTGCAATTGGTTTTAGAGGTGCCATCCAAAAGACACCCAATGCCAAACCAAAACGGTTATAGATAAGCTTGTAGTCGCTTCTACAAAACTATGGAGGAGGACTTCTCTATTAGCTTTTAACATTCTTATAAATCATTTTATTCTTCCTCGAGGCTAAAGGATACAATGGTACCTAAATAATGCATTATCCTTTATAAGGAGTTCGTTATTTAGAAAAGGGTGACCCAGTAAGCTTTCTAACATATTGCTCATAAGTCTTGATCATTCTAATAGGCTTTGTACTTCCTTTTAAAATTTCAATGAACTTTTTGTTTCACTCTTTCTTTTGTTTCAGTTACTGCTTCTGGTGCTCTGCCATTGCCCTCCTTTCCAGTATTGCACCCTTCTTACCCCGAAGATTTGGGAAGGGACACGAAATTCTTAGTATTGGAAGGGAAGCACAAAAAAGGTTGATCTATCTTTGGTAGAAGGCCACTGGGATAGGTAGGCCAAGATAACCGACTCTGTTTCGGTTTCCATTTCGAAAGGAGAAAGCGAGGGTACTATAGCTACTACAACAATTGGTATATATTCCGCTGATAGTGTTTAACTGAACATTGAGAGAGAAACCTTGGTTGTGGCTCCCCTCATTGAGAAAGATTCTGTTAAACGTATTGATTTCTCTAACTCTCCTATTACTTTAGATGAGATATAGATAGCCTCGTTTTCCTTCCCTTCCTACTACTACTTTTGGTATCATATGCCCTTCGGCTCCTTCTCTTTTGGAACCTACTTTCTCCAATTTGGTGAAAGAAGTTGTGCATTCTTGGTATTTTATTTCCCCGAAAGTCCCATCTTGCTCTCTTGTAGATCAAAAGGATAATATTTATCAACAGCTTTAGGTAACTCTCTGACCTTTGTTTTTTTTCAATCATTGTTGTTATTTCTCATCAGACTTTTCTCTCTATTATCTTGGCCTGTTACGCATTGGTTTTCTTCTTAAAGAGATACCGATGAGTTATTAAAGCTTAATGAAGAAAACAAACCTTGAAGAATCTAGTTTCTACCCTTACTATTGCGAAGGACGAAGCTTTAAAAGAGGCGATCAATGCAAAACCACTATCTCTGAAAAGGAGAAGACGATTCAAGTTAATTGTGACCAGAATATGAGGATAACTATTTCACTAGAACAGATTCAAAAAGAAAGGGATGACCTTGGTGCAAAATATGTCTCCCTTTCCTCCATATTCAAGAAGAATTTTCAGAAGAAAAAGAACACTTTGTCAAAATTTCTCACCACTTTTTCTAACGCCAAGAGGAAGGTCGATGATTTTCTAACTAACTCTTACGACGAAAACTTAGCCAATACCTTGGAGAGAACCCTTTTAGTGGCTTATACTAATAATAGGCATAAATTCCCTGATCAGCACTTCCATCCCCGATCTCTGTAAATTTCAGAAAGATCACAAGTTAAACTTGATAATCTCTGAAAGAGGATTAAGGTTCCATACAAAGAAGTATTTGATGCGGAGGAACTTCTTTCTTTCAAAATTCCAATAATTGGTGACGACTGCACTAATGAGAAGGACGATTATGAATGGGATGGCTATCTTGATGTTGGAAAAGATGATCATGATCAAGGGAAGCATCAAAAGGTAGAAGCGATAAGAGGAACCACCAGCCTTCAAAGTGAGATGAATCTTCTGATAAAGGCAAGATTGTCATTAACAGCAAAAATTTAGAGTGAGTGGAGCTCCTTGACTTGACTAGCACTCCATTGGTCTCTCACCCCAGCATCTTTAAAGAAAAAGACTTAGTGATACAACTTTCTATTCTTGTACCTCAAGTATGATTTTCTTTAAAATTTAAATACATATTTTTGTTAGCAATCAAGTCACTTTATCGTTTTAAATATTTTTTCAAAACACGGCAAAGCACCTCTTCACTCTTGGAGATAAACTTAATAAAATGCAATTAAAAATAAATTATTTACAAAGAGAGTAAGATAAACAAATCATAGACTATTATAACTTATCTGATAAGTACTTCGAGCTGGATAAAAGCAATACTGCCTTGATGGCTTTCAAAAGAAATGAAGTGCTCCCTCTCCTAAAAAAGGCTCATCTTCAAAACGAGAAACTTTTTGAAGAAAATAAGGAACTAGTGATGCTCTATTGCATGTAGATTGAGGGGAGAGAGATCTCTTGATAGTTTTCCTGTGAGAAGCCCACTGTCAGCATTTGATAATGGCTTTTTCCTATGAGAAGCTCACTGTCAGCATTTGATAGTGGCTTACTCATATTTTAGGAAGCTTAGCGGTGGCTTCATTAGATGCTTCCACCGGAGGTATTCTAATGAAGTCACTCGATAACCTTATCCTAGGATAACGTGGAACCTGCCGAGAGTCCATTCACTGCCCGACAACCTGCCACCTGAAAAATTTAGGTACTAAAAAAACAAACTCGTTGCGAAACAGTTTGGAAATTCCATTTTCCATAAATCATATTGAAGTTTTATGGTGTTTATATGATAGTATTACTTATAATATGTCAGCATTTTTAGCATTACCATATTATGTTGTTACAAAACAATAATTTCACAATAAATCTGATTGCACAAGTCTACTTATCAAAATTTCTCAAATTACTAAAGGATGTTCAGAAAAGTTCCTCATTGATTAAGATTTCAAAGATGACCTGATATTTCTTTCTAAAGGGTTTACATGAACTTTACAAGTTTTTCCTTAGTTTCATTTTGACTTCCTTGTGAAGAAAAAGACAATCTTTTACAATTAAGCATAATCTTTCATTCCTTTTTGGTTAGTAGGAACGCCACTCCAACAATCAAAAGGTAGGATAGTGGACTCTTCCCCCTTGTTCTTACTATGGAAAGATATAAGATCTTATTTGAATCAACAATATTTTATTTTTCTAATTTATTGAATAAAGTCAAAAATGCTGCAATGAAGCTTTGAGCGCTTGAGCATATGTATTTTATCCTTATTTGTTTCCCTTATGAAATAAATAAATTCAACATTTGGTTATTAATTTCATTTGTGATTCTGTTACTAGGTTTCCTCGCTAGCGATTGTAGCTTTATCAAAAAGCATATCTTCCAATCTTTCAAAAATCAAAGATAAGACAATATCTTTCTGTGGACAACGAAAGGCTTTTGAAGATGCTAAATTTTTAGACAGCCCTCTCGCTTTGAAGTGGTTCAAAAAATTTCAAGACCAACATGCCCTAGCTAGTAGACTTAAAAGAACAGAGAAGGGATCTAGAGGGAATATAAATATAGGAGGAGTAATCTCTTACTGTTTCTAATTAAAAATAGTGTCCTTCTGTTCACACCCCACTTTCCCCTTCTGGCCGCCACACATTTTCATTCGGTAGTGAACAGCCGAGATTCCTTCATATCATTCGGCCACAAGCGGCCGCCGCATAGTGTAAATTTGTGCAAACATGTCGTTCGATCATGAACGGCCGAATGAGATTGATGGCCGAAAGTGGATAGTGGGGTCTGAATAGCAGGACACTAAAAATAATCCTCCGATTAATTTTGATAATGACATGCTCAGGCATCAGTAACAAATTTGTTATTTAGATTTTCAACTTGAGAATGGTTAAACTACATGCAGAATCATTGGAATTCATTTTAAGTGTTGGATTTTTTGATTTTTCTATACCCTCAATTAAGGCTTAGCTAGCCCAGTCGAATCTACTTGATTAAAATAGTAGATGTCGAAAGATGTCCTAAATTAATCGATTCCGAAGGGGTTTAGATGAAAATTTGATAAGAGATTGGAGATAAGAGGTAAAACGCGAGATTTGGAAATTCTTTCAGGACAAAGGAAAAGTTAACATTGCTCGTCATACCGTGTTGACCAAAAATAAGGTGTTAAAAAAAGGAGATTTACTGTCTTGAGAAATGTAATGCTGAATATGAAAGAGCCGATGAAATCCTTTCAAATGCAAGTGGAGCATTTAACCTTACTCTCAAGACTTAGGTTGAATCTGTTGACAAAGTCGACGTCATCAGGCATATAAAGAACAACCTTAATGATCTGCTTCAAATTATTCTAAAGAACCTCTTGGGCTTGGTTATGTCATAGAATATAATGGTGAAACTACTAAATCTCTAAGCTTTATTTCTTACCTCTAACATGTTTTGTATGTAAAACTCCTTATTTGTATGTAATGTCCTAAATTGCATAACCTGATTGTAGCCTTTATCTATCTTCTGATTTATTTACTTGAGCATAAACCACTCCTTTACTTTTTTGCTTTCCCGTTGGCAGTAATAAAAGTCCTGAAACAACTTTTTTCCATAAAAGAGCAAAAACCTAATTTAGGTATTTAGAATAACAGGAGTCCATAAATCCACTTTCGAAAGTAATGAAGTCACGAAAACACTTCAAAAATTAGAAGACCCAAAACCCAGATTTGGTTATTTAATAATAGAAATCTAGAAATCCACCTCCGAAAATAATTGAATCCCAAACCACTTTCGGTTTAAAGAATAGAAACCCAAATTCGAGTATTTAAATAATGAAAGTCCAGAAATACTTCTTTAAAAATAACTGAAGTCCCGAAACCACTTTCGGTTTCAAAAGACCCAAAACCTAAATTAGGGCATTTAAATAAAAGAAGCTTAGAATCCTTCTCTAGAAATAATTAAAACTCCAAAACCACTTTTGACTTTAGAAGACTTGAAACCTAGATTTGGGTATTTAAATAACAGGAGTCCAGGAATTTTCTTTTGAAAATAATATAAAGCCAAAATATTTTTCGTTGTTTTGAATTTTGATACCCATTTCAGGCTTTTTCTTAAAGAAGAGGTAAAGCGTGTTCTTCTTTCAAACAGAGGCATGATACGCTTTAAGTGCTTCTTCTAGCTTTCATTTCCTTCTTCAGGACTAGGCATAAGTAGAGGCAGGGCGTTCTCATCTTTAGGGAAGAGGTAGTGGCTTAGCCAAAGCAAATGCAAGACTTGTTCCTAAAAACAAAAAAGGTAGAGCGTGCCTCATTCGGTACCTAGGCCAGACCACTTTTGTGATGGGACCTATGTAAGAATATGAAATATTAAGTAATTGGATTTTGAATATTAAATATATTAAAGTATTTGAACAATTGAATTTTTGGAATTTATTAAGTCGAATTCCAGTTTAGTAGTTATTTAAATAATTGAATTGGGAATTATATATTAATTAAATGAATTCAATATTTTAATTTGACTTTTTTTAGTTAATTAAAATTAATTATAAATCCATTTATAAATTCATAACAATATTAAATAGCTTGGGTTTGAATGGATATTCAGATTATATTTTAAAATAATGTTTTATTAGGGAAAATAGCCATTTTTCAAATGATCTCGGGATTCAACAAAACCAGTTTCATCGGATTTGGAATGACAAATTATTGTAAGATTTCAAAATTTGTATCCATTGGAGTTGTTAGTGATCGTTCGTGGTATAAATACATATCAATCAATGATTTGAAATTAAAATAATATACAATTTGATTTGAAGAATAATGGTTAAATACGTTCGAGTTAGCTTTCGAAACAAGTCCTATTGTTTTCAGAATATGGTTTATTAGCTATAGATGACAATTAGCCCGACTCATTTCGATTTTGGAAAATTTCTGACTTGATGAATAGAGTTTTTTCTAAGACTATAGCACCTTAACTCATTTTCATTTCAAGAATTAAACTGTAACAATCTCCATTTCGATGATTGGATTTTTGACATTTAGATATAGTAGTCATATTTGGTTTCAACTTTCAATGATCGGAAAGGTAGGTTGTTACATTTGATATCAAAGCTGCTTGAAGCATAATAAGGGATTCCCGCATTTTGAATTATGGAAAATCTTTGCCTCATACTCGTACATGTCCAAGGGTGGGTTGGTCAGGTAATCGAGTGATTGGCCTAGGGTTCAAAAGGATGACCGTAAAAGTAATTGTTGAGATAACCATTTGTAGCCACCATCAGTAGGATAAGTGAGAACCTTAGCTCTAGTAGGTTACTTATTAAGATTGGGTAAGTAAGACACTAAAATGAGATTGAGTGTGTGTATGTGTGTGTATATGTATATGAGAGCGTACTTGTTACTTTTTTAAAAACATTTGTGCTAATTAGTCTATTGAGCCGTCTATGAATTTTGATCGAGACGTGAGGTGCCACGGTATCGATAGGGATTTCTGAACACATGAAGAAAAAAAATTAGATATGATATTGATTTTTGAAAAAATTGGTGATTGAAATATTTTACCTCGGATATATTTTATTTATATAAAGAAATAATTTTCAAAAGCTATATAATTATCTATATACTGTTGTTTAATCATGATAACATTACATTATTATCATTGTTGTTTGTTTGGTCATGCTCAAATAGTTTAACAGTATTGACTTCTATTTGTTAGTCGTCGATTTATGTTCTGTTAATACATTTATATTTATTTATAGTTTTATATGTTTTTGAATTGAAACCACTACGAATTAAATTTCGCAATTCGAGTATTAGTGGTTTGATAAAAATATCAAGTTAAAAAATCAATATTTAATTGAAGTTGTTTAATATAATCAGAATTATAAATTGAACTTTCAGAAGGAAATATTGAGTATGTTAATTACAATATATGGTTATTGTATTTAAAGTGGAAATTAAGTAATATGATTGATGAAATATGTTTTGAAAAGAGTTTTGATTAGTAAACTCCCAGTAGTATTTAAAACGATTTCAAAAGGATTTTTGAATAGATTTTGAAATCATGCTAAAAATTGTTTTTAAAAGATAATTTTAAGGAAAAATATTGATCTCTTTGTTTAGTTTGAAAAATTATCCCTATAAGTCTAGTGATAACCAGAACATTCTTATAAGTAACGACTAGAAGTTTGCTTCAACAAACGTTTTAGTGCATTTATTAAATTATTCTCTTTACCATTATGCGCGTGAGATAAGTTTGAGTTCGAATGAACCCAAAGTAAATGCTGGAAGGAAAATTGTTTAAGTTTTCATTTTTATATACTTAGAAATAAATGAAATTTTCTTTTGAATTGAAAATTTATGATTTTGAAATTCGAGAGTTTGGTTTATAATTTTTCAACTAAGATATTATATAGATGCATATATTCTAACTATTAAATTTCATAATTGTGCATTTCATCGAATACAATGTTTCCTAAGTGTGTTTCAAAATGAAAAGGAAAATTCGAGGAATTCGGATAGTCAAAATTTTCAAATTGAAACTGTAAACATAACTTAGTTTATATGAAAACTTAAGAGGAGATGATTATAATTTATTAATTTGACTAAGTTTGAATATATATATTAAATTAAATAAAATCGGGCTCGCCGCAAAGAGGTAGTACAAAGGATTTCTGATATGAATGTATGGGATTCAATATAAGTTAAAATTCTTCGAAACAAGAATCTTTCAGATCTATTGAATTATAGCTTTCTAATGAAGGAGAAAAATTTAGATTTAATCTTGTATATTTTAATTTGTGGCAAAATCAAATTTTTGAAAAAATAGCGGTTTGATTTTTTTTAGTTAGAACTAAGAATTTAATAAAATAGTGAAAGTGATTTGGGAAAGGTTGGTATAAATAAGAAACCAGTCAAACTGGGTAAGTAAGATACAAGGTTTTAAATCTCGGATATCGGTCGCGTTTCATCTCAGGGATTTTATAGACTCGGTCTCGTATCGGGGGAGATCTCGGACGAGATGAGTCTAACTCGGGAGTTCATCTCGGATTTTCAACTCGGTCTGAAAGTTCATATCGGAACAATCTCGGGGTACATGATATGTCAAAAATGATATTTTATCAAAATGATTTTTATGAATGTTATAAAAAACATGGTAACTTAAACTTAAAATGCAAAATAACTTTATTATTCTTTATTTTGCGAAAGATCATTCGTACTCTAAATCGCAATATGCTTAAAGTAGGAATATTGTTAGACGGGAAACATTAAAATGATCCAAAACATTAAAAAATTCAGCATAAACAGACCATAAAATACATAATTTCATAAGTAAAATGTATATAAAAAGACAAATATGAAAATCATAAGAATTGTAAAATATATACGAACATACAATAGTCATTTAGCATGCAAAATGTAAAATAACAAAAGATTGATATAGCTAGATTTGAGTTTTTTTAATTATAGTTCTAGTTCAGGCAAAAATTTAAATTTTAACCAAAAAACTAAGATCTCGGACGATATTCCAGTATTTCGTCTCGGTCGATATACCATTCGATATTGCAGTATCTCGGGCGATATATTCGAAAGGAGATTTAGAGTGATATTTGCTGTTTAGTTTCGGAAACAGCCCAGAACAAGAACTCGGTGGAGATCTCAGGTGATATTTTCGAGATTTGAAACTGTGGTAAGATATACATAGGTTGTTTTATTCGCATGATGTGTGATCTAAGTTTAGATACATAGCTTAATGTAATTTACACCAAATATAAAAAGGATTTCTAGCTAGATTCTGACACCAGACACTTGATTCGAATTCTTCGTATGGTACAGAAGTTTTCTATCGTAGTATAAGGTTATGTAAGAATGATAATTCTTCTAACTAAGAGACACAATCAGAGTGCGTACTAGGAAGGTCGACAGAGTGATACAAGTTCTGAACTGAAGTCTATGTGTTCGAATAAGTGACTAGATCAAATTATTGTATGAATAATTTATGTATATCATATGCACTTGAATATTAAAAAAATATTGCGTCAGACTCAACCAAAATCAAGATGGTATTTATTTCACTTTTTAGATAATGTTAAGTATTTGATTCATCCTTTGTGGAATTTATTTGATTGTTGTATAAATTTATTCCATTTTGGAATATGATTGCTTTGATTGAATATGTACTTTTATAAACTACGGTTTATAAAAATTTCTTGTTATGTATTAGGACTAAAATCCTGGTGAATTTTAAAATGTGGTTTCAATGGAATTTGAAAATTTATGTGATATAAAGTTTCAAATAGTTTGAATAATGGGATTTTGGGAGTTTTCATATTGGAAGACTCACCCAGTAGTTGCTTTAAATGTTGTATGAGGAACCAGAACAACATATGATGCTTCATGTTGTTTTTTTAGCGTTATATTGTGCTTTGATAGGAGGAACCTCTCCTCATCATATTTGATTTTGATTTGGTTTTGTTTCTATACAAAAAATTTGAAAGTATGTTTTGAATACAAATCCCGGGAAATAAATTCTAAAATTTTCTTATAAAATACTACATGCATATCGGTTAACTACAAGATGCCCTCTGTAATTTGGTTGTATATACGCGTTACGTCTTTTTTTGCATCATTGTTACATGTTGCATCATACTATACCTTTGTTGTTTTGACTCTATTTTGGGTTACATAAGCACAGAAAAACAAGAGAATGCCATTGGAATTCTTACGCGCCTACACTGGCTCAAAGAAAAATTTCATGCTAAATAAAATTTAACGCCAAAGAGGTATGTAGTAGTGTAATATTAGATTTTTTTATTTGATTGGTGAGTTTATGACCTATATATCGGAAGCCTTTTGGCATTTTGTTTTCTTTTGAGTTGTTTGGAGGTCTTATGTGGCATTTCCCATTTTTTAGATCGAGCCACGCAAAGGAAGTGCTGCCAAAAATTTTCAAAAATTTAGGAGTTAGTCAAATAAGTTAATAACTCATTTTAATAAACTTAAGGATTTGTTAATTTTGGGGATGAAATTTGTGTCAAGCCTTTACATCTGTTGGGTGATTCTGGTTGCTTCAAGACCTAAAGGCAGAATCAAAGCCTAAATCTGGTGTAAGTGGATGCCTCTTCCCTTCACTCTTATCCATGATCATCCTATAAGGTTCTTTCTATTTGGCCATATCCTCGTGCCCTCTAGATTTTTAAAACTCCATAGACATGCAGAAGAGAAATGCTATCCCCACTCGGAACAAGACATGACTTTTACCAAAAGTTTTTTATGATCTTTTTGTTCAAATAACAATTAAGGTGAAGTAGGGTCAGGAATAACGAATCTCTATATGTTAAACAGATCCACTTTGCAAGTTCGTTCTAAGTGCTAATTAGCTAACTATCTTACAGAGAATCAATTAGCCATAATATCTTTGTTTACTCTACCCCAGGAAGATCATCAATCAATTAGCCATAATCTCTATCTAGAAGATTTGCAATCAATCTTCGGATGAAAGTCTTGATTGTCGGTCTCAATGTTGGCATTTTCAGTTGGAAAACCTCGAGTGCCAATGATTTTCTGATTTATTCTTTCCGCATATCATCTTCCCGGTGAAGATGACCCCTTTTTGTGATCTTTTTTGTGGTCGGTCTAGCAATCATCGGATAATTTTTTTAATGAACTATCACTAAACAAAAAAGTGGCCCTGGCTACTATGGCATTTGCGATTCAACTCAGCCCTAGGAAGAGTCGGTTGATTTATCTCACTCTCTGACCCCTAAATTTGGAATATCCTACTTTCCGGTGATTGTCAAAGAAGTCTTGATTATTAATAAGTGGCTTATGTTGTAACATCGAGACTTCTTTGACAATCCGCAATACGCAATCACGTGAAGCCACTGACAGAACTGGGCAAATAACGAATTTTTCCCATTCGAATTCCAATGAAAAAGGATTGCCATTCCGCCTATAATTTTCAATTACAGCAGAAAGCCGAGCTGGTTTCAGCATTCCTTGTAACATCGTTCTTCGCAATTAATGTACTGGTCTTCCTTATTTAGACTAGTTCGAATGTTAGTAAGTAGAATAGGTCTACCTTTCCGTGTCATGTGTTAAGCATAACGAGTGCACCAATCAATATACAAGAGAATAAATATTTTTTACCAAAACCCTTTTGGCTTGTTTTTGCCCCCCATTTTCGAAATGAGGTTTATTAGGAGAGACATTAAAATGTGCCCGTCACCGAGTTGATCGTTATCTCACGGCACCAACCGATTTAGACCGTTTCCCCCTTTTTCCCAATCTTTATGGGGTGGGGTGGGAAGTGAAGATCGCAAGCGCCTATTACCATTTCCTTCTTCATCCGTTCTTGCCCACCCCGCTGAAATAAATGGTTTGACTCACTTTGTGATGATGAATATCCTACTTAACTCAGTGGTTAGAGTATTGCTTTCATATGGCAGAAGTCATTGGTTCAAATCCAATAATAGATAGAACTTATTAGATACCATCAACTTTGTTATCTAGTAAGTTTTTCTAGCCATCTTCTTTTACCTCCCTTCGGTCGCCTCATCTAACTCTAGTCATTGAATCAAATGAAACTTTAATGAATAACTAATTGATTTCTTTTCTTTCAGTCATCCTCTTATCCCCCAATTAATACTAGGATTATTCCAATATATAAAATATAAATTCCAATGGATTTTGCAATAGTAAGGTGAGGGCCAACCACTCGTTCCACGATGGCCAGCGGGAGATTCGGCAGCAAACGCTAGTCATAATATGGGATTTGAAGGAAAGAGATTTATTCATTAGTGCGATTCATGTGAGATCCAATGTAGATCTAACTTTCTATTCACTCGTGGGATCCGGGCAGTCCAGGGGGACCACCGCATCATCGTGGTAAAGGTCGTAGTGCCAGAGGAATCATTACCGCAAGTCAGTCCCTAGTATATTATGGGAAGAATATGCTTACAGATCAAAGGTGGTGCAACCAAGAGGCTTTCACCTATCAATACTGGGAAAAAGGGTCTAATGTCAGGGACCCAGTATATTAGGGGTTAAGGTGACCATCAGATTATAAGTTCATTCCATACCGCCTAGTATACCAAGTCGGAAGGAAATTTCCTTAATGATCGGAGTAGCTCATTCTTGTCCGCGTACTGTAGTAAAAGTTTTAGCTCAACATATATGTATGTCTGTTTTCAAAGAGCAAAGGGTAATTGATCAGATTCACGGGCATGTATAGAAGCAACATTAACGAAGAATTTTTTGAAAACTAATCAATGATGACCCTCGACTTTTTCAGAACAGGTCCGAGACAAATAGTAATGATTCGAAGCACTTCTTTTTACATTACACTATTTCGAAAACCCAAGGACTCTTCTGTATGAATCGATATTATTACATTCCAATTCCTTCCCGATACCTCTCAAGGAAAAGCACTAACCATTCGTTGGTTATTAAGGGCATCCAAAAAATGACCGGGTGTCCACAAAGACAAAATGTAGGACTAGTGCCAATAGTTCATCACAGAGAAAGGGACCCACCGAGCCGAGATCACTAACTAATACTAAATTTAATAGAAAAGAACTATCTTTTTTTATACTTTCCCCGATTCCGTTGCTATCGCGGGCCTTACGCAATCGATGGGATCATATAGATATCCCTTCAACACAACATAGGTCATCGAAAGGAGCTCGGACGACTCACCAAAGCACAGCTTCCCCCTCACCCTACACTTTCATTTCCATCATTATAGAATAACATCCAATTAATGAGATTATTCAACATTTGGCTCAGTCAGTGAATTTACTGAACTTATTTCATTAACCACTCATTGATGTATTGTTTCCACTTATCGATTCTTTCTCGAAGAGAAAGAATTCCTTAATCTCTAGAAAAAATTGAAGGCCCCCAAATGGATAACTGTAAGGTTTTTATCCCAAGCACTGGCCATAAAGTTAGTTTCTCAGGCCAAGGTTTCAGACAAAAAGGAAATAGAATCGAGATGGCAAGAAATCTAGTGGGAACTGGTGTTAAGTAGAAAGCAGTTTCGGGCACAGAGTCAAAATAATATTCTGACTTAAGACTGTTGATGAACCAAATCAATTCAATGAGTACATTTGCAACAAGTTTCATTCAATAGTTTAAGATTTCCGAGTAAACTAATGAGTTCAGACTGAACTCCAATACACTTTACGGGAAGGGGAAAGTAAACTAAAGTAGGTTAGCTGATGTCAACGGCCGCATAACTATTAGACAGATGCGGCCCAGTTTGTTCTGGGGCCGAATTGCACATTCGTTGAACTCAATCTCATTGGATTCTTATTTTTACCTATCTTCTTTGCAAGGGAACGGGAAATTCTGCTGTGAAGGACAGGATGCGCCAGTATATTAATTGGCGGCGACCAAAAGGCGCGAGGAACTTCATATTTTGTAACTCTACTTTAGTTCTTTTTAACCTTGAGTACAATTTATAGATTCAACTACAATAGTACCTCAGACTCGAAAAGTTATAACCAAAATGGCTTTATGATCCACCTTTGGTATCCTAATTTTATCTCTAACTTCCTATTTGTGAAATAGGGAGTAAAGGTGAGATATGTAACTCTTCTTCCATTAGTTAATATTTCAAAAAGGTTTCCTGGAATGAGAAAAAAAATTGATTCATGAAGGTTTAATTTCTGAATCATTTCCCAACGGTATGCTCTCTGAATCCGTTTATATTTTATATAATGAAGATCTAATTCTAGATTATGTTTCTGGGAAGGTCTGATGATACTCTAACTACGTGTATGTAAAAACCTTTTCTTCTCTTCTTAGAAGTCAAATCACTAAACTACTTACATGGTACGACCCGTTTAGGCTCTTAGAAAAAAGGCAGTCCCCTCTCGGCCAGGAGATCCCGCTTCTCGAGACATCATACGAACTGACGGTCTAACACGTTTGCCAGGGCCTTCCCTTTTAGGTAGCCACGTGCTCTAATCCTTTGAGCTACAGGCAGGATGGGGTATTTTGGTCTAAGGTACCTGAACCAAACAGATTCTGCGTAGGAGTGTAAGCTAGTGTGGTCGGATGAGCTTGTTGCTTGCTTTTTTAGAACTGGTGATAACATCTAGTAATCCTTTCATTATGAGTGTCCTCAAACTTGGTTATGTACCCGTTACCCTTCAATAGTGAGTATCTCTCTTGTGAACTAAGAATATCCCGTGAAGTAAGAATTTATAATTTGAGCTGAATATAGTACAGGAAAGGCATGAGGGCGAAGTTGAAGTAGGGTTGAGTGTCAAGAAGCGTTTAGGCCGGGTTCGAAGCATTCTTCAAAGACAGGTACAGTAGCAACTTCAGTATCAGGGGAATAAAATGGATAATCAAACTGTTAAGGCTCTCCCTTTAGAAGACGGAACGCCATATTCTAGGAGCCCAAACTATGTGATTGAATAAATTCTCCTCTATCTGTTGCGGGTTGAGGGATCCTTCCCCTTCTTCAAAATCTGATTCGTATTTTTCATAAAAAATCTCTGATCAATGATAGAAAAAGATCGAAAGAAAGAAAAAAGATAAAATTAACTAGTCAATACTAGAAAATAGGCTTTCTACATATGCATCATTCAAAGCAACGATTTTTACCAGTTGTAGCCCTCCATACAGAGAACGTAAGTTCAAACCCAATTATTTCCTTTTCTGCTTATTCACATTGCTACGCAACCTCCTCACTCGAGTAAGAAACAACCCTTCGAACTTACAGTTACTACCTCGAGCTTACTCCAAAAAGTCCTGACAAATGATGATTGAGGACTGGGAGGGCGGGAAAGAAGGACTAAAAGCCAACTTCTACACATAAGCCTTATCCGTGAAGAAAGCTACGATAGCTTAGCTCATACCAGAGTGATAACATATTTTTCTAAGTAATTGTATGATCGCCTGTAGAGGTGCTCATGAAAAATGCAAACCAAAGGCAGCTTTCGGTTTCATAAGGTAAGGGGGGATGTTCACTACAAGCTATCAGCGCTATCTTAGATTGAATGACAAAGATTTTTAGTCGACCAAAGATACTAGGGAAATCTGCAGGTTTCAGCTGATAATGGAATAGTGTTCGTGTCCAAAGTTAAAATAAAAAAGAAGCGCCTAGCTTCTTGAGTTCGCATCTTTTCTCAGGCCGGAGAAGGGCAACTACGAATTGATTGTGCCCTTCAAGAATTGGAATCCGGAAAGACACTCCTTTGACCGTGAGCGAACCAGGTTCTTCCTAAAAGCTCATTGTATGAGCGCGACCTTCGGGTCTAGTGAAGATGGTTAAATTGTATGGCCTAGTATCAATCTGTGATTGAATCATTGACTAGCTTAAGTTGATGGGCAATCGAAACCCAAAGATCTATGAATTTGTTCATGCTTGACTAGCCAATCAGATAAACGAACCCCCATCTTCTCGATTTCTCCCATGGCCATCGAAGGCTTTCCGCAAATTGAGACTTGGCCATAGAAGGATCAAATTGTATCCAAGGAACATGGGGATGCCCATATCGATGGAACAGGTGACTCATTATTTCGATGAATCATTTCTTCGGACAGAAGAAGATTCTGTAAAAACGAGAGCTTTGGTTTCCTTCAATCGGGATAGGGGTAGACAAAAGAGGGACTTTCGTCAGGTATATTACATTAACCTCTTACCTATAAGATTCTACTTTGTTTTTCTATCCCCATCAGAGAAAAAAGGGAATGTGCATTTATTAATATACTGGGCTTTTTCTGACCTGGGATTATAAGTTCATTCCATACCAGACCAGACCATATGCGAGCTACACCTTTAGTCTAGTTTTTTGACCAGAACCTAACCTTCATGCAAGCACCTTAGGAACAAGGGTACTCCACTTACTCTAGGTTGTTTTGTGACTACTGGATGATGATCCATAATCAAAGACGCACAAGATGCTCATTGAATGATAAGAAACAAATGTTCACTTATATAAAATGACTCCAGATTCTTTTATTTAATTCAAGGAATATTTTTCATTTTGTTCTAGAGAATAATTGGATTCTATTTCATTCGCAGTTCCTAACGGAATAGGTAACAAAGCTACTTTGCCACCTACTTCCACTAACTCACCACCCCCAAGTTAAGTTGGTACTTGTTGCTGCACCGGGAGCTGTTATGCCAAAAAAATAGAATTGAACGATGGGCCGTACAGGCCAGAGTTCCATACTCGATCTCATAGATACATATAGAATTCTATGGAAAGCCGTATTTGATGAAAGTTGTATGTACGACTTAGAGGGAGATCTTTCATATCTTTCAAGATCCACCCTACAATATGGGGTCAAAAAGCCAAAATAAGTGATTCATTTTTATCCCAGGAAGACTCCTCGACTTAGAGCTGATTCCTATATCTATGATTATGTGATCCCATTGACCTAATATGAAATGATGTCGAGTCAGTGAGAGGACCCTGTCAGGCTCCTTCCCCCACAAAAGCTGCAAAAAAAAGTCGCGATACTACTAGAAAGTACAGTTTTAATATTGCCCGATCATCGCCAATATCGTTACTATCATCAATATGGATTTCATCACTATCATCAATATCGATAAGATACTCTTTAGGCTTGTTATCCAGGAACTTGTTCTGAAATACCGTAATGAAAGGAACATAGGAGTTTGCCACTAGGTTTTTGACCAATAGGATCTTCCAGTTCCTATAGAACCCATCACTAAAATACACCTAGAAGGGAATAGGGCTAAGCGGAGCGAAAAGGGTTTTCCATAAGATGGGACATGAAAAATATTAGCCCCACACGTCTGAAGGAATCAATGTTGGACTTATTGGATCTTTAGCTTCATAGAAGTCATCGAATCAAAGAAGGGTGGTCGAGCATCAATTCTTTCTATCCAGAGAAAGATTAGCTTTCCAAGGTGCCTGCCAGTATATTAATTGGGGAAAGCAATTTTTTATTGACACCATTTTGGGCACAATTGGTAGACTCCAAAATAACTAACTCCGACATTTTTACCCTTAGCCATGAACCTCCTTTAAATTTCGGATCGACTTAATTCTTTATTTTCGACCCGAATCTAGATCGAAGAAGACGAATAAAGAAATATATGTATATATATAAATAAAAATTACTAACTAGTTAATTCCAATGCCCAACTCATAATTGGAAAATTTGTAGGTTCAATTCCTGCTGGATGCACGCCAATGGGAATGTTCAGTAAGTCTATTGGAATTGGCTCAATATCAATGGAATCTCATCATCCATATTGGTGCCTCCCCCAACATAAAATGATTCCTATAAGACACATCGCCCCTCGGAAGGAGGTGCGTAGCAGCTAACAACAAGAAAACGAACAACGAAGCAACATGCACGAATAAAATGGATGCCTATTAATATACTGGGTCGGTCCCCAATTAATATACTGGTCGCCTTCCTAAACTCAGACTGGTGTCACCACTCTGCTGAGACCGGAATGATTATCCCTGCCCGATGGGTCTACATTCATCCCTGAATGTCGTCGGGTACTATTCACTTCCCCGCCATTCTTGTAACCATCACTTGTAATCCGCGCAGGTGTGTCCGCACCCCCTGGAGTAGACGAGAAGGAAAGGATTTCTCAACCCCCTAGTTCCAGACCCAGGAATTCATTATGATATGCAAGTGAAACAAGTCCTTGCTAATGGTAAAAAAGGGGCTTTGAACATGGGGGTTGTTCTTATTTTACCCGAGAGATTCGAATTAGCCCCCACCGATCGGATTTTTCCCGAGGTGAAAGAAAAGATAGGAAATCTGTCTTTTCTGAGTTATCGCCCTAATAAAAGAGATATTCTTGTGATAGGTCCTTAAATGTAAATTTTTACATTTTTTTGGACCCAACATTTATCCGGCTACAACGACAAGGCGCTTCCCCTATCGACCTCGTTTGTTTCTAAGTTCATCTGGCTCCAATCACTAAGAAAAAGGAATATCAGATGGAGTTCCCTCAAAAGTAGGAGGCGCGTAGCGAGCGACAAACTTCTGTTCGTTCCGTCTTGTTTCCGTGAATTTCGTCTCCACGGTGTGATGTTACCCAATCTTCTTGCTATTAATCGCTTGGTTAGTCAAGGCGAGCGTTAGCGAGGGGCTATCTCCTTCTTTTCATTGGGCCTGGAATCAAACGGGTTCACCACTAATGCTCCACAGCCCATATTTTTTCGTAGATTTGAATTCTCATCAGTCTCAACTCTCCTATTTCACTGGTCGGTCCCGTGAAGGGATTATGGTGGTATGACTGAGACAGAAGTAAGTAGAGGGAAGGCCCGATAAATGCCATTCTTCGGTTCCTACTATTTCACTCTTTTTTTTGCTTACGAAATTCCTTTCTCGTTTGTCTTATCTATTGCCTTACCAAAAAGATGGTCTTTTCGATTAGCTGGATCAAACGAAAAAACTATTTGATGTTCCCGGGCCTATCTATAGTTTGGTAATGCTATACATTCGGATAGGCCCTGCAAAGAGAAGGAAAGCTGGAATGCCAACAGGCGTCTGTCTATTCTATAATCCACCCGACCCGATAGTACCCATTTTGGGAATGTCCAGTGCCAAAGTCACTGAATGGGTAAGTCGCCAATCCCTAAAACATACTATGTAATGTACTTTATTCGCTGGGTTACGGATACTGGTGGTTATTTTACTAGAGGTTTCTATCAATCTACCCCTGTGTGATTCCTGTTAAGTGATATACTCGGGGGGTGGCGCAGGGCGGACGATTTCCAAATGGACTCCTAATTCATTAGATAGAGAAGATCGCCAAGATTTTGTGATCTACTGCCAAACCTGTTCCTATTCCGACAGCTCGGACTCAGAGCCTTCTACTTCTAATAGGCCATGAACTAGATCAGAAGCATTCTCAACGAATCCATAAGAAGTGATCCTATTTTTTTCATCGGATCCAGGTCCGTGTGAAGACCAAATATCTTGAGCAACCAATCCGTTAGAACAACTCAAAAGATAAATTTCTTCATGCTCATTTCAAGTTTGAAGTACCATTTGGGAAATCCCAAAACCTGTTGATTGAGCAGTGAACCCTTGAATCTGAATTCCTTAGCTGGAATGAGAAAGATGGTTTTTGTTCTCCTCACCAAGTTTTGAGATCGCTAAATAGCTAGATATGCTGCATTGGTATCGATTTTGTAGTGAGCTAGAGAACATAGAAATTTTTACTTAGGGATATGCTTCCGGCGATTAAACCAAAGACAGATAAAGCATCTAAACTATAAGATAAGTAAGCCTCTCCAGACCATACTCCACTGGTCACACACGTTTTGGAAGTATTCTGAGCTCTTGTCAATATATGCATGGTGAAAATGGACTTTACTTTGTGTGAGGAGACCGAGGCATGTGGCCAGAGTAAGTGAGGTCCGACCGATTCAAACTATTACAAACATTCAGGACTCGCCATTACATTAATTCAAAATGTTCCACTGGTTGAAAGAAGAGAGCGAGGCGAGCTCTGTAACCAGTTCACTTCCAGTGAACAAGAATAATTACATTTAGGAGCATATGCATATCCCTAAGTAAAAAATGGGATTCGTAGTAAGAGACCCTAGTATATTATTGATGAATAACCTCGATTCTTCTGATCCTCCGAACTCCTTTTCTATTCGCCCCTGGATCTATTCCTGCCGCGTCCACGTCCTCTGCCTCCAGCAACTAGAGCTACATCATATTGCTCATTATTGGGAATAGGCCTCTCCTCACACCATACCAGTTCATCGATATGCTTCATGTAGTTTCGTCTTACGAATCCTACTTCGTCAAGTGTATAGATTTTGAAATGTAAGAGATTCCCACGTCAGTCTTCTCATAACATATCATGTTCTCAAATGTTTTCTCCCGGATTAATCGGTTGATTTTGGATGGGGTTCTATGCTTTCACCATAGCACTATTTGACAAATGCGAGCTTCCCCTATATCTTTTGTAGGAATCAGATAGCAATGCTCATTCGTAAATTTCATTTCATGCTTCCGCAACTTCCCTTCGTTGGTGAGATCAATGTAAACTCATAAAAGCGGACGACATTGTTCATATGATCAAAGTTCTCACTATTCATAATGAAAGAGTCTTTCATAAACTTCCTTTTATCGAGCATACATAATAGCTCTTATACGCTTGTATAGAGGCGACTGGTTCACAAAGCACTGGAAGCGCTCGGTGTAGAGACCTCGCTATTAATAGAGCATTGCTATTAATTGAAAAGTCCCAAGACGTGGATGCGGTAGAAATAGATCAAGGGGCGAATAGAAATGAGACAGGGCCGAATATCTAAAAAGTTGTCTGCCCGCTTCCATAGAACAAAATCGTGGCATGTTCTAGGTAATTTTAAATGAAAATTCCAAATCATTCACAAATACTATTTCTACTCGAGTTCCTGGGCTGCTTGCCTAACCGATTCGACCCCATATTGTTGGGCCAAGTTATCTTTCCTCTATATTATACGGGTTAGTCCAAATTCGTTATCAATACAATTATGCAGCCGGATACAATCATTTTAAAGAGGTTCAGTTCAAATGTGAAGTACGAAACACTCAATGGAGAAAACAGATCGCTATGCCTGAGTTGTCGTTGTCTTTGATGAGCATTTATTTGTCTTTCGGTTCGGTCAACTGTCAATGCGACTAACGGGAGGAGATGTTCTTTAGCCAAAGCTTCGTGGTCCACCAATGTTTATACTAGCCGGGGATACATTCCAATAAGTTCTGGATGGGAATCTTCTCGAACATCTTTAACTTTGCAAGATCTTCCAGGGGAGATAGTTGGAGTGGTGACAAAGCCCTATACTTTTCATTATAAAACCAATAAATCGGAAAAAGATGGATTATTTTGTGAAAGAATCTCTGGACCCACAAAAAATGGAATTAGTGCTTGTGGAAATTATCGAGTGATCGAAGCGGAAAAAGAGGACCCGAAATTTTTTGAAGAATTTGGGGTGGAATTTGTTGACTCATGTATACGAAGATATCAAATGGGATACATCAAACTCGCATGTCCAGTAACTCATGTATGGTATTTGAAATGCCTTCCTGGTTATATCGCGAATCTTTTAGATAAACCCCTTAAGGAATTAGAAGGCCTAGTATATTGCGATGTGTGATTTGATCGAAATTCGCATTTTACAGATTTGCAGGTTCTCTATTGATTCAAACCAAATGTTGTACTTATGGGATAGAGGAAGAGGAAGAAAAAGAAGATTTCACATAGTACTTTTTTTGGGGTCTCATTATATGTGTTGTCCGGAAAGAGGAGGACTTAATGATTATTCATTCGCTGGAACCCAAAGTGAAAATTGTTGTAGATAGGGATCCTATAAAAACGTCTTTCGAGGAATGGTCCAGACCTGGTCATTTCTCAAGAACAACAGCTAAAGACCCCGATACTGCCACTTGGACTGGAACCTACATGCTGATGCTCACGATTTCGATAGTCATACCAGCGATTTGGCAAAAAGCATTAACAATGCAAAGACCAATGCCACTGGCACCTGGCTTCTTCCTCCTCCCTTCCTCAATTGATCTACCTGGCTTCCTCCCCAAATGAAACAAGGGGTGTTACTTGTTTATTCGTAAGGTGCGTAGCTAGACTTCAGTCTAGATGGTGCCTAGTTCAAGCCAACCCACTATAGCTTAATAAGATCTTCTGCAATGAGAGCGCTCTACACATGATATACTTGTAGTATTTCTAGGATCATTTCTTATATTAGGAGGTCTAGGATTAGTATTGTTGACTAATCCAATTTATTCCTCCTTTTCGTTGGGATTGGTGCTTGTTTGTTTATCCTTGTTCTATATTTCATCAAACTCCTTTTTTGTAGCTGCCGCCCCTATTGGACTTCTTATGTCAGGATATGGGTCGAATGTTCCTTGACCCCACCTTAGCACCCTAATATAATGGGGTCTCTAACTTGAAAAGTATATGCTTGAGCTTGAGAAGGGCTCGGTGGTCCATAAAACTCACTAGGATAAGCGGTTTGATTTTGAGTTTTAATTAATAATTTAAAAGTTTGAACATTTAATTATTATTATATTGACTAATTGAACTTAGTGGGTTGGGGCTTCTAGCCTGTAGTGACATAATTGTAGTCCTTTTTATATCTTATTATTATTTATTTACATATTCTAGGAAACATAATATAAATATTCTAGATATCCAACCCCTATTTATTAATCACAACCTAAAATATTTCTACTTGTCTATCGGCCTTTAAGTGGTATTACCAGCCATTCTGGAACACTCATATTAATAAAATCACTTGATCCATTTACTAGAATAAATAAAAGGGCGCCCTTTTATTATCAATGCCGAATCGACTACGGGGCCCGGATTAATATATTTGGCCTAGAGTAAGAATAGTTTGGATCGATCCCGGCTACGCACCCCAGTATCTTAATTAGACGATAAAGTAACTTCTTTTCTCACTATTATCAGGATGAGGGATTGGGATTGACCGGGACCTATTCTTTGGGAACTTTTGCCTTGCTGCTTCCCGAATGTTTATACCAGGCCGGTATCAGTCACCAAAGGGTAAAGATAAATTATTTTCTACGCAAGGTGATACAAGTTCGACCTCTTATCTGAAGCTAGGGAGTGCCCATCCTTGTCCTATCCAAATAGAAGGCCCGATAGAAGACTATGTAGGTTATAAAAGATGTGAACCTGCTTGTCCAACAGATTTTTTAAGTGTCCGTGTTTATTTATGGCATAGAGAACCATTTCCCAATGTCTTATTCGGCTAAGGGGCCAGTGCCTTGAGTGATTTCAGTTGCCCCCCAAAAATTAACCAAAAAGAAAACAAAGTCTTTTCTTGAAATAAGTAATTTTTACTAATTTTTTTTATAATGTAATAATAATAAGAAAAGAAATATTCTGATTCCTTTATTACCAATTTTTTTTGGTATTTTTGGTGATATCCATTATTTGATGCGATAAATAGACTTTTGTAACCATGTCATATTTACTTGCTTTAACGGAACCTCTCTCTAAAAGAAATAGAATGACGCATTCCACTAAAAAATCTTTTTTTCATGAGGTATAACTAGCAATTCCTATTTATCTATTACGGAATTGACTATGGATCAGTTACCCCTTCATTTGGGAATATTTAATACACCCAGAATTCTGAGCTTCACGTTATTCCTTCTAAGAACCATGTTAGAGTTGGGGGCATCCCAATCAGATTGAATGGGATGACAATTTATTAGTGCAAATATGTAAAATGCGAATTTCGATCAAATCACACATCACAATTTTCTAGGCCTTCTAATTCCTTAAGGGGTTTATCTAAAAGATTCACGATATAACTAACAGTCGCCGACCGAAGCCCCAGTGAACGGCGGCCGTAACTATAACGGTCCTATGGTAAGGAAATTCCTTGTCGGGTAAGTTCCGACCAACACGAAAGATGTAACGATCTGGGCACTGTCTTGGATGGGTAGAATTACAGTGAGCGGTCTAAACTTTTGGCTTTATGTGAAAACTCTCAAACCACAAGATCTAGAGCATATGAGGGCTCTAGGAGGAGAATATCCTCTGTAGAAAGCTTCGGTCTATGGACTCAAAAGAATACCTCCACTGCGCACATGAGATAGAGAAATCTGTTATGCGAGCGCATGGGAAAAGTATATGCATGGGCAAACACCTGGAGAAGACCCTCCGTAGATAAAGAAAGCCTCTTTCTCTCATCGGACTCAGCTTGCCTAATAAATCAACCAGTCTGAATTGTCTTGCTAAGCCATTAAGAATCGAACCATCAAGCTATCCTGTGTTCTTGATATTAGAATAAATATCTGATAGGGTGGGTGAGTCTGCTATTTCGGCCGCCTCCAAATCCCTCTTCGGAGAAGCAACTTCTTTCTCCTTGAAGCTGAAACTCGGGTCTGCTCACCTCTCCGCTCTGGCAACTCAAGCTGTACAAATCCAGTTCCGTAGGGGGTTGAGGCAAGCTCTCTCTTAGAGAGCTCCCAGTTGCTTCCTTTTGGCGTGGGAGTTCCGTTCGCCATGCACCGGCCCCGTTCACTTGCGGAATAGTATAGGTAGGATGGTTCGAGATGGCACACGTAAATATTAATACGTAAATGGTAGATAACAGAGCGGTTCGCAAGAGTGACTATAGGAGTAACCGGGAGAGAAAAATAGAGCTTGTCGCCAGTATAAATAGATCTAAGGGCATTTACTTGTCTTGTACTAATGAATAGTATTGGAAACGTGTTCAATTCTTTGATCCACTCCATGGCAAGAAAGGTTTATCGTGAAAAACATGTACCCATATTTTTCCACCACGACGTGCATATCGTGTCATTGCTCTTCGCCCTGCTTCTATTTGTCTAGCGGCGGGCGTTAGAGCATTGAGAGGACCTTTCCCTAGTACGAGAGAACGGGGAAGGACGCACCTCCAGTGTACTAGTCATCGTGCCCACGGTAAACGCTGGGTAGCCAAGTGCAGAGCGGATAACTGCTGAAAGCATCTAAGTAGTGCCTCGTATTTCATTGATTTCGTTTTCTTTCTCTTGCACTGTGCTGCTTCCTCCCTTGTTATAGCTGCGTTACCCAATTAATATACTAGCATACAATTTTATGTATCGAAATTAGTCCCTGATTTCAAGTGATATGCGGCTATCAATCCTTCATTCTGCTTCTCTAGTATTCTTTCGTCGAAAGCGAACAAGTCCGGGTATGAATGGATCATAGGATTCTTATATGCTTTGTTTCAACATTGAAGATGTGACATTAGTAAGAGCCTAGTATTAACGATGAGATATAGATTATATGTAAGCAAGGAGAAGGAGATAAAGCCGGTGCCAGCCCTTTTTCTCAGATGAGCTTTGATTCAAAGCAAACCCAACTTAAAGGAGGGAGTAGCTTAGTAACTTTATTTCCACGGACCCATATGTATAGAAAGAGAAAAAGAACCACATCTTGAAAATCCTGAACAAGCTGGATCCGCTCCATCATGCGGACGTGATGTAGATGATTATCTATGAAGCTGAGATGTGGGTACGGTACCCGACTACCGGGTGCTATAGGTTGTCAAACTGAGAAAAGGTGGTGCTAGTAAATAATGGAAAACTAGGAGGAAGAATGTATAGATCAAATCATGAAAGAATGAATTGTTATGGAACAACCCTAATGTTGTGTTGGCAAAGGAAGAGTCATGATGATATTACTGAGGAACATCTTTATCAGAATATTTTTGCTTCTCACTTTGGACAGTTAGCAATAATTTTTCTATAGACGTCCAGAAATCTATTTCATGTAGCTTGGCAAAGAAATTTTGAGTCATGGATACAGGACCCTTTACATGTGAGACATGGTGAAACTGGTAGATGCCACAGACTTGATTGATTAAGCTTTGTATGGAAACGTGCTAAGTGAAAACTTCCAAATTCAGAGAAACCCTGGAACTAAAAACGGGCAATCCTGAGCCAAATCTTTATTTTTTTTTGAAAAACAAGGGTTTTAAAAAGAGACAAACGCTACAGGTGTGGGAGCGATCCTGGTCAGGGAAGGCTAAGATGGCGCCTTGCATATGGGTAGCAAGAGGGCGCTTATTCCCTGCAATTAATATACTGGCGGTCTTACGGGGAAGGTCCCAACCGGGACATCACACCCCCCACTTTAAGTGCACCTCTGTATCGACTGAATGACTCTATCAAAGGGTGACGTCGGTGCAACCAGTGAACCACGCAAGCTGGTTAGATGCGTGGGGCAGAGGGCTCGTTGTACCCCCTTTCTTTTCTTGATCCCGCCTCTAATTCTATCGTCCATTTCTTCTTTGTGAAATCGCAATACTGTTGGCTTCATCTCAGCTAGCCAATATTCCCCCCTTTTGGAAAGTAGGAACCCGATGCTGTCGGAGTAAAGGATCGTCAACAAGGGCGAGCGATCGAAATGATTCCACATATTGATTATTTTGAACTAAAATCAAAATTTTGGGGGGAATATTTACACTATGTAAAATATCCCGATTCTCAATAGTTACATATAAGGAATTAAGTGCTTACTTGCTTCTAGATCCACTGGAACGGTACTGAAGCCGAAAGGCTAGGGACCGAGAATAAGAAATAACTTAGTAAATAAAAAAAGGGAGTAAAACTTACTTTTGCACCTACATCTTTTATCCATTAAAGGAATAGAGTTAAACAAGTCCTTACTTAGACTGAAGGGAAAGAAAGGGAAACTTTGCATAACACTGACGTTGTGCATCCTTCCTAGTCCTCTCGTACTAGGGAAAGGTCCTCTCAATGTATTAATGCTCGCATCGGATATGGACCGAACTGCCTCATGATGTTATGAACCCAGCTCACGTACCGCTTTAATTGGTGAACAGCCCAACCCTTGGAACATACTACAGCCCTAGGTGGCGAAGAGCCGACATCGAGGTGCCAGAAATTATTGATACTTCTTTATCTTTTGAGTTGTTCTGCCAGATTGGTCGCTCAAGATCTTTGGTCTTCACCCGGACCCAGAGCTATCGCGGGCCTTATGCAATCTATGGGATCATATAAATATCCCTTCAACACAACATAGGTCATTGAAAGGATATCGGATAACTCACCAAAGAACAAAAGCTAGGATTTTTCAGAAAATGGATTCCTATTTGAAAAGTGCATAACCGCATGGATAAGCTCACACTAACCCATTAATTTTGGATCCAATTCAAACGCATGGAATTTATGGTAGTAGATCCATAATAAAAAAATGTTTTTGTGATTGTTCCAGAAGAAAGGTCTCCTGAATATTGGGTATCAGTTGTTAAACTTGGTTGAATACTTTAGAAATGGGAGGAGTCTCAGAAACTATAGCCAGAGTAGCAATTGTTTTTTTAGTCCTTACTTTAATCCAAATCTTCAAGAACCGTTCATGCATCCTTGTCAAAGCTTCTACTAACGGAAGGACACCTGAGATGTGTTAAGCTGGATTTCACTCACCGATAACCAGCTCAATGATCACCTTTGGGCAACTATTTCCCTGCTGCAAATGAAGAAGAATCTGGAATCGCTTAACCGATCGAAAAGTTCTCTTCTTTATCTATAAGCAAAGTCAAGTGAGGATCCAATCTGGAAAAAGGGCTATGAGAATCAAAATTGACAATGCGGGCCGGGAATTAGACTATTATCCATATTCATCGAGAACTACAACTTGAAGGCCTCATGTCAAACAATATCCAACCACGTCCATGTCCTCCGCAAGGAGCTTTTGTGCAAGGCTCATGGAGAATGCTCTTATCTACGCAATTTTTGTGGATGAGGATAAAAATTCTTCCTTATTCTACTTACGCAACTTTCCCAAGAATCAAAGACCAGCCAACTAGAAGCAAGTTCTAAGAATAAATATTTGAATATAAATCTCATCAATCTCATAGGTATCATACCAAATTCCACTAGAAATTGAGAAGAAGCTAAGGGATAATTCTCTACCCCGCGGCCTCCGTAACAGTTGGACGATCGTAAAAAGTCATAGCAAAACCTGTAGAGTGCCTGGGGTTGGGCCAGGAGGTCTCTTAACACCTTCTTTTTTCTTGTCATGGTATCAGCTAAGTGCACGGGCTGGAGATAAGCGGACTCGATCCGCTGACTACCGAATCCCTAATCCTTTGCTTGCTATGCAGTGACAGTACTGATATCCACTAATTGTTGTTTCCAGATACGGTTGCCTTGGCTTGCAACATGGCTTTCCTTATTTTTTCACACCCAGTGTAAACATTGGCTATTATCCAGGCAGAGCGTTTATAAGGGTGATCAAAGCTCCCTATTATTAACAAATGACGCTTGAGAACCGAACCAAATTAGAAAATGGGTCCAAGTCCCTTGGTGGCAAGGGCTCCCTCTTTGGATAATAGAGGAGATCGAGCCCCGGTAGTACATCTATCTGAGACCTATTCTTTCTATGCCAGAGTATCCATATTCATCAAACCTTAGGCGGGCCCATAGATATATAGGAATCGAAGAAATCAAAAGAAATATAACATCGCCTTAGATCGATGTGAATCAGAGAGTTGGTGGAGAGGAGGCAATAAATTGGGGTTTATCAGGACCAATGTTATGGGCTTCTGGAATCGAATGGGATCTTCATAAAGTTGATAGTTATGAAAATAAGTGCAAATTTGACATGAAGCTCAAAGTTTCATCCAGCATGGCCTAGCATTTGTGTGATTCCCCTAAGGATGCCCCTGGAGTATACTGGATGTCTTGACGAGAGCATTCGACAACTTGCTATTGATTATAGTATTGAATTGGGACCAAGGAAAAAAATGGTTCTATAGAAGAAGTTCATGCTTCTCTTGTTGAGGTATGGGAAAATGATCTGATTCAAAATTTCATAAAAATTGAGTTAGTAATGTCTAGTCTTTCATATGTGGAAAAAGGTTATGGCGTCTTCTGTGCCCCAAATCACTTCTACTTATAAAAAAAAGAGTATTGAAAGTCTGCTTTTCTTATGGATTTTACTAAGAAATGTTATCTAATAAGGCAGAAAAGAAATACAGTCTAGGCTCTTAGAAGTGGTCTAGGAACCCACTCCCTGTTTTATTCAATAATCACACCGAGGCATTGATGGTGATTGCCAAATATCGTAAAACAGAATGTGATACGATGAGATAGAATGCAATAGAAACAAAGACAAGGAACGGGTTACCTACCCGTAATGGTCAAAAGTGAGCCCTTTCATTCAATTCTTAGTGAAAACCTATTTCCAGCCTGCAGTGATGGGTATCCCAATTCCAATAGACTTATTGAACATTCTGTTTTACGATATTTGAGAATCACCATCAATACCTCGGCGTGATTATTGAATAAAATAGGGAGTGGATTCCTAGCCTACTTCTAAGAGCCTAGACTGTCTTTCTTTTCTACCATATTAGATAACAATTCTTAGCGAAATCCGTAAGAAAAGAAGACTTTCAATACTCTTTTTTTCAAAGTAGAAGTGATTTGGGGCAAAGAAGATGTCATACCTTTTTTCCATATATGAAAGACTAGACTTTACTAACTCGATTTTTATGAAATTTTGAATCGGATCGTTTTCCCTTACCTCAACAAGGGAAGCATTAACTTCTTCTATAGAAACATTTTTTTCTTGGTCCCAATTCAATACTGTAATCAACTACAAGTTGTCTACTACTCTCGTCAAGACTTCCAGTATACTCCAGGGGTATCCTTAGGGGAATCACACTACTACATAACGAACATTAATAAAATGTCTCATCATTTCTTACTAATAATCTCGAATGTATAGGTAAATGCTTTTTTTTCTCCTGAAGTTGTTGAAATTATTCGTAATAAAATATTAGCTATAATTGAGGAGGCCTTATCAATAAAATTTCCATTTATCCGAGATCTAGACATTTCAAAGCTGAATGGATGACTGAATCTGTCGAAGCATCATTCGACTCCTTGCTTACTTGTGGGCTAACCTCACCGAACTCCTGAAGCTTCCCGGAAAGAATAGTTTGGATTGGTCCGACCTCAGTTCGGTAGCCTCTTCGTCTACTTCAAAACACAATCATGGCTATGACAATATGCCTCTCCTTTCGTGCATGTATATGATAATTATCTCACGTACTAATATTCCAGGGCTCAGGATTCGTATCAATAGTGAGTGGGGTAGCATTTTGGTAGCTAACAGAGCGGTACTGGTTTTAATCCAGTCCCCATGCAGTCTCGTATTAAAATGAAACCTACTATTCTATTATTGATGACCGGGTCGCACATAAGTCAACTATCTTTTATTGAGCAAAAGTTACTTCTTGGCTGCTCGATGAAATTTATGCCAAAGATAGGAAGTAAAAAAAAAAATCTGAAATCTATTCTTTGTGATGCTAATGCCAAAAATATCAAGTTAGCTCATACACCTTTCTTTTTATTTACATTGAGCGTTCCAGGCCTCTTGAATCTTCTCTTTCCTATTTTTGTTTATTTTTGTGCCGTGGCGTAAAGTGAAGATTAGGGGAAGTACAGCGAAATCCCCATCTGAGGTATTCTGAAGGTGTAACCTAGGCAACAAAAAGGGGCCCGATACTTCAACTATAGGAGCGACCTTTTGGTTCACCGAACTCCGACCCAGCGTCACACGTTCTCCAGGTCTGAATGGATCTAGTACCCAACTACCGACTCCTCCCGGAATTGCATTATCGGAGCCGAGCTGGGAATAGCCGTTAGTGGACACCTACCACTTTTCACCTGTTAGAGAGGCCCTCTTTAATACAAAAAGAAAATGTTCACAGGGGCCAGAAAGACTTGGTCATAGGAACTTAGACCACCTGCACGCTGGTAAACAGAAAAAAACCTCGATTGGATCTACATAAAGAATCAGGAATCAGGCCGCCCTGGAATTCACACGCACGCCACCAGCTTTCCCCAATCCGCCCGAGGTGGGGTTCGCGTCTGATTAGCTAGTTGGTGAGGCAATAGCTTACCAAGGTGATGACCAGTAACTGGTCCGAAATAAGATGCTAAGGGTTCCCTCACTGACTTGCTTGGAAGTTGCCCATGGTATGTTAGATCGAAGAGAATAGACGAGGCTATAGCGAAGTCCACTGCGAAGCTAGCGCATTCAAATAGGTGTGTTGAAGCTAGTTCAAATAGGATAAGTGACTAGACTTGTAAGAAGAAGCCCTGGGGATCTGTTAGATCTAGTATGGATTGTACATAGATGATTGTTGGAGTCGGCGGCTCTCCTAGGGTTCCATCATCTTGGATCCCTGGGGAAGAAGATCAAGTTGGTCCTTGCGAATAGCTTGATGGAGACTAAAAAAAGTTCGAGACAAAACAAAACAAAAGAGGTTAGAGACAACTCAAGAAATGCCACACTGGAATTTATTGACCCAATGCCATGTTCAGTAAAAATTTATGATACAAATATATAGTGAAAGGTTTTAAATCTCTGATATCGGTCCCGTTTCCTGTCGGAGATTTAATAGACTCAGTCTCTTATCGGGGGAGATCTCAGACTAGATGAGTCTAACTCGAGAGTTCGTCTTGAATTTTCATCTCGGGTCTGAAAGTTCATATCGGAACAATCTCGGGGTACATGATATGTTAAAAATGATGCTTTAACAAAATGATTTTTATGAATGCTACTAAAAACATAGTGACTTAATCTTAAAATGCAAAATAACTTTATTATTCTTTATTTTGCAAAAGATCGTTCATACTCTAAATCGTAATATGCTTAAAACAGAAATATTGTTAGACAGGAAATATTAAAAGGATTTAAAACATTTAAAAGATCAGCATAAATAGACCATAAAATACATAATTTCATAAGTAACATGTATGTAAAAAGACGAATATGAAAATCATAAGCATTGTAAAACATATACGAATATATAATATAGCCATTTAACATGCAAAATGTAAAATAACAAAAGATTGATATGGCTAGATTTGAGTCTTTTAATTATAGTTCTAGTTCAGGCACAAATTTAATTTTTAACCAAAAAAAACTAAGATCTCGGACGATAATCCAGTATTTCATCTCGGTCGATATTGAAATATCTCTGGCAATATATTCGAAAGGAGATTTAGAGTGATATTTGATGTTTCATTTCGGAAGGAGCCTAAAATGAGATCTTGGAGGAGATGTTGGGCGATATTTGTGATATTTGAAACAGTGATAGGGTGCACTCAATGTGTACGAGCCTGCCCCACAGATGTATTGGAAATGATACATTGGGACGGATGTAAAGCTAAGCAAATTGCTTCCGCGCTAAGAGCGGAAGACTGTGTTGGTTGTAAAAGATGTTAGTCTACCTGTCCAACAGATTTTTTAAGTGTCCGTGTTTATTTATGGCATGAAACAACTCGTAGGGTAAAATTTGAACAGAAGGTACACAAAATGTTTTTGTTTATATGTTATTTTTTACTCTACAATTCCTTTTTGTGGGATCATTTTCCTTGAGTCTGGAAAGATTGCCTGAGTTGGGATTGTTCTCTACACTGAACCAAGAATTATCTTTCTTCATCATCAATTGAATCACTGTTCGCGACCCAGTATCTTAATTAGAGGTCCAGTATGAACTCCGACCGCTTGACCCCCCATGGGATAAGAGACCTTTGTTTACCGCACCCGAAAAAGCCCGCTCCTCGATCTACTACAATGGGAGCAACTGAAATCACTCAAGGCACTAGGGAAGCTGGCCATGCCCGAAATCGTTACCTTAACTGCAAGTAAATATATATATATATAATAAAATAAGTAAATTCTAAGTAAACGGGATTTATGAATATCTCAGTTGGATAAATCCGAATGAATTTGTTCCTTTTGATAAAAATTCAAAAAACTTCAATTGTTACGCGCAGGAAATAGGCCAATTCGGTAGCGTTTTGTTCAATTTCTTGTGGAGTCAAATTCTCATCAGTACGAGTCAAGGGGATGGTTTCTTGGCCTCTGATTTCCATATAAAGAATACAATGACGAAAAAGACCCTCTTTCACTTCCATTCTGATTGATTGGATATCTTTCACAAAGAAGCAATGGAAAATGCAACGATTTATTCCGGGAAAGAACTCAAAAAAAAAAAAAACAATAAAAGTGAAAAAGAAAATTTCACAAGTTATAAGAGTTTTAGCCTTCCAAGCTAACGATGCGGGTTCGATTCCCACTACCCTCCCCATATTCCTTATTATATACATATCATCCATTTGAATGTGCATTCTTTTTTTACCTTAAAAAAAATTTGCATTTACAAAAAAAAAATATAGAGGGAAAATGCGAAAGAATGAAATAAGAATAAAGTAAAGGAAAGATCAGAGTTTGCATTAGCCCAACAAACATTTTTATGGTAAGAGACTACGATCTAACTACTCCATTGATGTATTTGGTCATGTCGCACCGCAATGCAATCATATCATACCTAAACTGAGATTCACTGGCTCGTTATTTAGTACGAATCAGTGAAATGGACGAATCTTGTGCTGATGTTATATTAAAGAATAGAATCTAAAAATGAAAGTTGAAGACTGTCTGACAAAGCATAGCGTGTCGTCCCTCCCTTGTTAGAGCGACGCTACCTCCCACCTATCCTACACACTCCTCTATCATAAGAGCTACACAACTTTCATTAGTCGCTTTAGAGTAAGAGTGCACTTCTCGGGTGAAATCATGTCATGTCAAACATACAATCTCTTTGAAAAATGAAAAGTGGATTGCTTCGCACCTTTTGGCAGCCACATGGATAGTTCAATGTGCTCATCAGCGCCTGACCCGGAGATGTGGATCATCCAAGGCACATTTGCATGGCGTACTCCTCCTGTTCGAATCAGAGTTTGAAACCCAACTTCTCCTCAGGAGGATAGATGGGGCGATTCAGGTGAGATCCCGGGGATTTTTGCTTCATATGATTTCATCCCCAATTAATATACCAGGGCATTCTTATCATTTTGTCGATCAATGTCCTTTTTCGGGTTCACTCAGAGTTTTGGCAACCACTGTAGGAGGTGTGATGTACATGCACCCATTTCAAGGGGGTGCAATACTTCTCAATTTGGGCCACATTTAGCATGTTTCTAGCGATTCACTTGTTAATTTTCTGTTCCGGTCGTAAGAGCAAAGTATGTGTGCCCGGAGTGAGCGGCATAGCGAATAGACACTCTGCGCCAGCAGCCGCGGTAAGATAGAGGATGCAAGCATTATCTGAAATGATTGGTCATAAAGCGTCTGTAGGTGGCTTTTCAAGTCCGCCGTCAAATCGCGGGTATAGTCAGGACTGGTTTAGGGAATTAGTCTGCAATCCAAACTGCTGCAACTCACCTGCATGAAGCCGGAATTACTAGTAATCGCTGCTCAGACATACGGCAATGAATTCGTTCCCGGGCCTTGTACTCTTACCACCTTCTTTATTTACTAGATTTGAGTCTTTTGGGTGCTTTGGGATTATATTCCACGTTGAAGATTTATGCTTGTGGGGTAGGGTGAATATAATAGACTAGCGGATCTGGTGGTCGATAATCGTTCGAACTTGGTAAAGGTTGTTGCGGCACCTGTAGTAGGACAGAGGACTTATAGCGATGCCCTTGGACCGCATTTGTGAAAGAAAATGAAGCTAGTCTGAGGTAAATGACTGAACGATTGGTAATTGAGTTCAGGACGGGTAATTGAATCGTAGACTAAGCATTGTGAAGATCTCAACTTATTATAGCTAACATCCGCACATCAGTAGGTAAATGAATATTAGGGTTCAGACTCAACTCTATCAGATAATTGAGTACCATCTCGCGCGAACTCATAACGGAACGTGGAATACTGGAGAAATTCAAATTGAGAGTTTGGACCTTCCTATACCTATAGTAGTAAACTACCATAGCAGCTTAGCATCTAGTTACATATCGAACTTGTTCCTATGGGTTCTCTACAGTCTATCTATATTAGTTATTCCAGATGCCCGCCAAATCTGAAAAAACCCGGAGGTTATTTGTATTCCTCGGAAACCACTGCCCACATCGCCATTTAATATTTCTTGACCTACTATTGACCAAACTACTTGAGCATTGGGTCCAATGTGAGTAGGATCACTTATCCATGCTTCATAATTGTAAAAATGGAAGCCACAATTTACAAGAACATTCTGTAGTATTAGTAAGAGGAGGAAGGGTTAAGGTTTTACCTGGGGTAAGATATCACACTGTTCGAGGAACCCTAGATGTTGTCGGAGTAAAGGATCATGCGAGCCACCTTAGTCTCTTTAGAGGAGCTCACCAGCCAGAAAGAGGTCGGAGGTTTCATTATAGGGAAAAGTTCTGGATCTTTCTTGTAGGCCCGTTAGGTTGGCAACTTAGATTAACTAAACACTCGCGTCCCTCAAGAATTTTTATTAGTTAGGTGTGGCCTCCCATTGGTCGCCTTAGCAGCCAGGAAGGAGCAGATAAAACTTCGGATGTTTTCGTCGGTGCATATGAAAAGGATTACCTAACTCTTGAGGTGGTTGAGAAGGATTGACGGCCTGTTGATCAAGGAAAGCCAAAATGAAGTCTTACTTCTCTAGCTTGGGTTGTCTTCCCGGATCCTTGCTTCTGCTTTTGGTTGTGGATCTGCTTCCCTAGTGATGGGTGAGAGAACACAACGAACAGTGCACATTTCGTCTTATACACTTCTTTATCTTCAGGAAAGACTATCTAGAAAGCAACTTGCTAAGACTGGCAAGGAAGAGAGAGATAAAATGAACCCACATATAAAGTGAGACCGTTAACATGGTTAAAGCTAAACTGTTTGAAGTCCAGGCACAACATGATACTCTTTCTACCATTACATTAATATTAAAATGGTCTAAAAACGAATAGTTGGTAATTTTTCTGATATATAACACTCATACCAATAAAATCACTTAAGCCATTTACTAGAATAAATAAATTGGTGCCCTTTTATTATCAATGCCTGTCAGGTCAGAAGCTACTGGATCTTGCTCTAATTACCTCGGGTATCTACCAATATACCCAAAATGTTTGGCAATACAATCGCTATTTATAATAAAAAGGAACATTCACCTATTTATATAACAAATCGTATGGTAGGTCGGATCCTTTCGTGCATTATGTTCAATATCAAGGAAAAGTAATTCTTGCTTCAATGGGGACTCATTTTATGATGAAGAAATGGAAATATCATTTTGTCAATTTTTGGCTATATTATTTTAACTTTTGGTCTCAATCATATAGGATCCATATAAATCAGTTATCAAACTATTCCTTCCATTTTTTGGGTTATCTTGCAAGTTTACTAAAAAATTCTTTGGCTATAAGGAATAAAATGTTAAAGAATTAATATGTTGTAGATACTATTACTAAGAAACTTGATACCTTAATCCCAGTTATTCTTCTTAGGTCTTTGGGAAGTATCACGATCATCCAATAAGAAGGGTTTCAATTTATTCAAATGAATGATTTGAACACCTATCAATTCTATGACTGCATGGTTGGTCATTTGGACTTTTCAATTCATAGATGTGGATCTTAGACCTATGAATAGGGGTATTCCCGATTCTCAAAAAGAAATAGGAGAAAAAACATAGTATTGTCCGACTCGTGAGGATAGATGTAAGTATAGGTTCAGTGCGAAAATTGTTATGGATTAAATTATTGAAAAATAGATAAAATTCAATATTTGTGAGTAGTGTGGATATCATTTAAAAATGAGCAGTCCAGATAGAATCGAACTTTTGATTAATCGGAGCACATGGGATCCTATGGACGAAGATATGGCCTTCTTACATTTGTATTCGAAAAAAGGGCACATGTTTGAGTAAGGCATTGCTATTGGCAGTTTGCTATAGTCGTCCTATGCATTATTCATGATAGTTTACCTACTCGACCATTGGAAATTTTGAGTAACAGTCAGAAGGATCACCTTGTTGGCTTTTGGTTTTACATTTCTGACGCATCAAACTAGGGCATCGTCTTTCGCAATAGATGGAATCGAGGCCAAGTATATTAATCCGGGGCAGTTTGTTCTGCTTGATGAGCTTCTCGATCAGACCTTTGAGGTGACGACATTCATTGGTATCACATCATAGCACATCATGGAAACGACACTACTTTCCGCTCCTTACCATTCTCTCAATTGCTTCCCTCTTCGAGGGATTCTCATATTTTTCCATGTTCATGGTTGCCAAGTAATTATTTTCAGGAGTGTCATTCAGAGGAGTCCAAGCTTTTCCATCATGCCCGCTTGTTCCCCCTTCTTCCTTACCATCGCAAGTCTTTGTGAAATAACTTCGATGGGAGAAAAAAGAAGGCGTTAAGAGACCTCCTGGCCCAACAGACTAGAGCTACTTTTGATTTTGCAATATTTTTTTCATTAATTACCCCAAATTCTTTCATTTCCATGTACAGATCATTTCCTTTACAAGTACGCTCACCTACTCCACCAAATACGGATACGCCTGATATCCGATCCGCTTGGGACTGATAAAAAGCAGCATATCTATTTTGTCCCAAATATATATCTAAACCCGCCTAAGAAAGAAAAATAGTGGAAGTCTGATCGCGTCAGAGACATCTTTCCCTCAAGTATACTGGATCAGTCGGAGTGAACACAGGAATACCTCCAGCCTATAACCGTCGCCTGTGCACCAACTTATTGAGCGGGAAGACCCCACAATGGAAAATCACTCTTTTGGAGGGTCGGGACGAAAGCGTAGAGTTCTCTATGGCTAGCTTTCACCAGTAGGTCATTCCTTTACTCGATGGGATATTCAATTAAGAAGAAGGAGAAACCTAAGATGCAAATGAAAAGATGGCCAAAGATTATATACTATTTGTCCCCCTTCTCCCTGGATTTGGCCAGCTTGAAGCTGACCAAACGCTTTCTTCATTTTCAATGAGCTTTTGCTTTCCTAGAGTTGGTCGCTGGGTCCTCGCCCTTAGAGAATTCTACTATCTCTCTTTTCTAGGGGGACATTCTTCTTATTGTCGAAGGTATGATAGTAGGAAAGGACATACTTAAATAAGGGATGCTAGTACCGTAACTATCTGCTTTCTTCTTTGTGATGAGGGACTCTCTGGTCCTTTCTTTGTCTTTGCTTTCCTTTTCTTTAATGTGCATATTGTGACTACGCACATTCTAAAGAAAAGCACGATAAATAGCACTTCCCCACTCTATCTGCATTGTTGTCATATCGACGTATCATTTCGAGATGATGAGCAGGTATTATGCAAGGCAGGCCACCTCTCTTTAAATAGACGAACTGTAAGCTCTTTTGATATAGGTAGCTAGCAATTGGAATGACCTATTTGTTCTTTAATTGACCCAATTACTAGACGAAGAAGAGTGACATGGGATATTTCCAAAAGTGGTAGATTGAACTTCGATCATTTCACGAGAGAGGATCGATCATTCTGCGAACCTGACAGCTATCACTTATAGGTTAATTAAAGTTGGGTCAGTTTAACTCTTCTTCAGAGCTTTCAAGTGAAAGAGTGTTTGAAGGAGACTATACTTCCTTAGATAGAAAACCCCGCTTTGCTGTCCTTCGAGCGTATGTAAATAGATATTATGTTGTCGTATGCATCCTTACATTGTTTCATTCTATTTAGGATTAGGAATAGGCGTAATCGGACCTACTTTTGACATATCTATCATTATTGTTCCAGACCATTAGATACGAAGATCCAATTAAGATATGTACCTCTTCAGGAGTTGATCCATGATTTATGTTTCATCTTTCTTTTTGTTTGTTTCGTCTAAACACCCGTGCATAAAGCCGGGAATGAACCTAGTAAGCTGGGAAGGAAGTCTCCTAAGATATCTGATTTCATCACAGGTCGGAACATAATGGACAACATACGCTAGAGACCTTGTTACAAACCTCATGGTTGGCTTTGCTTCCTTCAGTCTTACGAATAATCTAGTAAAGGGGTCGTTCTTGTTTCAATAGAATGCTCTTGGATAGTTCGAATTCCAATAAGTAGCGTATGATTGTTTACGATGGATTAAACCCGAGGCGCCCGTAGGAAGGCTATGGCTTAGTCTAATGTGAGTAGAAGCCCTATTCGGATAAAAAAGATAGACCTTGGTTCTATTTCTTCTCCACAACCAGTTTAGTAATGAGCATAACGACTTTCATAATGAACAAATTCAAACTCGAAAAGGATCTTTCTGATTCTCGAAGAATGGGGGGGGGGGGGGTAAAGTGATTGATCGAGAAAGATCTGTTTTAAAAGAAGAATCTACTTCAACCGATATGCCATAAGGATGAATCAATCATCAGAAGAAGAATAAGTCCAAAAATTAGGATACATTCTGGGAAAATGAAACTTCCATTGAAGAGAAGAAAAAGAAATGCTTTCATAAAAATTCTTGTATAATCGAGAATGAAGTTTTCATTCTGTACATGCCAGATCATAAATTAGTAACTGCATCCAATCTCTGAAAAAGTCCCAATTGTTTTAAACTTTTTGGATAATTTATTTACAAATCCATACGAATAGGATCAAACCTTATTCCATGATATTTCCATAAGATTCCTCTTTCTTATTCTTAAGCAAGCCCTCGAGAGGGTTTTGTTAATCCATGATTTATGCTTCATCTTTCTTTTTGTTTGTTTCAAGAAAGATATCGATCAATTCTGAATCTTTCTATTTCGATTTATTCTTTTCCGATCGAGATGTATAGTTCCATGGATCTATGTGTGTATATAGATCCTGTTCATGGATTAATGAAAATGTGCAAAAGCTCTATTTGCCTCTGCCATTCTATGAGTCTCTTCCTTTTTGCATATCATCTTGTATTTAATACTTCCTGATTCTACTAGAAATCTTAAAATGTTGAATGAAACTTGTTGCAAATGTATTCATTGAATTGATTTGGTTCATCAATAGTCTTAAGTCAAAATACTATTTTGACTCTGTGCGATTGATTCCACTATGATTATTAAATAATAATTGAATAATTCTTTCATAGAAATAAGGGACATAATTCACATGGATATAGTAAGTCTTGCTTGGGTTGGGATCCAATTGTAATTTTACCCAACTATTTCATTTATCTTGGAACCTTTTAGTTCATAATATAATGATTCCTATATTAAAAAGTTGTGTACGCCTATTTTATTTTTTTGGCTATCCCCTCTCGTTCCACCTCTATTGTATTAATCATCTTTTTTTCAATCAGAAATGATTCTATCATTGATGTATCCACAATTCAATATAGAGAGGATGTATCCTGTAGTAACATAACAACAAGGACCAACTCTTATCCCTATTAGGCGTACCCGCGTGCTAACGCCACTCACTTTGATTCTGTACTAATCAATAGTCCTCTGACGAGTAGCCGTCGGTACCTCTCCTTCGAAACATACTCATCTGACTAACAGTTAAGGATAAATTCCAACGTCTGGTCAAAGTCCGGGAGGGATACTTCTAGCAAGGGATATATCGAAGAGTTAGTGTCGGACTAGCTGAAAATCTAAGTTTATCAGAAGCTTGGTCTAAAATTTCCGAAAAAATAGCTTTTTATGATTACATTGGTAATAATCCGACAAAAGGGGGATTATTCAGAGCGGGCTCAATGGATAGCGGGGTTGGAATAACTGTTGGATGGTTAGGGCTTATCTTATAGAGATAAAGAAGGGCGCAAGCTTTTTGTACTTTGTATGGGGAAGCTTGAACCCAATTCCTACAATGATGGATATAAGTGCAACTGAAATTCCTGGGGAGTTATATATTTGTGTATTGATAAGATCATTCACTATTTCTTGAAGCTTGATCTCCCCCTCTAGATGAACCATATAGCCACGAGAAACCATGAACCAGAATAGAAGAGCTTGACAGACTTGTACTTGGGTTACCATTAGGGATAGTAAGTAGATTTCTCGATAGCTTACCCGGGGAGGAGAAGATTTTTATTTTGATCATTGGATCCGGTCGGCCACCATAGAGGTTCGTAGCTCATTCGAGAAGCTATCGCAGTTTGCTAAACAAAGGATGAAGATCTATTCTGGTCTTGTACATGAGACAGATCATTGCTGGTTCCTTGTCCTTAGGGCATTCTACTCTCTCTTTTATAGGGGGACAATCTTCTTATTGTTAAAGGTATGATAGTAGGAAAGGACGGACTTAAATAAGGGATGCTAGTACCGTAACTAACAACATTCTTCTTTGTGATGAGGGACTCTCAAGTCCTTTCTTTGTCTTTGCTTTCCTCTTTCTCCTCACTTCGCTCGCCTGGCTTCCAAAGTCGTGTTTATAAATTTGCCTGGTGGATGGGTAATACCAGGAATCGCTATCAGTACAGGTGTTCTTGGATTTCTTATTTGCGCTCATCATATGTTTACTGTGGGCTTAGACATTGATACACGTGCTTACTTCACCGCAGCTACCATGATCATAGCTATCCCCACTGGAATCAAAATCACTAACATGTGGGGAGGTTCGATACAATACAAACACCCATGTTATTTGCTGTAAGGTTCATTTTTTTCACCATAGGTGGGCTCATAGGAATAATTCTAGCAAATTCTGGGCTAGACATTGTTCTACATGATACAACGAAAGTCAGAGTCAGGGCGAATTCTCCCAATTTGTAAAGGGCACGAGACAACTCTCTCTAAGGAACTTGGAAAAATAGCCCCGTATCTTCGGGGGAAGGGGTGCCTCCTCACAAAGGGGGTCGCATTGACCAAGCCCAGGCGACTGTTTACCAAAAACATGATTCCGCTGGGATGGCCTAATATAATGGGTTCAATGTCATAGGGGAAATGGAAGTTTAGGCTCTTAAAGGATTTTGTGTTGCTGGAATAATTGTTGGAGACTCAAATGATGGATATGCAAGCATGATAACTTATATGTTGTTCTATATCTCCATGAATCTAGGAACTTTTGCTCGCATTGTATCATTTGGTCTACGTACCGGAACTGATAACATTCAATATTATGCAGGATTATACACAAAAGATCCTTTTTTGGCTCTCTCTTCTGGAGTTTGCTGCTACGGAATAAACCAATTTTAAAATGGGGTAAGATCCTCGGGCCACGGTTGCTTGTACCAGTACGACGTACTCTTCTTTCAAAAAGAAGGTTCCTGGCTTAACAAAACTAAAAGCTGGCCACCATACTTCGAAAAAGCAGTCTGTCTTGGAGTCATTTTAGAAAAGCGCTTCAGATAGAGTGTCCAACAATGATTACAAAAGTCGTTATCATAAAGGAAAGCTTCAAAGAAAGCATCTCTATACTCAACGTATTGACAGCTTACGTTTTGAAAGGTCACCGGCTGCTCGGCTGATACATTTATTAAGAAAGATAAAAAATGAATCGATGTGTCTTATCATATCCTGTCCACCAGACCACTGATACCGTTGAATACCTTCCAATCCTGATTCATCGATGTAATAGGTCAAATCAATATGTTCTAAGAAGAAATACTACTTACTATTCTATTTTTTTAGTAGCTTTATCTTTCCTTTGGTTCTTGCTTCCCTCACATCCAAAAACAAAAATAGTAATTAATTACTAGTTAACAGAATAACACAAGACAAAGTTTATGTTTTTATGTGACCGCAACATCAAAAAGAAAGTCTGAATTTTCCATGGAAGCCGGCTCGAAATATTTGATCTTAGGTGCATTTGTTGTTCACTACAAGCTATCAATGCTATCTTAGATTGAACGACAAAGATTTTTAGTCGCCCAAAGATACTAGGGCAATCTATGGGTTTCACCTGATAACTGAATAGTGTTCATGTCAAAGGTAAAACAAAAAAGAAGCGCCTTGCTTCTAGAGTTCGATTCTTTTCTCAGGCTGGAGAAGGGCAACTACGGATTGATCGCCTTTGTTTTATATCCAATACAAACTACAAGCTAAAGGAGTGTTTCTTGGAGCGCCCTTTATTTCTATTAGACTCACAAATTCTCCGACTCATTGGAGGGCTTTTGAAGGTGACGCTTTGGTCTAATGTCAGGGATCCAGTATATTAGGGGCTAGGGTGAAAAGACAAGGAAATGGATTTATCATTCCATTACAATTACAATATAATCCAGAAGGAGAGAAAGAAGGATCTTCTTGAACTAGACTAGATGATAATAGATTCTGTTCATCTAATAGAGTCTGTTCAAGTGATTTAAGAAATGATAAGAATCAAGTACCATCCGAAAAGAGGAAAAATAATGGAGTCTTTGTCTAAAGAACTACGTTGAGAAAGGGAAGATATATGGAACCACGTAGGGAGGCCCCTTTCCCAGAAATGAATTGGTGAGCCGACTCTAGCTCTGCGATCATACAGGAAAGACGACTTCTTGGTCATCATCCTAGAAGGCTGCCCTATTTATTTAGACTCAACTTGTTTTGAAAAAGTCGAGGTATTTCGAATTGTTTGTTGACACGGGCAAAGTAAGGGAAAATATCTGAAATGATTTCAATATTGGACCTTGGACACAGGAATATTCACACGTTGTCCATCGACTACGCCTTTCGGCCTGATCTTAAGCTGAGATCATCTACATTTTGCTTCGTGTTGAGCTCCAATTGGCCCAAACGTTTTCCTTCGGGAGGGCATAAAATTGTTGCTTTCTTCGTTGGAGAAATTAAGGATGGTCTTATTTGTTGCCTTACCAAAAAGATGGTCTTTTCGATTAGGTGTATCAAATGAAACAACTATTTGATGTTCCCGGACTGTCAAATTCCATCAACTGGAGAGACACATTATTCGGTAGGCACCAACACCAATAAAGAGATCATTCAAGGGTCGTTCCTACTCTAGAGGTTTCATTTGATCACTTAGTTCCCGGGCTTTCAAATTTTGTCAACCAGGGAATAGGGATCAAGCTAGCAATATATAGATGAATCCTAAGATTGAGGCCATTAACTTGATCAAAACCTATTCGATCATATTATAGTAAAAAAATGTAGCATATACCAGTCACCCGGGCCTGGTCACTGCGACCCCCTTTGTGGGGAGGCACCCCTTCTCCCAAAGTTACGGGGCTATTTTGCCGAGTTCCTTAGAGAGAGTTGTCCCGCGCCCCTAGGTATTCTCTACCTACCTACATGTGTCGGTTTCGAGTATAGGTACACATTTGTCGAAGGTCGTTCGAGCTTTTCCTGAGAGTATGGCATGGGTTACTTCAGCAATGTAGTCAATTGTCTCGATCGTGGGATATCATTGAGAAATAGGAATCCATGTTATAAAAGAATTTTCCGCAATTATTTGTAGTATGGAATGAGCCAATCACCCACTTCGGTATTTTTTTTGAACAAAAATGGTGTTCTTACAAATTGATTCAGATGAGCTCTCTTCCGGATTGAACCTATAACAACCTTAACCGCACAAGCCTGGACTGGCCCTATCTCCATCCCTAGAGAAGCCGTATGAGGCGTAAGCTCCATGTACGGTTTTGAAGCCGAGCCTTTCCAGCAATGGGGCCTAGGGACCGATCCAAACTATTTAGAGCGATTAGTCAAATTGCTTAGTTGCTTGTTGTCCACCTCATTATGATTGATTAGAAAACCCTATCGCGAAGAAAGGTAGCTAATAGAGTAATCGACACTAATCCTCTCATGTCAGTCAATTAATGCTCGGCTAGGGTACTAGTCCACCAGCCCCTCATTATCAGTACCGAGTCCTCATACCGGGAAGCCCGTAGGAGCACAAGTCAGAAAGATTAAGAAATAGAACCATCGGATTTGATTCGTTCTCAATAGACAATAAGTTATTGAATCTAAATTTCACTATTCTCATTATGAACTGAACTGACAGGAGCTGGTATTTTTACAAGAAATCTCTATTTAGCCTTCGCGCAAGAGGTTTTTTAAGAGGGGTTGCGGTAGCCACCGAATCTTCTACTGGTACCTGGAAAATTGTGTGGACTGATGGACTTACCAATCTTGATAGTTACAAAGGATGATGGTATCACATTGAGGAGAATACTTAAATTGATGTAAATTAGTTCCTGATGGGTGGGAAAATCGTGTTTTTCTATTTTGGTACTCATATTATTTAATAACCCACTCGACCAGGGTTTCTTAGTGGAGGTAATTTGCCCTTATGAAACAAACGAATAAACAACAAGCACAGTTACACTTCGGAACTGTCAAAGTTGATTATAATCTAGGCGTGGTTGTATCGCAAGCACTGAGCAATTCTCCAGTCTCCGCATTGATCGAAGAGGTGACCGAAGATGAAGAATCCACTAGAAACGAATGGGAAGATAGAAAATTTCGAAGAATAAAGGATTTTTTGGATAGAGGCATGGAATTAGCTAAACATTTTATCCAAACAAATGTACAACCAGAATGGATGGTTTTATGTCTATTACCAGTCCTTCCTTCCGGAGGGTCAAGGAAGTTGGTGACCTGATGACATGGGAGCCGGCGACCGAAGCCCCGGCGAGCGGCGACCAAAACATGGGTGGGTAATAATCTCTTTCTTATTTCAAAAGCACCTATTGTTCGGCATAGATGTAGCAACCCTTGTCCAGAGTGAACAGATTGGGACAAAAGGAATGTTTAAGGGGTGGACCGACTTGCTGCGTTGACTTCTTCCTGCGTTGAGCTACGCTAACTTCTGTTAGTTATGCTTGCCTCATTCCCATTGTAGTTGCTACTACGCTACCTTGTCCACAGACTGTCGAGCAATGCTACTTTGTTGCTCGTTCCCGGCGTAGATATGGCTTCCACCTCTTTCTTGTTTTTGGTTGGAAGACGAAATTCTTAATGATAGTTGGTTATATTCGCCAATTTTTGCAATAATTGCTTCGTCTGAAGAACAACAATAGAATGGACTTAGGGCTCAACTTCTTAATATTATGGATGTGTACTAGACCACTTTCATAGTTTGGATCGGTCCTAAAACAGATATTGGACACTCTACAGAAACATTTCGCAATCAACCCCTTTATGTCTTGCGGTAATGATTCCTCTAGCATTACGACCTTTACCATAATGATGTTGTCCACAGATCAAATTAATTGGCGGATTGGATTTCATTTTTCTGTCTATGGCTCTATTACGTGTGCTCGGGCTAGAAGTTTTTATAAGTGTGTCGACCCAATCTTGGTATTAATGGACGAGACCTTTTCTCGAAAAACTCTGGATCCCGAGAAGTTTTGAAGATGGTGCATTAACGTTACTTCGAATGGAATCCCCCTCACTTTCCCCTTTCATTGAGGGCATAATCGAAGTCATCCATTCTCCATGCTTCTAGTGCCGAGACTAAGCAATCCGGGTTTAAAGCGGGCAAATGGAAGGAGTTGGCTCTTTCACTAGAATCAATTCTCTGGTACTACTTCCTTTCTCTGTCTTTGATGGATAGCCATTCATCTCTCTAATAGTCAAGGCAGATAAGCCAAGAACTAGCAAGCTGAAGACGGTTCTGGATTCTATTAATAGTTAACTAAGTCCCGATTCATCACTATCCAATTATCAAGCATTTTTAGTACTGGTGGTACTGGACAAGCTCCAGGGTAATAATCTCTTTCTAATTTCGCAAACCTCCTCCGTCCTTCCCAACTCATAACCCAGGATAAATAGCTTCTCCATCTCATAGGACAATCCCTAACGCTAGGAGATGGAATTTCCTGAGTATATGGGAGGATAGTCTTATTTAAATAATCTCCCCTCCCCCGGAATAAATGGGGAAGTAAAAATAGATTATTTGCAAACTGCTTTGCTTAACAAATGGAAGTCAAACATCTGAGCTTTAGGGGTCAAGAAGAACCAATCCCCGAGGTGCTTGCGTGAATCATAGGACCCTACTTCCCAATAACTAACTCGCAATGCTCCGTTGTTGGTTTTAGAGAGGGTAAAGTAAACTACTTTAACACCCCGAATTTTTTATGAACTTAAGAGTAACAACTCATAGAATAATTAAATTGTAACAAAATAATTAAGGGAAACGGGTTGTTCCATTGCGTTCATCTCGAAATTTTTCTTGGAATAGAGTCCAAGTTTGCGTATATCGGACTTCGCATGAAGAAGATATGGCCTTCAGAAGTTTCAGTAAAAATTAGCCCGGAATTCAAAAATTCAAATTTCGAAATTCAAACAGACACTCGGGCTGGGCGGGAAAATTCCCACCCAGGGCCCAGGTCGACACTAGGGTCGACCCGGGGGTCGACCTGGCTAAACAGGTCGACACTAGGGTCGACCCTAGGGTCGACCTCCCCCCTTTTCCTGATCTATAGACAAATCCATTATTCTGCACCTGGACGCCTTTCTGACCAGATTTATGAGCTCTAACCTATTTAAACACCCCCAAACCCAGCTTTTTCTCCATACAATTTCATTTTGCCTATACTCTGCCTCTATTCTAATTAAAAATAAAATAATGGCGTCGCTACTCTGCTGAAACCTAGGATAAATCTAGTGCATCTTCTTCCAAACTGAATAGGATTAAAAGAACAACTAGTCTACATCAAAGGAGCGCTATTCAGTGTTAGAACACAGATTCCAAAATATAAGAATCGTTCCCTTTTTGTGAGTACAGTTATTTTCAGATATGAAATTTAATAATTATCTTGACATTTTTGTGAATCTGGATCTGAGGTTATGCATACTTTTCTGTGGATTTATCTTTATTGTGACAATTCAGTATTTGTTCTCTCTTTTCTTCCTTTTTATTTATAGCCAGGCTATTACGAGCCTGAGCCAGATCTCATAAGAGATTAATGCATGAACGCTAATTTTGGGACAAATAAAGAATATTGCATAATTGGACATGACTGATCTGTGACTGATTTGAGAAAAGAACATAGGTTGTAAATTAAGATCTAGAATCGGTGCATACTATGTATAAAAGACTGTGATTTGGAAGAAGAATTATTATATGATAGCATATGACTTGGGATTTGGAATATAATGCATATTATAATGCAAGATCTAATTTTGAGGACTTAATACATGATTAAAATTTAAGATCTAAATTTTGAAGGCATATTTTATATCACGATCTTTGACTTGAAAAGAGAAAAAAAGATATATGTGACTTAGGTATAAAGATCTATATTAAAGTAGGTTAACTATTAATGTGAATGCGCCTAAATATGGATTTTAGGCTATTTGGCATCATTGGCTATAATTTGGCATAATTCATATTGTTTGGGACTTTTTAGAGAATATTCTGTACTGTGCAAAGTTTAATTAAAATTTGGGGCATATGTTGTATTATGAATTATAACCATGATTTAGGCAAGATATGTGAATAGAATTTTAGAAATGATTAATCTGTTGAATTGCCCAATCTTCCAAATCTGTTATCTGTTAAATCTGTTGAATTGCCTAATCTGCCAAAACTATTATTTGCTAAATCTGTTGAATTACCTAATCTGCCGAATCTGTTATTTGCTAAGTCTGTTGAATTGTCAAATCTGCCAATTCTGTTATCCGCTAAATCCGTTAAATTGCCTAATCTGTTGAAAGCTAAATAATTGTAATTTGGGTATGAAAATCCGTAAGCTCGATCAAAGATTGAGTAAAACATGGAAATTTGATTAATCTGTTGTAACCTGTAAGGAAGTTTAATCTGTTAAATGGACATAAATTAGTCTGATATCTGTATAATCTATATTGGAATAAATTGGCTATGACACGAGATTAGACTCCGTTTGCGGTGGAAGCCTGCCTGGAGCCAACTGGCTTAACCTGCGACCGCAAACTATCAGTCTAATGTGAGAGGTTGTAGGCAAAATTAAAATATGCTTAGACACGAGGTTAGGTCTGTCTTGTGGCAAAAGTTTTCCCGGAACCGCCCGACATATCCAGAGGCCACAAGCTACCGACCTAATGTGAGAGGTCTATGCATTAATAATTAATTAATGCAAATCTAAGATAAATATGATACCAAAAACGTGTTGGGTGGATAGGGTTAAAACAATTGGACTGATGAATCTAATAAACCCGTTTCGTAAATCTGTAGGCCCAATACAAAGTTAGGTAAAACAATCTGTAAGTCTGTTAAATTTGTACATCTGATCTGTTAATCTGAAAACTTGTTAACTTGATTGTTTGATCTGTGAACTAGTAAATCTGAGCTCTGTTAGTCTGAAACTTGTAAACAAGTTAATCTGAAATCTGTTAGTCTAGGGACACAAGGTTAGGAGGGGAAATACTTGTGTCATTTGTTGTTTGGGACCCATATTAGTCATTAACCCTTTCTGGTATCAAAACTTTGACCCCACATTATGTAGGGTTCCGGGCATGCTTAATGAACTAATTATAAGCGGTTCATTCTGATAATGGCGAGGGGTGTTGATGGTGCATTCCAACCAGGTCATGTGCGTGCATGGATCCGGTCTTCTCTGAGGATGTAAGACACCGTGACATCTGTAAATAGGTCTATGCCAATAGGTTGTCACTTTAGGGAGTGATACACCCTACTGTGGGGCCGACACAGGGTATTTATGTATTAGGGAGCCGATAGCTTGGGGGTAGGACTTAGGGTACACTTAGTTCCGTCTGTTTCTGTTGGTACCGTCTGTTTCCGTTGAGTGGCAACACCTGTTTGTTTCTGCGTGGTACCGTCTGTTGGGGTGGTAAAGGCCCATTATTAGTGTACACGTAATTCTGATATTCTGTTTCCGTAGGGATTACTCTATTTCCGTCTCTGATTCCGTTTCTGATTCTGTTTCCGTACCTTTTGTCTGTTGGGGTGGTAAAGGCCCATTAGTTGGGTGGTAAAGGCCCATTATTAGTATTATGCTTTTGTTCCTTCTATCTGTTCGGGTGGTAAAGGCCCATTATTAGCATTCCGTTTCTGTAGAGATTATTCTGTTTCCGTTTCTGTTTCAGTTTAGACATTAGGGTAACACCTAATCCTGTTATACTAGTATTAGTGCAGAGAAGTGAAGACTAAGTAAGAAGCTTAGCTTAGTCTATATCATTCTGTTAACCTGCTATTCCTGTTACGGTTATCTCCCATCCTGTTTTGTTTTCATGTCATGATACTATTATCTGTTTATATGCTGAAAGTCACTGGACTCGCCAGACTTATGTCTGACCAAGTTTGTTTCGCCTCTTTTCTTTCTGTTTCCCCCCCATGTTTTTAGTGTGGAGACATAGGAGCTTGATTTAGATTCTCTCTGCTTGAAGTATTTCAAGTATTTCTTGGCTTTGGCTCTATCTTTCCATGGCAGTTTATATTGGGGATTATGACTTTAAAAACTATGCATTCTGAAGGCTTTTGTACAAGACCGATATTTTGTACTTGAATTCTGATATTGTGATTTGGAAAGATGTAACCAAACTTATTTCTGTTTTTGTTGTAATAAAGTTATAAAATTTTCAAGTACTACTTTATCTGTCTTGTAAATTTTCTGTTCTGTCTACTAAAACGCTCCATCAAAGTTAAGGCATTCCCTTTGTGAGTGACCTTAACGGAGGTGGGGTGTTACACTTGGTATCAGAGCTGAAGCTTACCAGATTTGATAAAAAGTTTTGAAAACTATTTTCAAAAAGGTTTAAAAAGGAAGTATTTTCAAACGTAGAGTTTATTTTGAAAAATATAATCCCCAAAGCCATAGCCTATATTTCTATCCTTTGTTTTGAATCTTTCCTTTCCTTTCGTTTCAGCATGTCTGGGGATCTTAACCTTCCGGAGGGCGTACCGATACTTGGCTGGTTCAGGAGGTACCTAGAAGCTAGGGCTAATGATGCGGGCCCAACAAACATCCCTCCTCCCCGAGCTGCAGTAGTTCCTCCTCCTCCTCCGCACGTGAATGCTTTCCCGAAGATATGTAGAGTCTTTCGAGCCAAGGGTAGGAAGAACTTTAATAGAACTGAATCCTTCGTGGAGGCAAGGAACTGGCTCAAAGAAACTGAGGATTTGTTCGTTATCTTCGAGGTGGACGGTAGGCAGAAGATACAATTGGCAGTATGGTTGCTTAAGGATGAAGCTTCTTTTGGTGGGAGGTCACAAATGGAGAGCGTCTGGTAGAGAGATGGATGGATTTCAGGCATAGATTCGAGATGAAATTTCTCTCATGAGCGGAAGTGAGTCTACACGTAGAGAGTTCTTGGCATTGAAGCAGGGGAATTCATCAGTGAGAGAGTACGTCAACAAGTTTAATCAATTGGCAAGATTCAGCTTAGATTTGGTAAATACACCGCATAAGAAGGCACTAAGGTTTGCTAAAGGTTTGAACGAGTCACTACACAGATTGGCAATCTCCCTCATTCCTATGGGGGTACCTTCGAGAAATTAGTTGACATGGCATTGATGCATGAAGAGGAAACCAAGAGTGAGAAGAAAGAAGAAATGCTTGAAGGACCACAAAACAAGAAGGCGGGGCCCAAAAAGGAAGCATAAAAGAAGGATGAGAAGTCTGAAGACAAGAAGGAGAAGAAGTGCTTTACTTGTGGAAGCTCGACCCATCTGAACAAGGATTGCAGAAAAAGGAAGGGCACTTGCTTCAACTGTGGAGAAATGGGGCACTTCACTAGGGACTACCCAAAGAAACGAGGACAAGGGCAGAGGGCAGGACCAACTTCTGGAGGACAGGAGAATACCGTCGAGGCTCGTGGATAGGATAGAAATAGGAAAAATTTCTGTAGAGGGATTAATCTCCTTATCTGATTGTGGAGTTAAAAACTCTTTCTGATTCTGGCATTTTGATTCTGTAATTGAAACTCTGCACTTTAATACTAGTCTTGTTTTTGGTTCCGCTATAGTCTGAAACCCCATGAGGGTTACGACTTATCTATTTGTGATAAGTTGGGGTTTGAGGGTATCTGTGTTGGGCATTAAGTTGATTATGATGCATATATTCTGGGTTTTTATCATGCTTAGTTTCCTAAGAATCATTTGGTAATCTGATCTGTATCAGTAGTCTGTAGGTATCTAATGTTGGATCTAGATTAACCCTAGAGGGGGGGGGGGTGAATAGGGTTTATCACAGTTTTTAACTGAATTAAAAATCTAATGAGATATATAATAATAAACAGATCACAGGCTGCAGTAGAAATAAAAAGTAGAAAAGAAATAACACACAGAGATACCTAGCTTCGGCAAAATCCAGCCTACTGCTGCATTCCTAAGGTTTCTACTAGGTGTTATAAACAGATCCCGCATACAAGACTATGTACACTCGCAGCGCCTGCTCCTGTTCTAACCCTACACGCAAAACCCTAGACTGAACGATATCCCCTCGATCAGAGATCCCCTGATTACGACCCTGTAACCAGTAACCCATATTTTACAGACTCTGTCAACTATTAGTCAACACCCCGACTGATTTCCCCTAGAGATTACAGACTCTAGAACTATTGTTTGATTACAGAAGAAATTAAAAAACAAAACAAAAAAATAATAGAAAAGAAAAACAACTTAAGCCCTAGGAAATAAGAATAAAAGGGTCATCCCCTTTAACATGACTTGCACTCCTTTTGAAACTTGGCCAGCCGCTTGGTTCAACCCTTGCATCAATTGATCCCGTTCACTTTTATTTCTTTGTGGAATAGGAAATGGCGGCGACTCTGATAATTTTCTAGGGTTTTCTGATGAATCCCTAAATCCATCTGTTAGATGAAGAGATGAAAAATGAAAGGCTTGTATTCTTGAGGGTTGCTTCGTGATCGATATCTGATTCTCCTTGCTTCACCGATTTGGGAAATTGTCGCTCGAAAATTTGTGAGTATGAATAATAATTCTCTGTATGATCTTTGAATTTTTTCTCTTTTTTTTCGATACTTTCCTGTGATGTACGAGGTGTGATTTATACGGTAAAAATAAAACCATTAACACTCTGATTTCGCTAATACTGACTTGGCTGATTTGCGGTTTCCTCTTTTGCAAAGATGCGTGATTTCCTCTTTTGATTTCTCTGCATTGATTGTATTGCTGTGTGATTGAATTATTTCTTGAAAGTGAATTACACCTCTTTAGATCCTTGCGTGATATCTGGATGATTTGAAAACCGATTTCTTGCCAGAAATTTTGCATTTGAAAATTGGAAACATAAATGGTTTTCTTCCCTTTGAAACTGTAGATTCGTTCCATGATTTGTTTCCCTACTCTCGATTGATCCTCTTGTTGCCATGATTTAATGCTGAATATATTAAGGTGAATACTTTGTCAATTTTGTTCAAAAAATTGCCAAAACGTCACACAGTGTAGATTTGCATTTCTGGAAGTGATTTGAATGAATTTTCCTTGATTGATTCATTGAACCTTCATTTTTTAAAAAAAAATTATCTTGCCATAAAAAGATTTTGCAGTTTTCTTTGCAGATTTAACTTCTTGCCAAAGTTGTTCACTGATTTGTATAAATCTGGAAATAGTTTGCCAAATATGATTACATCATGAAATTGCTTCCTCATATTGCTTTGTGTCACACCATGCTGTATTTGAACCATGCATTTAAGTTTCCACACTTGATTTTGCTGCATGCACATCTTCCATTGATTTTAACCATTTGTCCATGCACTTGTGCTTTCAGGACAGATTTAAAAAAAAGAACTTGCCAAATAACAATTTGTATATTTGGCAATCACTTGAATTTTCAACCATGATGTTGCTCCCATGTCCATCATTTCTGGAAAAATACTTTTGGCCAATCCTGTATTCAACTTTAAAAACTTGAATGCCAATTCATACTACTATTTCTGGACATCAAAAACTTGTTGCTATCTGGTTAGATTCCTTCGACACTTTGCATGTACACATGCCTTTTGACATTTGAAAACTAAACTTTAATACCTGATTTTGACATGGGCTTTGCACCATACCCAGTTTTGCTTTTCATTGTTGTCTCCATAGCCTGCGTGTAGTTCTTCAATTGGCAGAAAAACTAATTTTCTCCATTAACTGTAGTCACACATTCTTGCCAAAAATGATGATGCTGCCATGAATATCTTTGATTTGAATACATGCCAGATTTAATTTTAGAGAACATTACTCCAATTTGAATTGCATATTCTTATTGCCGAGCATGTATTTAGGCATGAACCAGAACATGATACTCATGCTTGAAACATAAGAAAAAAAACTTGCATACACACTGTTACTTGCTTGATCACACAAACGTCACTTGAGTTTCCCTTTATTACTTGCATGAGAATTTGAATGCCATGTACTTTGGCACAACTGTATTTGTTAATTCTGAACAACTTTTGAATTGAACTTGAGCTGTACCCTTGTGTTATTGCTTCATATTTGTGCACCTTCCTCCCTGTATCAACTGGCTCGACATATCTCACTCATATGCATGGTTCTACTGAATTGTTTGTTGCACTGATTGTATTGGCATGACTTGTACATGTGCTTGTGTATTCACTTTATTGTTGCTGACCCATATATATGTGCATGATTTGCCTTTACTTGATCATGGCTCGACCATTTATGTTTTATTTTGCTCATCCATATATGCACTGAGTCGAGTTGGTCCACGTGGCTGCTCCTCAGTTGCTCACTGATTGGCGAGGCAGTGCACACATGTATATATATACATGTGTGTATATGCAGCCATTTAGAAAATTTTCTGTCCCTGTACATATACAAACTGGCTAGACACAGATGAATCAGATCAAGTCCTGAAAATGATGAGAAACACGCCAGAAAACTAAGGTAAATAAAATTTTAAAAAATAAAATTTATATACACATGTATTTAGTTTTATTTCTATTGTAGTGTACTATGTTTCTGTTTCATGTGACAGGTAAGAGGATGAGACTGGACTGAAAGTTGTGAAGATATAAGACAAAAAGACAGAAGGCAGAAGCAAGAACAGTGTGTGTAATAGTGAAAGTGTCTGTATTTGAGTATGTGAATGTATAACTGAAAATGTATAATCGAATGAGTGATGTAGGAGCTATGAATGAAAAAGAATATTGTACTGATATTTGTAATAAACAAATTTGTTTGAAATAAAATATTATTTTATTGTGTTCAAACTTGTGTTCAAACAAAATTGTTTATTGTATTCAGTTTATATACAAGTACAAATTAAAGTGAAGTGTTTAAATAGTGGAGTTATAAATAGTTGTACTGTTTGAGTGTTTTAAATATAATATTTATATTTAAATACAATATTGTATGAATATTTGCACCCTAGATGCCACGAACCTAGAATCTCCTCACTAATGTTCGCTGATGATCTAGTTATTTTTTGTACTCCGGATGCTGGGACTGTCAACACTTTATTTGATACGCTGACACGCTTCTATCAAATGACAGGTTTGAAGATCAACATTGAAAAATCCGAAATGAAAATTGTCGGTCTCTCTGAAAATAATATACAACGAATGTGTGTGACAACAGGGCTATCATGTAATAATGACACTACTTCTTACCTGGGTCTTCCCCTATTAACTGCGAAGATTACTACAAGTCAGTGCCTGCCTTTATTATCTAGGTTTACCGCAAGAATCAACCATTGGACGAGCAGACTTTTGAGTCAAGCCGGAAGATTAACTTTGGTCAAATCTGTGGTGTTTGCGAAGCAGGTGTACTGGGCACGCACCTTCTTACTGCCCACAAAGTTAACTAAAATGGTCAGGACTGAACTAATGAGATACTTATGGAAAGGATCAAATACAGGTAGGTACATCTCTCTGATTGCTTTCAAGATCATTGAGAAACCAAAGCGACTTGGAGGGCTCGGAATAGTTAACATGGTGATGTGGAATAAAGCTGCTTTTATCAAACATATAGACAATTAATTGAATGAACATGAGAGCTTGTGGGTTACCTGGTCGAAGAAACATGTAGTCAAAAATAGAGATTTTTGGTTGATGGAACAACCGCAAAATATCAGCTGGACGTGGCGATGTATTTTCAAACTTCGTGAGCAAATTCTTCCATTCTTCAGGTATGCTGTGAATGAAGCATCGAAAGTCAGTTCGTGGCTTGATCCATGGTTAAAAAGTGGACTTATACTAAGCAAAGAACTTACACACATGGAAATTGCTGCTACCGGTTTAAGTCTGGCCGCAAAAGTCAATGTTTTCATACAAAATGGAGTGGTTTACCTCCCTAATACGGCGGTATACAGCGTTAACAGGCTATGGAGTCAGGCAAGACTCATTAAAGTTTCAACAGCGGAAGGCAGTGCAACGAGGTGGGGAAAGGATGGCAAAGCATTCTCCGTTAACCTGATATATGGCTGCTTGAGTGGCTTTTCCGAAATGCAGAGTTGCATTTGGTATAGAAGAATATGGAGAAGAGATAATAATGCCAAAGAAAACCTGTTAACCTGAAAAATCATGAATAACGCTTTGTTAACAAGAGATAAATTACCTGAATATGGAATGCAGGTTGACCGACAAAGTGTTATGTGCAGAGACCAAAATGAAACCGTCGACCATTTGATTTTTGAATGCAATACCACTTTTCCCCTATGGCAAGAACTTATGTCCTTTGCAGGAAGACATGGAACTAAACAAGACAGTGTGTACGAATGGGGAAGATTGAAGCATCTTACAAGCAAGAAAAGATCCAAAGGTCGAATCTTATGCTATGTTTTTAAGAAGTATTCGGCTGCAGTTTGGAAAGAAAGAAATACCAGGATTTTTAGCCTACGCAATCGAAAACGACCGAGCAGTTAAGCAGGAGTAGTAAGCATGATATCTGAGATGGTCTGAACCTTTTGAGCTTCACTTTCGATCCAGGTATAAGGCAGAAGCTCCTGTAAGGTTGTATGAAAAGCATATATGTGTTTTGTTTTGTCTTCGGGTGATTGATGCACTGTGTTGCTCTGTACTCTTGTTTATGTTGTATTTGTAATCTTTTCCCCAGTGCATTAATAAAAGTGGTAGGGGTCCACTCAACCCCGTTGGCCTTGCCAAAAAAAAAATATTGTATGAATATATGAATGTCTGTACAGTCGTATTCTATTTAAATATAAATATTATATTCATGTCTGTGATGTATATATAGAACAGTACAATAACAATTATAATGAGAATATATTCGGTTGTTATCATCAAACAAAAATCATATAATTGTGTATACAATACAGTTATATACAACAATCTCCCCCTTTTGATGATGACAAACAAATATGAAGATTTTGAATACAATAAATGTGTTTGATAGTGAAAAATGCACTCCCCCTATTTATTAGCTTCCCTTACAACAGAAAGCTCCCCCTATAACTGTGCTTGAGTGAAATTAACTGAATAATAATGAATTTAAAAATTGAGAATATTTATCAAATATTCACTCATAAATCAAAATCTTAATCCATTCTCCCCCTTTTGTTATCATCAAAAGAATACAGAATTTAAAATACAGATGAAAAATGACTAAAAATTATAATTTCAACATAAGAGGAAGACCGATCATCATAAATCTCAATCAGTCAAACAAAAATCATAATAAACTAAGAACTGGTGGCATATTTCACATTGTAGAGAATGACGGATTAACGATGAATTTTATATAAAATGGAGAGAGTTACAAAAATATGATTTCCAATTATTTTCAGAAGAATTTTATAAAAATGTAGTTCAAAAAATAGTGATGGATTTGGACTACAGTTAATAATTCAATGTAAGTGACAGAATTTAATAAGCTCAAATCCCAATAGCTATCAATCAACAAATCATAATACGTCATAAGATATTAACAGATTTCACAGATTAGAAGATGGATTGATAGGCTGGTTTTTAAACACCAAGGAGAATTTTAGATTTAATTTCAATTTTTCAGCACATTATTTCCTTTTTATTTATTTTTTATTTAAGAGCACACTGACCACGCTTAACCAGAGCTTGGATTTTCAAATGGGGTCAGTCGCAACTTAAATTATAAGTCGTCTCATAACCATGCATAACCAGAGCTTGGATTTTTAAATGAGGTTAGAGACACACTTATGTATTCATTGTATATTTATCATTTTATCTTTAAAAGAAAAAACTCCTCGGTATATAAAACCAAAAATGGATGATAGAAATGAGGTAGGTACAAAAATGGACTGTGAAATCAATTTCTAAATTAATTATATTATGGAATATGACCAACTGTACCGGGATTATTGAAAATTCTCAATTTCACTAATTCTGAATAATAACACAGTCATGTTTCCATCACAACTATTTTCATTGTTTATTCCAGATGATTAAAAAAATAAACTCTCCACATTAATATAAAAGACATGATGGATGGCAGAATGATGATACATAAAGGAGATGGTCGTGAAATAATTGCCAATTCAAAGATATTGTAATAAATGTTCAACTATCATGAAAATATAAATAAAATCTTCTCTTGTTGTGAAATATACTGCAGTCACAATTCATCACAATTTCAAAATCTGTTAATAGTTTTGATGAATTATGGGTACAGTTCAGTTTGGATATAGATTTCAATTTCTGAATGAATAATCAATAAACAATCTTAAAATTGAAAATCAATTACAATAGGGAACTAAACAAATTTATACAAAGAAAAAAAATGTGTATGGTGTCCATACAAGGTGAAAATTCAAAACCAGATGGATGTAAAAAATGATACCAATTGTAGTCTTCTTTATCGAGGAATTTATTCATACCCTAGATATTTCAGACTAAAGAAATTTCAAACACAAAGCCGAACAGACAAGATTACAAATTTGGCACAATTATCAGAGCAACAGTCAGATTAAAGCAGGCAGTTATTTGAAAACAGTATCAGAGCAGCACAGCAGAAACAGTTTCAAATCAGACTTGTTAAGATGTTGATCACACAAGATGATTCATGATCCAATGATTAAAAATACCGTTTATTTAAAATTACTTGATGAATATGAAGATATCAGGATTAAATGAATCGATCACACCAGATTAATAATTTCACATTCAAGATATGTGTGTGATTCAGTAAATCAATAATTTCAAATGATTTTAAACAAACAAATATTTAAATCAAATCATCATGAAATATAAGTGAGATTTAAGACCGAATTTTCAAACAATTTTTTACAAGGATTTATGACAAGTACAAGAGTAAATTCAGATCATATACATCAAGTTTGAGAGGTATTCATGATTTAAAAATAATTTATTTGAAATCACTTGAATAAATGTTAAGTTTGATATATAATGAATTATTCACACAAGGATGCTAATTTCAAATTTAAGTGGTGTGTGATATTCAAAATATCTAAAATCTCGGATGATTTCAAACAAAACTAATTTCAATCATAATAACCATGAATATGAATTTCAAGATGTATCACCGATTCAAGACAATTTAACATGTTCAAGCCAATCTGAAAATCAATGAAATTATCACGACTGAGAAGTAGCAGTGTGCTGTAATGAGTATAATATTTCAAGCTTTTCTAAAATGAATTGGAAGAAACTCAAAACAGCAGTGGTGTGTGAATCTTCATAACAAATTTTCAGATCTTCAAGAATTTAGAATTCTAATTAACAGTGTTCAAGATATGGCAAGAATACATCAACACCGTTATGAATTCAGAAATCAGAAAACTACACTTCAAAACAATTGCAGATATTTACAAGTTTAAATACAATATCTGGAAATAATTAAAAAAAATATCAGAATTCTATTCAAGAGAAGCAAATTTCAAGATAAAAAAAAAATGAATTCTGTAATTGGAAGTTAATGAAGCCCATAAAGAAACAAACAAAATATGGCAGTGACGAATCAAAAAACTGAAGGAAAAAAAGAAGGGGTAGAGGAAGGAATAAACACACAAAAAAAAAACAAAACAAAAAAAAACATACAAAGGTGAGTTTAGAGATCATACCAAAATTCAATGTAAACCTGAATCTCTAACTCAACAGATCTTGGCAGAAGGAACTGAAAATGATACAAAAGTACAAACCAGCTTGATTTCAAATTTATTTTCAGCACAGTAGTTCCTTAGCCATCCTTCGATACCTATGAATTTATAGAATCAAGTGGTCTAACCAAATTTGCAAAACCACTCACAATTTTATTCACACATTTTGGTACCCATACATGTTTGTATAATAATCCATTCGAATCTATCTTTGTACCCTTTGGAACCCAAATCTGTTCGAATTCAAAGAAGTTTATTTTATTTCTCTTTGGGATCCAGAATTGTTCAATTGGATTATTATAAAACAAATTCACATCACGTTTATGATACAAAAATCCTTTGCGATTATCAGAGTTAGAATTTTCATGTCGATTCTTTCCAAAGCAGATTAAAGGATTTTTAAAATCATTTGAGTTCTGATTTTCAAAAACGTTATTTTTCTCAAAGCCGAGACCACTTTTATTACCAGATGAAAATTGATTTTTCAACAGCATATTCAGAGATTTTTCACCGTTAGAAAATTTAGTCAAAGTTGACTCAAGCTATTGAATTTTAGTTTAAGATCACGGTTCTCTTTCATTAAATCCGACCAAAGATTTTTAGTGGTCTTATATCTTTTAAAATCAGATTTTAAAACCAAATTTTCATCTTTAAGAATTTTAATTCTAGCTTGAGATTCCATGATTTCAGATTAAAATCATTTTTGTTTTTCAGACTCAAATTTCTTGGATTTTTCAATCTCATTTTCAAGTTCTTCTAAAATCAAATTTGATTTCAACAAGTTCTCCTTTTTTAGCAATTTCAAATTTGGAATTTATATCTGTTTTAAAATTTTCAAATTTCTTTTGCAGAAGGTTATTCAAATTTGATAACTCAGTCATGTTCTCATTTAAGGTCAGAATTTCATTTTTGAACTTTTGAATATTTTTATTGAGATGAACAAGATTGGTTTTTCAATTTCAAACAATTTTTGCAAACAGAATTTGAAGAATTTTTAACATATTCAAGTTGTGATTCCAAATCATCAATTTTGCTAATCAACTCAGAATTCCTAGATTTCAGAGATTTATTTTTAGACTGGAGTTTATCAACAGACTTAGTTAGATCAGCACAAAAATAAACCAGGTCTTCATAAGAGAAATTTTCTACTTCATTGTCTGTTGAGTCTCCATCAGCTGATCCATCTGAATTATCATCTGTAAGTCCTGTTAAGCAAAATTCTGAAACTAAGTTGACATTCTGGGGTTTTGAGCTGTTGTCATATTTTCCATACTTCATATTGAGAGTATCCCAGATTTCCTGTGCAGATAAACAATGGCAGATAAGATTAAACTATTCAGTACTAAGATAATCAAATATAATTTTCATAGCACGAGCATTGAAAGTAATATCTACACTACCAAACCCATTGATAAGAACATCCCAACATTTAATATTAACAGATTTTAAATAAAATTCCATTCTGGATTTCCAGTTTAAAAAATCAATTCCATTGAAAATAGTTAGAGATGAACTGGACTGATTCTTACTAGACTAACAACTAGGGATCACCATTACTCTAGAGTTAATAGAATACCTGCTCTGATACCACTTGTTGGATCTAGATTAACCCTAGAGGGGGGAATAGGGTTTATCACAGTTTTTAAGTGAATTAAAAATCTAATGAGATATATAATAATAAACAGATCACAGGCTGCAGTAGAAATAAAAATCAGAAAAGAAATAACACACAGAGATACCCAGCTTCGGCAAAATCCAGCGTACTGCTGCATTCCTAAGGTTTCTACTAGGTGTTATAAACAGATCCCGCATGCAAGACCATGTACACTCGCAGCGCCTGCCCCTATCCTAACCGTACGCTCAAAACCCTAGACTGACCGATATCCCCTCGATCAGATTTCCCCTGATTACGACCCCGTAACCAATAACTCGGATTTTACAGACTCTGTCAACTGTCAGTCAACACCCCGACTGATTTCCCCTAGAGATTACAGACTCAAGAACTATTGTTTGATTGTAGAAGAAATTAAAAAAAAAAAATAGAAAAGAAAAACAACTTAAGCCCTAGAAAATAAGAATAAAAGGGTCATCCCCTTAAACATGACTTGGACTCCTTTTGAAACTTGGCCAGCCGCTTGGTTCAACCCTTGCATCAACTGATCCCGTTCACTTTTATTTCTTTGTAGAAAAGAAATGGCGGCAGCTCTGATAATTTTCTAGGGTTTTCTGATGAATCCCTAAATCGATCTGTTAGATGAAGAGATTAAAAACGAAAGGCTTGTATTCTTGAGGGTTGCTTCGTGATCGATATCTGATTCTCCTTGCTTCACCGATTTGGGAAATTATCGACCGAAAATTTGTGAGTATGAATAATAATTCTCTGTATGCTCTTTTAATTTTTTGCTCTTTTTTTTCGATACTTGGCTATGATGTAAGAGGTGTGATTTATAGGGTAAAAATAAAACCCTTAACACTCTGATTTCGCTAATATTGACTTGGCTGATTTGCGGTTTCCTCTTTTGCAAAGATGCATGATTTCCTCTTTTGATTTCTCTGCATTGATTGTATTGCTGTGTGATTGAATTATTTCCTAAAAGTGAATTACACCTCTTTAGATCCTTATGTGATACCTGGATGATTTGAAAACCGATTTCTTGCCAGAAATTTTGCATTTGAAAATTGAAAACATAAATGGTTTTCTTCCCTTTGAAACTGTAGATTCGTTCCATGATTTGTTTCCCTATTCTCGATTGATCCTCTTGTTGCCATGATTTAATGCCGAATATATTAAGATGAATACTTTGCCAATTTTGTTCAAAAAATTGCCAAAACGTCACACAGAGTAGATTTGCATTTCTGGAAGTGATTTAAATGTGCTTTCCTTTATTGATTCATTGAATCTTCATTTTTTAAAAAAATTATCTTGCCATAAAAAGATTTTGCAGTTTTCTTTGCAGATTTTACTTCTTGCCAAAGTTGTTCACTGATTTGTATGAATCTGAAAATAATTTGCCAAATATGATTACAACATGCAATTGCTTCCTCATATTGCTCTGTGTCACACCATGCTGTATTTGAACCATGCATTTGAGTTTCCACACTTGAATTTGCTACATGCACATCTTGCATTGATTTTCACCATTTGTCCATGTACTTGTGCTTTCAGGACAGATTTAAAAAAAAGAACTTGCCAAAAAACAATTTGTATATTTGGAAATCACTTGAATTTTCAACCATGATGTTGCTCCCATGTCCATCATTTCTGGAAAAAATACTTTTGGCCAATCCTGTATTCAACTTTAAAAACTATAATGCCAATTGATACTACTATTTCTGGACATCAAAAACTTGTTGCTCTCTGGTTTGATTCCTTCGAGACTTTCCATGTACACATGCCTTTTGACATTTGAAAACTGAACTTTAATACCTGATTTTGACACGTGATTTGCACCATAACCAATTTTGCTTTTCATTGTTGTCTCCATAGCCTGCGTGTAGTTCTTCATTTAACAGAAAAACTAATTTGCTCCATTAACTGTTGTCACACATTCTTGCCAAAAATGATGATGCTGCCATGAATATCATTGATTTGAATACATGCCAGATTTAATTTTAGAGAACATTACTCCAATTTGAATTGCAGATTCTTTATTGTCAAGCATGTATTTAGGCATGAACCAGAACATGATCCTCATTCTTGAAACATAAGAAAATAAACTTGCATACACACTGTTACTTGCTTGATCACACAAATGTCACTTGAGTTTCCCTTTAGTACTTGCATGAGAATTTGAATGCCATGTACTTTGACACAACTGTATTTGTTAATTCTGAACAACTTTTGAATTGAACTTGAGCTGTACCCTTATGTTATTGCTTCATATTTGTGCACCTGCCTCCCTGTATCAACTGGCTCGACATGTCTCACTCATATGCATGGTTCGACCTGAATTGTTTGTTGCACTGATTGTATTGGTGTGACTTGTACATGTGCTTGTGTATTCACTTTATTGTTGCTGACCCATATATATGTGCGTGATTTGTCTTTACTTGATCATGGCTCGACCATTTATGTTTTATTTTGCTCGTCCATATACGCACTGAGTCGAGTTGGTCCACGTGGCTGCTCCTCAGTTGCTCACTGATTGGCGAGGCAGTGCACACGTGTATATATATACACGTGTGTATATGCAACCATTTAGAAAATTTCCTGTCCCTGTACATATACAAACTGGCTAGTCACAGATGAATCAGATCAAGTCATGAAAAATAATGAGAAACACACCAGAAAACTGAGGCAAATAAAATTTTAAAAAACAAAATTTATATACACATGTATTCAGTTTTATTTCTATTGCAGTGTACTGTGTTTCTATTTCATGTGACAGGTAAGAGGATGAGACTGGACTGAAAGCTGTGAAGACAGAAGACAAAAAGACAGAAGGCGGAAACAAGAACAATGTGTGTAACAGTGAAAGTGTCTGTATTTGAGTATGTGAATGTATAACTGAAAATGTATAATCGAATGAGTGTTGTAGGAGCTATGAATGAAAAAGAAAATTGTACTGATATTTGTAATAAACAAATTTGTTTGAAATAAAATATTATTTTATTGTGTTTAAAGTTGTGTTCAAACAAAATTGTTTATTGTATTCAGTTTATATACAAGTACAAATTAAAGTAAAGTGTTTAAATAGTGGATTTATAAATAGTTGTATTGTTTTAGTGTTTTAAATATAATATTTATATTTAAATACAATACTGTATGAATATATGAATGTCTGTACAGTCGTATTCTATTTAAATATAAATATTATATTCATATCTGTGATGTATATATAGAACAGTACAATAACAAACACATTTATAATGAGAATATATTCGGTTGTTATCATCAAACAAAAATCATATAATTGTGTATACAACACAGTTATATACAACATCTAAATATTTTTGAAAAGGAAAGGAGTTTTTACTCAAAGCTTGAAATAGATTTCCAGTTGGGCATTTGTTTAATGGGAGTGATTCTCTGAGTGTTAATCAGATGTTGATTTCGGTCTTCGGGGTTGATACTTAGGGGGTTATTCTCTTAAACCGATGTCTAATGGGTACCTAGCTTTTGTTTTAATTGTACTTGCTTCTATCACTCGACTTTATCCTATCGACCGAGTCTTCAACCTTTAGGTAGGAAATAATGGGTGTAAACATGTGTTTGAGACATGTTATGTTTGATGGTTGCAAGTGGATGCAAGTGGTTACTATTGGTTGCTCGTGGATGCATATACACACACTAGGCACTAGATCGGCTCAAAAACACTCTTATACTGCATATGGATGTGTATGCATTTTTTAAAAAAATTTATGGATGTGAAATAGTCGACTCAGCACATGGATGTTGCATATGAATGAATGGTTGTGCACTCATATAGAAATGAAACTTATCAAATAGAAAAATTGCATACAAGTTGGACTCATGGCACTGACATAATTCGCATTAAGGAGGTCAACTGAATCAGTGGACAACGTAATCTTTGCATTATATAAGGAGCATATACACACACTTTTGCATATGTTCATACAACATTAGAAGTTTTCTGAGGACAATGGGTGCTTGTGGATGATGGCTGAGTAGATAGGTGATTGGATGGTAGGACACATCTTCCTAACCTTAAGATTTCGGGGACGAAATCCTTTAAGGAGGGGAGAATGTAACACCCCGAATTTTCTATGAACTTAAGAGTAACAAATTAGAGAATAATTAAATTGTAACAAAACAATTAAGGTAAATGGTTTGGGCCATTGCGTTCGTCTCGAAATTCTGCTTGGAATAGAGTCTAATTTTGCGTAAATCGGACTCCATATGAAGAAGATATGGCCTTCAAAAGTTTCAGTAAAAATTAGCCCGGAATTCAAAAATTCAAATTTTGAAATTCAAACAGACACCCGGGCTGGGCGGGAAAATTCCCACCCAGTGCCCAGGTCGACACTAGGGTCGACCTGGCTAAACAGGTCGACACTAGGGTCAACCCGAGTGTCGACCTCCCCCTTTTCCAGATCTATAGACAGATCCATTTTTCTACACCTGGATGCCTTTCTGATCGGATTCATGAGCTCTAACCTATTTAAACACCCCCAAACCCAGCTTTCCCTCCACACAATTTCATTCTGCATATACTCTGTGTCTATTCTAATTAAAAATAAAATAATGGCGTAGCTACTCTGCTGAAACCTAGGATAAATCTTGTGCATCTTCTTCCAAACTGAATAGGATTAAAAGAACAACTAGTCTACGTCAAAAGAGCGTTATTCAGTGTCAGAACACAGATTCCAGAATACAAGAATCGTTCCCTTTTTGTGAGTACTGTTATTTTCAGATATGAAATTTAATAATTATCTTGACATTTTTGTGAATCTGGATCTGAGGTTATGCATACTTTTATGTGGATTTATCTTAACTGTGACTATTCTGTATCTATTCCCTCTTTTCTTCCTTTTTGTTTATAGCCAGGCTACTACGAGCCTGCACCAAATCTCATAAGAGATTAATGCATGAACGCTAATTTTGGGACAAATAATGAATATTGCATAATTGGACATGACTGATCTGAGAATAGAATGTAGTTTGTAAATTAAGATCTAGAATCGGTGCATACTATGCATAAAAGACTGTGATTTGGAAGAAGAATTATTATATGATAGCATATGACTTGGGATTTGGAATATATTGCATATTATAATGCAAGATCTGATTTTGAGGACTTAATACATGATTAAAATTTAAGATCTAGATTTTGGGGGCATATTTTATATCACGATCTTTGACTTGAAACGAGAAAAAAAGATATATGTGAGTTAGGCATAAACATCTATATTAAAATAGGTTAACTATTAATGTGAATGCGCATAAATATGGATTTTAGGATATTTGGCATCATAGGGTATAATTTGGCATGATTCATATTGTTTGCGACTTTTTAGAGAATATTATGTACTGTGCAAAGTTTAATTAAAATTTGGGGCATATGTTGTATTATGAATTATGACCATGATTTAGGCAAGATATGTGAATAGAATTTTAGAAATGATTAATCTGTTGAATTGCCTAATCTGCCAAATATGTTATCTGCTAAATTTGTTGAATTGCCTAATCTGCCAAATATGTTATCTGCTAAATCTGTTGAATTACCTAATCTGCCAAATCTGTTATCTGCTAAATCTGTTGAATTGTTTAATCTGCCAAATCTGTTATCAGGTAAATCCGTTAAATTGCCTAATCTATTGAAAGCTAAATAATTGTAATTTGGGTATGAAAATCCGTAGGCTTGATCTAAGATTGAGTAAAACATGGAAATTTGATTAATCTGCTGTAACCTGTAAGGAAGTTTAATCTGTTAAATGGACATAAATTAGTATGATGTTTGTGTAATCTGTATTGGAATAAATTGGCTATGACACGAGGTTAGACACCGTTTGCGGTGGAAGCCTGCCCGGAACCAACCGGCTTAACCAGCGACTGCAAACTGTCAGCCTAATGTGAGAGGTCGTAGGCATAACTAAAATATGCTTAGACCCGAGGTTAGGTCTGGCTTGTGGCAGAAATCTGCCCTGAACCGCCCGGCATATCCAGCGGCCACAAGCTACCGACCTAATGTGAGAGGTCTATGCATTAATAATTAATTAATGCAAATCTAAGATAAATATGATACCTAAAATGTGTTGGGTGGATAGGGTTAAAACAATTGGAATGATGAATCTAATAAACCCGTTTCGTAAATCTGTAGGCCCAATACAAAGTTAGGTAAAACAATCTGTAAGTCTGTACATCTGATCTGTTAATCCGAAAACTTGTTAACTTGATTGTCTAATCTGAGAACTAGTAAATCTGAGCTTTGTATGTCTGAAACTTGTAAATAAGTTAATCTGAAATCTATTAGTCTGGGGACACAAGGTTAAGAGGGGAAATACTTGTGTCATCTGTTGTTTGGGACCCATATTAGTCAGTAACCCTTTCTGGTGTCAAAACTTTCACCCCACACTATGTAGGGGTCTGGGCACGCTTACTGAACTAATTAGAAGTGGTTCATTCTGATAATGGCGAGGGGTGTTGATAGTGCATTCCAACTAGGTCTTATGCATGCATGGATCCGGTCTGCTCTGAGGATGTAAGACACCGTGACATCTGTAAATAAGTCTGTGCCAATAGGTTGTCACTTTAGGGAGTGATACACCCTATTGTGGGGCCGACACAGGGTATTTATGTATTAGGGAGCCGATCGCTTGGGGGTAGGACTTAGGGTACACTTAGTTCTGTCTATTTCTGTTGGTACTGTCTGTTTCCGTTGGGTGGCAACACCTATCTGTTTTTGCATGGTACAGTCTGTTGGGGTCGTAAAGGCCCATTACTAGTGTACACCTAATTCTGGCATTCTGTTTCCATTGGGATTACTCTGTTTTCGTCTCTGATTCCATTTCTAATTTTGTTTCCGTACCTTCTGTCTGTTGGGGTGGTAAGGGCCATTAGTTGGGTGGTATAGGCCCATTATTAGTATTCGGCTTCTGTACCTTCTGTCTGTTCGGGTGGTAAAGGCCCATTACTAGCATTCTGTTTCTGTAGAGATTATTCTGTTTCCGTTTCTGTTTCAGTTTAGACATTAGGGTAACACCTAATCCTGTTATACTAGTATTAGTGCAGAGAAGTGAAGAGTAAGTAAGAAGCTTAGCTTAGTCTATATCATTATGTTAAACTGCTATTCATGTTACGGTTATCTCCTATCCAGTTTGATTTACATGTCATGATACTATTATCTGTTTATATGCTGAAAGTCACTGGACTCACCAGATTTATGTCTGACCTAGTTTATTTCGCCTCTTTTCTTTCCGTTTCCCCCCCAGATTTTTATGGTGGAGACGTAGGAGCTTGATTTAGATTCTGTCTGCTTGAAGTATCTGAAGTATTGCTTGGCTTTGGCTCTATCTTTCCATGGCATTTTATATTGGGGATTATGACTTTAAAAACTATGCATTCTGAAGGCTTTTGTACAAGACCGATATTTTGTACTTGAATTCTGATATTGTGATTTGGAAATATGTAACCAAACTTATTTCTGTTTCTGTTGCAATAAAGTTATAAATTTTCCAAGTACTACTTTATCTTTCTTGTAAATTTTTTGTTCTGTCTACTAAAATGCTCCATCAAAGTTAAGGCATTCCCTTTGTGAGTGACCTTAACGGAGGAGGGGTGTTACAACTACAAGAATGGATTGGACGGTGTCGCCACCTCTCCGCTATCTCAATTGAGTATCTAACTCAACTCTGATCTTACATATCATTGTGATGTTCCAGCAGACGTGCGGCCTTCCTTTGAGATTGACTCCATCTCCCCACCACGTTGTAGTGTAGCTGGGCAAAATCTCTGATGGGTGTTGGTGCCATAGGTAGCTGAGTCTAGGTTGGAGGTCTAGTCTGGAGACCCACGCGTATGACTAGCTGCTCTGACACCGGGATTTCTGCTGCCTCAAAGAAGGAGCGATCCGAGAGTTTTATGCTGCATTCGGGAGGGATGAATCGATCCTGAAAAAGAATTTATTGATTCTCTCCCAATTGGTTGGGTCACAGGTGCGATGATTTACTTCACCGGCAAGCTCTCTGGTTCTACACATTCAGGAGTATACCGATTGAAGAACATGTACTACGTCCCAGTAGGAGTTTTTAAAAATCTGGAGGGCATGAGGATAGGGGCCAGACAGAAAGAACCTTCTCTAGTGCACCAATAGGAAACGGGGCCCATGCAAGGACATGTGCTGTTGAGCTACCAGTTCAACCAATTGCCCAAGCAGCAACAAGAAGTAATGAAACCCCCTAGTACTAGCCATCGGTAGAACTCCTATAAAATGGAACAAGCTTTCTTGACTCGCCTCCTAAGGAGAGATGCATTGACGAGACCACTTAGATCGGAATAGCATTCACAGAAATGTTCTAACAAAATTAGCAAATCAGAAATAGTTATAATAAAAAAACGAAAATTTATGTTTTTTATGGAATATACATATAAATATGCATGGATATTACCTTTTCTTCCATTTCCTATTACTATGTTAACAGAATTTGGACTTCTACTTAAATAGTGTTTTTGACCGGCTGAAGGGAGTCCGCAAGACTAGTGAATCCATTAGGGAAAACCTAATTCTGGTAGTTTGCGAGCCAGTACTTTAGTTATGAGTGCCCCCCGATCACTATTTAAGTGGAATTAGACCAATGAAATTCCATCAACCGGAGAGATATGTTGTTCGACAAGCACCAATACCAATATAGAGATCATATATGGGTCGTTCCTGACCTCCCTCGTCCCCTTGTGCAAGCATAACGCCTAACGAAACATCAGTCGAAGAAAAATATAATGGGGCGAATGACTCAAGGCACCTCCATATAGCTAGTTCCGGAAAGAGAATGTCCCGCATTGGTGTGAATCTGGGAGTCGTACGTTCAGCATTACCAATGTACATACTAGGTTGAGTTGACCTCTTCTCGTTGGTTGTTCGTGATCGAGTCACCGAGTTACTCACTATCTCCCGGCCCCCACCTGATTTAGAAAGTTTCCCCCTTTTTTCCACTCTTTATGGTATGGGGTAGGAAGTGAAGATCGCAAGCGCCTTGTTTGGGAAGTAATAAGCTCCTTTGACATCTCTTCATCTGCAAAAAATTCTCGATGTGAAAACACAGTTCGTTTTGGGTCATAGGGCGGGAAATCCGGGGCACAAGGGTCCTGTTACTAACCAGGTGCGAAGAACCCCGAGGGTGGCTGCAATGAGCAGAAATGTCACCCACCGGCCTTGAAGGAATGAGTAACACGACTTCGGTTCATACGTGAAAGTGCTTTGAATGGTCCCTGAAATTCTTGCTGAAAACCCTTGAAATTCTTGGCTAGTACTCAAGTCAAGTAGTAGCGCATCACTCGGCACCCCGGCTCACTTCGCATTTCTCCTTAGGCACATGTATCAACAACACAAAATGAGGGTTTTGCTCATTATAGGACTTGACCAAACATCTCATGACACGAGCTGACGACATCCATATAGCACCTGTAGAAAGTTAGCACCAACCCATTAAGGACAGGTTTTGTTGTTCATACGTCAAGGGTTGGTAAGGTTTTACACGTTGGGCTTTCTCCTGCCGATGCAATGAACAAAACTTCCTTACCAAGGGAATGAAAGAAAATCATAAAAGAAAGGAAGAAGTCAAAATCCTAATTTATTATCAAGCTTTGACCTTTATTTTCTAACAAATGATTGCACTTCATTCCCAGGCTTGCTATGAAGCCGATTAGTCAGGCTAGAATAGACTAGAACCTTATGGAGATCCAACATTAATATCACTTACTGTTTAAGGGTAGAGCTCGGCAGAGGGTTCGAGAATAGGGTCCTAAAGATGAAGATCAAAAAAGGGTCCTGCATGCATCACAAGAGGAAAGATCAAACCAATTGGCGCTCACATCACAGTAGTCGTGTGAACCACATGCTCCACCATCAAAATTGGTATTTGTGTGTTTTTGTTTGAGTTGTACGAGAGAAAATTCTCATATACGGTTCTTGTGGTCCGTGCAGAATTTCCATGATATCGTTATGATCAATTAATGGGACCTGGCCGAAAAGTATTCTTGCCTCTATCATTAGCTCGGGTAGTTCCCATTTCTGGTGTTTTAATCACCTTTTGATGGCTCCCTTAATCTAAAATCTTAATATATGGAAGTTTCTAGCGGGTTACTCCTCGAAAATGCCCCGTTCCGCTGCCAATGTTTATTCTAGTGTCTTTGGGGATATGTAGCTAGATGAACATCTGTTTCATTTAAAATTACCTGGAACATGCCATGATATTGTTCTATGGAAGTGCGCAGATAGCTTTTTAGAAGTTCGGCTCGGTTTATTGTTTTTTTATTAACGAAAGGCGACCTCTTTATGAGGCAAGCGCAAGTGAGGTTCGACCAATCCAAACTATTATAAACATTCAGGAGGATTTACCTTTCTAACGTATATTCTATCGTACCGGCATGGCCCCACTAACTTGTTTTCGATCGGAGCATCAAGCATTGCAACCCGGTTCTACTTGACTAAGCCCCATGCTCATCCAAGGAGGGAGTTTGCTTTACCCAACTCCCTATTTTGATAACAAGGCGACCTCTTCATGAGTGAGGTCCACCCAATATAAACATAGGCGACCCAGTATCTTAATTAGAGGTCAAGTACACCGAGTATATTAATTCCGGACGCTAGTATATTAATTTTGAGGTGACCCCGATCAATTGGGGTATACCAGGTCCAGTATATTTTTGGGAGGGACAACCAATCAAGTATTCTTCTGGTGAGGTGCGAAGCCAAATAATGAAGAGTTCCCTGACCCTCTTTTTTCTTCCCTACTGGATTTTGAAGTTGGCAAAGACTCACCCCTTGTTTAAGTCAGAATGAGTCCTCCGGACCCCGGGACATTGGCTTCCGCCAACAGTGAACTATTAAGGATCGCATCCCGATGTTAGATCAAAATTTGGCTCTAACACCCAAATCGTCGTATTTCGAGCATATGATATGAAGGAATAACTGAAAAATAAGAGATAAAGCAAGACAACAAGATTTTTATAGTGGTTCGGCGTTAACGAGCCTACGTCCACTTCATATTTTCTCATTTCACTCATAGATTACAATTACAATGAATATTGTCTTTCTATCACTTGAATTCAATGAATAATTCTCTCCGAATCCATTGAATTTATTGAGGAAGATGGTGGTTATTCATGGAGAAGTGTTGGCCATGGCAGCCACGGAAGCTGAGATGCCAAAAGTCCCCTGAAAATGCCCTTTGAAGGTGTATTTATAGCTGTAGGAAAGCTCCTGGGAGGACTGGTTCGTGATGGGGTACGTGGCAGGCGATCCAGAAAAATAGGAGAACCAGTAGCCTTGAGAATAGGTCAAAACAAGCTGCGTGTGAACAGGTCCGAAGTTCGGATCGCGGTCATGGGTCGGATCGCGTAGGCAAGGTCGGATCGGATCGCGTAGGCAAGGGCGGATCGGACCGCGTAGGCAAGGGCGAATCGGATCGCGTAGGCAAGGGCGGATCGGATCGCGGTCATATGCCAGCTTACACTCGTTCACGGAAATGGGCGTAACTTTCAAACCGTAAGTCCGATTGAGCCAAACCAAAGCTCAAACTGAAGCTAATTCAAAGGGCTACGAGTATATGAGGTGAATAGATCCAAATGAGGTCATTTGATAGGGGTTTCGGGCCAGTTTATACTGATGTTGTGATTTTGACCAAACTGCCTTGTTTCTTCTGACGATGCTTCCAATGCCAGAGCGCGATGTTATCCAGAGATTCCATATCAGACAGCATTTACCGAGAGGTGTGTCAACATGATCTTTGCTTTGGGTAGCCTGGTCACAAAGCAGGCTAACACACATATTCTACATCATAGCCTACAACTGATTCAACTTCCGCTTCTGGGAGATCAGATGGAGATCGATTAGTTTCTGCTAGACAAGGAATAAGGAACATAACTAATACGGGGAAAAAGGGAATACCGGACCATATCTGCTTTTGCGCTTTGACAATATCATTCAAATTACAGGAACCTACACATATTAGTAAAGTATACTGGGGTCCCCAGCCAGAACCACACGTGCAAGTTTCCCTGCATGTGGCTCGTCCGTGCTTTTTTACGAGACATTGCCGATGACTCTGCATGGGAAAAGGGGATGGGGATGTACTACAAAATTTCATGTTCAGAGCATTGCATTGTCTGAGGTGCTTGCGCCGGTGAGTAAGCAGTGCCTACCAAGCTAAGCTTTCCTTTTGTCGAAAAGGCTAGACTAGTTCCCTTCCGGCACCCACCCTTGATTTAGATGTTGGGGAAAGGCAAGCCCAAGGCGACCTCTTCTAGAGGCGAGCATAAGTAAGGTCCGACCTTTAGTATATAAATTGAGGAGGTATATTCATTGTGAGCAGGAGGCGACGACCAGTATACTTATAGGGGGACCAATCCAAACTATTCTTAGACCGGGACGTTGTTCGATTCTCGAAGGGCCAGCTTCATCTTGGTCGGCATCCTTCTCCCGAGAGGTGGACCTCACTTTGTGCCCTGAGATCTGACTCCCTATAAGGTAATTGGACCAATTTAAGGACTAAAAGATTCACCATCAAGCCCTGGAATATTAATACGTGAAATTAAGACTTTCAACTAGCATAAACCTCTAATATTCAATCCCAGGATCTAATCAATGGACTCCCGAAAGAAATACACACATTAATTCTTCCATTGACTTCAATTTCTACTTGAACCAGAAATGACTAACCCAATAGCGAAAGTTTCGTAAGGGGACTCGAGCAGGCTACCAGAGGCACCAACGGCTGGATCGATCATCTTGGCAAGAATTCCTTTAAAATTGGGAACCTACGGGTTTTAAGATTTTCAATACCCATGTTTCCCGATGCGACACTTCGTTTAGGGGTAGGTAACCCGTTACTTGTCTTTGTTTCTGTTGCATTCTATGTCATCGTATCAAGGTCGGAATGCGAAAAAATGGGATTATGATAGACATATCTTTGCGATGGAATGGCCCAACCCAGTCTTCCTTTCGGCTAGTTAAAACCCATATCCTTTGGCTTTGCGGGGACGACTTTACTCTTTACTACTTTATGATGAGAAAGGTAGAGAAGCAAATAATAAATATAACCAGATTTCATCGTACCGTGCTCTCCAAAGAGAAACTCTTCTCAAAATTTCAAAAGGTGCTGAGTTGGAATCCCATTCATTCTAAGGATTCTTGTGGTCCTAGAGAATCCGACTATAGAAGAACCAGGAACAGAGAGCTCTCTCCGTTTCTCCGCCCGACTCGGGGAATTACTTCTCATCTCAAACTAAGTTGATTAGATTTGCATGGGAAAGAAAGTTCTAAAAAAGAAAAAAGAAAAGTAAATCCATTTCTTTAAATCTAATTAAATTCATCAACAGATAATTTGGGATGTATGGAAAAAATTATTCTCAAACAAATAAACTCTAAATCTAAAAAGAACGGCATAGTTCTCTTTGGTCGTCAGTCTAATGGAAGGATGAGTTGTCTATCGACCTATCGATCTCCTATTAGAGAGGATTGACCGATCCCTTAATACGTGGGGCGAATGTTTATAATAGTTTGGATCGGTCGCTAAGAGGGCTCACATAACAGAAATAATGTATAGGAATCAACTAAAATAAGTCCCGGATTATAAGCCCATCGAAATGAGTGTTGCTATCTCCTCCTCCAGTTTCGGCAGCCTCCAGATCCCTCTTTGGAGAAGCAACTTCTTTCTCCTTGAAGCTGAGACCCGGGTCTGCTCGCTGCTCCGCTCCGGCGACTCAGGCTATACAAATACAAACCCGTAAAGGAGAAAGCCAACTTCCGGGAAAAAACTTCGAATTGGGTGGGTCTCGGTGAACTAACCGTACCCCAAACCGGCACAGGTGAATAAGCAGAGTATACTAGGGCGCGTTGAGAGAACCATGTCGAAGGAACTAAGCAAAATGACCCCGTTCGTTATACTAAATGGACGAGATAGGTTCAGTCTCTGATCTAAGCAATAGGGTTCCCTAGGTACATTCCGTTTTCTGGAAATTCTATAGGGATAGTAGCTCCCTTTTCGATGGAAAAATAACTCGTTAGGCTATCCGAGATTTTCTCCTTTTTCCAACTTTTGGGGTTAAAATAAGGAGTCCCCGACCATCTAAAGTACCAATCTAAGTTCCCCTCCAGGCTGTAGGGTAAAGGGCAGACACAAGTTCAGAGCGAGGGGAAAGGATCAAGGGTGCATAGTATGCTTCTTACTTGCCTTCTCTGCACCAAAGAGTAAAGTATGTTGTTGAGGGCCATGTGGTAACTGTAAAAGGAGAAGAAACGTTTGTTGTCGCTAAACCTGCTCCTGTATGTTGAAGCCGCTGAAGGAATTTCCCATAACTGACTGCATTCAGTCGTCTCCTTCACCGAATCCATTCGGTTTATAAAAAGGATTACTAATCAATAGGAAATGCCGTACCTTTGAGTGTGGTTTGAACTATTGAGTTAGTAATTGGAAGTAACCAATTAGGTTTACGATGAAACCAAGAAATCAATCACTGATCCAATTTGAGTACCTCTATGGGATAGACCTCAACAGAAAACTGTTGAGTAATAGCAGCAAGTGATTGAGTTCAGTAGTTCCTCATATAAAATTATTGACTCTTAATGTGGCTGATTTACCCTCTTTTGCAATCAGTTAGACTGGGTACTAGCATTAAGACAATCGAACTCCACCGGCATGGCTACTTATCAAAGCATCCGTAACTGGCAGTGACACATGTTTTCAAGGGGCAAAGCTAGCCAAATAAATGAAAGATCTGTCTAATGAATCGGGTTATTAGATGGCATTGCGCACTAGTCACAGAACAACAAGGACTGACTCTTATCCCTATTAGGCATATCCGAGTAGTTCGGGTATTGGTACCAGAGAGAGTTTACAGAACTTGAATATGCAGAGTTAAAGAAAGTGAACCCATCTAGCCTACTCGACGAAAGGAGAGCTTAGCTTGGTAGGCGCTGCTTACTCACTCGCACAAGCATGCTACCCCGTTTCGAGTTATACCTTTTTTGAGTTCTAGGCAACAAACCCAACAGACAACCCTAGGGATCCCAGATGATGGAACCCTAAGAGAGCTGCCGACTCCAACAATCGTCCATATACGATCCATACTAGACCAACTTCCCATCCTTCCTCCTTTACGTTCTTGATAGCCCATCTTTTTTTCTCAGTAGAGTCTTTCAGTGGCGTGTTTCGTTCCTCTTCCCCAGTATTTAGAAAAAGTGAGTGGAGATTCTAAGAAAGTCAGCAACAAATACCAAAGTATAGTATTGGTAACATAATTGTTTACCTACCTGGGGAGCAAGGTGCGTAGCGAGTTGAAAAATCGATTACATTAGAACGTTTCCGCGGTCAAATTCATTTTTAATTTGATAAATGTATTACTTGTGAAGTGCCCAGATAGGTCCCAGGCACTCCCTTATTATTTAGTTGCACAGATCATCTTCCATGGCTTGATGATTATCATAAGAGATTCCCACATATCATAAGATTCCCGTTCTTGAAAGTCAACACTTCTCCAAATCAAGAAAATAGATGAGATTCTAGGATTGCATCTTTGGGCAAATACTTTTATGCATACCTCTTCCGACTTATCTATACCATACGCTCCCAATGTGCCTATGATGTAGCTCCTGAGATTTTAGCTAGTGTGTATCATCTTACAAAAATAAGGTATGGCCGTGAAGTAAATCATCGCACCTATGATCCAACCAATTGGGAGAGAATCAATAGATTCTTTTTCTGGAGCGATTCATCCTTCCCGAACATGGCATACAACTCTCTGTTGTACTGCGCTCTTCAAGGGTGCTTGTTTCCCCTTCTCCCTTACCATGGAAAGTCTTTGTGAAATAACTCCAATGGGAAGAAAAAAGAAGGCGTTAAGACCCTGACTCACTCTCCGCGGATGAACCTTATGGAGGAACCTTAGGTTTTTGGGGCATTGGATTCTCACCAATGTTTGCATTACTCAAACCGACATTCTCGCTTCCGCTTCATCCACACCTGCTTGCGCGGGTGCTTCCCTCTTAGGCGGAACGCTCCCCTACCGATGTGTTTTGACATCCCACAACTTCGGCCGAGCCCCATTCATCTTCGGCACAAGAGCGCTCGATCAGTGAGCTATTACGCACTCTTTCAAGGGTGGCTGCTTCTTGGCAAACCTCCTGGATGTATCTGCACCCCTACCTCCTTTATCATTAAGCTGTCATTTAGGGGCTTAGCTAGTGATCTGGGTTGTTTCCCTCTCGACGATAAAGCTTATCCCCCATCGTCTCACTGGTGGGTCCACTAAATTGGGATTTCCCTATTGGGCCAGGTCATTTCGGGGCAAGCAGATCATTTATCATAAAAAGGATGAGCTTCAAGAAAATGATTCAGAGTTCTTGTAGAGTGGAACCATGAAGTACCAGACACAAGATAGATCGTCCAAAGAATAAGGTTTTGATGATTCGAATGCCAATGTTTATATAGTGAAGCTCAAGAATTAATGTGTATTTGAATCGTAGAGCCGGTTACCATAGATATGCTCATATTGGTGACGTTGTTGTTGCTATAATTAAAGAATCAGTGCCCAATATGCCTCTAGAAAGATCAGAAATAATAAGATTTGTAATTGTACATACATGTCAAGTGCTCAAATGTGACAACGGTATGATAATACAATATGATGACAATGTAGAGGTTGTCATTGATCAAGAAGGAAATCCAAAAGGAACTCGAGTTTTTGGCGCGATTGCTCGGGAATTGAGACAGTTGAATTTTACTAAAATAGTTTAATTAGCTCCTGAGGTATTATAAAGACTCATAGTCATAGATCAAATTAGGATATAGCCTTAGTAGGATATCTAAAATAAACAAACCTGCTCCTTTGGAGCCTAGTAAGGTAACATACGTCTCGCTGCAACCACCCACCCTTTTCTTATCTTGTTGGAAATAATTCGCGTTAGAATATTCCATTTTCCATAAAATGACTCAAGATAATATGTAATTATATCCTTTATATACTTAGCTTTGGACCAGCTATTAGATAGCATAACTACGATCCCTATTAGGGAAGAATGGAACCATTATCTATAAGTTTGTGCTCCTAGGTTGCACACTTTACTTATATGTAGTTATTGGTCTCTTGTCAGCTTATTCCCAATTACTCAACGCGTGGTGCCAAGACACGCATTAGGAGATGAATTCTCTCACATCAAGGTGCGGAGCAGCTGCAACAAACCCGACTTTCATGTTTGAAGAGGGCAACACATGTGGGATGAACCAAATACTCGATGAACTTTATTTTTCCATTAGAAGGAGCTTGTACATATTCGGCAGTACCACACATAAGCTTGTAACTATAAGGAGACATCTCTTGCGGTTGTTCATTACGCACCTATGGTCGCCTTGATACCAATAGAAAAACAGGAAGGGCTATCGCTCATCGTTCGATTAGATGTCAAACAGGCATCACTGCTGGTAGTCGATCCGGACGCTAAGATCTGGGTTCTCTGGGGGTAGACATTACTTAGGATCTTGAGCTAACTTTTAGTTATCAAGGTTCCGACTGAGATTCAGGGGGCTAGGCATGTATTCACAACTTGGCTCGACTGGCGTAAATGTAATTTTGATCCAGAAAGATCTATCTCTTACAGAATTGGTAAAAAGAGGCATATTTATTGTTGAGCTAATTTGTCTATCTATGAAAAGGGATGGAAAAGATATTATATATCAAAACATAGGTAGGCGGGCCAAGTGATATTCTTCTTGAGTCCGAATTTGTTAAAATCATTCTTTTTCTTAAATCTTCTTATTCTCCTGGCCTCTCCGCGAACTATTAGATCTATCTTAGCTTTTTTTATGAGAATGCAACTCAAATCTATGCATAATATAAGATTATTTCCAACCTAATTTTCACTAAATAGCCTATATTTTTCTTTTATTTTATTTTAGAAAAAAATTCGGTTATTATGACACTATATTTTTTTTCACTTTAAGCGAAATGATTAGTGATTGTCCAAAGAGACCTTACACATAATAAAATTAGATCTTTCTTCCGTTAGGCTATTTATGTATCACACATTTCACATTTGTTTTAAACTTATAGAAATTATACTTTTTTGACTCGTTGCCTCCATATCAAGCATTTCTGTAGTTGCCATACGAAACGTGAGAAGCTGATGAATAATCATCTGCTTCTGAATGAAATCGAAGAATTTCTTGGGAATCCTACAATCTCAATTCGTTCTTATCACCCAGCAGTCCAACAAAACTTACAATATTTTTGGATTTGAAAAATACTTCAAACATACTTTCCGAAGTAGATGGTGATTGATAGAGTAATCCTTGCTCGTAATTTCTAGTATGAGTACTACGCAAAACATAAAACTTGCGATTAGTAGTAAAACACCGATTTTGCTATTGGGACAAAGTTATATCTTCAAAGATTTCTTGGGATATCTTCTTACGAAGTTTCGTTATAGCATCGATAACTGCTTCTGGTTTAGGCGAGCAACCCGACAAATAGACATCCATGGGAATTAATTTATCGACTCCCCGATAGGGGTCAGCATAAAATGAAGGGGATGACCCTAAAGTTATGTTAGCAAAGAGTGTTGCGGGCAGATAAAAGCGGACGTAGGGACTCGGGTCGGGGCACAGAGTAACTAAGAGATCCATTCTATTTAGGGCGAGCATGATTGTAGTTTGGGCAGGCACGAGCGATCTAGTGGCCGAGCCGATTGGTCAGGCGACGACTGCATTTATGAGATTAGTATTAGGCACATATCCCAGACCGGAATGGTGGAAGTATCGATGTAGTTTCATAGAGTCGTTCGAATTGAATGCTACATGAAGAACATAAGCTAGATGATGGAACAGGGAGACCAACCCAAGTCACAATCGAAAGCTCAGAAATCAGATGAGACCTAGCTTCTTCTGATTCTCGAGATGATGAAGTAAAGCATCACATGGTGTGAACAGTTAAGGAGAAACCCGCTCCTTTGGAGCCTGGTAAGGTAACATTTGTCTCGCTGCAACCACCCACCCTTTTAAATCTCTTTTGATATCAAACCACTGCCTGAATGACTTTTTGTTCGATTGTTCTAGTTGTTGATGGAAGCGTTTCCTCTTCCTGTCCCGGGGTTGTTGGCTCCATTGTTCTTAGTGTGTTTTATTATCGGTCGCTTTTTTAATCATTACATTTCGAAAAAATGTCGATAATTTTTTAGAAGCAATTTTTTAAATATTAATTAAGTCATTTTTATTTGGGAAGATTGAACACTTAAACGAAAAAGGAAGTGTTTTTAAAAGCACTTCTTTTGTTTCATTTCCAAATTATTATAAATATCAATTAATTCAGCATTTGGATTATTGGAGTTATCGTGTTATTAGTTTAGGGTTTTACCTTTTTAACCATAGGCATTCTTTCTGCAGTGGTATGGGCTAACGAACATGGGGCTCTTATTGGAATTGGGACCTCAAGGAAACTTGGGCATTTATTACTTGGACCATATTTGCTGCAACCAGGAACATATGAATTATAGTGCTACCTGTCTACATACCTAGGGAAGACTGGTTATTACTATTCCGGTTAACCAGTCCTTTCGTTGGTTCAATTATCTATCTGTTCCGCTTCGCTTCCTCTCCCCACTGGAAGAGCTAGGCATCCTTTCGTCTTAGGCCAAAGCGTAGAAACTTTTTCCTTAACCGAATGGTCTAGCTGTCTATCTGAGGCTGGTGCCCAAGACCTTCAGATACTTCGCCCTAGAATAAATGCTAAGGTCTATCCTGAGTGAAGGATGGAAACTGGCTCATTAGGACTGATAGTAGCTGCTCTTCTGGTAGTATAGCTATCTGCTTATGCTAGCTTTCTTCTTTCTTATGGGCACGAGGACCTAGGATTAAAAGCATGCACTGGAGCAAATCCAATTGACAAGTAATAAGGGTCATTGTGCCAGCAGGCCTAAAGCAGAAACAAAACTACACCGAAAGAGGAGCACAAACCTAGGTTCGCCCATCGAGCTTGGCTTTTTGTTCTGTGCCCTACCTCCAGACTCTTGTGGGATCTCCGACCGAACCTCCGACCCATGTTCGAAGTAGCACGGTAAAGCCGAAGAATAAGAAAGAAAAGGCCATCGAAAGATTTCCAGAAATTTCTTCGAGTGCCCAGGTTCAAAAACAAAATTGTTTTCATGTGTATGAAATAGAAAAGAATCCTTTTGTCTCTTTCAATTCTGAATTCCATAATGAATTACATAATACGAGAATTCAGATTTCATAGAAGAAGTGTTTTACCAAGTAACTTACTTCAATATAACTATTAAAATAGGAGCTCTTAATGATGTACCCAAAAATTGTTTGAATTTGGAATTCAATGAAATATCTTTATTTCTACCCATACACTCAATCGCATTTGTGAAAAACTAAATGAAAAAGTTTTCTTTTTATAGAAAAATAAAAAAAATGTGACATTACACCCAAGATTAAAGAAAAAAATTTCCAAACTTTAAAGATAAATTTGTTAAAGAGAAGAATCTTTCCTTTTTCATGTAGACATTCTAGGATGGAAGGATTCGAACCTCCGAATAACGAGACCAAAACCCGTTGCCTTACCACTTGGCCACGCCCCATTTCGATTTTGAATTTCTCTTTGATACTAATAAAGACTAATATTGGTATTAGTCGTTCGTCAATCCTAATTCAAATATATATGAAATATACTACTGCTAGGATTTAACACATTAAAATATAGAAAAAAACAATAGATCATTCCATAAAGTTAAATTAAGATATTGTATGAAACTAAAATTCCTTGTTTTCTCATTTGAGAATGAAAATGAAGATTTTTGATTTGAGAGTGTTCAAATAACAAGAGAATAGATGAGAATCTAAGCTTAGGCCAGTATATTAATTGGGAGTGCCTTACCATAAGGTAGTTGGGGCTCTTTCTGGGTTGGCATTCCATAATGACAAAGTTGGGAAACATGAATATCTTCTAATCACTTATCTAGCTTTCTACCCCGACTCCTAAAAGGGCTGGTTGGCTTATGCACGTGAATCCAATCTGGGATCTGATCTACTAAGCTAGGAAGGTAGGTTGTTGGGACGAAGAAGAACATGTTTCACGAATGAATGCCATGTTGGAAGTTAGGGAAACCCCTTGTTAGGCCAAAAAGCTCGTTCTCAATTCCGAGGGCAACTAATTCTGGTTATTCAAAGTCGAAGATATCAAATGGGATACATCAAACTCGCATGTCCAGTAACTCATATGTGGTACTTGATACGCCTTCCTAGTTATATAGCGAATCTTTTAGATAAACCCATTAAGGAATTAGAAGGCCTAATATATTGCGATGTGTGATTTGATCAAAATTCGCATTTTACAGATTTGCACCAGTAAACTATCATCGCATTCAATCAGATTGGGATGCCCTCGACTCTGACACGGTTCTTGGAAGGAATGCTATTCGGGAGTCAAAAACTCATTAATTTTAAGTTTTGCATCTCCCTGACCAAACCCCCCAACATTAGGATTGCTTGTTAATGGTTGATCAAGCTTGATAGATTCACCCTTTGAAACAAGAAGTTCTGGCCTTGGAGGTATAATATCAACCGCTTGGTGAGGTTCCCTTATGCAGAATAAGATTTATAACTGCGTATTTACAATACAGACGTAGTAATCAGTTGGACCTTTGATTGAATCATAGTAAAATAAAATTAACAAAACATAGCTAAATAGCATTTTTTTTCTTGATTGGCCTCCTACGAAGAGGAGGTCAATCAAGAAAAAAATGCTATTTAGCTATGTTTTGTTAAGTTTATTTTACTATGATTCCCCCTAAGTGTGGGGGATTTCGTGATATTTCATATTGGTTGTCTTGTGTTTCTAATAAGTTGTTTAATTGTCGCCATCGAACCGGCCCAACCGGAAACTAGAGCCGTATGCATTATATGGACAGGAAGCAATCGGCTGGGATCATTCAATACAACAGCATGAACACAATATACACCTTGAGAAGACCGTAGATAAAGAAAGCCTCTTTCTCCCATCCGACTCAGCTTGCCTAATGAATCAATCAATCAAAGTTATCTTGCTAAGCCATTAAGAATCGAACCATCAAGCTAGGGAAGAGCTGGGAGGCCTTCACTATTCCTTTAATTTTCATTATTTGAAGGGAAGAAGAATACTCAATAATTTCACATTTAAATTGTATTTTTTCATAAATAATATATTCAGAAAGTTCAAAAGTGAAAGTAAAAAAAAGAATTAATAAAGTCCTTACTAGATGGAGAATCTTGACTGGCGGGGACAATTGGTAACCTAAGGAGACTTAGGGGAGACCTAAGATCACGGAGTAGATGAGGCGGGTATTGGAGGCTCTTTGGCTCTTTGTCCCACAGCATGGCCCACTTTAGGTAACTTGTTCTTCAGACAGCACAATAGTGGAGTCATATTCTATGCTTTCTTTTTCGGCGCTGGAAGGGATCGGTCTGGATTTTTTGAACCCAAAGCCGAGAATGAGCGAACAAGCCATTATAAATGAGAAGCTATACGACTCAGTTCTAGCTTAATTACTCTAATGTAACTAGCTCTTTTAGGTACTTGAACACTTTCTAACCGTTCTGGTGCATTTACTGCTGTATTGGAAATGCTACCTTGGGACGGATGTAAAGCTAAGCAAATTGTAGGCCAGGGTCATAAAGGCCTCTATGAAATCCTAACAACGTCATGGCATGCTCAATTAGATTCTCACCGCATGTAATCCATGCCCCCTATCCATATCTAGCTACTGACTGTGGTACATAACTTTCGTTGTTTACACATCGCATGTGGATCAGTGGTTTTCTTATAGTTGGTGTTGCTGCACATGAAGCCATTTTTATGGTAAGATACTACGATCCAACAACACGATTGATCTATTAGATCATGTCGCACCGCACCATAACCATTCTCTTACTAATTTATGTGGTTGATATCTTGGTCACTGGCATAATGCAACTGCAATTGTAAGATTCATTTTCAATATGAAGGGGTAGGTAAATGTTTTTCTTACTTGAAGTCTCAATGGAAGAGATAAAGGGGGACTGAAAGAAGTCATTCCTCGCTTTTAGGCTTACGGAAAAAGGCTAATCCCTGACAAAATTTGACGAAAACAGGACGAAGGCCTTGAAAAGTATAAAGAATGATATCAAATAAGTTTATCATGCATTCATTGAATGATAAATAACTACAAGCGAAGGAGATACGCGATTTAAAAAAGGGAAGATCGAATATTTCACAATTATATCTAGAATAACCGGTGGATGAGAAGAAATTGATGTAACAAAAATGTTCCAAGCATGATCAGATAATACAATTCACCAAAGATGCATACATACTTCGTGTCAAATCAACAAAACAGTAACTTTCCACGGACACAAGCGTATTCCTTTTTTGAAACCCGAATTATTATTCCCCACTTTCCAAACAGAAGAATTCAATCGGTGAATTATGGCATGTCAGATTTCCATAAGAAATGAGAACTAGGAGCTTCAATCTTCCCAGTTTAGTATTCTTTACTGAACTTAAAGACAAGATAACGCTAGTGGAACTACTAATTCATTCGAAATAGTTAAAATAAAAAGCTTGGAATTACTAATTCGTTTACTTAAAATCATATCAAATCTATAACCTTGGTTTTTACCATAATTTTTACTACTTTTTAATGAGTATAAAATAAAACCATGGATCATACCTACCAAATTACTTATTTTTTATTTTCATTTTTATGAAAATATTAAATGTAAAAAGATTAATGTAAAAATAAAAATGAACAAGAAGATCAGGGAACTCTTGTATTAGACTTACGAAAACAAAATGAAAAAGATGTTAAGGCAGATATTCTCCCGAAGTTATAGGGCTATTTTGCTGAGTTCCTTAGAGAGAGTTATCTCGCGCCCAAGATATTCTCTACCTACCCACTGTGTCGGTTTCGGGTACAGGTACCCTTTTGTTGAAGGTCATTCGAGCTTTTCTTTGGAGTATGGCATAGGTTACTTGATGTAGCGCCTAGTTCTCAGACATTGGCTCGAGGCATTTTCTCTACCCCTTCTTACCCTACAAAAGCATAGTCACTTTGCGTCCTTGACCTGATAACCATCTTTCGGCTAACCTAGCCTCCTCCGTCTCTCGGAACCAACAAGGGATAGTACAGGATTATTCACCCGTTGTCCATCGACTATGCCTTTCGGGGTGAAGGGGCAGAGGAATCTATGGAGCCCTAGCATTGCACTAGAAAGACCAGAGGTAGATTCTTAAAAGTGAAGGTCTTGTTCCCCCTAAAGGATTTCTTTCTCTGTTGAGGCCCAGGCATAGTGTAATTACTATTAGATTGAGGACGATCTTGGGTTCCCCAGCATTATGTTCAATAGATGCTCATAGATTCCACTTTCAAAACTCTAAAGAATACAGCGGCAGCGATTGAGCATACAGATCGATTCGTCAGGGACGCTCTTTCTTTCTTTTAATTTCTTTATACAGTGCATAGGAAATCTAGTCTACTTCACTATTGTAATTTGAATAGCAACAAAGTAAAGCACTGTTCAGACACTATATGTATTAACGATGAGATATTTCCAAAACTGGAGCAAGATCCAGATGTTCGAACTGAAGAAGTAATGTGGAAAGACTGATATTGGGTAGGTTTCGCCTGGAAAATTAATCGGACTGTTGATAATGCTCACACGTATCATTTCTCAATTTTGAAATATCTCAAAGCCTCTATCTTGAAACTGGAGTTCAACCCCCAGCGGACTTCGATATAGCCGATTTCGACGAACACTTTCGACAAATCCTCACAATATTGGATGGAATTTCAAAAAGGATCGGATGCCAGAGGTCGAACATCAGGATCTTGCTCGCCTTTGTACAAAGCTAGGCAAGGAAAACCCGATCAACAATTCTGGAAAAGTTCAAGCCGCAATCAAAAAAGCAGTTCGTCTTTCCCTGGAGGAGAAAACCATCCATGTGGAATCATGGAAATGAACATAGAATTGCAGCACTTTCTAGCCTTTCTCTTTCACTACCTTTTTGGTTGTGTTTTATCGTCAATGACAACCATTGGTCAATGGGTTTAAAGCGGGCAGATGGAAGGAGTATGCTCCTTCACTAGAATCAGTCCTCTGGTACTACTTCCTTTCTCTTTCTCTGATGGATAGCAATTCATCTCTCTGATAGTCAAGGCAGGTAAGCTAAGAGCTAGCAAGCTGAAGTGAAGAAAGCTCATGGGAGAATAAGTACGGGAAATATAATTGCATGGTGGAGTATGACAATGCCTTCGGTCTTTTTTCTGGTTAAGGAATTTTCAAGTGTGTGAGTGTGAGTTCGAACCAATCATCTTTCAAGCTCTCCTCAAGAATGGGACGGCAGTGGTCTGCCGACAAGCTCGTTCTGATCTTGGACGCAGTACATTGGATTCCTAACAGATGTAGCTTGCTTCTTTTGGGTGTGAAGCAGTGTCAAACCAAAATACCCAACAAGCATAAGCATTAGCTCTCCCTAAAAAGAAGGTGATCCAGCCGCACCTTCCAGTACAGCTAGGTAGCATCGTCCTTTGTACTGATCAAGACTGGTAAGTCTGTGAGTCCAAATAGTTGTCCAGGTACCAGTAAAAGATTCGGCGACTACCACAACCCCTGCTTCTTCAGTGGGAACTCTAGGTTGAGGAGTTACCCCCAACCCATTTTGGGTGGAACAGATCTACTAATTCATTTATTCTAATTAGTAAGAGGGATCTTGAACTAAGAAATAGGCCTAGAAGATTATGGGGAGTGGAAGTAGTTCCGGCGGGCCGGGCTTCCCACTCCCTCTCACTCAATAAGATGGGTGGCTCCCCGTTCGATCCATCGCCATGACATGATAGACTCATGCCTTATGTAGTAAGCTGGTGTGCAAGTTCGGATTCTTACTAATATGACTCCGAAAATGAGGTTCTGGAAGACCTATCTATTGTAGTGCTAGGCGGACTTAGAAGTAGGCAACAACTGCTACGGATCATGGAACGAAATTCATTTTTTCAATAGGCTTTCCTTCATTTGACTAACAATTCCCACATCTGGAAAGGTGGCGAGCAAAGGAAAGATGATCTGGTACATAAGTCTGCGAAGAAACTCGGCACCAACCACACATTGTCTAACCAAATCCAATTCTCTCTAAGTCATATATTATAAAGGATTTAAGTTTTTTCTCCCCTCTATTCTATAGGGGAAGTTCTAAAAAAGAAAAAAGAAAAGTAAATCCATTTCTTTAAATCTAATTAAAATCTTCAATGTATCCGTGTAGGAGATGGATGAGCATGATTTCATTCACACAGCGGATTCGACTTTCACTTTTTTGAGTTGATGAGTACGTAATCAAATTCGTAAGTGCAATTTAAGTTTATTTTTCTAATCCATCTTCTATACGGACACATTAGCTCGGCGCTTTTTATCAACTTGATGGTAAGGAATTTCTAGATCTAGAAATTAAAGATAAGATTAAAGCCAAATAGCTTGAAAATGTTAGTTTTGGTTTACTAGAACTATTAGCATATTTTTTTAGCTCAGTGGAAATGAAATTAAATTGGTTTCCTCAGGATCCCTCGAGTGGAAATAGGGAACAAAGTAACTAGACTAGACGGATTTGAAATAATAGAATCCCCCTTCTCTAGAGCGATCACCTAGCATTTGACTGATTCCCCTAAGGATACCCCTGGAGTTTACTGGAAGTCTTGATGAGAGTAGTCGACAACTTGAGGCCAGCATGGTGCAAAAGTGACTGAAAAGGTGGAATTCCTTCTATATTAGGGGCTTTCCCTTCCCCACCTCCATGGGGATGGTCTATAGGTAGGTTAGAACCAGTAAACCCTTTCTTGTATCCAATAGTTAGTCTACCAGAAAGAAGAACTCATCTTCTTTCTTTTTTGATTATCTTCCTCACATATGTATAAGACCACTTTCAATTCTTCCGCCTGGCTAATTGGCTTTCCTTTGGCTTACGTAGTTTGCGCGGTTACGTTCCTTCAGTGGTCCGGACCTAGCCTTCAACCGCCTCTCTGATTGGAATTGAGGGCTGGCCTCTTTGACTCGGGCAGGGGAGAGCGCGAGATGAAACCACTATTTTGAAGGAAGCAAAGCGCAGCAGCTTCGTCTCGACCAGTCAACTGGCATGGCATTCTATCTATTAGTTAGGCATTCGATTAAGGACACTTTTAGTAAGGCGGATTGGCGAAAAGTAGTACTACACTAGGTAGGTTGTTCCCATAGTAGAAGTTCCGAAGATAGAATCAAATTGACACCTACAATTCGTAGAGTAGTCTAGTAGCTGCTTTAATTTCCGGGCCCATATTTTTATTGACCAATCATGAGTGACCGTTTCCCAAATAGTTGGGCTTAGAACGGGCTCAGGTAACTAATACACGATTGGGCAGTAAGGGTCGGAGAAAAGCAATCACTCGTTCTTAAAATAAAGCCAGCATTTTTAAGACCAAAGAGTAAGGCGGAAAAAGGGAGAGAGCTCTCTGTTCCTGGTTCTCTTGTAGCTGCATTCAGCAACGAAATGCTTCAGGGAATTGAAAATAAGCATAGATGGTCTCTTACCATAAAAAGAAATGCATGTGCAGTAGCACCAACTATAAGAAAACCACCGATCCACATGTGATGTGTAAACAACGAAAGTTGAGTACCATAGTCAGTAGCTAGATATGGATAGGGGGCTGGAACACATGTGGTGAGAATCATAGTTAAAGAACTTAACACAGCTATAGTAAGGTATAATTGAGCATGCCATGACGTTGTTAGGATTTAATAGAGGTCTTTATGACCCCATCCTATAAATGGACTGAGCCTCTAATCGGCCATGACCAATACCCCAGTCCTATACATATCCCCCACGATTAAGAAAAGAATTGCAATAGCTAAATGATGATCTTGCTCAACCACAGACCTCTTCTTATTGGATCCAATCCTCCCCGAAAACTCAATAAATCCTCTTGACCAATTCAAGGTGAGAAAATCATAATTCCTTTAGTGAAAGTGAGACAGATTATTAGTAACTAGTGATTTTTTATTTTATTGTTAAATAAAAATTATCAATCTTTCAATGAGATAAAAAAAGATAGAGAATTTTTTCTTTATTTCTCTTCGAAGCAGTGCCAAAACGACGATTATGCTACTGACGAAGCCATTGGGTTCGACCCCTTTTGCCACGTCTGGCTCGGATGGATCTGGTTCCGTAGGGCCAGCTCGTGATCATGAAACCTTTTGGCGGTCCCGGGGCCATTGAAAAAAGAATACTTCTAAACGTTAAGGGGCGCTCAACCTTCCACTCAAACCCTTTTTGCCTGAAGGGAGTGAGCTGTGCGATGAACCAGCTGATATACTTTATCCTTCCCAGGAATCCTCTTCTTTCCTTTCTTTCCCATTCTTTCTGGGGGCATTCTAAGGTATTCAATATTGCCAACAACTAAGATTTCTATTTCAGCGATTTGACCCTATAAGTGGGACCACCACCCAATAGCAATTTGCCACCAAAAGAAAAATCACATATTCCCTCCAGAGAATCTCCTTCGGGCATGGCCAGCTCCCGTAGTGTGACGGGAGGTGTGTACAAGGTCGGCTCTCGGCCAGACCTTTAATCATCAATCACTGTTCCCAGATAGAATGGTATAAGTCCTAGATTTCTGGCTTTTGGGGAGAGGTAATAATGTATCCTAAATTCACTTCTTTAAAGCTTCGTGTGGGCCCTTACCACTAATGTTTCCGAAACATGCCACTGAAAGACTCTACTGAGACAAAAAGATGGGCTATAAAAAAGTAGAGGATGTAAGATAGGAAGTTGGTCGAATCTAGTATGGATCGTACACGGACGATTGTTGGATTCGGCGGCTCTCCTAAGGTTCCATCATCTGGGATCCCTGGGAAGAGGATCAATTTGACCAGTACGAATAGCTTGATGTACTATCTCCCTTCAACCCTTTTCTTTATGCAAAATGTGACAAAAGGAAGGAAAATCCATGGACCAACCCCATCATCTCCACCCCATAGGAACTACAAGATCATGGCAAAGGGATTGATTAAGAAAGATCTCTTGTTCTTATTAGATTAGAATAAAAGATCGAGATTTGTTCTGCATATGGCTGAGGGAATCTGGGACGAAGGACTCGTAGCGAAGATAAAACAAAGATGACAAGCAAATCCCACTCGGCGACTTGCAAATATCAATTCAGTTCTATCTCCAGAACTTCTACTGTGGGAACAGCCTACCTAGTGTAGTACTACTTTCCAGAGTCCGCCTCCTTATGGAAGTCGAACCCAGGAACGAACGAATTCTGGACTGTACATAGAAGACGTACTTAAAACTTCTCGGTAGAGTCATTCTTGATAAATAGCCTACTCTTGTCGAGTCCTTGGGTGGCTTGTTGAACAATAAGACCTACACGATTAACCCTACCCTCTGTATCTTACGAGGTTACGTCCATCTTTTCCAATATTTGCGAGTTCCTCAATTTTCTTTCTCCCTCATAAAGGGAATAAGGTATTTAGATGGTATACTATATGTATTTATATTTTAGAACTCCTTATAACAACATATGTCTTCTATTATCATTTCCAATTGGGTGATCAATTTCAAATCTGGAAAGATTGCCTCAGTTCAGATTATTCCCTGTAACTCGGGAACATAAAGTTGGAATCGCTAGTAATCGCGGATCAGCATGCCACGGTGAATATGTACCCAGGCCCTGTACACACCGCCCGCCACACACTGGAAATGGATTTCGCCCGAAGCATCGGACCAATGATCACCAGGGAAAATGGAAGATGTAAGAATCCACAGTGAATTATGTCCTTCAAATCGCACGTTGCTTTCTACCACATCGTTTTAAATGAAGTTTTACCATTTTTATGGGAAATTCGCTAATAAAAGATCCCGTGTAACCAATCGACCTACTAGGGGTCCGAAATAAGCTGATACCTTACTGCCTGCCGTGTTCACGATCGCGTGTGTTCGCAGATCGGAGTTAGACCAACAAACCTTCCTTTGAGAAAGAGGATTAGGACTGGAGCAAAAGAAATATTTTTTATTTATTTTGCCCATTCAATATCCATATCTACAATAATACGTGGTAACTGCTCCAATAAAGCATAGAAGAAGAGATTCTCATTTTCATAGCTGTGGGAGAAACCGAGAAGATGGGGGTTTGTTTATCTAATTGTCTAGTCAAGCATGAACTAATTCATAGATCTTTGCGTTTCGATTGCCAAGGAATAGAGACTCTACGAATAATAACTGAGGATTGGGACACCATTAGATCCCCCTTTTAAAATCGGACGTGAAGGTTTCCTCTCATCCGGCTCAAGTAGTTATATCAAATAAAGAAGGGAGTTTTTTTAACTTTGTTCGATAAAAAGAAAAGCCTACAAAGAACTACTCTTTACCCAAGTTCTCATACACTGGCTCTAAAATTTTGCTCTATGTCTAGCCCCTGAGAAATAGATATCAACATAGCTTTGTAATGAAACTTCTCGCACATCTGCTCTGAACGCGGGAGCTTGAGATGCATTCATTCAGAAAGTGATCTTTCCGAATCAAGATATAGAATATGGGCAACCTTCTTCCCTAGCAAGAATGGAGACAAAAAATTTGATTCATGTCTCTGCAGCTGTATCTAGTGTGTCATGTTGAGAATTGATAAATGACTTTCTATTTCTGTTGAAGTGAAAGCTTACTTGATCGATGATTGTTCAATAGGTGTAACTGGTCTTATCCACAACTGGTGTTTAGGGGGAGTGACCCTGAGTGAAAGAGAATCATAGAGGAGCGAGTTTTCCTTGAAAGATGTTGAGCTCTTTCTGTTCAGCAAGAGGGCCAAATATCTCAAGCTTTGAATGAGTAGTGATGAGAGTTCTCCGGTTTTATTTATCCTATCTAATACGAGACCCTCAAACTACTTAGAGATGGACATGATCATGAATAGTTGGGGGTTTTGGGCAGTATATATGTGGTATATACCTCTCTATGTTGAATTGTGGATAAATCAATGATAGAACCATTTCTGATTGAAAAGATCGACATGAGGGTCTAACTCCATTGTATTGCCAGAATCCGCATCAGAAAGAATCCGGATATTTTGAGATAGCCATATTCATGAGCGGAGTACTAAGTTGAAATTCAAGTCGGTGTCATTGTTAGTGCCAATACCAAAGAATATGGTACCCAAATAACAATAGATATGTCAAAAGAAGGTCCGATTATGCCTATTCCTAATCCTAAATAGAATGTAACAATGTAGGGATCCATATGGAAACATCATCCGGGATCCCTGGCGAAAAGTATCAAGTTGGCCCTTGCGAATAGGTTGGGAGATCTGATAGAACTGCTACAGAATCATAAGAGTGAGAATATTTCAGTATGTGGATGCGCCTGAGAATCTAGGTAGTGCCTGCCGGGAGTTAGTCACTCAATTATTACCAAACTGACTGCAATCCTTTTCTGTCCATGAGGATCCCTCCAGAGTGCCTTCTACTTCTAATAGGCCACGAACTAGATCAGAAGCATTCTCAACGAATCCATAAGAAGTGATCCTATTTTTTTCATCGGATCCGGTTCCGGGTGAAGACCAAAGATCTTGAGCGACCAATCTAGCAGAATGAATTGATCTTATATGATTCCCTTTTCCCCTTTCTATTTTATCTAAATATAGAAGTTCCACTGAAAGCTCTTCTTGATAAAAAATAATAGGAAATATCATGTAAAGCAATACAAGTGAGATACATGAGAGAAATTAAGAAATAATCTATTTTGACTTATCAAATATATATATATATATATTAATCTAAAAAATCATGACTTTTGAAGCAAAATCTTGCAAAAATCCTGGGTTTATAGAAAACATTCTTTTTTTTTCATGTCAAATTGACAGGCAAAATCATGAATTTACTATAATAGGTCATTTTAAAATCTCCCTCAAAACCAACGACATCTTGCCAAAAACACGGGTTTATAGAAAATATTTGCCTTTTCTTTCTTTTGCTTCGATGGCGCCATTGGCGATTGGTCAGCCGTTTTCTCTAGGGTGAATTCTTCCCGCTCTTGAGATGGGTTCGCTGAGAGCCTGGCAACTGGATCTAACGATTGCTCCCCGGTTTATGGTAAGTCTGGTAAGCGAGCTTTTGTTGCTGTAATTGGAACTTGTTCGCTGGACCCTTCCAATTCGAAGTTTTTTCTTGGAAGTTTCTGCCGCATCGCACCAATATGGATCAAATAGTCCATTGGGTGTACATTCAGAGATAGAAAAATGGCTTCTTACCCTTATTTTTTTTGTAAAGAATCTAGTAGGTCGGGTAGCTTCTGTGCATTTCCAATCATAACTAGATCTTCAATTTTTGTCTTGTATAAGCTAAGATTAAAGCCAATTAGCTAGAAAATGGTTGTTTTGGCCCTTTAGTAGGAGCATAAAAAGCCCGCCCTGCAGGAGAATCACTCAAAGATGTGCGATCCTCTAGTTCTATTTGGCCTCATAGAAAGTATGAGAATCAAAGATAACTAAGCCCTTCTACGCTTTCCTCCTACCTCGCTCAACCGGGTCTTTTCCATAGAAAAGGAAAACTTTTGTTACAATAGAACCAGAAGTGATGTGGATCATTCAAGAATCAAAGTCGATTTGCTTTATATAAATTCCCGCAGCTCTCGAGTGCCAGAGAAGATATTTATATCAATTGTTGACGCGGCCCAGAAGGACCCCTTGGTTCTAGCAAACAGATCACAATGTGAGGTACCTGGAAGCATATCGATGGAATGAACGAAATATGAACAATTACCTAATATAGTCATAGATCTTAGGTTGTAACTTGATCATGAGCGAATTAGTTGATGTTGCACCCACAAAGCGGATGACTAGTAAAAAGAACTTGATTCTTCTGGATCAGGAACGCCGGCGTATTTCGGATGCGACCCGAGTTAGAGAAATTCTTCTTTCTTGATGGTGCATGATATCTGTCTTTTTTGGCCAAATTCTTAGTTTTGCTTCTGGTCTGGAGAAAGCATCTTCCTAATTAGTTGAGTGAACCTAAGTTATTTTCGGGTCGGATAGGACAAGGTAAAGAAGTCACAAAAGAGGCAACAACCAAAACTTCCTTGACTAATAGGATAGATCAAGAGAACAGCAGAAGCAGCTGCGATGGATGGTAATCTTAATGTAGCTGATTTTCCTGCTTTTGCGATCAGTTTCGATACTGCGCCCGCCACCATCTGGATTGAAACTTGATAACCTCGAGAACCAAAGTTAGAAACTGGAAGATAGAAGCTATCTAACAGATTTGAATATGAATAGGAATAGCCTTTAGAGAAGAGAGAAGATAAAATGCCAAGCACGACCCCAAAACTGTAACAACCCGGAATTTTGGGCCGAATTTAAAATTTTTATTTCAATTATTTTAGTGGGTTTTTAATAATTAAAATAGTTTATTTTAAATAGTAACGGCGAAATATTTAGTTTCGTCAACGCTGCGACGTATGAATGAATGAAAAAAAAAATCCATTATTAAATTAAAATATTTAATAAATAATAATAATAATGAAAAAAAATTTACAATAGGAAATGGTTAATATTAACATTTACATGCACCTCATTTTATTTACATTTCTTTTTCTTTTATTCCTACATTCATGCATCAACATGTTTACATTTCCTCTCTCTTTTATTTCTACATTGATGCATCTGCATGTCTACACTTCTTTTTCCTTTTATTCCTACATTCATGCATCTGCATATTTAAAATATCTTTTCTCTTTTTATTTCTACATTCATGCATCAGCATGTTTAAATTTCTTTTCTCTTTTATTTCTACATTCATGCATCTGCATGTTTACATATCTTTTCTTTTTTATTTCTTTGATATATGTCTTCCTTTCATATGCATCCGTTTTAAATGAAAATTATTTTGTATAATATATCCATATGTGCATTTAATAAAAAATAAATAAAAAAAATTACATAACTTTCTTATAGTCGTCATTAAACAATAAATGATGCATTCATTTTATTTGTCCCTTCCTGTATATTTACCATATTTCCTTCTTCTCCTTTTCTTTTCTTTTCCATTTCTATCTCATGCATCTTCTTCTTTATTATAAAGTAACGTTTCCCATTCAATAACTTTTGGAGACAATAAACTGTGCATTAATTACATTCTTGTTTTCTCTTTCTTTTTTTTTCCCTGTTCAGTTTTCCAACATTTTGTTTTTTTTCCTTTTCTTTCCTTTAAATCAACTATATGTATATATCTATTTCTCTTTCACTTATTCTTTCTTGCAAATAAATAGGTTCCTTCAATTATGATATTTAATATTGCATGTTTTGAAATTTAAAAAGTTGCTTAACTAAAACAATTAGGAAAGAAAAAAAAGGGCAAGCATTTAATTTGTTTATAAATACAAAGAGGCATTTGGGGGAAATAACTGGTGCATTTATTCTCTACTCTCTCTCCTCTTCTAATGATCAATCAAATTCATTTTTAGATATAAAACTATTCCCTTTATTCCACCACCCTTTTTTTTTGTTGTTATTCTCTATTCTCTTTATATTTACAATCTACAGACATCATAAATAAATAAAAAAAAATATTAATTAAAAGGAATAAAAATAATAATTTCCTCCACTATATAATATCCTTTCACTTCCTTAACCCTAATTTCATAAATAAAGCAGCCAGCGTTTCTAAAATCTATGGCTACACTCTCCCTTTCTCCTTTTTATTCTTTCTTTCTCTCCTAATCTACTCAAAGAATTCATCAACTCAAAAATAAATAAATAAAGGGAAAATCGAAGAGCATGACATGACCTCCAACATCAACGGTCATGATTGAATTATGATGAGCGGATTGAGAGGATCTCGCGCTCTAAGGCACTGAAGTCAGTGGAAAATCGGCGGTGGTGGTTAGTGTATGGGCTTCGTCGTCATGACGGCGGATGGGTCTCAGGGGAACGACTTTTGGTGCAGCAACGATGAAGATTGGTGGAATTTTTGTGCGTGTCTTCCAGGAAATCAGATCGAAGAAGAAGATGGCCTAAATTTTGGGTTAAGATTAAACAAGAAACGAAATCAGATGATTTTAGATGCATTGGATTCGCTTCGACCGGATCTACACAATGAAATAGACCAGAGATGAAACGGTGAGATTCTATATTTTTTTTATATATATAATCTTTTAATTTAATTATTTCTTGCCTTGTGTTATTGATGTTTGTATGTACACAAAAATGAATTGGCGATGTATGATTGGAATTGGTGATTGTTGTTTGGGTTATTATTGTCAAATTGTTGTTGCATACGTTGTTGATGTGATTTGGCTTAATCAATGGAGATTGATGTTTATGCGCAGATTAAAGATTCATTCTTTACTTATTAAATTTCATGAAAACTTATATTTCAATAAAAAAAATTATAATTTTTATTGTTGTTCATGAAAGTGGATTTTATTTGGTTTGGAGATTTTGCACCAAAATCTCATTTTTTCATGTTTTACATGAAAACATGAATTTTGTGCACAATCGTTGAACTAAATAAATATTTCATTTTTATTGGACTACATGGAAATGAATCTTTAATTAAAATATTAATTTTTGATAAAAATAATATTTTATTTTATTTTATTTTATTTATGGCAAAGTTTGGGGTTTTTATGCAAAAATGGCCTTTTTTGGACAAAAAGAACAAAATATTGGTTTTATCATTCTTTTTGAAAAATAAAGATGATATCTTTATTTAAGACGAAATTTTGAAATAAAATTATGTTTTTGAAATGGTTTATAATTATATTTTCGAATATAAAATATTAATTCAACGTTTCAGGCATTTCTAATCCACTAAAGTAAGTGTGGACCGGCCCTGCAGGATCCTAGGGTTGGACAGAGTACCAATCCTGGGGCATTGCTAGAATGTCTCGAATCGGTAAGGATCTCCTCCCTAGCCTTGACTCTTGATGGAAACCCAATTTCCAATACGCCCCTTGCGGTTTTGACTGTATAACTAGTATGGCGACATAGTAGGATGGGGTACTATGCCGTCTAGGATTGATACATTTACTCTGAAATGTTTTTATAAATATATACACACACTAATACCGTTTTTACGTATCAAGCATCTTTTGATCATTATAAGGTAAAACCCTATCCTCCGGCTTACGTTGCATTGTGTGATGGGATTTGGGTCTTATAATGGTTTCATTTTTCTAAAAAGCATTGCGTTATTTGACGTTTTACTTTAGTTATGCACTGGCAATCCAATGGAGTAAACCCGTTCCGCGTTAGCGACGTGGACCTGTGATTAGCCTTCTTATTAGATAAGTTAAGTAAAGAATTCTCATACCAGTCCCACGACTGACCTGTAGTTTGTTTCACTTTGCAAACTCGGGTGCCCTCTTTCCACACGGGCAGTCGAGTAGCTTATTTGGTAGATATATTAAGAAAGATCCTGGTTTGAAGACTGAAGCTGTGGCCAAAATGTGATAGCCTTCCACTAAGATTAGTTCCGCTGCAATGTATAAAATTTATTGTAATTTATTCTTCCGCTGTATTTATTACCAATGTATTCTGATATATATTATGTACTTTGATGTAACATTTATTATGGTGTTATAAAAGTCTTCTATTATTTGTTTTAATGTGTTGTATGCCCAAAGTTGATGTATCCGCAGATTTCCATTCTTTGGGTCATACCTGTGTGGCTTATGGTCAATTCAAAAGGGTGGGAATTTTCCGGGTTATCACAAAAACACTTTCCAACCTGAAATGCCGAGTCTTCTGTGAGCCAACCCGATCCTATTGGCAGAGTTTGGCAAGATACTTTTTTTGTCTTGTTGGAGCTGCTGACTACTGTTTTGCCGGTCTGTCTGTCCCCAATAATTAATTCTCGCTGGCCACGTATGGCAGGAACTCGAACCCGATGAAAATATTGACCATACATTAGCATATTCAGGGAAATGAAAACGTCTCTAAATTCCTGAAAAAGCTGGATCCGCTCCATCTAGCAGACGCGATGTGGACGATTGTCTACGAATCCGAGATGTGGGTATATTGTACCCGACTACCGGGTGCTATGAGTTGATTCTAGAGTTGGTTGGGTTCTCCAACCAATCGTGGAAGGCCTCTACTTTATAGAGAAAAGAAGATTAGGAGATCATATATATATATATATATCCCTTCAACACAACATAGGTCATCGAAAGGATTTCGGATGACTCACCGAAGCACGAAAGCCAGTATTTTTCAGAAAATGGATTTCAATTTGAAAATTGCATAACCGCATGGATAAGCTCATGGTAGCCCATCAATTTTGGATCCAATTCGATATTTTCCTTGGGAGGCCTTCTTATAGTTGCTAGTGGACCTTCTCTTCTAGTAGCATTTCGTGCTAAGTCAAAGTCAATGTAAATAGGACAAAAAACCTTAACCTCGAAACGAAATTCGAAGGAGCCGACTATATTATCCCTAATTTTTATGAAATACAAGATGTTCATTGAATGATAACAAACAAATGTTCACTTCTATAACATGACTCCAAACTTTTTTATTCAAGTCAAGGAATATTTTTCATTTTGTTCTAGAGAATAATTGGATTCTAATTCATATTAAGACTAAGCTAAAAAAGACTTCATTGATATTACCCAATTTTGAAGATATTATGAATTCCATTTGAGCAGAAACAGTATAATAGATAAATTAAAAAAGTTCTGCACTATAAACTTTGTACCGCGCATGTCATTTAGATAAACCCTTGAAAGTAGCGTAAACAAGAATGAGGCTTCTTCCTAACCAAGGAGTGAAGTGAGAAGTCCATATTTATGAGAATATCAAAGAGGTAATCCATTAAAATGATCAGATCTGGTGCACTCCCATCAAATCAAAAGAAGTAATTAATTTCTTCTGTGTTGAAATAGTTTCAGCTTGCGATTAAGCTATCACTATTCAAATTCCGTACACTAGCACGAAAGCTCTTAAAGTTATATGGCTAATAGGTACGCTAGCACGTACAGTCGTTTTCTTGCTCCCTTCGGCCACTCTTCTCTCTCCTTTCCGTTTTGTCACCTCACTTGTCTAGTCGTACAACGTAGAGCTATTCGACTAAGCGTAAATGATAGCTGTCGGAAGAGAGGATAACACCCCGGGAAACAAGCCTGAGCATCATTTTTTTTCATTCCAGGAAATGTTTTTGAAGTATCAACTAATGGAAGAAGAGTTATATAACTCATCTTTACTCCCTATTTCACAAATAGGAAGTAGTTCGTTCCAACCTTCGACTCTCCTTCAAGGTTCATAGATATTGAACCAATCGAACGCACTTCTAAGATTTACTCCACTTTTGGAAGTCCCTGCATTATGTCACCAGATCGGGATTTTTCATATATAAATGTAACTAATGTATCTCCTTCAGAAAGCCTTTCTTCTGTTTCTGAGGTTTCTTTCAGTTTCTTAGTTCCAATAGGCAATGGCATTCTGCCTAAATAGTAGACACAGGTCATAAATAAGAGAATACTAATGATTATAACCATAGAATTTCTCAATTCTGACACAAGGTACTTATTAGATCGAATCAAATGACTTTGCTGTATCCAGAATAATACCAATCGGGAAATGCACGTTTGTGATATCGGGATGCGCTTATCTCCGCAAGCAACAAACGAATCTTGGATGTTATCTCATGGCCAATGCTTACTAAGCTAATCAAAGTCCCTTCCATACACAATTGGACCGCTGATTTGATTGCCTTAGCAGAAGGAGATCATCAGCAAAACAAAGGTGATTCAAATCTAGCTTAGCACATCTCGGGTGGCCTTTCATTAGTAGAAGCTTTGACAAGGATCCTGGAAATTCCGTAGCAAGAACAAAAAGATAGAAATTCAAATAAAATGTATCACCACGCCCAAGTTCTCGGTCTCCATTAATGGGGGGCCTTGAGGGATATTTAGGGATCCACATTCCCTGGTATCAACAATGAGAAAAAACAACCAGATGGAAACAACAACTAACTATGGCTCTTGGCCCAGACAACAGCAAAGATAAAAGAGAAAAAAGATCCAAATAACTAAAGCTTGCCTGGTGTAGGATCGAGCAAAGAGGAAGGAGACGGCAGGCGGAAGGTAAGGAGGAGTGGTGCAACTGATCTACGAGCACCCTTAGGTATACAATATCAATATGTTAAGTCAATTTCTCTCATAGGCCCACGTTTGAGACATCTAGTTTGAGGGACTTCACCGCTAACGAGCATCGATAAGATGTCGTAAGAAATCAATCAAAGCGATTCCCTACCCCTAGACCAAAGGAAGGGCTTCAAAAATGAATTGAAATAATATCAATGAAAGGCCGAGATGTAGCCTATGCGGAGCAAGCCGGAACTGGCTGAGATGAAGAAAATATCGACACCAATGAAATTTGTTTGAAAACATTTTCATTGAAGAAAATTCCCTTTTTCCGAGCAAGGCTAAGTTGACTTGGCTAACTTATGGTCGGGTGAATTAGAGAATAGGCAAATGCCTGTTGGCATTCCAGCTTTCCTTCTCTTTTCAGGGCCTATCCTAAAGAGAATCTAGTACCTCTTGGTTGTAAATAGGACGAACCACCTCCATGGATATCTTTGCTTCGGAACAAAACAATTCGAGTTAGGCTCGGTCAACCGGAATATGTATTATCCATATAGGAGATCTTCCAATTGAGAAGATCCATCGACCTGAGACGAAGAGAAAGGTCTATCTATTTTCTTTAGTTATTCAGTTAAACCAATGATTTGTTATTGGAAAAGAAAGTAACAATCATTTTATCGGACATGCGTATTTTTTCTTTTCCAATGGATTTCCATGGTTTCAGTAATGGAAATTCTATGATGTAGTGAGCAATAGGCTCTAGAATGAATTTTGACATATTTTACTTTATTATATTATGAAAATTAATCTGAATCCTTCTAGTTCTAAGGTTTCCACACTTAAAGAAAAAAACCTAGGACGTATCACTCAAATTATTGGGCCAGTACTGGAGCGGACCCTCTATTACATCAGGTGACCGAGTATGCGATCCTACCTATGCAAATTTCCCAGCAGCACCAATAAGAAGTAAAATACAAATCGGAGTTTTGGCATCGAATCTCATATTGCGAGAAATCCATGAATTTCCATCTACTTCGCCCGAACCAAGCAGGTAGGCTTTATTTCTCCACTTTCCAGGCCCAAACCCTGCAGAACAAGGCCTTCTCTTTCAGTGCTTGGCAAGGTTTGGAACCTTATCATTTATTCTATCTGCATCTCAAAATGAATCACTTTCGCTGAAACCTAAAGGTTTACCTCAACTTCAAATCCATTTGCCAGCAATTGAAATTCCTGGGGAGTTATACATTTGTGTATTTTTAAGACCATTCAATATTTCTTGAAGCTCGGTCTCCCCTCCAGATGAACCATATAGCCAAGAGAAACCATGAACTAGAATAAAAGAGCTTGCCCCGCCCATGAGTAAATATTTCGTAGTAGCCTCATTAGACCATACATCTCTCTTGGTATATCCGAATAATAGGTAGGAACATAAACTGAAACATTCTGGAGCTACAAAGATAGTCGCATCATGTTAGATTTGGATTTTCATCTCCCCTAGTGGGAAAACCATGTCTTTTTGACCTTTTTCAGGGAACTCCTTCTCCTTTAAGTAAGTCAAAACCACATGCTCTTTCCCGTATCACCTATACGAATACTAAGCGGGCTTTTCTTAATTAGTCCAAATAAAATAAGGAGTAGAACCCAATAAAGAACCCGATGGAATGCCTTATGCTTAACATTTGAAAGTCAAAGTTAGTACAACGTCTTATTCAAGTTGCAGGGTAGAGCAGTTTGGTAGCTCTCTTGGTATACGTTCGTTCCAACCTTCGATTCTCCTTTCAAGGTTCATAGATATTGAACCAATCGAACGCAACTTTTAATATTTTCACCACTTTTGGTAGTCCCTACGTTATGTCACCAAATCGGGATGGCAACCTCCACAAGGAGCCCCTCACGTTCGTGGAGTAGCGTCCCCTTCCAATTTTCGAGGGCGCGAATTTTGTTCTGAAGAAAGATCATACCATCTCTAATGATAATAGAATCGATAGCAGGCATATGCTCCCAGAATGCACCCAGTGTTTACTCCCGTTGGAGCTTCTCATTTTCCAAGGATTTTTGGCATAAATGGACTTCTATGAAGAGTAGGTTGAGTATTTAGGCTCAACATCTAGTGGTCTCGAGAAAGTATTTTTTCTTTCAATATTTGGGAAATGAAGTCACGGTACATGTGAGAAGTCTCCCGAGCCATTTCACTTGGAAGACCGAGTATTTGAGTGCAAGAGAACGAATGGCAAGGTCAAACGCGCATTGATTTTATTGACTTTCACTCCGAGGTAATCCCTTGTAACTAGCCATGTGTCTATTTATAACTAGCCAATTAAGAATTCTCAGATGTTGTACTAGTAGTGCATCAAATATGCAGTCATCGATTCTTCCGATAGACCACAATTAACATGAGCAAACATATTAATAACGAGGAACACATTTTTGATATGCTACTAATACTTGTACTCGCTATGTTATTTTGCCCAAGCCTGGCTGAGGAAGAGTTACGTGTACATTCATCTTAGCCAACTAATGCCGAAAATGATGAGACATTTTATTTTTATACTTAGTTCAAAGGCTAGTTCAACCAAAAAAGGATCTTTCGTGTATAATCCTGCATAATCTCGAATGTTATCAGTTCTGGTACGCAAACCAAAGGATATAGTGCGAGCAAAATTTACTAGATTCATGGAGATATAGAACATCATATAAGTTTTCATGCTTGCATATCCATCATTTGAGTCTCCAACAATTATTCCAATAGTTACATATCCGATTTGACCGATGGACGAATATGCAAACATACATTTCATGCTTGTTTGAGTAATAGCAATGAGATTTGAATCACTACTTCATTCCTACATTATGTATTTGTTGGAACAATAACCTGGGAAAGACTGATTTGAAGATGACAAATTAGTGGATTTTCTTGCTTTGTTCCTTCCCGTCCTTCGGTTAGTACGACAAAATTTTTACTTTTTAGGAAGTGTTGGAACAAGGGAACTATTTTGTAATTTCTGCAAGACCTAGGACCGAAATTAATTAGTATCTTATTGGAAACTTAAAAAAAGAAAAAAAGTAAGAAAAAGTAGCATTTCATTTTCTTCTCTTCAATGGAAGTTTCATTTTCCCAATGTATCCTAATTTTTGGCCTAATTCTTCTTCTGATGATCGATTCAACCTCTGATCATAAAGTACATTGAACTAACGAAGATAATATTAAGACCCTTAGAGTGTTCATAAGCAAATAGAGGGACTTTTATACCGATGTAAGAACTCTATTATATTAATTAGTTTAATAGCTCCCAGTATAAACATTGGCAGCATTCGATACTTTAGTTATTCAGCTTGTAGATATTTCTAGCCTCATAGTTGCAGTTTCGAGACCCGCAGAGTTTCCTGTCCATGAATCTCGTCGAAGATGAGAACGATGGATTGTTCGAGTTCATTCTATCTAGGAGAGCAAGAGAAGCAAGTAATGGATAATAAATAAAGGTGAGGCAGACGCTCAGCCTTAGAAACGAAGACCGGTTCGCTCTCTCGATTTCTCTCTACTGAAAGAGTTAGGGTTGGTATGGACATCAGCTCACTCTCTCTTTTGTCACTGACTTTCACCCTCCCTTTTAAGTAAAATAAAAATCATCAGTATGACCAAACCGAGAGTGAGCAGCATAGACAAGGATGGACCCTCTAGCGGGAAGTAAGCCTCTACGGGTGGTACTATACCTATCATTGGTGGAATAGAAGGTACTTCCATATTTTTCCACCACGACATGCATATCGTGTAATTGCTCTTAGCCCTACTTCTATTTGTGTAGTGGTAATCCAAGCGGGTTCAAGTGCCTGAAGAACATATCTGCCGAATGGTCACCGGTTCTTGGCCTAGGACCCAACTATGGTAAAGTAGCTCTGGGCTGGGGACTACACCACTTGCACTTTCCATTTTGAATCGAAAAAAATACTAAGAAAAACTCCTGAAGAAAGTATAACAATTTTGAATATTAAGGGGACTACATGGGGTCGCAGTGAACAGTCATGGGTGACTGTTTGCCAAAAACATAGGTCTCATTTTTTTGTCAACAAGAATTCGATGCTTTTTATCAACTTGATGGTAAGGAATTTCTGGATAGAATACCCGGATCCTGGCACATTTTCAGCGAACAGTGCCCTTTCCTAAAAGTGGTAGATCGAACTTCAACCATGTCACGAGAGTAGATTCAGTTGGTTCCATCAGTCATTCTGTTAACCTAACAGCTATCACTTACTAGTCAATTAAAGTGGGGTCAGTTTAACTCTTCTTTGGAGATTTCAAGTAAAAGAGTCTTTGAAGAAGACTATACTTCCTTAGATAGAAAACCCTGCTTCGTTGTCATTCGAGCGTATGTAAATAGATACTATGTTTCCATATGGGTCCCTACACTGTTACATTCTATTTAGGATTAGGAATAGGCGTAATCGGACCTTCTTTTGACATATCTATCGTTATTGTTCTGAACCATTAGGTAAAAAGATCCAGGTAAGATATGTGCCTCTTCAGGAGTTGATCCATGATTTATGTTTCATCTTTCTTTTTGTTTGTTTCGCCTAAATACTCGTGCATAAAGCCGGGAAGGAACCTAGTAAGCCAGGAAGGCAGTCTCCTAAGATCTGCGAAGTGGTACTTTAAAAGAGAGCCATTTCGTAAGAGAATAGCTACTGAACATGTCGTACCAAAGTATATTAATTGGCGACCTTTGTCTTGTCTGTTCACAATCGAAGCAGTCAATGAGTGTATACCTCCATTTGTGGATTTCGTTGTTACCTGAATTGTGATTTACACTATTCATTACCAAACTAGCCCGAGCCTAGTCACTGCGACCTCCTTTGTGAGGAGGCACCCCTTCTCCCGAAGTTACGGGGCAATTTTTCCAAGTACCTTAGAGAGACTTGTCTCGCGCCTCTAGGTATTCTCTACCTACCCACCTGTGTCGGTTTCATGTACAGGTACCCTTTTGTTGAAGGTCGTTCGAGCTTTTCCTAGGAGTATGACATGGGTTATTTCAGCGACGTAGCGCCTTGGGGTCCCAATTCCAATAAGAGCCCCATGCTTCGTCAGCCTATACTGCTCCAGAAAGAATGCCTATGGTTAAAAAGGTAAACCCTAAACTAATAGGGAATGAAGTAACTAGAATAGACGGATTTAAAATAATAGAATCCCCCTTCTCTAGAGGGATCATCTGGAAGGCAAGTGGCTTTGGGTGTGTTCAATAAGAAAAGCTAACATATATGTTATCGCTTTAAGGGCTTTCGTGCTAGTGCTACGGAATTTGAATCGCTTAGCGCTTGAGCTAAGGAAGTTATGAATGTACTTCGTTAACTCCCCATCCTTTTTTGTCCAAATCAATGCTAATAAAAAGAAGAGTGAAGGAAGATGCAGGTGAGAAGGAGCAAGAAAATAGTTGTTCATACTAACGGCTTTAACGCAAGTAGTACGCTCATCCGTTGCTTGACAGCTTGATTCCGAGAAGGAGAGAGGAAGGAAGTAGCAGGTCCGTATCTAGATGAACCAAGATGGCGAGAAGGTCTTCTGACTGAGTCCCTAGCTGCTGCCAAGAAGCTAGTCGCACAAGAAAGAGATTCATTCACTTGCATCGTGGGCTGATTGTCGGTTTCGAAGCATTCTTCAAAGACAGGTACAATAGAAACTTCGGTATCACGGGAGTAAAATGGATAATCAAACTTCTAAGGATCTCCCTTTAGAAGATGGAAGTTTACTTACAAAGAAAAAGGTAAGCGTTAGTATAATATTTTTTAGTCTCAGATCTTTCTTTAGTCTAGGAGCTCTCCGGATACTTTTCTCCAATGTTGTGGTCTGAGGCAAGTAGACCAACGGATGTTTTCTTAACCCCAATTCTATCGTTATCCTTAAAATTGACATTCCCGTGCACTAACATGTGGAGCATGAAGCTCTAATTCTAGGTCTCGAACTTGCATTGGAAATGAATGTCCATGATATCGATGTCTTCGGAGACTCTCTGCTCATTGTAAGACAAATAAAAGGTGAATTCTTTGTACGGAAACAACATTTGATTCCATATCATTCCAAGTATGGTATGAGAAGTTATCGGAAAGAGTATATAATCGCATCTCTTATTTGTGAATTTCTAATGATCGCCAACTCCCGGAACCGCAGTCGGGTCATGTGTCTAATAAAACACTCATTCTCGTGCTACTGAGAAAGAAATCTGGTAAAGAACTGGCGCCTGCTTTCTCTTTGAGAGTTCCCTTGCTTGATCAAATATTATTTCAACAAAAAAAATCAATGAAAACTGTCATGGGTGATCGTTGGTCCGATGCTTCGGGCGATACCCATTTCCAGGGTGTGACGTGCGGTGTGTACAGGGCCCGGGTACATATTCACCGTGGCATGTTGATCCGCGATTACTAGTGATTCCAACTTCAAGTTTCCGAGTTGCAGAGAATAATCCGAACTGAGGCAATCTTTCCGGATTTGCTTCGCCTTACAGCCTTGCTTCCCATTGTCATTGCCATTGTAGCACGTGTGTGGCCCAGCCCATAAAGGCCATGCGGACTTGACATCATCCCCACCTTCCTCCAGTATCTCACCAGCAGTCCCTCGTGAGTACGACACGCACCTTTTTCTTTGTATCGGAGAGTGGCGCGTACTATTACCACTACATACCACACCACCGAGTTGCTCGCCTGAATGCCGAGTCTTCCTCCTCTGCCAACTCGGCGTCGCTGTAACCAAGCCTGCGAATGAATCTTCTAATAATTTTATGATAACAAAACGTTGTCATTATATTAATTTGCCCCCTATAAGTATACTGGGGGAAAAATAAGGCTAGTATAAGTACGCTCTTGTTGCGATAGAATGCCCTTCTTTCTCTTGACTTACCATTTGTTTTATGGATAGCTCTTTCTGGCCGGATAGAAGAACTATTATAAGTATAAAAGCTATTGGCACGAGTTCGGTAAACTATTTCAAACCCCACTAATTGATTCTTCATCTATGGTTGCTAGGGACATCTCATGAAGAGAGCGTCCATAGCATAATGAGTTAGGCCAAGCGTATTCTTATGAGCTAGACGACCTTAGGGCTGTTCTTCGAACGAATGGGAAGAGGCATCCACTTACACTAGATTTAGGCTTTCATTCTGGCTTTAGTTCTTGAAGCAACCAGAATCACCAACGGATGTAAAGGGCGACTGAGGAAGCAACCCTTATTATACCACTGACAGGCCCGTGGATTCCTACTTCCCAAAAGGGGGGAATATTGGCTGGCTGAGATGAAGCCACCTGTATTGCGACTTCACCCTTGGGAGAGGAAGCGTTTCATTTCATAGACTGGTATAGATCCCGGGGAAGGATTCTTTAACGCTACGGGGACTAGATCTTTTATCCATACAAAAAACTATTTTTGAGTAGGTACGCTTTGACGAGTTCTAGGTGGAAGCTTCGAAGCATCAGTGAAGAGAGTGACCTGGGGCCATTATTAAATTATAAAAAAAATTGGATTAGAAATGAATATTTGTGAGCAGTGTGGATAACATTTGAAAATAAGCAGTTCAGATAGAATCTAACTTTTGATTGAGACCGAGCCTCTCTCCGAGATAGTGCCTAGATCGTTACGCCTTTCATGCGGGTCGAAAATTACCAGATAAAGAATTTCGCTACCTTAGGACCGTTATAGTTATGGCCGCCGTTCATGAAATAAACCAATTTTAAAATGGGTAAGATGCTCGATAAGGCATAAGTTCCAATATCATAAGTGTTTCTTCATAAGAACTCCCGCGAACCTGATCAACTACCCTTTGCGCTTTGAAAACAAACACATAGCGTAAGACCTTTTTCTTTGAAAAAGCGATAGCTAGAGCGAGCGGAATACTTGAAGCGAGTATATAGAGAACTAGAGTCGAAAAAGCGACTAGTTGGAGAGAGGGGAAGAGCTTCACTTAATCCCTGCCTTTGCATCTTGCATCTCTGAGCCCGGTATCAAAATGAATTGGACTCTCGCCATCTAGGGTGCAGCTCGATGCTTGTATTTCTCTCCCACAACCCCATTTTCACGGTGTAGGCTACTCCCATTTCGTTCGCCGCTTCTAATACTAAGGGAATTGCTTTTGCTTTCTGTTCCTCTGGATACTATGATGTTTCACTTCGCCAGGTTGTTTCTTGCTTTCCCATGGATTCAGCAGCAGTTCAAAAGGTTGACCTATTCGGGAATCTCTGCAGGCGTGTACACACCTCAACAAACTCATGTGGACGCTCCTCAGCCCGTGGACAATCTCTCAAATACAAATTCATTAATACATGTTTTTCATTTCTTTACTGATTCCTCTCAATGAAATTTTCCGTGTTGGAAAAATAATACAATACATATGTTCCATTCGATCTATTTCTTTATTTCCCCATGAATTGTATGTTTGCGACAATAACGACATGAGACAAAGCCTCAAATACAAGAGCAAGTGAATAGCGGGAAAAGGGGACATGGTCTTCAATCCACTAGGAGTACACTCACGAATGAATGTAGGACATATATTTAAATGTTCACTTGGGTTAGCAGGGGATATACTAAAGAGACATTATATAATAACACCTTTTGTTGAGAGATATGAGCAAGAGGCTTCGAGAAAACTAGTGTTTTCCAAATTATATGAAGCCAATGAGTCGAAGCAATAACAAGAATATTTCTAGTGGAACGGGCCTTACATAATCGATGGGATCATATAAATATCCCTTTAACACAACATAGGTCATCGAAAGGATCTCAGACGACTCACCAAAGCATGAAAGCAAGGAATTGGTTTCGAGAGCATTCCGCCAGTTTCTAGAGACTTTCACTTTCAACCCAATTCACCGCCTATGTGCCTACTACTTCGCTAGTGAATTTAAATGCCTGGTGCTTAGTACACACCCAATCTAATTAAATTGAAATCATCGTTGAAGAGCTGCAATGATAGATGGATCATCCACGGCTCACAATATAGCTCAATTCCTATTAAAGGATGATCTTTTGAGGCGACCCCAATCAATTGGGGGAGCCAGGCGCCTGTAGGTTTTCGGGTGAGGCGACCTCTTCTAGAGGTCCACTTTCGTTCGCAGTATATTAATTTGGGGTTCAAGTCCAGGATGGCCCAGCTGCACCAGGGAAAAGAATAGAAGAAGCATCTAACTCTTTCATGCATACTCCAATTGGCTCAGGGAATATAGCGGGGTTCTGGAAGCACCTCATATTCTATCAAATCTTCGGGCCCTCTTCGAGTCTAAAAGACTTTCCGCATATCTATTTCTATCCTTTTTGAGTGGGCTGATGAGGCCTACTGGGGTATAAGATAGCTAGATACTAACTCTAATATGTTACTTCTAGCGCGATATACATGACAGCCAACCAGGCTTTCCGTCTTAGTGCTATGGTGGCCGACGGGATCCATTGATCAAATAAATATCTTCTCCTCCCCGGGAAAGCTATTGAGCAATCTACTTACCATCCCTCTGACGGTAAGTCAAGTACAAGTCCCTCTGCCTTTAGCTCAGCATATAGTGATCACAGGAATAAAATCCTGGTGGTTCTTATGCAACTTTTGATGGTCTCGGTTTTGACGAGATACATGGAAATCCATTGGATCGATAGCTGGGGTAATTTCCTTTCCACTCCGAGGTTGATTGATCTGGAACCCTAGCAACAAGTCTTAGAGAAGTAGATGGTTCAGACTCGGTCCTATATCCCCACCAATGTAATCCCCATTACTTATTGAAAATTCTGTTCGGAAACTAGTGATAAGCAATAGGGTTGGGTTTGGGATTGATCCCCGATTACGGATTAGATTGCACCAATATCAACTGGAGATGTGCCTGTTCAACTGAACTATCAGGGACGCTGTAACACCCCATAATTTTAAATTTTAAAATTTAAGAACACTTAATTTTTAGGAGAAGAAATAAGGGAAATGGGTTACGCCATTGCGTTCGTCTCGGAATTTTGCTTGGAATAGAGTCCAAGTTTTCGTAAATCAGACTTCGTATGAAGGAGTTATGGCCTTCGGAAGATTCAAGAGAAATTAAGAAATTTAAATAAATTAAAAACAGTTCATATTAAATTCCAAATTCAAACGAGGAAGCGGGCTGGGTGGGATTTCTCCCGCCTAAGGCCAGGTCGACCAGAGGGTCGACCGCCCCTATACAGGTCGACCTGGGGGTCGACCTACCCCCTGGGGCGGATCTGAAATTTGACGATCCTGACTTGTTGCTGAGCCTTACCTGGCCTGTTGCTGAGTCACAAGGGCAGAGGTGGCAATTCTAGATAACTCTATCTAGTTTGGATGTTTAGGATTGCTCCAATGAGAATCTAACGGCTTATATTGATTTAAACTTCTATATAAGCATGCATAGACTCAAGCCCTAAACCTAAACTAAATTCGTCTCCTAGCCTCCGTGCTGTTGCTAGGATAGTTCTTCTTCAAAATCTTAGGAATTGCAAGTCAGAATTCTTATACAAACGACGAACGAATTATTCTCTTCACTAACCTGTCTTTGTGAGTACAATTTCTTTCACAAAATAATTAATAAATTAATTATGATGAGTTAAAATTTGGATTATGAGAACATGTCTGTTGAATCATGTGTTGTTATTTAACTTTGTTATCGTCTATTGGTCAACATATGACAGTTTTGTTATCTTATGTTGGTAGATCTATTTCATATGTACAATCACATATGTTTAACGTGATTTGTTTTATGACATCAGTTTATATGCAAGTTTGGGATGTTAAATCATATGCTAGTTCCTATGTGAATCTTATGCAAGTTTGGGATGTTAAATCATATGCTAGTTCGTATGTGAATCTTATGCAAGTTTTGGATGTTAAATCATGTGCTAGTTTGTATGTGAATCTTATGCAAATCTGTTTTTACATATGCTAGTTTGTATGTGAATCTTATGCAAGTCTGTATGCGGATTATACACAAGTTTATATATAAGTCAAGTATGTACTTATGCTAGTTTATATGTAAAACATGTGATATTAGTTTACATGTTTAAATTTATATACACGTTTGAAGGAATTCACTTGCAAGTTTAGGTGAAAACTATATTCCATTTATGCAAGTTTAGGTGAAATCTGTATTCATATATGCAAGTTCACGATTTCATGTTTAGATCTATATTTAGATCCATGGTAGTTTATGCATATTTATGTTCTATATGTTCATTGCCTATGCAAGTTATTGATTATGCAAATTTATGATTATATAAATTATAATCATGCAAGTTTTGATCCATGCAAGCCTATTTTTATTTACAAGTTAGATCTATTTTTTTTACATGTTATGCAAGTTGTGATGTTTTTGTGAGTTAGGTTATTTGCTAGCCTACTTATTATAGGTATTACACGTACGAACAACGTGGGGGAAATGGGGAAATATTAAATATTAATATTGTGAAAATTGGCATAACATGGCTTAAAATCATATAATAAATTTGAGACATTAATTGGCCGAATTTATATGCATAGAAATTATGGACATAATTTCGGTGACAATTATGGACATAGATTAATTTGGAAGTTATTGACAATTTGAAATAGGGATACTAATTCAAATTGGGGTTGAATTAATTAAGTGCATAATAAATGCCTGAGACACGAGGTTAGACTCATTTGTGGTATAAGACTGCCCGGAACCGCCCGGCACATCCAACAACCACAAACAGTAGTCTAATGTGAGAGGTCAAAGGCATAAATTAAATGAGTAATAAATTCCTAAGACACGAGGTTAGGCTCGTTTATGGTATAAGACTTCCCGAACCCTCCCGGCACATCCAGCAACCACAAGCTGCAGTCTAATGTCAGAGGTGGTAGGCATAATTAAAAGATGCTTAGACACGAGGTTAAGTCTGGCTTGTGGTGAAAGTCTGCCCAGAACCGCCCGACATGTCCAGCGGCCACAAGCAATCGACTTAATGTGAGAGGTCTGTGAATGCCGATCAAAGACGAATATGAATGACAAATAGAAGTTTGGTTGAGATGAGTAATTCTCTGAGTACCAATTTGATGTTGATTTCGATCTTCGGGGTTGATACTTAGGGAGTTATTCTCTTAACCAATGTATCTGTGAACTAGGATGTACTTAATCATAAATTAAGTAAAACATGTTATACGATATATATATATATGATACATATTGATCTGATAAGTGGATAGGGTTAAGACCAGCTTAACCAATAGTATATATTAATTTGATAAGTGGGTAGGGTTAAGACCAGCTTAACCAATAATATATTAAATCTGATAAGTGTATAGGGTTAAGACAAACTTAACCAATATTACATATTGATCTGATAAGTGGATAGGGTTAAGACCAACTTAACCAATAATATATAAGTGGATAGGGTTAAGACCAACTTAACCATATATATATATATATATATATATATTGATCTGATAAGCGGATAGCGTTAAGACAAGCTTAACTAATAACACATGTTGATTTGATAAGTGTGTAACATGGGTGACATGGGTGATATAATTATAAACACTTAACCAAGTTGAAACATGTAAGAAGACATGAATAAGTGAGGGTTAAGTGGGAAATCCTAGTGGGGACCAAGCAAAGGTGGAAAGCTTGTGTCAAGTGTGGGGATCCTTTTCAACCAGTAACCCATTTAATATCTAAGTGAGCTCGATCTAGATCGAGGAAGAGACACACTTACTAGGTTTGATTGTAAGAGGTCAAAACGGGGTAGTGGTGGCAACGCAAGTCCAACGGGGTCATGTGCATGCGTGGGCCCGGGCTGGTAGGTAAGACGTTGTTGCATCGTGTTGGTATAAGCCGTGCATCTTTGGTGGTATCGGGTTGCCACTTTGGGAAGTGATACACCTCACTGTGGAACCAGCACGGGTATCTACGAGATAGGGAGCCGATCGAATGGGGAAGATATTGGGTATAACTAGCAGAGATAGGAGTAGGCGTCACCAATGAAGACAGCTAGGGGTCCAACTACCATATTATGAATAAATGTTGTAATTAGAATGGGGAGGGTAGTGGGTACAACCAGTGGAGATGGGAGCAGGCGGCACATATGAAGACAACTAGGGGTACACGAAACTTCCATTATTATTATTTTTGTTCAGTAGGCGGGATCAACTTTTAGGGTGACTAGTAATGGTGCAGTATAGTAATTATCCTATAGCAATTAGGAGCGAGATTAACGCCAGAATATTCCTCCAGTTTGTTTTGTCTTCCCCACTTGTTTCATAGTCATTCCTTGTTTTACCAGCTTATACCTTATCCTAATTACTTTAATAATTATATTGTTAAAGTTATTGGACTCGCCAAACTTTATGTCTGACCCCCTTTGTTTTTGCCTCTTTTCTTCCTCCCCCCCCCCCCCCCCCCCAGGTTCTCAGGGTGGGACTATTGCTAGTAGAGCATGACTTGGATCTTTCTCTCTCTTTTGGAAGTGCTTGGATTGCTGAAAGTAAAGTCCAACTCATTTCTTTTATGGCTACTTATACTAGGGTTATGCTTTTTTAATTTATGTACTCAGAAAATAATTTGTCAAGATCGATATTAAGTGTACTTGGTTTTATTGTTGGTTTTTGATGTTGTTGTAACCAAACTATTTTTCTGCTGCAATAAAAGTTGTTTTAAAATTTTCAAGTACCAATATATATATCTGTCTTGTTATATTATGTTCTATACACCAATAATACTCCATGAAATTAATGCATTCCCTTTGAGAGTGACATTAATGGACATGGGGTGTTACACGTGGTTTCAGAGCTAAAGGTTACAAGAATGGATAAGAGATTTTGAAAAACAGTTTTTCAAAAGCATTTTATAAAGAAATGCATTCTAAAATATGTTTTAAGGAGAGTATTTTCAAGAGAAAAGTTTGTTTTAGAAACATAACTCCAAGAGCCATATATCTTTCTTTCGATTCTCCATTTTGGATCTCTTCCTCTTTCCTTTTAGAATTTCTTCCTCCGCATATAGACGCTTTTTCCAAGATATGTAAGAACTTCCGTACGATCGGCGGAAAACCGCTTCAAGGGACTGGGATGTTTTTCAAAGCTAGAAGGAGGTGGAGGACTTGTTGGTCCCTTTAATAAAGACGATGGGAGGAAGGTTCAATTAGCTTCTTGGTTAATGAAGGACGAAGCCTCATTTTGGTAGGTGATCACGAATGGAGAATATGCAGGAGAGACATGGATAGGACACACGATAAGAAAGTAGATCCAAAGAGAGGTGGTAAGGATAATAAGGGGCCAAGAGAAAAGGAAGGGACACACTTGTGAAATACATGACTACTTAAATAAATACGTTAGAAAGAAGAAGAAGACTAGTTGTTATCGTTACGGAGAAACAAGACATCTTATTAGGAACATCCAAAGAAGCAAAAGGCAAAGGTAAGGGCAAAGTACAGGATCTTTTGGAGGGAAGATGTGTTCCCTCACGGCTACCGTACCTGATAGAGGTATAAATATCTTGGTTGGAAGTTTGGTTTTTCTTTTTGATCATCCTGTTCAAACCTTGCTTGAATTCTGGTGCTTCACACTAGTTTTTATCTTCTTCGTTAGTTGAAAACTACACCTAAATACTAGTCTAGTTACGGATCTCACAGTAGTCTCAAATCCTATTGGCGGTTCGGCTCATCTTTCTATGATTTGTCCGGATTTGAGAGTGTCTATCTTGGGCGTTGGATGCTACACGTTCGTTCTTGGCTTCATGGGCTATGGCTTGATTCTAGGAATGGATTGGCTAGCTATATACGGTGCCATCCTAGACTGTGAAAGAAGGGTAGTTGGATTGTTGACTCGTTGTGGCAAGACCCTTGATATTTCTTAGGACCCCAGGGATCCGGTGATGCTTAACTACCTAGAATCTCTTGATGCATCCAATGATGACTTGGAATCCGTTCGTGTGGTCCGTGATTATGGTGACATCTTTGATGAAGTTCGCGGTTTACCCCCGAGGCGCGAGATAGACTTTCAAATATACCTAGTAGATAATGCAAGGCCAGTTGCATTACCAGTGTGCCACATGGCTCCGAAAGAGAGAAGAGAACTCAGTAAGAAAGTAAAGGAGTTGCTTGAAAAGGGGTTCATAAGAAGAAGCATTTCGGCATAGGGTGCTCCGGTTGTTTTTGCTACAAAGGTTGATGGTTTTCTTAGATTGTGCGTGGATTATAGGTAGTTGAATAAGCTCACAAAGAAGAACAGACATCCATTGCCGAGGATAGACAATTTATTCGATCAGTTGGTTGGTGTTTCGGTTTTCTCACAGCTGGATTTAGCTACAGGATTTATCAGCTAAGGGTGGCTGAAGACAACATAAATAAGACTGCATTTAGAACTCCTGACGGTTTCTTCAAGTGGCTCGTCATGCCCTTTGGTTTGATGAATGCACCCGCATACTTCGTTGACTTAATAAGTAGGGTGTTTAGGGAGTTTCTAAACAAGTTTGTGGTAGTCTTTGTGGACGATATTTTGATTTCCTCTAGAAGCGAGAAAGAGCATGCCCTACATCTTAGGAAAGTTTTTACAGACCCTACGAGCGCATCAACTTAAAGCTAAGTTCTCCAAATGCAATTTTTGGGGAAAAGAAGTGAGGATCTTATGACACGTGGTCTCTAAGGAGGGGATAGCAGTGAATCCCGCAAAAGGTGGTGGCAATCCAAGATTGGAAGATTCCTAAAAATGCAGTAGAAGTAAGAAGCTTTTTAGGGTTGGCGGACTATTATAGGAAGTTGATTAAGGACTTCGTGAAGATATCAGCCCCACTTACTCGATAAACGAAAAAGAACTTGACTTTTGCTTGGGATTTGGCCGTGACGATGCTTTCCAGCATTTGAAGAGGGCTTTGACGACAGCTCCAGTTTTAGTTTTGCCAGATGGAAGTAAGTCATTCACAGTGTATACCGGTGCTTGCGGGACAGGGCTTAGAGCAGTTTTTGATGCAAGAGGAAAAGGTGACATGCAAAAGGAGGCAAGTACGAGTATCGCTTATCATCCACAGACGGATGAATGGACAAGAAGGGGTGAATAGAATCCTTGAAGAACATTCGAGATTATGTATCCTAGATTTTGGAGGGACATGAGAAGAGGCAACTAGCTTAGTGATGTTCATGAAATCTATCACGTATCACATTTGCAGAAGTGTTACAAGATACCACGGAAGCAGTGGAGCCGAGCATGCTTAGAGAAGTGGAAGTAGAGTGAGATGCCACAATTAGACGAGCTCCTACATGCATCCTTGGGACAAAGGTATTAGAGCTACGCAATAGAGAGGTCAAGTTGGTCAAAGTGCAATGGGGAGATGATCAAGGAGACGCGACTTGAGAAACGGAAGACAAGATGCATACGATGTACCCTTTACTTTTTGAGGGTATGTTTTTAACTTCTCCTTTTTCTACCGCTTTGTTGATACTTGTCCTATCATTTAATATGTCTTTGCGATGATATCTTCAATCTTTAGTTAGGAAAAACCATATGGTTGTAAACAGGTGTTTGAGACATGTTATGTCTGGTGGATGCAAATGGATACAAGTGGTTGCTAGTGGTTGCTCGTGGATGCATGTACACACACATTAGGCACTAAATCGGCTCAATCACTTTCATATTGCATATAAATATGTGTGCATGGTGCACACATGTAGAAATAATATGTACCGTTAGGATTCTTTCGCATACATAATGGACACATGGCACTATCATGATTTGCATTAAGTAAGTCAACTCAACCAGTAGACCGCCTGATTTTGCATTAGATATGGAACATATAAACACATTTTTTGCATATGTTCATACGGAATTAGAAGTCTTTTAAGGACAATGGATGCCTATGTTTGATGATTGAGTAGATACATGATTGGATGGTAGGATATACATTATCCTTAACTTGGAGATTTCGGGGGTGAAATCCTTTAAGGAGGGGAGAATATAACACCCCATAATTTTAAATATTAAAATTTAAGAACACTTAATACTTAGGGGAATAATTAAGGGAAATGGATTACGTCATTGCGTTCATCTCGGAATTCTACTTGGAATCGAGTCCAAGTTTTTGTAAATCAGACTTCGTATGAAGGAGTTATGGCCTTCGGAAGATTCAAGAGAAATTAAGAAATTTAAATAAATTAAAAACAGTTCAGATTAAATTAAAAATTAAAAATTCAAACAAGGAAGCGGGCTGGGCGGGATTTCTCCCGCCCTAGGCCAGGTTGACAAGGGGGTCGACCTCTCCTAAATAGGTCGACCAAGGGGTCGACCTGGGGGTCGACTTGGTGGTCGACCTACCCCCGGGGCAGATCTGAAATTTGACGATCCTGACTTGTTATTGAGCCTTACCTGACCTATTGCTGAGTCACTAGGGTAGAGGTTGCAATTCTAGATAACTCTATCTAGTCTGGACGGTTGGGATTTCTCCTTTGAGAATCTAACGACTTATATTGATTTAAACTTCTACATAAGCACACATAGACTCAAGCCCTAATCCTAAACTAAATTAGTCTCTTGGCCTCCATGCTGCTGCTAGGATAGTTCTTCCTAAAGCTTAGGAATTGCAAGTCAGAATTCTTATACAAACGACAAACGAATTATTCTCTTCTCTAACCTGTCTTTGTAAATACAATTTCTTTCACAAAATAATTAATAAATTAATTATGATGAGTTATAATTTGGATTATGAGAACATGTCTGCTGAATCATGTGAAGATATTTAACTTTGTTATCGTCTGTTGGTGAACATATGATAGTTTTGTTATCTTATCTTGGTAGATCTATTTCATATGTCCAATCACATATGTTTAACTTGATTTATATTATGACATCAATATATATGCAAGTTTGGGATGTTAAATCATATGCTAGTTCGTATGTGAATCTTATGGAAGTTTGGAATGTTAAATCATATGCTAGATTGTATGTGAATCTTATGCAAGTTTGGGATGTTAAATCATATGCTAGTTTGTATATGAATCTTGTTCAAGTCTGTTTTTACATATGCTAGTTCGTATGTGAATCTTATGCAAGTCTGTATGCGGATTATACACAAGTTTATATATGAATCAAGTATATACATATGCTAGTTTATATTTTAAACATGTGATGTTAGTTTACATGTTTAATTTATATGCACGTTTGATGGAATTCATATGCAAGTTTAGGTGAAAACTATATTCCATATATGCAAGTTTAGTTGAAACCCATTTTCATATATGCAAGTTCATGATTTCAAGTTTAGATCTACATTTAGATCCATGGTAGTTTATGCAAATTTATGTTCTATATGTCCATTGCCTATGCAAGTTATTGATTATGCAAATTTATGATTATATAAATTATTATCATGCAAGTTTTTATCCATGATAGCCTATTTTTATTTGCAAGTTAGATCTATTTTTTTTATGTGTTATGCAAGTTTTGATGTTTTTGTCAGTTAGGCTATTTGCTAGCCTACGTATTATATGTATTACACGTACGGACAACGTGGGGGAAATGGGGAAATATTAAATATTAATATTGTGAAAATTGGCATAAAATGGCTTAAAAACATATAATAAATTTGAGACATTAATTGGCCTAATTTATATGCATAGAAAATGTGGACATAATTTAGGTGACAATTATGGACATAGATTAATTTGGAAGTTATTGACAATTTGAAATAGGGATATTAATTCAAATTCGGTTTGAATAAATTAAGTGCATAATAAATGCTTGACACACGAGGTTAGACTCGTTTGTGGTATAAGACTGCCCAGAACCGCCCGACACATCAAGCAACCACAAACGGTAGTCTAATGTGAGAGGTTAAAGGCATAAATTAAATGAGTAATAAATGCCTAAGACACGAGGTTAGACTCTTTGTAGTATAAGACTGCCCGGACCCGCCCGACACATCCAGCAACCACAAACGGTTGTCTAACACGAGAGGTCATAGGCATAATTAAAAGATGCTTAGACACGAGGTTAAGTCTGGCTTGTGGTGGAAGTCTGCCTTGAACTGCCCGACATATCCAGCGGCCACAAGCAATCGACTTAATGTGGGAGGTCTATGCATTTATAATTAATTAATGCTGATCAAAGACGAATATGAATGACAAACAGAATTTTGGTTGAGCTGAGTAATTCTCTGAGTACCAATCTGATGTTGATTTCGGTCTTCGGGGTTGATACTTAGGGAGTTATTATCTTAACCAATGTATCTATGAACTAAGATGTACTTAATCATAAATTAAGTAAAACATGTTAGACAACATATACATATATATATATATATGATACATATTGATCTGATAAGTGTATAGAGTTAAGACCAGCATAACCAATAGTATATATTAATTTGATAAGTGGGTAGCGTTAAGACCATCTTAACCAATAATATATTAAATCTGATAAGTGGATAGGGTTAAGACAAACTTAACCAGTATTACATATTAATCTGATAAGTCGATAGGGTTAAGACCAACTTAACCAATAATATATAAGTGGATAGGGTTAAGACCAGCTTAACCATATATATATATATATTGATCTGATAAGCGGATAGGGTTAAGATAAGCTTAACCAATAACACATGTTGATTTGATAAGTGTGTAATAGGGGTGACATGTGGGATATAATTATAAACACTTAACCAAGTTGAAACATGTAAGAAGACAAGAATAAAAGGGGGTTGAGTGGGAAATCCTAGTGGGGACCAAGCATAGGTGGAAAACTTGTGTCAAGTGTGGGGACCCTTTTCAACCGGTAACCCATTTAGTATCTAAGTGAGATCGATCTAGATCGAGGACGGGACACTATTACTGGGTTTGATTGTAAGAGGTCAAAACGGGTTAGCGGTGGCAATGCAAGTACAACGGGATCATATGCGTGCGTGGGCCCGGGCTGGTAGGTAAGATGTTGTTGCATCATATAGGTATAAGCCGTGCATCTTTGGTGGTATCAGGTTTCCACTTTGGGAAGTGAAACACCTCACTGTGGGACTACACGGGTATCTACGAGTTAGGAAACCGATTGAATGGGGAAGGTAGTGGGTACGACTAGCGGAGATAGAAGCAGGCGGCACCTATGAAGACAGCTAGGGGTCCAACTACCATATTATGAATAAATGTTGTAATTAGAATGGGGAGGGTAGTGGGTACAACTAGTGGAGATAGGAGCAGGCGGCACCTATGAAGACAATTAGGGGTACGTGAAACTACCATTATATTATTTTTTTCAGTAGGCGGGATCAACTTTTAGGGTGACTAGTAATGGTGAAGTATAGTAATTATCCTATAGTTATTAGCAGTGAGATTAACGCCAGAATATTCCTCTAGATTGTTTTGTCTTGCCCACTTGTTTCACTGTCATTCCTTGTTTTAACAGTTTACACCTAATCCTAATTACTTTAATAATTATATTGTTATAGTTATTGGTTATTGGACTCGCCAGACTTTATGTCTGACCCCCTTTGTTTTCGCCTCCTTTTTTCCTTCCTCCCCCCTCCCCCAGGTTCACAGGGTGGGACTAGTGCTGGTGGATCTTGACTTGGATCTTTCTCTCTCTTTTGGAAGTGCTTGGATTGCTGAAAGTAAAGTTCAACTTATCTCTTTTATGGCTACTTATGTTGGGGTTATTCTTTTTACTTAATGTAATCAGAAAATAATTTGTCAAGATGGGTATTAAGTGTACTCGGTTTTATTGTTGGTTTTTTATGTTGTTTAACCAAACTATTTCTCCATGCAATAAAAGTTGTTTTAAATTTTCATGTAACAATATATGTATCTGTCTTGTTATATTCTGTTCTATACACCAATAATACTCTATGAAAGTTAATGCATTCCCTTTGAGAGTGACATTAATGGACAAGGGGTGTTACAGACGCACTTGGGATCGATGGAATGGAAGCTAACTGCTACTAGCAACTGCACCTATCGATACGATAGGAATGGGGGTAGGGGAATCAGTTCCTTATTTTTAGCTATTATTAATACGGGAAATAGAACATATTTCTAAGAAAAGATTAGGTTATTAATATTAAACCTATTATTGCTTGAGTAAATAGAAAACTATCCCCAAGTCTATGATATTGCTATTCGTTTATTTTCCTCCTTTTTCTCTTTATTCGTTTTCTCATTTTCTGGTAGACCCCAATGGTTCTTAAGGGACTAAATGCCTAGGTTCAGTAAGTCAAGCCCAGGCACGAAAATAAGATAGAAGATTTTCCTCCCTAACTGATGAATCCCGCCTAGGGTGCACCGCTTCCTCCCTACGTAACTTTCCTTAATGATAATATACTGGGGCTTATTTGATTGCCTTTGCAGAAGGAGATCGTTAGCAAAACAAGGTGAGTCAAATCCAGCTTAGCACGTCTCGAGTGGCCTTCCATTACTATAAGCATTGACAAGGATCTTGGAAATTCCATAGCAAGAAAAAATAGATAAGGGGAAAGTGGATCCCTAAATGGATATCTATAAAATATAGATTTTCTACCAATCTATTTTTGTAATTCTTTTGAATCTTGCTCAAGCCGGATGATGAAAAATTATCATGTCCGGTTCTTTTGGGGGATGGTCCTTAAGAATGAATGGAATTTTCTTACAAAATGAAAACCAAGGAAGTAAGGTTTTTCAATTTCAATCTTTTTTACTTTACCTATGAAACCACATAAAAAAATTCAATTTGAATTGGGAGAGATGGCTAAGTGGACTAAAGAGAACCAATCTTATTGTCGGAACTGTGATTCGCTCACCTTGAATTGGTCAAGCGGATTTATTGAGTTTTTGTTGAGGATTGGATCAAATAATAGGAGGTCTGTGGTTGAGCGAGATGGCTCATCTTCATTTAGCTATTGCAATTCTTTTCTTGTTCGCGGGGCATATGTATAGGAATGGGGTATTGGTCATGACCAATTAGTGGCTCGGTCCATTTACAGGCCACCCTCGGTAGCTTACGAGTTTACGTCCGCTTGGTCCTACGTCCACGGACTTCGATCAATCAGGATGAGGCTTTAGGAAACCAACAAAGCACTTCCAAGAGGCGAAGGACAGATCGTCCCTCATTCAAAAGGAATGGGGCAAAGGGGAGGCGAACTAACACAGGGCTTGATGCCTTTCAACAAAAACAAATAAGAGAAGAGTCTGGTCTTAGGCTCTCCATCTTCTGAATTGAGAAAGAAGATTTAGGGAGATAGGCTAATGGATATTGCCTGTGAAATGATCCAAATCAGGTCAATAGTTTGGACTGGTGGAGTTTGATTGGCTGTCCAACGTAGTTCTCGAGCCTTCTCTCTCGATTTTTATGCATCAGTTGAGGGATCGCAGGGGAGTCAGAGCGAGTAGGGCTTGGGCCAACAAAATCATACCAAATGGGGAGATAGTTGGAGAGGTGACAAAGTCCTATACATTTCATTATAAAACCAATAAATCAGAAAAAGATGTATTGTTTTGTGAAAGAATCTCTGGACCCATAAAAAGTGGAATTTGTGCTAAAGATATTGTCGATCAATCGAAGCACGTCTTGTTCATTAACATCCCAGAAATATTCTGCCATGGTTTGATATGTTTATTCTGGGAAACCTACTCTTATATGAGCTCCTAGTGGTTCATTCATTTGACCATAGACCCATATCAGTCGAAGAAAAAGGAGAAAACTATCTAACTCGGGTGGTGGCCAGGAGATAGCGAGCAACTTGGTGACTCAATCATGCACAACCAACGAGAAAACGTCAACTCAAACTGGTATGTACATTGGTAATGCTGAACGCATGACTCGCAGATTCGCACTAATGCGGGACTTTCTCCTTTCGAAACTTGCTATATGGAGGTGCCTTGAGTCATTCGCCCCGTTATATTTTTCTTCGACTGATGTTTGCTTTGGTGTTCTTCTTGCACAAGAGGACGAGGAAAGTCAGAAACGACATATATTTTACGGAAACATGAAATCAAATTGGATGATAAAGTAGCTGGAAGACATGGGAATAAAGGTATCATTTCGAAAATTTTGTCTAGACAAGGAGCTGAAACCACTCTTTCGAAGGCAGCAAAGCGCAGCAGCTTCATCTCGACCAGTCAACTGGCATGGCGTTCTATCTATTAGTTAGGCATTTGATTAAGGACACTTTTAATAAGGCGTATCGGCGGAAAGTAGTGCTATACTAGGTAGGTTGTTCCCACAGTAGAAGTTCCAGAGATAGAATTGAATTGATATCTGCAAGTCGTAGAGCAGTCTAGTAGCTGCTTTACGTTCCGAGGCAAGAATTCTTACTATTTCTTATATGCATGGATCAAATTCGATTCAATGGGATCTTTCACTCACATTTCCCCCCACCAATTCATCCATCTCCTATACGGACACATTAGCATCTAATGAGGTTGGCATATGATTCTTCCCGCGGACTATGCCTTCAATTATAGCATACCATATCTAATTAGATTGATGTAATTTTTCTACAGCATGTACAATCCCATAATGATGGTTTTTCTCCAAAATACGAATTTGTTATTAATTTGGGATCCTCATTTTGGTCAACCAGCCGTAGAAGCTTTTACTCGAGGAGGTGCTACCAGCCCAGTAAATTTCGCTTATTCTGGCGTTTATCAGTGTTGCACATTTCTCTGTGAGAAGAAGGCATGTTACAGCTATAAGAAATAGGGCTTCACCTTGAATAACTATCGAGAAATGCCTTTCTTTTCATATTTCTATTTAATTAAGAAGTTTGTTGGAAAAAGGACCTTTCTCAAGTAACAACTACCTTAAGGAGTCTGCTACTCTACCTAATGATTGCCATTACCATGTTCTCAGCTTCTTCAACAGGGCGCCACTCTCATTATGAGTTATTCCAGCTACTTCATTTTTTCATGCCGCGGTGCCAGTATAAACATTGGGGCAACAAGAAAAAAAGAGGGCCGTAGAAAGAGAAGGACCAGGTTATTTACAAGAAAGAATGACTTCCCTTTTCTAGTTTTTTCATGTGGGTCTCAATAAAATGCGCTTCTAATTTGGGGACCACTGCGACTCCTCTCTTCTCTAGAATCCATACATCCCTTACCAGTGTATGGACAGCTATCTCTCGAGCACGGGTTTAGGTTCGGCATCAATGGAAAAATGGAGCACCTAACAATGCATCTTCACAGACCAAGAACTACGAGATCCCCCCTTTCATTCTGGGGTGACGGAGGGAAAATACCATTCGAGCCTTTTTTCATGCTTTTACCAGAGGTCTGGAGAACTCCTCATGTTCGACTCAAAGTTTGAAACCAAACTTCTCCTCAGGAGGATATATGGGGCGATTCAGGTGAGATCCAATGTAGATCTAACTTTCTATTCACTCGTGGGATCCGGGCGGTTTCTTCCAAGCCTTCTATCTGAGCCTTTCGACATTCCTAGAGGGATATAAACCTTTCTTTTGCTATCTTAGCCTTAGTTGGAGAGTCAACCTAGAGCTTCATCTCTCTTCCTTAGGGAAGGCACGGTAGCCGGAGATCAAATCAATCCCCCATTGGTTGCTGCATTCTATTCCTTCTCTCATGTGGCACATCATTTTAAAGGTGGCTCCAGAGCCTTGGGTTGGCCATGAATGGCCTCTTCGATAGAGCTCCATGGTTTCGGTAATCTAGCAAACAGAGAACATTTTTTCCCTTTCCTTCAGGAGGTGTCAAATGTCATGCTATATCTGGTCGTCTTTCCATATCATATCAGGAGGGTTTGGGTCGTGGATCCGAAGCCCCAAGTGGATTATCCGACCTGTTCCACTTCCTCCGTTGGCACGAAGATTCTTTTGCCATCAATGTGCTTCTGGAATCTTCCTCCACGGTGGAAACTACCCTTTCCAATAACTAATGCTGCTTTGGTGCGAAATGATTAGTGATTGTCCAAAGAGACACTACAAATAATAAAATTAGATCTTTCTTCCGTTTGGCTATTTACGCATCACACATTTCACATTTGTTTTAAACTTCTGGAAATTATACTTTTTTGACTCATGTATTGTTTAAACATGAAAAATCCCATATACTAAGTTCGAATGTTTTTCTCGAACTCTAAGCTTTCTTCTCGGCCCAGGATCCATCCCCCGAAAGAACCGAACAAGATAATTTTTCATCATCCGGAGAGCAAGATTCAAAAGAATTATAGCAATAGACTGATAGAAAATCTTTATTTTATTGAAATCTACACATATAAAATAAAACGACTTTATGTACGCGATAAAGGATTTACTAGGTTCTCCATAGGAAACAACAATAGAAAGACGTGACATATCTTCAGAAATAGAGATTTTAAGTGCTGCCCATCACTAACCACATGAAATTTGTCGCCCAATATAAACATTGGTCAATAGTTATAAGTCAGAAAATAAAGAGTGGTTCATCGCATGATAAACATTGGTAATCCAGTGCATTCTCCCACTGATTCAGAATAAATATGTTTTCGGACCTTCTCTTCAAAATGAAAAGTAGACGTTCCAATACGAATCTCAACAATAACTTGTTCAGATTCTACGTATTGATTATTTTTAACTAAAATCAAACTTTTGGGAGGAATATTTACACTATGAAGTCACAAGCATCTTGCTTTTCTATGTTTAATAGACTTGTATGTAACTATTGAGAGTCGAGATATTCTACAAAGTATGGGGAGGGGGCTTGCTGTCTACTTCGCGAGCCTTTACTACCCTGTTCTATAACTTCATAGTGTAAATATTATGTTTTCATCAACGGGCTTCTATCCTTGATGAGGAAGGTGTAATACACTTCTTTGAGAAAGGGGAAGAAGACGGGAATCTGTAAAGAAAGTTAAAATGGATTCAGCCCATCCAAAAAGCAAGCAGAGAAATTCAGAAGTGACGTCCAAGCCCTATTAATACTCCCCGAAAGCATGGTGCAGATTGTTTGGTACTCTTTCCTCGATAGAACATGCAAGGGGTGAGCAGTGACTAGCTTTGGACTTTTCTCACTTCTTGTCTCCTCAGTTGTCATGTCACATTGCCGATGACCTATAGCCTTCTTGCGCATCCCTTTTCTTGCTTGGAAGCAACCGTTAGGCACTTTCTCAAATTTAGCACGTATGATACATGTTCCTTCTATTTCTCTAAGTAAAGCCCTTCGCATGGCAATACCTATGGTATCGGCTTCCCCTTTCATGAGCGGGGACGGAATGAAACGACCATAATAAAGACATGCGATAACTTGAAGCCAGCATGGTGCAAAAGTGACTGAAAAGGTGGAATTCCTTCAATATCAGGTTACCTTTCCACTATACTGAATTTAGCCCTGTTCACTCTGGACAAGGTAGCGTAGATGTAGCAGGTATGCCAGGGAGAAGTAAGAACGGAGAAGCCACATCTACGTCGGGCATCCACTTACACATTTGGCATAAAAAATAAACAACAAGATCTCGGACCTCGGAATAATACCGCTGGCCTAGTCATTGCTTCCAAGTCCGCTTACCACTACAATAGATAGGTCTTCCAGAACCTCATTTTCGGAGTCATATTAGTAAGAAACCGAACTTGCACACCAAAAGGTTTGGACCGAAGAAGTAACGTCACTTGATTATTATCAAACTTACTGCAATCCTTTTCTATCCGTGAGGATGCCGCCAGAGCACACGGAGATGTCGCTCCTTCTCTTGAGAGTGACCTCAGAGAGAGAACCATTCTTGTCTTAGGCGCATCTTCTGTGCCCCAAATCACTTCTACTTACGAAAAAAGAGTATTGAAAGTCTGCTTTTCTTATGGATTTCACTAAGAAGTGTTATCTAATAAGGCAGAAAAGAAAGACAGTCTAGGCTCCTAGAAGTGGGCTAGGAATCCACTCCTTATTTTATTCAATAATCAAGCCTTCTTCTTAGACGGGTTGACTCGCAAAATCTGATCTTTGGGGACGTGAGATGTTGGTGGAGCATGTGGTTTCATTCGATACAGCGTGCAAAACCTTACCAACCCTTGATATACGAACAACAAAACATGTCCTTAACGGAATGGTACTGACTTTCATATAGATGTTGCATGGCTGTCGTCAGCTCATGTTGTGAGATGTTTGCTCAAGTCCTATAACGAGCCTCCCAAACATACTCATCTGGCTAACTGCTGAGGATAAAGTACAACGTCTGGTCAAAGTCTGTGATTAAGACGCGTTGATCATTTTTGGTCTTCAACTCCCCTCTCCCACAACCCCCAATACGTCACCAATAATGTGAAGAAATCCATGAGTGCAATTCGACTAGTCTTTACCTGGCCCAAGATTAATGTCGGATCCCTAAGGACAAATTATTGATTTACCCTTTCAAAGAAATTTACGTAACTAGATTGATGGATTACTATGGATATAGATAAAGTTATTAAAATTATCGGCCCGCCTCCTATTGCTTACTTGGGGACTGATAGTGAGATGAAACAAAACTAGTTAATACCGAGTTGATCTACCGGAACTCCTGCTACTAGTTATCTAATAACAGATGTACGAACGAAGGAGAGCGTGAGCCACCAGTATATTAATTCCTTCACTGGGCTCTTCTAGAATTACCTGCCACTTCATGTTAGATATATGTACTATGATGGGCTCGAAATAATTCTTTTTTATGCTTTGCCCGAATTGATCAATATCTTTCTCGGAAAAAAAGACAAAACATAAATCATGGATCAACTAAACCCTCTTAGGGGCCTGTTCAAGAATAAGAAAGAGGAATCTTATGGAAAAAAAGAGACTTTCCTAGTTATATCGTGAATCTTTTAGATATACCCATTAAGGAATTAGAAGGCTTGGTATATTGGAGAACTTGAGTAAAGAGTAGTTCTTTGTAGGCTTTTCTTTTTATCAAACAAAGTAAAAAAATTGACTGCTTTCTCCTGACTTTACATAGTATATTTAGTGCTAATCATGAAGAATTAGAATGCGAACTAAGCTAAGTAAGAGGGAGATCGAGCTTCAAGAAATAGTGAATGGTCTTATCAATACACAAATGTATGACTCCTCAGGAATTTCAATTGCACTTATATCCATCACTGTAGGAATTGGGTTCAAGCTTTTCCCAGCCCCTTTTCATCAATGGAAATTTTCTTAATGCAGGATTATGCAGGATTTTCAAGACGTGATTTAGTATGCAAGTGCCGAAGCACCAACCGGCCTGATCTTAGGAATCATCAATATATTACTGAGCACTAACTTATGGAGTACAAAGAAAAGCGGTACACCTACAGTTGGGACTTTCCCCTGAGATGACCTTTTGCCATTGGGAAATCCCAAAAACCCGATTATTGAGCAGTGAACCCTTGAATCTGAATTCCCAGTGTCCATAAGCTTGACGGCAGCGAATTAGGTCTTAGAAATTAATCGTAAAGTCGAGCTTAGTCAATTGGCTCTTATGGAGAAATTAGATGCCTTGCTTACTCTCCAACCTCCTACAATCCCTGGTTACACCTGCTCAAAATGAATGAGCCAACAATCAAGAAGCTTCTTTGATGTCGGAGCAAAATAGAGGAGATTGGCAATGACTTGGAGGGAATGCTTGTCTTGCTAAGTGGGTTAATCCTCCTTCCACACTTCTTGGCTTTATCTAATGCATTCTCCCTCTCTTGCTTGGGAATGAAATGAGTCTTATTCGTGGATCACCAAGCTTTGCTTTACTTGGTCAACAAGCCAGGCGGAGCGTCCTTGGTTCAGCATTATAACACATAGGCTTCGGTTCAAATCCTACAGAGCGTGATTGCATTTATTTTATTTTGGATCATAATAAAATAAACTTAACAAAACACGGCTGAATAACATTATCGACGAAATTAAATATAATATAAAAATGACAAAAACAAAAAAAATGGAAATGCAAATTATTCACTCATCAAAACAAAAATAAAAGATCTTGCTAATAAGACAATTCGGAGTGAACTGGACCTCTGGAAGAGGTCGCCTAAATAGAGCTCACCTCCCTATGCTCCCCCGGCGCAGGCCTAACACACTTTGCGCCTGTTCGCCACGTGATAAATTGGAGGAAGGTGACCAATAGTCGTGGAACTCTTGTCCATTAACATACTAACTCACTATCGGTGCGTCCCCTGTCCTATTGTTCCATTCTCATACACTAGCTCTAAAGTTTTTCTCTATGATGCGTCCAGTACTGAGAAGCAAGATCCTTACCTTTCACTTGTTAATGTTAAGCATCACTCTAGCGAAAGAAAGAGAAGGAAAATGTTTTCTATAAACCCGTGTTTTTTGGCAAGATTTCATTGGTTTTGAGGGAGATTTCAAAATGACCTATTATAGTAAATTCCTGATTTTGCGTGTCAATTTGACATGAAAATGAAGAATGTTTTCTATAAACCCGGGATTTTTGGCAATATTTCGCTTCAAAAGTCGACAAATCACCCGAGGCTTATGCCTTTTTCAATCCTATCGTAGATGTTATACCTATCATACTTGTACTATTTTTTTCTCTTAGCCTTGTTTGGCTAGCTGCTGTAAGTTTTCGATAAAATCTTTAATGCTCCACAAAATTCATGATTTATACGAAGCAAATTTTCTATTAATTTAAAAGATATTATAACAACACTTGTTTCTCCATGCGCAGTTTCTCTAGCTCTTATATCTCGCTTTCTTCATTACACCCACCGGAACACCTTTTCTCCCACGGGGTCACCACCTTCTTTGCAGAGAGGTTATAGTACCGAAGGTGCATAGCGCTCTTTCCTGTTTGTTACACCACCAGAAAATTCTTTAATTCTTTCAGTATACTGGACTTGGTATCTACGCCACCGGTTGGTTCATCCCATTGGCCCCTGCTCCCAGGTAAGAACCCGGTCTAGTGCCTTTGCCCTGCTTGGGAACAAACAATCATACCTGGAGTTGGTGTAGCTCTAAAACATCATCCCTTGTTAGTTGTCGCCTGCCTAGAGGTCTCCTTGTTCTCACTTCGGTCACCTTGCTACTACAGCTTCCCGAAAACAACGTTTGACTTGCATGTGTTAAGCCATGGGAATACCAATTCAGAATTAGGACCAAAAGTGGTTAGTAGTGACCATTGAATAAGTCTCTTCGGCTTGGGTTAAAACATGTCGTCACCATCTTCGAATACCAGAACTACATTTTCTTTCAGACCCTTCAACCAATCAATACACTCCCGTAGAGCAGCTTTTGCTAAAACTCTAGCAGTTTCTTGAAAACTTGCTTCAGATATGAAGCTTTGAGTATTCAGAGACGCCGGAAATAAAAAAATTATGAATTTCAAGTAACTGGCCAAGCTACTGAAGTAGTGATAAATCCTATTAATAAAATGGATAAATGTTTTCAATTTTCACTGGAGACTGGGAATCGGCGGACTTTCCATAGGACATATTGAGTAACGTTTGCACTTAGATGCATTCGCATCGGCTTTTTTTGGCCACTTGACTCTCTTCGCTCTATTAATAGATGATTGATCGGCTACTCGACCTTCTTAGGTGCTTTCACCTTATTCGATTATAAATAGGAGTAAGTTGGGCAATAGATAAGACCATCCTTAATTTCCCGTTCACTCCTATAGTTACTCCTGCAGACCGCTCAGTGAAAGAGATTCATTTCCAGATGCGGATAGAATAAATGGTAGGGTTCCAAAACTCGTCGAGCACCGAAAGAGAAGGCCTTGTTCTACAGGGTATGGCCCTGGGCAGTGGAGAAATAAAGCTGTGAAAGCCTCTTTTCGATGTGTAAACTGAAAGGGCATCTCTCTATAAGTTCCAGCATCGTAGTTTATCCTGCAAGAGCACAATGACGGAATTGACCAGCGCTTAGTATACCAAGTCCAATATATTAATTGCCTTCTTTTAAGGTAGTGAATGCAACAACCAAAAATTTTAAGCAATTGAATTTTAAATATTAAATTAATTATAGATATTCAAACAATTAAATTTTAGGAATTTCTTAAGTTGAATTCCAATTTAGTAGTTATTTAAATAATTGAATTGAAAATTATATATTAATTAATCGAATTCAATATTCTAATTTGACTCTGTTTGTTAATTAAAACTGATTATAAATCCATTTTATAAATTTATAACAATAATAAATAGTTTAGGTTTGAATCAATATTTTGATCATGTTTTAAATAATATTTTGAAAAGTAAAATATCCATTTTTCAAACGATCTCGAAAGTCAATGAAATAGTTTTATTAGATTTGAATGGTAATTATTTTAAGATTTCAATTTTCATATCTATAGGAGTTGTTATGTGATCGTGCGCAATATATATGTATATGCATATAGATAAAAGATTTGAAATTAAAATAATAAACAATTTAACTTTAAGAATAACAGCTGAATACATTTCAATTGGCCTTCAAAACAAGTTCCATTTTTTTCGAAATATGGGTTATTAGCTATGGATGACAGTGAGCACGACTTATTTCAAGTACGAAAAATTTCAAACTCGATGACTAGTGTTTTATAGAAGACTATATAAGCACCTTAAGTCATTTTCAATTCAAGAATTAAAAAAATAACAATTGGTATTTTCGTTGATTGGATGTTCAACATTTAGATACAATAGTCATCTTTGGTGTCGACTTTCGACGGTCGGAAAGGTGGGTCGTTACATTTGTACCAGAGCTGGTTGAAGAATTTGGTCATCTTTGTTATGTCTCTTACCCCTATATGTCCCAGGGTGGGTTGGTCAGGCAATTGGGCAACTAGCCTAGGAGTCGAGAGACTAACCGTAAAACCAGTTGTTGAGGTAACCGTTTGTAGCAACCACTAGTTAGGGTGGCTATTACAAGCAAGGGATTATGCATTCCTCCTCTAGGAAGCGCCCTAGACAGGCCATATTAGTGATGAGAACAAGGGTGAATTGTGCATCAGCCAGGCCATATAGGCATAGCCGATGGGTTACCCCTCCTTTCTTCAAAAGGTGCCTTGACTAAGCCATTTTGGTAGGATAAAGGGATCTATCGGCTGTCAAGAATATGTCCCAGGCCTTACCCATCCTCCATTTCGGGAGGCTTCTTGATAAACCAGGGACTTTTGTAGAAAATAAAGGAGAATTTTCACTCCTAAACATGTAGAATTTCTTGCCAATCTATGTCCAATGCTTGTCCATGCAAATAGTATTTCTATTTTCGATTAGTACTTTTGTCAATCCTTTCGCAATCATTTCTCTGCAAATTTCTCTAATTTTCCTTGTCTAAAAAGATCAATAATATACCTTTTAGGAACCTGTAATGGTTTGTTTTGTATCCATTTGTCAAATGATATAGCAATATGCTCCTTTTCGTTTCATTTACATTTTGGCAATTTCTTCTTCGAAGGTCAATAGTCTAATTTTGTATTAGTCCTACAGTAGATGTTCTCCATTGAGGTGACTAGGTTGCACTTTTTCGGCAGTCGTGACTTAAAATTTTTCCTTAAGGTGTTAAATTTGGCTTCTTTGAGCTTGGTTTTGAAGTTTTCCCTTCCGTTATCTTCTTTTTCGTGCTTGCCGGAGGTTGGTAAGCGAAAGTTACTTTTCTTTCGATTTCCCTTTTTCCTTTTGATGCTTATTGATCCTTAAAAGTAATAGAGATACCTTTAAATTTGGTTACCTTTTTGGGCAAAGGTACCATATTCTTTTATTATCTTCTTTTCTAAAATTGTTCCTTTGGAATTAGTTTGAATTGCTTTCTTCATTTGCGAGAACAAATTTTCATCTTCTTTAGGATTTGTTTAAAAGCAATGAATTGTGTTATCCCGGTATGGAAAGGGTTTACATCCGATTTATTAGGATCGTACGCATCAGTTTTAGTTTTATTGATAGTGTTTAAAGCTTTCTTTTTTGGAACTTGTTCTCTGATAAGATTGGAGTCCATACAAACCGACTCTATTGTAAAAGGATAAGAAGAACTTTGTTTAGATCGAATGAACCTATCAACCTGGTTAGCTTGTTTCCCTATCATAGGAGACTGTATTCTCTTTTCCTTAAAAGATTGGTTTCATATTGACCCAGCACGTTTTTAAGTTTCTTGACCCAAAATTAATCATGAAATAGGGAAAATGGGAACTTGAGAAATTAAAGAGAGGTGAGGCCATCGCGACTACTATTTGGACACTCACGATGAAACACAATGCCTCATGAATGTTGAGCATATTTCAAGAGTCGGAAGAAACTTTTTGAACACATTTGTGTGTGTGGAAAAAAGTTATAAAGAAAGATGATTTAAACGAACGACTTTGACTTTTTGACTCGACAAAAGTCAAAGAATTTACCTGATGATTTGCCTACGCTCTAGTGAAGTATCCCGAATCACTAGACACAACAAAATCAATTTTAAGTATGATCTCTAATTTATATGTGAAATGTAGGAATCAAGAGACACGAATTTACAAAAGACCACGACTGTTAATTGTTGCAAGTTCGAGAACAGATAGATCGATGAGTTCAAAGCACGACTAATCTACGATAAGACGTACTTTGGGGGATTGGAATGTGCGCCTACTTTGTGACTAGGCCCCCCAAAGTACAAACAGTCATGATTACATGTGATAAGAGAACAAGAACTTGGCCCATTCATAGGCAAAAGACTGGATCGGGTCGAACTGGTCACTATGTGTCCGGGTCAAATAGAAATAAGAGGCTCTGGTTTGAAGAAGAGGAAATAGGCTTCGGGTCGAACGAACTCGATCCGACCCAAGCACAAATGGGAGGCACGTTACGTAACTGCCCAATACCTCCTATTTTGGTGGATCGGTCTCCATGTGGCCACGAATTGCTATCCCAAAAACTCCATGAACTCGATCCACTAAGCACCTACAGAACCCAAGATGAAAATACGTATAAGTGTAACCGTTCTTGCCAGAGTACTAACTGATCCCCTATAAATACCCAATCCATGATGTGTATGGGTTTAGGATTTCTGTTCTTAGCATCGAGTTTAATTGTGATGCATACGTACTAGGTTTCATGGGTTACGCGCTTATTTTAGGGATGGATTGGCGGTCCATGTATGGTGTCATTCTTGACTGTGAAAGGAGAGTTGTGAGGCTTTTGACGTGCTATTGTAGGACTCTAGGGAATTCTTATGACCTGCTGGGGTAAGGCATGCTAGTTTCTTGGATTACCTAAATTCTTCTATAGAGAATCTTAGTTTAGTGCCCGTAGTTAGAAACTTTCTGGACGTATTCGAGGAGGTGAGAGGGCTACCTCTTAGGAGCGAGATTGATTTTCGGATATACTTGGTAGAGAATGCTAATCATGTTGCATTACTAGTGCGCCACATTGCTTCGAGATGGAGGAGGGAACTTAGTAAGAAAGTGGTTGAGTTGTTCGAGAAAGGGTTTAATAGATGGAGTATTTCTGAGTGGGGTGCACCAGTCGTCTCCCCGACTAAGGCAGACGACTCTCTTCGTCTATGTGTGGATTATAGAGAATTGAACAAGCTCATGAAGAAGAATAGACACCCACTCCCTTAGATAAATGACTTGTTCGATCGGTTGGTAGGTGCGTCGATTTTCTCGTAGTTGGATTTAGGTATAAGTTTTTATCAACTTATGGTGGCATATGATAGCATAGATAAGACTTCATTTAGGATTTAGACAGATTCTTGAAGTGGATGGTTATGCCTTTTGGTCGAAATAATGTAATGAAATATTTTGTTGATTTGATGAGCCGGGTATTTAGGGAGTTCCTAAAAAAGTTTGTAGTAGTGTTTTTTGATGATATTTTGGTGTTATCGAAAAGGGAGGATGAGCACGCCTTGCACTTGGGAGAAATCCTTTGTACTTTCCATGCACATCAGGTGAAGGTAAAAATAATTAAGTATCACTTTTGGTGGAAGGAGGTGAGGTTCTTGGGGGCATGTTGTCTCTAGATATAGTATAGTGTGGATCCCACTAAAGTTGTCCCAGTGCAGGATTGGGAAACCCCCAAGAATGCGAATGAGGTGTGGAGCTTTCTAGGTTTCTTGGGGTACTATCAAAAGTTCATTAAGGATTTTATGTGGATCTCAACTCCACTTACCGTCATACGAAGAAAAACCTAGTATTTTCTTGGGATGTGGATTGCGAGGATGCATTTTCTTGTTGAAGAAGCATCTCACATCAGCTCTAGTATTGACTCTTCCGGATGGTTCGAATATGTTCACTGTACATACGAATGCTTGCGGCACAGGTTTAAGTGCAGTGCTTATGCAGGAGGGTGTGGTTGTCTGTTATGGGAGTAGGCACCTTAGTGTACATGAGAGGAATTACCCTACCACGATTTGGAGCTAGCAGCGATAGTGTTTGTGCTTAGGTCTTGGATACATTATTTATTAGGTGAGAAGTTTGAGCTATACACTAACCATAAGTCTCACAAGTACATGTTTTCCCAAAAGGGTCTTAAATTATAACAGTAACGCTGGATGGAGTTTCTTGCATCCTATGACTTTGAGATATCATATATCCAGTGAAGGAATGTAGTGGCGGATGCACTGGGTAGGCAAAGGATGTCTTTGATTCCATTGTCCGTAGAGTGGCAGAGTTTGGAGTTTATCTCAGCATTCGGTTTTAGACCATCTATGGATTATGCACCAGGATTATTGTCATCATTGTAGGTGCAACCTATTCTCTTAAAGTGCATTGGATCCATTCAGCTTAAGGATCAACAGTTAGCAGATATCATGGTCCGACTTAGTAGAGGAGAGACCTCTAGTTACCTTGCTAGGAATTCTGTTGATGAGAGAGAGTGGCGACATTGTGATGGAAAACTATGTGTTCTTTGACTTGATAATTTGTTGAAACCGGTTTTATAGGAGGCTCGTTACTCTCGGATAACCATCCATCTGAGGGCTGATAAGATGTATAGAGACATGAGGAGGGCTTTCATTGGATAAGGATAAAGAAGAATGTGGAAGAGTACGTAGCTAGATGTATAACTTTTCGAAGGGTGAAGGCTTAGCAAAGAAAGCCTAGTGGATTGTTTCAGCCTTTAGATGTTCCACAGCGGAAGTGGGAGAGTGTCTCGATGGACTTCATATATCGGTGGCCCAGACCAAGGAAGGATAACACCAATGTTTACATTATGGTAGATAGGTTGAGTAAGAGTGATCATTTCATCCTGTTTAAGAGTAAGAGGATGACAACTTGGTTGGCATCAGTGTACCTTAGAGAGATCGTCTGACTTCATGGAGTTCCCTCTAGTATTGTTGGTGATAGAGACCCACCTTTACCAGGGAGTTTTGGAAGAGCCTGCAGGAGGCATTAGGGACACATCTACGACTTAGTACTACCTATCACCCTCACACAGATGGACAGATGGAGAGGGTTAATAGGACTCTTGAGGATTTATTAAAATTGTGTATCTTAGACTTCGGAAGGGCTTGGGAGGAAAATCTTCCATTGGTAGAGCTCACGTATAATAACAGCTACTAGACGAGTATAGGCATGGCTCCCTATGAGTCATTGTACGGGCGGTTCTGTAGATCGCCTACCTGTTTGTAGGAGTCCATGGATAGAATTCTGCTTGGGCATGAGATGCTCAAGGAGACCTCAAATTAGATAGATTTGATTCAGCGGCGGATGAAGGCAGCTCAGGACAGACATAAGCCATACGCAGATCTGTGGAGGATAGACTTAAAGTTCAATGTAAGGGACATGATTTTCATTTAGGTGATAGCCTTGAGAAGTGTTATTCGGTTCGGCTCAGTGGGGAAGTTGGCACCATGGTTCATAGGACCATTCCCTATAGTGGAGAGGATAAATCGTATGGCCTATACGATTATACTACCGGAGAGAATAGCGGGATTTCATGATAATTCCTTGTTCTGCACTTGTGAAAGTGCTTACATGACTCTGTGATAGTAGTAGAGCCGAGTACCCTAAAGGAGGTTGATGTAGAGAGGGAGGCATCGGTCAGGAGAGTTCCTACACGTATACTAGGATCTGAGGTGAAGAAGTTCCGGAAAAAAGAGATTAAACTCGTTAAGATTCAATAGGGAGAAAACAGCGATGACACGACTTGGGAAAAGAGGATAGGATTCATTCTTTTTGTTTCCCTTTAAAAGTACGCTCCTAATCCTTTCCTAATCTTTGAATTCGAATCAATTTTTCCCATTGTTTGAATTATAAGTCTTAGGTATAAACATATGCATGGAAGGAAATGGTTTAAATTATGTTAATAGAACATGTTATAGTTGAATGGATTCACGTGGATGCAAGTGTTTGCTAAACACACATACACACACAATTGGATTTAGTTAGCTATTGGCAAACTAGGACACTTAAATAATTGCATATGGATGTGTATATATTTTTAATTTATTTCAACTACTGATGAAAATGGTTGAATCATCACTTAGATGTTGCATTTTGGAGAATGATTGTTGCACGCATATAGAATTACATGTATCATTAGGATTCCTTTGCACACATTCAGGATGCATGGCACAGATATGATATTGCATTAAGGAGGTCAATTGAATCAGTGGACCAAATGATTTTTGCATTAGCTTAGGAACATATACACCACACCTTCTACAAACGTTCATGAAAAACGTTGGAAAATCTAAGGACATTGGATGCAAATGGTTGATGGTTAATTATATGGGTGTATATATGATAATATTTATATCATTCTTTTAGCATTGGAGCTTTTGGGGACGAATCCTTTAAGGAGAGGAGAATGTAACACCCCAAAATTTAATAAAAAGTAATTAAATAGAAAAGGATAATAAATTAATTAGAATAAAATTTAGAATTCGACAACGAGACTATCATCATTGGATCCGTTGTAATTTTCTGATTAATTTAGACGCTTGGTTTGTCGAAACGAAGTTAAAATGAATAAGTTTTGAATTAAAGAAGATAAGATAAAATAATAAAATAAAAATATAATAATATGTAGTATAACGAGTGAGTGGGACGATCCAGCCACGTTTGGGTCAATCCTATGTCGACCTAAACAATGCTCGGATCGACCATGTGTCGACCCAAGGCGTGGGTAGTGTCGACCCAAGGCGTGGGTAGCTCGACTCAAAGTAATGTAAATGTGTGCCTTGGTGCGCACGTATCACAGCGAACGTTTATTATTATACTTATTTTACTGATGTGACTTAATTTTATTATTCATTTTAACCAAAGGATGACGTGGTGCTTTCTAATTGGTCCAGTGACATGGCTAGTCGATATTTAATCCTAAATTTGGACGGTTGAGGACACCCAGTAAACCCTATAAATAGACTAGCAGAGCCTCTGTCATTTCTTCACATCCATTCTTTCTCTCTTCTTCTTCTTCTTCCCTAGACCTATCCTCAAAATTAGGAAGGCCAAATAATTGAACTTTTACATTGATATAAAAATTCTTTAAAGTTTTAAATATTTATTCTATAAATACTTATAGAAACGTCGATTCTGCTGGAATAAAGAAAGGCCATGGGGAAGCATTTTTCATCAGATCTATGAGTTTTTATGTGATTTCTAGATTAGTTAATTGTGCAGGAAAATTTAGACAGTTAAATGGTTATAATTTGCAAGTTTAAGTTTATATTTATTTGTAGTATTTATATGTTTAATTTTCTTGTAAATTTTCTATAATTTATTTGATGTCTATGCCTATTTATTTCCAGTTATTTACTGTTCATAAGTAATTCTCCTTCTTCTATCCCTTCTCTGTTGTGCTTTTATTTACAGTTCGAGCTATGCCCTATTTTATTTGTTTTGATTATTCTTGAATCTAGGCCTTATGAGTACCCTAGACCATTTCTCTTTTATTTTAGCATTGAGTCTAGGCCGAAAGAGAGGCTATGACTTTACCGTTATTTTGCGATGAAATTGGAACAATATTAAAAGTAAATAAAAAGGAACAGTTAGGCATGTTGGAACTGATTAAATATTATAATTAGTATCAGACTATAAATTGGATATAAAGCTTAATATGTAATAGGAGAACATGCAAACACAAACTGGAATATAATTAACTTAGCTGGATGCTAAGTAACGTGGGTTTGGGTTGTATAAAAGGATAAAAATTAATTAGGAATGTTTAATACAACCTAGTAATATAACATTAGGTTATGTTGGACTTATTAATAAACTTAAATTGCGTTAAGTAAATCAAAGATAAAATTAATAATCTATGATAGTGGATTCCGTGCAGGCAGCGTGGGGCTGATTAGGGAAAATAAGTTTCTCGTAGGTTAGGTCTGTTATGTAATAGGAGAACATGCAAACACATAAACTGGAATAGAATTAACATAGCGGGATGTTAAGTAACGTGGGTTTGGGTTGTATAAAAGGATAAACATTAATTAGGAATGTTTAATACAACCTAGTAATATAACATGAGGTTATGTTGGGCTTATTAATAGACGTAAATTGTGTTAAGTAAATTAAAGATAAAATTAATAAGCTATGATAGTGGATTCCGTGCAGGCAGCGTGGGGCTGATTAGGGAAAATAAGTTTCTCGTAGGTTAGGTCTGTTTTGGTAGCGTGGGGCAAATTAGGGAAAATAAGAGGCCTAATAAATGTTATAGTGGGAGTCCGTTCCGGCAACGTGGGGATGATTGGTGAAAATAAGGGGCTCATATGTTAGGTCTGTTCTTGCAGCGTGGGGCTAATTGAGAAAAATAAGAGGCCTAATAAAACAATATAATTGTAGTGGGAGTCCGTTCCGGCAGCATGGGGCTGATAGGGGAAAGATAAGTGGCTCGTAGTTTAGGTCTGTTCTGGCAGTGTGGGGCTGGTTAGGGAAACTAAGTGGCCCAATAGAAAAATAAATGAGGACTAAGTCTAGGGGTGACTTGTATCAATTTCATATTTGGTTAGGGAAACGTATCAGGTAGTATCCCCATTATCATCTATGGGAGGTCTCACATTAGGTAGAGGAGAGAGCACGCTTTACTGTGTTGGATAGTAAGGGTTCCAAACAAGTTGGGTACGTGTGTGTTTCGGCAGGACTATGAGTGTGCATCGTGCCAATTGGGGAAAATAAGCTGGTGTAACACCTATGATTAACGACTATGTCCTTTTATTTGATGGGTTCGGGTTTAATAACCCTGAATTCCATAGTTGGCATAGGTTATCACATTGTGGTTATAGGAGTCAATCGACGGGTAAAAATTAGGTAAAGCCTAATTATTATATCTTTGGTAAGTTAGTGCAACAATCTTGGATATGAATGAGAAGCCAATCTTTATTCATGCTTAACTTTGTTTACAACTGTTATACCTTAATGTTTTATGTCCTTAGAACTGTTCACCTATCTCTCTTCCTCCCCCCTACCCCCCTCCCCGTTTCATAGGATGAAGGGTCTCAATAGTGATTCTTCATCTTTCAGTTCAGGTCGGATTCAGATTCATTTCAAACTCATATATTAGTCCATTTCTCATTTTCTGGTTATTCTGTTGACTATTGAGAGGGAAGGTTTTACTAATGTACTATGATATTATGGTTTTCCACGACACAATGTATTTGTTTTTATGTTGATGACTATTTGGCACTTTGGAAACGTAATAAGCACTGTGATTTGTCTTGGTTTATTAAAAGTTGTTTTAAAAATTCCGTTGCGTTGTATATTCCTATCTTGTGAATTTTGGTCTCTATGTTGTTACTTTATACCTAAGCACTTCATAAACCTTAGCGCATCCTCATACAAATGAAGTTAAGAGGTGTGGGTTGTTTCAGTCGGTGAAACTATCTATTAAGGATGATGAACGATTTCTTGGAGGAGGAGCCTCTCGAAGATTTAGTTATTATGGAAGTTGCTTTATTACTATTATTGTTATGTAATTGGGATGATAAATGATGTACCTTTTTATCAATGAGACAAGCTATAATCGACAATCAGATTTTTATAATGGTACATCTACTTTATGCTATTATATTTTGTCCCTTTTCCTGTGTAAGATTCTGATTTTCATTTTAGACTGCTCTATACATCTATTTTAGTTAATCATTATTGGAACCAATGATCTGTTTAGAGTGGCTCTAAGTTCAGATGGACCTTTTCTAGGTCGGAATTTAGGCCCACTCCGGGCGGATTTTTCACATTTGGTATCAGATCATAGGTTACCCGATTATGGGGAAAATATACATATGAGAGAAGTATTTATAATTTGAAAAGGTTTTCAAAACTATACACACACATACACACATAAGTACTATACCCAAAAACATATGCGATTAGACTAGGCAACCTTATCTTTCTTTCTTTTTGGGCCTTGATACTATCGTAGGAAGTCCAATGAAGGGGTTTTCGTTTTTTCAGATAGTAGAGATAGCCAAAAACCTTCCCGAGTAGGGAAATCCACAAGGTCTCGCTAATTGCTAGAATGGTACCTACAATACCTTTGGACTTTAGAATAGGTCCCTACTGCCAATCCTTCCCTAGCGAAGCCAGCAGCTCAAATGCCTGAAGGGGCCTCAACTTCCCTTGTCTTTGCAAAGATTTTGCGAGTTTACGAGGCAAGTCATTTATAGGAACTGGGAACTCCATTGAAGCTAAAGCGTTAATCTTCGAGTGTGATAGGATCTTTGAAGCTACCCGACAGGATGATCAACTTAAGCATAAGATAACAGCTTGACATTTGAAGTTGGAGGCCCTGGAATGGTGGAACCTGACTTCACAGGAGAATATGGGTAGAGTATTTACATGGGAAGAGATTAGGGCCTGTTTTGAGGCTAAGTTCTTAACTAATGCATAAAAGACCCTGCAGCTAGAAAAGTTCACTACAAGAAAAATACCCTATTACAACTAGCTATTTGCAACAGGCGTCAAATGATAGTTGCAGTAAATGATATTTAGCAACAGACCTTTTGTAGCGGTTGCAATAGATAAAATTTATCAACGGGCCTTTTTTTTCCTGTTGTGAAAAGCATATTTTTCGCAACTGCGCATTTCTACTTGTTGCAAAAGCACACTTTTAGCAACTGCTTTTTCATTACAGTTGCAATAGACATATTATTTGCAACTGCACATCCAAACTCATTGCAAAAAATGTATATTTAGCAACTACTTGAGTTAGTTGCGATAACTTTAATTTTTTTGCAACTGGCAAAGCCACTTGCAAAAAACGTACATTTAAAAATTATTTTTTCCCTAAATAATATTCAGTTATAATATAAGAAGTATATAACAGCTAACTGATATGAATTAATTTTTTAGTAATTAATATTCAATTATAACTGAAATGTAAAACATCTTATAACTAGGCATTATTAAAAAAATAATTTTAATATCTAACTTTTAATAATTATTACTAAATAATTGATTATTAGTAATTACATAATAATTAAGATTACAATTTAATATTAAATAAACATATTTTTAAAAACTTTGTTTTTCTATCAGTTGTTGTAAATGTATTTTTAAAGTGTTTTCCAACTTAGTGCAAGTCAGATTTTTATTTATTAATAATGGAAAATATCGGGTAATTAGTGGGTTCGTTTTGTTGAACTTAATTTAACAAAAATTCAATAAATTTAAATTTTTATAAAATATTCAAAATTTCAAAAAAACTTGTTAGCTCCCACTTTTGCGAATTTTTAACATTAAATTTTCTTTTTTTTTCTTGCGATAATTGAACTTCAAAGTTGAAATGAATATTTAATTTGAAATGAATATTTAATTGAATTAATCAACGTGACCTATTGATTGTCGAGATTAGTTAACTAATTTGTACAAAAAATAATATTATGTATAAAGCGAGCTTTAATTTCATTCGCGAGCTGTAATTTCATTCGTTGAGTTTCAGGCAAACAAATGTGAAAATAAAATGTTATGAGAAGTAGCGCCAGCTGAAAATTTTGGCGGGCTAACCCTTATTTTTCACCAAGCCTGCTTTGTGCTAAACTAAATTTTTCCCAAACCCAACTTCGTCTCTCAATTCTTCGTCTTTCAATTCAGCTTCCATAAAATCTCTTCTTTCTCCACATGCCATGACATGATTTAGATTCATGAGTTATGGAAACTGTAAGTACATCATGTTTTTCTCACATATTCCGTTCGACTTCTGAAACACGGGCACAAATTACTTCTCAATCAATCGAGCTGAGTCCATTATTCAGAGAAACGATTAGAGGGATAAATGGATGCTAGATTTTTCATGAGAAAGATATCGAAGTCGAAAAGTTGCTCCAATGGGTCTAATTTCCTTTTTTCGCAGATTGGGGTTCCGCACTCCATATCTTTGTTTCTGTATAATTCATTTAAATGTTCTATTACGTGCCTGTTTAGTCCATTTATTCCTTACTAGGACAACCGAGAAGGCATTTTTAATCATGTGTCAGAAGTTGCCATAAACGTACATAGCTGTTGAAAGTGGGAAGTTCGACGCTATCTTTCTTCTTGATTTGTTTGCAGTCTTACAGTTTTATTTGTCAGTAGTCCATTGCTTGCATTCTATGATTCTAATGTTGTGCTATGAAATACGATATCAATCAAAAAACGGTAATAGAATTATGACATGTTATTTGTTTATTTTGCGACACATCACCCCATATACAAAGGAATCAAATGTAACTAATAAGATGATAAATGTGTTATATACTTATGTAACTAGTGCGTGGTTTAGCTTTTTCTGTTTAGGATATAGTCATTTTACATGCATATAAAATTTGCAAAAATGTATGTGCGGCTATATGTTGAAGTTATAAAAAAGCATAGGTAAATGTACAAGCTACTTGGACAATAACACTGTGTGTTTTGCACTGCTGTTAGTGGAAAATTACCAATCAAAACGTTGCTTTATTTGGTTGGCAATTTACGGCTACCATAGTGCCATTTAAGACAAACCACGGAAAGTTTTCATGTGACATTTATTAGAAAGAAATAATGGTGAAATATATTTTTTAGATGGAAGAGCTATGGATCTTTAACATATCTATTCCCTCGCTATCCAAATAATGCTTCAGCTCCCCAATCTATTATTGTTTCACCTCTATTGTGTGTATGTATTCACATCAGTTCAGCACTTGAGGCATTCAATGCTTCGGCCCGCTCATTCCTGTTTATAAATCATGCACTCACAGCTCTTTTATCTTTTCTTCCATTACTCTAACAATTTTAGCAGTCCAGCACCTCTGTTCCTTTTCAGAGTTCCACTAACAACCCATTCTCCAAGCACGCCACAAACAATGTTTAATCCCCACCTATGCTTGCCTAACCATGTAACTGATCGTTCATTCTCGGTCTCATGTTTGAAGTGATTTCACAACTCCTCCACTTCTTGATTCACTCCAGCATGCAACATCTACAAGGAAGCATCATTACTGCAACAATAGCAGTTTTTGTTTTGATGAAACTGTTGAGTCGAAGCGTCGATGTTTGTTTTGATTTATGACAAGAAGAAGCTTCTACATCGACAAAAAGAAGACAAGATGACTTCATAGGTTAGAAGTTGATTATTTAGAGTAAAAAATGTTAAAATCTATCCTCAAATGATCATACTTCTAATTGCTTTAAAATATTTCTTATAAAAGCATTTTTTATGCATATGACCGAAAACATGTCGACCTACAATTTTTTATAGGTCAACAGGTTTTTAAATTGTAACGGTCAAAAATAGGTCGACCTATAAAATTTTATAGGTCAACAGGTTTTTGAAATTCCAACGGCTAAAAACATGTCGACCTATAAATTTCTATAGGTCAACAGGTTTTTGAATTTTGACCGTTATATTGAAAAGTCATCTTCTTTCTTCAAGAGTTGCATCCATTTCTTCTCATGAATAAACACTTCTTTTGATTGCAACTCTTCACCAATAATTGCAACTACTCGATCTTTATAAATACATAAATTTGCAATCATTCAGATTACCGAATTTACTCCCTATTTTCTGATCTATCTTGCATTATTCTTTTCACTCAAAAAGCACTCAAAAGCATTCAATAATCGTTTGAATCACCAAGCCTATTTCATACACTTGTGATTCAACTCGATATTTTACTTCCTAATCTTACTAAACATCAAATTACATTTGAGGATAAGATTATAGGAAGGGTGTACTCAATTGTTGACAAATCAGTGTTGAAGGAAGAACACATTCAAAGTCAAAATCTTATTATTGTTGAAGTCCTCGGTGTTGTAAGAGGCAAGTGTTGAAGTCCTCGTGTTATAAGAGGCAAGTGTTGAAGTCCTCGTGTTATAAGAGGCAAGTGTTGAAGTCCTCGTGCTGTTAGAGGCGTGAAATCCCGTTCGGCTGCTCGGGTATTGTAAACCTGTTTCCTCCGGGTGAAGTGAGGTTGTTGTTTAGTGAAAATCCAGATAGAAGTCTGGGACTGGACGTAGGACGGTGCTCCGAACCAGTATAAAAATCCCTGGTGTGATTTTTCCTATTTACTGCATTTGCTATACTTGCTTATCTGTGATATTGCTTCTGTGAGATCTTTTTACATTAAATATTTACCTGCATAACTATTGTAAATATACAAATTAGTATATCACATACTTTCCGCATAGCCATATTATAGATCCTGCATAAGTCGTGCAAACCCGACTTTTCAATTGGTATCAGAGCACGGTCATCATATAACCGTAACACAGTTATTTGATATTTTCTAGTAATATGGCAAATAACGCAAGTACAAGTAACACCACTTACACAGAAGGTCAATCGACACAAAGACCTCCTTTCTTTAATGGCCTAAACTATAGTTATTGGGCAACACGTATGACTTTTTATATGCAATCAACTAGCTATGATGCTTGGAATGCTACTCAGAAAGAGATAATAAATCCAACTACTGAGTATGCAGAATGGACTCCTGCTGAGAAAACTGCAGCTACTGTAAATGCAAAAGCAATGAATATGTTGTTTTGTGCATTAGACCAAAATGAGTATAACCGTGTTAGTATCTGTACCACTGCCTATCAAATTTGGCAAACACTAAAGACCACTCATGAAGGTACTAACAAGGTTAAACAAGCAAAAATAGCTTTGTTGAAAAGTCAATTTCAAAATTTCAAAATGAAGCCAAATGAAACAATCAATGAGATGTATTCAAGGTTTCAAACTATTCATCATGCTCTTATCGGGTTAGGACAAAAATATTCAGACTTCGATGTTGTTTCAACAGTCCTACATTCACTGACTAATGAATGGGAAGGAAAAGTATTAGCCATAGAAGAAGCTAATGACCTTTCCACCATGAAGCCAGATGAATTGATAGGAAATCTTATGTCCTATGAAGCTAACTTGCAGGCTAAGAAAGAACAAAAAGAAGAAAAGAAAAATGTAGCTTTTCATGCTGAAAAGGATGATGACATCTCAGATTCCGAAAATGAAGATCTAGCATTCATTGCAAAAGGATTCAAGAAATTCTTAAAGCAACAAAAGGCTAGTCGTTACAACAGAAAGAAGTTCGGATCAAATAAACCATCATCATCAAATGAAGAATTCTTTAATTGTCACAAGAAGGGACACATGCAAAAGGATTGTCCAGAGCAAAAGAAGAAGACAGAAAATGAGAATTTCAAACACAAGAAGGACAAGTCAAAGAAACGAGCATTCTCAGTGACATGGGATGATTCAGATTCATCCTCGCCTGATAGTGAAAGTGACTCAGACGATAAACAAGCAAATGTATGTTTTATGGCAAAAAAAGATGAGGTACAAATTCCTACTCTTGAGGATATGCTTGATATTTATGATAAAGTAATGATTAAACTTAAAGATACAAAATATCAGTTAAAAGAAGTCAAGACAATGTTGAATAGATCCGAATTAGAACGAGATATGTTAAAAGATGAGAAGAAAATATTAGAAGAAGAACTTGAAAAGGCTCAAGAATCGTCTTCTAATTCTAATTCTCAACTATCTCTTTTGATTCAAGAAATTGAAGTTCAAAAAGAGAAAAATGATATTCTCACTACTGAAAATCATGAGCTTAAAGCAACGATCAAAATTATGGACCTAGAAAAAGTTAGTTTACAAAATAAGTTAGAAAATATTACTCAAAATGTTTCTAACTTTAACAAAGGTCGAGAAAATTTGACAAAGATCATTGAGAATTCACAATCTACTTCAAATAAGAAAGGTTTGGGATATAAAAACCAAGAAATTAAGAAGCATCTTGGTTATGGAAAGAAGAAAATAATGCAAAAGAACAAAGCTAAGAAAAATCTTAGTTTATCTTCCAAACCAAAACCTGTTGTGAAATCTCAAAAGAAAAATGTCAATAGCGACTTTGGAAATAATACTAATCTTAGAAATAGTACTAGATATGCTTTCATGTACAATAAGAATATCACTGCTAGTACTAATACACATCCAAGACCCAATTATTATAGAAATTCGAATACTTCTATGACTAGAGATCTATATAATAGATCTAGAAGTACGAAAAGGAACATCAATAGAGATTACTTAAGTATTTGGGTTCCTGTAAGTTGGAAAAACAGAGAAAAATATATCGATGATTATTTTGATTCGGTAGTTAATAACGAAAATTTTATCTTTAAAGATTCCATTAAACCCTCTTGGGTTTGGTTACCTTCCATCTAACCCATGGACCCAAACAAAGCAAGTGGGTACCAAAGGTATATACATCATATTCTTTGCAGGTACACCACAACAAAAAAAAGACAATTTTGATATCTCCCGAAGGTACTTTAAATTATGTCTTATATTCGATTACTGTTCTATCATGATCTTTATTCTTTTTTATCAATGACAAAGAGGGAGAAATATGCATATATAATAAGTGTTGTTAATTCAAAAGAGAAGGAGAAAAACAAAATTATTCAAAACCTGTCGACCACCCCAATATTAGCCTGTCGACCGGTCCAGTTATACAACGCTACCAATTTTCAACCAGAAACTGTAACGGTCGACCGCCACGATTTTTCCTGTCGACCGGTCTAAACAGAATTTGTGGTTTATATTTTCCAGAAAGTTAACCTGTCAACCGCCTATATTATTCCTGTCGACCGGTTTTATATAAAAAGTGTCACACATACTTCCAGAACTTTTACCTGTCGACAGCCCCTAACCTTTCCTGTCGACCGCCTTTAAACTTCCTGTTGACCGGTTACATATGCTATTTAAAAAATTATATGCTTAATATGTTAAAAGTATATGTGTGCTAACATTTGTTAATGCAGGAATCAAAAGGTTAGATATTTTATTATATAACAAATGTTGCAGAAATTCAGGGGGAGCTTTATATTCAGAGGAAGAAAACCTTATAGTAATATTGTTGTTACTATCATTTTTGCAATACTATATACCCTTTTTATCGATGACAAAGGGGGAGAAATATTACTAACGAGTGCTATGCAGATTATATAATTCAAGGGGAGCATATATACAGGGGGAGCAATATACAAGCAATATATACAGGGGGAGCAATATACAAGCAACAATACCTTTATTATGCCAGGTTGTCATCAATCAAAAAGGGGGAGAATGTTGAGTCGAAGCGTCGATGTTTGTTTTGATTTATGACAAGAAGAAGCTTCTACATCGACAAAAAGAAGACAAGATGACTTCATAAGTTAGAAGTTGATTATTTAGAGTAAAAAATGTTAAAATCTATCCTCAAATGATCATACTTCTAATTGCTTTAAAATATTTCTTATAAAAGCATTTTTTATGCATATGACCGAAAACATGTCGACCTACAATTTTTTATAGGTCAACAGGTTTTTAAATTGTAACGGTCAAAAATAGGTCGACCTATAAAATTTTATAGGTCAACAGGTTTTTGAAATTCCAACGGCTAAAAACATGTCGACCTATAAATTTCTATAGGTCAACAGGTTTTTGAATTTTGATCGTTATATTGAAAAGTCATCTTCTTTCTTCAAGAGTTGCATCCATTTCTTCTCATGAATAAACACTTCTTTTGATTGCAACTCTTCACCAATAATTGCAACTACTCGATCTTTATAAATACATAAATTTGCAATCATTCAGATTACCGAATTTACTCTCTATTTTCTGATCTATCTTGCATTATTCTTTTCACTCAAAAAGCACTCAAAAGCATTCAATAATCGTTTGAATCACCAAGCATATTTCATACACTTGTGATTCAACTCGATATTTTACTTCCTAATCTTACTAAACATCAAATTACATTTGAGGATAAGATTATAGGAAGGGTGTACTCAATTGTTGACAAATCAGTGTTGAAGGAAGAACACATTCAAAGTCAAAATCTTATTATTGTTGAAGTCCTCGGTGTTGTAAGAGGCAAGTGTTGAAGTCCTCGTGTTATAAGAGGCAAGTGTTGAAGTCCTCGTGTTATAAGAGGCAAGTGTTGAAGTCCTCGTGCTGTTAGAGGCGTGAAATCCCGTTCGGCTGCTCGGGTATTGTAAACCTGTTTCCTCCGGGTGAAGTGAGGTTGTTGTTTAGTGAAAATCCAGATAGAAGTCTGGGACTGGACGTAGGACGGTGCTCCGAACCAGTATAAAAATCCCTGGTGTGATTTTTCCTATTTACTGCATTTGCTATACTTGCTTATCTGTGATATTGCTTCTGTGAGATCTTTTTACATTAAATATTTACCTGCATAACTATTGTAAATATACAAGTTAGTATATCACATACTTTCCGCATAGCCATATTATAGATCCTGCATAAGTCGTGCAAACCTGACTTTTCAGAAACAACAGCCTTATTTCCAGCATGTTAACCTATCCTCAAGCCAATGTTGATGTAAGGCAAGTCAAGCACAAGTCCTGCTCATGTTAACATGTTCAACCATGTCCACACGTTCATTAGCAAGCAAGTGTTCATGTACGCATATTCTCATATGTAAGAAAGCATTTTAAATATGAGGCTAACCTTTTCTGCACTCAAATGTACTAAAACCAGGCATCACATCAGCCTAATTTAAGAGTTGCAGCTCCCCTTACTCCGAACTTAAAAAATTTTCTGTCCCATCAGCATGAGTCAAAGCAAGTTATTTAAATGTTCCTGCTCTTTGCTCCATCCCTATTGTCCTTGGTATAACCATATCTTTACACTTTCAGTTTCATAATGTGAAGGCTATCACACACGTTTGATTACATTTTTTAGTAGTTTCCATCAATTCTAAAATAGATACATATTTAGTTATGTTCTGATATTTGTTTTGTTCATTTAACTTTCGGGTGATTTATACTTTTGTTTATGTGTACATATTAATTTTTTTGGCTCGCATTGCTTATAAATTACAACTATAATATGCCTACTAATTTGTATTCACTAAGCGTACATGTTTTAGTTCATTATTAGTGGTGTATTATAGTCTTCAGTTCTTTAGGGCTTACATGTATTTGTATAGACTTTTGTAACCATCACTTCTTCGGTATCATTTAATATAATATTGTTTTGATATTTGTATCGTTCATTTAAGTTTTGGGCGATTTAAGCTGATTTAGGCTTCACCGCTTCTTTCTTTTCAGATCCATACTCTAATTATCCATGCTCTACCCAACTTATAGGCTTTCCTTAAGTACTTCCAGGCAAGCCACGTTTAACTTTCATGATCTGGATGAATGGGTATAATACTGCAATTCTATTGCTTACCATTAACAGTCATTATCAATACAGATGTCAGATGGGCACTGTAATTGAACCAGCATCTGAATACTATTCAAGTAGACTGACAAAAAAAGAGAGAAAAACATCTTTTGCTGACGAGTTACTTGCCGATACACCCCTTAAGACATTCAGATATCATATTACATATTACAGTTAGCATCCCAAATACGAAGACAAATAATTTTTCATAGAAATGCATGCCAAAAATATACTTTTTGTGAATGTAAATGTTGCTATATTATCATTCATAGAAAATGCAAGATGGAGGAAATCGAAGCCAAGAATTACCCTGTAGGGAATCCAAAATGGAGAAATAAGGGCTCACAAACATGAAAACGTGCCAAGGATAAGTAAATTTCATTTGTTTTTAGCACACACTATTCAGATACGAGTATATTTAGTACGGAATGGTTAGCATGTGGTATGTCTTTTCCCTTTTCGATGCATTATGCACACTAGCACGGGCTCAATTCTGCATTTTTTTCATCAGCATTGTCCACGTATAAACTAGAGTAAATCAATTTGCATTACTACGGTGCATTCATTCTGCTGATTTTACCCCTTGACCAAACTTTGTTTCAAATTAATCCATTTTTTTAATAGTATGCTAGTTCATACTTTCACTATTTGCGTTAAAGTTAGAAGTTTAATGTGAATTGTTTTCATAGGTCTGGGTTAACATAGCCGTGTACCCTGAAGCTTTTCTACTATCGCCAAATTTGGAGATGTACGCCATTCAAGAAGCCGTCATTCAAGAGGCCTTTGGAACAACCATGGCTTGGCACAAAGACTTCGTTTCACTAGAGTAGTATGTGCTTTTTAGCTTTTAGGTGTTAATTTTGGAATTGTCGGTACAGTATGCGTTTATGTTATGTATGGATCACATTTGTTACTATGCTAAACTTTGAATGTAACTTCAAATGGATCACGTTTATATTATGTGTGAATCTATTGTTTTTTCAATGTCTTTTGGAATGTATTTTTATTTCTTCGTAATATATCTTATCGTCATTAGTAAATGTAGATATTTGTGAATTGTATGTAGCATATGCAATTGCTAATTGCAGTAGAGTCATTTGCAATAGGAAATAACAGTTGTACTTGGACTTACTGCAATAGGAAATAATAGTTATAGTATCTTGTTTGTCTAATGTCTATTTATAGGTTTACAATTGTCATTTGTTGTTGCAAAATGATCAGTTGCAACAACCAAGGCCAGTTGCAAAAAAGTATACCGCAACATCTTATTGCAACAGGCAGAAATTGTTGCGAAAAGGAACCGACTTTTTACAACTCCGGCTGTACCAACAGGCGCGGGCCTATTGCAATTGGTCTATTGCAGTAGATATTGCCTGTTGTAAAAAGTAGTTTTTTGTTGTAGTGGTTTATCCAATTAAAACAAGGAGAGCTGGAGTTGAAAGAATATGTGGCGAAGTTTATAGAATTATCCAAGTTTGGTAGAGGGTTACTAGGCACACCAATGGAAAAAGCCCTTAGATTTGTTAATGGATTGAATTCTCCACTGAAGGAGATTCTTTAGCCTAAGTTACGTTTGGAGCTCCGTTTGAAGCTCTTGTTGAGGCGCATATTTTATATTTACCTGAGAATGTTAAGGAAGTTAAGTCTAATAAGGGAGAAGGTACTTTGATGATGGGAAGAACAAGAAGAAGAATTTCTAGCTTAAGAATAAGAAGGGAGAGAAATTCAAGAAGGAGGCCAAGACTTTCCAAGATGCCACAAGAATGGGTAAGAGCGAAGGACTGCAGAGAGAACCTAGCAAAGACAGAATTCAAAGGGACTTGCTTTAACTGTTATGAAGATGAGCACTTAGCATGAAGCTGCCCTAAGCTCAAAGTAGTGCAGAGTGGTCAAAACTATGCCTTGGAAGTAGCACCAATTTATAGTTAGCCCCCAAGGGATCAGGGACAACCTGCATTGGAATGTATAATTTCTATCCTAGGAATTTCTTTATTACCCTATTTGATGCGGGAGACACCTACTCCTTCATTGCTAGGAAGATATTTGATTCTTTGAAACTTCCCTTATCCTTTGCTAGCCATCTGATAGAGGTATGTAACCCTGTCAGAGGGACTATGCATCTTTCTTTTGTGTTTCTAGATCTAGTATTGGACATTGACGATGTCGACTTTTTTTCTAATGCATATGTACTTGAATTCGAGGGGTAAGGTCTTATTTTGTGTATGTACTGACTATCATTTTATGGGGCAATCCTCAACTACTATAAGAGAGTGGTTTGTTTGAGAAGCAATGGAGGCTGCAACTTAGAGATACGTTGTAGGACAAGGAATCGAGATTCAATCTTATTTTCCTTATCTTCTAATTTAGAAGGATCATCATCCCATTTTATTGTGATCAGATAGTTATGATATTTTACTATTTTAAAATATTAATTTGGAATTATAATATAATATATAATTCGTTTATATAAGGAAGTTTGAACGTATAATTTATATTTAATTATAAACAGAGCTCGTAATGTCGTGGTAGTTCATAATTTTCGATTTGAACTTCGATTGAATATATAGATCCGATATAAGTCAGAATTCTGTGAAACAAGAAAGTTTGAATCTAGTTGATTATAATTTTCTAACGAAAGAGAAAAATAGAGATTTCGTATTATAGATTATGAGTTATGTCCAATTCAAAATTTCAAATAGTCGCTATGGAATCGTTTATAAAATATAACGATTTATTTATAAATATAAAGTGTTTTTATATCAATTTGAATATCTTTTAACCCGGAATTTTAAACTTTAAGTCATAAATTTATATTGGTTTATTTTGAAGCTATATAAAATTTCAATTGGAGATATACTATAATAATAATTTATTATTATTTAAATTAAGTTCTTTTTGGATTTAATATTACTATATCGATATTATATAAGCTGTAGAAATAGTTGATTTCAAACGACCTCTGTTTTCAATGAAAAAATTATATTGGAGTACATATGACTAGTTATTGCTCGATTTTCGGTTTGGAGCCAATTGGAGTTGTTTTATTCGTACTTGTTATTTAAGGGTGGACTGATGAATAAATTAGAATTAAAATAACGTCGTTGTGCAAACAGAGTCGGTTTTCAATGAAAATAATTTCTTTGGGACTGGAACGCCAAGACGTAGCGGTGTTCCCATTTCCATTGTGTTTGAAGTCTGTGTGTGAAGGAACGAATTTAACGATTACGGTAAACAATGGTTAACAGTAAAATTTAATACCGTATTAAATAAATATATATATTTATATTCTTAACCCCTAAGTGATAAGGTACGTAGGTTTTAACTTAAATCACGCACAGGGAAAAAGGCTTCCCAAGAATTTATACATACTACTTTCTCTAAGTCTATAAATGTGTACGTACCTAGATAAGTATATATATGCTTAATTCCAAAAAAAATGGAGGACCCCTAGATGTACACAAACTACCATGTTCCTCCTAACTAGTTGCTTGTTTCCATTCTCTTCATAGAACCACTGCGCATACGAAAAACATACACATGATATACATATTACCTGCAAGCTACCTTATATGTGGATAGAATAACACGCCGCAATCCAAAATGGGATGAATTCTTCTGTACCCAACTCCAATGTTTCCGTGTGCCTGACAAGTCACCACCACACATCAACCACACATATTATTAATAATCTAATGAATGAGTCATACAATCCACTCAAAACCATTAGATTTTGTGGAAATCAGGAACACCGAAGTTGGATATAGAAGAATTCATCCCATGCTAAACTACCCTATATTCTACGCACACACAGTATATGCACCCAACTATCCCATTTCGTATTGTCACCCTAACCGTACACAGAAGCATCGGAGACAAATAAAACGCAGCTACCTGCTATCCTAATTGGAAACTCAAATCACGTACTAAGCCTACAGACATGCAGTCTTCATGAAATTGATATATCAGCGCAGACCAAGCAATTATCTCTTGAAAACCTACCAAGCCTAAAACTTGGGTACGAAGGCATCCTCCCGTATAAATGATAAAAGATACTCCACCATTTTCCTTATTCCAGATCCATACTACAGCTTCCATAGTTATTAAAAAAAGAGAATACAACCGAAAATATAAAAAAGGGAAACAAGCCACGCTCACTGTATGGTGCGGTGACCTTCTGGCGTTCTTCTGGCGAGCTCTTCGGTAGTCATTAGGGGTTCATTCGGGTATTGTAGACGAGAAAGGGAAGGCTTGCGGTGGGAGTTGAAGTAGAGGCTCATTGTTCTAGATGATGGCAAGGGGGTTGGAACAATTTCGGTTCAGGGAGCGGTGGCGGTATATTTAAAACTCTTATAGAATAAATAATTAAGATCGAATTAGTATAGAATAAATAATAATTAAAGTTTAATTTATTTAAATTCAAACTGTGAACGTATAATTTATATAACGTTCTCATATTTTGACAGAATCAGACAAAACCAAGAGTATTGGAACTGCACCAACAAGTGTAACATTTTGGAGTTGATTTGGACAGAGTTGGACGCAAGTAGTCGTTTTAATTAAATTAAACAATTGTTTAATTTAATTAAAAATAAACCATTTTGATGTCGAATGGATACCAGGTTGAGTTCAACTCATTTAGTATAGTTCCACTTATATTTTATATGAGACGAGTTCAATATTTGTGTGTTATGGTTGTTCGTTATTGGATGTTTACAACATATATTTATATATTGACTAAACTGATTAAATCAAACATTCTTTTAGTTTAGTTGAATTCAATCGTTATTTTTAATGATTGTAACCAATTTAGGTAACTTACTTTGTTCACATTTATAATAATATAAACTTATAAAATTAATAGTTGGATGCTTATACTACTATTTTGGTTGATTGTTAGAAATTATATTTGTATATTGAACTAAATAATATCATTTGAGATAACCTATTTGGATTTAGGGAAAAAGAGGTTGGAGAGATCCAACTGGATTCCTCAAATATATTAAGTGTTAGTTATTTTTATATTATCATTATATGAGCTGTCCTTATTGGATGATTGATTTGGATGTTAGCTGTTGACCTGAAATTCAACGTTTATTTTGATTTAACCAATGAGCAATATTGGTTGAGTAACTGGTACTAAATGGCCTAAGAATGAATTGTGTTATTTATATTGATCTACCTCAGGTAAATCGACATAAATGAAGTTATAAAATATATTTTTCAACTAAAGATAGATTTGAAAATTATTATTTTGAATAAAAGTTTATAAAAAGAAAAATAAATATTTATTATTTTTTACTAAAATTTATAAATAATTATTAGATGCTAAAGCAAATTCTTATGTTAATAAGATTTTATAAGCAGATGAGCAAAAACTAACCTAACGGTCAAGAGTTGGATAACTGTTTTTAAGAAACAATTAAATGGAATTATTTAAATCAATTATATTATTAATTTATTTAAAGGGAGTGCTAATTGGAATTGGTTAGCGAGATAACCGTATTTTTAGTTGACTAAGTCAATCGTTTTAATTAGAGATTAATGATTAAATTAGTTTGTTTTGAATTAATCTAATGAATAGCTTAACGAATATTTATTCGAATTTTAATAAGATTTTAAAAATGGTTTTACTCTTTATTTTAGTTAATAAAGAAATTAACTACTTCTACAGTAGTTAATGATGAAGTTAAACATTATTTAAATGAATAATAATTTATGTAAGTATGGTATAATCGAGATTCGTTTAAGTAATCAGTTTTGTAATTACATGTAGTTGAGTTTTGAAAAGAGATTTTGAATAGGTTTATATTAAACCCGAGTTTTATAAACGAAGTCATAAAAGATATTTTAAACGAATACGATAGTTTATATAAATGTTTACTTAACATTTGAATTAAGTAAAAAGAAATCAAGGTAAGAAGGGTTTATATTAAACTTGAGTTAGTAAATAAGGTTTGTAAAAAGGTTGTGTAGATAAAACATTGATTTTAAATTAGAGTTACTTAATAATGAAATTAAGTGAAACGAATGGCATTGGAACGAGATTTTGAAAATGGAAAATGGTTGAATGGATTAAAAGTGGAATAATATGGGTTGATAAGGGGTTAAGATCGGAAATTAAAGAATTGGAACCTAACTGGAGATTGGTTAATTTGAGTTATTTTCCGAGTTTTAATCTGATGTTGATTTCGATATTCGGGGTAGATGCTTAGGGAGTTATTCTCTTACTAATTTACGGTCTAGGACCAATGAATGTTGAAGTAACGGAAATAAAAGGGATTTGAGAACATAAAATGATATTTCCAAATTAATTGAAATAAAAAGAGATTTTATGAAAATATATACTATATTTTCGAGATTAAAGAGATGAATTGTGAAATATGTTTATTCAAAGGGAATAATTAATTTTTATTTTCAAGAAATAAAATAAAAGAGATTACGTAACGATGTTATACGTGGAATTTGTTAAAACCCAAGTTGGGGATATATATATATATATATATATATGATTTAATTATAGTATTTAAAATAGTTTTAAAATAAAATAAGAAGAAATATTGTGTTTAAAAATATTGGATGATTTAGAAGTTGAATTAACCATTCATTAGGTATTTTAAATTAAAAAGGCCAAGTAATATTGAGTATTGAATCAGTGAGCTCATTCTATTTTCATGAATGGTTATTTGATAGTTAAATCACTGACTATCAAATCTGACCTATACGATTGTTGGTACAGAAAGACCGAGATCGAATTTATATTCGAAAACCATTCCGACCAACAAATATGTAACATTGAAAATAGAAAATGGATCAATTAAAGACCGTGGATCTTCATAACCGGAAGTATTACTTGTCAAATATTCTCTGGAGCGCAACCAAAGGTATTCTGATGTGATTCGATCATGGTCGAGATTTTGCGGATTGCAAGGACTACTCGCTACTGATCCATAGGGTAATTCAAGGATGCAGTAGGAGGGTGCCTTCGGTTCATCCTGTTCCTGGATGACTTATATAGATGGATTTCTGATGGAGTATTTCCAAATGGATCATGTACGTTGATTTCTTCAAACGTACCATAGTATTTCCAAATGGATCATGTACGTTGATTTCTTCAAACGTACCATAGTATTTCCAAATGGATCATGTACGTTGATTTCTTCAAACGTACCATAGTTGGCGGCAGAGAGGGGAACTTCTCTTAGCGTAATAAGTAGAGTATTTTTGTGGACGTCAATTAGTGATTTTATGGTGAATCTGACGATGTGACATTCAAAGTGAATGGTGACCAGATGTTCGAAAATAATAAAAATAAACAAACAAATAAATTATGACCTCAAGCCTAGGAAATGGTAAAAATCGGGTATGTCATATGGCTAAGTGGGTCACTCTCAATTAGGGTATATTGTCACCATCTAGAGAAATTCCTATTTGTTCTTCTTTCGCTTTTGTATCTTCCGATAACGGTTATGTTGGATCCAAATGTAGGTGGTAATATATTTGGAACATTTAAGTGAATTGAATGGCCGATTATGTTTAGCCTAGGTTGCAAGATGTTCTTGTTGAACCTGGTGTATTCCTCTCTAGAGATACATTGTTGAAAAGGTGGTTGCCCATACCTTGCCATGGAAATCCATTCCCCAATAAGAGCCCGCGTTTTTTATTATATACTATGTATGTAGAACGTGAGATGCTAGCATTCTACTAGATTGCTATTTACTTGATTTAGACACTAATAAAATATCAAAAAAGTATTGATTTCAAAAATGGTTTGGGTTATTCCAAGGTAAAAACCTTCAGTATTTATGTGTGGAATTGGTCTTACGATTATTCATTTCTTTCGAAAAGATTTGAACTTTAAAATCAAGTTGGATGATACCCTAAAACATAGCGAGTTTTCTCACTCTGGTTCACTAAATTGATCTGGCGTTTGTAATGCTCGGGTTAGACTGGGTTTTATAGGTTAGGATTGGATGTTGCGAACTTCAAAAGATGTGTGGGCGGAGTTCAGACGTATGATGTATATCCAGTATTTATTCCGCTGTGTGATTGTATATGAGGATAGGTTATTATAATTGTCCAAGATGTGTTGACGTACTCTGTTGATTGTAAGTTTTATTTCAAGCTCTCAATGAAGAATTATTTCTATATTATTGTTAATGCAAAAAGTGGCACTAGCACCCCAAAAATGCAATCAACACTTCAAAATATAATCAAACATAAAGCAAAGAATAAAAAAGGCAGGGAAGAGTGGTACTGCCTTAAAATGGCCTACGTCCAGTAGGGACAAACTTCCATTATCATCACAATTGTTACAAAGTACATGATTATTGCTTTTACATTCATTTTCCACTCTCATACTGTTATTCACTTAAATCAGCCAAGGAATATCTCTATTTCTCTTAGTATGACGAGTATAGACGTAGATTTACAATCTCTCGAGCACTTGAGTGGTTTTGGAGGATTCCATGGACGATTTGATGGCGAAACTTGATTGGATAAGGCTTAATGGAAGCTAGAATGGACTGGAACAGTAGAGAAAACAAATGGGAAGCACTTCGTGGAGCTAGGAATTGATCCCCATTAATATGGAGGTCATGGTCTATTTATAGATGGAGGTCAAATAAAGTAGAAGGCTGAAATATGGTGTGCGGGATTTTAGTCGTTCCTTAAGTTATTTATGAAAATACCATCGGTTTGAATGTTCCTAACCGACCCGAACAGTTGTTACCAGCTGTCACTAACTTTCATTAAATCGACCAACCCACTCTCTTCCAACCGACCAACCCAGACGATGCTCCTTGACTGACCGACCGTGGTGCTTTCTGACCGACATACCCACATCTTCTACTCAGACCGACCGACGTGTTTCTCATTTGACCAAACGAACCGTACCAAAGGGAACCGTCTGACCCTATTGTATCCAACTATCATACCCGACCAACAAGGTAATGATTGATCGACCAGGCGATACTTGATCTTGACCGACCAGCTATGTTATTTACTAACTGACCCACAGTTTATTTTTGACTGAGCCATCTCAATGCTTCCTATTCGATTCATCAATGTATAAGTGATTTTTAGTGGATAACATTTGCCCCTCGTAATTTATAATTTCTTGCTTGCAAAAAATTGTAAACTCCGAAATAGACATTTTTTAACATACTATGTTTCATTTATGCATTGATGGGCCATTCGTGTTGCATTATGTTTCTAATATGCACTAGTTGACACGTTCATTTCTCTCATGTGTCGGTTGTGAATGAAATTGCCTGGGTCGGTTTCATCACACAGCACGGATCGAGCTTGGTTTTATTTCCGTGGGTCGGCCTAGTCTTTGTGATGGGCTGGATCGGCCCATAACTTTTTTACCTTTATAAAATTTCCTTGCCCCTTGCTCTTGTCCATTTCTTGCATCCCCAAACCGGCAGCTTTTAATGGCGGTAGAAGTTTTTTAAAGAAAGCTTATCTTCGCCTCAATTTCCAGTCGTGTTTTCAATTTAACTCCTTCTCAATTCAATTCATGTTAAAGCACCGCTCTACCTTGGGTTAACTCAAGTAGATCTTGGAGCCAAAATTCTCAAATCTATACCTCTTCAAAGTTCCTAAGCTCAAGCCAGTCTTCGTCACTCAAATTCGAGCATTCGCAGGTATTAATACTTCTTAAATTTTGCGTTGAGTTTGGTGATTTTTGAGCTAGGGTTTGAGATAAATACTTGGGTATATAGAGGTCGTTTTTGGCTGAACTGAATTTTTGAAGGCTTCGAATGATTACTTGCATGTTTGGATCCAATCGTTTCGTAACTTGTAACTGAGCTTTGAAAAATGTAATTTGGACTAAACTTGATGGCAATAGGCTTCTTAGAAGTTGGGTTTTAGTCTCACGCCCGCCTTATGTTTGTTGAAATGTCTGAAACTAGAATTTTATGTGCTCTTGCTTCGGTAATAATGCTTATCTTTATTTGTTAGTAAGCTTTGAGTTTGTAATATCATGAAATTCACATAGCTGTTTTTTAGAAATTTTGACTTGTGTTAAATCTGAGCAGCACAGTCGTACAAATTCCTCCTTGTTGCCTTAGCTCGATAATGCCATTATGAGGCATGAATCGGTTCATCTTAAACGTTGCTTAATCACACTTTTCAAGTTAGAATTTAGTTTCACTTGCACTTTGGTGAATGGTCATGACATGCAGGAATTGAGAAATAACACTATTGATGGACTGGTTGTAACCAACCAGCTACGGGTTGGTCTGTAATGACCTATAATATTGACCGCTATAGGTCAGTCTATACCAGTCCACTAGGGTTCGTTCATTACCAGCCCACTAGGGGTCTGTCATTACCAGCCCACTAAGGGTCGGTCTGTATCGACCCACTAGGGGTCTGTCAGTATTGACCCAATGTGGGTTGGTTAGTACTGACACCTCATGGTTGGTTATTTCCAGTCCATTGTTTTATTCGGGTTAATCGATAATCCCTCTAATTACTAACCTTTCCTTTATTGTGCTAAGTGTTACAACCACCTTCTACTGTAACCCGTTCAACAACAAAAACACTTGTTCTAGGCCAATATACTTTATTATTGAATGCCCGTATCGATAACAAGTTAGATAATTGTTTAGAGAGTTTACAATATATGGCCTATACTCGAATGATTCGTTTGTGCTAGAGTTCTTTATTGATCATTTTTAATTTAATCGCACATCCCTTACACAAACTTAAATATTTGAGTATAAGTTCATAGTAAATCATGGAATTGATTAATCAATTTATACTGATTATAGACCCCAAATCTTTCTTTCACATAACTGTATACAACATTTCTTACCTTAGGAAACGCGTACCTGTAGCATGTTTTCAAGGACTATTATTTGTGTAGAAATGGAAACTAGACAGAAATCACGCCAACATCCTGAGGAAGCATCTGGATTTACTCAAATTGAATCCTCTGTTCAGGTTTCAGATGTTACTCATGAGCTCTCGGTGCCTCAACATCTTACCGATGTACCTAGTGAGAGAAAATCAACAAAACTTTCCAATCGTTCATATAAGAGCTTGTTTGCTCAGTTCAAGATTCTAGAAACTGATGCTAAACTTCCAAGAAAGAAGTAATTTGCTAATATACCACCATTGGTTTCATTGTAGTTAATCGACATAGGTTAGCAATGGGAACAGTCCCTCCTTTTAATTCATTCCTGGAAATGATTCTTAAGCGCTTAGCTATCGCCCCCATGCAACTACACTCGAATGGCTATGTCGTTTTAACCGATCTTTATGTGCTTTTCATGAGGATTAAGCGACGGGCGCCTACTTTTTAGGAAATCTATTCCTTATTTGTTATTAAAAGAGGAAAGATAAGCCATCAATTATGTAACACCCCACATCCGTTAGTGTCACTCACAAAGGGAATGCACTAAGTTCTGTGGAGCATTTAGGGTAAAAGATGCAGATAAATTACAAGACAGACAGAAATTAAACAGCGGAAGATAAAACTTTGCTTTATTGATAAATAATTTGTACAATGATTTCTTTACAATATCAGAGTATCATCTGTCTTACAAAATAAAGAAGCATAAAACAACATTTATATTCCCCAATTTTTGCATGAGCCAGCCATAGCATCTGATAAGAGAATCCAAGCAGACTTCGATAAATCTTCAAGCTGGGAAAGAGTGACAGTCCAACTTAACCTGAGCTATACTACTCCCTCCTCTACTACCAGGGGGGGAACGGAAGAAAAGAAGACGAAAGAAAAACAGAGTCAGACATAAAGCCTGAGTAAGTTCAGTAACTTCTAGCATGTGAACATGGAAAACAAAACGACATGAATTAACTGAATATAAGATTACACCATGACGATAGGGTCAACAAGATTGGACAAGGTAATCACAAGATATGCTAAGATAAGATAAACTGGATACGCTCTAATACTTTCGCCGCTTCGCTCTAATACTTCGCCGCTTCGCTATTTCCTTGTTATACTGATTTCTATATCTCTGCACCACCTAACTAGTGTCCCAACTAGTAATGATAACGTGATCCCAATCCCTGTATTTTCCATTGCATTCCGGCATACATTCATTATTTATTACCTAGATCAAATCTAGGGTTTTCTATCAAGTGCTTTCTAGATTTAACTAGAGTTTACGCTATCCGCTGAACGCTTCTCGGATTTATGCCACCTAGTCCAACTAGGGATTACGCTACCTGTCGAACGATGCCCCCAAGTCTAGGACACACTACCTAGAGTGGTATATGTTCCTATACTTCCCCACGCATGTATCGCGAATCGTTATCGCTTGTCTAGATGCACATGTCCTGTAATGTGCGGTCCGAGTCCTGTGACAGGGCAAATCAAGGAATACAGAACTCGGTCGGGAGCTTTCAGATATCTGCCGATGCAGATGCTAAGGTCTGTTTTTATTCCAGTGGCTATGGTCCCACTTGACCCCTCCCTCAACTAATGAAAGGCACCCTTTGTAAAATGAGAACTATACGCCAGCCCCCGGTGCCCCACTATCCTATGGCCATCCTCACCCATAACTAGATAGCAATTATGGTCTTTTGGAGTTCTCCGCCTTTCCGCTTCACGTATCTCGACTGACTCAAGATGGATGGTAGACGACGAGTTGCTATCACAGGGCTACCGTTTTCTCGCCGAATCACGCCGGTCCATCCTAGTCTTTAGGTTGCCATATATATTGCAACCAAGGCATACCCCTGGTTCTTCTACGCAGACCTTAACCTCTGTGGGCCCAAGCGGATCATCTGCAGCCTCACAGAGGGATACCAAGAGTACCCTCACGTCCCCTTGAGGCCTCGGGCTTCGTAACCCAATTCGTTGGAGCCTTCTCGGACGGACATTCGCTCCTTCCCGTGTTATACTAAGAATTACTACTAAGTTCTCTTTCCTGTCAATTTGGGTTGGTTAAGTGTCATTAGTCAATTCAAGCTAACTTAACCCTCTTCATTTATCCTGATAAACTGGTTAAGTGTTATCCCTTTATGCTTTTTACTTAACCCTATTCATTTATCATATTCTGATGGTTAAGCGTTCAAGTTTACTTAACCCTATGGTCTAGTCCAGCTAACATATTAAATTGGCTAAGTGTATTACTTAACCCCAACCTCTAGTCTAATTAACATGTTAAATTGGCTAAGTGTATTAACTTTACTTAACCCCACCTTCTAGTCTAGTCAACATGTTAATTTGGCTAAGTATTCCCATGGACTTAACCCTCCCATTCTAGCTTTAACTGTGCTAAGTTGGTTAAGTGTTCCTTAACCTTCCCATTCTAGCTTAACTGTGTTAAGTTGGTTAAGTGTTCCTATGGACTTAACCTTCCCATTCTAGCTTAATTGTGTTAAGTTGGTTAAGTGTTTCTATGGACTTAACTCTCCCATTCTTGTTCTGGCTTTAATTAATAAATTAAAGCCGCAACCTCTCACATTAGACAGATATTGCTGCGGTTACTGGATGTGCCGGTCGGTTCGGGGCAGGTTTACACCGCAACTCAGTCTAACCTCGGGTTAGGCATATTCATGTTTTCTAAGTTCAAAGGGTTTTTGATTAATTTCCAAATCTGGTTTTGAAAACAACCATCCCGTCCTTCGGATCAGTTAGGGATAGCCAGGGAGGGCAGGAAACTTGTATTTTCCAAACCCAAGCCTAGACACTATCCTCTCTGTCACCCTAGAACTTTCAAGTGTATGTGTTATTCAAAGAGAAAACCTTTCTTTTGTCCATATATAAATTGTCAACAATTTATCTTCAAAGTCCATTTTCCCTTTTTAAATAAACTTGGCCTATACCATTTTCATTTTGTCCTGCCCACTAGTATACTTATATTCTAGACCCAAGTCATAACCCAACTTGCAGTTCAGGCCATTTCCTATTTCATTGCCAAAACTAGATTAAATATCCTAGTTTATAATTTATGGCCAAAACTTTACCTACATGCAAGTTACATATTTTGTGGTAAATGAACAATTTATCATTTATGACAAATTCTATAAGTGAATTTACTCCTAATTTACTTATTTCATTATTACACTTTTAATGTACATTGTCACATTTATTATTATGGCCCATTCCCTCTTATTTATCATATTTATACTTTTTGGCATGTAAATTATACCAAATTAAGTGTCACTAACCATAATTTATTCTAAACATGACAATTTCTCACAATTATGGCTAAATTCAAAATTGTGCTAATATACTTATTCCAAATCTTTAATTAACAAAATTTTGATTTAACATTCCTAATTCACAGTTTATGGTAAGACTAGAATTATTATTCTAGTTTACATTTCATGCCTAAAATTTAGCTTACTTACTAATACTAAATTTAATATGTCAAACTTATCCAATTTGCATTCCTATGAACATGTCATAATACATATTCCCAATTTATGCCAATTTCCAAGCTTATAACTATATTTATGTTCATTTTCATATTTTCCCCAAATTGCATTCCCACAGTTCGTATAATCGTGATTTAACCTAGATTCGTAGAAAATAGGGAATGAACCAAAGATGCTATGAAAAAGGATAATAACTGGCATAAAAGGTTTGGATAACGACGTAGGTTCAAGAATATGGGTAGACCTAACTTAATAGGTAAATTCCCACGGTCTAAAACCAATAGATAGAATAGGTTCAAGAACATGGGTAGACCTAACTGAATAGGTAAATTCCCACAGTCTAAAACCAAAGAAAAACAAGGAACAGATAAAATAGATAATCGGGTTTAGACCCAATTTCATAGCCACAAAACTTAAGCAACAATTTTCCTAATTATGAATCATAGGCAAAGTTCATAGTTATAGGCAATGTTCATAGTCCAAAAGGGAAAACAATTCCCATAGTCATAAGTCATTGTCATAGGCAATGTCATAGTCATATGTTGTATGTCCCAAATCAAGGTTCATGTTCGTAATTCAAAGGCAATGGGTTCATGGTCATAGTTCTCATAATCATGATCATAGGCATAGGCATATCCTCTTTGTTCAATAGTCATAGGTCGTCAATCAAAGTCATAGTATGTTCTGGGCCATAATCAAGAATTAGATCCAAAAACTTAAATAAACACAGATCCAAGTGAAGAGATTAGGCATTTTTCTTATATCCTTTTAATTTCATGTCACAAATAAAAATAAAACGTTCAAGTCTAGAAATAACCAACTTACAGAAATTAGATCTAGAATAGAAGAACGGCGATGCTAAGATTCGTATGTCGTTGCTCGAGGTTTGTTGATTTAGCCTTTGAATTCTTCACTTTGATTTGAATCTTCTCTTGAACAGATTTGAGCAGCATCTCCATGTCTTGAATTTATATTTTATTTTAATTATTTAAGAAAATTTAGAGGAGGGGAAGAAGCCATGAATCTTAGCAGCATAAGGATAGAAGAGAATTGGTGCAAAGAGAATGAAGACTAGGGCTGATTATATAGCTGCTCAAGACCTTATCGTTCACGCAGCGCTGAGTCAGCATTGAACCCAGTTAAGAAAATAGTCCAGGTACGTAGATAAATCTAGCCAAACCTTATCATACACGCAGTGCTGAGTCAGCATTGGGTCCCACAAGCTATTTTGGCGTAGAAATTTGAATTTCGAATGAATTGTTTTGGCGTAGAAGTTTGATTTTCGAACTTTTGAATTTCTGGAATTTATTTAACTGTTTTATTCACATGAAATATTCTTATATGTATATAATTCCTCTAACGACCATTTTACGCGTATATATATACGCACAACTTTCATTTTATTTTCAAAATTCAAATGATGTTGCCATATTTCATTGACTGTAGCCTTATCTTGAATTTTATCTTTCGTATACATATATTTTTGCATATATATATATATATATTTATATTCTCATATGTATATATATATATTCTTTATTTCCTTATATGTACGTTCTTATCCTTTCAAATTTTGAATTTGTATACGTACATATATTTACATGTTCAGTTGGCCCTCTCTAAAACAAAGATAAAAAATTATGCTGCCGCCGGGGTTCGAACCCCCGACCTCCATGCTACAAATCCAATGCCTTAACCAACTGAGCTACAGAGGCTTTTGTTAATAAGTCTTAGAACAATAATAATTATTGTTCTCTCCTTACTTCTCTTTTTCATGTTAGTTACAATACTTAAATTAAACAACTGCATGGATCTTTTTCTTTTATTTTTTCTTTTAAAAATTAATTATACTTTAATTTGAGAATCTTAATGTCACAGAATTACGGGGTGTTACAAATTATTTTTGTCGAAGTAAAATTTCCTAAGATTATAACTGATTTGTTAGAAAGTGTTAAGGGATCATAACTCATTACTACTACATCCGGTGCCCTGACAGATTTTATGGCAGGTGGATGGAAGGAGGTAAAAATCTATTGCTCAAAATTCCTTTTATTTCCTTTTTATCTAAGTCTCAGATTTTGAGCTCTTCCCTTGTTTTAAAGAAATCCCACCTTTTGATCAAGAAGCTACTGTTGACCAGGAGTTGTTTGTTTCTTTGAAAGTTGTTGGCGAGGAAGAGAGAAGTAGAAAATTCTTAATTACAGAATAATTTCTTTGCCAATATCACTTTCTTCACCCTTCGCGAACTCTCGTGCTAGACCCATTTTTAAGAAAGATACTACTGGAAAATCCCCTGCAAAGAAAGCCCCTCTAAAGAAGTGCTCTGACCTTACAGACAGTAGTAAGACACCTCATAAGCCTAAGCTGGCTTCTATTGAAGAAGAGGAGTCTCAACAGTACGAGGATAAGGAACTTATGACTTCATCTGGACAGATTGAGAAAGAAGGTACTACCCTAGATCCTACGAAGGAAATAGAGCGGGTTGAAACTGAGCGGCTTAAGAAGGATATAACCACTTCCAAAACCATTTTGGACCCAATGAAGGGGATTGAGCAATCTGGAGATGCTGAAACAAATCCTAAGGATAATTTAAATGCTGAGAAGGTTGACGAGAATCCCATTATTCAAGTTACTCAAGGGGAGAGTTTTACATACATATCAGAATCTGGGTGATCTTAGCTCAGTCAGAGATCTTACCTAGAGCGAAATTGTTATCCAGCCACCTAAACCTCAAGCCACAAAAATGGGAACTAATGTAGTTGTAGCTTCAAATTTTCCAAATGGGAAAACTCTTGCAGACATAGGAATTGACTTTGATCCTCCACTTAAGATTGGCTCGTTACTAGAAGTATAATAGTAAATATTTTACTTATGCTATAAATTCTAAATGTGTTACATAAGCCTTTTCAATTTGCTTCACTACTTTCCAATTTGAGTACCAAAACTCTACTTTTTCCTTTTTCTCGGTTCAGAAATCATTCACTCAATTACGGAGAGATTTAATGAAAAATAAAGTCAGTATAATTTGAAACGTCATCTGAAAACTCGGCATTCACAACATTCTCAATGATCCCATCATTCTCAACGTCCACAGCCTTCCCATCGATCTCAGCCAACTCCTGAACTTCCTGAAACTAACGAGCAAAGGAGGTGGAGTCGAGAACACGAAGATATGCTAGAAGCACAAAAGATAAAGTAATAAGAAAAACAGGAAAGCAAAGGAGGGAAGAAGAGAGATAAGGGTAATCAGGGCAAGGATGACTCTCGGAAGCATCATAAGTTAGGCAAACATCCAATGCCGGATTTTTCAATGCTAGATATCCAGACTGCTTCCGTTCAACTGTCCCTGGCTTCTCCATCCATCACTCCAGCTCCTGTTGACCTTCAAGCGATTATAAATAGGCCTCGTTATATTCCTGGACCATCCGACTTTGCTCTAGCTGGCCAGTTCAAGGGTTCATGTTTGAGAGGGATGTACCACAACTTAGATATATACCCTAATAATGAGCGAGACACTCTTGAATCGATCGATACTATGAACGGTTGCATGCACACACAGTTTGATGTTGTTAAGAGTCAGCTAGATACACAGTTAGATGCGATCAGAAACCATGCCGAGAAGCAATTGGGCTTGTGGTACACATTCGGTTATGATCTCTAAAAGCTTAACGGGGAAAGGATTGATCGAATCGCTACTTTGGAGAATGACAAGGCTCAGCTAATCAAGGTCCTTAAATCCCAAGATAATACCATTGCTTCTTTCTCTCAAAGAAATACAGAGCTAGGGGGTTTAGAGGCAGAAAATAAGAGGCTTATAGAAGAGTTTGGCACCACGAAACAGAAAGAGAACACACAAATAACACAAGTTCAAGAGGCTCAATCTGCTCGACAACTTGTTGAGTCTTAATTGGCTATAGAAAAGAATGTTTCCGCTACTCATCAGCAAGAAAATACTATTCTTTGGGAAAAGATCACTTCTCAAAGTACAGCTCTTTCTGTGATGCAGGCCAATAATGAAATTATCGAGGAAGATAAACTTAAAGCTATGACTGCCCTCAAAAAAGCTAAGGTGGATGCTGATGCTTCCTTGTTCAATTTTTATGTCTATAGTGTTATGAGTCGGGGAAGTTTACATTATTTGAGAGATGCCTTATCAAGTACTTTGGCTCTTGTCTGGAAACGGGTACTCGAGATTGATGAACGCGATCACAATGAAGATGATCTTATTGAAGATCTTTTAGATGATGAATCCCGCAAAGCCTTAGCTTAGGGGAAGAATCGGTTGAAGAAAGTGCGAGGATTGCTAAGCGACGGGGCCGGACCTTATGAGGAGCAAGCTCAGGACACGACCAATAGTAATCCCCCTGCCGATCCTGCTAAAGCCGCAACCTCTAGTTCTCAAGCTCTGATCAATCCTCACGCTAATCCTCCTGCTGCTTCCAAAAAGAAAGACACAACTGCTGAGGAGCATACTACCATGTAGAATGCTGTCGAAGAGCATGACGGAGATGGGGAAGGTGATGACGCTGACAATGCACACAAGTTCGAAGTAAAATACTTGAATCCTCTGGCTCCAGGTAATATTGAGATTGACCAAACTGTATCATATTTGGATTCTCTTTTTAGTTCACTTGGAAGTCTTGCATTCCATGCTCACTATACCTTTACATTAGACTTAATCTCATCACAATTTTATCCCAATATAGACAACACAACGACGATCAAGGCAATTATTATTGACTCGACCTTAATGTCGATTCCTTCTGCCCCAGCTATTACCCCTCCTCCAGGTGATGCATCATTGCTTGCCACTGCGACACTAGGGTCACAAGATACGCAGATTGATGTACTTGCTAACTTGGATAGTGATGCTAACTACATTCCTAGTGATGAAGACTCGGACCATACGGATGAGACCCCTTGAAAAGACGTCGAGTTTCAAGAAAAACAGAAAACTAAGTCTTTGTTATCTTCGGGACGCAAAGGAAGGAATCATATTGTTAGGAAGAAAGGGTTCATCGCTATATTTTCCCAAGAGAGTACTGGTGTCCTGGTAGTCAAAGATGGGAACCAGCCAGCCAGTACATCTCCTCCTTCTACCAAGCTATCTCTTAGGTATGGTGATTCCAAGAATGGAAAGAAGAAGAAGTAGTGCTTATGACCAGATCTCCTTACTTCCCGCTATTTTCTTTCACATACTTCATTTACTTAGACTTGTTGTATACACGAGTGTCGGTCCTTGCTTATCACTTTATTCACATTTCTGTCTGAAACTCTTGTACTTGACTTGCGTTGTTGTTGTGATGAAACAGTGACCTAATTTGTTGTACTTAAGCCTTTTATTTCAGCTTTATCGTACTTTTCTATTTGCATTCTATGCCTGTTTCTTTTCACCTTTGTATTACAAGTCTTCCATATCATAAATCCTTTGATGTTGTAATGCCAAGTGTCGTGATAGTCTTGTGGTATGTTTTGTGAATACTGGCTTTTCCATTTATAGCTATGTTGCCCCCATTCCATGGATCATCATGGGTTGTTCGGAGTCTACACGATCAACTCTGTTGAATTCTTTTGATTTGGATTGAGGAACTTGAGACTATTATTTTGTGGGTCACAACAATTTTGTGTTCACCACTGCGTTGAAGTCTCGAGCTTGCCTTAGTTTACCTCAAGAGAATTCAACTTTGATGACTGGTGTTGTTCTAAGAACTGCAAAAGCTCTCTGTTTGTTCCCCTGCTTGGGGGGTCCTATGTTTAAAATGTGTTTAATCATCTAACTCACTAACCTGGCAGTCCATGCCCTTCAGAGATTAGGTTGAACACATGCCCCCGGAGAGGTCTTGGGTTTGATTTTAATCCAATGTCTTCCTTATTAGGGCTGATTAATCTTGACTCGGAAAGACTACGTTGGATACCACAATTTAGGCTAGGATTTCTGTTTGTGCCAGTCCTTTCAGCTTGGGTTTTCTGGACCTTCTAGTGTTTAATCTGTTGTTTGTTTCTCCTCCCGTTGGATAAATCCAATATTGTCGAAACTAAACCGGACACCCCTGTTCAACGAGTCAAAACTTAGCTTTCCTTTGACCTATTGAGCCAGGCCTTAAAGGAACTAGTCTGGACATCGCCTACCGGCTAGGATTTTTGTATGTGCTAGTCCTTCCAGCTTGTTGTTGGTCCTTTCGGCCTGATATTGGTACTTCCAGCTCAGGTTTGTCAGTCCTTCCAATATGATGTTTGTACTTCCAGCTTAGGTGTGCCGGTCCTTTCGGCCTGATGCTAGTACTTCCAGCTCAGGTTTGTCGGTCCTTCTGACATGATGCTGGTCCTTTCAGCTTGATGTTGCATTGTTCAAAGAGTCGGACATCGGTTCTTTTGTCAGAAATTATCATGATTTATGAAACTGAGGTCCTGATCCTTAAATCTACAGGTTAGGAATGGATGTTGCGAATTTCAGAATATGATGTATATCCAGTATTTATTCAGTTGTGTGATTGTATATGAGGATAGGTTGTTATAATTGTCCAAGATGTGTTGATGTACTCTGATGATTGTAAGTTTTATTTCAAGCTCTCAATAAAGATTTATTTCTATATTATATTTTGTTCCGCTGCGATGTGAGACTCTATGTTGTATGGGTCCTTCTTCTTATTTTCTATTCTAATATTTCTTTCTTTTCTCACCCTTTGACTTTTTTCTAATAACTCTCTGGTGTTTTTCGATACTTGAGTTTTGGCAATTAATACAGGTTTATGTATTATTGTCGGAATTAGTGTGTCGAATCCTTACCGGGTCATTACACACCTTCAGTATAAATTGTATCTGAGCTTCCTGATGTTTTTGAGGGGGTCGTAGGACTCCCACTCTACCGAGAAATATCATTTAGGACAGGCTTCAACAAAGACGTGAGGCTGGTAACATTGTCTTTAAGGCACATGGCCCCTAAGGAAAGGAGGGAGCTAAACAAACAAATATTGGAATTATTGCAGAAAGGGTTTATTTGTAGGAGTACCTCAGATTGGGGTCCACCGGTAGTGTTTTCCATAAAGTTTGATGGATCTTAAGGTTACGTGTGGATTATAGGGAACTTAACAAGTTGACCAAAAAGAATAGATACCCCTTACCAACAATTGATGGCATGTTTGACCATTTGGGACGACTCCAAATATCTTCTCAGTTAGACTTGGCTACTGGATTTCACCAGTTAAGAATTTCATATGAGAGTAAGCCCAAAAATGCGTTTAAGATGCCAGATGGACTGTTTGAATGAGAGGTTATGCCTTTTGGTTTGATGAATGCCCATGCGTTCTTTATAAACCTTATGAGTAGGGTATTTCGAGGAATATTCAATAAGTTTGTGGTAGTCTTTATGGACTACATCCTTATCTTTTACAAGGACAATAAGGAACATGAGAATCACTTGAGAAGAGTCCTAGGAGTTTTAAGGGAGAACCAACTTAAAGCCAAATTCTCTAAATGCAACTTTTGGAGGAAATAATTCAAGTTTATAGGACATATTGTTTCATGGAAAGGATTAAAATTAGACCCCGCTAAGGTAGAAGCTGTCCAAGAGTAGAAGATCCCTTGCAATGCTCCTAAGGTTAGGAGTTTCCTTTGGTTAGCAAGCTATTATTGGAAACTTATCAAGTACTTCACAAAGATTGCAACTCATCATACCCAATTAACAAAAAAGGACCATAAGTTTGTGTAAACTAAGAAATATGGAATTTCCTTTGAGAGGTTGAAGGAATCTCTCACAACTGCACAAATCCTTATTATCTCGGATGGAACCAAGATGTTTACAGTTTTTTTTATAGATGCATGCAGGACCGATTTGGGAGCGATACTCATGCAAGAGGGTAGGGTAGTTGCTTACGCAAGTAGACAACTCAAGGATCACGAGAAAAGGTTTCCCATTCATGATAGCTGTAGTAGTTTTCACTCTCAAGATGTGGAGACATTATCTTTTTTGAGAGAAGTTTGAATATTAATAGATCATGATCTCTTAGATATTTATTTTCTCAGCAAGATTTGAACCTTTAGCAGCAGAGATGGATGGAAAATCATGAATCTTTTGATTTTTCCATTCAGTATATCCCTGGGAAGGGTAACATCGTGACTGGCGCTTTAAATAGGAAGCACATAAGCATGCTACCCTTAGTGCGATCACCGAATGGAGGTAGTTAGAATTTCTCTCTGGTTTTAGTTTGCAACCACTATATGAGACAACTCAAGATTTTCTTGGAGCTATGGAGATAAAACTAGTTCTGATGGAGAGAATTAAGAGTGAGAAAGACCCTGATGATGAGTTGATGGTATTAAAGAAAAATGTATAGGAGAGGATCTTTCCCTCATTCTAGTAGATATTATGTTGATGATAGTGGTAGCCTGAGGAGAGATAGCTGGATTTGTGTTTCTAGGTGCGTGGATCTTAGAAAGAAATTCTTGAGGAATGTCATAGGTTAAGGATAACCATTCACCCCAGAGGTGATAAAATGTTTAAGGACATAAATAGAAGTTTTTATTGGGAAGGAATGAAGAAAGACGTAGCAGAGTTTGTTTCTAAATGCTTAACTTGTCAAAGAGTAAAGGTGGAACAAGGGAAGCCTGGAGAACTTTTGTTACCCTTGGAAATTCCCACTTAGAAATGAGAACACATTTCTATGGATTTTCTTAATGGGATGCCTAAGAGCAAGAAAGGAAATAGAGCCATATGGGTCATAGTGGATCGACTAATGAAGAGGGCTGATTTTATTCCCATCAAGAAGAATAGGATCACCGCTTTATTAGCTCAGTTGTATGTGTTGTAACCCAAAAAAATGGCTACAACACCAAAGGTACCTAAAGAGTACTTCCCCAAATGGTTAGAAATGGAAAAAAGGAGCCACAATCACAAAATAAGTAGAAAAAGGCAGAGGATACAAAGTTTAGAGTGGTTCGGCTAAGGAAAAGCCTACATCCACTATGAGAATAGCTTTCATTGTCATATTCAAGTTTACAAAGCATGAACTCTCTCTCATTACATTCATTTTCTCTCTCTCTCTCTCTCAAGTATTTCACTTTAATCTACTCAAACTCACCAAGGAATTTGCTGGAACTCTCTTAATGCAACAAATAGTGATGTAGACATATAATTCCTCGAACGCTTAATTGAACTGCAATGATTCCATGGTGGATTTGGTGCTAGATCTTTGCTTGGAGATGATTGGAGATGGTAGAATCACTTGGAATGGTGGAGAAATTAGTTGGACAGCCCTTCAGGATCTTAGAAATTGATCCCCATTAAAGTGACGGTCATGGGGTATTTATAGGAGAGGTTGGAATGAAGTGGTGAGCTGAAACTTGAATGTGCAGGATATGGGTCGCTCATGCAGGTAATTACGAAAATGCCACTACCAGTTGTTGCCAGCTGCCCTGCTCGAATGACCCTGAGATGCTCGACTAAACCATTGTGCGAACGATCCGGATGGTCAAGACCGACCAAGAAGTTGCAACAAGCCCATCTGCGCTCGACCAACATGTACCCGACTTACCAATGTTGTGCGACCCATCTTATTTGAACGTGCACGACCGACCACTAGCGCTCGAGTGACCTTATAGTGTATGAACCTTTAATGTACGACCCTAGGATGCTCAAGCCTTACTAACGCTTGAACCATACCAGTGCTTGACCCATAGTTTTGGTATATGCTTGATCTATTAATAAGTGCATGATTTTTAATGGGTAAACATTTGACCCTCGAAGTTTCTAATTCTTAGTTCATAAAAATTACGAGCTTCAAATTGAGTGAATATAGCACTATTAAATCTTGATTTTTTCTGGGTTAAGAGCTATGGTATTATTGTGGATCGTGCATTAGTAATTTAGGTCATTGGTCGATATCAACATACCGGCATGGTCGAGCAGCCCACATGGGCATGAGCGACCGACTTGGGCTCGAGCATCCGAGTCTGACCTGACACTAGAGGTGGATTGAGCGCGTTTGTCTTCTTTATATTGCTCCATGATCTGATTCTGCATTTCGCTTCATTTCCTTGATGGAAACAATTTAACGACGGCCACTCCTTCTTTCTAGAAATTCCCGCATCACTATCTACCCCTCTTCGAATTCAATTCAAATTGGATTATCAATCAACACAAGCCATCGAACGATTGGGCACGTTCGATCCTCGCAGCAAAATCCAATCAACTTCGAATCAATTTGGAGCAGCCTTCTTGGATCTGGATTACCTTACTGCTCGGACGTGATTTTCTCTTTTATTTCATAATAATTTGGTCTGTAAGTAGTTATGGTCTTGAATTGGAATGGCCAAGCGGCAAGTTTGGGTTTGGATTGAATTCTTGCTGATTTTTTAGGTTGTAATAATTAGGAATTGTGATGGATTGAATTGGAATGCTCTAGAGTTGTAATTATTGGAATTCAAACTATGCAAAATCCCTTGACTACTGATTTAAATTGCATTCACATGATGTGTTCGGTGAAATGCTTAAACCGTGAAACTGTCCACACTTTGTTGATTTGCTTGCACATCTGAATTCTATTGTCTTTTTATTTTTCTTTAAACTTGAGAAATGTAGTCTGTCTGCGCAGTATTTGAACTCATACTTGCTGATTTAGCTGTGTGGAAAGCTTAAGTTGAACTCTGGTGCTGTTTAGCTTGGTAATGCTACTCCAAGTCGTAACACAATTTCATGCCATTCTTAGTAGACCTGCTCGACCTGTGTAGTCATGCTCAACCCAGCTTGGGCTCGAGCATGCTCGACTCCTATAGGGTCAATCATGTTTGACCTAGCTTAGGTTCGAGCATGCTCGATTTAATCTGGGCTTGGGCAACCTCGACCCCTATGGGCTCAACCATGCTCGACCCAGCTTAGGCTCGAGTATACTCGACCCAATATAGGCTCGAGCACTCTTGACCCCTATGAGGTCGACCATGCTCGACCCAGTGTAGGATCGAGTATGCTCGACCCAATCTGGGCCCGAGCACGCTTGACCCCTTTAGAGTTGACCATGCTCGACCCACCTTAGGCTCGAGTATGCTCGATCCAATCTGGGCTCGAGCACGCTTGACCCATATGGGTCTGGTCGCGCTCGACCCCTATAGGGTCGATCGTGCTCAACCTGTTTAGGCTCGACCATGTTTGATCCCTATGGGGTAGGCATAATCTCACCATTTAGTTGGGATCTTTTTTCAATTATCGGGCTTTCCAGTTGTGTTATACCCATGATCCATTTAAGATATAACCATTTGTGTAGAAATGTTAACCCGACAATAGTTACGTCAGAATCCTAAAGAAGGTACTATGTCCAGGGAAGCCAGGAGTTCTTCCCAAGTTACTGAAACTACACCAGCTATTTTTCATGCGGTAAATGTTAGTCAGGATATTCCTCAACCCCGGCCCTTTTCCAGTGCACCTCTCGAAAGACATGAAACAACCCTTTCTTTTAACTCGTATCAGCAATTGTGTAAACAGTTTGGAATCTCAGAGAAGGACGAGGCCATATTTCTATGGAAGGAGGACTCTACTGACCTTCTTCTCGATGGGTATGTGGCAATTAATCGTTACATGTTGATAAGGGGGCGTTCCCTCCCAATAATCCATACTTATAACTAATCCTTCGATGCCTGGCCATTGCCCCATATCAGTTACACCCGAATGGTTATTCTATTTTAATGGGGCTTTATGTACTTTTTATGAGGGTCAAACAGCGTGCGCCAACCTTTAAGGAAATATGTTCTCTGTATTCCTTTAAGAGGAGGAAGAAGGATCGTCCCTCAATTATTTTTGTCGGGAGTCGGGGCTCCAAAATTATCAATGATCTGATAGAAAGTATTCGAGGATTTCCGCACCAATATTTCTTTGTTTGGTGTCCTGAAAACTTTTACGGCCGATGGATGGAAGGAGGTGAGTACATTCACTTTGAGCCTTCTATTTCTTTCTCCTTTTAAATCTCAATGCTTAAGCTTTCTTTATTGTATAGAAATCCCTTTTGATAATGACACTGCCATCGATCAGGCCCTTCTTAATTCTTTAAGGGCTGTTAGTGAGGATGAACGGAGTTGAAAATTCTTAGTTACAGAAGAATTCCTTCGCCGATGTCAAATGCTTCACCCTTCGCGTTCTCTTGTAATAGACTCAGCTGATAAAAAAGATACTTCTAGCAAATCTCTAGCTAAGAAAACTAATCTAAAGAAGTACTTTGATCCCATGGGAAGCAGCAAAACACCTCCTAAATCTAACTTGACCCCCATCGAAGAGGATGCATTCAAACAACGTGAGGGTAAGATTCTTATGATCTCATCTGGCCAGATTGAGAAGGAAGGTACTATCCTGTGTCCTATGGAGGAAACCAGACAGGTTGATGTGGATGAAACTACTGTGAAATCCACTTCTGACCCAAGGAAGGAAACTGGGAAGCCTGGAAAAGCTGGAGTAACGTCTAAGGACAATTCAAATGCTGAATTTTTGGACGAGAATCCCACAATTCAAAATAGTCAAAGAGAAGGCATCTTAGACACTTTTAGGGATCTAGGTGACCTTAGCTCAGTCAAAGATCTTATCCCAGATGATATTTTAAATTCGGATCCGACAGCATTAGTAACAAAAACTAAAACTACAACATATTCATCTCAAGATCCTCCTCCTGGGAAAACACTTGCAGACATAGGAATTAACTTAGATGCGCCCCTCGAGATTGATTCGTTTTAGATACATACTAGAAAATGCTTTACTTATGCCATAAGTTTCCAATACTCTACATAATCACCTTTAATACTTCTGAATTAAATACTGAGACTTTGTTCTGTCTTTCCTCCAGGTTCAGAGATGATACATTCATTTGCAGAGAGTTTTGAACAAATCACCAAGCAATACAATCCCAATAACTTTCTCAAACCCCGGTCTTCACAATACACAAAACATTCTCAACGCACACAACCTATCTACCAGCCTCAACAAACTCATGATCTTATTAAAACTGATCAACAGAGGCAGTGGAGGCATGACCACCTTGATATGATGGAAGTAAAGAGGAGGGAAGAAGAGGAAAGGAAAAAAAGAAACCTGAAAAGAAGAAAGACATGGGTGATAAAGGCAAAGGTGGACCTCAAAAGCATCACAAATCGGATAAGCTTTAAATGCCAGATTTTCCAACGTCGGATATTCGGGCTACTTGCGATCAGGATCTCTAGCTTCTCCATCTATTACCCCCAATCCTGTTGACCTTCAAATGATTATAGACTGACCTCGTTATATTCCTGGACTGACCAACTTTAGCCTCGCCGACTGATTCTCGGCCTGGTGTTTAAGAGGAACTTATCTCAATTTAGACATATATTCTTCTGACAAGCGGGACATTCTCGAAGAATTCGATACCTTGAAGGGTTGTATGCTTACACAATTTGATACGACCAAGTGTCAGCTCGAAGTTAGGTTAGATAAGATTAGAGGCTGTGCTAAGAAGCAATTAGGCGAATGGTATACTTTTGCACATGAACTTCAAAGAGCTAACAGAGTCACCATCGATCGAATTGCTACATTAAAGAATGATAAAGCTGAGCTAATCAGGGTTCTCAAGTCACAAGAAGAAACTATTGCATCTTCTGCTCAAAGGGATATGGAGCTAGTAGGTTTAGAAGCTGAGGTTAATAGGCTCAGAGAGGAACTTCCTGATGCAAACAGAAGGAAAGCACACTAGTAACACAGGTTCAAGAGGCTCAATCTGCCCAAAGTTGCGGAATCTCAACTAGCCATAGAAAGAAATGCTTCCGCCATTTTTCAACAAGAGAATATGACTCTCGAGCACAAGAATTCTTCTCAAAGTCTGGCTCTTGAAGCACTAGCTACCAATGTTGAATTCCTTGAAGAGGGTAAAGCCAAAGTTGTGGCCGCTTACAGGAAGGTTAAGGCAAAGACTGACACTATCTTATTCAAATTCTATGTCTACAGCATCATGTGCTGTGGTAGTTTGCATTATTTAGGAAATGATTTCGCCAAAACTTTAGCTCTTGTCTGAGAAGAGGTACTTAAGATTGATAGAGGCGATCACAGTGAGGATGATTTTATTGAGGATCTCTTAGATGAATAATATCGCGAGACCTTAGCTGAGGGGAAGATTTTGCTGAAGAAAAAGCGAGGATTGCTAAGCGATTAGGCCGGGCCTTCTGGGGGGGGCAAGCTCAGGATACTACCAATATTTATGCCCCCGTTGACCCTGCTAACATCGAAGCTTCTAGCTCACAAACTCCAATTAATCCTCCTACCGCTCTCAAAGAAAAGGAAATAGTTACCGAGGAGCATGACGAAGATGACGAGGAAGATGACAATGATGTAAACATGTTTGAGGTTGAGGAGCACAGAAACATTCAAGCGAATCTTGAAGCTGCAGGTAAAACTGAAATTGTCCAAGCAATGTTATACTTAGACATCTTCTGCCCTTCACTTGGGACAACTGCATTCTACACTTTTTTTCATATGTTTTAGGTTTAATCTCACCACGATCTTCCACTGTTGCAGGCAAGGCAACAACAACTGAAGTTATCATAACTGACTCAACTTTGATGTCAGGTCCTCTTACCCCAGTCGTTACTCCTCACTCGAGTGATGCATCTCTACTTGCTTTTACCACTCCGGGCTCCCAGGATACTCGGATTTCCACGATTTCTAACTTGGGTGACGACATTGACTATATCCCAAGTGACGAGAACTCTGACCGTACTGACGAGACCCCGGACAAGGAGGCTTATGACCCGAAAAAGCAGAAAGCTAGGCCCACACCAACTTCAGAACGCAAAAGAAGAAAGCGCGCTACTCAGAAGAAAGGAATTATAACTTTTTCATCGCAAGAAAGCCCCAGCTGTCCATCGGTTAAGGATGGAAACAACCAGCTAGTACTCCTTCTCCTTCCACTACTAAACCTTCTTTGAGGCCTGGTGATAAGAAGAAGTAGAGTTCATGATCAACTTGCTTTAGTCCCCGATTACCTCCTTTTGTGTATTTCACTTAGATCGGTTGCATATGTGAGTCCTGGTCCTCGCTTATCACTTTATGCTTATTATTTTACGACATTTATGTCTGATATTTTTATACCTGACTTTGTGTCTAATTTGTGTTGTCTGTTGATGTGATGAAACGATGTTCTATGTTCTTCTTGTTGTACTTAAGCTCTTTACTTTAGCTTTATTGTACTCTCTTGTTTTTCATTCCACACCTGTTTCTTTGCACAATTATAATACAAGTTATTTTGTATCATAAGTCCTTTGTTGCTGCAATGTCTGATACCATAATGATCTTGTGGCATGTTCTATAAATAATGGTTTTTCTAGTTGTAGCTACACTGGTTTCATACCATATATCATTACTAGCTGGATCTACTAAATCAACTTCGTTAAATTCTATTGTTTTGACTAAGGCGACACTTAAGACTTCTTTTCTGTGAGTAACCACTTTTTGTGTTTACTACTGTTTGAGGTCACCGAGTTTGCCTTAACCATTTCAAGAAATTCATCTTTGTTGATCGGAGTAGTCCATACAACCATAAAGCCTTCTTGTTTGGTGTAAAGTTGTGACGAGCTTATGGTATATTTTAGTGAGCATTATTGATTTATCTTAATATAGTGGTGATGCCCTCAAACCAAAGGTCGTCATGGACTTCTATAGGGTTGGTGTGATCAACCATATTTAGAATCTCTTGATTATGATTAAAACACCAAAAATTCCTGACATAGTGGCTAAGTTTATTGCTTTTGCTATCACATTCGAGATTTCCTAGTTCACTCATGGCCCTAGGATTTTTAACTTAGTTGATCAAACTCATGCCTTTAATGAAAAAGGATTTTTTTTATGTGCCCCTTCTTGAGAGGTCTTATATTTTTGGGCCCAATGCTTATCTATTTCCGACTAGTTAATTTAGACATAGGAAAACTCACTAGGATGATGTATTCTAGCGTCAGTGATTTCATTGGGTGCCTTCTAACAAATCTTTGAAATCCGTTATTCGCTGTGCCCGAATAATTTAGACACTTGTCGAATCTGTCGGATGCCTCTGAAGAGGTCTTTTGGCCAATGTTCTTTACATTTGGGATGACCAAATATTACGCAAATGATTGGATGCCTCCGAAGAGATCTTTTGAATCCATCGATCGACGAGTCCAAAATAATTGGACCCTAACCTGGTCGGAGGCCCCCGTAGAGGTCTTTGAAACCCAATGTTTGTCGTAATCGGATCAGGTAATTTCTAGTGCTGACGATCGACTAGGTGCCCCCGGAGAGGTCTTTTGTTTTTGCCCCAATATTTGTCGTAGTCAGACCAAGTTATTCCTGGTACTGACAACCGACTAGGTGCCCCCAGAGAGGTCTTTTTCCCTAAAGGTGTCTTTTTGGGACTATTAATCGTTGATTCTATGATCAACAGACACTAACAACTAACCAAGTACCTCCGTAGAGGTATTTGTAACCCGCTGATTACCGAGTCTATGATAAGCAGACCCTAACAAACTGTTCGGGCGACTCAAAGGGTCTTTATTAGCTTCATTAAGAAGGGCTTGATTATTGCACAGTTTCACAGGGCGGATGCCAGTTCGATTACCAGATTCCTGTTGTAACAAGATAATCTAATATGGGATTAGGGTCGTTAAACTCCCCTTTTGAGGAGTTGCCCCTTTGGGGGAACCGGCAATTTTTCTGCCTTTAAATCTGATGTTGCTTTGTTTAACTGTTTGAGTCTTGGTGGTCCTCATCCTCCCTTGTAAGATGGCTCTTCACATCTTCGTATTTACTATGAAAGATGTTTATAGCACTCGTTGCTTAAGCTATCCCTATCAGGATTTGCTATAGAGGCCACCAGATTTTGTTCAGGTTGTTAGTAGGTAATCGTTCGATGGCCTGCAATCAAAAATCATTCTTAGTAACTTTGAATAATCAAACAAAAGTCTGCATGTAAAAAAGATTTAGACAGGAATCTTCACTTCTTTATTCATATGTACACGAAGTTTAACTATAGTGCATGAGAGTATTTAAAGCTACTACTGAAACATGAGTGAAAAGTTAAGCGTAGTAGCATCGCAGATGAATGTTATTCCATGCCCTTGGGATTGTTGTACCTTCTGTTATCTCCAATTTGAAAGTGTCGTTCAGGAGTTTCTGACCTATAACAAATGTTCCTTCCCATTTAGGTCCGAAAACTCCTGCCCCGGATCATTATCTTTTTCAATACCAAATCTCCTACTCCAATGATTATTAGTCTAACTTTCGAATTGAAGTGCCTAGCAACCCTCCTCTGGTGGGCAGTGACTCTAAGTTACGCTTTAGCTCTTCTTTCCTCCAACAGGTCAAGTGCTTCGAGTTGCACCTTCTCATTCTATGCCTGATTGAAATGGTTTTTGCGGTGAGTGGCCACTTCTAACTCTACCGGAATCATAGCTTCAGATCCAAAAGCAAGGGAGAAAGGAGTATGCCCTGTCGCAGTTACGAGAGTCGTATGGTATGCCCATAGTGCAAGTGGAAGCTCATCTACCCCACTACATTTGGCTTTCTCAAGACGCTTCTTCATAGTTGACTTTATGATTTTGTTTACTGCTTCGACTTGCCCGTTAGCCTGTGGATGTGCAATAGCTGCGAAACTTTCTTGAATCTTGTACCTAGCACATAAACTTTTGAATTCGTTGCTTTCAAATTGTGTTCCATTATCTGTGATTATCTTATACGGCACACCGAATCAGCATATGATACTCTTCAAGATAAAGTCGATCACCTTCTTCGAAGTGACAGTGGCCAATTGCTCTGCTTTCGTCCATTTTGTGAAGTAATCTACAACGACAATGGCATATTTGAAGTTAGACTTTGCGGTGGGGAGGATTCCAATTAGGTTAATGCCCTAGACTATGAATGGCCATGGACTGACCATTTAGGTCAATTCCATAGATGGTGCTCTAGGAATCCTTGTGAACCTTTGACATCGATCGCATTTCTTGGTATAAATTGCGGAGTTTGAGTTTAAATCAGGCCAGAAATAGCTGTATTACAGAATCTTTTTGGCCAATGTCTATCCTCCTGTATGAACTCTGTGCTCTCCCTCATGAAGTACCGCCAAGATGGCCCTGGATTCCTGTTTAGTTACGCATCGAAGGAGGGGCATGGAGAATCCTAGTCTATACAAGCGGCCGTCTTGAATGAGATATAATGATGCTTTTCGGAGGAGCTTCTTTTGCTTTCTTACATCATCTGGGAGCCCCCCATTCAGGAGATAGTTTTTGATCGAAGTCATCCAAGAGTCTGGTTCAATTGCAGCTTCCATGATCCAATATATGTCATGATAGTCAGTGTTGAGATTTGAGAGGACTTCTACAGGAACTAGCCCCAACATCTGAGCATCTTCTGTACTAGCAAGTTTGGCAAGTGAATATGCTTTCATGTTCTCTTCTCTAGGAATATGAGATATCATGTAGTATTCCAGGTCATTGAGAAGTTCCTTGGCCTTGGACATATAAGTTGGAAGATTTCGTCCTTTGGTTTGGAACTCTCCTCGAACCTGAGATACCACCAGCTGCAAGTCACTGAAGATTTGCAAGGCTGTCAAGCTCAACTCTTTTGCGATTTTTAGCCCAGCGATTAATGCCTCATACTCTACCTCATTGTTAGTTGCTGGGAACTCCAATCTGAGAGCACAACATATTGATTAGCCTTTGGGAGTTTCTAGAACTATCCCTGCCCCAGCGCGGTAATCATTCTTAGCTACATCAACGAATAAATTCCATTTGGAAATTGCTTTAATAAGTTCTTCCTTCTCTTCCCCTCTATCTGTGAATTCTGTGATAAAATTCGCTAAAGCTTACCCATTGATTGCTCTTCGAGGATGGTAAGTGATATCATATTGACTAAGTTCAATATTCAACTTTAATAATCTTTCCGAAGTCTCTGGGCAGAATAATACTTGCTTTAGAGGTTGATCCATGAGGACCTTGATAGAGTGGGCTTGGAAGTATGGACAGAGTTTCTTTGAGGCGATGAGTAAACTGTATGCAAGCTTCTCCAATTAAGGATAATTCAGTTTTGCCTCGGTAAGTCGTTTGCTAATGTAATATACTGGCCTTTGAACCTTATCATCTTCTCGGACGAGAGCTGCACTCAAGGCATGAGATGATATTGCGAGACATAGAAATAAGCTCTCCGTCTTTGGGCTTTGATAACATCAGTAGCGATTCCATGTGTCTAATTATCTCCTCAAAAGCTACTTGGCACTCAGGCGTCCACTGGAAATCTTTTTTTCCCTTCTTTAATGCATCAAACAGTGGAATGCACCTATCCATCGCCTTTGAAATGAACCGACTCAAAGCAGCTACTTTGTCATTTAGGCTTTGAAGTTCTTTCTTTGTTTTAGGAGCGCACATCTCTCGCAAAGCTGAGATCTGAGTAGGATTGGCCTTGATGCCCGGGTATTGACCATAAATCCAAGAAATTTCCCAAATGCGACTCCAAATGAGAATTTAAGCAGGTTTAGTTTCATCCCATACTTCCTGATAATGTAAAACATTTCAGCGAGATTCTCCATATGATTTTCCGCTTTCTTTGACTTGATTAACATGTCATCAACATACACCTCCATGGTTTTACCAACTTTTTCTTTGAACATTGCATTTACAAGACGCTGATAAGTCGCTCCCACATTTTTTAATCCGAACGGCATGACCTTGTAACAATATAAACCTAGATCTGTTATGAAGCTGGTGTTTTCCTTGTCTGGCGTGTGCATCATTATTTGGTTATACTCAGAATAAGCATCCATGAAAGATAAAAGCTTGTTCCCTACGGTTACATCGACAAGTTGATCAATTCTGGGCAATGGAAAACTGTCCTTTGGGCTTATTCACATCAGAATAATCGGTACACACTCGCCATTTGTCATTGGATTTTTTAACAAGTACTGGATTGGAGACCCAGTTTGGATATGTGGATTCTCGTGTAAAGTTATTTTCAAGTAACCTATCAACTTGGCTCTAGATATTTCGGGTCCTTCAGTTCGTCTTTTTTGTTTTATTGGAGTCATAATTGGGTGAATATTTAATTTGTGTACTATTACATCAGGTGAAATTCCATACATATCATAGTGATTCCAAGCAAAAACATCCACATTTTCTTTTAAAAACATAGTTAATTCTTTTTGCGGCTTAAATATTTTATCTAGATCATCATCGTGGATTTGAATTAAGATTATGGCTTCATCGAGTGTTGCACAGTCCTCCCCTGTACTAGTCTTTCTTGGATCCATCTCTTCATGGGCCTCGTTGTGTTTGCCAGTATAAGCCCCCCACCAATTGCTATAAAGGGGTGTCGCGAATGCGGAGGGGAGCCTCCGCACTCTTTCCCATTTCTTTCTTCTTGGCTTTGACAAACTCTACCATGTAACACTCCCTAGCCGTCTTCTGATCGCCTTTGATCACACCGACCTCATTCTTAGTTGGAAACTTCATGGTTATGCACCATGGAGCCAGTGCTATCTTGAATGCGGCAAGGGCTGGCCTCTTAAGGAGAGCATTGTTGGTCGAATGTTCGTCGACTATAACAAAAGTTTGCTTTATAGCAACTCTTTTCTCTCCTTCTCTGAGTTCTATAAGCATGTCGATGACACCGATTGGCTAAGTGGTTTGAACCGTGAACCCATGGATCTTATTCTGGCATGCTCTTACATCATCCATAGAGAGCTCCATCTTATTGAATGCATTAATGAAAAGAACGTTGACAAATGCCTCGCTGTTCACCAAGACCTTCCTTACTATAGCTGAACCTAAACCAATGGTAACAACTATGGGATCAATCGTTGGTGTTAGCAGTCCGTCTGAATCTCTATCTTTGAACACAACAACGTCCCCCTGAGTCTTTGGCATTTTTGCGGGAAAGGTGTTGCTCAAGACCATGTGTCCTTCCTCTTTTGGACGGTTTTTCATCTCATCAGTATACTTCACAATGTCCCCCCAGCTTCTTCCGGCTGGGTGTGGTCGACCTGAAATCGTGTTAATGGTTAGTCTTGGTTTAGCAGTAGCTGGAGCGTTCTCTCCTATACTAGGATGTCCCATAGATGTGCTCTGCCCTTGGGCAACTTGAGTATTCTATGGGTTCTTCACATACTGCTGGAGCATATTCTTCCTTATTGACTCCTCAATCCGGTTCTTCAAGTGCCTGCATTCAATTTGTATTGTGGCCAGGTTGGTTGTGGAACCTACAGAACCTGCCCGAACTTATCTCAGCATCACTGACCTTTATCTACTTTGGCATCGGATATCCCTCGGTATCCTTAGTTTTCATAAAGATGTTTTCTACGGTGTCATTCAAAAGAGTCAACTTAGAATTCTTAAAGAAGTGGAATTTCTTATTAGGATGGTTGTTTCTTTCCTCGTTGCCCCTTTTCTAATGACCAGAATTTTTCTGATTACTCAGAACATTATTCTGCTTTTTCGACGGAGCCTCGCTTTCGTCAGCTTCGTCCATAGCATAGGAAGGGTCATCTTCCACATCAATAAATTCCTCGGCCTTTGCATAAAATCTTTCTAAGATCTTTGGTTTTTTCATGTTGAACCACTTCTCGAATTTTGACTTCTTAATGATAGTGCCTTTCAATGCCGTTATAACCAATTACGTCTCCGGATCTGCCACTTTTGCCACTGCATCATTGAATCGATCAAGGAAAGCTTTAATTGATTCTCCTGGTCGTTGCTTCATGTTGTTCAATGATATGATATCTTTAATTTTAGTAGACTACAACCTGAACTGTTCTCTGAATTTCTTGGACAAAGTGGAGAAATCATCTATTAATCTAGGTGGGAGCTTTGTGAACCAGAGTGAGGCTACGCCCTCCAAGTACACAGGGAAGTAGAGACACTTAAGCTCATCCGTGGCCCTTGCCTAGTCCATATCACTACACCATAACAGCCAATTTGACACACAAGGATGCAGACGTAAAATACAGTTTAAAGCTATATCATATTTGATAGTGCTCAGATCCGTATCAAACTACATTTTGTGATCCGCACCACACCGAATACCTTAAATCTGACCGTCCATCAATGAAGCTCTGGATCAGTTAATTTGATCCGGCTTTTGGCCAAATCAAATGCGTATCATATTGTGCACCCCATTAGGCACTCAGAATTAAAATTTTGGCCACTTCCTTTTCCCTCTATTTTACTTTAATGGTGACCGAGAACCCAAATTAGGGTTTTCGGTCACCAAATTGTGCCTCCACCTTTCTCTAGAATCTCCCTTACTGACAGAGACGAATAACCCTCTTCTTTGATGCAGCAACCCTTAGTCCCTAGCCCTTCGTTGATCACAGGTATGTGTTTCAATTGAATTGTGTTTTGCATGCCTGATAGTGGGGATTAGGGAACAAGTTGAAGTCTCTGTGTGTTAGCTGACGCTTACGTTGTGTTAGTTTGTTAGCTGTTTCAATTGAATTGTGTTGTGCATGCATGATAGTAGGGATTAGGGAACAAGTTGAAGTCTTTGCGTGTTAGCTGATTACTACTTTATGTTAGTGTGTTAGATGTTTCAATTGAATTGTGTTGTGCATGCCTGATAGTAGGGATTAATTAGGGAACAAGTTAAAGTCTTTGTGTGTAAGCCAATTGCTACTTTGTGTTAGTGTGTTAGCTATTTCAATTGAATTGGTATTACTAGTGTGTTAGCTGGTTGTTATAACCTAGAATCAGAGAAATCAAATATGAATCATGTTTTATGATAATGTAAAAAACATCTGAATTGCTATTGGAAACATGTATGGTATAATTTTAAATTGTAGTAGATATATCCATGAAACAAAGAAATAACAACGAGTTAGTCATAAGGATGCAGAAACCTTTACTAATGTTAAGATGTTTAATGTCAATTGTCCATAACCTGATTCTATTCGCAATAGCCATTTGATGATATGTTCTTTAGATCGCTTGTCATGTTGAATCCGATATGTAGTAACCACATCCATGTACAAGTTGTCATTAATTTATAGTTTAATTATTTAGCAACTAAAAGTTGTCCATTTCATAAATTGAGAAAATGGATAATTCTATAGTTCAATATTTAACCATGATTTCATCGTCCTTTGACTCTTTATTTGCCTTATGCTTGAAATTTAAATTGGGTTGTCTTATAACAAGTTTACTCTGTTTTGAGAGATAACAAGTTTACTGAAAATATAATAACAGGTTTGCTGAAACCTGGGAAGATGGATGATTACTCAACTTTCTAGTTAATAATTTAATGGGCGATCCACCAGGTGGATGCATTTTAGCTCACGCATAGGGTTGGGTATCCATGCTTATTAGCTTTATCCAAATGTCGGAGGTTGCTGCACTTAACCTTAGTAAAAAGCTACTTTCACTAGAAACTTTCCCCTACTTTGTAGCAGAGACTGTAGTGTAAGTTATATTGCACTATACAGTCTGCTTCAAAGAAACTGAAAGTTGAAATGAAAGCAGCTTTTTCCAAAGGTTAAGTGAAGCAGCATTCGTCATTTGAATAAAGCTAATAAGTATGGATTACTGACCCTGTGCGTAATCTAAAATGCAGCCACTTATTGGATCGGCTAGTAAATTCTTAATCATAAAGTCGAGTATGTGTGTCAACCAAAGATGATGATTCGATATCTTTAGACGTTGGTGCATGTATATATTATTTTACACTTATCTCTACGTAGTATCTTACATGGATGATGCCTTGCATTTTTAACGACTGGCATTTCATTCATCCTTGAGACATGTACTTACTGAATACACAAACACATATCATTTCTGTATATATATATCATTAAACAAGTTCCATTTTTAATTAGCTAATTTTTTTATGCTATAGTTAGTTACAATGTCGATCTCCTGTCCAGTGAAGAATTTATAACTTGTTTAATGAATTTATATGCAGTCCTATTGGAGAAAACAGAAAAAGTTGGGTGGTGTATCGGCTATATACGATTTTGGAGGTCACGTTAAACCACAAAGCATGTGATATGCTGGTATGTTTCAAGGTTACAAGTTCATGAAATCATGTCAGTAGCATCATAAACATGTTATACATATAATTGACAAATATGCACACACGAACACAAAGACACGATATTTTATGTGCAATCAGGCATAAAATTACTTCTTTTTTCCTATAGATTTTGGTGCTTTTGTGTTGTTGGAACTCAGGCTGGCTATCATGATTCAGTTTTACTGCCAATCATCAGGTTGGCCTTTTAAGCTTTTGTTTAAACTATGTATATATATAAATACTTGTGCTATTATAATACTTTATCAGCATCAGCTAGCTTATGCTCATACTGCTTTGATTTATAGCAAACACATGGATTTCATCGGCATGATCAGCATGTACGCTCAATCTTCTCGGCCTTGACTAGAGTTATATCATGCTGATCATATGTTTTTACCTTTTTTTTGTTAGTTCGTACTGTTATGAAAATCTTTGATAGTATCCTTTGTATATGTTTGTATGTTATACATTGTGTTCGTGTTATGATTTTTTTTTAATGCTTTTAGTGTATGTATATATATAAAAATTGTGTTATTCTTGTGCATAGATTGTGGTATATATGCTGTGTTAAGAAAAATATGTGCAATAGTTTCTGTTTATATGTATGTATGTGTGTGTATATATATATGTGTGTGTGTGTGTGCACACACAGATATAATTAGATACGGCCAATGGTCGTGTCTAAATACAATTTAGATACGGCTATAAGCCGTATGTTATCATTAGTGAGATACGGTCTATAGCCGTATCTAAAAAATTAACTCACCATTTTTTGATACAGCTTTTTGCCGTGCTTTAGAGCTTTAGATACGGCTAAAAACACAGCTTAATTAGCATATATGGTGTAGTGTATGTTGGTCGTACTTATACAGGAAAAGGTTAGGATCTCCAGTTCCATTATAAGCTTGCATGGTTGGCGGGCTGAACTTGCGCGGGAACTTAGTAAACGTGATTCTCTTTGTCTAATACCTTGAATTTTCTATGAATATTAAAATTAACAATCTTAAGAATACTGAATTATTAAAGTGAGAATTAAGGGAAACGGGTTACGCCATTGCGTTCATCTCGAAATTCTGCTTGGAATAGAGTCCAAGTCTTCGTAAATCGGACTTCGTATGAAGAAGTTATGGCCCTCGAAAGTTTCAAAATTTTTATATAAATTAAAACAGTTCAGAATAATAAATTCAAAATTCAAACAGGGGAGCAGGCTGGGTAGGAATTCTCCCGCCCAAGGGCCAGGTCGACCAAGGGGTCGACCTAACCCCCCCCCCCCCCCGGGCAGATCTGAAATGTGACGATTTCTGACTATTTGTTGAGTCATTAAGCCTGATGTGGCTGTTCTAGATAACTCTATCTAGTCTGGATGGTTGGGATTGCTCCTATGATAATCCAACGGCTTAGGTTGATTCAAACTTCTATAAAAGAGTGCCTAGACTCAAACCCTAAACCAAAAAAAATTGTCTCTTGGCCACCAGGCTGCTGCTAGGATAGTTCTCCTTCCTAAAGCTTAAGGATTAGCAAGTCATAATTCTAATTCAAAGACGAACAAATCATTCTCTTCTCTAACCTATCCCTGTGAGTACTATTTCTTTCACAATATAATTAATAAATTAATTATGATAAGTTATAATTGGATTATGAGAACATGTCTGTTGAATCACGTGATCTTGCTTAACTTTGTTATCTTATGTTGGTAGATCTATTTCATATGTCCAATTATACATGTTTAACTTGATTCATTTTATGCAAGTTTGGGATGTAAATATATGCTAGTTCGTATGTGAAACATTATGCAAGTTTGGGATGTTAAATCATATGCTATTTTGAATATGAATCTTATGCAAGTCCATTTTTACATATGTTAATTCATATGTGAATCTTATGCAAGTTTGGGATGTTAAATCATATGCTAATTCGTATGTGAATTTTATGCAAGTTTGGGATGTTAAATCGTATGCTAGTTTGAATATGAATCTTATGCAAGTCTATATGTGAATTGTACACAAGTTTATATGTGAATCAAGTATATACATATGCTAGTTTATATGCAAAAACATGAGATAAATTCATATGCAAGTTGTAGGAATCCATATGCAAGTTTAGGTGAGTACTATATTCACATTTTTAGGTGAAAATTATATTCACATATGCAAGTTTAGGTGGAACCTATAATTCATATATGCAAGTTCACAATTTCATGTTTAGATCGATATTTAGATCCATGGTAGTTTATGCAAATATATGATTCAATATGACCATTTTCTATGCAAATTTATGTTATAATTCCTATTTGCAAGTTAGATCTATTTTTATGTGTTATGCAAGTTGTGATGTTTCATTTTTATAAGTTAGACTATTTGCGAGTCTAACATATTTCATATTTGAACATACGAATAGCGTGTGGAAAATGGAAAAATATTAATCATGTAAATTGTGAATTGGCATAAAATGGCTTTAAAGCATATAATTAAATTGAGACATTAATTGGTATAATTTTTATACCTAAAAAGTATGGACATAATTTAGGTGACAATTATGGACATAATTAATTTGGAAATTATTGAAAATTTGAATAGGGATAATTAATTCATATTGGGGTGAAATAATTTGTAATAATAAATGCCTAAGACACAAGGTTAGACTCATTTGTGGTGTAAGGCTGCCCGGACCCACCCGGCTAATCCAGCAACCACAAACAGTGGTCTAATGTGAGAGGTCGAAGGCATAAATTAAATGCGTAACAATTGTAAAGACACGAGGTAGACATGTTTGCAGTATAAGACTGCCCGGACTCGCTCGGCAAATCCAGCAACCGCAAATGAGAGTCTAATGTGAGAGGTCTTACAAGGTTACGGTTATAATGAATTAAGTAACACTTAAACAAGATAAACATGTGGTGGGACATGAGGTTAAGTGGGTGGCATGGGTGACATGTGAAATACGATTAGAAACACTTAACCAAATTGAAACATGTAAGAAGACATGAATAAGAAGGGGTTAAGTGGAAAATTCTTGTGGGGACAAAGCATAGGTGGAAAGCTTGTGTCAAGCATGGGGGACCCATTTCAAATCAGTAACCCATTAAGTATCTTTGTGAGCTCGAGTTAGATCGAGGACGGGACACGCTTACAGGGTTTGATTGTAAGAGGTCAAAACGGGTTAAAGGTGGCAACGCAACTCCAACGGGGTCATGTGCGTGTGTGGGCCAGGGCTGGTAGGTAAGACGTTGTTGCATCGTGTAGATATAAGTCGTGCATCTTTAGTGGTATCGGGTTGCCACTTTGGGGAGTGATACACCCCATTGTGGGACCAGCACGGGTTTCTATGAGTTAGGGAGCCGATCGCATGGGGGTAGTGGGTACAAATAGTGGAGATAGGGGCAGGCGGCACCTATGGAGACAGCTAAGGGTACACGAAACTACCATTATGATTATTATGTTTTGTAGGCGGGATCAACCTTTAGAGTGACTAGTAGTGGTGCAGTATAGTAATTATTCTATAGTGATTTGGAGCAAGATTAACGCCAGAATATTCCTCTTGTTTGTTTTGTCTTGCCCACTTGTTTCACAGTCATTCCTTGTTTTACCGGTTTATGCCTTATCCTAATTATTTTAATAATTATATTGCTAAAGTTATGGTATTCGCCAGACTTTATGTCTGACCCCTTTTGTTTTTGCCTCTTTTCTCCCTTCACCCCCCCCCCCCCCCCCGGTTTCTCAGGGTGGGACTAGTACTAGTGGAGCTTGATCTGGATCTTTCTCTCTTTTTTGGAAGTTCTTGGATTGCTGAAAGTAAAGTTCAGCTCATCTCTTTTATGGCTACTTGTGTTCGGGTTATTCTTTTTACTTTATGTATTTAGAAAACAATTTGTCAAGATGGATACTAAGTGTACTTGGTTTTTCTGTTGGTTTATGATGTTGTTGAAATCAAACTATTTCTCCACTACAATAAAAGTTGTTTTGAATTTTCCAAGTACCAATATTTATATCTGTCTTATTATATTCTGTTCTATTCACCAATAATACTCCATGAAAGTTAATGCATTCCATTTGAGAGTGACATTAATGGACGTGGGGTGTTACATGTGGTATCAGAGCTGAAGGTTAACAGAACAGATAAGAGATTTGGAAAACTGTTTTTCAAAAGCGCTTTATAAAGAAATACTTTCAAAATTATGTTTTAAGGAGAGTATTTTCAAGAGAAAGGTTTGTTTTAAAAACATAACCCCCAAGAGCCATGCATCTTTCTTTTGAATTCTCCGTTTTGAATCTCTTCATTTTCTTTTCAGCATGTCTGGGTTACCTGAGATACCCTAGGGAATACCGATACCAACTTGGTTCAGAAGGTATCTGGGGGCTAGGGCCACCGCCACAGGCCCAGCAGACATCGCTCCTCCCCCAGCTGCAGTCTCTCCCCCTCCCCCTCCTCGTGTTGATACTTTTTCAAAGATATGCAAAGCGGAAAACCTTTTCACGGATCAGAGACGTTTGTTGAAGCTCGAAATTGGCTTAAATAGCTGGAAGATTTGTTTGGTATCTTCGAGGTAGAAGATGGAAGGAAGGTCCAATTGGCTGCTTGGTTAATGAAGGACGAAGCCTCGTTTTGGTGGGAGATCACAAATGGAGAGCGTCCAGTAGAGACGTGGGTGGATTTCATACATAGGTTCGAGATGAAATTTCTCTCACGAGCAGAAGAGAATCTATACATGGAAAGGTTCTTGGCATTGAAGTAGGGGAATTTATCAGTAAAGGAGTACGTCAACAAGTTCAATCAGTTGGCGAGTTTTGGCCTAGACTTGGTGAACACACCTGAAAAGAAGGCCCTAAGATTTGTTAAAGGTTTAAATGAGCCACTACATGGGTTAGCTATGACCCACATTCCTACGGTGGCTACCATTGAGAAATTGGTTGACATGGCGCTTATGCATAAACAGGAGAAAGGCGCTAATGCTAATAAGGCACCAAAAAAGAAAGGGGATCAAAAGAAGTCACAACAGCAACCTAAGAATGGTGGTAAGGATAACAATAGCAAGGGAAAGAAAAGATGCTTTAATTGTGGAACACCATGCCATCTGAGCAAGGACTGTAGGAATAAGGAGACCGGTTGCTTCAACTTTGGTCAGGTAGGACATCTGATCAATGACTGCTCGAGGAAACAAGGGCAAGGGCAGGGTCTACTTCTGGAGGGAAGATTCAGGCTCTCATGGCACTAGGGCAGGCAAGAGGGCAGGTTCATGCTCTCATGGCGCCAGGACAGGAGAGAGGTAGAAACATTTCTGTTGAAAGTTTGGTTTTTCTGTTTGATCATCCTGTTTGTACTTTGTTTGATTCTGGCGCTTCACACTCGTTTGTGTTCACTTCGTTAGTTGAAACACTACACCTAAATACTAGTCTAGTTACGGATCCCATAGTAGTCTCAAATCCTATTGGTGGTTCGGCTCATCTTTCAATGATTTGTCGGGATTTGAGAGTGTCTATCTTGAGCATTGAGTTTGAATGCAACGCCTTCATTCTTGGCTTCACGGGCGATGTATTGATTCTAGGCATGGATTGGTTATCCAGTAATGGTGCCGTCCTCGATTGTGAAAAGAGAGTGGTTAGACTTATGACTCGCCTTGGCAACACTCTCGAAATCTCTTGTAATCCAATACACTCTGTTATGCTTAGCTACCTAGAATCTCTTGATGCGTCTGTTAAAAACTTGCACTCTATTAGAGTAGTCCGTGAATACCCATATGTATTTGAAGAGGTGAAGAGCTTACCTCCGAAGCGGGAGATAGACTTCCGCATATACCTTGTTGATAATGCAAAACCCGTAGCTCTACTCGTTAGACACATGGCTCCAAGGGGGACAAAAGAGCTCGGTAAGCAAGTCAAAGAGCTGTTCGAAAAGGGATTTATAAGGCGGAGTATTTCTAAATGGGGGTGCTCCAGTAGTATTTGGAACCAAAGCGGATGGTTCACTTCGCCTATGCGTTGATTATAGGGAGCTAAACAAGCTGACCAAGAAAAATAGGCACCCACTTCCAAGGATAGACGACTTGTTTAATCAGCTTGTAGGTGCGTCGGTTTTCTCCCGACTAGATTTGGCTACCGGGTTCTATCAGCTAAGAGTGGTTGATGACAACAATGATAAGACCGCGTTTAGAACCCTGGATGGTTTCTTCGAATGGCTTGTCATGCCTTTCGGCTTGACAAACACACCCGCTTACTTCGTTGACTTGATGAGCAGGGTACTTAGAGAATTCTTTAATAAGTTTGTGGTGGTCTCCGTAGACGACATTTTGATCTTCTCGAAGAATGAAGAAGAACATGCTTTGCATATAAGGGAAGTCATGGATACTCTTTGTGCACATCAGCTGAAAGCCAAATTCTCCAAATGCCATATCTGGAGTGAAGTGAGGTTTCTTGGACATGTGGTGTCCAAAGAGGGGTTAGCTGTGGACCCCCCAAAAGTAGTTGCGGTACAAGATTGGAAGGTTTCACGGAATGCAACCGAAGTCCGAAGCTTCCTCGGGCTAGCGGGCTTTTACCGAAAGTTCATTAAAGACTTTGCAAAAATCTCAGCCCCACTCACAAGATTAACGAAGAAGAACCTAACTTTTGCTTGGGATTTGGATTGCGATATTGCTTTTCAGTGTTTGAAAAGGGCTCTAACAACAGCCCCAGTTCTGACATTGCCGGATGGGAGCAAGATGTTTACCGTATACACGGATGCATGTGGTATAGGACTAGGTGTTGACTTGATGCAAGAAGGGAATGTAGTAGCTTATGGAGGCAGGCAGTTGAAAGTACATGAGAAAAACTACCCAACCCACGATCTAGAGTTGGCTGCCATCGTCTTTGCGCTTAAGTCTTGGCGCCATTATCTCCTAGGTGAGAAATTTGAATTGTATACTGACCATAAATCGTTGAAGTACTTTTCTCGTAGAAAGATCTTAACTTAAGACAGCAAGGGCGGATGGAATTTCTGGCCTTATATGATTTTGAGATTTCCTATACCCCAGGCAAGGGTAATGTGTTAGCAGACGCCTTGAGTAGGAAGAAGCTGACCTTGAGTCCTCTCTTTATAGAAAGGAAAAGCTTGGAGTATATAGCAAAATTTAACTTTAGATCCTCCTCTAAAATTGTGTCTGGTCTGTTAGCATCGTTAGAGGTGCAGCTTACTCTTTTGGACTCAATAGGAACCGCGCAATGAGAAGATCCTTAGCTAGTTGACATGATTGATAAGCTAGTTCGGGGTGAGACTTCTAGTCACCTCACCAGATACTCCATCGATGATAAGGGTTGGTTGAGATGGGATGGAAGACTATGCATCCCATAAGTAAGGGATTTAGTGAAGTCGGTCCTCGAAGAAGCACACCATTCTAAGCTGACCATACACCCAGGCGGAGACAAGATGTATAAGGATATAAAAAGGGTTTTCTTTTGGAATGGCATGAAGAGTGATGTAGCTGAGTTCGTCGCTAAATGTTTGATATGCCAGTAAGTCAAAGCGGAGCAGAAGAAGCCCGGTGGTCTGCTTCATCCTCTCAAGGTCCCACAGTGGAAGTGGGATAGCATTTTGATGGACTTTGTTGATGGGTTGCCTAGGTCAAGAAGGAGTAATACTAGTATTTGGGTAATAGTGGACAGGCTCACTAAAAGCGCTCACTTTATACCTGTTAAAAGTAGAAGGACTGCCTCGTCCCTAGCATTCATTTATCTTAAAGAAATAGTTTGACTCCATGGGATACCCTCCAGCATAGTGAGCGATCAAAATCCTATCTTTACGAGCGAGTTTTGGAGTTTGCAAAAGGCTGTAGGCACACAATTATGCTTAAGCACGACCTATCACCCCCAAACCGATGGTCAGACGGAAAAGGTTAATAGAGTATTGGAAGACATCTTGAGATTGTGCATTCTTGAGTTTGGAGGGACATGGGAGGATCGTCTTCCTTTGGTGGAATTCGCTTACAACAATAGCTACCAAGCCACCGTAGGCATGGCGCCCTTCGAAGCTTTATATAGAAGACCATGCCGATCACCAAATTGTTGGTGGGAGTCTACAGACAAGCTCGTGCTTGGGCCGGACATGATTAAAGAGACCTCAGAAAAGGTTGACTTGATAAGAAGACGGATGAAGGCTGCACAAGATAGACAGAAGTCCTACGAAGACAAAAGAAGGACCGACCTTCAGTTTAAGGTTGGAGATTGGGTGTTCCTTAAAGTATCTCCTTTGAGGAATGTCATTCGTTTTGGGTCCGTAGGAAAGCTAGCACCAAGATTTGTAGGTCCATTTCCTATCATTGAAAGGATTGGGACGATGGCTTATAGAGTAGAGCTACCCGAGAGACTAGCTGGAGTTCATAATGTTTTTCATGTTTCTCAACTATGAAAGTGCTTACATGAATCTACAGAAGTGGTGGAGCCAAGTATACTAGAGGAAGTAGAACGATAAGTGACGGTGAGAAGAGTTCCAACTCATGTCTTGGGTACGGAAGTCAAAAAACTACGCAACTGTGAAGTCAAGCTTGTCACAGTTCAATGGAGTGACGCTTAGGAAGACGTGACTTGGGAAACTGAGAGGAAAATACGCGCAACCTACCCTTTTCTCTTTGAGGGTACCTCCTTGATCACTTTTTCCATAAGTTTATTCATGCTTATATCTATCTTTTAAATATATCTCCTCAGTCCTACTCTTTATCCTTAGGGAGAACCCAATGGATGTAAACATGTATTTGAAACATGTTATGATTGATGGTTGCGAGTGGTTGCAAGTGGTCGCTAGTGGTTGCTCGTGGATGCATGTACACACACTTTAGGCACTAGATCGGCTTAATCACTTTCATATTGCATATAAATGTGTGTGCATATTTAAATTAATGGATTTTTAATGGTTGTGTTATCATATGAATGCTGCATTTTGATGAATGGTTGTGCACACATGTAGATGTAATATGTATCATTGAGATTCTTTTGCATGCATAATGGACGCATGACACTATAATGATTTGCATTAAGGAGGTCAACTGAATCAGTGGACCGCCTGATTTTGCATTAGATAAGGAACATATACACACACTTTTTGCATATGCTCATACGGCATTAGAAATATTGTAAGGACAATGGATGCCTGTGTTTGATGGTTGAGTAGATGGATGATTGGATGTTAGGATATACATTCTCCTTAACTTGGAGATTTCGGGTGCGAAATCCTTTAAGGAGGGGAGAATGTAACACCCTAAATTTTATGTGAATATTAAAATTAACAATCTTAAGAGTACTTAATTATTAAAGTGAGAATTAAGGGAATCGGGTTATACCGTTGCGTTCGTCTCGAAATTCTGCTTGGAACAGAGTGCTATTTTTCGTAAATCGGACTTTGTATGAGGAAGTTATGGCCCTCGGAAATTTCAGTAATTTTATATAAATTAAAACAGTTTAGAATAATAAATTCAAAATTCAAATAGAGGAGCAGGCTGGGCGGGAATTCTCCCGCCCAAGGGCCAGGTCGACCAGGGGATCGACCTGGGGGTCGACCTACCCATACAGGTCGACCAGGGGGTCGATCTACCCCCGCTCCCGGGCAGATCTGAAATGTGACGATTTCTGACTCTTTGCTGAGTCATTAGGGATGATGTGGCTGGTTTAGATAACTCTATCTAGTCTGGATGGTTGGGATTGCTCCTATGATAATCCAACGGCTTAGGTTGATTCAAACTTCTATAAAAGAGTGCCTAGACTCAAACCCTAAACGAAAACAAAATTTGTCTCTTGGCCACCATGCTGCTGCTAGGATAGTTGTCCTTCCTAAAGCTTAAGGATTAGCAAGTCAGAATTCTAATTCAAAAGATGAACAAATCATTCTCTTCTCTAATCTATCCTTGTGAGTACTACTTCTTTCACAATATAATTAATAAATTAATTATGATAAGTTATAATTGGATTATGAGAACATGTCTGTTGAATCACGTGATGTTGCTTAACTTTGTTATCTTATGTTGGTAGATTTATTTCATATGTCCAATTATACATGTTTAACTTGATTCATTTTATGCAAGTTTGGGATGTAAATCATATGCTAGTTCGTATGTAAAACCGTATGCATGTTTGAGATGTTAAATCATATGCTAGTTTGAATATGGATCTTATGCAAGTCCGTTTTTACATATGTTAATTCGTATGTGAATCTTATGCAAGTTTGGGATGTTAAATCATATGCTAATTCGTATGTGAATTTTATGCAAGTTTGGGATGTTAAATCATATGCTAGTTTGAATATGAATCTTATGCAAGTCTATATGTGAATTGTACACAAGTTTATATGTGAATCAAGTATATACATATGCTAGTTTATATGCAAAAATATGTGATAAATTCATGTGCAAGTTGTAGGAATCCATATGCAAGTTTAGGTGAAAACTATATTCACATTTTTAGGTGAAAATTATATTCACATATGCAAGTTTAGGTGGAACCCATAATTCATATATGCAAGTTCCCAATTTCATGTTTAGATCGATATTTAGATCCATGGTAGTTTATGCAAATATATGATTCAATATGAGCATTGTCTATGCAAATTATTGGCTATGCAAATTTATGTTATAATTCCTATTCGCAAGTTAGATCTATTTTTATGTATTATGCACGTTGTGATGTTTCTTTTTTATAAGTTAGACTATTTGCGAGTCTAACGTATTTCATATTTGAACATACGAATAGAGTGTGGAAAATGGGAAAATATTAATCATGTAAATTGTGAATTGGCATAAAATGGCTTTAAAAGCATATAATTAAATTGAGACATTAATTGGTATAATTTTTATACCTAAAAAGTATGGACATAATTTAGGTTACAATTATGGAGATAATTAATATGGAAATTATTGAAAATTTGAATAGGGATAATTGATTCATATTGGGGTGAAATAATTTGTTATAATAAATGCCTAAGACAAGAGGTTAGACTCGTTTGTGGGGTTAGACTGCTCGGACCCGCCCGGCAAATCCAGCAACCACGAACGGTAGTCTAATGTGAGAGGTCGTAGGCATAAATTAAATGCGTAATAATTGTAAAGACACATGGTTAGACACGTTTGCAGTATAAGACTGCCCGGACCCGCCCGGCAAATCCAGCAACCGCAAACGAGAATCTAATGTGGGAGGTCTTACAAGGTTACGGTTATAATGAATTAAGTAACACTTAACCAAGATAAACTTGTGGTGGTACATGGGGGTTAAGTGGGTGGCATGGGTGACGTGTGAAATACGATTAGAAACACATAACCAAATTGAAACATGTAAGAAGACATGAATAAGAAGGGGTTAAGTGGAAAATTCTAGTGGGGACCAAGCATAGGTGGAAAGCTTGTGTCAAGCATGGGGGACCCATTTCAAACCAGTAACCCGTTAAGTATCTTTGTGAGCTCGAGTTAGATCGAGGACGGGACACGCTTACTAGGTTTGATCGTAAGAGGTCAAAACGGGTTAACGGTGGCAACGCAAGTCCAATGGGGTCATGTGTGTGCGTGGGTCCGGGTTGGTAGGTAAGACGTTGTTGCATCGTGTAGGTATAAGCCGTGCATCTTTAGTGGTATCGGGTTGCCACTTTGGGGAGTGATACACCCCACTGTGGGACCAACACGGGTATCTATGAGTTAGGGAGCTGATCGCACGAGGGTAGTGGGTACAACTAGTGGAGATTGGGGCAGGCGGCACCTATGGAGACAGCTATGGGTACACGAAACTACCATTATGATTATTATGTTCTGTTGGCGGGATCGATTTTTAGGGTGAATAGTAGTGGTGCAGTATAGTAATTATCCTATAGTGATTTGGAGCGAGATTAACGCAAGAATATTCCTCATGTTTGTTTTGTCTTGCCCACTTGTTTCACAGTCATTACTTGTTTTACTAGTTTATGCCTTATCCTAATTACTTTAATAATTATATTTTTAAAGTTATGGTACTCGCCAGACTTTATGTCTGACCCCCTTTGTTTTCGCCTCTTTTCTTCCTCCCCCCTCCCCAAGGTTCTCAGGGTGGGACTAGTACTAGTGGAGCTTGATCTGGATCTTTCTCTCTCTTTTGGAAGTGCTTGGATTGTTGAAAGTAAAGTTCGGCTCATCTCTTTTATGGCAACTTATGTTGGGGTTATGCTTTTTACTTTATGTACTCAGAAAGCAATTTGTCAAGATGGTCACTAAGTATACTTGGTTTTTCTGTTGGTTTATGATGTTGTTGTAATCAAACTATTTCTCTGCTGTAATAAAAGTTGTTTGGAATTTTCCAAGTACCAATATATGTATCTATCTTGTTATATTATGTTCTATTCACCAATAATACTCCATGAAAGTTAATGCATTCGCTTTGAGAGTGACATTAATGGACGTGCGGTGCTACACTTTGTGAGTGGAGTTTTTGATGGAGTGAACTCCCACTCTCTTGCATCATCCTTCCGATCAGTAATTCCCTTCATGTCTGTCGGACCATATCCTCGAGATACTCTTTCTCATCGCGTTGATCCATGGGACGGACGCCATTATCTTTATGAGATCTTTGCTTAGGCGAATGATCTTGGTTAAGGATATGGGGCCCGGTGCCTCCCTCATGGGGTGGTGCCCTTTTGGCGAAGGTTTTCACTTTATGAGAAGTCGCTTTCTCGATATGATTCCGAGCAGGGGCTTTTGAATCTTCATGATTGAATCCATCTGAATCATCAATCTCATGAAAGGATTGATTTCGATTTGGAGTCGTTGCGTAATAATTATCAGCTTCGGTATGGGTGGCATTAGCGGTAATTTTCGTTACGGCGGTTTGAAGAGCGAACATGGCTTTTAGTTTCTTCATCATGGCATTTCTCGCGATTTCCTTCTAACTAGTCAATCCAGCCACAACCTTATCCAATTCTTCCCTAGTTATAGTAGCTCCATCTCTTGAGGATTCACCAACTTCAAAGCGGTTGGTTTTTGTCATAGCTTCATTGGAAAGATTGTCGGTTTCTTTAACGGTTTTACATGCATGTTTTCTTCGGTCTTCCCATGATTTCGGACAAGGCTATAAACTTTGTAGAGAGTTCGTTGGTTGGCCCGAACTTGAGATTTGAAAGATCTCTAGTGGGAACGAGCTCCAAACCTTATCTCCACAAATCTCTTAAAGAATGGAAGTGCGAATGTGGCCCCATGGTAGGCGCCAAATGCTATAACCAAAAAATGGCTACAACACCAAAGGTTCCTCAAGAGTACTTCACCCGAACGGTTAGAAATGGAAAAAAGCAGCCACAATCACAAAATAAGCAGAAAAAAGTAGAGGACACAATGTTTAGAGTGGTTCAGCTAAGGAAAATCCTACATCCACTATGAGAATAGCTTTCATTATCATATTCAAGTTTACAAAGCATGAACTCTCTCTCAGTACATTCATTTTCTCTCTCAAGTATTTCACTTTGATCTGATCAAACTCACCAAGGAATTTTCTAGAATTCTCTAAATGCAACAAGTAGTGATGTAGATCTATAATTCCTCAACACTTGATTGAATTACAATGATTTCATGGTGGATTTGGTGCTAGATCTTTGCTTGGAGATGATTGGAGACCCAGAATCACTTGGAATGGTGGAGAAAATAGTTGGACAGTCCTTCGGGATCTTAGAAATCGGTCCCCATTAAGGTGAAGCTCACGGGGTATTTATAGGAGAGGTTGGAATGAAGTGGTGAGATAAAACTTGTATGTGCAAACTATGGGTCGCTCATGCAGGTAATTACGAAAATGCCACTACCAGCTGTTGACAGGTGCCCTGCTCGAACGATCCTAAGATGGTCGACTGGACCATTGCGCGACCAACTCGAATTGTGAACGACCGTCTAAGAAGTTGCACAAGCCCATCTTCTCGACTTACCAATGTTGTGCGACCCATCTTATTTGAACGCACATGACCGACCACTAGCGCTCGAGCGACCTCATAGTGTATGAACCACTGATTGCGACCCTGGGATGCTCAATCCTTACTAACGCTTGAACCATACTAGTGCTTGACCAATAGTTTTGGTATATGCTTGATCTATTAATAAGTGCATGACTTTAATGGATAAACATTATGTTAAGGAGATCATTGGGCTACATGGGATTTCGACTACTATAGTTAGTGATAGAGACCCATTATTTGCTAGTGATTTTTGGAAGAGTCTTCAAGAAACATTGGGAATGACCCTGATTTTAAGTACAACCTATCATCCACAAACAGATGGCCAGACAGAGAGAGTTAATAGAGTTTTGGAGGATCTGCTAAGAGCTTGTATAGTCGACTTCGAAGGAGCGTGGGAGCACCACATACCTTTAGTAGAGTTTTCGTACAATAATAATTACCAAGCTACAATTGGTATGGCCCCTTACGAAGCTTTGTATAGTCGGCCATGCAAATCACCAACTTGTTTGTGGTAGACTACAGATAAGGTTTTACTCGGACTAAACCTTATCCGTGAGTCCATGGAGATTATAGCTTTGATTCGATAGAGAATGAACGTTGCCCAAGACCGACAGAAGTCAAATGCAGATAAAAGGAGGAAATAACTAGAATTTGATGTCGGATATTTGGTATTTGTTAAGGTTTCTCCTCTCAAGAAAATAGTTCGTCTTGGGAAAGATGTGAAGTTGGCCCTCAGGTTTATTGGAACTTTTCGGATTTTGGATAGGATTGGGAAATGGCTTACCTTATGGAGCTTCCCGAGCATTTATTGGGGGTCCACAACATTTTCCATGTTTCTCATCTTCGCAAGTGCCTTCATGATTCAGCCGACAAACTCAAGCTTAATGATATTGGGGGTATAGGGAGCTTCAAGATGGAGTCTAGGATGCCCCGTGCCACTGTAAAGATCATGGAGCATGGAATCAAATGACACTGTAACAAATCTATTTGTTTAGTCCGAGTTCAGTTGGGAGATAACCCTGTAGAGATTACATAGGAAACCGAGGAGAAGATTAGACTTACTCATCAAGAGCTTTTCTCGGGTAATCACTTTCCCCCAATTTCTCGTCTTTGGTTACATCATGGTTTCTATATCGGATGGTAGGATATGGTTGTAACACCGATGCACCAGGCACTCATATAGAACTATATGCATATTAGGATGTTTTGTGTGTGTATATATATATATATATACTATCACCTATTACACATACACGCTAGGACTGAGCTCAATTATTAGCAAGTCTGCAATTCATAATCACTATGAGTTATAAATGTTTATGGATGTTTTTAAAAATGACATGGGTGTACAACATAGTTGTTTAAAGCGAGTTGTATTTTTCGCCCCTTTAAAAAATTTCGGGATGAAATATCTAATAAGGGGAATGTAACACCCCGTAAAATATATTTAATTTAAACATAGGTTAATTTTTATACAAAATAAACAATAATAATTAATAATATGTTAATGGGTTGAGAATGGAATTTTGGACAATTGGGAATCGGGCCACAAAAGTATTGTAGTTATGTTCGTGGAAAGATTTTGATCTATTTTCATATTTTATTTGCTGAAAATGGTAATAAATCAAATTGTGTGTATATATTAACGTACAAAGTTTGAATCTCAAATAAATAAATATACAAACATAGAATATATTAATTGGATAAGCATGAAAAAGAATATTACTTTTGAATTCAAACTTGTGTACATATATTCATATATAATGGGGACAAGAATAATTAAAATACGTAAAGCAATCAATCATAATTAATAAGGAACTAATAAAAAGGAACATACAGGAGACAATTGTCTCCTGGGATCGACCCCAGAAGAGAGGTCGACCGCCCCTCTAGGAGGGGTGTCGATGCCCCGGTCGACCTCCCGCCTAGAGGAGGGGTCGACTGCCCTCCTGTAGGAAAGTACAGCGAGGGTTGTTTTGAATAAGGACTTATTTATAAATACTATCAAATGGACCGCTTGGATTTAATCAATTAAATCTAATGACATGTATACAGGATAACAACTATAAATAGAGCCCCAAGCCCTCACTCAAAACACTACAACCATTCTCTTCCTTGCGTCCATAATGCCATTCTTCAATTAATGCTAATTTCTGGAAAAGAAAATAGGTTCTTCTTCTATTTTCTTAGCTTATTATATCCCTTCTATCTATTCTAATTTAGGTTTAGATTTATTTTGTAATTTAGATTTATGTGTATAAGTTTCTAATATGTGATCCTTGTATACATACATACATACGTATATATATATATATAAATAGATAGATAGGCTTGAAAGTTTGGAGCACGATTGTTCCTGAAGGCCAAATCCAAATTATATTCCACTTAATTCAATTTTTTCTCATTCTTATAGCTTTGTGAGTGGAATTCATCTGAGTTACTATTTTCTATAATTTGATAGTTTTAAAGTTAGATTGTTGTGCCTTGGAAGATTTGAGATACTACGAAAAGAAAACATGATCAAGCCCCTCAAATCTACCTCTTATTTTATATTTGTTCATAGCAATGGTCAGTCTAATTGTATATGTGGTTTTTGGGTTGTTGTAATAATAAAAGAAAGACATTATTCTAGTTGTATAATTTTCTATATTGTTCGGATAACTTTTTTTTTCTATTTCATGTAAATCCATTTGTTGGTTTTGTGTAAAAGGTTATGATTTGGATAGAATTGTATATCTAAAGAGGTTTAAATCCCTATTTTTTTTTCTAAATAGGGTATTTGAACATATTACTTACAAAATATCTAAATATTAAGGTTTTGTGTATAAACATACATTAGAAAGGGATATATTCAAAATAGGAATTATAAACATATATGTATATTAAATATATGATATTGGGTTTATCTTTTATTGTTGCAATAATCAAGTCAAAACCTGGGTTGCACGTTTAGAATTGGACATTGACTCACACTTTGACTCAATGAAGAAGAAAAAGGGCATTTTGGTAAAAGTTCAGAATTAACAAGGATTTTATTGTTCTATTATACAACTTTGTACACATAACTTGTGTTAACTTGTACAAACATTGTAACTGACAATTATATAATGAATAATTACTATAAAGTGGATGTAAGTGTTATTGCCGAACCACTATAAAAGCAATGTGTTCCCTTTACATTTCTCAGTCATTGGATATTTGGATTACGAGTTTACACTTAACCTTACACTTATGTTAACCCATAAAATATGTCCCAGCAAATGGTAAGCATTTCTAGGTTGATTTATGATTTTGAGTGGTTAGACCCTTCGGGTCGTTATGTCTTCTCTAACTTGATGAGCGTTTTGGCTCACATAAGTGCTCTAGGTCGTTGTGACATCTTGGGTCGTTCAGATAATATGTGATGTTCAGGAAGGTCTGGCTCGTTTGAGTATCTTAAGTCGTTGCGCGTCTTGGTTCACTCAGATGCTAGCTCGAAGGGTTCTTAGTTCGCCAGCTCGATAAAGGTTTTATCCCGCTTCCTCAAAGCCTAAACTGCATCATCCTGGTTTAGCTCGTTCTAAGCACACTTGGGCCGCTCTGCGTCCTTTAGCTCGCACCACATTCAGCCAGAGCGAGTTGGGTCGCCCTGCACTCCCATAGCCAGTATCGCTTCGTATCAGGAAGTTTTAGGTCGCTCCGCCTTGTTTGGCACGCCCCACCTTGTTTTGGACCGCATAATATTCCTTCTAGCCTACCTACGATCTAAAACGAGAGCACAGCATTTACATAATTGCCACGGGTCAGAACTCCACCTATAAATACCCCGCTCCCCTCATTCCTTCATTGGAGGGGAGGAAAAAGGGCCACGAAGTGCTGCTGAAATTTCTCTACAACTATCTCAAGCAATTTTAAATGCTCATCATCAATAACAAGCGAAGACCCTTGGTGAATATAAATAAGATCTATAGATGTAAGTGTGGCAAATTTGTTGTAAGAGTGAAATTAATCTTGTAATCAACATATTGATAATGGAATCACTTATGAGAGTGGACGTAGATCCTCATTGGATCGAACCACTATAAAAACTCCGTGCTCTTATTTACATGCCTTTTGTATGTTTGTGATTGCGGCCTCACTTTGTTATTCCTTACCAATTTGGTGAAGTGTTTTGGTACACCCTTGGTGTTGAGTCAAATTTCGAGATTAACATCTAACCCTTGGTGTTGTGTCAAATTTCGAGATCAACATTTGGTGCCCACCGTGGGGTCGCGATCATATCTCCTACCTCCTCTCACACTCTCACAAATTTAAAGGCCTTTCCATTAAAGTTCTAAGGCGCATCCTTCTTCAGAATTATGGCCAAATCTTAAGACCACTAGCAAAACCATGGTGGAAGCCGATAATGCTGCTAATGAAGAAACACCGCTCGCGAACCGCTTTGAAGTTGGTGAAAATTCACAAAGCGGAACCGGTTTGACTAGAAATGAATTAAAAGTCGCTATTGCCAACGTGAATAACCAAATGGATGCCTCTACTAAAATGAAGTAAGGAGAAACTGTCAAAGCCTTCCTTAGTCGGTTCAATGTTGCCCTATCTAAAGTAAAAAACCTAGAGCCACGCATAGTCCTCATGGCTCTACTCGTTGCTATAGGCAAAACGTGTGAATTTGGAAGATGGATAAAGATGAAAGAACCGACTACGCTCGACAAGTTCTATAAAAAAGAAGAGGAGTACATGATGGTAGACGATAATCCTGTGCCCCTTCGGATCATTAACGGTAACCCACTCCTTGAGGCTCCTAAAAGTGCAGCTATGCAGTCCAACCAAAAGGATATTCAGGAGCAGAAGTGAATCGGTGGCGGGAATGATAACAAGGCTAACAAGAAGTCTTGCATTTTCAATTTTTCAGAACTGACACCTTTGAATGACACTCCTGAGAGCATCTATCTTGCAACCAAGAATTTTGACGAGTATGCGGAGCCAAACCCAATGAAGATAAGTGACAAGGCAGCAAACTCGGGAAAGTTCTGTAGATTTCACAACTAACCTGGTCACAACACTAACGAGTGCCGACTCCTAAAGAACCTTATTGAGGAATTAATCAGGAAAAATAGATTGCAGCAATATGTAAAGAATCCGCAAGCTTTGAATCCTTCTTCAGTTCCACAAGGACAAGGGGAATCAAATGATCAGTCTGGTCCAAGCAACGTAGCTTCTATCCAAGCCAATTCAAGGCCGATTATCAACTAATAGTTGTTGAGGATGCTCCAACTTGAGCGGCTCGGAATAAGCAATCAACATTGCTATATCTCTACTTTATGCTCTACCTCTTGCTTTAGCTCATGCTTTGCTTCGCATTTTACTTTTTGTTATATTCAAAACTTATTGTAAACAGTCTGTAATAATCTGCAGGTGATACATTGAATGTCAGCCCAACAACTAAGAGCATTTATGCTTGAATGAGTTTCTCGCTTGCGAAGCCATATGTCAAATTGAAACTATCTTAAAAAGATGATTTCTTATTGCATGCCAACTGTTGAGTGCTTGCTCCTATTTCATCGCGATCCCGACAATGCTAGTTCAAGGGATGAATGCTGTGAATTCCAACATGCGTAGATGCAAATATATATATATATAGGGAAAACGCTGCCTTGAAAAGTGAACAGGAAAGTCACAAAGATTCAAACAGCGAGCAAGCGCCATGGCAAACAGACGGAAGAGCTGAAACTTTTATCGAAGGGGAACCTCCTTAAGTGAGAGGTTCAGAGCTTCAGTTCCTAAACTGGAATAGCTTGCTAAGTCAAGCATGTGGTAAAGGGACTGATGGTCGCCCCACGAAGCGATAAAACAGCCAAGAAAAATCCATTCGTGTAGCATCTGAAAAGTTAGATGTGAAGAATGAAAAATCCATTCGCATAGCATCTGAAAAGTCAGATATGAAGAATAGAAAATCAATTCGCGTAGCCTCTGAAAAGTCAGATGTGAAGAATAAAAAATCCATTCGCGTAGCATCTGAAAAGTCAGATGTGAAGAATGAAAAATCCATTTGCGTAGCATCTAAAAAGCCAGATGCGAAGAATGAAAAATCCATTCGCGTAGAATCTAAAAAGTCAGATGTGAAGAATGAAAAATCCATTCACGTAGCATTTGAAAAGTCAGATGTGAAGAATGAAAAATCCATTCGCAAAGCATCTGAAAATTCAGATGTGAAGAATGAAAAATCCATTCGCGTAGCATCTGAAAAGTCAGATGTGAAGAATGAAAAATCCATTCGCGTGGCATCTGAAAAGTCATATATGAAGAATGAGAATTCCACTTGCATAGCATCTGGAATCTCAGATGAGAAAAGTGTCGAACTCGCACATATGAGTCATTAAAATGATAGCGTTCAGGATCTACAATCAACCTAAGTTGACTGAACGATTTTAAGCGTTAACACAAATTTGAATTAGAATACTATGACTATGCGAACAATATTTGATGAGTTATAAACTATCAAATAAGATGGTCCTAGGCTAGCATTTTATTCAACGCAAGCTAAAGTTCGTTATAGCTCGTTTCTAACCAATCTGTTATCAAAATGGACAACTGATAATGAGTATAAGTCCGGAATTATGCAAAAGTTTATCATAATTGCAGAACAAGTAGTATGGGATGTACGAGTTCAAAACCAAAAGGTTACCACAACAAATATTTTTTCAACATTAGCACAAAAGCTTAAAGTGCGGCGGACAAAATACAACCCCATCACCGCATCGCAAATCCAACAAAAAGACATACACAGAGACATCAGACGCAAAATATCGCAAGAGTGTTAAGCGAGGACCAGCACCCGCGTATACAACCAGTCTATAACGTAAGCACGTAAAAGACAAATAGCAAAAGTCAGACAAGAAAGCTTCTTCTTTTCATCAATCAATCATTCCTCACCTTGAGCAGGAGGAGAGGTACCAGTCGTTTCTGCCTTGCTCACAGGACTTGACAGTTCAGCAATGATTTCGCCTTGAGACTTAAGAGCCTGAATAAGCACAGTTTTGTCCTTTTCCAAAGTGGTGATGAGTTCAATATTCTCCCTGTTTAGCCTCTAGAGCTCGCAAGCAAAGGTGTTCCAGGCTCCTAGTTTACGCGCATGATATTGACCGATTTCCTCAAGGTGTTTTTCCATCCAAGTCCTAATAGCGTCAAGTTGCATCACCGACTGGTTCTTTAGAATGTCCAAATCTTTGGGGAAAGTTCGCTTGTCGGACAGATATATATATATATATATCCAAGTCAAACTGATCTAAGTTCACTCCTTGAAGACACCAGCCTTCGAAGCAATCGGCAAGCTCAGAGGTGTGCGGCTTGGAAGCATAACTAGACCTATTTATGATAGCTTTTAGCTCGGCCGAAGTGAGGGCAACAGGGGTGGTTTCAATTTCTGACATCGGAAGTTTTTCAAACCTACGGTGCTTGCGAGTTGTGTCCTCGCTCGAGGTCCCTTCAGTTCTTTTAGACATCATGTACGAATAGTAGTGTTAAGAAGTGAATGGCAAAGCAAAAAGTAACTTATTCAAGGTGTATCGGATCATCCCTACCAACCTCAAAATTTTGGGTCGTTCTGTATGGTACCGGACTCTAGGTCGTTCTATACAACCAAAAAGCATTAAGTCGCTGTAATAGTATGATTCCTCATAAAGTCTTTCTACTTAAAGTTTTTTGGGTTTTAAACGACCTAAGACTTCAAGGGTTTAGCGACCCAAAGATAAGGGCTGAAATAACGACCTAAGGCCTTGAGTTACCATAACGACCTAGAGTAGGGTCGCGGTCTAAAACCTGAAAGTGGTTGCGATGACCTAACTCAGCACGAGCCATTACAAAACTACGACCCGAGATGTACATCCAACAAGGGCACTTCAACTTTGAAAAGGATGTCAGGGCATGATATTGTGAATTAAGGACGTCAATGAATAATGGAATTGAGCAAGATTATTATCCTAGTGTACATAATGCTTAGCAGTTCAAACCACGACCAAGTTGTGAGAATTTATACATGGAAGTTAAGCCGAAACCATCATAAACAGGAAATCTCAAGATCGCTACATGCATCAACATTGTCATCAAACGCATGATTGAAATCGTACCAAACAATGATCCCACAAAGTCCAAAAATATCAAATTCGACTTAAAACGTACATGTGTACATAGTAAGTAAAAGCTTTGAATCGCACCTGATTCTTGGTGGTGAGAAGTTTCAAATTCGATTATTAAATGGAGGGATTATTTGGTCTTCATTTGCTTTGATGATGATTTGGATCGGTGAATTTAGCTGATAATGGTCGCCATTAATGAGGTTTTCTAGCTTAAGTGAGGGTTTCGAGAGAGTGATGACTTAAAGAGAAGTTACGAGGGAGTTTAAACAAATAAGCCAAGTTTGCAGGGCCCCGCAACAATCTAATCCCAAGGAGAATACTAATGGACTCTTGTCAGTACACAACCTAGAAGCCGCAACGACTTAAGACCATGTCACGACCTAAGAAGCATGACGACCTAAGGATAGAATACTTCAGGGACTCATGCGGTCTAAAGGTTCGAACGACTTAAAATCTTGAATTATATGTTGATCTCACCTAGTTCGAAGCCCATATTATTTTTAAATAAATAAAAACTTCAAGGGGAAAATGTTAACCCATAAAATATGTTCCAGAAAATGGTAAGCATGTCTAGGTTGATTTATGATTTTGGGTCATTAGGCCCTTTGGGCCGTTATGTCTTCTCTAATTCGATGAGTGTTTTGGCTCACATAAGTGCTCTAGGTCGTTGTGATATCTTGGGTCATTCAGATAATATGTGATGTTCAGGAATCTCTGGCTCGTTAGAGTATCTTAACTCGTTGTGGCGTCTTGGTTCACTCAGATGCTAGCTCGCAGGGTTCTTAGATCGCCAGCTCGCTAAAGGTTTTATCTCGCTTCATCAAAGCTTAAACTGCATCATCCTGGTTTAGCTCATTCTAAGCGCGCTTGGGCCGCTTCGCATCCTATAGCTCGCACTACATTCAGCCAGAGCGAGTTGGGTCGCCCCACACTCCCGTAGCCCGTATCGCTTTGTATCAGGAAGTTTTGAGTCGCTCCGCCTTGTTTGGCATCCCCCACCTTGTTTTGGACCGCATAATGTTCTTCCTAGCCCGCCTACGACCTAAAACAATAGCACAATATTTACATAATTGCCACCTGGTCAGAACACCACCTATAAATACCCCCCTCATTCCTTCATTGGGGGGAGGAAAAAGGGCCACGAAGTGCTGCTAAAATTTCTCTACAACTGTCTCAAGCTATTTTAAATGCTCATCATCACTAACAAGCAAAGATCCTCGGTGAATTTAAATAAGATCTATAGGTGTGAGAGTGGCAAATTTGTTGTAAGAGTGAAATTAATCTTGTAATCAACATATTGATAATGGAATCACTTATGAGAGTGGACGTAGATCCTCATTGGATCGAACCACAATAAAAACTCCGTGCTCTTATTTTCATGCCTTTTGTATGTTTGTGATTGAGGACTCACTTTGTTCTTCCTTACCAATTTGGTTAAGTGTTTTGGTACACCCTTAGTGTTGAGTAGAATTTTGAGATCAACATTTAACCCTTGGTGTTGAGTCAAATTTCGAGATCAACAACTTAGTGGTTGGCGTGCGCAAATAACCAGTTTCCCACTGGACACCCATCAAACTACGTCACTCGAGATGTCGTCGACAAAATCATCAAGGACTTAACTAAAGATCTCACTTATTGCTTGGAACAACAAGAGGAATACTTCCGTCAATAGGAAGCAACCATGAAATCTCTTTTCACCCGACTCGAAGGAATTACGAGCCAGTCGGGCTATGGTAGCATCATTGGGATAAGTGCTAGTGTTCTGCAAGGGTTATCTCGGGGCTTAGGGGCAATTCCGAAAAACAACCTCATGTAAACACCAATCCACAGATAGCTACCGGATCGGCTAAACTCCGAGGGCACCACCCCCAATCTCATACAGGGCTCAACTCAGGTTGCAGTCAATAAAGTTTCAGGATCAGGTATTGGAACATAACTCAAGCGCCAGTGCGCACAACTATGGATGCGATAACTCCCACAGTTCCAAATATTGGATTAATTCTCGTAGAGGCACCTCAAACCAAGATTGAGTAGTTATTTTTCTTAGCGCTCAACAATTCACTAATGTTGGACTTGGCGCGGGGGGCACCTGCGTCAATTTACATAGTTTGAATCAGTTTCTTGGCATGGGCAATGAAAGTCAAGTCACCGATGTCATTCGACGTTATGCTTGAGGTGGGGCACCCTATGCAAGCTTGGACTATGTTACTCACAGCCCCTTTTATCAAGACACACGAATTCCCAGAACCCACTCGACTTTAAATTGGCGGTGTTTGTAGCTTTCGATGGTAGGAAGGATGCTACTGTTCATCTTATGCGTTACATGCCCTATATGGAAATACATTCAGCTTCAAACAACGTTATGGCGAAGTGCTTCCTATTTGTCATACGGATATTGCTGCTTTATGGTTCTGACAGTTCACTCAACCAAAGAACGTCATGACTTTGACAACGGTTATGAAAAGGACAAATGAGTCTTTCGCAACTTTATTGAAAGGTTCAACATGGCGGTAGCCTCTGTCGACAGGCTGGATCCGTCCATGGTTCTGATGGTCGCCATCTCCTGCATTCTCGACAAGACCGATTTCAAGATCTCACTATGACGGGACCTGCCAAGTGATCTCTTCGAATTATACTTCGAGGCTGAAAAAATTCTGAGGGAGGAGGATTGCCATGACGAAAAACTTGTGCATCGAATCAACTTCGTAGTAAGCGCAAGGCCGTCAGCTCTCCGAAAAGGAAAGTGTAAACCTTGGACAATTGAAGCTCACGGCCTTGCTTCAAGCCTAAGTTCCCAACATACACTGAACTCAATCAGGGTTCGGAGAGGATTTATCTCAACATCCACGAAACTGCACCTTTCCAAAAGCCTCTTAAGAGGAACCAGACTCTAAATCAAGCAAGTTGACAAGTACTGCCTTTTCCATGAACTTCCAAGTCATGACACCAACCATTGCAGGTACTTTCACGATCTCATCGAAGCCCGTGTCAGGCGTGGCGAGCTACCACATAGTATGTCAGGAATCCAGCAATGGCAGCACTGCATGCTCAACCTCTCACTACATCTTAGAATAGGGGTAGGATTGGAAGCCCATAAGGCATTGTCATCAACTAATCCGGCCCTGCGGATCTTTTTGGCTTTTCCGGACCCTGGTTCGACACTCATGTTTATTTTTGTTGTTGGTGACTTCTTGCCTTTACAACATTCTTTGCATGTAATCAAAGCGGCAACGTCAGCCCATATACACATGGAATCGGCGTGTGGTCTCTAGTTGTGCTCTGGGTTGGACTATAGACCGCTGAACTACCATGACATCAATATGGACTACTTTAAGGCTCCGGCCACACACTCGATCCGTCCAGTACAAACATAGGGCTTCGGCTCCGCACTAGATCTGTACAGTATAAACATAGGGTTTGACTCCACATCGGATCTGTCCAGTATAAACATAGAGGTCCGACTCCACATTGGATCCGTCCTGTATAACATAGAGCTCTGGCTCCACACTTGATCCATCCGGTATAAAAATAGGACTCTGGCTCCACACTGGATCTATCCAGTTTAAACATAGGGCTCTGGCTCCCTCTTGATATGTCGAGCATAAACTTGGAACTCCGGTTCTCAATTTCGGACTCCGTTCCACAACTTCCCAAAAGTTGGGCCTATCAAGTGTTAAGATTATCTAAACGGATATGCCAAGCGTGAGAACTACTCGACTCGGTCCGCTGAGCAAGGGAGTTCCTTATCGTAGCCTCATAGCACCGGAATCTTAACAAGATAGCCCACCGAGTACATAATATCACATAACTCAGTCCGCCAGGTACACAATCCTTTTTTATAGGTACAAACTTGCTCTGACAAGGACCAATGAGCCCACAACTTCTTATTTTCTAGATCTTGAGCATCCCGAACTCAACACTTTATTCAAAATACGTTCTCAACGACCGTCGGACTTCTATTCTAAATACGGTCCAAGGAATCATCGAATTTCCACTCTAATATGATCTCAGCGATCGTCGATGTTCTATTTTTTTACGATCTCAGTGGTCGTCGGTTTCTACTCAAATACGACCTCAGTGGTCGTTGGATTTCTCTACTGGTTTTCCTTAGTCGTCTAGCTTTGGCAAGGCAGCCTAGTACTATTCTAGCTATTCCTGGTCGTCTTTCCCCAGCAAGGCTGCCTTGAACTCATATGTTTATTGGTTGCTCTGGATTTACAAATTTCAGGTTATCCCGATATCCTGGCTAAGGATATTCTAGTTATTCAAGCTTTCATATTTCTGTCGTTCTTCGGTTATTCTGATCAATTTGGCTATTCTGGATATAGGGTCTCATCGGTCCTCTGGCTATTCTGGTTATCTCTCAAGTAATGGTCCGGAGCGATCACTGGTTTTATTTGGGATTTCTGGCTTATTGGCCTTTGTGTTCTAGTTAATACGGTCCAACGTGATCGTGGTTCTTCGATTTTTGTTTATACGAGTTCACTTTGGACTTCTCCTGGCTTTGATTTCTGGATTGATGGATTTCTCGCAAAACACATCTTCCTTTAATCAAGAAAGACATGTTCTGGGGGGGCAAAGTGTTGATGCGCTTTTTTGTCAAATAAGTCACATGTCAAGTTCACGCTCAGCGGCGCGATCAGAACCGAGTCAAAACATATTTCATTCTTGAACTCAGCATCGTTTCAATCATGTATGGTAAACGCGTGATGATCACTTAAAATTTCCCATGCAACTCAACCTGGTAACTCTATAACTCAATATGTGGCACTTTAAAAATCAGTGATCATTATGACCCGATCACTCAAAATCATTGGATCGCCTTGGCCCCGACACACACCTGAATTCGACCAAGAGACGTGGGCAAGCTGGTGCAAACACAGGTGAAAAGTATCCTCCGAGATACAAATTCTCTCCCCACTCAGGTGCAAATTTGTATCCCATTGCATCCCTTGCGGGATGTGAATTCGTATCACCAGGGGATGCGAATTCCCCTAAACACAAAGCTTGCTCGGGTATGCTCTCCACCAGCACAACCCTGCGCTTACCCGATTTCACATCCCACTTTTTGCATCGGCTTCTGGCTTCGCATCCCTAAAACAACCTTGTCTCGCATCCCTCACTCTGCCTCCCCATAACATTTCGTATCCCCCTTACTACTCACATTACTGCATTTCATATCCTCCCCGGGACTCGATTTTGCATCACTCTGGGATGCGAAATCTCATGTTCCCTTGTTCTCTATGGGCAAAAGCTTTGTCTCCCCATGAGATGTGAATTTATCATTCCTCAAGATGCGAAATTCATACCCCCAAAAGGGATGTGAAATTCGTATCCCTAAGGGGATGCAAAATTCTGCTAAAAACCGAGGTGGGATGCGAAATTTTGGAGGCTGCCACTTCGAGACGAGAAATCTGTTGTTGTGGTCCCCAAATCTCACTACTCCTACCTAATCCACTTCCTATAAATACTCTCTACCTCATTCTTCAAAGGGTCTAGTTCTCATTTGGTATTTTGAAATTCTTGGAGCTCTCAAGCACCATTAATGGCTAACATCATCATCTCCATGACTGTTGGACATAGCTTGGACCTCTAAATGTTACATAAACATTTGCCCACAACTTTTGGACATTTAATTGGACTTTTGGAAGGCTTTTGGACATATTTTCATACTTCTGGACATTGAGCTATTTCTTGGGCATTGGCCCACATTTTGACATAATGAAGAAGAAGAACATTTTGGTCAAATTTAAGATTAAAAAGGATTTTGTTTATCTAATATACAACTTTGTACACATAAATTGTCCGAACTTGTACAAACATTGTAATCAACAATTATATGATGAATGATTACTATAAAGTGGATGTAGGAGTTAGTCTCGAACCATTATAAAATTTATGTGTTCCCTTTACATTTCTTTGTCTTTAGATATCTGGATTATGAATTTACACTTAAACTAACACTTGGGGATTGGCGTGCACAAATAACCAATTTCCTACGTCAACACCTGAAACACCCCACCTCCATTGAGGTCACTCACAAAGGCAATGCCTTAACTTCGATGGAGCATTATAGGTAAAAGACACAGAAAGTTACAAGACCGAAATATAAGTAGCGGAAAACAAACATTTATTTCATACGTGGTTCAATACAAAAACCAGTAAAGTAAATTGTCTCAACATAACTTCCAAAACATTTCATCATATTCTCTATCTTGCTTAAAACATAAAGAAGCATATAACATAAATAAAACTGCATAAATCCCCAAGTCTAGTGTGTCCAAAGACATAGCCAAAGATAAGAGATTCCAAGCCGTACATCACAGAGTCTACAAGCTTGGAAAGATGAACGGTCCAAATTAAGCTGAGCTATTCCCTCCCTGGCTACTGAGGAGGGGAACGAAAGAAAAGAAGATGAAATAAAAATGGGTCAGACATAAGTCTGAGTAAGTCTAGTGAATTTTCAGTGTGTGAATAAGGAAAAGGTCATGATAGGAATAAACTGGAAAGAGGACGGTACCAGAACAACAAACTAACATAAAGCTATATAAGGAAAGGTAAACCGAATATACATCGCACCCATGTTTAATTCTTCTGCACCTATTTATACTTGTCCAACTAGCACCATGTGTTCGTGGTGAAATGATTCCCTTATATCGATCGACTCCTACTAGCATACATTTATCACGTGTGTCCTTTGGCCCCTGCTTGACTGTAGATAACTGTGCTGGTCCCACCAAGGGGCGTATAAAATCCTATGGTGGCAACCCGACACGATTCAAGATGCACAGTGTATGACTACTGATGCCCAGTGCCTACTTTTTCCACTCCGGAGTACGTTCACGCCCGATACTCCGCCGGAACCTACACTGATCAACCACTGCCGATGTTTTGATCCCTTATAATCAGCCCAGTAATCTTGCCCCACCCTGCCTAGTTCAGGGTCCCATGATACATCTACGTGGGTTACTGCTGAAATGGGTCCCCGTTGCTAGGGTTTTCCAGTCAACAAGGTAAATTGGTTAAGTGTCCAAATTTACCTTAACCCACCCATCAGTTTAGCTAATATGTTGGACTGGTTAAGTGTTTCCTTAATTAACTTAACCCTACTACTCTTGACTTAGCTTTATTAGAGCACCAACCACTCACATTAGACAGGTATAGTTGTGGTCAGTGGATGTGCCGGTCGGTTCCGGGCAGTTTTACACCACAACTCAGTCTAACCTCGGGTCCTTTTTGGGCTCAATGCTCTAACCACCCACATTAGACAGGTATTGTTGTGGTCACTGGATGTGCCGGTTAGTTCCTGGCAGTTTTACACCACAACTCAGTCTAACCTCGGGTTAGGCATATTCGTCTTTTCTAAATTTATATTTTTATCCTTTTATGCTTATATATAAATTTGTCAACAATTTATTGTTATGGATCACTTTCCTTCTCAATTAAATTCATAATTTTTGGTAAGTAAATTATACCATTTCAATGCTATACCATTTACATGGGTTTGAGCCAATTATGTTAATTATGTATAATTTCATGTTTTCCCCAACATTATCCCCATTGTTCGTTCGCAAAATTTCATAAGATATTAGGGTCGACATTTTAGCCTAACTAATAAACTAAAGCGGTAAAAAGAGGAACTTGCAACATTCCAACGTCATACAAAAATATGGATCTAACTACAGATGTGTCACATGAACTTGGCATAATATACTTTTAATTATGAACTTGCAAACTAGATCTATTCAACATGAATCATAAAATAATAGTATTACATAGAACTACCAAAATCTAATTAGACATGTAATGGTGAACTTGCATAAGTTGAATCATGTTAATATTGATCTAACATAAAGGCATATGGTAAAGTTGTAGATCAAAACATATAGGTTTACATAGTCATGTTTTTAACCTATAAACTTGCATGTATATTCATAACATGATAGAGTCACTTAACTTGCATAAACATGGCATAATTTCTAAATTAACATACAACATATAGATGTCATCACAAGGTCGTAGATCTAAACAGTATGCATAATGGATCTAAACAATTAGGCATAAACTATATGACTTAGCCTAAAACTTGTATAATATCACCAAACTTACATATGATAATTTCATAACATCATAGGTTTATTCACCAATTTCCACAAAATATGATAAACCACAATAATTCATAGGCATATACGATAGAACAGACATGAATAAACATAATCAGCATCACATACAACTTGATACAATTCTATTTTACAATCCATTACAAACAATGTATTTAATTCATTCACATCTGAAAAATAACTATACTTACAACAAAAAGGAATTCTTGAGTTCTAGGATCTGTATTCTGAAATTGAATTGCTCACCTGTGATGTAGATCGTTGAATTTTCTTAGTTGAATTAGATTAGATTTAATTTTTGACGTAGCTTCAATCTTGCCTTTGAGTTGAAAGAGATGACAGCTATTCTAGGTTCACCATTGACGGCATGTCAGTTCTTGGTATGAATATTTTGTGATTTAGGGTTAAGAGTTAAGTTGCTTTTATAGAGTTTTAATCAATTTAGAGCTATCAGATTAACCCTAGAAATAATCTAGACCATCCAGTCAAGGTAGGATAACACCTCAGCCCTAATGACTCAGTAGGGAGTCAGAAATCGTCATCCTTTTCAGATCTGCCCGGGGGAGGGGGGTAGGTCGACCCCCAGGTCGACCTGTAGGGGAGGTCGACACTAGGGTCGACCTCTCGGTCGACCTGGCCTGGGCGGGATTTTTCCTACCCTTCCCTCTTCTGCGTTTGAATTTGAATTTTGAATTTTTGAAACTTCCGAAGGCCATAACTTCTTTATATGAAGTCCAATTCACGCAAACTCGAACTTTATCTCAACCAGAATTCCAAGACGAACACAATGGCGTAACCCGTTTCCCTTAATTCTCATATTTAAAATTAATTATTCTTTAATTCGTTACTTTAAGGTTTATTAAAAACACAGGGTGTTACATTCTCCCCTCCTTAAAGGATTTCGTCCCCGAATCTTCAAGTCAAGAAGAACGTATATCCTACCATCCAATCGTCCATCTACTCAACCATCAAACACAGGCATCCACTGTCCTTAAAAGACTTCTAATGCTTCATGATCATATGCATAGTATGTGTACATGTCCTTATCTGATGCAAAATCAGGTGGTTTACTGATTCAGTTGACCTCCTTAATGCAAGTCATGTCGGTGTCATGCATCCATAATGTATGCAATCTTCACTAATCTTAATTTCAACTTGATTGCACAATCATTCATACAAATGCAACATCCACATGATAACACATCAAGTTTCAATCATATACAAGTACATATATGCATATGCAATATGAAAGTGACTGAGTCGATCTAATACCTAAAGTGTGTGTATATGCATCCACGAGCAACCACTAGTAATCACTTGCAACCAGTTGCAACCATCAATCATAACATGTTTCAAATACATGTTTACATCCATTGGTTTCTACCCAAGGATCGGGAATGGAACCGAGGAAAATACTAAAAAGATAGATATGAGTATGAACAAACTTAAGCAAAAAGAGATCAAAGATGTACCCTCAAAAAAAGAAAAGGGTAGGCTGCACATATTTTGGCCTCAGTCTTCCATGTCGCGTCTTCGTCAGCGTAACTCCATTGAACTTTTACAAGTTTGACTTCGCGGTTGCGTAGCTTCTTGACTTCTGTACCCAAGATACGAGTTGGAACTCTCCTCACAGTCGCCTCTCGTTCTACTTCTACGTCCTCTAATATGCTTGGTTCCACCACTTCCACAGACTCATGTAAGCACTTTTGTAAGTGAGAAACATGAAAGACATTATGGACTCCAGCCAATCTTTTGGGAAGTTCTACTCTATAAGCCATCTTCCCAATTCTTTTAATGATAGGAAACGGTCCTACAAATCTTGGTGCCAACTTTCCTGCGGATCCGAAGAGAACGACGTTCATCAAAGGAGATACTTTAAGGAAAACCCTGTCCCCAACCTCAAACTCAAGGTCGATCCTTCTCTTATCTGCGTAGGACTTTTGTCTATCTTGGGCAGTTTTCATTCTTTTTCGTATCAAGTCCACTTTCTATGAAGTTTCTCTAATCATATCTGGTCCAAGTATGAGCTTATCTGTAGACTCCCACCAACAAGTTGGTGATCGGCACGGTCTTCCATATAAAGCTTCGAAGGTTGCCATGCCTATGGTGGCTTGGTAGCTATTGTTGTAAGCAAACTACACCAAAGGAAGATGATCCTCCCATGTTCCTCTGAAGTCGAGAATGCATAATCTCAAGAGGTCTTCCAACACTCTGTTCACTCTTTCTGTCTGACCACCAGTTTGGGGGTGATAGGCCGTGCTTAAGCATAACTGTGTGCCTACAACCTCTTGTAAGCTCTTCCAAAACTCACTCGTAAAGATAGGGTCTCGGTCGCTAACAATGCTGGAGGGTATCCCATGGAGTCGGACTATCTCTTTAAGATATATGGATGCTAAAGATGAGGCAGTCCTTCTACTCTTAACGGGTATGAAGTGAGCGCTTTTTGTGAGCCTGTCCACTATTACCCAAATACTGGTATTGCCTCTTCTGGACCTAGGCATCCCATCAACAAAGTCCATCGAGATGCTATCCCATTTCCATTGTGGGACCTCTAGAGGATGAAGCAAACCACTAGGCTTCTTCTGTTCCGCCTTGACTTGCTGGCATACCAAGCACTTCGAGACGAATTCAGCTACATCCCTCATCATGCCATCCCAAAAGAAAACCCTTTTGATGTCTTTGTACATTTTGTCTCCACCGAGGTGTATGGTCAACTTGGATTGGTGTTCTTCTTCAAGAACTTTCTTCACCAAATCCCTTGCTTGTGGGATGCATAGCCTTCCATCCCGCCTCAACCAACCCTTATCATCGATGGAGTATCTATTGAGATGACTAGAAGTCTCACCCCTACTCAACTTACCTACCATATCTACTAGCTGAGGGTCTTCAGGTTGTGCGGTCCCTATTGAGTCCAAAAGAGTAGGCTGCACCTCTAGCGATGCTAACAAACCAGTCACATGATCGACATAGGGTCTAAAATCAAAGTTGGCTATATACTCCAAGCTCTTCCTTTCAACAAAGAGAGGGTTTAAGGTTAGCTTCTTTCTACTCAAGGCGTCTACTACTACATTGCTCTTGCTAAGGGTATAGGAAATCTCGAAATCGTAGGATGCCAAGAATTCCATCCACCTTTGTTGCCTCAAATTAAGATCTTTTTGCGAGAAAAGGTACTTCAACGATTTATGGTCAGTATATAATTTAAACTTCTCACCTAGGAGATAATGGCGCCAAGACTTAAGCGCAAAGACGATGGCAGCCAACTCTAGGTCGTGGGTTATGTATTTTCAGCTGTCGGCCTCCATAAGCTACTGCCTTCCCTTCTTACATCAAGACAGCTCCTAATCCCGTACAACAAGCATCTGTGTATACGGTAAACATCTTGCTCCCATCCAGCAATGTCAGAACTGGAGCTGTTGTTAGAGCTCTTTTTAAGCGTTGGAAAGCAATATCGCAATCCAAGTCCCAAGTGAAAGTTAAGTTCTTCTTTGTCAACTTTGTAAGTGGAATTGTGATTTTTGCAAAATCTTTGATGAACTTTCGATAAAAGCCCGCTAGCCCGAGGAAGCTTCGGACTTCGGTTGCATTCCGTGGGACCTTCCAATCTTGTACCGCAACTACCTTTGCGGGATCCACAGCTAATCCTTCTTTGGACACCACGTGTCCAAGAAACCTTACCTCTTCCCTCCGGAAGTGGCATTTTGAGAATTTGGCTTTTAACTGGTGTGTACGAAGAGTGTCCATGACTTCCTTTAGATGCTGAGCGTGCTCTTCCTCACTCTTCGAGAAAATCAAAATGTCGTCTACGAAGACCACCACAAACTTATTGAGGAACTCCCTAAACACCATGCTCATCAAATTGACGAAGTAAGTGGGTGCTTTTGTCAGGACAAAAGGCATGACAAGTCACTCGAAGAAACCATCCGGAGTCCTGAATGCGGTCTTGTCGATGTTGTCTTCAGCCACTCTCAACTGATGAAATCTGGTAGCTAAATCTACTTGGGAGAAAACCGATGCACCTACAAGTTGATCGAACAAGTCGTCTATTCTTGGGAGTGGGTGCCTATTCTTCTTGGTCAGCTTGTTTAGCTCCCTATAATCGACGCATAGGCGAAGCGAACCGTCCGCTTTAGTTGCGAACACTACTGGAGCACCCCATTCAGAAATACTCCGCCTTATAAACCCCTTCTCAAGTAGCTCTTTAACTTGCTTGCTGAGTTCTTTCCTCTCCCTTGGAGCCATGTGTCTAACGGGTAGAGCGACGGGTTTTGCGTTATCAACGAGGTATATGCAGAAGTCTATCTCCCGCTTCGGAGGTAACCCTTTAACCTCTTCAAAGACATCCGGGTATTCACGGACTACTCTAACAGACTGCAAATCCTCAATAGACGCATCAACAAATTCTAGATAGCTAAGCATAACAGAGTTCATGGGATTATAAGAAATTTCGAGAGTGTTACTAAGGCGAGTCATGAGTCTAATCACTCTTTTTTCACAGTCGAGGATGGCACTATTACTGGATAGCCAGTCCATGCCTAGAATTAACCCATAGCCCGTGAAGCCCAAAACATAGGCATTGCATCTAAACCCCACACTTAATATAGAAATTTCAAATCCAAACAAATCATTGACATATAAGTTGAGCCCCCAATTGGATTTGAAACAACCATGGGATCCCCTACTAAACTGGTGTCTAGGTGTAGAGATTCAACTAAAGCAGAAGATATAAAAGAGTGCGATGCGCCAAAATCAAAGAGTGTACGAACAGGATGATCAAAAAGATAAACTAAACTCTTAACAGAAACATTTCTACCTTGTTCTTGCGGAGGTGCCATGAGAGCGTGAACCTGTACTCCAGAAGTAGATCCAAATCTCTGCCCTTGCCCTTGATTTCTTGGGCAGTCCCAAGCCATGTGTCCTGCCTCACCGCAATGGAAACAACCACCCATCTTTCTTTTCTTCTTCCCATAGTCCTTAACCAGATGTCCAGGAATGCCACAAAAATTACACTTCCTCTTGTCACGGGTTTTGTTGTTTTTCCCGCCTTTATTGGAATATGTCTTCTTACTCTGTGATCCTTCCCCTTTCTTATCTTGAAATTCTTCCACTTTTGTCTCCTTCTTGCCTACCTTATCATCTACTTGTAACAGTGCCATGTCCACCAGTCTTTCATAGGTTGCACCCATAGGTATATGGGACATAGCTACGTTGTGCATTGGCTCATTCAATCCTTTAACGAAGCGGAGAGCCTTCTTATGTGGAGTGTTTACTAACTCCAATCCGAACCTAGCAAGCTGATTAAATTGGTTAATGTATTCCTTGATCGATATACTTCCCTGTCTGAGAGCTAAGAACTTCTCCATCTGTAGGCTTCATTCAGCTTGTGAGAGGAATTTCATTTCAAACCTCATCCTAAAATCCATCCAAGTTTCAATTAGTCTTTCAGCGTTAGTGACTTCCCACCAATAGGAAACTTCGTCTTTGAGCAACCATACTGCCAACTATATCTTTTGCCTATCATCCACTTCGAAGTTCTCGAACAAATCCTCAGTTTCTTTGAGCCAGTTTATTGCTTCCACGAATGATTCATTTCCATTGAAGTTCTTTCCACCCATGGCTCAAAAGTCCCTACATATTTTTGAGAAAGCATTCGCTCGAGGAGGAGGAGGAACGCTACAGCTGAGGGAGGAGGAATGTCTGTTGGGCCTGCGTCGTTGGCCCTAGCCTCTAGGTACCTCCAGAACCAGCCGGGAATCGGTACACCCTCTGGAAGGTTAAGATTCCCAGACATGCTGAAACGAAAAAGGAAAGATTCAAGACAAAGGATAGAAAGATAATGCATATGGCTTTGGGGGATTATGCCTTTTAAAGTAAAATAACACTTTTTCTTGAAAAATGCTTCATTTTGAAAATAGTTTTCAAAAACTTTTATCTGATCTAGTAAACCTCTGCTCTGATACCAAGTGAAACACCCCACCTCTATTAAGGTCACTCACAAAGGGAATGCCTTAACTTCTATGGAGCATTATTGGTAAAAGACACAGAAAGTTACAAGACAGAAATATAAGCAGCAGAAAATAAACATTTATTTCATACATGGTTCAATACAAAAACCATTACAGTAAATTGTCTCAACATAACTTCCAAAACATTTCATCATAATCTCTGTCTTGCTTAAAACATAAAGAGCATATAACATAAATAAAATTGCATAAATCCCCATGTCTAGTGTGTCCAAAGCCATAGCCAAAGATAAGAGATTCCAAGCTGTACATCAGAGAGTCTTCAAGTTTGGAAAGATGAACGGTCCAAATTAAGCTGAGTTATTCCCTCCCTGGCTACTTGAGGGGGGGAACGGAAGAAAAGAAGACGAAAGAAAAATGGGTCAGACATAAGTCTGAGTAAGTCTAGTGACTTTTCAGTGTGTGAATAAGGAAAAGGTCATGATAGGAATAAACTGAAAATAGGACAGTACCAGAACATCAAATTAACATAAAGCTATATAAGGCAGGGTAAACCAAATATACATCGCACCCATGTTTAATTCTTCTGCACCTATTTATACTTGTCCAACTAGCACCACGTGTTCATGGTGAAATGATTCCCTTATATCGATCGGCTCCTACGAGCATACATTTATCAAGTGTTTCCTTCGGCCCCCGCTTGACTATAGATACATGTGCTGGTCCCACTAAGGTTGTATCAAATTCTATGGTGGCAACCCGACACGATTCAAGATGCATAGTGTATGACTACTGATGCCCAGTGCCTGCGTTTTCCACTCCGGAGTATGTGCCCGGCCGATACTCCGCCAGAACCGACACTGATCCATCACTGCCGATGTTTTTGACCGCTTATAATCAGCCCAGTAATCGTGCCCCACCCTTCCTAGTTCAGGGTCCCATGATACATCTACATGGGTTACTGTTGAAATGGATCCCCGTTGCTTGGGTTTTCAGTCAACATGTTAAATTAGTTAAGTGTCCAAATTTACCTTAACCCCACCCATCAGTTTAGCTAATATGTTGGATTGGTTAAGTGTTTCCTTAATTGACTTAACCCTACTACTCTTGACTTAGTTTTATTATAGCACTAACCACTCACATTAGACAGGTATTGTTGTGGTCACTGGATGTGCCGGTCGGTTCCGGGCAATTTTACACCACAACTCAGTCTAACCTCGGGTCCTTTTTGGGCTCAATGCACTAACCACCTACATTAGACAGGTATTGTTATGGTCACTAGATGTGTCGGTCGGTTTCGTGCAGTTTTACACCATAACTCAGTCTAACCTCGGGTTAGGCATATTCGTCTTTTCTAAATTTATATTTTTATCCTTTTATGCTTATATGTAAACTTGTCAACAATTTATTGTTATGGATCACTTTCCTTCTAAATCAAATTCATAATTTTTGGTAAGTAAATTATACCATTTCAATGCCATACCATTTACATGGTTATGAGCCAAATATGTTAATTATGTATAATTTCAAGTTTTCCCCAACGTTACCCCCGTTGTTCGTTCGCAAAATTTCATAAGATGTTAGGCTCGACATTTTAGCCTAACTAATAAACTAAATGGGGAAAAAGAGGAACTTGCAACATTCCAACGTCATACAAAAATATGGATCTAACTACAGATGTGTCACATGAACTTGGCATAATATACTTCTAATTATGAACTTGCAAACTAGATCTATGCAACTTGAATCATAAAATAATAGCATTACATAGAACTACCAAAATCTAATTAGACATGTAGTGGTGAACTTGCATAGGTTGAATCATGTTAATATTGATCTAACATAAAGGCATATGGTAAAGTTGTAGATCTAAACATATAGGTTTACATAGTCATGTTTTTAACCTATAAACTTGCATGTATTCATAACATGACAGCATCACTTAACTTGCATAAACATGGCATAATTTATAAATTAACATACAACATATAGATGTCATCACAAGGTCGTAGATCTAAACATGTATGCATGGATCTAAACAATTAGGCATAAACTATATGACTTAGCCTAAAACTTGTATAATATCACCAAACTTACATATGATAATTTCATAACATCATAGGTTTATTCACCAATTTCCATAAAACATGATAAACCACAATAATTCATAGGCATATACGATAGAACAGACATGAATAAACATAAATCAGCATCACTTACAACTTGATACAATTCTATTTTACAATCCATTACAAACCATGTCTTTAATTCATTAACATCTGAAAAATAACTATACTTACAACAAAAAGGAATTCTTGAGTTCTGGGATCTGTATTCTGAAATTGAATTGATCGCCTTTGATGTAGATCGTTGAATTTTCTTAGTTGAATTAGATTAGATTTAATTTTTGACGTAGCTTCAATCTTGCCTTTGAGTTGAAAGAGATGACGGCTATTCTAGGTTCACCATTGATGGCATTGTGGCTCTTGGTATGAATATTTTGTGATTTAGGGTTAAGAGTTAGGTTGCTTTTATAGAGTTTTAATCAATTTAGAGTCGTCATATTAACCCTAGAAATAATCTAGACCACCCAGTCAAGGTAGGATAACACCTCAGCCCTAATGACTCAGTAGGGAGTCAGAAATCGTCATCCTTTTCACATCTGCCCCGGGGGAGGGGAGGGTAGGTCGACCCCTAGGTCAATCCCCAGGTCGACCTGTAGGGTAGGTTGACACTAGGGGTAATTTTCCTGCCTTGCCCTCTTCTGCGTTTGAATTTGAATTTTGAATTTTTGAAACTTTCGAAGGCCATAACTTCTTCATACGAAGTCCAATTCACGCAAACTCGGACTCTATCTCAACCAGAATTCCGAGACGAACGCAATAGCATAACCCGTTTCCATTAATTCTCACTATTAGAATTAATTATTCTTTAATTCGTTACTTTAAGGTTTATCGAAAACACGGGGTGTTACAACACCTCTCAACAGCGAGAGGTTTTTCTTCCTCGAAACATTGTAAAATGCACAACAGAAGTAATGCATATTCATTTAAAGCGTGAAGTGATTTGTAAGGAGTAGACCTAAACTTTAATGCAAAGAATGTAATTTTAACCATGTGAAGTAGTTAGAATAATATATATCAATTCAAAGAAACTCTTGAAGCACTATTTAAACAGTCAACTAAGGTTCAAAAGAGTGAAACACAGAACATGTCTTGGTTCACAGCACACTTCGTTTTCAATGAAAGCTAATTTTAGAGGGCCCGTGTTACCCAAGATTTTAACTGTGCAAAATTTGACTGGAAATATAAGGTTAATGCAAAGATGTAAATGTTCAGAAACTTGAAGACATGCTAGAAGAAATAGAGTATTTAACTTTGAAAATTTCCTTTATGTTTGGAGCAAGACAAATTAAAGCTCTCGATACCAATTTACCGTCTCGACACAGAGAGGTTTACATTAGCTTCTGGGTCATACTTCCTTTTTGTACGCTAAGTACTCCTCAAACCATTTATCATCTAGTGTTTACTTAAGGACTTGACAAGCAATTTCAGGTATGATGAGAAGAAAACCATAAAAGAAGAATAAGTCAAGTGCAAAAGAAATAATCATTTAAAGGAACTTGAACTTCATTGGAAAGAAGATGGGTCGATAATGGATGAAAAAGGGGAGAGTAAGACATCCAAAAATCATGGATTTACAATTTAGTAAACCAATTGGTATTGAAAGCTTCTTCTCGACATCTGGAGACTTTTTTGGCAAGCGAGTCTCTATGCTTACATGTGCGCGATTAGGGTAACTCCCGGACTTCTTGCAAATGACCTTCTGACTTCATGTTTTTGTCTCCCTATAAACACTTACCTTACTACAACTAGAATTGGAACTGATTTTCTATAGTGGAGATTTTGCATTTTCTTCATTTCCGACCTCACTCATTTAATAATCAACTACGTAGAAATTGTTGGTCATTCTAAGCTTTAGAACATGTCAAACCCCTGTACTAGTAACTCCACAAGTCTCCCTAAGCATGTCGAATTCTCTCAAATTTTCAAGGAATAAATATATTAAGCGTATATTGACCTAAGATTGTTGAACCACTATAAAAGTCTTATGTTACGATGCTTTACTTTTTTCATGTAGTCTACTAGATCTAGGATTTGCAGATTCATTACAACTCCTATTAGGATGCTCTTCAATTTCTTCCTCCAAAAATCACATATATCAATTAATGATTAACCGAAAATAATTTTCCTTAATTATTATTAGAATTAACCACAACCTGATCCTATGACATACCAATATCGTATATAGTGTAGCCATAATCCTAAATTTTCTTCCATGCCAGCTACTTGTATTTTAGCATTTATCTTACTCTCAAAAAATCTAGATCTACCAATTTCAACATTTCCCAAATCTTCAAATTGATCAAAATGGATTTTAGCACCACCACGGTCCAGATTACCTAGCTGTCAATCAACACAAGTTCGAATCAATCTACAAATTCAGATTTTGTGTCGCCTTACCTAGCTATTGATTTAAGGTATAGTAAATGCTATCAAAGAAAAGGAAGAATTTGTGTTTGATTATTCATATATAGTCTTATTTAGACTTTATATTGTGAGTCCTTGCTCTATGTTTTAGAAATTTGAAATTGAAGATCAAATCCGAATAAGATGATGTTAAGAATGATTCTTATTTATGTTGGAAGAATGAATAAGTGTTTGAGACAAACTAAGTCCCACATCGGGGAATTGTGCCTTAGTTCACTATTTATACTAAGGCTTGATATGCTATATCAAAAGAAAAAGGAGATGGAAGAGAGAAAGAGGCAATGGCATGGCATGATAAAGCATTCATGTTAATATTTAAAAGTCAAAGATTAGAGCCTTGGGCCTTGGGGCTCTTGGGGTCTCGTGATCGATTGGGCCTCCAAACGCAGATGGGCTTGCTACAATACGAAATCCTTCTTTTTTGAATTTAGCCGCACAGTTGCCAACGGAAATATCTGTTGGTAAAGGGTCGCAACCTTTCCTACAGATGTTACTGTTGCAATTCAAACAAAAGCAACCCCTCGTGAACAGATATCTCTTCCTGTATATATAAAAGGCTGCGGAAATCAAATCGAATAATCTTTTTCAAATCACTTCTCTTCTCCTCTGTTTTTCCCACATACTCTCTTGAGTTCATCGGTCTCTGTGCTGTAGCGCATAGGTGCAGGGCTTGGTCCGTTCAACCTTGGGAGGCGAATTGCTACACATCTCCTGTGCGCCAGTAGGGGAGCAATATCGCTTTAAGGGAACAGTATAGCTTACTGGGCTCGGACATACAATACGAAAGCGAGCTGTGGACATACAGTACTGCTTTGATTTTTGCCTTCTCCTTCTTCCACTGATCATTCACAATTACATATATTGTGCTTGCTGTTTGCCGTAATACTTGGATTGCAGAACTGATTTACTTAGATAACAATCTTAAAGCGATATTGTTGTTTTTCTAAGTACTTTTCTTCTCTTCCAGACGATGGCTAAGGACAGCAATACCTCGATAACCAAACCTGTTGTGACCGGATCTCAAACAAGGACGTTGATTCCTCTGACCGTAACATTCTCGCATAGAGAACGACCAAAAAAATTCACTGGTGTTGACTTCAAACGATGGAAGCAAAAGATGTTGTTCTACCTGACCACTTTAGGATTGGCAAATTTCCTTACAGAGGAGCCTTCTAAAGTCGATGAATTGGAGCCTGACGCTATAAAGTTCGAGGCGCTCACTGCTTGGAAAAGTTCTGACTTCATATGTAAAAATTACATATTGAACGACCTGGATAACAGTCTGTACAATGTGTATTGTATAATGAAGACATCGAAGGAACTCTAGATGTCTCTGGACAAAAAGTACAAGACTGAAGATGCTGGCATGAAGAAATTCATCGTTGGTAAATTTCTGGACTTTAAAATGGTAGATTCTAAGATAGTGATTAGCCAAATTCAAGAGTTGCAGGTTATTATACATGAGAAACATGATGAAGGAATGTCTATAAGCGAGTCATTTCAAGTGGCTGCCGCAATGGAGAAATTGCCTCCGTTATGGAAAGACTTCAAAAATTATCTGAAGCACAAACGAAAAGAGATGACAATGGAAGATTTGGTTGTACGACTCAGAATTGAAGAAGACAACCAAAAATCTGAAAAGAAAGCAAATAATACCTTTGTGGCAAAAGCGAATGTGGTCAAAACTGAAAATAACAACAAAAGAAAGAGGGAAAACAACCCAAATGCAAAGAAGGCAAAGAAGTTCAAGGGAAACTGCCACAATTGCGGAAAGAAAGGACATAAGGCAAGAGAGTGTCGAGGCCCAAAGAATTAAAACAAGAAGAAAGACCAAGTTAATGTTACGCAATTCGAAAAGCTTTCAGAAAATGTCTCTAAAATGAATTTGTCAGCGGTGATCTCAGAATGCAACTTAGTTGGCAACACGAAAGAATAGTTTGTGGACATTGGTGCTACATTACACATCTGCGCCAACAAGTGGATGTTTTCCGACTATAAACCCGTGACATAGGAAGAGCAACTCTTTATGGGAAACTCCTCTACGTCAAAGGTTGAGGGCAAAGGAAAAGTGGTTCTTAAAATGACTTCTGGGAAAGAACTTACTCTAAATGATGTTCTACACGTTCCAGATATCCATAAGAACTTGGTTTTAGGATCATTGCTGAGTAAAAATGGTTTCAAATTGGTCTTTGTTTCTGATAATTTTGTATTGTCTAAAAATGGAGTGTAGGTTGGAAAAGGGTATGTGAGTGACGGTCTGTTCAAAATGAATGTAATGACTGTTGTGCCAAAAGATATTGATAATAAAGTAGATTCTTCTGTTTATATCCCTGAGTCATTTAACATATGGCATGCTAGATTAGGCCATGTTAACTTTGATACATTGCGAAAATTGATAAACTTAGAATTTATACCTAAGTTTACAGTGGATTCTAATTACAAATGTGAAACATGTGCCGAATCAAAACTAACTAGAACTTTTTTTCATCAAGTTGAAAGGAATACAGAACCTCTAGACTTAATTCACACAGATGTGTGCGAATTAAAAATGTGTCAAACTAGAGGTGGAGAACGGTATTTCATTACCTTAATTGACGACTGTACGAGATATTGTTATGTATATCTCCTTAGAAGCAAGGACGAGGCATTCGACGTATTTAAACAATACAAAGCAGAAGTTGAAAATCAACTTAATAAAAAGATAAAATCATTAAGAAGTGATAGAGGAGGAGAGTACGATTTTTCTTTTGAGGAGTTCTGCGCCGAACATGGTATTAGACACCAGATAACGACATCATATTCCCCTCAAATGGGATAGCAGAACGTAAAAACCGTACACTAAAAGAAATGATGAATGCTTTACTCATTAGCTCTGGTTTACCAGATAACTTTTGCGGAGAAGCTATACTTTTTACTAATCACATTCTTAACAAAGTGCCTCAAAAGAAGACTTCTAAATCACTGCATGAATTGTGGAAAGACATAACACCATCCTACAAATACTTGAGAGTGTGGGGGTGTCTTGACAAAGTAGAAATACCGAAACCAAAGAAGGTCAAAATTGGACCAAAGACTATAGATTGCATATTTATAGGATATGCTCATAATAGTGTTGCTTATCGATTTTTGGTGTACAAATCTGAAATGATGACATTCATGAAAACACCTTTATCGAATCTCGAAATGCTAGATTCTTTGAACGTATTTATCCTCTAAAAACCTCTATTGAAATGGTTGTTCAAGAAAGATCTAGAGATTCAGACGCTCACGAGGATAATGCTGATCAAAGAATACGTAAAAAAATGTTGAAACAGAGGTAGAGGAACCAAGAAGGAGCAAATGACAACGGATCTATAAAAACTTTGGACCCAATTTCTATGCATACATGATAGAAAATGAACCTCTAACCTATCAACAAGCAATGTCATCTCCAGATGCTCCTTACTGGAAGGAAGCTGTCAACAATGAAATAGAATCCATTTTGCAAAACCATACATGAGAACTAGTGGATTTACCTAAAGGATCAAAACCACTAGGATATAAATGGAAATTTAAGAAAAATCTCAAGGTTGACGGCTCAACAGATAAGTATAAAGCTCGTATAGTAGTCAAAGGATTCAGACAGAAAGAAGATCTGGATTATTTTGACACTTACTCACCAGTAACTAGAATAACATCCATTAGGATGCTTATTGCAATCGCCTCTATATTAAATTTGGAACTACATCAAATGGATGTAAAAACAACGTTTTTGAATGGTGAGTTAGAAGAAGAAATATATATGCTACAACCTGAAGGGTTTGTAAGCCCAGGAAATGAAAATAAAGTATGTAAGTTGGTGAAATCACTTTATGGTCTTAAACAAGCACCAAAACAATGGCATGAGAAATTTGATGAAACTATGTTATCGAATGGATTCAATATAAATGAATCAGATAAATGTGTTTATATAAAGTACACACATATTGGATATGTCATTGTATGTCTCTATGTTAATGACTTATTGATCCTAGGCAATAATAAGGACATAATAACATCAACAAAAGATATGTTATCCTCTAGATTTGATATGAAAGACCTATGACTGGCTGATGTAATATTGGGTGTCAAAATTGTGAGGACACCACAGGGATATGCATTATCTCAATCACATTACATAACCAAGATACTCGAAAAATTCAAGCAATACAATATAGCTATTGCAAAATCACCAGTAGATATGAACCAATATTGGGTTAAAAACACTGATGATAGTATATATCAACTTGAATACTCTCGTATATTAGGAAGTATCATGTATGTAATGAACTGCACAAGACCAAATATCGAATATGTTGTAAGTAAGCTTAGCAGATTTACTAGCAGTCCTAGTAAACATCATTGGAAAGCGATAATAAGAGTTCTTGGGTATCTAAAATATACACAGAACTTTACTTTGCATTATACAAATTATCCTTCAGTAGTGGAAGGTTACAGCGACGCAAATTGGGTAACTAGCTCAAATGACACAAAATCCACAAGTGGATATGTGTTTACATTAGGAAATGGAGCAATCTCATGGAAATCATCCAAACAGACTTGCGTAACAAGGTCGACAATGGAATCAGAGTTTATTGCTCTAGATAAAGCCACAGAAGAAGCAGATTAGCTTAGGGGTTTTCTGGAAGATATTCCAAATTGGGAAAAACCCGTACCTCCAATATGTATACATTGTGATAGTCAATCTGCTATAGGAAGGGAAAATAGTACATTGTATAATGGTAAGTCTCGACATATTCGTCGTGGACATAAAACCATAAGATAACTTCTCTCTAATGGAGTTATCACTATAGACTATGTACGGTCAAAGGATAACATAGCAGATCCACTAACAAAAGGCTTGCCAAGAGAGAAAGTTCAAATCTTATCGATGGGAATGGGCTTAAGACCTATAAACTAAAAGTTTTCTAAAACGGAAACCCCATCTAGTTGGCTGGAGATCCCAAAATCTAGGTTCAAAGGGACAACTAAGTTTAAGATAAACTTCACGGCACTGTTAAATAAAAACCATCGCTATGATAAGTCAGTGCATAACCCGTCCGAGAATAGGATAAGCTTGGATTTTAATGATGTCTATACTGTGGTGTTATAAAGAACTAAGTGGGGTATTACGGGATACTCTTTATAGAATCACCTATGTGAGTGCGAAGGCGCCGCTTCAAGAAGAATTATAAGGTCGAATTCTTCAAGCACTCATGAAACCAAGGCGGTGTTCATGGAAAAAACGAACACAAACAGAGAACCAAGGAGTTAAATAATATTTATCATGTGTTATCTTTATAAACTTACACAAACGACTTACAGTTCAAAGACAATCTTGTCCACTGATTCGTCAGTTAGTTATAACGACTAAACACTAGGAAAAGTTCAAGGCCATTGTGCTACTTTTACCGATATGATAAATGTTACTCAGAATTGCAAAAACAGATAGACAACCACTCATTCATGTGGGGGATTGGTGGAAGAATGAATAAGTGTTTGAGGCAAACTAAGTCCCACATAGGGGAAATTTGTGCCTTAGTTCACTATTTATACTAAGGTTTTATATGCTATATAAAAAGAAAAAGGAGATGGAAGAGAGAAAGAGGCAATGACATGGCATGATAAAGCATTCATGTTAATATTTAAAATTCAAAGATTAGTGCCTTGGGCCTTGGAGCTCTTGGGGTCTCGTGATCGATTGGGCCTCCAAACGCAGATGGGCTTGCTACAATACTAAATCGTTGTTTTTTGAATTTAGCCGCACAGTTGCCAACGGAAATATCTGTTGGTAAAGGGTCGCAACATTTCCTACAGACGTTACCGTTGCAATTCAAACAGAAGCAACCCCTCGTGAACAGATATCTCTTCCTGTATATGTAAATGGCTACGGAAATCAAATCGAATAATCTTTTTCAAATCACTTCTCTTCTTCTCTGTTTTTGCAACATACTTTCTTGAGTTCGTCGGTCTCTGTGTTGTAGTGCAGAGTTTGGTCCGTTCAACCTTGGAAGGCGAATTGCTACTCATCTCCTGTGCGCCAGTAGGGAAGCAATATCGCTTTAACGGAACAGTACAGCTTGCTGGGCTCGGACATACAATATGCAAGCGGGTTGTGGACATACGGTACTGCTTTGATTTTTCCCTTCTCCTTCTTCCACTGATTATTCACAATTACATATACTATGCTTGCTGTTTGCCGCAATACTTGGATTGCAGAACTGATTTACTTAGATAACAACTTAGACTACAAATTACAAAACTATAATAGGAGGCTTACTAATGTAGTAGGTCTATCTCATTCGTTTCAATTTGTAATTTCCTGAGTGGATATTTATCTATTGTTTAATATTTCTTAGGCATTGCATGGACAATTATTTTATTATCGTTAATATGCAAATTAACTCGATTGCATTTAGTTAAATAATTTGTGTACTGTCTAGTTAAGCTTCAATGTTTCTTTCACCTTGTTTATGGTTTGTAGTTTCAAAGTTGTTGATTTATTTCACTATTTTTTTCTTCTTCTAAAATTATGTTAAAAGACATGCATACAGACCAACCATTAATCCTACCATGGTAGGTAGGCTTACATGATAATGGTTCTTATTTTGATTCATTGAAAAGAAATTAAAGTGAAGTAGCTCAGAGTAGAAATAAGAAAAGTTGTGTCATTTGCTCCTTTTTTTTGGGGCTTTTTTTTAAGCACTTTTGAATGGAAACTTTTTACCTTACCTGGCTTAACCTGCTAGGTCGGTAAAACTGGGCGCACTCGAATATTCTCGAATACAACAGAAAGTAAGATAGTAAAAAGGTAAAAACCAGATCTAAACTGAAATAGCATTCTCAAAAGTAACCGCAGTTACTTCATTCATCTTCAAATTCAAGGTCTTGAGAACTTCATGGCGGTCGGAGTAGGAACTCGTAGCTCTTGGTCGTACCAGGGATTCATCCCGACGTCTCCTGACGATCCTCTACTTCAGTACGGCCCACTCCTGCTTGTCCCTGCGAGGTGAGTTATTTTCTTCGGAATTACCAGCTCAATGTTTCCATAAGTCATCTTGCTAACATCCGCCGCCTTTTTACAATGGTTCTGTAACACACGGCGGTTTCCTTCCTTGCAAATATTCCAAACAGGCTTGGTGAAGGCGTTAAGCTTCAGTTTGGCTTCAATATTTACACGTTGGGTCCGGTCGTCAAGGTAATTGATCGCCTGTGAATACGTTATTTTTTTTCTGGGGTTATCTTCAAATATGTTGAATTTATCAGTGGTGTTGCAATAATACGACTAAGAGCTTTTGCTTTCTTACAACAGACAACATACACCATCTATAGTATTAGTGATAACATGAGTACAGAATGGTGGAGAAAAATAGTTTTCTTTGATTATGTGGTGCTCACTGCTGCGATTGATTTCAAGTTGCTGCTTGTAATCTTCGCAAAAACGTAATATGGCAAGCACACGAGGTTCGGCCTCATTAGTGAGATTGATTTTTAGGTGATACATACAAGCATTAGTATTAGTTAAGAAATTGTTGGTGACTAGAAAAAGTTTACAAATTTGCAGCACTAGCATTGTGCATGAACTTGAATAACTTTAATGGTTATTATGTTGTTAATTACAGATGCTATTTTGATTGAGATTCATTTTATGTTGGGCAATGAATCGTGTAATGTTTAAAATTGTTAACATTAGTCTTTTAGTTTGGCTGCCAGTGAGTTGAGATTAAATGCCTGCACAATTATGTTGTGATATCTTGGACACCTTCAATTGTTTACATGACCAATGCAATTTTTTTGGATAGACTTGGAGAATGGAGCCCGAGGCTGAAAAGCGCAGACTGGTGGCAGACTGGTGGCCGACGTTGCTGAAATACTGAATTGCCATTCTGCTCAAACTCGATCCAACAACAAACGTACTGCTAGTATGTAACTAACAACTCATGTAAGTCTGTAAAGATCGATGCTTGTAATGCATGAACTAATTAAGGACTGTTAAGTATATGAACCAAGTAACTAGGAACTGAAGTAGAAGTATCCAATGCATGTAATCGTGCATTGTATGACCTAAGTAAGTAAGAACTGTTAAGTATGAAGTATGTACAGAAGTAACCATGCCTGTGATCGTGCGGTGTATGAACTAATGACGTTTGTAATGTATTGCACTGTTTATTGCTAAAGTATGACCTGAACTGTTAATGTATGAGCTGGACTGCTGAAGTCTAAAACAACATGTATGATTATATATGTGGCTAAACAGTTTATTTGATCAATTAATATGAATGGGTAACGAGTCAGTAGTTAACAGTTTATGTTACTTGGTTAACCGGATTAGCTGCGGTTAATTTTGAATGGATCGACAGGTTAATCAAAGCCATAATTAATCCAGAACGGAGGAACGGTAATTTCAGCAAATGTTGGTCAGGCATAGCATGTAAATGGCAACAAAGATCTGATCAGCTAAAACGGGGATCAACAAAGTGATAGCATAAGCCAAAGCACAAGGTTAAGCTTAAGTTGTATCAACCAGTTTTTGGATTTTTATTACTAAGCTAAACTAAGTAACTAAAATGCCTGTATTTTGATTTTGATAATTATGATTTTGAAGTTCACATCTTACTTAATTTATGTCTATTTAACAATAGATTTTTTATTTTATTAAATTTAATTAATAAATACTTTTCCATAATATATATGTTAAATTGGATAAAATGGTGTTTTCTTTAAACTACAAAAAAATTTTAAGATGTAAATATTTATAATCCTTGAATTGTATGTTCTGATTCGTAAAAAAAAAATGAAATGAAAACGAGAATGACAATCAATCAAGGGAAATGTTACTTAGTCTAGCGTTGCTTTACGACATTAAGGGTAGCGAGCTGGAGGCGAGGTCATGCAGACTTGGTGTGTGCGATGGTTCGTGCTAGCTTTGCTTATGGCAGGAAATGGCGATGGGGGGCGACTTCAACTTGGTGGCTCTGATGGGGAAGATCTGCGTTGTGGACACGACATGGACAAGGCCGGGAGTTTGCAAAGGAATAGCTTTGATGAGTTGTTATACTCAAAAATTCTATTTTTATCTATTGAATTCCCATTACATGAAATTTTTGGTAGCATTTGATTTTGTTGTATGATTAGAAGATGGTTGTACATTGTTATGATCGGAATGTTAGAATAAATTGAATGAGTACATTGTTATTGCTTCACTTTTCTTCATACCACAAATGAGAGAGTATAATTATATTTAGAACACAACAAAGATTCTAGAGTCTTCTTCTTTAGATTTTTTTTTTATCTTCTAATTTCTAGACTTGCCTTAATAAATCATTTCCTAGATAATTCTATTACATATATAATAACTTTAATATTTATGGTCATTTATTTTTATTCTTTTCTAAATACAATAATTAAACCTATTCCATAATTTATGTTTCCTTTTAAAACCAAGTTTATTTTCAATACAGGATTATTGAAATGCAACTCAAGTTGCTAATTAATTCCATATTGTAGAATATAATTTTAGAGCAATGTTAGCTCTAAAGGTTGCAGTTTTCATGAATTTATTATTTGAATTGTTTAAATGTATTTTGTAGATTTTCGAAGTGAGTTTTATTAGTAGCGATCCTTATTAGAATTTAATTTATTAAATATAATTAAATTATTATATTATAATCTTAATTTGTTTCTCCTTTTAAATTTCATGTTCTATTCTTTTAAATATGAGTAATATTTTTTCATAAAACCTTTTTAATTTCGCTATAATAAGTACAAAATTTTGGAAATGTTTTAGAGGCAAAAATATGATAGGAAATTATTTTTCCGAAGCAATTATGAAATAAAAGTAAGTTATTATTTTTCTTGAAACCTTTTTTAATTTGTTTTTACAAGTATAAAATTTTGGAGATGTTTAAGAGGCAAATGTAAGATAGGAAACTATTTTACACAAGCAATTATGGAATAAAAGCGAAGTTATTATTTTAACAACGAAGTCTCGATTTGGTTTATAATTTTAGTAAAGAAATTCTATTTTAAAACTAAAATTTTAACTCTTTTTTATATCTTATTTATTATGAATTTGGGTTTTCTTTTCTTTTGAGATAGTGCTTTTCTATGTAACAAAGAATTTTAATAAACGACTGAATTGTTGGGTTAGTATGAGGTATTGTGTACAATTCTTTTGTTTGCTAATATAATTTGTCAAATAGAGGTTGAATGAAATTCATTTGAATTTACTATCTAGTATAAGATGATTAGTTAAGTTATCGTGATTACTTGAGTGATGGTAATTAACACTTACATTTGTTTTATCTTTGGATGTTCGGCTTCCATTTTAAGGCCGATAGATCTGTGAGAGAAGACAACTCATTTTCATCGATTTGAGAGTCGATCCATTATTAGATTTGGGTAGGTAAACCTATTTTGGTGGGTATGAGTTTTTTATGATATGATGCAGCCACCATTTTGTCGTTGGGTGGGTGTTATATGCATTACTAGTCTATAGATATGATGATTAACACATCAGTTTATTTTGTGTACAGTAAACGATGTTTATCTATTTTGTTGGATTAGATAAATTCGCATAGTTGTCTATTTTGTGGGTTTAGACTATTACACTACGTGGTGGGGTCCTTCTAGATTTTAGATTAATATCAGTCTATTTGGTTGTTAAATTTTGTCATTGTTTTTAAACTGATAGTTGACGACAATTATTATATCATTAGTGATGGCATTTCTATAGAGATTTTGGATTTTTTGACATTGAAGAATTTTGAATTTTTAACATCGCACTTTTGATCAGTTCCCATTTGATAGGTGGTATGGATTTATAAAATGTGATTTTCATTCATATGTTTTATTATGAATATTTGGTTCTAGACATATTTCTGATATGGCTTATTTTATTGTTAATCCATAAATTTATGACAATAGATTTACAAAATGGTGATTTTAGTTGAATTATGTTCATTTGTTGTGGCATTTTTTTTTATTGTGGCTTATTTATTGTTAAGTCATATATTTATGATATCAGTATCTCACATTTGCATTTGTACTAAATAGAATCCGACCCTTTTAATTTTGTGATACTCATATTATTAGCTTGAGACTCTACAGGTATAAACACACATTGACACATGGATTTAGTGTCAGTGGTGAAGTAAACTATTTTGATTGTTTTAATTTACTTCGTTGTCGTGTATTTTAACACTCATGATTTTGTATCGGCCACATCATTTGGATGTGATGTATATATTTATGCAAATCTATTATTGGTATTTTATAAACTCATATTTTGTTAAGTTATATGATATATATTATTCTATCGTGATCTCTGACTCTGATATTATTAAACCAATGTGTATATTACTGATCAACGCTTCCTATGAATTAGAAAAGTGCAAAATTTAAAATAACTGCAGGCACACAGATCGTGTAATATGCAGGTCAAACACAGGAAAGTAAATTAAATCAAATTATTTATATAATTTTGTGGGCGAGTTAGACAAATCTTGAAGATGGGATAAAATTGAAATTACAATGTAGTTCAGAACAAATCTAATTGAACCGATAACTAAAACTGTAATTGTCAATAAAAACAGGTAAAATTGCAATTGAATGAATTATAGATTTGAATCTAATCGAATTTATAATCAATTCATTGATTAAGAATAAAACAGATTGCTGGAAATAAAATTGCAGAATAGAAATAAATTAACAGGAAAATAAGATTAGGATTATCGCTGAATCTAATCAGACAGTCAATCACTAATGATATTAAAATTGCAACAGCAGTTGTGTTCTAGCAAATATAATTGACTAGACAACACAAATTGCCATGAAAATAAAAATTACAGAATTAAAAGAAAAGAGAGCTTTATTAATGGAGAAAAGGTTACAGGAAAAATGAATGTCTATTTACAATGGATACAAGGTGTATTTATAAGAATGTAGTCCCCTTTCTATGAGAATAATGAGGCCAAGAATGATATAAATCATTTCCAAAGATAAAGGAATATTCCTTTCATGGTGCTTGATTTGAAAATTTGTAATCAATGTATTCCTTTTGATGTATGGCACGGTCAGCGGGAAGATAAACATATGCTTAATTGGAGATTTGTAATCAAAGCCTTCCCATTCTTTTTGCATGGATATTAATTGTGATTGATTGGATTTGAATTCTTGGAGAGGATTGCGCCAAATTTCAAAAAATCCTTATTAAGTGCATATTATATATATATATATATATATATACAAATGCATAAATATGACTATATATGTGTGTGTATATATATATATATATATATATATGTGTGTGTGTATATATATATATATTTAATATTACTTAGTTCGTTTATTCTTCAAAACACATGAGACGGGGTGTGAAGCATTCGTATTCCTTTCTTCATAAAAATAATACTCGTCAAGGATCGAACTAAGGCCACTCTGTACACATTTTTATGCCTTTACCAGTGATCTACGACTTCTTTTGCAATTGAGATAGCGTTAGTATGGGGAAGTAGCTTTTTTCTTCTTTGAAATTGGCCTTCAATTGAAATGAATGAGACATTTATTGATAACATGTGAAAATACACCAAAAATACCAAAAGTAATATTTTTTTTTTTTACAAAAGATAAAATATAAGAGCACAAAATAAACACATTTCTATGTTAATCAAATACCCCCACACTTATCTTTTACTCGTCCTTGAGTAAAAAAATGAAAAACTAAACTAGATAGGTCACTTTCGTAGGAAACACGATTGCATTGAGCGTATGCAACAAGCCGTTAAACCTCTAGGTGTCCCTAGTAGGACGAGTGGTTTCTCGTAAGAGTTTTCAGAGGATACTACCCACAAAATCTAAATGCAGTATGCTATAGTTCTAATGTAACTATATGAATGAAACAGACATATGAAAATGAAAATGAAAACGAAAACACGACTTATTTCAGGAAAGTGGTACAACAAATTAAGTTGACAATTTTTAGTCAGTTGATTTTATTTTAGATACCTCAACTTGTCACAAATTTTCAACACAATTCAAGCTTTCAAATGTTAAATTCCTGTTTGGCTAGTTAGTTCAGTCGATAACATAGTGTAGCCATGAAATAAATTCTTAGTTTGCTTGTCATAGTTCGCAAAGTGGTATTCTAAATTCCTTGTGTATGACTAGTCAAATCAATAAGGTCAAGAAGTGCTTGGAATCATCTCTTATTCTCTATCTCTATAAAAGTTAAAATTTATGATTAATTACGTACACCTAACTTAAAAGACCAAGGTATACCATCCATACACTGTCTTGCGGACTGATGGAGAGTTGGGACAGAGCTTGGCGGATTGTGCAGACCGACGCTGACTTTGTCAACAAGGTGTCGGTAATCCTTAGGTGTCCAACTCATAAAATGAGATCAAGATATACCAACGCTGACTTTATCAACAACATGTCAGATAGAGCTTGATGGGTTTGCACACCAACGCTTGATTTACAAGCAATGTTGGATACCCTTGGATTAGTATTATTATTATTGAAAATATAAGAATAAGAGAGATTACGCGAATTTAGCTTAACACAACTTAGTTTTAAAGATTCAAAAAGCTAATATAAGTATTTTAAGTCCTACACTCATTAAACAAAGACTACAATTTAGAATAGACTTCATGAGCATCACATAAGAATCTCCCTATGTACCAGTTACACTATTATCCCCCAAAATTCAACTTTTCATTATATTTCTTATTCGATCTTAGTTGAGAGAAAAAAATACTATTAACTGATTAACAATTGTTAACTTATTTTGTTATATCAATATAAAATGAGTCGTATTTCAAAAAAAAAAGTATGTTCCTACATTTAGAATGCATGATGGTCCTATATGAAAAGAAAAAGATTTTCTTTTTAAAGAAAAATAAAAGGATGTAATGCAGACTCACCCCCCTCCACTTGGACTAAATAGTGTCCACACTGTAAACACGTTTTCTAAATGTGAAAGACAACACCCAAAGATGGATGAGATGCAAAATTATTTGTAGAATGAAATCAATCTAACTATATGTAAGAATGAATCATATGTACAATGATATATGTGCCTACGATGCAATGAATGCCACCTACTTTTTTCCCCACACTTGGTTCTAGCCCAATGAGTCCCAATCCCACTATGTCTAGGCATGCTTTCTAATAAGCAAAGGTTTTTAAAAACCATCTCATCTTTATACCTAGATTTATAGTCTAGTATATGAATGTCCAATGTCATCCTAACATGAAAATTTTCAACCAAGCTAACATTCCAAAAATAATTCATGTGTTCAATAAATTTATCAGTGTAATTGTTCAAAAATTTGTGATCATATACAAACTCAGTTGCAATCGTGAAATTTAAACTATGAGTGTTGTTCAAGACTATATGATCACATTTCTCAACTTTATTAGTTGATAACGTATTTTCGACACCTACAATTTCAAGTTCGGTTGAAACCTTAAAATCAAAATTTTCAAACTTAGATTGGTTGCTTGATTCTATTTCATCCTCATTTGGCAACTCATCCTCATGCAATCCAAAAAATTCATGTTCATTAAAATCCTTCTCCAAATTTGAATTGAAAAATTCAACATTTTTATTCTGTTCAATTTCTAGAATTTAAAGTTTATCGCAGCCTGAAAGAGGAAGATCAAAATCTGAGCTTAAATCTTTTTCCTGAAAAAAATTGAAGTCCAGATCATTTGTTGAATTTTGAACAACTTCATTTAGATCGTTATTCTCAATTTCGAAAGTTGTTGTTTGAAAATTTTCGCTATCAGTAAAGAATGGATTATTTTTCGAATCATCGCATGTTAGAATTTGATTTTGTTGCTCGAATTGTTCTTTAAAAGATGTCATTAAAGAAAGAAGTTCATCAAGTTGTCTATCTTTCCTTTCTACCCTCTCTCTAAGAATGTAAAGATGATATTCTTCAGAATTGTTGATTTGAGAGCTCTCGTTTTGGATTTCTTGATTCTCAAAATCATAGTCCACATCAATTTCACAATCAATATTATTTCCAATGTGATGGTTGTTTGAATTTTTAGAAAAATGATAATGATATTGGAAATCATTTTGATTGTAAAAATTATGTTCGTAACCAAAACCGTCAAAATTCGAGGGAGAATTGCAATTTTGGTTATTTTCAAGATGTTGATATGAGATATAATTTTGAAATTTTTTCTTTACAACCCCATATTTATGTGGGTCAAACCTATATTGGGATTCAAAGCTATTTTGATGTGGATGTGGCTCATAATCAAAATTATTGAATTTTGAATTGAAATCGCAATTTCGATTATTTCTATGATTTTGAAAATGTTGGTCAGTTGGAAATTTTTGAAAATTGTTGGCAATGGGCTTACGAAATTTCAAGAAATTTTGCCTCATGAGTTGTAATTCATACTCATACTCTTTCAGGGAACGTCTTCTCAGGTTGTTATCCCACTATTCTCTCAAGGATTTTTTTGAATCAGACATTTGAATGAAATCAAGGGAAACATAAATTGTTCTTAGTTCAAAATAGTATAAAAGACTAAGTTGTGCTCTATTAATTAACTGACTCAATTAGAAGGGGGAAGAGGGTCTTATGGTCGCTCACGTATAGTATGAATACTAAGGGATACGACCAATGTTTTACGGGTAGTATGCAACCTCTTTTGCTAATAGTTCAATAAATTGAACTACTATATGTCCACGATCCAATTATATGAGACAGTCAACTTCACAAAGCACCACTTTTCAATTATATTATTTCAAAAATCAAATCAAGTTTTATAATTGAAAAACGACGAGAGTGATGACTTCAGGTATGTAAATTCATGCCTCACTAAACAGATTCAAAAATTCCAATCACAGCACAATCACAGATTAATAAATTATAGAAAATTAAAATATTGTACAAGCAAGCCACTGCCCCTTCAGAAGATTTTACAAGCAATGTCTATATTTTTTTTCTTTTGCAGCCGAGCACCTGTAGAGTTCAATTTTTTTTACAATGGGGTGTGGCTGCCCTTCCAGAGCAGTTGAGTATATTCAATAATTAAATCCCAGTGGTTGCAATTTGTTTGACCTCTGAATTTCTTGTTTCGCTTGTTTGAATTATTTGCTTCAAAGTTAGCCTTTGACTGCGTTTTTTTTGGGAAGCAATAAAACAAACAAAGAAAAAACAAAACAAAACAAAAACGAAAACTAGATAGGAAGGAAGAAATAAAATAAAAATTAAACTATCAAAATAACTAGACTAGCAAAACTAACTCAGCTTTTTCTTCGTTTTAAACAAACGAAGCACTAAGATTGCAAAGTGAAAATAGGAAGAAAGAAAATAATAAAGAAAACAACTAAACAAGAGTCGAGCTTAATCAAGTGAGAATAAACACCAAACAGGAAACGCGACCCAAGGCAATAATTAAATCCCGAAAGATTCACTGCTATGAAATAAAATGCAACACAATTCTGAAATCTCAAATTGATCTCCTCTTCTATTTGATTCCACACGAAACACTTTTGGAAAATCACAATTCAACCCTAAAATAAATCACGCCTTTCCCTTTTTTTTCTCGAACAAACGCAACCTCTTTTTTTTCTTTTGAAATCTTTTTCGTTAAAAAAATTGATCTTGGAAAGGATGAAACGCAATCCTTTTTTTTTTTGGAAATCGATTATAAAAAATCAAAGGTCAAAGCTTGAGTCAGTTTTTGGGGTATTTGGAAGTTGCGAATCAAGTTTGTGAAATTCGGGTACGGATGCTTTCAGAGTTCGAACTGCGATTTCAAGTTTTGTTCAAATTGGAGATTGGAATGCTTTCCGGGGTTATTGGATTCAATGCGGTTTCGAGGCGTTGTGGGTACGATTTGTGGCTATGCGAAACGGTTTGTTCGTAAAGTGTGGCGAGATGAATGGTGATATATTAATGAATGGAGGCTGTTGCTGTGGACTTTGGAAGATGATGATTTTTGTTGCAGATTGATGATAGAACGGTTTGATGAAATTGGGTTTTTTGGAATTGGTGATGCTTGAACATGGAGCTTCTGAGGAGTTAAGATGATTATGTTGATGAATTGGTTGAAGGCTGATCGCTGATGGTAATGAAGGGTGAACGATGTGTATGATTGATGGACTGTGCTGATGAATAAATGGCAAAGAGAAATAGCAAGAAAAGAAAGAAGTTTTAGAAAGATTTTTTTCCTGGAAAGTAGTCAGATTGCAAAAGAAAGGTGAGAAGGGTAAGAAATAAAAGAAAGGAAAGAAACTTAGTGAAAATTGGCAGTTTTTTTTGTTTTGTGTAAAAAAAATGGAAAGAAATGTAAAAGTTGGAAAGAAAATTGCAAAAGTGGAAAGAAATAAACATCAAGTAAGAGAATTAATTACAAGGTAGAAAAGGGAAATATTTCAAAAGAGAATATGTTTTTTCTTTTTTTTGGTTATTGTTGTAAAAGAATGAAAACCAGTGTATTGACAATTGGAAAGAAGTAAAAGGAAAGAAGGAATAGATGGAAAGCAGTTAAAGAAAATTTGGCAAAATAAATGTACAATGAAATAAAGTAAAAATTGAAAAGAAGGAATAGATGGAAAGAAGGAATAGATGAAGAGGGAAAGGAGAAAAAGAAATATAAAAGGAAAAAACAAAATTGAAAAGGAAAAAAAATAAAAATCAAGAGAATTTGACAAGTTTTTCTTCTTCTTCTCTTATTTAGAAGATTATAGTATCAATTAACAATACCAAATCTAGCTAATCAAGAGTTTTTCTTCAATATATACAAGAAAACAAAAAGAAAAAAAGAAAGTAAAATAAAAACTAACACGAATCAGAAATTAAATAAATAATAAAATTTAATCGTTACCTCCCAGGCAACGGCGCCAAAAACTTGATCGTCTCTTTCTACGAATTAGAAAAGCGCGAAATTTAAAATAACTGCAAGCACACAGATCGTGTAGTATGCAGGTCGAACACAGGGAGGTAAATTAAATCATATAATTTCGTGGGCGAGTTAGACGAATCTTGGGGATGGGATAAAATTGAAATTACAATGTAGTTCAGAACAAATCTAAATGAACCGATAACTAAAACTGTAATTGTCAATAAAAACAAGTAAAATTGCATTTGAATGAATTATAGATTTGAATCTAATCGAATTTATAATCAATTCAATGATTAAGAATAAAACAGATTGCTAGTAATAGAATTGCAGAATAGAAATAAATTAACAGGAAAATAAGATTAGGATTACCGCTGAATCTAATCAGACGGTCAATCACTAATGAATATTAAAATTGCAATAGCAATTGTGTTCAAGCAAATCTAATTGACTAGACAACACAAATTGCCATGAAAATAAAAATTACAAAATTAAAGAAAAGAGAGCTTTATTAATGAAGAAAAGGTTACAAGAGAAATGAATGTCTATTTACAATGGATACAAGGTGTATTTATAAGAATGTAGTCCCCTTTCTATGAGAATAATGAGGCCAAGAATGATATAAATCCTTTCCAAAGATAAAGGAAAATTCCTTTCATGGTGCTTAATTTGAAAATTTGTAATCAATGTATTCCTTATGATGTATGGCATGGTCAGCGGGACGATAAACATATGCTTAATTGGAGATTTGTAATCAATGCCTTCCCTTTCTTTTTGCATGGATATTAAATGTGATTGATTGGATTTGAATTCTTGGAGAGAATTACGCCAAATTTCAAAAAATCCTTATTAAGTGCATATTATATATATACAAATGCATAAGTATGACTATATATATCTATATAATATCACTTAGTTCGTTTATTCTTCAAAACACATGAGGCGGGGTGTGAAGCATTCGTGTTCCTTTCTTCATAAAAATAATGCTTGCCAAGGATTGAACTTAGGCCACTCTATACACATTTTTATGCCTTTATCAGTGAGCTACAACTTCTTTTGCAATTGAGATAGCGTTAATATGGGGAAGTAGCTTTTTTTTCTTTGAAATTGGCCTTCAGTTGAAATGAATGAGACATTTATTGATAACCTGTGAAAATACACTAAAAATACCAAAAGTAATATTTATTTATTTACAAAAGATAAAATATAAGAGCATAAAATAAACACGTTTCTATTTTAATCAATTACTTTATATTAATAATGTACACGTCTCATTTTCATTTCAAATCATCATAATTTTAATAAATACGTGCTAGTGTTAGTTAAAAGATATACTCACATTTGATCGTCCTTAGCCAGTAGTATTATCTGTATTATTAGATGACATTACTTGTAATGTTCCTTAATTATATGTGTATAACAGTGGTATTGTTATATCTTTGTGTCAGAGCTGTCATGACACTATAGAATATAATTTACATAGCCAAGATCTAAGCCTAGTGAGACTTAAAGTCCCGCCCCTTAGGTGTATAAGGCAGGATCTAGAATTTATTTCATATTTAATATATGAATATAAAAGATATTGAGAATAACGAATGAGATGGATTTGTATGATCTTGAATTACCATGCAGATTATTGTTATGAAAAATGATACTGAATTTTGAACTCACTCATATAATAGATAGCATAAATGAGAATTTAGATTGCTTAGAATTGAATTGTTATGTCATGATTGATTAGTGATCAAAGTTGCATAGTTGAAGCTAGAAGATAGTTTTTCGTTGAAGGCGTTTGTTTGTTTACCTGATTAAAATGTTGTTGTTTGCACTAATGTTTATTTTTGTTAATACATAGCTTAAAACTGTGAAATTGAACAAGACACTATCACTCAAAGATAATCCCATTTGAATCTGGACAAAAACAATTACTAATAAAAGCCAGTAATTTCTACAAGAATAGAATCATTAGGGAATAATGTAAATGTCAAAGCAATTGATGGTTAAAAAATATAGAATGATAAATATTATGTATCTAATTAAATTTGGAATTGCAAAATATATTCAATAAATAAAATGAAACTTAATTAAAGTTTATTGGCTAGATGCTCAGTTGTTTAAAAATTCTAAGTTGAATGAGAAAAATTAATATTGAGTAGGAATTACTATTTAGGGTTGAAATCTACTAAACAATAACAATAACAACTTGTAGTGTCTTCAATAATGCAGTTTCCATAAGAAAAGTAAAATGAAAATACGAGTTTGTATAAAATAAAATGGCATTACATGTGTAGCTAATTATTTTTATGTTTGCTCAAAGTATATTGATGAAGGTGTGTACAATGGAATTGTTATAGTTAAGTTATTATTTCTATGATAATATTAAGGCTAATTAAGAAGATTTAATAAAAGCAAGCATCTATTTGACTTAAAATTTTCTGATATTAGATAAACATATATTTTATATATGATTATGTTTATTATAGGAAAATTAATATTTCGTAAAGGCATAAAGAATTAAAAGATATACAAATCATACGGAAATTTATTTTGGTGTTAATTTGTTCGTTGAATTCTTAAAAGAATTCTTGATGATGCCCCTAATCAATGTTATCAGTATGAATCTACTGAACACTAGGACGAAACATTCAAACAAAATGTTTTGGGGCAAACAAATATTTCAGAAATAATTTAATAAGTACAATTTTTTTTGAAAAGAAGATTTTAGAAAACAGGTAAATGTTATGTGGAATAAACAGGGTAAGTTGGAAAATTGTGATAAAATAATGTTTTATGGAAGTATATACTCTATATTTTGAAAGGATGTATCAGAATATTTTTTGATAAATAAAATAAAAATTTGACACCTGATTGTGTGCATTATTTGAGAAGAATCATACATAAAATATAAACTAAGAGTGAGTATAAACATCATCTTTTTTGATTCAATATATAAAGCAACCTTGCTTGATATATGTTCCATCACTTAGTGAATATAAACTTTCTTTAAATTTTGTAGTGAAGTTAATCATACAAATAAAACAACTAAAGAGATATAGCGGTTGTAGTATTATTTTGTTAGATTTTATTCAATGTATCATGGACTTGAGCCCATTGCAGTTGTATTTTTACAAGCCCAACACTGTATATATAATATGTGCCTTATTTCGACTGTATCATTTTATTCCGAAATACAAAACAATTTATTATTTCTGCCTCAAATTCTCTCATCAGTATTGCATTTTACAACTTTCAACCTATCATCTCAAATACAAAATTAATCAAATTATAACTTGGTATCAGAGTCTGATCTAGCTTAACAGCATTTCGATCTTGCTTATCCACAACTTATCAGAGTTCATCGTCATACAGTCATGTTTATTACTTCTCTTCAGAGTAATATCATCATCGGAGAATAAGAAGGCATTTCCTGATCAATAGTGCCTCGCCAACAACCTTATACACAGCTATAATTTCTCTTTTGCCTTGTTGTGTATAAGAGTGTAACTACATCTGCCAATTCAGTGCATGTCTTCTAGTTTTGAGTTAAGAAATCATTCAAGAAATCACCGTGCCATACCAGAAACACAATCAGAACAAGAGTATCATTATTTCCGTTACCTGATTACAATAATCAAGTCTTGAATTTATCCATGATTACCTGATCAATCCTCTCAATTCAAATTTCATCAAACCTCTGTTTTATGCATCATGGCTAATGATAATACTTCATCAACATCAGTGAATGAAACCGCACCTCAATATGGAGCAAATGCCGCAGAAGATTAAAAAAAGCTATTGTAAGATCACAATCTCAACTTATCACAATACAATTAGATGAGAATAATCATTTACTATGGAAGTTGCAGATTGAGACTGCAATTTAAGCTATGGTTTAGAGGGATATGTTTTGGGTACAGTGGATTTTCCATCAAAATTTATAACAGATCATAATAACAGGGTTGTTAGCAATGATAAGTACGTAAAGTTTCACGGACAGGATCACCTAATCAATTATTGGTTTCTATCATCTATTAGCCAAAGTATTTTGTCACAAGTAATAGGGTGCAGAACCTCAAATGGTATTTGGCAAACTATTGAAATAGGGTTCAACTATCAGTCTTACGCAAAGGTTACGCATTACAAGGGGAAATTACATAAAGACAAAAAAGGTAATATTACTGTTAAGCTATCCTTTGGAAAGGATCGTTCCAACACGAATTTTATCATTTTGAATAACTCAGGACTTGAATGTGGACTGGTAATCACTTGGATGAAGTGATGAAGCGTCGCTAGCTTGGAATTTGGATCGGATCTCACCCTTTTGGACTGGTAGTATTACTGTTAGGCTATCCTTTGGCAAGGATCGTCCCAACACGAATTTTATCATTTGGAATAACTCAGGACTTGAATTTGGACTGGTAATCACTTGGATGAAGTGACGAAGTGTCGCTAGCTTGGAATTTGGATTGGATCTCAGCCTCCTGGACCAACTCTCCATCCTAGGGCTTGCCCCTTAGGGCTCGTGATGGACCCCTGGACCCCTACCAGATCGTGGAGCACATAGGGGTCACGACCCCCGAGATCATAACCCGACCACCGGCCTCTCCATCCTCAGCTCACCATCCTAGCTCATGAACCATGACCACGAACTGCTGAAGCATCAGCGCTGCACACGATGGTGACCTATTCTCTTAGCTATTCTTCCTCCTATCAACTCGGATCTCATTACACATGGCATGACATGACTTGGAGAGGATTTCTCCACGTTTTCCACCTCATTTCAGGAATTTTGCGATGCATGCCACGTGTCCCACGAACCGGTTTCAGGAAATGGCTATAAATACACCAATGGAAGGCATTTTCAAGGGATCTCTAAGGCTTTTTGGTACTAACACCTCTCGACCTCCATTACCAAGAACACATGGACATTGTGCCTTCTTCAAATCAATCTAACACAAGGATTTTGGGTATAAAATCATTCTCTTTTCTCCTCTTCTTTATTGTAACACAAGGATGTTGTGTATAAAGGGATCTCACGGATTCTGAGACGACATTGTACTTGTAATTTCTTAGGATTTAAGAAAGTATGAAGTGGACGTAGTCTTGGTTTAGGGCTAACCACTATAAAACCTTGTGCGTTCCTTATTATTTTATGCATTTATTATCTAAGATTTGTGATTGTGAGGATTCCACATTGCATTTGGGTATTAGAGCCAAATTTTGGTCTATCAGTTTGGCGCGCCAAGAAGGGGGACAACTGCTTAGGAAATAGATTATTTGGCATTTGGATAGATGACCAAACGAAAGATTTCCCGTGTTGAGGCCGAAGTCACGAGAAACGAGGCAAGCTAGAAGGCTTCCTCTCATGAAAACCCATCAGCATACTTAACCAGAGAAGAGATGGACGACGTTCTCACTGAACTGAGAGCTCAAATGGCAAGGCAAGATGATCTCCTCTGAAAACAACAGGAGATGACGGACGAATTTTTCGCTCGGATGGATGGAAGACCTAGTAATGCTCAACTTGTGGGAAATGAAGCTACCAAAGCGGCTCTTATTGGCAATCGTGATTGGGTTACCCGTCCCGTGGCTCAGCATGAGCTCAGGGGCATCCCTTTTACTCTTGGAAATGGTCAGGTCCGACCCTCTTCATCTCTGATTTAGATGGACGCTAGGCACCTACTTCAGCTCAACAACATCAACCGGCTCATGATGCGGCGTGATGCAGTTCATGACCCGGCCCTGAGACCCGATCGGGTCGCACCCCTGGCTCACGAACTGTTCCCCACGACCCGCTCCTAGAAGCTTACCAATAGCTTCCTTCTTCTCTTACACTTAACGCTGGGGGCACCAGCTTTGATATCGACAATTTGCAATAGCTTTTCGATGGGAATCGACTGGCAGATCTTACACTATGCCTATCGAGAGTCCGTACTTCTCAAAACGACGTGGCTGACGTCAACCACACTACTTTCACTCAGGGGATCAAGGATTCCCGCAATCCCCTGGTTTTCAAACTTCCAGTTCTTGAGCCATACAACGGTCGGACGGATCCTACCGTGCATCTGATGCATTATAAATGGCATATGGCAGTTCAATCGGCGTCAAAAAACATCATGGCAAAGTGCTTTCCTCTCTTTCGGACTGATATAGCTGCTATGTGGATTCGGTAGCTAGCTCCGGAATCGATCAACAGTTGGAACATGTTGGTCGCTCGTTTCATTGAACAGTTTCGGGTCCACATTGCTCGACCCAAAAACGTCATGTCACTAACTTCAATCAAGCAGAGGTCTAGAGAAACTGTGCGCTCATTCCTGGAAAGATTCAACGCTGAAGTAGCATCTGCGGATAAACCTGAACCATCTATGGTATTGATGGCGGTAGTATCCGGCGTTCTGGATACATCGGAGTTCAAAACCACTTTGTACCGGGACCCACCGCGAGATCTCGGTGAATTCTACTTTGAAGCAGATAGATTTCTGCGTGAGGAAGACTCCAAATCCGAGAATGGCTATTCTCGATATCAACATGCTTAAAGGCGGACCATCGTATGATTATGGAAAAGGCAATGACAAGGGCAAAAGGATAGCCGTTGTTAACGATGGACAAAATTCTCAGCCCTGAAGAGAGCCTCGATATCAAACGTACACTGAACTCAATTCAATGCTGATTGACATCTATATATACAAGGGGTGCCATCACCTATCCAAAGCCTCCTAGGAGGGAGCCATCACAAAACGAACGCAATTCCTGAAAACACTGCATCTTTCATGAAATCGACGTTCATGACACAAATGACTGCAGGCACTTACGAGATCTGATTGAGAATGGGTTAGACGTGGAGAGCTACCCGAGTACGTGAAACAACCTACAACGCCTGCTATGCCACCTCCTGCTCTAAGGAGTGGAAATGGTCCTAGATCGAGCTCTCGTGGGATCATCATCAACTGGTCTGGATGAGATCAGCTTTCATTTTCTGCATTTCTTAGGCTTTAAGATTTGTTTTTTCTTTCATTAGGTTTTCCAATTGGCTAAATCGAAGTACACACGTACGAGGTTAGGATGTAGCCTTAAAGCGTGCTCTGGACTCGATGTAAACCAATCAGGATTTGCATTTTGAATTGAATAAGGAAGGATTTCCCAAGCATGGCTTGCGTTCGGTAAATTCAAGTGTCTTGTTAGGTTATGGTAAGATTCTCAATCTCGGCAAAGTATGGCTTATACTAATTATGGAGCTCTAGGTATGGATTATGCCTAGGGATGGACTATCTTGTCAGGCTATGACAAGTGTAGCTCTACTTTAGGTCTGAGTATGGTTTATACTCACTTTGGAATCTTAAGTATGGATTATACATAGGAACTACAAATGGTCTTGTCAGGATGTGACAAAAGAAATCGGGTATGGATTATACTCAGTTTGAAGTTCTTGGTATGGATTATTCCTAGAAGGTTTGGCCCTTGCCAGGATTTGGTAGGATGACTTGGATGTTCCTCAAGTATGGTTTGTGCTCGGTAGACACTTAAGCGTTGTTTATGCTCGGAAAAATTCGAACAATACTGTCAGGATTTGGCACATTTGTTTTACCTCTATCTCTTTACAAACATGGATTATGTTTGCAGCTGGCAGACCCGATGAGGTCATGGTATTCTCGGATTTCTATGGCTTATAGATTTCCTGGATTATCTAGAACACATCTTCCTTCAACTAGCAAGATGTGTTCTGAGGGGCAACTTGTTAGAATATCCTTTGGCAAGGATCGTCCCAACATGAATTTTATCACTTGGAATAACTCGGGACTTGAATGTGGACTGGTAATCACTTGGATGAAATCATAATAAATATCTCCCCATTCGGATTATGGTATCAAATACAAATATCAAATACATTCATATTACAATAGAAGTTAAAAATTAGAAATAACAATAAAGACAAACAAAAAATCAATTACTAACCGGGATAAAATTCTGATTTTGAATGGGTGCAATTAGCTTTTTGACTTCAACCGCAATGCTCCTTAACGTCAAAATAGATTTCAGCAATAGGAGAACGATTTAAGATAAACTGTGACCTCTTTTGTATGAGAAAAAGTATTTTCAGGAGAGAATAAGAGAGATGGACCGAGAAGTTGAATGTGTTTCAGGAGAGAAGAGATATTTAGGGTTCAGGAATTTGGGGATAACGATTTTTTAAATTGGGGAAAAATTGTTGTAGGATAGAAGACAATATACTCAGAAAAATGTGGGAAGTATTTTCATTTCCCTTCATAAACATACGCGCGACTTTCTCTCCACGTGTTTCAGATTTTTACTTTATTGCGTCCATTATTAAACACGAGTAGATCCACCCATGAATTTTTGGTTTTCCTCCTTTACATGCGAGCACTTTGTTGCATCCATCTTTAAAAGGGAGGATGCAAATTACTCTAATTTTCCACTTATTTGCTTCCAACTATTCAATGAATAGATGCAAATATCAATAATTAATTCCCACATTATTTAGTTTCCCTTATTGCGTGTGCTATGGGTTAGAACCAGATGAAAATTGTACTATTTGCATCTGTTGTCTGTACAATAGATGCACATGAGGAGATGCAAAAGACAAGTTCTGCACTAGTGAACTCTCATAATCTTGTATTTATTATTTGTTATAATTAAAAGTGTTATGGATCACTTTAAAAACCAGTCGACTTTGCCAAAAAAGGTATTACCATTTTATTAACATAGTAATTTTGTATACGTATGTGTAGATTTATCATCTTTCATAAAGGATTATAATTGGATTAATTAACACTGACTATATTATCTCTTCCTCTCTAGCAGGCTTTGTCAAGGTTCGGCTGATCACTGATAATGTTCTTCTAGCTCAAAAGCTTATTTCCCAGGTTGATTGGAATACTTGAGATTCCAATGTGGTGATTAAGTTTGATATGTAGTAAGCTTACGACCGCGTGTCTTAATTTTTCGTCATCCTTGTGCTTCGTGCCTTCAGTTTTATTGAACCTTTTATTGATCTCACTTGGTGTCTCATTTCAAACTGTTGCTTTTCTATGCTAGTGAATAATGTGGCTAAGGGTTTTTTCAAACGGGAAGAGGGCTCCGTATGGATGATCCTGTTTTCCCTACATTGTTTGTCATCAACGTAGAGCCCCTGTCCGTGGGGTTCATTCCCTTACCATAGCAGGGAAGATTCAACGGTTTGGAATCCCTTCTACTTATCTTGTGATATCTTTGTTATCTTTTTCTGACAATGTCATATTTTTCATAAATGGGAATCGTCATTCTTTCCATTGTCTCTTCTCTTTCCATCGTCTTTATGAACGTTGTTCAGGGTAGTTAATCAATTCCTCAAAAAGTTGTTTCGGTCCTGCTAAGTCCATGGCTCCTGGGATATCCTCTTGGATCAAATCTTTCTATGTATTTTGGCTTGCCTCTCTTCCGTTGTCTTATCTCGGCATTGTTCTTTATCGCCGTAAGCTTAATGCAATTTTCGACCCCTTTATAGAGAAAGCAAGGGGAAGATCTTCTGTTGGAACTCGGCCCTCTTATTGCAAGTTGGCAAGCTTGTTCTCATCAAGTATGTCTTTGACTCCATAGGGTCATGTTTTTTCCACCATGACCCATACTTCTTCCCTTTTCCATTCCTATTAGTCATTGGCCTCTGCCTATTTTTGGGAGAAAAGGGAAGAAGGCAAAAGAAATAATTGGATCTTTTGGGAAACCATCTATCGTCCTAGATATGAGGGGAGACAAGGGTTGAGGAAATTTTAAGATGTTTGTAAGGCTTACGCCTACACGCACTGGGTTTGGTTCTATGCTAATGACTCTCTCTGAGCGTCTTTCCTTCATGCTAACTATCATTGCCTTTTTCCCTTAGATTTCTCTGAATCCCTGTCTTACTCTTGTGAGACGTGGAAAAGTATGCATTCGATCAAGACCTTTTTTGATTTTCATGGGCGAGGTTTTCAATGGAATGAGGGCCTTTTTTCTCTTAGATTGTCTTGGAACTCGGCTCAAACTTTCGCTCCTAGGATCCCGACTTTCTCTTTCATTTGGGTCAGACCTATCCCTCCTATGGTTTCCATCCATATTTGGAAGATCCTTCATGATGGTCTTCCTCTACATGAAAACCTAAGGAGGATAGGAATTCTCATCGTTTCTCGATGTCGGTGCTGTCATTTGGGTTTGGTGGAGTGGAGCAACCAATTACATTGGGAAGGGAAGGTGGTATCTGAAGTTTGGACTTTTTTCGAGAATTTGGCTGGTATCACTGGACCCTCAGTTCTTCCTAGATGAGTAGCTATTTTCCTATAGGCAAGGGGCCTTGAAAAGGATCTCAGGTCGATCCTTTTTAGATTTATTCCTTGTTTTATTTATTGGTAACTTTGGTATTCTTGGAATAAGTCATTTTTAGACGAGTCCCTGATGAGGAATTTGTCCATCATTTGGCGGCCCTCGAATGATGTCTTTTTCACTTTCAAAGGTAGACCATTTATAGGCAACCTTTTTCCTCTATCAACCTCTTTGGTGACGGGCTTTTCATTCACCCGTGGGTTGCGCCCGCGTGCGGGTGTGTGTTGAGTTTTTTTTTTTAAATTAGGATTGCTGTGGACTCCCTAGAGACTGGAGCAGGGATAGTTGGTGTTGTTGAGTGCTTTCAGGGAGGTTCATGGGATTCTTGGAGTCTAGAGCAGGTTTTGTTGGTGTTGTTGTGGGCTCGCTGGAGTCTGGAGCAGGATTGGTGGTTTATCTTTAGAGGCTAGAGCAGACTCCCTAGTTTAGCTTTAATTCAACATTGGGAGCTTGGAGTTGGTTTGTTTTGCTATTTCCGCGTTGGAGATTTGCAATTTCGCCCGCTTGGGTTTGGCTTTGAAGCGTTAAACTTTTGTCAGGTTGCTGGGTCGTTTTGGTCGTTGCTTTATTGTTTCTTCCTTGGATGTTTTGGTGTTGTATTTAGGCCTTGTGGACATTTGGGATTGTTGCTGTTTTTTTTCTTCTATATATTTATATCTGTTGTCACCGACAATTGTATGTGTGGCGCTATAGCTATATTTTTGTGAGCCATCAGAGAATGGTGATTTTTCTTTATTTTTGGTTACGTATTCCTTTTTGTTAAAAAAAGAATAATTGAACTTATTTAAATAATTTGAATTAATGGTCAACAGATATAAGATAATATAAAGAGTTGTTGTAAAAAAATTGTAGAAAATTGAGAAGACCATTATATATATACTTGTAACTGAGAAGAGCTTTGGTCATATATTAGCTTATCAGAATAGAAAATTGAGAAGACCATTGTATATACTTGTAATTGAGAAGAGCTTTGTTCATATGTTAGCTTATCTGCATATAATTTTTATCCATATTTAAATTTTATTTTAAAATATTTTAATTATTGCAATTACCCATATATATCATACTACTACAGGAGTATTATGCTTTCAACTTTGATAATTATAAAATAATATAATATAGCATTTTAGTTGATTTATGAGTTGGACATGATGTGATGACATGTTGAAAACGTGAATGTTTATGTAGTCCAATATTTTTGTAGTTTGTGTATTCACCGTCATAATGTTGAAAATATAATTTATTTATTTATAGATTTCTCAAAATGAAATTATTAAATGCGTTATGTTGTGTACAATAATTTTTTAAGGTAAATATATGAATCAAAAATTAAAAGAGTCATTATTATTTATGTATTTGTATTACAAGATCTAAATATTTGAATAAAGAAGATATACATTCATCATTTTTCGCCATATATATGGATATTGTACATATTGAAATTCTAGTACTTTTAGGATTTATTACATGGATTAATGACGATTAGTTAATCATATATATTTAAATACTTTAAATTCACTATTACGCAGTTAGTTAAATATGTGAACTTGAGATGTTAAATATTCAAAGATAATTAAGAAGAACTTCAACGTAATTTTGTTTTTTATATTCAAAGTTAATATAATTTTACGGTACAATCAATGCATGATGAATTCATTTATTAAATAAATTATAAAGTTAACTTGCTATGTAATTTATGTTATGTGATTTATTCATATTTGTAACTAAATGGTTTTTTCAACCAATTTATTAATGTGCATGTAGTACACACGTTAAAATTTTGCCTTTTAGGTTTATTTGTAAATATTAGTTAACTGAGTTTAACAGTTAGTATAAATTTTGGGTTATGTTATAAACTTGAACGTATGGACTTTAGTGTAAAATTTCGACAGAGAACTGTGAAAAAATTATGGATAATTATACATTTTTGTAATAAAAATTATATATACAAATATATAATAACGTGTGGGGTTTTGTAGAATAATTGTAAATTGGTAAATCTTAGGATTTTGTAAGTAAAATATCCTAGATATTGAGAGAATTAAGGAAAATAAAGATAGCTCCTAAAATTAATATGAGAGCTTCAAAATCTTCTATTTTATTATTATATAATAAATGGGTTGCCTTACTTTTGTTAGCTATTAAATAATCATTGAGTCTGTTGCTTGGCCTTGTTTGAACCTGTGAGTGTATACTTATTAAAATCTTCTTATATAAGACTAACGCTTAGTCTCCAATTCAAAACAGGTGTTCTAGAAGACCTGGTGTCATTGTTTGGCTTGATTTTGAATATCTTTTTTATGTCAACAGAACCCCCGAGAGAAGATAACTCATTTTTTATTGATTTGAAATTTGATCCATTCTAGGATTTTGGTCTACAATCCAATTTAGACGTTTAGGTTTTTAAATTGTGCCAATGCTATCATTTTAACCCTTGGACAGGTGTTAATGCGTTATTAGTATATACATCAAATGACTAATGCCTACTATTGGCACGCTATTTGGTAAAGCTGTCACAAGTCAAGATTTTGATTAGCAGTGTGCTCAAGTTTCAAGAACGTCATCAGAAAACAAAATGCGATTGCTCGAAGTCGCGACGTGTTCGAAAGGTTTGGAAATGGCATTGATTCGTAAAATCATCGTCGATGGACTTGGAAAAACTGGTATGGTAAAAATACGTGATCGACTCTATTTGCTTAGCTCAAATGCTTGAGCGTGGCGTTCTGATCGTGTGGCAAAACTCGTTGTGGAAAAATATATGGATTTTGGTAAAAAGCAGTGTCGCGCACTCAGAAACAACTGATTGGCACGCGTTGATCACGAAAAATGGCTTGTGTGACTCGTGGCACACAAATCCGGCATTTCGGAGAGGTTTTACCAAAAATAGGATTTTCATGTACCGATCACCTCAAAATAGCTGATCGACATAGTTAGATCAGGCAAAAGTGTTGGATCTGTCACTTGGCAAAGTCGGATCTGGCACGCTCGAAATTCAGTAATCGGCAAGGCAAAACACATCAGGTTCACTTATAAAACACGGCCCGATCCCTTTGAATGTTTGGATTTGGCAAACTTGGATTTGGTACATCTAAAAAATAGTGATCAACACAGGGGATCAACCCATTTTTTCGTGCGCAACTTGAGCAAATATGTGTTGGAGAATTAGCAAGGCACATGAGAATTTCGCATCCCAAATGGGATATGAAATATCACATCGCGAAATTGCCCCAACAATGTTTTCACCTATTCGCCTCGTGGTTTTTGGGATGTGATTTTTGGATGATCGGGAATGCGAGAATTTGGCAATGTGAATTTTATTGTATCAACAAGGTAGGAAAACGAATTTTCCACAACTCCATGCCTTGGCTTTTGGGAGGCTAAAACTTGGGCTTGGCAAGGGATGCGAATTTGACAAATGTCAAGCAGCTTTTGGAAAACATGTTTACAAGTGCATATTAGGAGATTTGGAGTGATCAACACGGGTTGGCCACCGTTTTCGGGATGCATGATCTGGAATAGGGGAAAGTGGTAGATCACTTGGCCATGCATTTTCACCATGTTGATCACGTGTTTTGGCCTGATCGATATATGTTTTCAACCATTTTTGGGATACAAGATTTTTTGACTTCGGGATACGATTTTTTAACATTGCCTTGGTTTTTTGGCCCCATTTTTAGGATGTGAATTTCGCATCCCCCAGGGATATGAAATTCTGACCGTTGTCCCAAAATTCACATATAAATACGCCCAAGCTTGGCATTTAAGGGGGTTGGTTCTCATTTGGTAATTTGGACTCCTTGGAGCTCTCAAGCATCATTAATGGCTTCTATCTTCTCCTCCATGACTATTGGACATATCTTGGACTTCTAAAAGTTGCATAAACATTTTCCTTTGACTTTTGGACATTCAATTGGACATTTGGCATGCTTTTGGACATATTTACACATATTTGGACATTGGAACTATTTCTTGCATATTGAAGCTACTTTTTGGACATTGCTCCACAATTTGACTCAGCAAAGAAGAAGAAGGGCATTTTGGTCAAAGTTTAGAATTAACAAATATATTTTTGTTCTATTACACAAATTTATGCACAAATATTGTCTGAACTTGTATAACTTTCGTAATCTGTAATTATATGATGAATGATTACTATAAAGTGGACGTAGGCATTAATGCCGAACTACTATAAAAAGTTGTGTTCTCCCCGTAATTCATTACTTTGGAATTGGATTATCATTTATCTGGAAAACGTTCACTCGAGGGTTTGGGTGCGCGAATAGCGACAATTCCCCATGTCAACACTTTGGCGTGCCATGAAGGGGGCGCGCATAGCTTTAACTTCTGCTTCGGAATGAATTCTCGGATTCGTCTTCGGATTTCGACTTTGGTTTCAATTTTCGACTTCGACTTTGTTACTTGCTTTTCACCATGGTTAAGCACAAGAAGCTCAACGTTATTGCTGAAGCTCAAGGGACATGAGGTGAAGGAAGTCATGGACTTTCTTTGATTCGAGTTCCATCAAACTACGTCACTCGTGATGACATCGATGGGATGATTGAGAATTTGGCTACGGATTTGAACGCTCGACTCGAGCGACAGGAAGAAGCGATGACTACTTTTCGCGCTTGGATTGAGGCTAGGCTTGGAAATTCAGGATGATCGGCTGGCCAGAAGACATTATTGGAACTAGTACTAGTGTTACTAAAGTCACGACTCGGGACTTGGGGGCAACCCCATAAACTAATCAACAGGCCGACGTCGATCCTCGAAACGGTGCCGGTCCCGCTACACTCGGGGCACCCCTAATGCCGACATCGTTCCAATCTATGACGCTTTGGTTGGTCAAGTTGCGAGCTCCGTTGTTGGAAATGTTGTTCAAGTGCCAGTGCACGCAGCTTTGGATGGTAGTGCTCCCACGGTTCCAGGAGTTAGGAGTGTACCCGATGCGCCTCCTCTAATTGGAATTCAACTGGATATTCTTCTCTCTAATCAACCGACTCCTAATTTGGACTTAAACGCTAGGGACACCAGTGTCGCTTTGGATAATCTAAATAAGTTGCTTGATTTTGGTAATGGTTCTCAAATCGGGAATATCATTCGTCGATTCACTCGAGGCAGTGCCTCTTCTTTGGATTTGAATTATGTGACTCACGACCCGTTCTCTTGGATATTAGGTATTCTTCTAACCAACGAGATTTCATATAGCCTAGGTCAGAAGCTTATGATGGTCGGAAGGATCCGACTGCTCATTTGATGCGCTATGTTCAGTAGTGGAAGTTCTCTCCGCTTTAGAAAATGTCAAGGAGAAGTACTTCCCACTTTACTTGACATATATTACTGCTATATGGTTTAGGCAACTGGAGATGGACTCTATCACATCTTAGAGTGCTTTGGTTAGCAAGTTTGTAGAACATGTCAGAGTCAACATTGCTCGTCTGGAAAGCGTGATGACTCTGAATGGCATTAAGAAGAAGTCCGGTGAGACTCTGCATAAGTTCTTGAAAAGGTTTAATGCTGCGGTGGCTTTGGTCAACAGACCCAATCCATCTATGGTTTTGATGGTCGCGGTTTCAGATATCTTGGATAAATGTAACTTCAAGACTTCTTTTCATCGGGACCCACTGAGGGATAATCGTGAGTTCTATTTTGAACCTGAAAGATTCCTGAGGGAAGAGGATGCGAGGACCGACAAAAAGGTTGTGACGATCGCCCATAACTCCCGCACCTAACACGTGAAATAATGCGTTGAAAGATATGTTAGACAACAATGGACGATCACCAGAGTAGGATAAAATACACGTAACCTGTCGTATAACTCACAACGCAATGATAAAATATAATAGAGCATATATAACAGGTATTAATCGTGAGCACATTTGAGCAGAAACTTAAACTATTATATCTTCTAGATAGAATATCCACACATCATTGGATTACAACATACGTGTCTGTACAAACTGCCTCACTACAATATCACTCAGAGCAGCATACATCGAAGATAAGAGGAAAATAACAGGAATGTATAATAGAGAAACTAATACGTAAGCCTCTACCTCGTCATGGGTCTGCAGCATCGTCCCCACTAAGATCTGCTACCTGTTACCTACTACTCGGTCTGCCCATCCAAAATAGAATAAACGGCCCAAGGTAATAAGAGTACACTTAAAACCTTGAGTCAGAAAATAGTCTTAATGAGCGATAAAAAAACTATCTAACTTCAACAATAAAGTATATGAGAATAGGTAGAACAAACATCCAAATTACCAACATCAGCAGAGAAGGAACCCAAACTCGTCCTTCCTACATCTGACAATGATAACCTTTACAAACAACCACAAGTAAACAACAGTATTAGACATAGCAATTTGTTATCTAGCGTAGACCATCCTTATCGAGATCAACATCCCCCAAGCACAAGCCCCGAACGCCCGAACCAACATCAGTCAGGCACTTAAAAGATGTTTCTTTGATGTCAAACAATCTACACAAGATGGTACAAGCAAAGCAATCAAATATCCATGACTCTGGCTATCACCGCCTATCCTGTTGTGAAAATATCGTTAATCATATGACCGTCTCAAGATCATGACGTCAGTCAAAGGGTAACGATAACCCCGGTTCTAGCAAAAAATTCATACTCCTTTCATCGATACTTATCTAGGCCTTTCATCGATACCCAGGGTACTCGACCATCCAACCAGTCTTTTAGGTGTCCATATTATACCCCTGCTTTGAGTTTGCTAGAACCTACGATGTGACGACCGCCCACAGACCCCGCACAAAACAAGTGGAATAATGTGCTGAAAGGTATGCCAGGATGCTATGGACGATCATCAGAGTATGACGACTTAATAGGAACCTGTCATAAACTCATAGAGCAAGGATAAAATATAATAGAATATATACTACAGGTCTAATAGTGAAGAAGAAAACACTTGACTTTCATAACAACCAGAAAGTAATATCCATACACTTGGAAATGGTGTTTATACAAATTACCTCACTACAATACTCAGAGAATAACAAACATTGAAAATCAAAATACTATATAGTAAAAAGAGAATACACCAGCCTCCTGCTCGCCTCCAAACAGCTACATCGTCCATACTAAGCAATCACCTATCACCTTCTACCTAGTATTCCCATCCAAAAACGGATGAACAACCCAAGGTAATAAGAGGAAAACATAAAACCTTGAGTCAGACAACAGTCTTAGTGAGGGATAAAACAGCTAACAAACTTCATCAATAAAGCATATGAGAATAAGTAGGTTAACAAACCAATCTACCAAACATTAGAGAAGAACTCAAATCCCGTCTTCCCCACATCGGTCATTGATAACCTCTACAAAAAACAATTCAACCATTCATCCATGGAAACCAAAACACCCAGTCAATCATGGTAAAGCACTCATGACATACATATTATACATCTCATGTAAACCATCCTAATCGAATTCAACATCCCTCAAGCACAAGCCCCGGAGGCCTAAACCAATATCAAACAAGCACCCAAGGAACATCTCCTTTGACGTTGGACAATCTACATGAGAATGTACAAACAGAGAAATCAAACAATCAAACATCCATGACTGACTCTGGCTATCACCGCTATCCTGCATCAAAACCATCGTTAGTCGTATGACGGTCCATCATGACTGCCATATGTCAAGGGCTAATGATAACCCTAGTTCTAGCAACAACTCCATACGCCATCATGACTCGTATGTTTGTCTTCTCAAATCTCGACCAATAGGCCCTTCACGACTGCCCAAGGTACGAGGCCCTTCATGATTGCCCAAAGTACCCGTGCTTTGAGTTTTCTAGAACTTACGATAACGACAATCCCTCGTCCTTCGCATTTCTAGCCATCAACTCTAATGACTATTAATTAACTCAAGCCCACATGAGTAACCATTATCCATGATCTCAAAACACCCTTGAGTCGTCTTCTCATTCGTTGCTTTACACAGATCAACAAACATATTCAACCCTTCGAATATTCCAACTTGAATTTACTTCGAAGTCACCACATCACTGGGCCGAATTACACCACCTGGGATGCACGACCGACCGACCCCCCCGGGATGCTCGACCGACCCTATAGCTTGACCATACCCTGCTCGAGCCACTCATTGCTTAACCGACCCTTGGCCGTGTTGCTCAACCGAGCCCTTGTTCGACCCTAGGCTCGCTCGACCCACTCCACAGCAGTTGAGTCACCCAACATCAACCCAAACCGACCGGCCCGGAGTGACCAACCCAATCCGGAGTGGCCGACCCCACCTGCATGATCCCCAAAGCACAGACTCCGACCGACCCACCTTCAGCATGGAGACTGACCCACCTTCAGCATGGAGACCGACCCACCTATAATCTCCATGACCAACCCAAAGATGAGACCGACCCATTTACTGACTTGCTCCCCAAGACATAATTTTGTCCGACCATGACCGACCCAAAACCTACACTTCTCCAATGCGGCTCCAATTTTGACCAAAACCTCGCCATTCGACGAAACCAACTTGTCCAACTCATCAAATATGACCATGAACATGATATGCATTCACTAGCAACATGAAAACGACGATTATGACCAAAATTATGCAAATTACTCCAAAATCATGATAAATGAACATATGGACTAAATAACGCATCTAACTTGTATAAACATATGAAATGGCATAGGAATTACCGATTAAACTTGCTAAAATAGATCCGAGGGTGATTTATATGAAATTGGACTTACCAAGGTGTTGATCTATGGTAAAACACTTGAATTTGATGTAAAACATGATCAAACATTCATATACTTCATTAAATCTATGTGAGAGATGTAAATCACTCACAGATTCTGCAAAACAAGCTAAAATCAGTGAATTAAAACTCCGGACAGTAAGCAATTCGAACCAAACTCCTTGATCCAATTGATTCCCATTTCAGTTGATGTAGATCTAGCCTCTAATGGAGTAGATCTTCGATTTTCTTCCTTAGGTTTTGATTTTAATGGTGGAAAGGTGTTAGAGGAAGGAGGATCATAAGCCACCAAATGAGATAATAGAGAAACTAAACCATTTCTCATACCTCCCACCCCTACTTATACCCTTCCACTAGCCCACTAATGGGCCTCTCCAAATCAACCCAATATGGCTTAAAAACCTGAACAACAACCTAAAAAACATTAAAATAGCGATTCCTCCTAAACCGCTGAGCCAAATCTTTAATGTAACCACTCTACGAAAAGGCAATCATTATTTCCTTTCCAATGGCACTGGTCTTACTACCAGATTCAACCTAAGCCAAAAGTTATACCCTGTACAAGGCTGATAGGGCAAAATGGTCACAAACAAAATTGGTAAAAATTATGGACATGTCTCACATCCCCATAAGCAACATATTAAAATATGAGAATGATCCAACCTTCAGGGAATAAAATAATAATATTTTATGATCTTCCGACACGTAAAATGTGGGCTGTTACATACGACAACGATAATTCCTCATCCTTCGATATCTCTACTCATCATCATCGATGACTTCCCATAGCTCAAGCTTCTTGTCGAGCAACCATTATCCACAAACTCAACATCTTTGAGTCGTCTCCACATTCGTTGCATTATGACGATCAACGAACACTTCAAAACACTTCGAACATTCCACCTAGAACTCTCATCGAAGCCACGACCATTGTCGAACCAAAAACATACGTCGTTTAGTCGATATTCAATACACAACATTTCATCCTTTTGTACAAATAACATTCACAGCGTTCTAGCCTCTTTTCATAACGTTTAGAGAAAGTTGTCGCCTATTAGCACTTAGCTCGACCCATAATGGGTGAATCCTGAATTTGCTTCGATCCATAGCATTTTTATTCTTTAGCACAATGTTCCACAAACGCTATGACCCTCCATGGGTCGTCCATGACCCGTCCGCTGCTATTTGAGCCGACCCATGCCAAACGACCCGACCACCTTTTGAGCAACTAACCCAAACACTTGAGGTGACCCATGCCAAATGACCCATGCTAAACGATCTGAAGACTTGGCTGACCCATCATTTCTTGGGAAATAAGCCAAATGACGAGACTCCAAACTTGACCGATCCATCTCCAATCTCAACCGATCCATCACCAAATGACAACATAGATGCAAACAACTCATTCAAATCGATCAATTCCAATGACTCAATCAGCAACACTTTGTGCAATCATCAAACAACATTATCACAACATGTATCACCATACATTCCTATAGAATTCACCAAATCATGATAAAACAATGAATGAATCCAAATAGTGGATCTAAATTTTGCATAAACATATGAACTAACATAAAAATTATTGACTTAAGTTGGTAGATTAGATCCTATGGTGATTCGAATAGAAATATACTTACCATGATGTAGATCTAGGTGAAAACCACTTAAAATGATGAAAATAAGATCAAACAACCCATATACTTGATTGAATCCGTGTGAGAGATACTTATCCCTCACCAAATCCATAAATTAGCTTGGAAACGATGATCTACAAATCTGGACAATGAAGAATAATGAAGAACAGTTGTCAAATCAATCGCTTTGATGCGATATACCTCTCTTCGATGTTGATCTTCAACCATCTAATCTAGATCTATGAAACAAATGAAGTGGAGATGTTTTTGATTGAGGAAGAAGGATCACGAGCTCAACCAAATAAGTGAAATGAAGCTAAAATATTCTCCATTTTTTGCCCCATAATTATAGCCAACATCCCAAGACTTAGTGCGCCTCACAGATCAGCCCACTAATGCCTAATTAGCATGGTTGAAAATGGTGTAATACAAAAACAACAATTCCTCCCAAACTACTGGACCAAATCTTTAATGTGACCACTCTACGAAATTGGAAACACCATTTCATTCCGAATGAATTGATCTCAACACCTGATTCTATCCTAGTAAAAAGGGCAAAATGGTCAGAAATAAAATTCGTAAAAATTATGGATATGTCTCACATTCCCATAACCAACATATCAGAATATGAGAATGATTCGACCTTCTAGGAATTAAATAAAAATATTTTACGATCCTTTTATACGTAAAATGTAGGTCGTTACATTCTTACCCCCTCTTAGTAATTTCGCCCGAAATCCCAAGAAAACACAAGGAACCAAAACAATTTTGCATGCTTATCATCCTTGAGCAGCCAATTTATCGTCCAAACAAGTATCCATCAAGCCATGCATCCATAGCCATAACCTAGCATGTGGAATTCTAACAACAGTAGCACAAGCTACAATGGTGTAAGGGTGATATGATATTAATAGGTCATACTAACGAAGAGTTCTGGATGGATCTTCCTCATCCTCTCTTCCGTTTCCTACGTACAATCGTCCTCACCCTCACTCTATTTTACCTTGACTAGCTTAAGCCCCTTCCTCCTAAGCTGTTTCGTGTCATTCCGCACAACATGAAGAGGCTTACAAGATTTCAAAACTATAGACTCAACTTCTAGGTCTTCATACTGTTTTGGAGATACCACCACATTCGAATCACACACACATTTTCGTAGGAAAGACATATGGAACGCATTGTTCACAACTGACATCTTCTCGGGTAAATCCAATCTATATGCGAGCTTTCCAATTCGCTCAATTATCTGAAATGGTCCAACGAACCTTGGAGCTAACTTTTCTTTACTTCCGAACCGAACAACATTCTTTAAAGGAGAAATCTTTACGAAAGCCATATCGCCAACGTCGAATTCCAAATCCTTACGACGCTTATCGGCGTAACTCTTCTGACTATCTTGGGCTACCTTCATTCATTATCGAACGATTCCGATACAATCTGATGTCTCTCTTATCATCACTGGCCCAAATATCAGCTTATCTCCAGTTTCTAACCAACATTCAAAGTATTACATGTACTACCATACAACGCCTCGTATGGTGCCATTCCGATGCTCGCTGGTAACTATTATTATATGCAGACTCTAATAGATGTAGATGGTCTTCCCATGATCCCCCGAAATCCAATACACAAGCTCTTAGGAGAGCTTCCAAAACTCGGTTGACTCTCTCGGTTTGATAGTCAGTCTGGGGATGATAAGTCGTATTCAAACATAACTCGGTTCCCAAAGTTTCTTGCAGACTTTTCCAAAATCCGCTCGTGGACAATGGATCTCGATCACTGACTATGCTCTTCAGGATACCATGGAATCGAGCTATACATTTTGTACATAGCTTAGCCAACTTCGATGTTATCCTAGTCGATCTGACAGGAATAAACCTTGCGCTTTTGGCCAAGCGATCCACTATGACTCAAATTCCTTTATTTCCTGCCCTGTTTCTAGGTCGTCCATCGATAAAATCCATCGGTATTTGCCATACTTTCACATAGGAACTTACAAAACGCTAAAGCAATCCGCTTGGCTTCTTCTGTTCAGCTTTCACCAACTAATAGTTCATGCATTTGGAAATAAACTTTCCAACATCCCTCTCCATCCCTTCCCAATAGTAAGCTCGCTTCATGTCTTGATACATCTTATTACCACCAGGATAAATCGTCAATCTCAAGTGATGATATTCCCTCCGAACCTCATCCCCTCAATCCATCAATATCAAACCACTAATCGTCCTTTCTTTCCAAGCCAACCCTCTCGATCAAATTCGAATTCCTTATTTAATGGTTCCAACTTATAGATAATCTTGGCAAGCTTCCCATTACATGTTTGGCTGTCACCAATCCTTTCGATGAGAGTAGGTCTTATCGTTAAGCTAGCCAACTTTTCAGGTTCCAACTCACACCTTGTCCTGAATTCAAATTCTGCCAAGTACACAAGGTGCTTCCATTCCTAAAACATCTCTCCAAAACTTGAGTGTCTTCGACTCAACGCATCCGCCACTGCGTGTCCCTTACCAGGAGTATAGGTTATACCTAAATCGTATGATGCCAGAAACTCTAACCACAGTTGTGGCCGAAGATTCAAATTCTTTTAGGTAAAAAGATATTTCAACGACTTGTGATTTGTAAATAACTCGAATCGAACCCCAACAGGTAATGTCTCCACATCTTTAGAGAAAACACAATCGCCGTTAACTCTAAATCTTGAGTTGAATAATTCCTTTCGTGCGGTTTCAGTTGTCGATGTGCATATGCCATAAATCTATTTTTCCGCATTAGCACTGTTCCAAGTCCAGTACCACATGCATCGGCATAAACCACCTTATCTTCATTCCCACTTGGAATCGTCAGAACAGGAGAACTCGTTAATCTTTCTTTCAGGTTCCAAAAGCTCGCTCACACTTCGCATCCCATGTGAACACTTGATTCTTTTTCATCAATCCCATTAATGTTGCCGCTATCTTGGAGAAAGCCTTGATAAAACGACGACAATAACCTGCCAATCCAAGGAAACTCCTTACGTCCATCGCATACTTTGGTCTATCCCAATACTGGATTACTGTCATCATAGCGGGATCAACCGCTATTCCATTTCCAGAAAAAACTTGGCCTATGAACCTCACTTCGTTCTTCCAGAAGTGACATTTTGAAAATGTAGCTATGACGGTCCGCCCCGCACCAGCCGACATTTCCCCGAAATGCGTTGTACCTATGTCCAACTAGCACAGGACGATCATCAAAAAGGAAAGGGCTGGGATGATGAATCTACCAAAAAACCTGTAGTATATCTCACAACACATGGAATAAAATATAATAATAACATACTCGACATAAAACAGGCGAGACAATGCATAAGCTGAATACTAAACCATCATAACAGCGAAATATAAAATATAGCTTATGATCCAAACCATCATTATTACAACTTCAAAATACTATCTCTAAAGCAAAGTAGAAATGGTACACTACTAATGCCCAAAGCAGTGACCAACAACAACACAGGGAGAATATATGTAAATAGTACGTGGAATCCTCCTGCTCATCTCTGGACAGCTACTCGTGCATACCACCTAACATGTCTCTAGTCTGCTCATTTAGGAACACCCAGAGTAATAAGAAGAGACATAAACTCTGGGTCAGACAATAGTCTTGTATGAGCGATAGCAGTAAAATAGTTCAATAACAGGTATAAATAATCATACCTGAACCTGGACCTACATTCAAAGAGTTAGCACAACAAGATGTATAGTAGTCTAAGGTAACACTAACATAAAGTGTAAAGTGGAAGTGCACATAGCATGGTGATAACAAACATCAAACATAGCAATCATTCTCACATCTCTCACTCAGTGCGTAAAGCATACGATATCCACCACTTTGATCACCAAATCCTTTACTATGACCACTTTGCCCTTGGGTGTCTTAAAGACCCCATTGCGCTGGTCCGTAGCCACTAATTCATTGCTACGATCACTTTGTCCTTGGGAGTCCTAATGGTCCCATTGCGCTGATCCATAGCCATGTTACGATCACGTTTCCCTTGGGAATCTTAATGATCCCATTGCGCTGATCCATAACCAGTAATCTATTTCTTAGTGGTGAACCAAAGCTATAGATATCGATAACCCCTTTGCACGCATCCCACAGCAAAGTCCAACTCATGATTTTAAGTCGTTGGTTCCCATCTGGATCTAGAGTTCTAACTTCACATTTGGATTACCTTTGCATCTCGGGTTATTGGTCGAATCGGTGTTCAAGTCCTCTGCTCGATTCGTGACCCCAAGCTTCCATTCATGCTCACACTTCGGCTCCCAGTTCGTGGCTCCTTCCTCGGTTCGTGAGAGCTCCAGTCCGGTTCGCGGTTCGCCTCCGGCATGGGTCGTGGTCCTCATCCTGATCTGGCTCATGGTGCTCTAGTTCGTGGTCAAGCCTAGTGCAAATCAGGTTCGTAGAAGGCGGTTCGTGCCAGGCTCCTCGGTATGGGTCGAGATGCTTCTTTGGTTCGTGATGCATGCTTCACGAGTGGGTCGGGTCGTGGTACCCTGGTCACGAGTGGGTCGGTTCGTGGGGGTATTTCACGATCGGGTCTGACCAATTTCCTGCAACTTTTTCCAGTGAGCTATTTACGCCATACAATGGTGTTTTCAACCATTCTAACTTTACTATACAATCACAAAGCACACCAAACAGTAATAGAAACATATATAATCGAACATAAACATCAGAACGATAATTTAACAAGTTATTATGGATCAAACATACCCAAAACCCATGTTTTCTTCTTAATCATGTTTAACTATATCTAGCAATAGGATTAACAAACTTGATCCAAATTAACCCAAGTTTCTCACAAAGGCATAAAATAATATTTCAGAATTTCTACGTATTTTTTCCTTATTTTTATAATGCATAATTTCGCTAGTTATCAATAATCATCCCTAATTAGTCGTAATTAGTGAATAAAAGTGTAAATCACCCACCTTAGCCACAAATAAATTTCAGATTTGAAACTATAACTGATTTGGTATGGATCCCAATGTATTCCAGCAGCTCTATCTCGATTTCTATGCTAATCCGCCTTAATTTGATGTAGATTTGGCTAATATGTGATTAGAAAGTGATTTGGGATAGACTTAGAGGATGGAGGCCATTACTAGGGTTAGAGGAAGGTAAGTGGCAGCTAGAAAACTGAAATGAAATGTTTTCCAAAACCTTTCAGCCCTCCCATAACCCTAATCCTGAAATGGGTTATGGGTTTAGCTGTTAATCACCCTGTTAAGCCCACTTATGTTGTTTTTTACCTTTCAAACCTTATTTCAGCCATATCTCCCAAACGGTAAGCCTGTTTGATAATGTGGCCACTCTACGGAAAGGTAAACTATCATCCAAATCCAATGGAAGCGATTTTAGGTCAAAACTCCTTACTAATACAAAGTTATAGGAGAAACAAGATTCGCTAAGGGTAAAACAGTCATTTAAAATTTAGCAAAAATCGTGAAAATGAGAAATGACCCAATGGTCGTTTCCCAAAGTTACGCGACCATACGACTTCGTATGAAAATAAAATAAATATTCTACGATCCTCCGATGCGTAGAACGCGGGTCGTTACACTCTCCCCCCTTAAGAAATTTCGCCCCAGAAATTCCTTAACTAAGAAACAAATAATGGTGTCCCGCATGCCTATCAGCCATTCACAAACGATCAAACATACATGATATCACAAACAAGCCTATCCTAGCATGCGGTTTACTAACAAGGGAATAACTATTACTATTAAAATATTACCAGGCAAAGAATTCTGGATATGACTTCCTTACGTTCTCCTCTGTTTCCTAGGTACAATCATTCTCATTATCACCCCACTGGACCTTGACAAGTTTCGTCGTCTTCCTTTGAAGTTGCTTCGTATCATGTCCGACAATACGAATCGTTCTGTGGCTCCCAACCGCCTCAGATTCCACTTCAATATCATCCAACTGATCTGGTGAGATAGTCATATCGGAATTGTGCACGAAATTTCTTAATTGGGAAACATGAAATACGTCTTGAACTCCCGCCATCTTGTCAGGCAACTCAACTTTATATGCTAAATTTCCAATTTGTTCGAGAACTGGAAACAGACCAACGAATCTTGGTGCTAACTTACCTCTCCTGCCAAATCGAATCACACTCTTTAACGGAGAAATCTTGACGAATACCAAGTCATCAACTGAGAATTTCAAATCTCTTCGCCTTTTATCAACATAACTCTTCTGCCTATCTTGGGCAGCTTCATTCGTTGTTGAACAACCTTGATATTATCAAAAGTTTCTCTTATTATATCTGGCCCAAGCACAAACTTCTCACCGATTTCCAACCAACATGATGGTGAGTTGCACAGTATTCCGTACAAAGCTTCAAATGGAGCCATACCAATACTGGACTAATAACTATTATTATATGCGAATTCAACCAGATGCAATTGGTCATCCCATGATCCTCCAAAATCCCATATATAAGCTCTCAATAGATCGTCTAAAACACGATTCACCCTCTCTGTTTGGTCGTCAGTTTGAGGACGATATGCGGTACTGAGATGCAATTCTGACCCTAAAGCCTCTTGTAAGCTCTTCCAAAACCCACTAGTAAATAATGGATCTTGGTCACTCACAATACCTTTCGATACTCCGTGAAATCTCACTACCCATTTCATACACAGTTTTGCTAACTTAGCTGTCGTTCTGTTTGACTTGACTGGTATAAACCTTGCACTCTTGGTCAATCGATCCACAATCACCCAAATACTATCATGACCCGATCTAATTGTTGGTAAACCATCGACGAAATCCATTGAGACTTGTTCCCATTTCCATTCGGGAATTTCCAATGGTTGTAACAAACTACTAGGCTTTTTATGCTCGGCTTTAACTAATGGAAATTCATGCATTTGGATATAAACTTCCCAACGTCTCTCTTCATCCCTTCCCAGTAGTAGGTCTGCTTTATATCTCAATACAATTTGTTACCACCAGGATGTATAGTTAGTTTCGAGTGATGACACTCTCTAAGCACTTCATCTCTCAATCCATTAACATTGGGTACAACTAGCCTCCCATTCTTTCGAAGCCATCCTTCTTGATCGAGACCATACTTGTTCATTTCTTCACTGTCTATACCCATTTCTACCTTGGAGATGATTTCCAATAGATCTGGATCGTCCCTCTGGCTGGAGCTGATCCGATCAATCAAATTCGGTCTAACCATCAAACTTGCTAACATCTCTGGATCCAATTCGCATTTAGATCTGAAATCATATCTTGCGATATACTCCAGTTGCTTCCATTTCAGAAACATAGTCCCCAAATTGGCATATCTCCTATTCAATGCATCAGCTACCGCATTACCCTTCCCGGGTGTGTATGCGATGTTGAAATCATACGAAGCCAAGAACTCTAACCATCTTTGTTGATGAAGATTCAAATCCTTTTGAGAGAAAAGGTACTTTAACGACTTATGATCGGTAAACAACTCAAACCTTTCTCCCTAGTGATAATGTCTCCACATCTTCAACGCTAATACAATCGCTGCCAATTCCAAATCATGCGTATGATATCTTTTCTCATGCGGTTTCAGTTGCCAACTAGCATAAGCTACAACTCTACCTCCTTGCATCAGTACAACACCTACTCCGATACCACTGCCATCCGTGTATACCATCATCTCTTTGTCCCTTTAGGAATAACTAACACTGGTGCACATGTTAACTTTTCCTTTAGACCCTTAAATGCATAATCACGCCTTTCGTCCTAGACGAAAGTTTGATTCTTCTTGGCCAACTGAGTTAATGGTGCCGCTATCTTGGAGAAACCTTGGATAAAATTACGATAATATCCAGCTAACCCCAAGATGCTTCTAACGTCTGTTGCATTCTTGGGCATAAACCATTCTTGTATCGTGGCCACCTTCGCGGGATCCACGGCAATACCATTCTCTGAAACAACATGGCCCAAGAACCTCACTTCCCTCCTCCAGAAGTGACACTTAGAAAATTTCGCTCTCAATTGGTGTTTCATCGACACCTTCATCACTGTCCTCAAATGTTCCTTGTGTTCTTCCTCTGTCCTCGAGTAAACCAAGATATCGTTCACGAATACAGGAACAAACTTATTTAATTGATCCCTGAATACACTATTCATAAGATCCACAAAATATGTTAGTACATTGGTCAACCTGAATGGCATGACGAACCACTCATAGAATTCAGACGGCGTCCGAAATGCTGTTTTAGGTATACTCTCAGCTACTACCCGGAGCGGATGAATTCCTGTCGTGAGATCTAACTAGGAGAACACTCTCGCTCCATTCAACTGATCAAACAAATCATCTATCCATAGAAGAGGATATTTATTCTTCCTAGTCACCTTGTTCAACTCGTGGTAGTCGACACACAATCGAAGGGAGCCATCAGACTTGGTAGCGAATACAACTGGTGCTACCCACTCAGAAACACTTCTTCGGATAAATTCCTTCTTCAAAATATCGCTTACCTGCACCCCGAGCTCTTGCTGCTCCCTTGGTACCATATGACGAAGGGGAACCACTGTAGGCCTGGCAACTTTCGCTAAATCAACACAAAGCTCGATCTTTTGGTGTGGTGGATGTTCGGAAACTTCCCAAAAGATATTCGGATACTCGCCAACAATAGGCACATCTGACAACTCATCATGCGGGATGTCGAGGGAATTTAGAAAACTAGCCATCACCCTATCACTAGGTAGGCAACCAAATAGTACCCTCCGCTCATTATCCGCTCTAATGGTCACCAAAGACTCCTCACAGTCTACCACCACACCATACCTTTGGAGCCAATCGACTCCCAAAATAATGCCAAACCCAGTAAAGCCCAAAACAAAGCAGTCACAAACAAACATGCATCCATGACTCGATAAGACCAAATTACGACAGATCATACTAAGGTTAGTCGAACCACTGATTGGGTTCATCACAACTAAAGGTCTATCGACAATCTCGGGTTCCAATTCCAACCTGTCTACCAGGTCAATAGATACGAAGGAATGGGAAGCCCCGGGATCAAACAGTACTCGAACAGGAACATCATAAATGGAAAGCATACCTTGAATAACAGTGCCCTTTCCCTTCTGCGCCGTAGTTAGGGCACTCGACGAAGTAGGAATAGCATTGATAGCATATGCTTTCACTATCTGCTTCTCTTTAGGGTGTTGGGGACATTTATCCTTATGATGTCCCACTTGGCCACAATTGAAGCACTTCCTGTCCGCTAGCTTTGCTTGAAAATCTTTGGCATAGTGGCCCTTCTTGCCACAGCTATAGCACTCAACATTTTTCTTATTCTTCTTCTGACCATCCTTAACTTGGTTTTGTTTCCTCTTATTCTGCGAATTATTCTTGCCTCCACCTCTTACCTGCGGTTTTGGCTCTCTTGCAGATGCAATAGCAACCTTGGTCTTTGACCTAGGGTAAAGGCTCTCAGATCTCAATACCTTTCCCGCAATAGATTCAAATGTATCATCGATATGGTTTATGAGTCTCTGCCCCAAGTACTCATATAGGCCAGTTATGAACTTCTCGTTCTTCTTCTCGACAGTATCGATAAGGGAAAATCCATATTTCGATAAGTTATCGAATTCGGCAATATACTATGAGACTGCCCTACCATTTTGCTTAATTTCCAAAATCTTCCTGAACGATTCTGATTTATGAGCAGCTAGGATAAACTTGTCACATATGCGAGTCTTAAACTGATTCCAAGTAATTTGATCCTCAGGAATAGCTGCTCTATAGCATTCCACCAATTCATAGCCCGTCCTTGAAGCTGACAAGATGCTAGCTTTCTCTTCATTGCATCTTCAATCCCCAAATCGTCAAATATGTGCTCACAAATATCAATCCAATCTTGAACTTCCGTAGTCGACTCCGTTCTGTGGAACGACTTCCCACCAAGACTAGTATAATCCTTGCTGAGCTTGGAGAAATCGGCCCTATGCGCCTGCGCTGCTGCACCACCACCGTTAGCAGCGTTAGGAACTGCTCCCTGAACATCCCTAAGCATCTATCTCATGAAGGTAGTAAACATCGTCCTCATATCAGAGGCATTCCTATTATTTTCCCTTGAACCCGTACTCCTCATATTTCGGCTCATCGTCCAATCTGTAAAGAGAAAACAATTAACCATCTCCTTAGTGGTGCCCGTGCAGTGCAACTTCATCCTTAGATATACTAATAATATATATATATATATAATTTTTGAAAACAAAAATATCACAAATACACGCTCTCATATACGTATACTATCTCTCATTGATGTCTTCCCTAGGTTAGCTATGCAACCTAGGCTCTGATACCAAGTGTGACGGCCCATCCCGCACGAACCGACATTTCCCCGAAATGCACTGTACCTATGTCCAACTAGCACAGGACGGTCGTAAAAAAGGAATGGGTTAGAACGATGAATCTACCAAAGAACCTATAGTATACCTCACAGTGCATGGAATAAAATATAGTAATAACATACTTGACATAAAACAGGCAAGACATTGCATAAGCTAAATACTAAACCACCATAACAGTGGAATCCAAAATATAGCTTATGATCCAAACCATCACTATTACAACTTCAAAATACTGTCTCTAAAGAAAAATAGAAATAGTACACTACTAATGCCCAAAGCAGTGACCAACAACAACACAGGAAGAATATATGGAAATAGTACGTGGAAGCCTCCTGCTCGTCTCCAGATAGCTACTCGTGCATACCATCTAACCTGTCTTTAGTCTAATTATTTAGGAGCACCCAAAGTAATAAGAAGGGACATAAAACTCTGGGTCAGACAAAAGTCTGGTATAAGCGATAGCAGTAAAGCTGTTCAATAACAGGTATAAATAATCATACCTGGACCTGGACCTGCAACCAAAGAGTTAGCACAACAAGATGTACAGTACTCTAAGGTAACACAAACATAACGTGTAAAGTGGAAGTGCACATATCATGGTGATAGCAGACATCAAACATAGCAATAATTCTCACATCTCTCACTCAGTGCGTAACACTTTGATCACGAATCCTTTGTTATGGCCACTATACCCTTGGGTGTCTTAATGACTCCATTGTGCTGGTCCATAGCTACTAATCCATTGCTACGATCACTAAACCCTTGGGAGTCCTAATGCTCCCATTGCGCTGATCCATAGCCATGCTACGATCACTTTGCCCTTGGGAATCTTAATGATCCCATTGCGCTCATCCATAGCCACTAAACCGTCTCTTAGTGGTGAACCAAAGCTATAAATATCGATAACCCCTTTTCTCGCGTCCCGCAGCAAAGTCCAACTCATGAAGTTAAGTTGTTGGTTCCCATTCGGATCCTAAGTTATAAATTCTCATTTGGACTACCTTTGCATCTTGGGTTTTTGGTCGAATTGATGTTCAAGTCCTCTGCCCCATTCGTGACCCCAAGCTTCCATTCAGGCACAAACTTCTGCTCTTGGTTTGTGGCTCCTTCCTCAGTTCGTGAGGGCTCCATTCCGGTTCGCGGTTCGCCTCCTGGCACGGCTCATGGTCCTCATCCTGATCCGGCTCATGGTGCTCCGGTTCGTGGTCAAGACTCCGCAATTCAGGTTCGTAGAAGGCGGTTCGTGCCAGGATCCTCGGTACAGGTCGATATGATTCTTTGGTTCATGATGCATGCTTCATGAGTGGGTCGGGTCGTGGTACCCTAGTCATGAGCGGGTTGGTTCATGGGGGTTTTTCACGATCGTGTCTGACTAATTTCCTGCAACTTTTTCCAGTGACATATTTACGCCATACGACGGTGTTTTCAACCATTCTAACTTTACTATACAATCACAAAGCACACCAAACAGTAATAGCAACATATAGAATCGACCATAAACACCAAAACGACAATTTAACAAGTTATTATGGATCAAACATACCTAAAAACATGTTCCCCTTAATCATGTTTAACTATATCTAGCAATAGGATTAACAAACTTGATCCAAATTAACCCAAATTTCTAGCAGAGGCATAAAATAATATTTTAGAATTTCTACATATTTTTCTATATATTTATAATGCATAATTTCGCTAATTATCACTAATCACCCCTAATTAGCCGTAATTAGTGAATAAAAGTGCAAATCACTTACCTTAGCCATAAATAAATTTCAGAACTGAAACTCTAACTGATTTGGTACGGATATCAATGTATTCCAGTAGCTCTATCTCGATTTCTATGCTAATCCACCTTAATTTGATGTAGAGTTGGCTAATATGTGATTAGAAAGTGATTTGGGATAGATTTAGAGGATGGAGGCCATTACTAGGGTTAGAGGAAGATAAGTGGCAACTAGAAAATTAAAATGAAATGTTTTCTCAAACCCTTTCAGCCCTCCCATAACCCTAATCCCGAAATGGGTTATGGGCTTAGCTGTTAATCACCCTGTTAAGCCCAATTATGCTGTTTTTCACCTTCCAAACCATTTCAGCCATATCTCCTAAGCAGTAAGTCCGTTTGATTAATGTGACTACTCTACGGAAAGGTAAACCGTCATCCGAATCCAATGGAAGTTGTTTCGGATCAAAACTCCTTACCAATCAAATTTTATAGGCAAAACAAGATTCTCTAGGGGTAAAACGGTCATTTAAATTTTGGCAAAAATCGTGAACATGGGAAATGACACCGATAGTCGTTTCCCAAAGTTACACAACCATACGACTTCATATGAAAACAAAATAAATATTCCACGATCCTCCGATGCGTAGAATGGAGGTCGTTATATTAGCTCTCAACTGATGCTTCCGCAAGACTTCCAAAACAACTCGCAAGTGCGTCTTATGCTCTTCCTCATTCCGGGAGTAAACCAGAATGTCATCCACGAACACAAGCACGAACTTGTTCAACTGATCTCTGAAAACCCTATTCATAAGATCCACTAAATATGCTGGTGTATTAGTCAACCCTAACGGCATCACCAGCAACTCAAAGAACCCAAATGGTGTCCTAAAAAGCTGTCTTCGGCACACTATCCTTCGCCACTCTCAACTGGTGAAATCCCGTTGCCAAATCCATCTGAGAAAACACCTTGACTTCGTGAAGCTAATCAAACAAGTTGTCTATCCTCGGCAACAGATACTTGTTTATCTTTGTTACCTTTTTCAGCTCACGATAATCCACACACACAATCTCAAAGATCCATCAGCCTTGGTTGCAGACACAACCGGTGCACCCCATTCAGACATACTCCTCCGAATGAATCCTTTTCCCAAAAGGTCACGAACTTGCATCTCTAACTCTCGCTGTTCTCTAGGCGCCATCTGCCTAAGGGGTATAACGATAGGTCTAGCACCTTCAACCAAATTGATCTTGGACTCAATCTCATGTTGCGGCAGCAACTCTTTGACCTCGTCAAAGACATCGTTAAACACACTAACGATCGACACAGATGAAAACTCTTCTCGTGGAATCACAAGCGAATACAAAAAGCTTACGAAGAACACATCTTCGGGCTTACATCGAATCACAACCATTCTCCCTTCCATATTCTCGACTGTAATCTCGAGCATCTCGCTATCCACTTTTCCGCATACCCCTTGAGCCAATTCATACCCAAGATGATCCCAAACCCAGCGAAGTTTAAAAAAAGCAATCACATACAAAGTAGCAACCATGACTCAATAACACTAGACCATGATACAATATACAATGGTTGGTCGAAACCCAGACTAGATTAGTCACAACCTAAGGTCTATCACAAATATTGGGTTTCAAATCCAAGCGACACGCAAGCTCATTACAAATGAAAGAATGTGATGCTCTAGTATCAAACAACACTCGAACTGAAACACCTTTGATAGAAAGAGTACCTTAAACAACAACACTCTTCCCTTTCTCCTCTGCCGTAGGAGCCCTCGAAGAAGATGGAATAGCTTCCAAAGCATATGCATTCACTATTTTCTTCTCCTTAACTGGTTCTGGACAATCCTTCTTGTTATTCCCAGGCTTATCACAATTATAGCACTTCCTCTCGACTTTCGGATTCTTGCAATCCTTAGAGAAATGGCCCTTCTATTGGCAGTTAAAGCAAACCACCTAGATTTTCGGTTTCTTCTGGCCATCCTTTCCTTTCTGCTATTGTTGCTTTCTCTTCTTGTTATTATTATTACCACTCTGTTGTGGTTTAGGAGCCATTTTGGTTACAACAACAATGGTTTCTTCTTTGGGAAACAAACTCACGTGTCGCATAACATTTTCCATGATCTTCTAATATGGGCCATCCAGATGATGAACCAACGACCTTCCAATATACGCATCCAATCCCATGACGAACTTCTCCTTCTTATGGTAAGGAGAGTCGATATACGAACGAGCACACTTGGTCAAGGCTTCAAAATATGACACATAGTCCAACACTGGTTGACCATTCTGCTTCAGCTCGACAAACCTGTTGAACAGAGCTGACTTCTGAGCAGTAGAAATGAAGTTCGTCTCAAACTTGACTTAGAACTGATCCCATGTAATGTCATCTTCTGGGGTCTCTAAAGTGGCCGAGTTCCACCAATCCGTAGCTCTTCCCTGCAACTAACTTGATGCAACCTTTCTCTTAGTCGCATCATGAATGCCCAAGTCTCCAAAGATCTGAATACAAGTATCTTACCCCCTTGAATCTCTATAGTCGGCTCAATCCTTTTGAACAACTTTCATCCTGGAGAAGCGAAGTCCTTGAACAACTTTGTGAAGTCCAAAACACTCGGTGCCTGCACCTAAACACCAACATCTACCGCGACTGCTCCTGGAGTGGGTACCCTCCTCATTATCGCTGCCATCATATCCTCGAACATAGCTAGGTATTCTAGTGTAGCGCCATCACCCCTTTAAGGAATAGTCTCCTCCCTAGCAGTGTGTCTCGACGTTCGACGTCTCATTCTAAATCTGTAATATAGAATGATTAGTCCAAATACGAGAAAAACTACAATGGAGTTTAAGCGCTATTATACTGTACATTAATATATAGTATACATCCATCAAAAAACTACAAATACATCTCTTATAGGTTATTATGTCCTTGAACTTTGGATAAAATCGATAACTAGGGCTCTGATACCAAATGCGATGACCGTCCATAACTCCCGCACCTAATAAGGGAATTAATTCACTGAAAGATGTGCCAGGAAGCTACGGACGATCATCAGAGTAGGATTACATACACGAAACCTGTCGTATAACTCACAACGCAATGATAAAATATAATAGAACATATACAATAGGTACTACAAGTGACGTACATTTGAGCATAAACTTAAATGTTCATATCATCTGGATAGAATTTCCATACATCGTTGGATTACAACATAACTGTCTGTACAAACTACCTCACTACAATATCACTCAGAGAAGCATACATCGAACATAAGCGGAAAACAACAAGTATGTATAATAGAGAAACTAATACGTAAGCCTCCAGCTTGTCACCGGTCTGCAATATTGTCCCTACTAAGATCTGTTACCTGTTACCTGCTACTCAATCTGCCCATCCAAAACGGGATGAGCAACCCAAGGTAATAAGAGGAAACATAAAACTAAGAGTTAGACAATAATCTTAATGAGCGATAAAACAACTATCTAACGTCAACAATAAAGTATATGATAATAGGTAGATTAAACATTCAATCTACCAACATTAACAGAGAAGAAACCCAAACTCGTCCTTCCCACATCTGATAGTGATAGCCTTTACAAACAACCAGAAGTACACAACAGTAGTAGACATAGCAATTTTTTATCTAGCGTAGACAATCCTAATCGAGTCTAGCATCCATTAAGCATAACTCCCAAAAGCCTGAACCAACATCAAAAAATCACTTAAGATATGTTTCCTTCGACGTCGAACAATCTACACAAGACGATACAAGCAAAGCAATCAAACATCCATGACTCTGGCTATCACCGCCAATCCTGTTGTGAAACCATCGTTAAACGTTTGATCGACTCAACATCATGTCATCCGTCAAGGGATAATGGTAACCCTGGTTCTAGAAAAAACTCAACACACCTTTCATCAATACGTATCTAGTCCTTTCATCGACACCCAGGGCACTCGACCATCCAACCGGTCTTTTTGGCGTCCCCATTATACCCCCGCTTTGAGTCTGTTAAAACCTACGACAACGATAATTCCTCAGCGTTCGATATGTCTAGCCATCATCATCAACGACTTCCCATAGCTCAAGCTTGTTGTCGAGCAACCAAACTCAACAACTTTGAGTCGTCTCTACATTCATTGCATTATGACGACAACAAATACTTCACAACACTTTGAACATTCCACTTTGAACTCCCGTCGAAGCCACGACTATTGTCGAACCAAAAACGTACGTCGTTTGTTCAATATTCAATACAAAACGTTTAATCCTTCGCTACGAACAACCATTCATAGCGTTCCAGCCTCTTTTCATAGTGTTTTGAGAACGCTGCCGTGCATCATCACTCAGCCCGACCCATCATGTGTGATTCCTGGATTTTCTTCTATCCATAGCGTTTTGCTTCTTTAGCACAGTGTTCCACAACCCTCTATGGGTCGTCCACGACCCATCCTCTACTATTTGAGCCGACCCATGCCATATCACCTGATCACCTTTTGAGCAACCGGCCGGAACACTTGAGGTGACCCATGCTAAATGACCCATGCCAAACAAACTGAAGACTTGGACGACCCATCATTTCTCGGGCAATAAGTCAAACGACCTGACTCCAAACTTGACTTATTCATCTTCAATCTCAACCGATCCATCACCAAACAACAACATCGATGCAAACAACTCATTCAAATCGATCAGTTCCAATGATTCAATCATCAACACTTTGTGCAATTATCAAACAACATTATCACAACAAGTATCACCATACATTCCTAAAGAATCACCAAATCATGATAAAAAAATAAATGAATCAATCTTAATTTTGCATAAACATATGAATTAACATAAGAATTACCGATTTAAGTTGCTAGATTAGATCCTATGGTGATTCGAATGAAAACATACTTACCATGATGTAGATCTAGGTGAAAACAACTTGAAACGGTGAAAAATAAGATTAAACATCCCATACACTTGATTGAATCTGTGTGAGAAATCCTTATCACTCACCAAATCCCCAATTTAGCTTGAAAACGATGATCTACAAATCCAGACAGCGAAAAACAGCGAAGAACGGTCATCGAGTCAATCACTTTGATGCAATCTACCTCTCTTCGATGTTGATATTTGACTTTCTAATCTAGATCTATGAAACAAATGAAGTGAAGATGTTTTTGATTGAGCAAGGAGGATTATGAGTCAACCAAATGAGAGAAATAAAGAAAGTAAACTATTGCACATGCCCTGCCCCCAATTTATAGCCAATAGCTCAAGCCTTAGTGGGCCCCACAAAACTGCCCGCTAATGACTAATTAGCCTGGTCAGAAATTGTGTAACACAAAAACAACGATTCCTCCCAAACTGCTGAACCAAATCTTTAATGTGACTAGTCTACGGAATTGGCAACATAATTTTCTTCCCAGTGAAATCAATCTCAATACCTGATTCGATCCCAGTCAAAAGTTATGCCATGTACAAAACTAACAAGGGGAAATGCTCACAAATAAAATTAGTAAAATTTTTGGATATGTCTCACATCCCCATAACCAACAAAATATGAGAATGATCTGAACCTTAGGGAATTAATAAAAATATTTTACAATCCTCCAATACATAAAATGAGGGTCGTTACAAAGGTTCTTTGGGCTAATGTGGTTAAGGGTGGTAAATCATCCGATTCTATAAAAGTGAAGGATTCTGCCACTAGTAAACCTTCTTCGATGAATGATAGTAGCATGGCCTGGAGGCAACCAAAGTTACAATCTTACTCGGTACTTACTTACACCCTCGAGGAGATTTATCGGGAAGTTCATCCCACTGCTCCCATCAAAAAGATTCCCGTCAGGGAGCCCACTCAAAAGGAAAGGGGTTCTGGCCTGCATTTCTTGTTCCATGATCTCGACGATCATAACACAAACGAATGTCGACACCTTGAGGATATGATTGAGGAGCGTGTCAGAAGCAGAGAGCTAGCACAGTTTTTTCGAAATCAAGTTGTGGTGCCAAGGATGGCATAACCCACTCATGGAATTTAGGATAGGCCCGGGACCAACACTCATGTCGGTGGCATTATCATAACCTAAACCCCTTACCGGCTTTGGTCTCTCAGATGCAAGTCGCCTAGGCATCAATGTCTTGTAGATTCTGTTCTTCCGTCTTCAAGGGTATTTTGGATTCTTGGTTTTGGGATTTCTTGGTTTTCTGCATGTTGGATTTGGTTCTTGCGGATTCTTTGTTTTTAGTCTTCTTTGGTTTCTTAGATTTCGGTTTTCTAGCCTTCGGTGCTTAAGCTTTGGATTTGGCTTTCTTTGGTTTCTTGGCTAATGGATAGTGGCCCTCAGATAATGGACTTCCCACTCATGGCCTTCTCACTCTGGTTTTTCTGTCTTTTGATCTCTTGGATTTCTCGAGCTTATGTCATTGTCTCTCTTGGCTTTCTTAGGATTTCGATACTCGAACGCCATCCCATGGATTTGGTTTTGTAGGCTCTGACCACTGGGATTCATCTTTTGGCTTTTTATATTATAGATGGTTAACTTGACATACCCATGTACGGGAGTTATTATAATCCCCAGACATGCTCTTTGTTCGACAACACACCATCACCCCTAGTTATTAATAGAATGGATATGATTTGGCTTTTCTCGGTCGTCTTACTTTGGTATGGCTGCCTTGAACACTATGGCTTATCTTGGTCGTCTTGCTTTGGCGGGATTTCCTTGAACCTTTCTGGCAGCTCTTGGTCATCTTGCTTTGGAAAGATCGCCTTAAGGAAAACCTTGGTTTCGGAACTAGATTGGCTATGCTCGCTTACCCTTATACGAGAACAAGCATCCCTAGGCATGCTCTTCACGAACAATAAACCATCCAAATCCCTTCACAAATGATTTAGAAACAAAAGAGGGCTAAGTCCGCATACACATGTATGGGGATAGGCGAGCCACAAGGCATGCTCTTTACGGATGATGAACCATTTAGTCTTCTTTTGATTTTACTTAAAAAACCAAAGTTTTATAAATTTAATAAGATTACTTTGCAAAGTAAGGACGCTTGCTTATGGAGTATGAAATCTAGGAGCGGATTGCAAACTCTAAGAAAGGACATGGAAATCCTTGGTCGTTGCTTTGGCAAGATCGCTTGGAGGAAAAAATGACAACCATTGGTCATCTTGTTTCGGCATGATCGCCTTCGGAAAGAATATGACAACCCTTGGTCATCTTGCTTCGGTAGGATCGCCTTAGAAAAAACAGGCTACCCTTGGTCGTCTTTCTTCGACAGGATTGCCTTTGAAATCAAAGGCTACCTTTGGTCTTCTTTCTTTAGCAGGATGGCCTTGGAAAACTAAGGCAACACTTAGTCGTCTTGCTCCAGCAAGATCTCCTTGGAAAACTCTGGCTACCCTTGGTCATTTTGCTTTGGTAGGATCGCCTCCAGAAACTCTGGCTAATCTGGAAGTATCATCAGTGACACAGCAAGACCGCTCACTTCTGGCTATTGAATATCTGAATATATTGTTATTAGTTATTCTAGATTCACATATTTTGGGTTTTCTCGATTTCTAGGTGATGGATTTTCTGGTTATTTAGGTTATTTGACTCCTGCAGTCCTCCGACTATTTTGGTAACTCTGGTTGTTCGGTTATTCTAGTTATCTTTAAAAAAACGATCCAGGGCAATCGTCAGCTTTGATTGGATTTCACGCTTTCTGGTTTTGGGTTCCTGAATAATAAAATTCGGAGCGATCATGGATTTCGGATTTATTGGCTTTGGATTTCTGGTTAGTACGATCCGGCACGATTGTGGCTCTTCAGTTTTCTGGTTTTAGAAGTCCGCTTCGGACATCTCCCGGCTTTGGTTTATGGATTTTTGGTCATCTCGCAAAACATATCTTCCTTCGGTCAAGTAAGACATGTTTTGAGGGGCAAAGTGTTGATATGATTTTTGGTACACATTAAGATTTTGGTTAGCAGCGTGCTCAAGTTTAGAGAACATCATCAAAAAACACAAAGCGATTTGGTCGAAGTCGTGACATGTTCTGAAAGGTTGGAAATGATACGTTGTCAATGGACTTGGAAAAAATGGCGTGGTAAAAATACGTGATCGACTCGGTCCGGTCACCTCAAACGATTGAGTGCGTCGGTCCGATCACGTGGAAAAACTCTTCGTGGAAAAATATTTGGATTTTGGTAAAAAACGATGTCGCACACTCAAAAACAGCCGATTGACACGCATCGATCACAAAAAATGGCTTGCGAGACTCGTGGTGCTCAAATTTGGCATTTCGGAGAGGTTTTACCAAAACCTGATTTTCATGTACCGATCACAAAGAAACAGCTGATCGACATGGTTAGTTCAGGCAAAGTATTGGACCTGGAACTTTGCAAAGTCGGATCTAGCATGCTCAAAATTCAGTGATCGACAAGGTAAAACACTTCATGACCACGTATAAAACTCGGGCCGATCACTTGGCAAGTTTGGTTTTGGAAAACTTGGATTCGGAACGTCCAAAAAACAGTGATCGACGTAGGGGATCAGCTCATTTTTGCATGCGCAACTCGGGAAGATCAACGTTGGAAAATTGCCAAGGCACATGGGAATTTCGCATCCCAACCAGGATACAAAATATCGCATCACAACATTTCCTCGACAATGTTTTCACTGTATCCGCCTCTTGGTTTTTAGGATGCGATATTTGGCTGATCGGTGATGCAAGCATTTGGCAATGCGAATTTTACTGGATCGGCACGGTGGGATGAAAATTTTCCACAGCTCCATCCCTTAGTTTTGGGATGTGAAAAAATGGGCTTGGCAAGGGATGCGAATTTAGCAAATGCCAAGCCTCTTTTGGCAAACATATTTACATGTGCTGATTGGGAGATTTAACGTGATCAACACGGGTTGGCCAGCTTTTTTGGAGATGCAAGATTCTGGAATAGAGGAAAGTGGCAGATTATTTGACTATGCGTTTTCACCGTGTTGATCACATGTTTTGGTCTGATTGACACACATTTTCACCCAGTTTTCGGGATATGAGATTTTTTGACTTCGGGATGCGATTTTTTGACATACACCTTGGATTTTTTGGCCTCACTTTTGGGATGCGAATTTCACATTCCCTTGGGATATGAAATTCTGACAGTTGGCTCCAAATCTCATCTATAAATACCCCCAAGCTTGACATTCAAAGGGGATGGTTCTCATTTAGTATTTTGCACTTCTTGGAGCTCTCAAACATCATTAATGGCTGCCATCTTTTCCTTCATGACTATTGGACATAACTTGGACCTGTAAACGTTGCACAAACATCGTCCTTCAAATTTTGGACATCCAATTGATTATTTGGCACACTTTTAGACATATTTACACACTTTTGGACATTAGAGCTATTTCTTAGACAATGAAGCTACTTTTGAACATTGCCCCACACTTTGACTCAATGAAGAGGAAGAAGGGAATTTTAGTCAAATTTCACAATAACAAATATTTTGTTGTTCTATTACACAACTATATACACAAATATTGTCCGAACTTGTACAACTCTTGTAATAAGCAATTATATAATGAATGATTACGATAAAGTGGATGTAGGTGTTAGTGCCAAACCATTATAAAAGTTGTCTTCTCCTTGCATTTCGTTACTTTAGATTTGGATTATCGTTTTTCCACAGAACGTTCACTTGGGGGTTGGTGTGCACGAATAGCGATAATTCCTCACGTGAGCACCTACCAGTTTATTTTTTGTATAGTAAATGATGGTTGCCTATTTTGTTGGTTTAGGTAAATTCTCATAATAGTCTAATTTGTGGGATTAAACCATTACATTATATATCATGGTTTTATTTTTTTATTAGACTATTCTATTTGTTTGTTAGAATCCACATAATTGTTCCTTAACTCCTGGTTGACTACCATTATTATTTTACTAGTGAAGATTTTTCTTTAAAAAAATTAATGGATAATTTGTATTTTATGGCTTTAAGGAAATTTTATTTTTTATCATCATGTTTTTTGTGATAGTCCATTTGAGATGTGATATGAATTTATAAAATAATGTTATTGATTGATATACCTTAGTATGATTATCTTTTTTTAGGCACATTTCACTTATGATTTATTCTATTGTTAAGTCGTATATTCATGATAATGGATTTATGAGATGGTGATTTAATCGATATCCCTTGTTATGATCATTTGTCATGGCATGTTTTTATTATGGTTTACTTACTGTTAAGTCATAATTTATGATATTCATATCTCACCATTCTACCGAATATTTTCCGACCCAAGTATTTTTATAATATTTAGGTCAGACCGAGACTACATAGGTATAGGGACTCATTGACTCATAGATTTAGAGCTATTTCTAGAGTATACTATTTAGACTATTTTAGTTTACTTAATCATTGTGTATATTAACACATAGGATAATATGTCACATGCATTATTTTGTAGTGATTTTTTACCTAGCACAAAATTTTGGAAAAGATGTACAGATTTATGTGAGTTTAATATTTGTTAGATCAAATAATGGTCTAATGCCTCCACTGATCTTCTTGACGCAAAATGTGTGAGTTTTAGTAGTAGGCTTGAAAACAAATGAAGAATTACAAAGCCAATAAGGATATTTTAAATGGAATAAAGAGAAAGGTCGAAGCCAGGTAATTGAATCTAAAGAAAAGGAAGGCAAGTTAGGGCTTGGGATGCTACTTCAAAGAGTAAGGAGTAGGTTTTGAAGCCAACACGGTACTTTGAATAAACAAGTCGTTATTATTGTCCTAGTCAAGTTTCTCATAATGCTTTGAGTAGTCGAAGCCAAAAGAAGTGGATTGTGTTCATGTAGTGTTGAGGCATATCGAAATGAGTTAGGTTAACGCGTTTCAAAGAGGTATGAAATGCATTTCGTATGCTATCAATAGTCATAAGGATCAAAATATGTATTATGGCTAGGTAGTTTATACTCATAAAATATGTAATTATTCATATGCTATGTTAGTGCAAATTACCATGATCATAATCTATATGCTATGAAAGTTCGAAAGTTCATCAAAATGTCTGAGTACAAAATTGAAATTGGTTTTGATAAAATCTTCTCCGGTTTGACTTAGAGTTTATAAAAAATGTAGAGAATAAAGTGAGAATGAAATGATCATCCCTCTTCATTGTATTATCGTACCTCTATTTATAGGTGGAGGTTTATCGTCAAGTCCCTAGACTCACTTCAAATAGATAGAATCTGCTTTGATTGGGTTGGAGGTTGCTTCAAGCAGATATGTGATACATAACTTCGTTGCTTTGTGCGGGTTTGAGAAATCAACTTCGTAGATTCCTATTCTAAAGGACATTATTTCGAAGGCTTAGACACTAAATCAGCTAGTTTCGAGGGCTTTGTGCCCAAAATGATCTTTATCTCTCCACCTTGAAGTTCTATGGCTTTGAAAACTCATGTTTTATAGATTTCAGCCTTGAGATGACTTTTCCTTCCTTTCGAATAATCTGCTTCAACTATCTATGATTTGAATGGATTAGCTTTGAATGCAATTCTCTATCTCTCTATGATCCCCTACTTCGAAGGCATGGCTTCGAAGGTTTTGATTGGTTCTTTAGATGCTTTATCTTGAAGATAACTTCAAAAAAAGCGGCTTCAAGTATTCTGAAATCCTATTGACTTTCCTTTTCTCAATGAATAGATTTCCTTCTGATTTTAGTATGTCGAGTCATCATAGCTTCATCGAATCCTCTTTTGATACAATGCCTTTATGAATGCTTTTAAAGAAGATAGCTTCGGAGCAAAGTGCTTGGCTATGCAATTCCTTTTCCTCCATTGGATCTTCTAGATACGAAGGAATGCTTCGTAGTTTCAAAGCAATATTCAAAGTGAAGAAATTTATGTTGTACACTTCTAGTCTAATGGAAGTATCGATTTTTAAGATGGTTCCAAACCATTTCTTTCATCGTTACCATTTATCCTAAAAGGTTGCATGTAGGCCTCCTATCAAGGTTAGCGGTTCCTCTTCTCCCTTTTGCCTATAAATTCCATCGTGCTTTCTATAACAACCCTTTTGGAATGGGCCTAAATTCCAACACAAAAAAGACCTATCGGAACTTAGAGCCACTCTAAACGGATCGTTGGTTCCTATAAGAAATTATTGAAACAGATATACTGAGCAGTCTTAATAAAAAATCAAAATCTCACACACTGGAAGGGATAAAATTTAATAGCATAGATAGATGTACCATTATTAAAAACCACAAATTCTAATATAATAAGTTTAATATATAATAACAGGAAATCATTCATTATACCAATTACATAACAACAACGATAATAAGGCTACTGCTACAATAACTAAATCTTCGAGAGGATCCTCATCCAAGCACTTGTTCCTCATCCTTTAAACCGTCTTACCTACTAACCTGTTGATGTTAAAAGTAGGGAGCTCAGAACATAAAGTTTTAGTGAATGAAATATCGATTAGATTAGGAATAACTATTTCTTATATTTGGCAGTATAAACTCTTCATGTTATGTCTATGCAACAAAAATACACAAAATTAAGCATATGATGTAGACACCGCAACAATCACTTAAGGCCTATATGTGAATGTAAGGGAAGACGTGCTTACAATCATTTAATACCCTACAAGGTAATTTTAAGGGCGGACATTCTTACGGTCACTTAATACCCCACGAGGCGGGCTACTCCTGGTCATTTAAGGCCATACTAATTTATTAAAGGTGGACATCCTTACAGTCACTAAATACCCTATGGAAGACCCCAGCTACATAAGACCTCTTCTCTAGCATCAACATCATAAATATTTTCTCTTGTAGGTGGAGAATTAGTAACGACCACTTACTACAAGGTTTGGGTCGGAACTCAACTTCATTTTAAGTGAACCCACCTGGTGGACCCTCTTGTTATTATCTAGCTATCTCTATAGGTGAACTCCTAGGCACTTAATACTTCACTTAGACGGTGGTTCCTTAGGCCATACATGTATAATTCGTCCCTAGGCTAGCCCTCATTAGCCCTTAGATAAAAGAAGACATTCATGGAGAACTACCCTACCTACGTTATGGTCTACTAAGACCATTTAATACATTATAGGAGGAAGGCATATCCAATGACCATTTAAGAACTTTGTAAGGGCGAGTCTAATGACTTGGGTCCTAAACCACAGAGTGAACCTTAGGAATGGACCTAGTTAACTACTTAATACCCAAACCAAACTAGGTAAGTCACTTAATACCCTTTCTCAAAGGCATGCTTACCTCACACACACACATATATACACACACACACACACACACACAATAGACATCTCACATTAGACCAACCACTTGTAGATGTTGGATTTTCCCAGCGGTTCTGGGCAGGCTTCTACTACAAGTTAGGCCTAACCCTGTATCATAGTGTACTAATTATAACGACCCATGACACTTAGACCCCTACATTAACCAACTTACTTGTAGATGCTGGATATGTCGGTTAGTTGCTGGAAGGATTCTACTACAAGTAATGGTTAACCTTGTATCTAAGTGTCATTAATATATCTAAAGCCATTAACATAAAAACATACAGATTCCTATGTGGACATTCAGATTCGAATTCCTAATTTAACCGTGCTTATTACGCCACTTAATACGTACTAATATTACGTTATTTACGTTATATATATACATATATATTATAAAGGCATGAGTAAAGTGAATACAGTTAACATCCTAACCATGTTTTCAAATGTCAATGCCTATTTCAAATTAAAGATGTACAAGTTATTATTTTCTATATTTCCTTCAATTATGGCATATATTTACATATTAACATGTAATAATCAAAATGGGAAAAATAGTAGTAGCAATACAGATCTTGTATCCTAGTTTTGACTTGATTATCTTAACAATAATAGATAAATAAAGTTCCATATATCCAATATACACATATATAATCCCTATTTTGAACGGATTCACTTTTTTATATGTTTAAATGCAAAACCTTAATACTTGGACATCTTGTAAACAATACGTTAAATTCTTTATTTAGAAAATAGATATTTTTGGCATACCGATGGGTTTTTATAGTGTTCCAAAACACTTACTATTATAACAAATAATAATTACAATAGTTATAGGAGTTTAGAAAATTGTCAGACTATTATTTCGATTTTTAAAGTGGATCGTCCAATAAATACGGCATTTATATTGGGCCATCCACTATATCTATTCTAGATTATAGTACAGGAGCTAGCTATAATACTAGACAAGAATGAGTGTTACATACACTGCCCAAAAAAGATAGCAAATTACATGTTAAATTTACAACTAATAACAAAAAAAATATCTATTGCAAGAGCTAAGGATATGTTTACGTGAAGACAACAAGGTCCTCTCCTAGAGCTTCAAACCAATGACAACATGCAGCAAATAGGTAACATCTTAACTGGTAGGATAGAAGACTCTAGCTAGTCACATCAAAGGAAATCACAAGCAGAATTAGCTTAGGAGATCGAATAAGGAAGGATAAAATACACCAGCCAGCCGGAATAGAAAAATTGAAAGCGTAGCTTAACCTTGCTTTCCATTACACAACAAGAGTACAGTAAAAAAAACATCAATATCCGACATCATCCTAAGCTAACTCAACCAATTACCAATTATGCTTAATTAATTACTTGCTAATTCGAACTAAACACCCATAAATAATAAACCCATAACACAAACAAATAGAACCAACTCCTCAAAACTACGCAAACTGCCTACAATTTGAAAACCAACTAGACGACAGCATTGGCCAACATTGAATATCTGACAGAACGTACGGTCCCAACACTACCACAAAAGCAAATAGGAAATGCAATGTTTTCAAATTTAGCTCACCGAGCAGAGACAGAGATTTGCTTCCCCTAAGCAACTTGGTTACTAATGAAAGCTAGAACATACCACTTCGATTTCAGTTGAGTCACAAAAACACTACATTACATAAGAAGTTGCTGCTGCCAATGGAGTTCCACGTGGGCTCCAAAATGTCCCAAGCCCGTGCAAGTCGAAAAAACGGCTAAATTAAGACAGAAACGGCAAAGAACCAAAAAAATTAGATCCATCTACTCCAGAGCCATCCCCAGCCCACCTGGCTCTGGCCAGACAGCACTGGACAAAACGTCACGTGGCAATGAATAGCTTGCACTCGCTAGGAATCCTCGAGTTGCACATTATTGGGCTTTGTGCAGTATGTAATATAGAGGATCTACATGAATTCGGGTCAAAGACCCTGTAGAAACCTGGAAGGGCCACAACGACATGGGATGAAGTGCAGACAGAAGCGAGAAAATAGTGATTTAAACCTATTTAAATTTACAATTCCATCCATATATCAATTTTTTGCACAAAACCATATATATTAAATTACATAAAATAAAATAAGATGAATCTGACAAATATAGAGAATTATACAATACTTATCATGCTTCTCTTTTATGATCTCAATAACCCAAAACCACATATATAAATAGATTGATGGTTTTTAAGTAAAACATGAAGAAATGGAAGATTTGAGGGATTTTGTATTGTTTTCTTTTTGTAATAACTCAAATCTTCAAAAGCATAATAATCCAATTTTAAACTAACAAATCATAGAAGATAGCATGTTAAATGAATTCCACTCACAGTGCTATAAGAATGAGCAACAATAGAATTCAATTTGTGATCGGGCTATACAAAGTTAGAAGATCAATTAATGAAAAACACTTTCTCAAAGGCCGGATCGGATCAGTGATAGCTGGCCAAGACAAAACAGTGCAGAGCAGAAAAAGAAGGAGCACAGACAGAGTCAGATTGGCTCGGATCAATCCGATCCGCTCCCCAAATCCTCAACATATCCGATCCAAGTTGGAATCTGCAGTTATACCCCATAACTCCTAAAAACTCGGAGCGGTTAGATAACCATTTCCCCACATTCGCCCACGATGTAGTCACGTTGTCATCATCTCGCTCTATCCGAACCCGACTATCGTGGGATGCCTGCCACGTGTCCTCGAACTAGAGCCACTCCTGGGATACTTTTCACCTATAAATATACCTTCAAGGGTCATTCGAAGGATCTTTTGGCATTTTCAGAACTTAGACTCCCTTGTAAACCGAACTTCATCACAACATTCAGATTACAATCATCTTTTAAAGTATATTTTAGAGGAGATTGAGTGAATCCATGCATTGTATGAGTGAAATTGAGTGAGAATTACTGTTGTATTTGCATTCAAATCATCAATCCAAAGAGTAGAAAGTGGACGTAGGCTCTTTAACGCCGAACCACTATAAATTGTGTGTTTTCTTTCCTTTTTTGATTCCATTTCATTAGAAATCGTTGTTAGATTGGGTGTTAGAGCCATTTTTGGATCTAACATTTTGGTGCTTTCACTGAGAAGTCTCTGAATTCTTCGCTTTTTGGGATTATCGTTCTACTATTTGGACCCTCAAGTTCAAAGAAGTTAATCCTCTATTTCTTAAGTTTTCAAGTATTTGCTCATTAATCACTGAAGAATTGGATATTATGGCTAGAGGAAAAGGAAAAGAAGTGCAAGGCGCTAGGGAGAATGAAGCTAACGAAGATTTACAAGCCATGATTGTAACGGGTCACGGGGGAAAAGTACTGATGCAGGTCGATCCGATCCGGTTGCTCCGAACAGAATGGATGGCTCGACCCCGAACTGAAGCAGAGACGCTGATGCTGCTCGAACCCCCATCCGAACCGAACCGAACCGAACCAATTCCACTTCCCTACTCTGATTCGATTCGAGCATGGCTGAAGCTAGTACCTCTACTCGAGCACCCACCAATGCTCCGATACCGGCCTCGACAACTAATGAACAACCCATTCTATCTGCACCAGTTACACACAGAGACTTTTCATGCCTTCTTGATATGCTTGAAAGTACTAGGGATGCTTTGGAAGCTCACAAGCGTGACAGTCTTCGTATGCAAGAGAACATGATCACTATGAGTAGGGAAATCGACGAGCTTCATAGGCAAAAGACACCCTCTCCAACTCGCCACCTTGCAGCAGACCAGTCATCCTCTTCGGATAAAGAGCGCCCTCAAGAAAGAAGGCCACTTGAGCGACCTCAAAATCTTGATCAGTTGACCTTTGGATCTTTGGGATCCCGTGAAGATGCTGCTCGTGTGCTAGGACCTGATGACCCGAGCCTGAGAGAACCTATGTTGCTGCATATGCGTGGATCTCACATTCTACCTAGGGATCCTAACATTATTAATCCCACACAAGGAAAACTCCTCCAACCCCTACCTCCCGAGATTGACCGGGAACGTAGAGAACAGAGTAGAGCAGCTGTCACTGGAAACAGGAGGACATCCCCTAATCAGGAGCATATGGGTAATCCGAACATTAGGGCCAGAGAGCCTAAGCCTACATTAACAAATGCTGATGTATGGGCGATGGTGTGCGAAATCATGTCTGAAAGCCGACACTACACCAATGAGGACTGGGGCATTGAACATAGTCACACCACCTTTACGGATGATATATTGGACTTCCAATTCGCTCGGCGATTTAACTTGCCATAAATGGATAGGTATTCAGGGGGAACCAACCCAGGACAACATATGATGAGATATGCATGGTTTATGAATGCCGCAGCAGCTCTAGATGCTGTAAAATGCAAAGCCTTCCCGATTTATTTAGAAGACATGGCACTGATGTAGTTCACCCGACTCCCTCCACGGTCAATATCAACCTCTAAAGAAATAAGTGAGCGCTTTATGAACCAGATTCGACTTCATGCTCGAAAGTCTAAAAGTGTCATTGAATTGTCAAGGATTAAACAGGCTCCAGGTGAATCTTTAAAGTCGTATTTATACCGTTTCAACCTGGCTGTTACCGAAGTTAGCGACCCTCATGAACCTACCATTTTGATGGCCTTAATAGAAGGAGTCGACCCTGACACAGAATTCGGGGAATACTTGTCCGGAAAACCGCCCCCTACTAGGGAATTGTTCTACAAAAAAGCAAATATTATCTTAAGATGAGAGGAAGCCAATGCAAATAGAAAAAGAAAATCAGAAGGGGCTTCTAAGGAAGATATTCAAAGCAATGTTGCAGTAAAGTAGCATGGCGACAACTCAAGAAGAGTCGAGGTGAACGTCGACAACAAGAACGAAGGTAATAACAACAGAAATGGCAACGACAATAGGAGGAATAGGAATCGAAGGAACAATGCCAGCAAAAGACCTCGATTCCAAACTTTTGAGTACTATTCGCTGTTAAGTGACACATTGGAAAACATTTATTTGGATAGATACAACATATTGCAATATAAAAAGCCACCACCCAAAGACTCAACCGAAAAAGAGATCGCTACGGGAAAGTTTTGTTTATTCCATGGGAATCATGGTCATTTCACCAACGAATGCTCCTATTTGAGAGATGTAGTTGAGAAATTGCTGCGGGAAGGGAAGTTAGACGAGTACAAGGTTGCCCCACGGGACAGGGGCAAGGAGGCCAAGCCCCGAACCAAAATCAGCCTACTTCTAAACCACTGCCCAACAGAAAGGTAAAGGGATCGTTATCAATACCATTGTAGGTGGGCCCCATCTAGCTAGCCATAGTTTCAAAGCAATGGATCAGTACGTTAATGCCGCCAAGCACTTTGAAGTAGGAGAATGCAGTAACCTCGAAGACATCACGCTAGTGAAACAACAAAGGACGATGTCAGACGACGTCATATTCCGTGGTAGAGATGATACTGGAATTCAATCACCCACTGAAGACCCGCTGGTAATTACTACAGCCATCGGCCCCGCTTTAGTCCATAAGGTGTTGGTGGATAACGGAAGCTCAGTTAATATCCTTTTTAACAAAGCCTTTGAACAAATGAGGCTCGAAGCAAAAGACTTGTAGCCCTGCAAAGGATGGATACAGGGCTTCAATGGGGCATCAACGGCTCCGACCGGATATGTAGAATTACCAGGGATGTTAGGACAAGGAGATCGCCAGAGTGTGAGAATCCTACCATTTGTAGTTTTGGACGTTGAGTCGCCCTACAATGCCTTCTTGGTCCGACCGGCCCTCGCAGAGTTTAGGGCATGTATTGCACCTTGGTGCCTACCGGTTAAATTCCCAACTGACGCAGGGGTAGGGGTGATGAGAGGTGACCAAGATACGGGACGAGACTGCTACATGACAGAATTGAAGATGCTAATGAAGGGGCTGAATATGGAACCCCAGGGCATTTCTCCCTCTTCGAAGGAAAATTCAGCATAGCAATTAAGGGTCCTCAAGAGAGTCGCTCGGAGATGCACTTGAAGATATAGATCCCAGAGAGGATAGGGAACCAAAGGACCGAAAGGCGACTCCTAATGAAACGACAGTGGACATCTCCATTGATGATGCGGATTCGACAAAAGTAATGAAGATTGGATCGTAGCTAGATCCAATTCGAGCAAAAGATTTGGTTGACTTTTTGAAGGAAAATCTGGATGTGTTCGCTTGGATTCGCGCTGATATGTATAGGATATCGCCTGCTATTATGAGCCATTCTTTGAGTATCAACCCAAAACACCCACCGGTCAAGCAAAAGAGGCGGATTTAAGGCCCAGAGCAGTCAGCAGCCTTGAAGGAAGATGTGGAGAAATTAAAGGACAATGGATTCATCAAGGACACGAAATATCCCGACTGGATATCGAATCCTGTCGTAGTCAAAAAATCCAACGGCAAGTGGCGAACGTGCATTGACTTCTCTGACTTAAACAAGGATTTTCCGAAAGATAGCTTTCCTCTTCCCAGGTTTGAACAACTGGTGCACTCGATGGTCGGACACGAGCTCCTATCCTTTATGGATGCATATTCGGGATACAATCAAATTGCCATGCATATATTAGATTAGGAGTACACAAGTTTCATCACAGACTTGTGGTTATATTGCTAAGTGGTAATGCCATTTGGATTAAAGAATGCAGGAGCCACATATCAATGCTTGGTCAACTGCATGTTCTATAATCAAATCGTAAAAACCATGGAAGTCTATGTGGAAGACATGCTTTGGACGACATGCTTGTGAAGTCTAGACGGTCTCCCGATAATACAAAAGACTTGGCAGAGATGTTTGGCATTCTGCGAAGGTATGAGATGAAGTTGAACCCTCTAAAATGATCGTTTGGGTTCGCATCAGGGAAATTCCTCAGGTTCACTGTGAGTACTCGAGGGATCGAGATAAATCCTAGTCAGATAGAAGCAATAAGGAATATCGAAGAACCACAAAAGATTAAAGACGTTCAAAGCCTGGCTGGAAAAGTTGCCGCATTAAGCAGGTTTATCTCCAAAGCCACGGATAAGTGTGTCCCTTTCTTCGATTTGATAAAACGAGGGAAACGTAATTTCAAGTGGACTCCCGATGGCGTGGAGGCTTTTCAAATCCTATTGTACTTATTAGAGAAGCCTCCAATATTGTCAAAACCTGTGGAACATGAGGATTTGTTCGTCTATCTGGCGGTGTCGTCTCATGCTGTCAGCACAACATTGGTGCATGAAGAAGACAAGGTCTAGAGGCCTGTATACTACGTAAGTAAGAAGCTAGCCGCTGTAGAGCGTAATTATCCAAGAATAGAAAAAGCTTGCTTATAGCCTCCTGATTGCTCCCCAAAAGCTCCGTCATTATTTTCAAGATCATCCGATAGTTGTGTACACTGATCAACCTTTAAGACAAGTGTTGCAAAGACCCGAAGCGTCGGGGCGATTACTCAAGTGGAATATCTAGTTGAGCCAATTCGATTTGAATTTCCGACAGTGGAGATCAACAGGGGGCAGGCCTTAGCTGACTTCATAGTAGAATTCACGATCCCCGGAGAAGAAATAGTGGATGACAAGGTTGTTGCTTCTGAACACGAGTCAGAGCTTAGTCCGTAGAAGCTATATACAGACGGGGCTAAAAATGATCGAAGATCCGGCGCCGGAGTTGTTTTAATCACTCCTGAAGGACGATCCATTTACTATGCCCTGCGATTGGAGTTTTCTGCCACTAATAGTGATTTCGAGTATGAGACCCTGATTGCTGGGCTGAAACTCGCTAAGGAGTTAGGAGTAAGAACACTGGATATATTCTGTGACTCCAAGATAGTTGTCTGCAAAGTTCGAAAGGAATTTGTGACCAAGGGACCTCGGCTTGTTACTTATCTTGAAAAAGTGGAAGAGCTGCTAGGCAACTTGGAACGTTACAATATAAAAAACATTCCTAGAGCGGAAAATCAGAAGGTGGATCGACTGGCTAAGTTTGCGAGTTCTAACAACCCGGAGGAAATTGAGATGGTTCCGATAGAGATATTAGAATCGCCAAGCTTCGACTTAATGGAAATTGAACTAGCCTTGGAAATTGAACCAGAGAGGGAGTCATGGATGACACCAATAAAGAACTTCCTCAAGAGCGGAATTCTCCCATCGGAGAAAAGAGAAAGAGGAGCAGTAACACGTAAAACTGCGAGATACGTTTTACAGGACAACGTCCTTTATCGCCAAGGATTTTCTATGCCTCTATTACGGTGTATAGCACACGACGACATCAAACGTGTACTGCAAGAAGTACATGAAGGTGAGTGTGGGGACCACACCGAGGGTCAAACCTTGGCAAAGAAAGTATTGCGGTACAGATATTTTTGGCTATCGTGAATAATGATGCGACTGATTACTCACGACGTCGCGACAAATATCAAAGGTTCGCTAAAATTCCCAGAGCACCTCCGACTCAGCTTAAGTCAATGGTAAGCCCATGGCCGTTTGCCATGTGGGGAATTGATATTATTGGAGTTTTTCCAATTTCCAAAGGAGGAGCAAAGTATGCAATCGTCGCCATGGATTATTTCACGAAGTGGGCGGAAGCCGAACCCTTAACTACAATCACGGCAAGGAAGGTGATAAGTTTTGTGGTCAAAAACATCATTTGCCGATTTGGGATACCGAAAACCTTCATAACTGATAATGGAACACAATTCGACAGTTTGAATTTAAAAAATTCTGTCAAAAATACAAGATTGATAAAAGGTATACAGTAACAACCCGAATTTTAATAACATGTTAAAACAAGAAATCAAGGTACAATTACTTTTTATATTGAGAATCATGGGAAGCGGGTTGCGCCATTGCGTTCGTCTCGGAATTTTACATGAAATCGAGTCCGAGTTTTCGAAAATCGGAGTCCATATGACCAAGTTATGACCTCTAGAAGTTTCACGAATTTTCAGAATCGAAAACAGCTCAGAAATCCGAATTCAAAATTCAAATTTCGAGTTTCAAAATTGAGTACCCGGGCTGGGCGGGAAATTTCCCTTCCACGACCCAGGTCGACTGGGTAGTCGACCTGGGGGGGGGGGGGGGGGCAGGTCGACTACATGGTCGACCATGTAGTCGACCTGGCCCAAAGGGGGTCGACCACCCAGTCGACCTCCCTAGTGCTGGGTCGAACCCAACTTGGCTATGTCGGTTCGTGGGTGCGATTTTCGGGCCTGTGACGAACTTTGATGCTTCAGATGAGTTCTATGATGATCTAAATGCCCTAAACTATTCACTACACCTATAAATATGTAACACCCTAACCCTAATTCGTAAAACATTCTCTAAGACGCCATTATGCTGCTGAAAATCCCTCTTGACCATGGTCGCCGTCTCCAAATCAAAGTACAAGCATTGAAACTCAAATCAATTCAAAGAACGAAGCTTCAACAACGGTCCAAACAATAAATCAGCATTTTACAACAAATTCAGTTCTTAATTCATTAGCCACAATCTGTAAGTTCTAGTTGTTTTTAGGTTTAAACATTTAATTATAATATGGCCATGGAATAAAGTGGAATTGGATTTTAAGTATATTTATCGATTCAGACCTATTTCTGTTGCTTCTTGAATCTTGAGTTCTTGAGACTTGTCTATCTTTATTCTCATGTCAAATTCATGATCTATTCAGGCTGTTGTAAATCAGTTTTCTTGATTTATGTTGATATTATTATCAAGTTGTAATCTTCATGCCTGTGATGATGTTTTTCTCTCTGATCTTATTTTATGTAAAATTCGATCTTGCCCTATTTATTTTCTTTTGATGAACCATGGTCAATTTCGGACCTAGGCCTAAACCACGATTTTCTTACGACAGAATACGGGGAAATATTTGGGATATTACCTGTTTGGATATACGTGTTTGGTGAATTGATGGCATAACATGAAATTTGAAATTTGGGTATTGTCAACATAATTGAAGTTGCAAGTTTGGCCATTGGCATAATTAATTTGGCATGAAGTGGGCATACATGAATTAGCTTGTAAATTAAATCATGAGTTCGGGCCTATGTAAATTAAATCAAAAGATTATGCTTATGATTGGGCATAAGTAGAATTGGGAATTTGAACATAAAAGCGATTGTAAACTTGATAATTGGCATAAATATGTATTATGAACTTGGGTAATTGGCGTGTATTGTAATAAAAAGATTATAGTCTGGGATAACTATACCATGAATCATAATTTGGGTTTATTTGGACATGAAACTTGATATATGTAATCTTGGCTAGAACTTGATATGGGTAAAATGGCATAAACTTGGCATACATGTAAATAGGCAAGAATTGGACATATGTAAACTGACTAGAATTGGGTATATATATATATATATGTTGGTGTGTAATTTTGGAACTTGGGTATATGTTTATTAATATGTAAAGTCGGGAATTTGAAACATGAAAATGACTGTGTATTGGATAATTGACTTGAACACGAAAATGAATATTTTATATGTTAAACGTATGAACTGATATTGGGGTTTTGGGTGGAATACAACCATTAATGAACCTTTGACACGAGGTTAGACTCAGTTTGTGGTGTAAATCTGCCGAGAACCGCCCAGCAAATCCAGTAGCCACAAAGTGTCAGTCTAATGTGAGAGGTCTAAGGTCGAATTGTAGGCGTATCGGTTCATGACACGAGGTTAGACTCAGTTTGTGGCGTAAATCTGTCCGAAATCGCCCGACAAATCCAGTGGCCACAAGGTGCATGGTCTAATGTGAGAGGTCAAGTTTCGTTCGTCATAATGAATGAATTAAGGAATACTAACCATTATAAGACATGGGTATGGTTAGGTGGGATGACATGGAAATTTGACATGTAAATATGGACCTAACCGGTATGAGTTAAGAACGCGTGAAACTTATAAGTGTGGACTTAACCAATTTGACATGACATATGGGTGGGTTAAGTCATGAATCACTAGAAAACACTTAACCAAGATAACGTGTTAATCAGACAAGTAGGTGTGGTTAAGTAAAGTGAGAACACCTAACTAATACAACGGGTTAGTTAGACAAGTGGTTGCGGTTAAGTAATAAAACTTAACCAACATAACATGACAAGCAAGTGGGTTACGTTAACTTGAATAGGTTGATAACACCTAACCGTTATAACATGACTGGCGGATGGTTTGCTTTAACTTGAATGGGTTGATAACACCCAACCGATATAACCTGATGTATGGTAGGGTTAAGTAAATACACGAGGGTAACACTTAACCATTATAATATGGCTAGTGGATGGGGTTGAGTTAACATACACTTAACCAATCTAACGTAAGGTGTGGTAAGGGTAAAGTTAACACAGGGGAGAACGCTTAACCGATATAACAAGACATGCGTTAGGGTTAAGTAACACAAGAGAGAACACTTAACCAAGGTAAAATGATTGGGGGGGAGGGGGGTTAAGTTAACTTGAACAGATAACACTTAATCAGCCTGTGGGGTATACGAATATACCCTAGGAAAACCCTAGTAGCGGGACCCGTTTCAGCAGTAACCCACATTATGTATCAATGGTACCCTGAGCTAGGCAGGGTGGGGCACGATTACTGGGCTGATTATAAGCGATCAAAACGACGGCGGATGATGCAGCAGTGCAGGTTCCGACGGATTACGGGTGTGCACGTATTCCGGAGTGGAAAATTTAGCCACTGGGCATCAGTAGATATAAAGCTGTGCATAAAAAATGGTGTCGGGGTTGCTATCCTAGGGATTGATACACCCTAGAGTGGGACCAGCACAGGTATCTACGAATAAGGCGGTCGCGTGACACAAACAAGAACTAGGTCGAGTAGGAGCCGATCGATTAGGGTAGTAAGGATACATCTAACACATTCATGGCAATTGGGCTGGTTGAGGTGAAACCCTCATATTAGATGTAGTCCTGAAGGCTACCACAACTACGGGGTTGGGATAACCTTAGTATATAACACATGTGAAACATTGTAAATAAGAGCCGATCAAATAGGTACGGTGGGGACACGAATCTGTCAATATGAGGTAGGACCCTCATCGTGGGATATGTACCTATAAAACTATCATGTGGGTTATGGGGGATCACCTATCTTGTAATTATAACTAAGTAAATTAATTGGAACGCTAGTTAGGTGGTGCAGAGAATATAGAAAATCAAGGAAAATAGTGAAATGGTGAAGCTTAGAAATCTTGCGATGTTATACTTGATAGAAACCTTGCGATGTGATACTTGGTAGGAACCTTGTGATGCTACTCTTGATGGGAAGCATGGGATGATATGCTTGATTCATTGTGCCTGTAGCTTACCTTGTCATCACGCTTATGTTTACTTTCAGTTTATTCATGCCATAGTATCTTCACATGTTTTTATGCTGAAAGTCACTAGGACTTACTCAGTCTTTATGACTGACCCGGTTTATTTCGCCTCTTTTTCTTCCATCCCACCCCCCCCCCCAGGTTCACAGGGTGGGAATACAGCTTAGTTCGGATCTTACCAAGCCCCAAGGCTCTCTCATGTACGGCTTGGACTTCTCTTGGCTATGGATTGCTTTGCTTTATTAGGGAATACTACAGTTTATTTTTATGCTTCTTTGTTTTTGAGCAAGACAGATATTTTAGCCATGTAATTCAGTATTCGAAGTTGATGGGCTTTTATTGTAAACAATTATATTTAATAAATGATTTGAAGTACTTCTACTTTACTTTCCGCTGTTTTATATATGTCTGTCTTGTAATATTTCTGCTCCAGTACCCATAATGCTCCATTGAAGTTAAGGCATTCCCTTTGTGAGTGACCTTAACGGATGTGGGGTGTTACAATTGGTATCAGAGCAGAAGGTTACCAGACTAGGCAAAAGCTTTTAAAAACCTTCTAAAATTTATTTTCAAAACGTTTACAAAGAAGCATTTTTCAAAGAAAAGTTTTGTTTTACGAAAGGCATATTCCCCATAGCCATATGCACTATCTTTTGATTCTCTCCTTGAGTCTCTTCTCTCTTTCTTTTTCACTATAGTTTTGTAGGTGTACGACACATGTAGGAGGACAAAGAAGTGTCCAACTTCCATCTGTAGCCGCAGTAGTTCCATCCGCGTCTAATCTTATTTCAAGCTTTGTAGAGTTGCCGTGCGATGGAGGTAGCTTTCGAGAAACTTGTCAATAAACTATACAAGCATAGTAAGAACAGGGATAAAGAACACAAGCCTAAGGATGAAAAACTTACTAATATGGCTTAATTCACGAAGGAGGAAAAAGGTGAAAGGAAAGAGGTCAAAGTGAAAGAATAATAAAACCCATGACAAGAAAGAGCATCGTTGGTGTGGTAAAAAGGGACATGTAGTTAAGTATTATAGGACAAGGACAAGGGAAAAGGACAAGATCGTCGAGAGGGCAATTGTATGCTCTCACTACTAGCATACCTAAGAGAGGTGGTAACGTTTCTGTTAAAGGTTTAGCTTTTCTTTTCTATCATCCCGTTAGAACTTTGTTTTTGTACATCACATCCTTTTAATTTTGGTTTGATAGTTGAAGTCTCCGCACCTTGGTACTAGCGTAGTAGAGGATCCCGTTTTTGTCTCAAATCCTATTGGGGAATCGGCTCATTTATTCATGACTTGTTTGGATTTGAGAATGCCTATGCTAAGTGTTGAGTTTAGAAGTAATGCTTATGTTTTTGGGCTACGGGTTGATTCTAGGGATGGAGTGGTTGTCCATAAATAATACCATTCTCGAGTATGAAAAGAGGGTAGTTAGACTCTTGACTTGCCTCGGTAATGCCCTCGAAGTCTAGTGTAACCTTTAGGGTTCTGCCATGCTTAGTTACCTATAATCTCTTGATACATTTATTGATCCGCTCGAGTAGTGTTCGCCACTAAGGCGGATGGTTCATTTCGCTTATGCACGAGTTATAGAAAATCACCTGAGTAAGTACATTTGGCAACATGGTTGGCATTCGTTTGTTTTCAAGAGATAGTTCTCCTACATGGAATACCATATAATAAGTAAACGAGATCTAGGATTCACTAGTAAATTTTCGAGAGCTTGAATGAAACCATGAGTACGCAGTTATGTTTAAGCCGAGTATACTAGAAGGAGAATAAGTGAAAGTGAAATGAAAGGCGACAGTGAAATGAGTTCCAACTCATATTTTGGAAATAGAAATTAAGAAGCTATGAAATTGTGAAGTTAAAGACGGTCAAAGCACAATGGTGTTAAGCTCAAGGAAATGCGACTTAGAAAATTGAAGACTAGATACGCGCATCATATCTCTTTTTAAGAGTATATCCTTAATCCCTCTTTTCCTGTAGAGCTTACTTGCATGCTATCTTTTAAGTATATCCTCTCAGTCCTATTCTCGATCCTATTTCTGTTGCAAACCCCATAGGGGGTATGACTCATCTATTGGTAATGCATGTTTGGGCTTGAGGGTGTCCGTTGGGTTGACTAAACTTTTTGGGTTTTATAGGGTATGGGTTAGTTTTAGGAAGGGATTTCTTGTGACCCAAAAAGGAGTCCATCATGCTTAGTTTCCTAGAATCATATATTGGTCAGGTTGAGTAATTCTTTGGGTGTCAGTCTGATGTTGATTTCGGTCTTCGGGGCTGGTGCTTAGGGAGTTCTTCTCCTAATCAGTATATATGTGACGTAGATTTCCAGTTTTGACAACGGACACAAAGTTTTTATTTGCTTCTATCATTCGACTATATCTTTAGGTAGGAACAGTTGGGGTGTAAACATGTGTTTGAGACATGTTATGATTGATGGTTGCAAGTGGTTGCAAGTGATTGCTAATGGTTGCTCGTGGATGCATATACACGCACATTAGACACTAGATCGGCTATGTCACCTTTCATATTGCATATGCATGAGTGTTTATACTTGTTTATGGATGAAATTGAATGTGTTATCATGTGGATGTTGCATATGGATGGATGTTTGTACACACATATAGTGTTTATGTGGCTAGGACTATTCGCATACATGTTGGACTCGTGGCACTAAAACATATTTTGCATTAAAGAGATCAATCAGGCCTGATCATTTGCATTAGATAAGGAACATATACACACACTTTCTGCATATGTTCATACAACATTAGAAATCTCTTAAGAACAACGAATGCCTGTGACTGATGATTGAGTAAACAGATGATTGGATGGTAGGACACATTCTTCTTAACCTGAAGATTTCGGGTACGAAATCCTTTAAGGAGGGGAGAATGTAACAACCCGAATTTTAATAACATGTTAAAACTAGAAATAAAGGTATAATTAATTTTTAAATTGAGAATCATGGGAAACGGGTTGCGCCATTGCGTTCATCTCGGAATTCTGCATGAAATCGAGTCCGAGTTTTCGAAAATCGGAGTCCGTATGACGAAGTTATGACCTCTAGAAGTTTCACGAATATTCAGAATCGAAAACAGCTTAGAAATCCGAATTCAAAATTCAAATTTCGAGTTTCAAAAACGAGTACCCGGGCTGGACGAGAAATTTCCCTCCCACGACCCAGGTCGACTGGGTAGTCGACCTGGGTCGGGGCAGGTCGACTACATGGTCGACCATGTAGTCGACCTGGCCCAAAGGGGGTCGACCTCCCTGGTGCTGGGTCGAACCTAGGTTGGCTGGGTTGGCTCGTGGGTGCGCTTTTCGGACCTGTGACGAATTTTGATGCTTCAGATGAGTTCTATGATAATCTAAAAGCCCTAAACTATTCACTACACCTATTAATATGTAACACCCTAACCCTAATTCGTAAAACATTCTCTAAGACGCCATTATGCTGCTGAAAATCCCTCTTGACCATGGCCGCCGTCTCCAAATCAAAGTACAAGCATTGAAACTTAAATCAATTCAAAGAATGAAGCTTCAACAACGGTCCAAACAATAAATCAGCATTTTACAACAAATTCAGTTCTTAATTCATTAGCCACAATCTGTAAGTTCTAGTTGTTTTTAGGTTTAAACATTTAATTATAATATGGCCATGGAATAAAGTGGAATTGGATTTTAAGTATATTTATCGATTCAGACCTATTTCTGTTGCTTCTTGAATCTTGAGTTCTTGAGACTTGTCTATCTTTATTCTCATGTCAAATTCATGATCTATTCAGGCTGTTGTAAATCAGTTTTCTTGATTTATGTTGATATTATTATCAAGTTGTAATCTTCATGCCTGTGATGATGTTTTTCTCTCTGATCTTATTTTTATGTAAAATTCGATCTTGCCCTCATGGTCAATTTCGGACCTAGGCCTAAACCACGATTTTCTTACGACAGAATACGGGGAAATATTTGGGATATTACCTGTTTGGATATACGTGTTTGGTGAATTGATGGCATAACATGAAATTGGAAATTTGGGTATTGTCAACATAATTGAAGTTGCAAGTTTGGCCATTGGCATAATTAATTTGGCATGAAGTGGGCATACATGAATTAGCTTGTAAATTAAATCATGAGTTCGGGCCTATGTAAATTAAATCAAAAGATTAGGCTTATGATTGGGCATAAGTAGAATTGGGAATTTGAACATAAAAGCGATTGTAAACTTGATAATTGGCATAAATATGTATTATGAACTTGGGTAATTGGCGTGTATTGTAATAAAAAGATTATAGTCTGGGATAACTACATTATGAATCATAATTTGGGTTTATTTGGAGATGAAACTTGATACATGTAATCTTGGCTAGAACTTGATAAGGGTAAAATGGCATAAACTTGGCATACATGTAAATAGGAAAGAATTGGACATATGTAAACTGACTAGAATTGGGTATATATATATATTGGCGTGTAATATTGGAACTTGGGCATATGTTTATTAATATGTAAAGTCAGGAATTTGACACATGAAAATGACTATGTATTGGATAATTGACTTGAACACGAAAATGAACGTTTTTATATGTTAAACGTATGAACTGATATTGGGGTTTTGGGTGGAATACGACCATTAATGAACCTTTGACACGAGGTTAGACTTAGTTTGTGATGTAAATCTGCCCGGAACCGCCCGATAAATCCAGTAGCCACAAAGTGTCAGTCTGATGTGAGAGGTCGAAGGTTGAATTGTAGGCGTAACGGTTCATGACACGAGGTTAGACTCAGTTTGTGGCGTAAATCTGTCCGGAACCACCCGGCAAATCCAGTGGCCACAAAGTACACGGTCTAATGTGAGAGGTCATGTTTCGTTCGTCATAATGAATGAATTAAGGAATAATAACCATAATAAGACATGGGTATGGTTAGAGGGTTAGGTGGGATGACATGGAAATTTGACATGTAAATATGGACCTAACCGGTATGAGTTAAGAATGCGTAAAACTTATAAGTGTTGACTTAACCAATTTGACATGACATATGGGTGGGCTAAGCCATGAATCACTAGAAAACACTTAACCAAGATAATGTGTTAATCAGACAAGTAGGTATGGTTAAGTAAAGTGAGAACACCTAACTAATACAACAGGTAGTTAGACAAGTGGTTGCGGTTAAGTAATAAAACTTAACCAACATACACATGACAAGCAAGTGGGTTAGGTTAACTTGAATAGGTTGATAACACCTAACCGTTATAACATGACTAGCGGATGAGTTGATTTAACTTGAATAGGTTGATAACACCCAACCGATATAACCTGATGTGTGGTAGGGTTAAGTAAATACACTAGGGTAACACTTAACCATTATAATATGGCTAGTGGATGAGGTTGAGTTAACATACACTTAACCAATCTAACGTGAGGTGTGGTAAGGATTAAGTTAACACGGGGGAGAATGCTTTACCGATATAACAAGACATGCGGTAGGGATAAGTAACACAAGAGAGAACACTTAACTAAGGTAACGTGATGGGGGGGGGGGGGGTTATGTTAACTTGAACAGATAACACTTAACCAACATGTAGGGTATACAAATAGACCCTAGGAAAACCTTAGTAGCGGGACCCGTTTCAGCAGTAACCCACATTAGGTATCAACAATAACCTGAGCTAGGCAGGGTGGGGCACGATTACTGGGCTGATTGTAAGCGGTCAAAATGGCGGCGGTTGATGCAGCAGTGATGGTTCCGACGGATTACGGGCATGCACGTATTCCAGAGTGGAAAATTTAGCCACTGGGCATCAGTAGATATAAAGCTGTGCATAAAAAATGATGTCGGGGTTGCCATCCTAGGGATTGATACACCCTAGGGTGGGACCAGCACAGGTATCTATGAATAAGGGGGCCGCGTGACACAAACAAGAACTAGGTCGAGTAGGAGCCAATCGATTAGGGTAGTAAGGATACATCTAACACATTCATGGCAATTGGGCTGGTTGAGGTGAAGCCCTCATATTAGATGTAGTCCTGAAGGTTACCACAACTACGGGATTGGGATAACCTTAGTATATAACACATGTGAAACATTGTAAGTAAGAGCCGATCAAATAGGTACGGTGGGGACACGAAACTGTCAATATGAGGTGGGACCCTCATCGTGGGATATGTACCTATCAAAATATCATGTGGGTTATGGGGGATCACCTATCTTGTAATTATAACTAAGTAAACTAATTGGAACGCTAGTTAGGTGGTGCAGAGAATATAGAAAATCAAGGAAAATAATGAAATGGTGAAGCTTAGAAATCTTGCGATGTTATACTTGATAGAAACCTTGCGTTGTGATACTTGGTAGGAACCTTGTGATGCTACTCTTGATAGGAAGCATGGGATATTATACTTGCTTCATCGTGCCTGTAGCTTACCTTGTCATCATGCTTATGTTTACTTTCAGTTTATTCATGCCATATTATATTCACTTGTTTTTATGCTGAAAGTCACTAGGACTTACTCAGTCTTTATGACTGACCCGGTTTGTTTCACCTCTTTTTCTTCCGTCCCCCCCCCCCCCACAAGTTCGCAGTGTGGGAATAGAGCTTAGTTCGGATCTTACCAAGCCCTAAGGCTCTCTCATGTAGGGCTTGGACTTCTCTTGGCTATGGCTTGCTTTGCTTTATTGGGGAATACTAAAGTTTATTTTTATGCTTCTTTGTTTTTGAGCAAGACAGATATTTTAGCCATGTAATTGAGTATTGGAAGTTAATGGGCTTTTGTTGTAAACAATTATATTTAATAAATGATTTGAAGTACTTCTACTTTACTTTCCGCTGTTTTATATATGTCTGTCTTGTAATATTTCTGCTCCATTGAAGTTAAGGCATTCCCTTTGTGAGTGACCTTAATGGATGTGGGGTGTTACATATACTGATGTAGCTCACCTGCAGTCAAATGGACAGGTTGAAGCAATAAATAAAGTTATTAAATCTATTCTTAAGAAGCGGTTGGAGCGGGCCAAAGCCAAGTGGGTGGATGAGTTACCGCTAGCTTTGTGGGCCTATAGAACGACCTTTAAGATGGCAACTGCCCATATTCCTTTTTCAGTCCCTTTCGGATTGGAGGCAATAATCCCGGTGGAGCTCAAAGTCCCCTCTCATAGGGTAACATACTATGATCCAATGACAAATAGAGAACTCCTACTAGAGTCCATCGACATGGTTGAAGAAAAAAGAGACGAAGCAGACTTGCGTGCTTCAAGGCATCGACGCTAAGTGGCATGTTATTATGGCAAAAAGGTTCGTACTAGGACCTTTGAACCGGCGGACTTAGTGTTGAAATGAGTCTTCCCGCCTCCAACCCAATTGGGTCCAAAGTGGGAAGGACATTGTAAAACCCCACGTCCATTAATTTCACTCACAAAGGGAATGCATTAACTTTCATGGAGTATTATTGGTGTACGGAACGGAATATAACAAGGCAGATACATATATTGGTACTTGAAAATTTTAAAACAACTTTTATTGCAGGGGAGAAATAGTTTGGTTACAACAACATCGAAAACCAACAATAAAACCAAGTGCACTAAATATCCATCCTGACAAATTGTTTTCTGAGTACATAAAGTAAAAATCATAACGCCAACATAAGTAGCCATAAAAGAGATCAGCTGAACTTTACTTTCAGCAATCCAAGCGCTTCCAAAAGAGAGAGAAAGAGACCCAAATCAAGCTCCACTAGCACTAGTCCCACCCTGAGAACCTGGGGGAGAAAAGAAAGAAAAGAGGCGAAAATAAAGGGGGTCAGACATAAAGTCTGGCAAGTCCAATAACTTTAACAATATAATTATTAAAGTAATTAGGATAAGGCATAAACTGGTAAAACAAGGAATGACTGTGAAACAAATGGGCATGACAAAACCAACAAGAGGAATAAGATAACGTTAATTGCGTTTCTAATCACTATAGGATAATTAGTATACTACACCAATACTAGTCACCCTAAAAGTTGATCTAGCCTACTGAACAAAATAATAATAATAATAATAATAATAATGGTAGTTTCGTGTATCCCTAGCTGTCTACATAGGTGCCGCCTGCTCCTATCTCCACTAGTTGTACCCACTACCATCCCCATTCTAATTACATTTATTCATAATATGGTAGTTGGACTCCTAGCTATCTTCATAGGTGCCGCCTACTCCTATCTCTGCTAGTCGTACCCACTACCTTCCCCATTCGATCGGCTCCCTAACTCGTAGATACCCCTGCTGGTCCACCAATGAGGTGTATCACTTCCCAAAGTGGCAACCCGATACCACTAAAGATGCACGGTTTATACCTACACGATGCAACAGCGTCTTACCTACCAGCCCGGGCCCACGCACGCACATGACCCCGTTGGACTTGTGTTGCCACCGCTAACCCGTTTTGACCTCTTACAATCAAACCCAGTAAGCGTGTCCCTTCCTCGATCTAGATCGAGCTCACTTAGATACTAAATGGGTTACTGGTTGAAAAGGGTCCCCACACTTGGCACAAGCTTTCCACCTATGCTTGGTCCCCACTAGGATTTCCCACTTAACCCCTTCTTATTCATGTCTTCTTACATGTTTCAACTTGGTTAAGTGTTTATAATTATATCCCATATGTCACTCATGTTACCCACTTACCAAATCAACATGTGTTATTGGTTAAGGTTGTCTTAACCCTATACACTTATCAGATCAATATATATATATATATATATATATATATATATATATTTGGTTAAGCTGGTCTTAACCCTACCCACTTATATATTATTGGTTAAGTTGGTCTTAACCCTATCCACTTATATGTTATTAGCTAAGTTGGTCGTAACCCTATCCACTTATCAGATCAATATGTATTATTGGTTAAGTTTGTCTTAACCCTATCCACTTATCAGATTAATATGTATTATTAGTTAAGCTAGTATTAACCCTACCCACTTATCAAATTAATATATATTATTGGTTAAGCTGGTCTTAACCCTACCTACTTATTAGATTATTGGTTAAGCTAGTCTTAACCCTATCCACTTATATATATATATCGTAAACATGTTTTACTCAATTAATGATTAAGTACATCTTAGTTCACAAATACATTGGTTAAGAGAATAACTCCCTAAGTATCAACCCCGAGGACCGAAATCAACATCAGATTGGTACTCAGAGAATTACTCAACTCAATCAAGCTTCTGTTTGTCATTCTTATTCGTCTCTGATCAGCATTAATTAATTATTAATGCATAGACCTCTCACATTAAATCGATTACCTATGGCCGTTGAATATGCTGGGTGGTTCCGGCCAGACTTCAACCACAAGCCAGCCTTAACCTCGCATCTAAGCATCTTTTAATTATGCCTACGACCTCTCACATTAGACTGTCGTTTGTGGTTGTTGGATGTGCCGGGCGGGTCCGGGCAGTCTCATACCACAAACGAGTCTAACCTCGTGTATTAGGCATTTATTACGCACTTAATTTATGCCTTTGACCTCTCACATTAGACTACCGTTTGTGGTTGCTGGATTTGTCGGGCGGGTCCGGGCAGTCTTATACCACAAACGAGTCTAACATCGTGTCTTAGGCATTTATTATTACACATTATTATTCAATCCCAATTTGAATTAGTATCCCTATTTCAGATTATCACTAACTTCCAATTTTAATCCATGTCCATAATTGTCACTTAAATTATGTCCAAAATTTTCAGGTATATAAATTACACCAATTAATGTCTCAATTAATTATATGCTTTTAAAGCCATTATATGCCAATTTACAATATTAATATTTAATATTTTCCCATTGTCCCTACGTCGTTCGTACGTTTAATATGAAATATGTGAGACCTGCAAATATTCTAACTCATAAAAAGAAAAGAAACATCACAACTTGCATAACACATAAAATAGATCTAACTTGCAAATAAGAATAGGCCAGCATGGATCAAAACTTGCATGATTATAATTTATATAATCATTAATTTGCATAATCAATAACTTGCATAAGCAATAGGCATAATTTGCATAAACTACAAACTGGCATGTATCAAATTCTATAAGATATGATTTGCATAGATCTATACACGTAAAGGTGAACTTGCATATATGAACATGGTTTTTGCATAAACTTGCATATGATCTACATACAAACTTGCATATGCAATTTAGACATGTAAACTAAGACTTATATATGATTTGCATACAAACTTACATATAAACTTGCATATGATTCACATCCAAACTTAAATATAAACTTGCATATATAATTTAGACATGTAACTAAGATTTACATATATACTTGCATATGATTTAGACATGTAAATTAATGTCACAAAATGAATCAAATCTAGCATATGTGTTTAGACATATGAACTAACATCATGAATCTATGTACATAAGACAACAACTAGCGTATATTCACAAAATAGACAATATCATATAGGTCAATGATTCAACAGGCATAATCTAATAACCCAAATTATAACTCATTATAACTAATTTATTAATTATTTTGTGAAAGAAATTGTACTCACAAAGACGGATTAGAGAAGAGAATAATTCGTTCGTCGCTTGTATTAGAGTCCCGACTTGCAATTCCTAAGCTTTAAGAAGAAGATGAACTATTCCTGCAGCATAACGGCGTCTTTAACTTATTTTAAGTAGGACTGAGGCAGCATAGCGTTACAATGGTTTGGTGTGGAGAGAAAGTGAGGTTTGGGGTGTTTAAACTTTTTAGGAGCCAAAGAATCTGTCCAGAAAACAAGTCCAAGTGCAAAATCCCGAATCTGCCTCGGATCTGACCAAATCAGGGGAGGTCGACCTATTTTAGGGGAGGTCGACCTCCAGGTCGACCTGCCTGGGGTAGGTCGACCTCCAGGTTGACCTACCTTGGTATAGGTCGACCTCTAGGTCCACCTGTCTGGGTTATTTTACTATTTAATTTTCTGAATTTCTCTTGAATCTTCCGAAGGCCATAACTCCTTCATACGAAGTCCGATTAACGTAAACTTGGACTCTATCCCAAGCAGAATTCTAAGATGAACACAATGGCACTACCCGTTTCACCTAATTCTTCATTTACAAATTAATTATTCTTTAATTTGTTACTTTGATGTTCCCAGATAATACGGGGTTTTACATTCACCCCTCCTTAAAGGATTTCGTCCTCGAAATCTTCAAGTTAGGAAGAATGTATATCCTACCATCCAATCGTCCATCTACTCAACCATCAAACACAGGCATCCATTGTCCTTAAAAGGTTTCTAATGTTGTATGAACATATGCAGAGTGTGTGTGTATGTTCCTTATCTGATGTAAAATCAGACGGTCTACTGATTCAGTTGACCTCCTTAATGCAAATCATGAGAGTGCCATGCGTCCATTATGTATGCAAAAGAGTCCTAATGATACATATTATTTCTACATGCATGCACAACCAATCATCTTAATGCAGCATCCATATAATAATACAACCAATATACATCCATTAATTTAAATATGCACACATATTTATAAGCAGTATGAAAGTGATTGAGCCGATCTAGTGCCTAATGTGTGTGTAAATGCATCCACGAGCAACCACTAGCAAACACTTGCATCCACCAAACATAACATGTCTCAAACACATGTTTACAACCATAGGATTTTTCCTAACCAAAGATTAAAGATATAATCGCAAAGACATAATAAACGATAGGACAAGCATAAACAAAGTGGTAGAAAAAGGAGAAGTTAAAAACATACGCTAAAAAAGGAAAGGTTACAGTGTACGCATCTTGTCTTTCGTTTTCCAAGTCGCGTCTCCTTGATCATTCCCCATTGCACCTTGACCAACTTGACCTCTCTGTTGCATAGCTTTATAATCTCCGATCCAAGGATGCATGTAGGGGCTCGTCTAATCGGGGCATCTCACTCCACTTCCACTTCTCTAAGCCTGCTCGGCTCTACTACTTCCGCGATATCTTGTAAACACTTCCGCAAATGTGACACGTGAAACATGTCGTGAACACCACTTGGCTCGTTGCCTCTTCTCATGTCCCTCCAAAATCTAGGATACATAATCTCAAGAGATCTTCAAGGATTCTATTCACCCCTTTATGTCTGTCCATCCATCTATGGATGATAAGCAATACTCGTACTTGCCACCTTTTGCATTTCACCTTTTCCTCTTGCATCGAAAACAGCTCCAAGCCTTGTCCCGCAAGCACCGATATACATTGTGAATGGCTTACTTCCATCTGGAAAAACTAAAACTGGAGTTGTCGTCAAAAACCTGTTCAAATGCTGGAAAGCATCGTCATGGTCAACATCCCAAGCAAAAGTCAAGTTCTTCTTCGTTTACTGAGTATGTGGGGCAGATATCTTTGCGAAGTCCTTAATGAACTTCCTATAATAGCCAGCCAGCCCTAAAAAGCTTCTTACTTCTGTTGCGTTCTTAGGAATCTTCCAATCTTTTATTGCCACCACCTTTGCGGGATCCATAGCTATCCCCTCCTTAGAGACCACGTGTCCTAAGAACCTCACTTCTTTTCTCCAAAAATGGCTTTGGAGAACTTATTTTTGAGTTGATGCACTCGTAGGGTCTCTAAGACTTCCCTAAGATGTAGGGCATGCTCTTCCTCGCTTCTAGAGAAAATCAAGATATCATCCACAAAGACTACCACAAACTTGTTTAGGAACTCCTTAAACACCCTGCTCATTAAGTCAACGAAGTATGCAGGTGCATTTGCCAAACCGAAAGGCATGACGAGCCACTTGAAGAAACTATCAAGAGTTCTAAATGCAGTCTTATCTATGCTGTCTTCAGCCACCCTTAGCTGACGAAATCCTGTAGCCAAATCCAGCTGCAAGAAAACCGAAGCACCAACCAACTAATCGAATAAATCATCTATCATCTGTAATGGGTGTCTGTTCTTCTTTGTGAGCTTATTCAGCTCTCTATAGTCCATGCACAATCTAAGTGAACCATCAGCCTTCGTAGCAAAAAAAACTGGAGCACCCCATTCCGAAATACTTCTTCATATGAACCCCTTCTCAAGCAACTCTTTCACTTGCTTACTGAGTTCTCTTCTCTCTCTCGGAGCCATGTGGCGTACCGGTAATGCAACTGGCTTTGCATTATCTACAAGGTATATACGAAAGTCCGTCTCGCGCCTCGGGGGTAAACCCCGAACTTCATCGAAGACGTCACCATATTCACAGACCACATGAACAGATTCCAAATCATCGTTGGACGCATCAAGAGATTCTAGGTAGCTAAGAATCACCGGACCTCTAGGGTCACAAGAAATATCAAGGGTCTTTCCACAATGAGTCAACAATCTAACTACCCTTCTTTTACAGTCTAGGATGGCATCGTATCTGGCTAGCCAATCCATGCATAGAATCAAGCCGTAGCCCATGAAGCCAAGAACGAAGGCGTTACATTCAAACCCAACGCCCAAGATAGACACTCTCAAATCCTGACAAATCATTGAATGATGAGCCGAACCACCAATAGGATTTGAGACTACAATGGGATCCGTAACTATACTAGTATTTAGATGTAGTGTTTCAACTAACGAAGCAGATACAAACGAGTGTGAAGCACCAGAATTCAAACAAGGTTCGAACAGAATGATCAAAAGGAAAAACCAAACTTCCAACCAAGATATTTCTACCTCTATCAGGTATGCCAGCCGTGAGGGAACGCGTCTGCCCTCCAGAAGATCCTATACTTTGTCCTTACCTTTGCCTTTTGCTTCTTTGGATGATCCTAATAAGATGTCCTGTTTCTTCGAAACGATAACAACTAGTCTTCTTCTTCTTTCTCACATCTTTATTTAAGTAGTCAGGTATTTCACAAGTGTAGCCCTTCCTTTTCTCTCGGCCCCTTGTTATCTTTACCGCCTTTCTTTAGATCTACTTTCTTATTGTGTGTCCTATCCATGTCTCTCCTGCAAATTCTGCATTCGTAACCTCCTACCAAAATGAGGCTTCGTCCTTCATTAACCAAGCAGCTAATTGAACCTTCCTCCCATCATCTATCTTAAAGGTACAACAAGTCCTTCACTTCCTTCTAGCTTTGACAAATGTCCCAGTCCTATGAAGTGGTTTTTCGCACATCATACGGAAATTCTTACATATCTTAGAAAAAGCGTCTATACGTGGAGGAAGAAATTCAAAAAGGAAAGAGGAAGAGATTTAAAATGGAGAATCGAAGGAAAGATATATGGATCTTGGGGGTTATGTTTTTCAAAATAAACTTTTCTATTAAAAATACTCTTCTTAAAACATATTTTTGAAAGTATTTCTTTAAAAAAATGCTTTTGAAAGTGGTTTTTCAAAATCTCTTATCTGTTCTGGTAACCTTCAACTCTGATACCACGTGTAACACCCCACGTCCATTAATGTCACTCACAAAGGGAATGCATTAACTTACATGGAGTATTATTAGTGTATAGAACGGAATATAACAAGACAGATACATATATTGGTACTTGAAAATTTTAAAATAACTTTTATTGCGACGGAGAAATAGTTTGGTTACAACAACATCAAAAACCAATAATAAAACCAAGTACACTTAATATTCATCTTGACAAATTGTTTTCTGAGTACATAAATTAAAAAAGCATAACCCCAACATAAGTAGCCATAAAAGAGATAAGCTGAACTTTACTTTCAGCAATCCAAGCGCTTCCAAAAGAGAGAGAAAGAGATCTAAAACAAGCTCCACTAGCACTAGTCCTACCCTGAGAACCTTAGGGGGGGAGAAAAGGAAGAAAAAAGGCGAAAACAAAGGGGGTCAGACATAAAGTATGGCGAGTCAAATAACTTTAACAATATAATTATTAAAGTAATTAGGATAAGGCATAATTTGGTAAAACAAGGAATGACTGTGAAACAAATGGGCTTGACAAAACCAACAAGAGGAATAATATAACATTAATTACGTTCCTAATCACTATAGGATAATTACAATATTGCACCAATACTAGTCACCCTAAAAGTAGATCCCGCCTATTGAACAATATAATAATAATGGTAGTTTCGTGTACCCCTAGCTGTCTTCATAGGTGTCGTCTGCTCATATCTCCACTAGTTGTACCCACTACCCTCCCCATTCTAATTACAACATTCATTCATAATATGGTAGTTGGACCCCTAGCTGTCTTCACAGGTGCCGCCTGCTCCTATCTCCGCTAGTCGTACCCACCACCTTCCCCATTCGATCGGCTCCCTAACTCGTAGATACCCGTGCTGGTCCCACAGTGAGGTGTGTCACTTCCCAAATTGGCAACCCGATACCACTAAAGATGCAAGGCTTATACCTACACGATGCAACAACGTCTTACCTACAAGCCCGGGCCCATGCACGCACATGACCCCGTTGGACTTGCGTTGCCACCGCTAACCCGTTTTGACCTCTTATAATCAAACCCAGTAAGCGTGTCCCATCCTCGATCCAGATCGAGCTCACTTAGATACTAAATGGGTTACTGGTTGAAAAGGGTCCCCACACTTGACACAAGCTTTCCACCTATGCTTGGTCTCCACTAGGATTTCCCACTTAACCCCCTTTTATTCATGTCTTCTTACAAGTTTCAACTTGGTTAAGCGTTTATAATTATATCCCACATGTCACTCATGTGACCCACTTATCAAATCAACATGTGTTATTGGTTAAGCTTGTCTTAACCCTATCCGCTTGTCAGATCAATATATATATATATTTGGTTAAGCTGGTCTTAACCCTATCCACTTATATATTATTGGTTAAGTTGGTCTTAATCCTATCCACTTATATATTATTGGCTAAGTTGGTCTTAACCCTATCCACTTATCAGATCAATATGTATTATTGGTTCAGTTTGTCTTACCCTGTCCCCTTATCAGATTAATATATATTATTGGTTAAGTTGGTCTTAACCCTACCCAGTTATCAAATTATTATATATATATATATATAATTGGTTAAGTTGGTCTTAACCCTACCTACTTATTAGATTATTGGTTAAGCTGGTCTTAACCCTATCCACTTATCATGTTTTATGTAACATATATATATATATATATATATATATATATATCGTATAACATGTTTTACTTAATTTATGATTAAGTACATCTTAGATCACAGATACATTGGTTAAGAGAATAACTCCCTAAGTATCAACCCCGAAGACCGAAATCAACACCAGATTGGTACTCAAAGAATACTCAACTCAACCAAACTTCTGTTTGTCATTCTTATTCGTCTTTGTTCTGCATTAATTAATTATTAATGCACAGACCGCTCACATTAAATCGATTATTTGTGGCCACTGGATATGCTGGGCGGTTCCGGGCAGACTTCCACCACAAGCCAGCCTTAACCTCGTGTCTAAGCATCTTTTAATTATGCCTACGACCTCTCACATTAGACTGCCGTTTGCGGTTGCTGGATATGCCGGGCGGGTCCGGGCAATCTTATACCACAAACGAGTCTAACCTCGTGTCTTAGGCATTTATTACGCACTTAATATATGCCTTTGACCTCTCACATTAGACTACCGTTTGTGGTTGCTGGATTTGTCGGGCGGGTCCGGGCAGTCTTATACCACAAACGAGTCTAACATCGTGTCTTAGGCATTTATTATTACACATTATTATTCAATCCCAATTTGAATTAGTATCCCTATTTCAGATTATCACTAACTTCCAATTTTAATCCATGTCCATAATTATCACTTAAATTATGTCCAAAATTTTCAGGTATATAAATTACACCAATTAATGTCTCAATTAATTATATGCTTTTAAAGCCATTATATGCCAATTTACAATATTAATATTTAATATTTTCCCATTGTCCCTACGTCGTTCGTACGTTTAATATGAAATATGTGAGACCCGCAAATATTCTAACTCATAAAAAGAAAAGAAACATCACAACTTGCATAACACATAAAATAGATCTAACTTGCAAATAAGAATAGGCCAGCATGGATCAAAACTTGCATGATTATAATTTATATAATCATTAATTTGCATAATCAATAACTTGCATAAGCAATAGGCATAATTTGCATAAACTACAAACTGGCATGGATCAAATTATATAAGATATGATTTGCATAGATCTATACACATAAAGGTGAAATTGCATATATGAACATGGTTTTCGCATAAACTTGCATATGATCTATATACAAACTTGTATTAAACATGCATATGCAATTTAGACATGTCAACTAAGAATTACATATGATTCGCATACAAACTTACATATAAACTAGCCTATGATTCACATCCAAACTTATATATAAACTTGCATATATAATTTAGACATGTAAACTAAGATTTACATATACACTTTCATATGATTTAGACATGTAAATTAATGTCACAAAATGAATCAAATCTAGCATATGTGTTTAGACATATGAACCAACATCATGAATCTATGTACATAAGACAACAACTAGCTTATATTCACAAAATAGACAATATCATATCGGTCAATGATTCAATAGGCATAATCTTATAACCAAAATTATAACTCATTATAATTGTTTTATTAATTATTTTGTGAAAGAAATTGTACTCAAAAAGACATATTAGAGAAGGGAATAATTCGTTCATCGTTTGTATTAGAATCCTGACTTGCAATTCCTAAGCTTTAAGAAGAAGAAGATCTATTCCAGCAGCATAAGGACGTCTTTAACTTATTTTAATTAGGATTGAGGCAGCATAGCGTTACAATGGTTTGGTGTGGAGAGGAAGTGAGTTTGGGGGTGTTTAAATAGGTAAGGAGCCAAAGAATCTGTCCAGAAAACAAGTCCAGGTGCAAAATCCCGAATCTGCCTCGAATCTGACCAAATCAAGGGAGGTCGACCTCCAGGTCGACCTGCCTGGGGTAGGTCGACCTACCTTGGTATAGGTTGACCTTTAGGTCAATCTGTCTGGGTTATTTTACTATTTAATTTTCTAAATTCCTCTTGAATCTTCTGAAGGCCATAACTCCTTCTTACGAAGTCCGATTTACGTGAACTTGGACTCTATTCCAAGCAGAATTCCGAGACGAACACAATGGAGCAACCCGTTTCACCCGATTATTCTTTAATTTGGTACTTTGACATTCCTAGAAAATGCGGGGTGTTACAGGCCTTATGCCATCCAATGGAAGCTTGATACGGGAACCTTCAAGCTAACGACCGTGGATGGCGAAGGGATTCCCAGAGCTTGGAGTGCTCAGCATTTGCGGCGATATCTGAGTTAAATATGTATTGATTTCTTTTGTTTTTTATGAACTATGTAAAGAGGCATGACTTGCCTTGAAAAGTCTATTTATATGAACAAAGGATTATAAAGTGGACGTAGGCTACGACTTAGCTGAACCACTATAAAAACATTATGTGTCATTTATTTTCCAATGCCATTCTTATGTTCTGTGATTGTTCTGTTTTGATTATGAAAATGCTAAACATTAAATTAAGATAAAAAAAATCGAGAGCAATTCACGTGCAGGAGCAAACGAAACGACCGTTTGCATAACAGGATGAAAGGAATGGGAAGACAACGTTCCTAACTCTAACTCTCATGAAACGAGAGAGAGTATAAAGGACGAGATGACGACGTCCCATGAGGCGTGAAGGTGCACCTCGATAAGAGACCGCCTCAGTGTTATTCTAACCTGGTTATGAGACAGGAGAGTATAAAGATGCTAAGAGGACAAGCATCAATGACAAAGGAAAGTTTGCCCTGCCAGAGAGCTGAGGGCAACTGAAAGCCAAGTTTAATCAATCTCAAACAAACCTTGGCTAATCATTCTGTTCAAGATTAATTGGGGGCATAACACACGTGTCCCCAATGTACATTATCTACTATTTGGTGATGTTGACTTTATTGTACAATTATAATATGACATGTTGTTTATTTGCATTCTTACTTAGATAATGAATTTGCAAACATTTGACGTTAAAGGAAATAAATTACTTTATTCACAAGTACATGACATTTGACGTTGAAGGAAATAAATTACTTTATTCACAAGTACGTGACATTTGACGTTGAAGGAAATAAATTACTTTATTCACAAGTACGTGGATTTACACAGGAAATCTTGACAAAAGATGCGAGGGCCGCGCTCGCTACAACAACAGCGGGCCAAGAGATAAAACAAAACAAAGAATAAAGCCACTATTTATTTGGTCTTTGGAGTAGACTTTGCCTTCTTGATAGACTTAAGCTTTTCTTTCTCCTCTTTGTCAGCTTCACTAATGATACGCTTTTGCTTCTTTTTCTCCGAAATTGGGGTGCTGGAGTACACATATTTCTTTCTAGGAATTGGAGCACTAGGATCAACAGAAGATTTTTTAGCAAGTTCCTCTGTAATTGATCTAATTGAATGTTTGACAACTAACCTTGATCCAGGAGGCCCCACAGCGAGAGGCTTGAGACTTTCGGGGTCTGTTTCCTCGATTTTACCTGCATGCGCTTGTCCGTTTGGGCTTTATCCCGGCCAAAGTATGTCATCAGCGGTCCCCGAAGCTCCAGTCACAACAAAATCATCTTCCTCTTTATGTCCCTCATCACCATCATCTTCTATTAGAGCATCTATGATCTCCCCAAGGCCAGAAGTCTCGGTGATGAGGGGCACAGGAGCTTTGTTGGTAACCTCCTCTTTCTTGTCCTCTGCTCCTCTTCTAGATTTGGAGACAATGACTTCATCCAGCTTCTCCCGAGTTCTCCAGTAGACCCTTCACCTGGGGTTGTCTTTTGTGAGTCGTCGATTTCATCAGTTGACTTGGTACCTACAGGACGAGAAGTAATAGTTATTAACTCAGGAGAAAACGCGGGATTTTCAATTGTTTGTCCAATAATGTGATGAAAGGTCGAGATAGCTTTGGCAAATTGAGGTGAAAAAGTAGAAATACCCTCAGCAGATTTCTCAATTTGAGCAGCAGGGACTTCGGGAGTCAATCCACCAGTAGAAGGTAGGGAAGAAACCTTGGGGATCTATGGTCTTTCTGGATCATACCCCTCTACTACAGCAGTTTCGACTGTGGCAGAGGAAGAACTAGTTTCAATGGTATCCTTTCCCTTGGCTTGACGTCTTTCCTCCTCTATAGCAGCGATAATAAGTTTTCGCCCTTTGGCTAAGCGGGTTGTTTCCTCACCTTTTAAGTACCTCTCCATCAACTTGTCCTCATCAATTGAGTCAACCCCAAGTTCTGCTTTTTCCCACTCGACCAGTTGGTCCCATGCATACATGAGGGGAAGAGGATAGTTCTTAAGCTAAGCAAGATTTCGGTAATGAATCACCTAAGCAAAAAAATCCAACCATGGTTTCACCACTCTCGTCCAGCTCCCTTTGAGCTTCTTTAAGTTGTTTGTTGACTTCCTCAACTTGCTGCAAATCCGTGTTTACATTTCCTTCAGCAAGAGCTGCCCTCGTTTCAGCTTCTATTAACTTAGCTTCAAGCTCTGCGTTCTTTTTGGCTAAATTTGCTTTCTCTTGGGCAAGACGAGTGCTCTCAGATTTAGCATCCTCGGCCTGCTTCTTTAATTTAATTCGCTCTTGACTATGGGACTCAAGCTCGGAGTGATAGCGCTTTTGTAATTCTTCTAGTTGCCCCATATAGTTATATGCGTCACGTTGTGTGAGAGCAAGTTTAGCTTGGGCTTGCTCCAGGTCTGTCTCAGAATTTTCAATAGCCCTTGCCTCATACTCGGCGGCATCAGCCATAGTCTTTACATCTGCCATCAGATTGCTAATAATTTTGGAGAGAGACTTCGTATACTTTTTCATCTCCCTATATTGCTCGTCTACAAAGTCTATAGTAGCCTTGACATCGTTGGCCCAATCAGGTTTTACCGGTATGCGTTTTGGGACAAAATGCATATGCCCGAAATGGTTTTCAGGAAATTGCTGCCTCAAAACTTCCAGTCTGGCATGGTTCTCGTCATTAAGAATAATCGGTCTTGTGGTGGTTATGTCAACAGTTTGACGAGATAGCTTCACGGTGGGTTGGCTCTTTCCTGCATCCTTTCCCGATTCCGGTTGCTTCTCCTTTGGATCGGGAACCCTTTTTAAGGTACCAGCTTGAGGAGTTTTGCCCTTAGATGGAGTAGGAGGCTTATCACTATACTTATCTTTCTCATGATGTGAAGGATGATTCTTGCATTTGTCTGAGTCTTTGTGGTGTGGAGATCGAGAATGGGAAGCCCGATAAGGCCTCGGAGGTCGATCCCTCTTGTCATCTCTGCCCCTACTCTCATGCCGATCATGCCTCTCGTCAAGATCCATTAAAGGCATACTCGAACGAACATCTCGCATATAGTATCGCTGCCTCACCATTTTACCTATAAGAAGAAATGAAAGAATATTAGAGTTAACATAAACATAAAACTCTAGTGCTGTGTCGTGTGGTACTAGAGTGCAGTGTGTTTCCTAAGTGGTGACCCCCCCCCCCAAATAGACCAAAGCCTGGACTAAGGCCGGTATGAGTTGTCTCCCTGGACTTTACTGGAGTAACTTCTTCCTCAGAAGTGAAAGAAAGAGGATTGGTCGCAAAGTCATCTGCAGTATAAAAGGTTTTGGGCAAGGGAAAATTTCCTAAATCCTGATACATAGGGTCATCAACTACAGCCTTATCTCGCTAAGGAATGGCTGATGGCAACTTCTTTGGAGAAATTGGCCCCTCAGGGGTAGCTACATCTTCAGGAGTGATATATTTATCTTTGTCCTTCTCAGCTACATTCGTCATCTGAGTTAAAGATGGAGAAGGAGGGTTCCTAAGGGGTACTATTGGATTTTTAGAGATATCTCCCGTCTCAGGAACAATATCAGCTGGGGGTATGTACACGTAAGGGTCTTCTCCATGCCCTATGCTACGGGTTATGGAAAGTAGATGGCACCGATGCAGATATTCATCCACCAAACAATCCTAGATGGTCAAGAAATTTTGGTCACCATTAAGTAATCGATTCAAATGACCGAATTGTATTGGAAGCTTATCCTATGAAGGATTAGGAACTGTAAAGAGAAAACAAGCAATGCTTAATAAATTTAAGATAAAGGCTGGAAATGAAACTCGAAAAAAATCTAAGTCCCTACTTGATTTGATCCTTCTTTTGGCACACGCGGGCTATTGCTTGATATGAAACCATTTGGGTTTTGGATCCCCAGCATTACTACTAAATGGGACGGTGATGATTTTTCTTTTCGGCACCGATTCAAAATATACAAAGGACGGGGTGTCATTATTTTGATGCTTGAAGTTGTAAAAGAAATGAACATCTTCGAAAGTCAACTCTCCACCAAGGATTTCCTTAAAGGCTATATACAGAGTATACAAATTAGCGTAAGAGTTGGGAAGAAGCTGCATTGGGGCAATCCTTAATTGTCTCAGAAAATCGACGATAAATGGTGGGAATGGAGGTATTGCTTCAACAAGACACATTAGTATGGTGATGGCCAGATACCTTTCTGGTGGATTATGAGGACGATTTGTTTTGGTTGGTACCTCAACATCTCTTCGGAGAATCCCGTGTTTTAAGCATATCCTGGCAAGTCTGTCATTATCAATTGTCGATTCAACCGAGTCTTTAGGTGATTCCAAGATAAATGCATCCCTAAATTCGTCGGGGGCACGACTATCTCCTAGCCCTCCTTCTTCTTCCTCACCGAGAGAGACATCACCCCTAGAAGACACTTGACTATTGTGGGCCTCCATCTCGTAATATGGGGCCCCGTTATTCCAACCTGAATCGAAAGTAGAAGATACATCTTCAACGATAAGATTTTTAGATGTTCCTACAGCTTCTTTTCTTTCTGCTAGTCTAGATGAGCGTCTCTCAGTCATGTTTGATAAGCTATTGAAGAAGCAATTGTAGGAGTCAGAGTAAAGTTGCCCATGTCAACCTGTGCGTGTGCGAAGCTAAAGTGTACAAGTGTGTATGCAATAACATGAAATAGCCGAGTAAAGAAATACAGCGCGAAGATGGATAATGCAAATATGTGTGTATGAACAGTCCAAAAAGTCTAACAAGAGGGGCTCTATCTAACTGTCCACGAGTTGGTAAATAATGCTTAGTTTAGTTTAGATTGAATTAATTATGTTTATGCTTCAGGCTGTATGATCGATTCGGATCGGACATCCATTAGTCAAAGAATTAAGGTCAGAAGTCAAGGCCTTATGTGGTTCAGAACAACAACATATGTCCTATGGACAAATTAGTTCGGGTTGGGAAGTGGCACTCTAAGCACCTCGATTTGGATAAAGCCGTATGAGATGCTAAAGACCAGTACTTTCCATTGATCCGTTCTGATTCGAGAGCCTATGCTGAACCTATGTCTTCTCCATACACATGCTTCACCTTCCAACCCAACCCGGTTGGATGAATCCCTTTGTCCTCCCTCTTGTGCCTCCCAATTCGAACCGATCCCATTCCTCTTTCTCCTCTTCTTTTCCAACTTCTCCATTTCCCCATCAACACTGAACCCATCTCCTTCCAAAGACTCATTCATTTTCGAGAAGTCCATCATAGTGCAGTACCCATAAACCAAAATGCTCACCACCAGGTCGAATCTCCCTCGCAAATGCCACGAGGTGGCGGTGAGAGCACCAACGACGACAGCGAGGTGATGGAAGGCACCGTGCCAAGAATGATGTAACATTGAACTCATATCACTCAAATTACTCCTAAAATTCAAGTTGGAATCAATTAAAGTGGAGTTAATCGGAGTAATCGACTTACCTATTCATCTGATTTGAAGGTTTAAAGGAGTTCAAGAGATGTGGGGATTAAGGTTTACGTTGAGTTGACAGAGCAAAAGGCGAAGGCAAATGAAAGGGGGAAGAGGGATTTTGCAAATAAATATGAAAATAAGGGGCTCTTCGTATTTCTCGTGGCCCTCTCGGTGCTGAAGACCGACCTGCTCAACATGGAGACCAAGCCCATGAATGATCACCCAGCCCGCTTATGCAATGGAATATGAAACATGGCCAAGGACGGATAAGCTTAATCCGATCCGAAGCACATCCAATGATGCTAGTTCAGCGTGTGAGATAAATTCAAAGAAGATAAAAGAATTTAAGAAGGCGCATTATATGAGTTTACCTGAAAGAGCTACTTTGACTTCAAGCAAAATTCTCAGAGTTATCTTTAAACAACATAAGCAACTTGCGCATTTCATGGTGTATATATAGACAACAAGAGGTGCAACCTTATGAATCAACACAACTCTTCAAGCGAATGGAAGCGATTATTCAATGGTTTTGATTTAGAAACTGATGGACAGATAGTTTCGAAGCACACTTTATCTTCAATAAAGGCGTACTTCGAGGGGGCAAAATGTTAGCCCACTTTGTGATCGGGCTACACAAAGTTAGAAGATCAATTAATGAAAAACACTTTCTCAAAGGCCGGATCGGATCGGTGATAGCTGGCCAAGACAAAACAGTGTGGAACAGAAAAAGAAGGAGCACAGACAGAGTCAGATTGGTTCGGATCAATCCGATCCGCTCCCCCAATCCTTAATGTATCCGATCCGAGTTGGAAGCTGCAGTTATAGCCCAAAACTCCTGAAAACTAGGAGTGATTAGATAACCATTTCCCCACGTTCTCCCACGATGTAGTCACGCTGTCATCATCTCGCTCTATCCGAACCCGACTATCATGGGATGCCCGCCATGTGTCCTCGAACCGGTGCTACTTGTGGGAGACTTTTCACCTATAAATATACTTCCAAGGGTCGTTCGAAGGCATTTTCAGAACTTGGACTCCCTTGTAAACCAAACTTCCTAACAACATTTAGATTACAATCATCTTTTAAAGTATATTTTAGAGGAGATTGAGTGAATCCATGCATTGTATGAGTGAAATTGAGTGAGAATTGCCATTGTATTTGCATTCAAATCATCAATCCAAAGAGTAGAAAGTGGACATAGGCTCTTTAATGCCAAACCACTATAAATTATGTGTTTTATTTACTTTTTGATTTCATTTCATTAGAAATCATTGTTAGATTGGGTGTCAGAGCCATTTTTGGGTCTAACATCAATAAAATAAATTTTGGATTTGGCCTTCATAAACAATCATGCTTCAACCTTTCAAATATATATGTATAAGAATAACATATTATAATCTTATATGTATAAATCTTAATTCCAAAATAAATCTAAATCAATACTAGAATAGAATAGATAGAATATGTTAGGAAGATATAAGAAGAACCTAAACCCTTTTCTATTCCGGAATTAGCAACGGAAGAAAGGCATCATGGAGGCATGGATAAGAATAGGTGTAGGGTTTTGAGTGAGGGTTTAGGGTCTTATTTATAGTTGACATCATGCATATAGACCGTTAGATCCTATAGGAGGGCGGTCGACACCCAGCCTAATTGTGCAGTTGACCCCCCTTCTACGGGCGAGCCCAGGAGATAACGTCTCCTATACATTACTTTTTAATTAATTTCTGAATTTATTTAATTGATTTCTTACCTTATATAGATTATTATTTTCCCCATTGTATATACATATATACACATAAATTTGAATTCAAAAGGAATATTCTTTTTATGCTTATCCAAAACAATATATTCCAGGTTTGTATATTTATTTATTTGAAATTCAAACTTTGTATGTTATTATATACATACAACTTGATTTGTTAATATCTTTTGCATACTGACTTTGTTTTCGGTAAATAAAATATGAAAAAAGATCAGAGTCTCACCACAAATGTAACTACAATACTTTCGTGACCTAATTCTTAATTAATCAAATTTTTATTTTCAGTCCATTAGCTTATTATTGATTTTAATTATTTACTTTAAATCAAATTAACTTATGTCTAATTTATGTCTATTTTACGAGGTATTACATTCTCTCCATTATAAGAGATTTCATCTCGAAATCTTTTGTAGGGGTGAAGAACATAACTTTCTTTAAACAACCATGTCATAAGCCCATGTCATTTCTAAAAATATCCAAACACATCCATAACTCGTAGTGATTATGAACATCAGACTTGCTGATAATGAGCTCAGCCCTAGCGTGTATGCGAGATAAGTGATGCAGTATGTATGAAAAACACCCTAATATGCATATAATTCTATATGAGTGTACGGTGCATTTGTGTTACATCTATCTTCTACCATTCAATCTAGAAACCACAGTGAAACCAAAAACGAGAACTTGGTAGAGATTAATTACCCGAGAAAAGCTCTAGATGAGCAAGTCTAATCTTCTCCTCAGTTTCCTAGGTGCTTTCCATAGGGTTATCTCCCCACTGAACTCGGACTTGGCGAACAGATTTGTTACGGAGCCGTTTAACTCCGTTCTCCACGATCCTTGCGGGAGCACAAGGCATTCTGGACTCCAACTCAAAGTTCCTTATGTCCCTAGTATGATTAAGCTCGAGTCTGTCGGTTGAATCATGAAGGCATTTGCGAAGATGAGAAACATGGAAAACGTTGTGGACTCCCAACAAACACTCGGGAAGGTCCACTCGGTTAGCCATCTTCTCAATCTTATCCAAAACCTTAAATGACACAATAAAACTGGGAGCCAACTTTCTAGTCTTCCTAAACCGAACTGTATTCTTCAAAGTGGAAACCTTAATGGATACCAAATCTCCTAAATCAATTTCAAGTTCCTTCCTCCTATCCGCATATGACTTCTATCGGTCTTGGAAGCCTTCATCCTCTATCGAATCAAAGCGACAATTTTTGTAGACTCACGGATAAGGTATGGTCCAAGTAAAATTTTGTTGGAAATTTCCAACCAACAAGTTGGATATTTGCATAGTCGCCCATACAATGCTTCGTAGTAAATCATACCGATCGTCGCTTGGTAATTGTTATTGTACGAGAACTCTACCAAAGGTAAGTTCTTATCCCATGCTCCTCCGAATTCAACTATGTAGGCTCTAAGAAGATCTTCGAAGACTTTGTTTACTCTCTCTTTCTGTCCGTTTGTTTGTAGATGATAGGTTGTACTCAAACTCGGTGTCGTTCCCAAAGCTTCTTAAAGAATTTTCCATAATTCACACGTAAATAACGGGTCTCTGTCACCAACTATAGTTGTTGGAATTCCATGCGGCCTAATAATCACCTTAACATGCAACTGGGCTAATAAACTGGCAGTCCTACTCTTCTTTTTTTGGAATAAAATGGGTGCTCTTTGTTAGTCGGTCCACAATTACCCAAATAGCTTAATTCCCCTTCTTACTCCTTAACAAATGTCCTCCAAACTTTCCTTGTTACATCTTCACCCTTTAATAGTTCAGCATCTAGAAACAAATTCTACCATGTCTCTTTTCACTCCTTCCAAATAAAATCTCCTCATCATGTTCTTAAACATTTTGCCACCTCCGGGGTATATGGTGTTAGACCAAAAAGTGGTTCTAACACCCAAATTGATTAAAAGCAAAATGAAACGAGATCAAAAATATAAATGAACACACAGGATTTATAGTGGTTCGGCGAAGAAATGCCTACGTCCACTTGTCTTTCACTATATTCAATGACTCAGTTGCAAATACAATGAAATATTCACTTGATTTCTCTCACAACTCACTGACAATCACTCAATTGACTAGAAAAAAATAATGAAAGAAGATTTGGATTCTCCGGGAGTGCTGGAATTCGGGTTATGAAGGTCGTTGAATTCTCCAAGTGCTAGAAAAAAGATCCTTTTCTTTGTCTCCAAACGGGGTATTTATAGGTAAGAAGTTGCTCAGGACCCGATCCGGATCGGAGCCACGTGTCATCCATCCCATCAGCCTCGGGTTCGGATGAATTTCTATGTTGACAACGCATCAGAGTAGTGGACGTTGAGGGTAGGAACTGGTCACTGCCGATCCGAATATCCAGGCGCTCATGCAGGAGAGTGACGTGGAAGACAGGCTCGGGTCGGAGGGGCATGCACAAGGGGTTCGGATCGGTGTACCCGATCCGACCCGGATTGACTTAGAACCAATTCTCTCTTCTCTTTATTCTGCTCCATTCCGATCTATCTCCGTGGCAATCAAGTGGCTTTCCGATCCGACTGGGAGTATATTGCCCTCCGATCCGAACAGCTGTGCCTTTCTGATTCCAATAGCAATGGTTCACCGATCCGAATGGCAGTCTTTACCCTAACCGAACCGCTACCCAGCTCCGATCCGACCCGCTTCAGTGTTTTTCAAGTTCTTCAATATTTCACATCATGACATTGTGCTGCCCAGTTCACAAAGTGGGATAACATTTTGCCCCCTCAAAGGATGCTTCTGTTGGAGACGGAGCAGGCTTTGACTATCAATGCATATTACTCTTCGAGGTAATTTGTCTTTTGATTTTCCTTGTGTTTTCATCTTTTTCTTCAAATTTCAATTCAGTTTGTTGCTGAGCTAAAGGACTCGGTTCGGTTCGGATTCCGATCCGAACAGACCCCTTCTCCCTTCTATTTTCCACTGGACTATTGGGCCAAGCTTTACTTCTGGACTGCCTATCCGATCCGAACGGGGGTTCTACTATTGGGCTGCCGATCCGAATGGGGAGACGAATAGTCACATTCCTCTTCTATATAAACACTGCCTTCTTCCTTCATTCACTTTTACTATTTCACCGTTCGAGCTCTGCAAAACGAGAAAAATTTAATTCGTGAAACTTCAAAATTCTTCTTAATCCTCGAAGTAATCACACTGGTAGGTTATAAAACTTTGAACAATCCCTTTTTTAATTACTCTCAATTCGAATTCGTAGACGATTGGGATGATTTGAGCATGAAATTCTGATGAACTCGCCGCCGTAACCCACCCTCGTCATCATCACCAATGAACTCGCAGCGTAGAATTGCTTGGCTTCGATTTGGGTGAATGGCACGAAATTGGCCTCGGAATTGGATAGGGAAGAAAGAGGGTGAAGGAGAAGAAGAAGATGATGGAGAATCGGTTCGGTTCGGGGAGACATGGAAGTTAAAAAAATGAAGGGAAGAAGAAGGGAGTTCAGGAAATCGGACCGGGTCGGGGCACGCAAAAAAGAAAAAAGAAAAGAAAAGAAATTCAGGAGATTGGATCGAGTCGGAGCAAATAGTTGGAAAAGAGAAAAAGGAGCTTACCTAATCGGATTGGGTCGGATCGTAAAATGACGGAGGAGAAGTATAACTACGTTATCCGATCCGAACCATTGGGGGACTTTGCCTTCGATCCGATCCGTCTTTGATTTCTTAGTTTCAATGTAACATTCAAGCCCAATGCCACGCCCCCGATCCGATCCCAATGAATGGATCCGAACCGAACCGAAGCATAGTCTACCTTAACGCATAAAAACTCGTCTAACTGGCCCAATCAACTTTTGGCATGATCTTCAATTTGATGGACAGTTAGGATAGTGCCTTGTGAACGTGTCTGGACATCAAGAATTACTTCAACTCTTTACATCTTGCCAAAATTTTGCGTCGCACTTTTAAACATTTACTTTGCACTTTCCGTATACACTGTTCACACTTTAGTTTGCACACACACATGGGGGGATACGGGCTAATTTGCTCTAATTTGTGCTATTGCTTCTTCAATAGTTCTATGACCATGAGACCCAGACGCTCTTCCATACTAGCTGAGAGGAAAGAAGCCCCGGAAACCTCTAACAAAATCACTCTCGAGGACATATCTTCTCCGTCGGATCCAGAATGGGATAATGAGGGTTCGGACTACGACGTCGGAAATCGTAAAAGTGACGAAGCGTCTTCAGAGAATGAAGTTTCTTTAGGGTTTGAAGAAGAAGGAGGGGTTGGTGACGACCGGGCTCCTGATGAGTTTGAATCGGCTATCATACTGGAATCACCTCCAGATTCCGTTGAATCAACAATCGACAACGATCGACTTATCCGAATTTTCTTAAAGTACGGGATAATGAAAAGGGACACTCTAGTGCCTTCAAGCTCTGACCGACCCCACAACCCTCCAGAAGGATATATGGCGGTCACTCGGTTGATGTGTATGGTCGGCGCTATCCCTCCATTCTCTCCCTTCATCGTTGACTTTTTAAGACAAATGCAGATTTCCCCCATGCAGCTGCATCCCAATTCTTATGCCTACTTGCATACTTTGTACATAGCATACCGTGAGATCTTAGGCATAGAGCTTACGTTCAATGATGTTCATTTTTTCTATAACTTCAAGCATCGGACTCGAGAGACTCCATCTTTCTGCTATTTTGAGTCAGTTCCAAAAAGGAAGATAATCTCGGCACCATTCAGCAGTAAAGCTGGAGATTCCAGACTAGAATGGTTCTACGTGAAGCGACAACCTGGATGTGCCAGGAGGTGGACAAAATCAAGTAAAGCACTGATTTTCTAAATTCGGGCTATATACACTTGAATCATCACCTTAACTTGTTTTCCTTTTTGTTTGCAGTCGACAATCCCAAACAAATATCAGATCAGGTGTTCTTTGACCGGATGCACCAACTTCTTAATGGCGATCAGAAATCCTTGACTATCGATGAAGTCCTTAAAGACGAATATCTTCACTTTCATGGGCTGTTATCCATTTTTCGTAGCATCGGTCATGGGACGGCTCCATACGTATACATCCCTCCAGTGGAGGTAGTCCCAGAGACAGGAGAAGGCTCAGGAGTTCCTACAGTGCCTCTTCAAGCTTCACCTTCTCCATCTTCTACCCAGGATGACGAATTGGCTAACCTAGCCGAAAAGCATCGTGAAGGATATACAGCCCCCGAGGAGGCTACTTCTCTGGAAAAGTCAACATCCTCCCAAGAGTCGCCACTTAATGCTTCCGAGGGGGATGTCCCTAGTACTGACGACCAAATATTTCAGGGTTTGGGGGATCTCCCCTTACCTGAAACTATATACACTTCAGAGGATTTTAGGAAGGATCCTTTAGTTTTCACCTCTTCTGAAGAGACCACTCCTGCTAAGGCCAAGGAGCCTGCCCGTACTAGTCTAACTTCAGACTCGGGTTGGTTGGGGGGAAACACACCACTTAGGACACACTTTATACAATAGCATCAGCATTCATTGCACCTCTTTCTCCGTGAATCCATTGATTCTGAATTTCGTTTGTCTTATTGTGCAAGTACGATGTCTCGATCCTACTATGATATCAGGAAGCTTCGTCGCAGCATGTCTAATCCACCTCAGGATATCGAGTATGGTCGCCGTGATGATCGCGGTAGGGAGGAGAGAAGGCCTTATGATCCCTATCGTTCTCGACCCTCACGTTCTCGCTCTCCCGTTCGGTCAGATCAAGAGAAGTACAAAGGTTATCAAAGCCGTAGGGAAGAGGACAGGCCACAATCAAAAGACTCCACCTCTTCCCACGAAAAGCGTAGCAGAGAGAGAAGCCCTCCAAGAGATACTGAGTCTCGAAGTAAGCGCAAAGTCCCTGCTACTAAGCGACCTAGGACTGACAAAGAAACTACCGAATCCTCCTCACACAGGGACATCGAACTGGCGATTCCTGCTCCTCCCCCACTAGATGCGGAAACTGCAATAAAGCGGGCATATTTGGAGGAGCAATTTCCCGAACACTACTTCGAGACTTTGACTTTTTTACCTTCCCTTGAACCTATTTCTTCTAAGTGGGCAGATGAGGCCAAAGCAAAGATAGACGCGGTTGAAAAATAGTACTCTGAGAAGTTTAAATATTCACGCAACCTTTCCAGAATCATCCGTACTCTAATCACGAATACCGATTCAATGCAAAAGACCGCGGAGGAGGATGCCAAGGCTTTAAAGGCTCTAGGAAAAGATTTGGAAGACACACAAGCTCAGCCAGCTGTTGCTCAAAGGGACGCTTCTAACTTCAAACAACAATTTGAGGATATGCAAAAGTGCTATTGTGACTTGCTTGAATCTCACACTCAAGAGCGTTCTGAGCTAAAAAAGCAAGCCGACGATGCTAAGTTAGAAGCTACTAAGACGCGCCTTGCTTATACTGACCTCGAACGGAAAAATGTCGAATTAGCAAAGAGGAATGCTGAGTTAGAAAAGAAGAATGCTGACTTGGCTTCAAAGCTATTGGAGGCAGAGAACAGAGCTGCCCTGGCCGAGGGCAATGTTGAGTGTGCTATCAAATCTGCGGAGGAAGCCCGCAAACAGCTGTCAGAGGCGGAGGCTGATATTCAGGGTTTTGGCGAATTAATGATTGAATTCTTCGCACATATCATCCGTCGCCGAAACATTTCTTGGATTGAGGATTATCCATCCACTCTAGCTCAAGTATGGAATCAGATCGTCGAGTGGGAAAAAGAGGAGCTCAAGGTCGATTCCATCGATGAAGATAAGCTAATGGAGAAATACTTGAGGGACGATGAGCCGGAACGCCTAGCTGAAGGGCGCCGCCTCATTGCTGAGGCCATGGAAGAAGAGAGACAGAAGTCTAAACAGAAGAATGTTCTCGAAGCTGGTTCCTCTTCTGCTGCCCCTGCAACTTCTGAAGTAGAGGGGTATGATCCTGAAAATCCGGGAATCCCCCGAACAACTCTGCTATCCCCTATTCCTGAAACAGCATCAGAGGCAGTAGTTACCCCTGCCGAGAAGTCTTCGGAAGGTATCCCTACCTTTTCTCCTCAATTTGTCAAGGCTATTTCTACCTTTCGCCACATGATTGAGCAATCGATGAAAAACCCATTGTTTTCGCCTGAGTTGATAACTGTTGCTTCTCATTCTGTAGGTATTGAGCCATCCGAAAAGACAGATGTGACTCAAGGAGCCACCACCGAAGCAGAACCTACAGAAAAGGCAAAAGGAGGGGAGGACAAGGCTGCTCCTATAGACTTGGGAGAAGGAAGTGTGCCGACTAAGGCCGCCACTCCCCATGACGAAGAAATGATAGCAGCTTTAAAGGATGATGGCGGTGACGAAGGTCATGAGGAGGAACCAGAAGTTGCAATAGTCTGGGAGTCAAAAAATGCTGATGACGTTACTTTGGCTGCAATGAAAGCTGATCAAGACAAACGCTTGCAATTGAAAGCCAAAGAACTAGACCCTGAAGCCCTCAAGCCCCTCGTAGTTGTGGATGCGGGATCAAGGTCAGTTGTTAAGCTCTCAACTAGATCTATTACAGAGGAACTCGCTAAAAAATCTTCTCTTGATTCCAGCGCTCCGCCCTCTGGGAAGAAGTCTGCCGGTTCCAGCACCGCATCCTCAGGAAAGAAGAAATCAAAACGAATCTTGACAGAGGACGAGAAAGAAGCAAAGGATGCGGAGAAAGCCGCCAAGAAGTCCAAGACTCACTCAAAATATAAATAGTGGATTGCCTTGTGTCGTTTTAGCATTCAGTGAACCAACAATTGCTGCTACAAGAGCGGCTCATGCACCTTCTTTTTTAGCTATTCTCCTGTACAAATTCATTCATTCGTAAATAAATAAAAAATAATTCATTTTATGCAATGTTTGTTTGTCAGTAGTTCTGCACTTATGTAAAAATGCATGTCTTACTATAGTTATGAAATGAAGTTACGGAGGGAGGAAATATGCGTATACATATATGCCCCCAGTCAATTCTCACAAATTATTTAGTGCTTAATCAAGCAATCTGAATGCTCCCGATTTTCTGACGGGATAGCATTTCCTGTGCCGTCAGTGCCTGTCGTTTTATCTGGCATTTCTTTTACACTCTCCTATCTTATACTCAGGTTAGAGTTCTTACTGAGGCGGTCCCTCGCCTGGGTGCACCTTCATGCCTCAGAGGACGTCGTCTTCCCGTCCTTTTATACTCTCTCTCTCTCTGGAGGGTTAGAGTTCGAGCTCAGCAATCTATTCATTCCCCAGTCTTTCAGCAGGGAAGGATCTCTTTCTCAGCGCTCAGTCGGAGACGCTTTTATACTCTCTCTCTCTCTCTCTCTGGAGAGTTAGAGTTCGGGGAAGGATTTCTTTTTCAGCGCTCAGTCGGAGACGCTTTTATATTCTCTCTCTCTCTCTCTGGAGAGTTAGAGTTAAGAATGTCGTTTTCTCATTCTTTCATGTCTTGTCGCACAAATGGTCGTTGTGCTTTTTCTTATGATTAAACTGTCTTCAACCTTTTCAGGCTTTGAATTATCCTGTGTTCCACAATCACAATGGAATAATCGATAATGGTATATATATGATGCATAAAAGTAAATAACACACAATATTTTTATAGTGGTTCGGCTAAGTCGTAGCCTACATCCACTTTATAGTCCTTTATTCATATCATCATATTTTCCCAAGGCAAGTCGTGCCATATTACAGAGTTCATAAGAAAAATAACAAAGAGTACAACATTTCTAATCCAAATATCGCATTAAGTGTTGGGCATTCCATGCTCTAGGAACTTCTTCGCCATCTACGGTCGTTAACTTGAAGGTTCCTTTTTCAAGTTTCCGTTGGATGACAAAGGGTCCTTCCCACTTTGGACCGAGGTGAGGAAGGGATGGAAAGACTCTCTTTAGCACCAAATCTCCTGGTTCAAAAGTCCTAAGGCGAACTTTTTTGTCGTAATAGCGTGCCATCTGACGTCGATGTCTTGCCGCACGCAAATCTGCTTCGTCCCTTTTTTCTTCGACTTCATCAAGAGACTCAAGTAAGAGTGCCCGTTTCGTCATCGGGTCGTAGTACGTTACCCTGTGGGAAGGAACTTCCAGCTCAACTGGAATTACTGCTTCTGAGCCAAAGGAGAGGGAGAAAGGGGTGTGACCAGTAGCCGTCTTAAATGTTGTACGATATGCCCACAAAGCTAGGGGCAATTCGTCAACCCATTTTGCCTTTGCGCGCTCTAACCGTTTCTTGAGGATGGATTTTATTGCTTTGTTTATTGCCTCAACTTGCCCATTCGACTGCGGATAAGCAACCGCAGTGTATCGCTTGTCGATCTTATACTTCTGGCAGAAATTTCTGAATTCAATACTATCAAATTGGGTTCCGTTGTCAGTTATAATCGTCCTTGGGATCCCGAATCGGCATATAATATTTCTGACCACGAAACTTATCACCTTTCTTGCCGTGATTTTGGTCAAGGGCTCAGCTTCCACCCACTTCATAAAATAGTCCATGGCCGCTATTGCATATTTCGCTCCTCCTTTAGCAATCGGTAGAACTCCCATGATATCAATTCCCCACGTGGCAAATGGCCAAGGACTCACCATTGATTTAAGTTGGGTCGACGGTGCTCTAGGGATTTTGGTGAATCTCTGGCACTTATCGCAGCATCGTGAATAATCAGCTGCATCTTTATTAATTGTGGGCCAGAAGTATCCGTATCGCATAATCTTTTTTGCTAAAGTCTGACCTCCTGTATGATCTCCACACTCACCTTCGTGCACTTCTCTCAGTACACACTTGATGTCGTCGTGTGCTATACATCGTAACAGGGGCATAGAAAATCCTTGCCTATAAAGAGTATCATCTTGCATGACATATCTGGTAGCCTTGCGAACTACAGCCCTTTTCTCACTCTTCTTTTATGGGAGTGTCCCATTCTTAAGGTAGTTCTTAATTGGGGTCATCCATGACTCCTTTTCCGGTTCCGCTTCGAAAGCGAACTCAACTTCCATCGACTCAAAGCTTGGCGATTCCAACGTTTCAATTGGAATTATTTCAATCTCTTCTGGATTGTCGGAACTAGCCAGCTTTGCCAGCCTATCCGCCTTCTGGTTTTCAGCTCTTGGGATGTGTGTTATATTATACCGCTCCAAGTTACTCAATAGCTCTTTCACTTTCCCGAGGTAGGCGATAAGTCGAGGTCCTCGAGCCACAAATTCCTCTCGTACTTGGCAAACAACGATTTTAGAGTCACAGAATATGTCCAACGTTTTTATTCCGAGGTCCTTAGCAAGCTTTAGCCCGGCAATCAGGGCTTCGTATTCAGAGTCGTTGTTAGTTGCCGAGAACTATAATCGTAGAGCGTAATATAACGACCGTCCTTCGGGAGTGTCTAAGATGATTCCAGCTCCGGACCTTCGGTCGTTCTTAGCTCCGTCGGTGTATAGCTTCCATGGATCTATCTTCAACTCATCTTCGGACTTGACCACTCTATCATCGATTATTTCCTCCTCTGGGATGGTGAACTCCGCAATAAAGTCTGCCAAAGCTTGCCCCCTGATCGACTTTCGCGGTTGGAAATTTAAATCAAATTGGCTTAATTCTATATTCCATTTGATCAACCTTCCCGATGCTTCGGGTCTCTGCAACACCTGCCTTAGGGGCTGGTCTATGTATATGGTTATGGGATAAGCTTGGAAATAGTGACGAAGTTTTCGGGATGCGACTAGGAGGCTGTAAGCGAGCTTCTCAATCTTTGGGTAGTTGCGCTCTGCCGCTGCCAATTTCTTGCTTACATAATATACTGGCCTTTGTACTTTGTCTTCTTCTCGAACCAGAGCTGTGCTAACGGCGTGAGCCGAGACTGCCAAGTAAACAAACAATTCTTCGTGATCCACTGGCTTTGACAAAATCGGCGGTTTCTCTAGCAGTTCCAATAAATTTCGAAAGGCTTCAACACAGTCCGGAGTCCACTCGAAGTTCTTCTTTCCTCTTTTAATCAAATCAAAAAACGGAACGCATTTGTCTGTGGCTTTGGAGATAAATCTACTCAGCGCAGCTGCTTTCCCTGCCAGACTTTGGACATCTTTAATTCTCCTTGGCTCTTCAATGTTTCTAATTGCTGCTATTTGGCTAGGATTGATTTCAATTCCTCGGGAGCTCACAATGAAGCCTAGGAACTTTCCCGATGCCACTCCAAATGAGCATTTCAAAGGATTCAACTTCATCCGATACTTTCGCAGGATTCCAAACATTTCCGCCAAGTCTTGCATATGGCTGGAGGACTGTTTCGATTTGACAAGCATATCATCCACGTAAACCTCCATAGTCTTCCCTATTTGATTGTAAAACATTTTGTTCACCAAGCGCTGATAAGTGGCTCCGGCGTTTTTCAATCCGAATGGCATTACAACATAGCAGTATAACCCCAAATTCGTAATGAAGCTCGTATGCTCTTGATCTGGCACGTGCATAGGAATTTGATAATATCCGGAATATGCGTCCATGAAAGAGAGAAGTTCATGACCTGATGTCGAATCTACAAGCTGGTCAATCCTGGGAAGTGGGAAACTATCTTTTGGGCAAGCTTTGTTCTAATCTGAAAAATCAATGCAAGTCCGCCACTTTCCATTCGGCTTCTTTACTAAGACGGGATTCGATATCCAGTCGGGATATGTCGAATCTCGAATAAATCCGTTTTGCTTCAGCTTCTCCACTTCCTCTTTGAGAGCAGCCGACCTCTCTGGGCCCAGCATGCGTCTCTTTTTCTTTACAGGCGGATGCTTCGGGTTTACATTCAATTTGTGACTTATAATGGATGGCGATATCCCACACATGTCAGCGTGGGTCCAGGCAAACACGTCCAAGTTTGCCTTCAAGAAGTCCGTTAGTTCTTTGGCTCGACGTGGATCCAATTGAGAACTAATCTTCAAAACTTTTGTCGGATCAGCTTCATCAATGGGAATTTCCACTGTCGCTTCATTAGGAGTTGCATTTTTAGTGTCTGGTTCCTCGTCTTTTCTGGGATCCAGGTCTACAAGCGTTCCTTTAAGCAACTCCTTCGGGGCCGATTTCTCTAATTGCTATGCCGAGCCTCCCTTTGGGGGAGGCGAAGCATCTTTACTCTCGATGTTAAGTCCTTTCATCAACATCTTTAGTTCGGCAACATAGCAGGCCCGTCCGGAAACTTGATCCCCTCTCATTACTCCAGTTCCGGCTTCGGTTGGGAACTTAAGCAATAAACACCAAGGGGCGATACAAGCTCTGAATTCAGCAAGGGCAGGCCTCCCCAAAAATGCGTTATAAGGCGAATCTACGTCCAATACTACGAACTGAAGCATCCGCACTCTTCTGCGTTCTCCTTGCCCTAAGGTCACGGGCAATTCTATGTATCCCATGGGAGCTGTCGATGCCCCGTTGAAGCCTCTGATCCATCCTTCACATGGCTTCAAATCTTCAGATTCCAGCTTCATCTGATCAAATGACCTTTTAAACAAAATATTGACGGAACTTCCGTTGTCTACTAATACCTTATGAACCAAGGTCGGCCCAATGGTGGTAGTAATAACCAACGGATCATTAGTGGGTGATTGGATCCCAGTATTATCTCTGCTGCGGAACACCACGTCGTCAAACATGGTCTTCTGTTGTTTTATGGGGGTAATATCTTCTAGATCATCACCTTCATTCACATCTATATGCTTGGCAGCATTTACATATTGATCCATTGCTCTAAAGCTACGGATTGCTGGGTGAGGTCCGCCCACTATGGAGTTGATAATAATTCCCTAGCCTTTCTGCTGCGCTGTAGGCTTAGGAGCAGGTAGAATCTGTTTTGGAGCTTGCTCTCCTTGCCCCCTGTCCCTCGGGGCAACCTTGTATTCATCTAGTTTCCCTTCGTGCAGCAGCTTCTCAATCACATCTCTTAAATGCCGACATTCATTGGTTGAATGTCCATGAGTTCCATGGAACAAACAAAACTTCCCAGTTGCCATTTCTTTCTAGGTCGAATCACGAGGTGGCGGTCTTTTATACTGCAAAACGTTGTACGTATCCAGGTAAATATTCTCCAGGGTGTCGTTCAATGGTGTATAATTCTCGTAGGTCTGGAATCGGGGTCTTTTGTTTGGATCACTTCCCCTATTTCTATTTCTTCTGTTTCCGTTCGCATTACGGTTATTGTTGTTGCCCCCGTTTCCAGCATTGTTGTTTCCACCCTTTTTTCCCACATTTACTTCAACTTTTCCGGAACTTTCCCCAGACTGCTTCACGGCGACGTTGCTCTGGACATTTTCTTTTGAAGCCGCTTCAGAGTTTCTTTTTCGGTTTGCCCTGGCCTCCTCTCGTCTTAAATAAATATCGGCTTTTTCATAAAATATTTCTCTTGTGGAGGGTGTCTTCCCAGAAAGGTAATCCCCAAACTCGGATTCAGGATCGACTCCTTCCTTTAACGCCATCAAGATGGTGGGCTCATGTGGGTAGCTAACTTCGGTCACGGCTAAGTTAAAACGGTCAAGATATGACCTCAAAGACTCTCCTGGTGCCTGCTTAATTCTTGACAATTCAATAACACTTTTGGACTTTCGGGCGTGGAGTCGGAACTGATTCATAAAACGTTCACTCAGTTCCCTGTAATTCGAAATCGAATAAGGGGGAAGTCGGGTAAACCAGAACAGCGCCACATCTTCTAAATAGATTGGGAATGCTTTACACTTCACTTCATCAGGGGCAGCAGCAGCATTCATGAGCCACGAGTATCGCATCAAATGCTGTCCCGGATCAGTCCTTCCGTTGTACTTGTCCATCTGTGGCAGGTTAAAACGCCGGGGAAACTGGAAGTCGAGGATATCATCAGTGAAAGGAGTATGGCTTCGCTCAATGCCATAATCTTCATTTGTATAGTTCCGGCTCTCGGACATGATCTTGCGCACCATTGCCTGTACATCAGCATTAGTTAGGGGCCGCTCAGGTTCCCTGACCCTAGTATCCGGGTTCCTTCTGGGCTCTTGTTCAGGAGATGCCCTTCTTCTTCGAGCTGCTTCTGCTCTATTCCGTTCCCTACGCTCCCGGTCGGTCTCGGGAAGAGGGGACTGGAGCCTTTGCCCCCGAGTGGGATCATTGTTTCCTAGTGCTCGTGCAATATCCTCGCGAGACCCCAAAGATCCGAATGTCAGCTGCTCCACATTCTGAGGTCGTTCGAGTGGCCTTCGTTCATGGGGCCGCTCTTCCTCGGAAGATGAAGACTGATCCACTGGTGTGTGACGAACCGGTGATGGGGTTCTCTGTCGACGGAGCTCGCTGATCTCCCTACTCATGAGCCTCATATTTTCTTGCATCATGAGGTTGGTGCGCTCGTGGATGTTCATAGCCTCCCTAGTACTTTCAAGCATATCAAGTAGGCGCGAGAAATCTCCTTGAGTAATGGGCGCAGATGGATTAACCTGATCACTGACCCTGGCGGCTGGAATCAGAGCATTTGTAGGGACTCGAGTAGAGGTTCCAACATCACCAAGAGTCGGATCGGATCGGAGATGGGTGGTCGGGTCGGTTCGGAGCGGGGGAGTCTGGTCGGGTCGGTACATGGCTAGCTTCTCGGGTCGGTTCAGATTGGGGGATTGCACTGCTTCAGAATCTCCGACCCGGATCGGATCAGAGCTCTCCCCCTGAAGACGGTTCGGATTTCCTGCATTGGTTCGTCCTGCTGTTGAACTCTGCCCACGAGACCTTGTTACAACCGCATTTTTCTGATCTTCGCCAGCTCCATTTCCTCGACCAGATTGAACTTCTTTTCCTTTTCCTTTAGCCATGATTCTCTGACAATCACTTCAACAAATATCCAAGGGCGTTGAAACTTGAGGATTAACTTCTTTGAACTCAACGGTTCAAAAAGTAGAACGATAATCCCGAAAAACAAAGAATTCAGATGAGTTCTCAGTGAAAGCACCAAAATGTTAGACCAAAAAGTGGTTCTAACACCCAAATTGATTAAAAGCAAAATGAAACTAGATCAAAAATATAAATGAACACACAGGATTTATAGTGGTTCGGCGAAGAAATGCCTATGTCCACTTGTCTTTCGCTATATTCAATGACTCAGTTGCAAATACAATGAAATATTCACTTGATTTCTCTCACAACTCACTGACAATCACTCAATTGACTAAAAAAAATAATGAAAGAAGATTTGGATTCTCCGAGAGTGCTGGAATTCGGGTTACGAAGGTGGTTGAATTCTCCAAGTGCCAGAAAAAAGATCCTTTTCTTTGTCTCCAAACGGGGTATTTATAGGTAAGAAGTTGCTCAGGACCCGATCCGGATCGGAGCCACGTGTCATCCATCCCATCGGCCTCGGGTTCGGATGAATTTCTATGTTGACAACGCATCAGAGTAGTGGACGTTGAGGGTAGGAACTGGTCACTGCCGATCCGAATATCCAGGCGCTCATGCAGGAGAGTGACGTGGAAGACAGGCTCGGGTCGGAGGGGCATGCACAAGGGGTTCGGATCGGGGTACCCGATCCGACCCGGATTGACTTAGAACCAATTCTCTCTTCTCTTTATTCTGCTCCGTTCCGATCTATCTCCGTGGCAATCAAGTGGCTTTCCGATCCGACTGGGAGTATATTGCCCTCCGATCCGAACAGCTGTGCCTTTCTGATTCCAATAGCAATGGTTCACCGATCCGAACGCCAGTCTTTACCCTAACCGAACCGCTACCCTGCTCCGATCCGACCCGCTTCAGTGTTTTTCAAGTTCTTCAATATTTCACATCTTGACTTTGTTTTGCCCAGTTCACAAAGTGGGCTAACATATGGTTATTCTTGACCTATGACATTCCCCAAGAATCTCCTTCTTAAGATCCATACTCCTTGGGACACAAATCCATCCATCTCTCCTCAAGCTACAACTACCATCAACGGAATATCTATCAGAATGAGGTAAAAGATTCTCCCTTAAAAACTTCTTCCTTTCATGCTCTTAACTCATCATCATGGTCTTGCTCACTCTTGATATTTTCCATCAGAACTACTCTTTATCCCTACATCTCCAAGAAATCCTTGAGCTGCGCTATATGGTCGTTGCAAATTGAAACTAGATAGAAACTCTAACTATCTCTATTCAGTGATAGCACTGAGGACGACGTGCTTCCTGCTCAAAGCGTCGGCTACGACGTTACCCTTACCACGGGTATACTGAATGTCAAAATCAAAAGATGCAAGATATTCCATCACCCCTTCTGTCGAAGGTTCAGGTCTTGCTAAGAGAACAAATACATAAGAGACTTATGATTGGTGAATAACTCAAACTTCTCTCCTAGAAGATAATGTCTCAACATCTTAAGGGTGAAGACCACTGTTGCTAACTCTAAACTATGGACGGTGTAACTTTTCTCATGGTCCTTGAGTTGTCTACTTGCGTAGGCAATCACTCTACCCTCTTGTATGAGTACCGCTCCCAAACTGGTCCCACACACATCCGTAAAAATTGTAAACATCTTGGTTCCATCCAGGATAATAAGTACACGTGCACTAGTGAGAGATTCCTTTAACCTCTCAAAGGAAATTCCAAATTTCTCAATCAATACAAACTTACGATCCTTCTTCGTTAATTGGTTTAGAAGGGTTGCAATCTTCGTGAAGTCCTTGATAAATTTCTGATAGTAGCTTGCTAACCCAAGGAAACTCCGAACCTCCTTCCACTCTTGGACAGCTACTACCGTTGCTGGGTTTACTGCTAATTCTTTCCCCAAAACAATATGCCCTAGGAACTTGACTTCTTTCTTCCAAAAGTGGCATTTTAAGAATTTGGCTCTAGGTTGGTTCTCCCTTATAATTCGTAGAACTCTCCTCAAGTGTCCTCATGTTCCTTACGGTCCTTGGAAATATAAGAATATCATCTACAAATACTACCACAATCTTATTGAGTATGCCCCTAATCACCCTAATCATGAGGTATACAAAGAAAGCGGGGGAATTTGACAACCCAAAAGGCATACCTCCAACTCAAACAGCCTATCTGGCATCCTAAACGCGTTCTTGGGCTTACTCTCATCTGAAATCTTTAATCGGTGAAATCCAGTAGCCAAGTCTAACTAGGAAAATATTTGGGTTCCTCCAAAATGATCAAATAAGTCATCAATACTTGATAAGGCCATCTATTCTTCTTCGTCAACATGTCAAGCTCCATATAATCGACACATAATCTTAAAGATCCATCGGACTTTATGGACTACTAGTGCAACCCATTCAGATGTACTCCTATGAATATATCATTTTTGCAATAATTCCAAGATTTTTCTTTCCGGCTCTCTCCTTTCCTTGGGAGCCATGTGCCTCAAAGGCAATGTTATAGGCCTCGCATCCTTTTCGAGGTCTATTCTAAATGATATTTCTGGGTGGGGAGGGACTCTTACTACCTCCTCAAAAAAATGAGAAACTTACATACAATCGGTACCAAAGATGGTCCTTCTGAATCAGAAGATAAGGAAAACAAAGCCGAATCCTTATTTCTTGTCTTATAAGGCATTACCAAATGGCGGCCTCCATTGCTTCTCAAATAAACAATCCTCTAATCGCAGTTAAAGACAACCCCATAAAATGATAGCCAGTCCATTCCCAAAATCAAACCATACCCCTCAAATTCAAGTACATATGCATCAAAAAGAAGTCACCATCTCTGATGTCCAATACTAGGTCTTTATGCACAAACGAAAGTTGCATAGTCCCGCCGATAGGATTAGACACCTCTATCTGATGCTAGCAAGGGATAAGGGAAGTTTCAAAGAATCAAAAATGTTCCTTGCAAATGTCACTTGGGCTAGAAGCATCTCTCTCAAAGGAAGAAGGTACTTCTAACTTTGGGAGGTTAAGACTGATAACAATGAAGGTACCTATAACTTTGTGAATAATAAGAAGAAATATTTCTGGCTTAAGAAGAAGAAAGGAGGAAATTCAAGAAGGAAGCCAGGGCATGTTCTAAATGCCACAAGAAAGAGCATGAGCTAAAGGACTGCATAGTGAACCTAGCAAAGCCAGAGTTCAAATAAAAATGCTTCATATGTAGCCCTAAACGCCACTTGGGCCAAAAGCATCTCTCTTGACAGTGAATTCAACCCGTTAACGAATATAAGGGCTTTATCCAGTGGGGTATCCAATAACCCCGTCCAAACTTAGATAATTATGTAAACTTCGCTGCATACACTTTCAAGCTTAATTCCTCCAGCTTCCACTGGATAATCTTCTCTAGTTGCAAACTCTTCTCAGCATTAGTTAAGAACTAAGCCTTAAGACGGGTCCTAAACTCTACATAATTAAATACTCTACCTACATTCTCCTATGAAATCAGTTTCCACCATTCAAGGGCCTCTCCCTTCGAATGCGAGGATCGTAACATACGCTTAAGTTGATCATCCCACCAGGTAGCTTCAAAGATTCTTTTGCGCTCGGAGATCCATGCTTTAGCTTTAGTGAAGATCTTAGTCCCCGAAAATGACTTGCCTCCTAAACTCACAAAATCTTTGCAAGGACAAGGGAAGTTGAGGGCCCCATCAATGGGATGATCTGCTAGTTCTGCAATGGCAGGATTGGTAGTAAGGACCTGTTCTATACTCCAAAGGTACAGTTGGAACCATTCTGACAAGTAATGAGGGCTTGATGGATTCTCTTGCCCGGGATGGTCGTTGGCCGTTTCTACTATCTGAAAAAGGAAAAACCTTCAGTGGACTGCCTACTATAGTGTCAAGGAACAAAAGAAAGATAAAGTTGCCTAGTATAATTGCGTATGTTTTCGAGGAGTGGTACTAATATATATATATATATATATATATATATATATATATCTGTGTGTGTGTTTTTATATTTGAAAACCTTTTTAAATAACAAATATGCCTCTCATACGTATATTTCCCTATAATCGGGTAACCTACGCTCTGATACAAAATGTAACAATCCGCTCAGATTAGACCTGAATTCCGACCCAGAAAAGGCCCATCGGAACTTAGAACCAATCTAAATGGATCGTTGGTTCCTATAAGTAATTACTGAAGAAGATATATATAGAGTACTCTAAATGAAAAATCAGAATCTCACATAGTGGAAGGTATAATATATAATAGCATAAAATAGATGTAGCATTATTAAAAACCACAAATTCTGATACAATAAGTCATGAAGATGATAACAGCTACATCATTCATTATCCCAATTACATAACAACAACTATAAGGCTACTACCATAATAACTAAATCTTCGATAGGCTCCTCCTCCAAGCTGTCGTTCCTCATCTTCAATCAACGGTCTCACTTACTAACTTGTCTATGTTAAGAGGAGGAAGGTCAGAATATAATGTTCTAATGAATGAAATACAGATAAGATTAGGAATAACTATATTCTATATTTGGTAGTATAAACTCTTCATGTTATGTCTACGCAATAAACATACCAAAATTAATTATATAAGGCAGATACCCTAATAGTCACTTAAGGCCTATACGTGAATCTAATAGCGTATGTGCGTATAGTCACGTAATATGCCATAATGTAATTTTGGGGGCGGACATTCTAACGGTCACTTATTACCCCACGAGGCGTTGTACTCGTTGTCACTTGAGGCCATTAACTAACTTATTAAAGGTGGGTATCCTTATAGTCAATTAATACCCTCTAGCAGACCCCAGCTACTTAAGATCTCGTCTCTAGCGTCAACGCCATAAATAATTTCTCTTGTAGGTCAAGAAATAGTAACTGCCACTTACTACAAGGTTTGGGTTAGGAAATCAACTTCAGTTAAGAGAATAATTCCTATGGATCCTCTTGTTACTGTCTAACTGTCCCTGTGGGTGAACTCCTAGTCACTTAATACTTTCCTTTGACGGTGGTTCCTTTAGGCCATAAATATATAATTCATCCCTAGATCATCCCTCACTGGCCCTAAATAAGAATCAAACATTACTTGGAGAACTTCCCTACTCAAGTTATCATGTACTATGACTATTTAATACCTTATGGGAGGAAGGCAAACCCAATGACCATTTTAGACAATTGTAAGAGGATGTCCCATGACTTGGGTCTTATACCAAGGAGTGAACCTTAGGAATGGACCTAGTCATAACTACTTATTACCCAAATCAAGGTAGGTTAGCCACTTAATACCTTTTTCTCTAAGGAAGGCCTACTTCACATATACATATATATATATATATATATATGTATATTTGAAAATTTGTTCACTTTTATTAACTACTAAAAAACATTACAAGAGGCAGGTTAACAAACTAACCATTACAAACATAAAAACATAAATAAAAAAAATACAAGCATGTATAAACCTAACTAACATAAATTCGGCCCATGATGAGGCCTCCATTCCACTGTAGAGTGCACACACGTTGCACCACTCCCGAGCCAACGGCTTCTCTTGTGAACGATCATCGCCAAAAAACACTCAACATAGCATAGCCTATCCTCGACAATAGTGCTTTCTTCTTTGCTTTTTAGCAGTTCAAAGATTGGTAGGTATTCAACCACCAACAAATTGTGGAACTATGTGAACTTTCTAAACACGAATTTTCCAAAATAACATTGCTCCATTATTAATCAAAATGTATATGTGGATAACTCACAGCTACAGGTTGAACTGGAAACCAGGAATCAATGCACCAAATTGAAGTTGTTCCAAGAAAACTTCCTATGTTGTGCTGCTCATGAATATCACATGAAGCTAACATCTCCAAGAAACTTGGAAGCAGCTTGGATGACACTGACAGTAGCGCCTTCACTTTGGCCATATCGGTGAGGATATCATTTGAATTTTTTTGCATTCCAGTTCTTGCAATCACTCTATCAGCATACTCAACTACTAAATGCTGCACCCAACACTTGATATTAGATGAAACTTGATGGCCTGGCTTATTGCTATCACAAAACGCCCTGCTTAAGATGTTATGGTTCTTGATTGAAAATCCTTTTACAAGTATCGATGACAATCTCTCAGTGAAAGCTAACATAAGAGCAAAACAAGCTCGAACATGAATATCTCGCAGAATTGCTGCAATCCCGGGGCACCACTAAATCAAGGGGTGGTGGTCTCTCGGTAAGCCCAGTAAATTTGGTGATGCTACATTTATATATGTTGCAACAACTCCATCAAACTGTCCGAATATTTGACTATCTAAAATAGTCAAGGCCCATAAGTTCTTGTCATGTAGCCAATCCATTTTTGCAAAAGTTAACCAAATTTTCATATTGAATCCATTCCAGGAACACCCATAAATTGCTTGATCGGTACTTCCTTCTCCGAAAACTTGGAAGTAGATTGATAAAAATTCCAAACTTCTCCTTCCATTCGACAACAAGACCTTGTGCTTGCCATGAACTGACAACAGTCATAACCTTCGTATTGTTTTCTTCCACGCTAAAATATGGAGCTTCATGGTCAAAGAATAAAGGTAAGGGTGAGGAAAGAGGACGACTGTAAGTCTGGTGTCTCCCCTATCATGGCTACGCCGGGCGCCATTAAACTTGGATAGTGAATTAAACTTCAGGTGCCATAAACTACAATTTTATACAATCATATAGGAAGACTAATCATAAAACTGGAGTCCTTAGACGATTTCATGAAGTACCAATATAATCTACACTGCTTCACCAACTATTGCACAATCCCGAACTATTTATTAAACAAATCTTCGCCTCTTAATCATCTAAAATAGATCTTACACAATTCAGCAGATCAAACCCAACCCACCATCAAAATTCATTATCACATACTGCTACTCAATCCACAAACGGGTACACATAAACCAATAAGCACACCTAAAAATAATGTCTAGCATATAATGGTAAATTGGATTCCAAAACTCAAATAAATCCTCACATAAAACAAAGAGGAAGAATAAATGAAGTAAAACCATATGAATCGGTAGAACTTCCAAAATGATATGGATCTGGAATAAATAAAGTAGAGAATCATATCACATATTAACCAGTCGAAAAAATATTTCAGTTCCAATTTCTTGATAAATCAATATACCTTTAACTCCAAATGGCGAACTAAACTCATATATACAAGATCGAAATTAAAATCTAAGACCACATAACCTCATACATACCTATTAGCTATTAACCCAATGACCAAAACAGATTAATCTTACCAAATAAAAACTGAAGTCGATCTAGCTACTGAATGGAATATCGGTTGGAGAAATTTGGAACTGAAGCTAGTTCAGTTGCGTCGGCCATGCCGAAACCCAAATTCGTAGTGGCTTGATAATCCATAAGCGAACTTATCAGATCCAGAGAGATTAGGAAGATTGAAAACAAATTGGCCCATAAATCTCGAAGTAGATCAGGCTTTTTGCTTTGCTGAAAGAGGATTTGATTAGGATCAACACCGAAATCTCAAAGTGGTTTGGGGTAGATCTAAGATCTAGGTTTTACTTGAAGAAATAAAATGAAAAAAATTGGCTTTTCAATGAAACAAATATTTAGTTAAAGGTTAAAGAAATATGTTTCATGGAGGAAATCAATCAGAAGTAGTTGATGAATTATGGTAAGGGTGAACGCAAAGTGAAATCAGGCGAAGAGAATTCGCTTGTTGCCATTAACAAGCATTCACATATACACACACTAGACATCACACATTAGACCAACCAATTGTTGATGATGGATTTTCCATGTGGTTTCGAGAAGGTTTCTACTATGATTTGGGCCTAAACCCATATCAAAGTGTACTAATTATAATGGCCCATGACACTTATACCCCTGACATAAACCAGACTTACTTGTAGATGCTAGATATGCCAGTCGGTTCCCAACAAGCTTCTATTACAAGTAATGGTTAACCTCATATCTAAGTATCATTAATATATCTAAAACCATTAACACATACGAAAAAACAAATTCCTATGGGGACATTCGAAACAAAATTCCTAATTTAACTGTATTTATGACGCACTTAACATGTATAAGTATTACATTGTTCACGCTCTATATATACATACATATATATATATATATGCGTGATTTAAGCGAACACAAATATCTTCCAAGCCATGTTTTGAAATGTCAATCCCTATTTCAAACTGAAGGTATACAAGTTATTATTTCCCTTATTCCCTTCAATCATGGCATAAATGTGCATATTAACATGTAATAATAAAAATGGGAAAAATAGTGTAAAGACCCGTGACTTCCCCGGTAAGGAAAGCACGAATACTTGGAGAACAACACACAACAGGACGCATACAGAAGAACATTTCATTGTATATTACAACAATGCATCAGATTACAAGAATATACAGAGTATAAATAAATAAACACAGAAATATCAGAGATTTAAATTACATTTAAATACATCGCAGCGGAAAATAATACATTACATAACTAGAAGAGATATACGGATACAAAGCTTTCCGGATATCGTTCCAGCTGTAAACCAGGATCCTGTGAATATAAATCTGCAAAACCAAAACTACTAGCTGCCCGTGTCAAAATAAGGGCACCCAGAGTTTAGGTCAAAACAATAAACTCCAGGTCAGTCATGTGACTGGTGTGAGAACTAAAACAGTTATTAATCTTTGTTTTTAAAGTTAGGTAAATCAAGGGACCACGCCGTATAACACGGAACGGGTTTCCTCCCAAGAATACCAGTGCATAAAACAACAGCGCAATGCTAAATAAAGGAAAATGAAGCTGTTATAAGACCCAGGTCCTATCACACAATGCAAACGCAAGCCGGGGGATAGGGTTTTCCCTTATAACAGCCAAAGAATGCTTGATACGTTTAAAACAAATCATTTGATACTATAATAAGTGTACAGTGTATAAAACAACTTCAAATCATAAGTATCAATCATAGGCGGCATGAATGCCCCATAACACTATGTCGCCATATATAAGTTTACAATCAAAACCGCAAGACGTCGTATTGGAAGTTGGGTTATCATTTATGGTATGAACCGAGGCTAAGGGCAAGATCCTCACTGATTCGAGACTGCCTAGCCCGAGTCTCAGGCAAGCGCGCAGGCAAGCCTTGGAGCGACAGGGCCGGTCCACCGATGTGGATTATTATACCTGAGCACTACGTTTCGCCGCCCTTTGGGGCGTAAGCGAGCCAACTAAATGACTCCATCGGTTCGAGAATGACCGATCAATCCGAGGCGCCTCGCAGCAGCAACAACCACATAAGTGAACACCTTTCTTCCTCGCCTTTATATTTTAAAACAACACCATTTATATTTTCAAAATTCAAAGATATTAAAAAAAAAAATCAGCTTTTCTTTTGCTGCTATATAATTAAAATCTGAAAATATATTATGATGTTCAATTATATAAAAAAAACGAAACTCACTGTAAATCGAGAAGAGTTCCTGCCGCGTTGCCTTCCCCGTCGGTCTTTGTTCTGCTTCCTGTACACGGCGGATTGAAGAAACATGGAGCTTGCGTCCTAGGGTTCGAATTCCCGACCACTCCCTTGCGCTAGAGCCAAATCAGACCGTGCCACCTTGAATTCGTTCGCGCCATCGGCCTGTGTCTTGACTCCGGTCATACTCGACGCCCTCCACGTCAGCGAACGGAATGGGTTTAGGTGCGACTTGATAGAGGAGGGGAGAGAGAAGAGGCGGTGGAGGGGAAGAAGAAGGGAGTAGGTGATCGAAGCTGGGGGGGCGACGACAAGCTGAGGTGGTGGGAGCGACGGGCGCGAGGTCTAAAAGAGGGCGGCGGGATTTGTTCAGATCTGAAAGGGGTAGAGAGAAAAGTAAGGGGAGGGGTTATATGCAAGAGGTTTATATTAATTTATTATTATTTTTATTTTATTTTTCTTCTTTAAGTTGACTTTATATTCGAATCTCAAATCAAGCCCAACGAATGTCGCCCCTAGGGTAATACCCCCATTCCGAACACCATGGGATATGTCACATAGGCTAGTTCGGCTGTTACGATCAGTTTTCACTTAAATTAAAATATAAATCAGTATATAGTCAATTTGAACGTACATTTTAAATTACCGGGGCCACATACGAACTCTAAAAATTCCCGATAAATTATTTCTAGCTTCGTATTGATGATACGGTCCTAACAAAACTAGTTTCGTCAAATTCTGAGACCGTTTGAAAAATGGCCATTTTCCATTCGATTAAAATCAACTAAAACTGGTCAAACGCGTTTTCCTTTGCCACGCTCACATATTGATTCGAAAAATTACGAAATTTGGAATCTAGCAATAACTCAACATCACGGACCCAACAAAACTGGTTTCGTCGAAATCCGAGGTCGTTTGCAAAATGTCCATTTTTAAGGGCCTGAATTCCATAGCGACTATTCAGAATTTTCAACTGGACATATCTTTTGATTCCCGCTATGAAATTTTGATTTGTCGGATTCGTTGGAAAGATATTATCAATTAGATCCTAATGTTTTTGGTTTCACAAAAATCCGGATTGTTTTGCACCCGGCACATTCAATTGAAGTTTGAAATCGAATTATCGAACTACCGCGCCATTTTCCATTCTATTTATAATTATATATAATTTTTTTATTCTAACGACGACGCGTATAAATATATACGTTCGAATTATATTCAAAATAAATTTCTCGTCGATTTTATTTAAAATAATTCATTTTAAATAATCAAAATTCGCTAAAATTGCCAAAATAAAAATTTTAAACTGGCCTAGAATTTCGGGTTGTTACAATCTCCCCCACTTAAAACTTTTCGTCCCCGAAAAGGAACAAAGTCGAAAGTGGTTTGATTAATCAACTCTACATTCGATCTGGCTTCCATTCTCCAACTTTAAAGTTTCTGAGAATTTCCAAAATTTCAAAAATTTGGCTAACACCCTAAATTTTCGAAAAATTTCGCCATAACCTCCCCTGCAATGGGAGTATCGGGGAATTTCAAATAGCTTCCCCGGTCCTTCTAATCTCAAAAAGAAAAAGAAAAAGCCAAGCGGCTAGCCAAAAAGGCTCATAAAATCATCATCACCCAAACAAAACAGGAAATTATGTAGTAAACATGTACCTATTTGTCGGGCAAACAAATTTTATTCTCTGCTCTAGCCTCCTTGCTATGACCTGTTCAATGTAAGTATATGTATATGCAAGCAAATGCGACCAATTTTCAATACAATTCAATATGTGATTCAATTAGGCTAAATGGCTAAAAATTAGCAAACAAATAAACAAACAACAATCAATTAGTGAATTAGAGTTTCAAATTCATAATTTGATATATATACAAAAAATTAAATTTTTGATGCCAAATCACATCAATAGGCCCTATCTAATTTTGGTTCTCACACCAGTCAATAGGAAATATATAGATATCACACCTTCGAAACACGAATACCAATTCTGATAATGTTCGAACTATCATCAGAATCATCTTCGGGCGACTAGAGTGTGATTCTATATCTATCCAGTATATTAAAATTTCAAATACACGTGGATCAGACGTATACGCAAAATCTTTATATACTGGACTGTCCAACTCAATATAAATAGATAATCAAATACGAATAATTGATTTAAATTTTCAAAACAAAATTGGTTTTCATTTGAAAAACATACTCTTCACACTCGTTCTAGGATACTACTGATCCTATCTCTAACGAGTCATTCTAATTGGATATTACTAATCCAATATCTGATGAATTCTTTCGTACGGTTCTAATGTGTCTTGTTCTCGAGCTCTGTAAACCAAAGCTCTGATACCAACTGTAAAGACCCGTGACTTCCCCGGTAAGGAAAGCACGAATACTTGGAGAACAACACACAACAGGACGCATACAGAAGAACATTTCATTGTATATTACAACAATGCATCAGATTACAAGAATATACAGAGTATAAATAAATAAACACAGAAATATCAGAGATTTAAATTACATTTAAATACATCGCAGCGGAAAATAATACATTACACAACTAGAAGAGATATACGGATACAAAGCTTTCCGGATATCGTTCCAGCTGTAAACCAGGATCCTGTGAATATAAATCTGCAAAACCAAAACTACTAGCTGCCCGTGTCAAAATAAGGGCACCCAGAGTTTAGGTCAAAACAATAAACTCCAGGTCAGTCATGTGACTGGTGTGAGAACTAAAACAGTTATTAATCTTTGTTTTTAAAGTTAGGTAAATCAAGGGACCACGCCGTATAACACGGAACGGGTTTCCTCCCAAGAATACCAGTGCATAAAACAACAGCGCAATGCTAAATAAAGGAAAATGAAGCTGTTATAAGACCCAGGTCCTATCACACAATGCAAACGCAAGCCGGGGGATAGGGTTTTCCCTTATAACAGCCAAAGAATGCTTGATACGTTTAAAACAAATCATTTGATACTATAATAAGTGTACAGTGTATAAAACAACTTCAAATCATAAGTATCAATCATAGGCGGCATGAATGCCCCATAACACTATGTCGCCATATATAAGTTTACAATCAAAACCGCAAGACGTCGTATTAGAAGTTGGGTTATCATTTATGGTATGAACCGAGGCTAGGGGCAAGATCCTCACTGATTCGAGACTGCCTAGCCCGAGTCTCAGGCAAGCGCGCAGGCAAGCCTTGGAGCGACAGGGTCGGTCCACCGATGTGGATTATTATACCTGAGCACTAAGTTTCGCCGCCCTTTGGGGCGTAAGCGAGCCAACTAAATGACTCCATCGGTTCGAGAACGACCGATCAATCCGAGGCGCCTCGCAACAGCAACAACCACATAAGTCAAACTCGTCAGGGCATGTAAAACCACTGACGCCACTTTTAGCTAGGAGGAAACGTAGGCCCTCCCTGAGGTCCGTCTCCCGTTTTTGGTTCATACCGGGTGTGAAACTCGCGAAGTAAACGTTACACAAAGCTACGCCACAAAGGCCGTGCTTCGATCATCAACCACAAGACTTTGATTTTCAGCAGAAGCCTTGATCAATTGCCACTTAGGCATGCCACACAGGCAATTCACTCCATGCGATTGATATCCATCAATATATAACCCCTGAGCTCGTACGTCTCAGAGAAGGGCGTTAAGCAAAAGAATAAATTCTCCGCCGCCAAACAGATATATATTTAACAGAGATCAATCACACGGACTAAAATCCAATGTCAGACACACAGTCCATTTACAAGTCCGTTCTGGGTCTGAACGAAACCGGAGGCACCTAGTACCCCGCATATCCATCGATCTCCAAGTACGTCTGAACGATCACCAACTGTTTCCATCTTCTTGGGTGTACAGTCCAATCAAGATCATCAGTAATCACCCAAACGACGTGAAGACTTCCGGTCTTCGACCATCTTCTTCATCTTCGACTTATCGTCGTATCAGTTATTCAGAATGGGATAAACCCGGTCTTTCCGAATAACTCGCGTATATTTTAAATAAGTGTTACACAAACACAACATACGCCTCATTCCAATTCATCAGTCACTAACCGTAAATTAATCAAGAGAATAATTCCCCAAATATTAACCCCGAAGGCCGAAACCAACATCAGATCAATATCCAGATAACCATTCTGCTTAGCTAACCGACAGTTAGTTTCTAAATTTCACATTCATAGGGAAAAGTTCCCATTAATTTCATCCAAGATAAATTTCTTGAATTTATTCTTTAATCTATTTTTGAATATCAATTCAAAACTAGTCGGGATTAGCGAACCTTACCAAAGTAATCATTTGTTTTAATTTCCCAATCCCAACCTATTCATCCCATGAAGTAAAACTGGTAGTACTTCATATCTAACACCACGGTGTTATCGGTAAATTCAATTACCATTTCACGTTCAAATCTAATTAAAGATTTAACTATCGCTTGGAGCAAAACTGGTGATACTCCATTCTCGATCATCTCAATCTAATTAAAGATTCATTAAAACTCCACTTAGTTTTAATCGTTAACCGGGTTAAAGAATCAGTGTCATTTAAAACACGGTTCACGATAAACCCAAAATCACATTCCATTAATTATCGGGTTAAAGAACAAGTGTTATTTAAAACACTGTTCACGATAAACCCAAAAATCATTACCAATTCAATTCCAATTAAATATCATTTAATTGGTACACTTCATTAAATCTAAATAAAAAGATTTAATCTTTTCTCAACTGGGTTCAAGAACAGTGTTAGTGAAGACACCATTCACGACAAACCCAAATCACATTTGATATTCAATATAAGGCTCTGAATAGAAAATATATCGGCTTATATTCAATATCAAATTCTACGATTAACAAATGTCATATTGGAAATAACGATATAAATATATATCTTTCAAATTTCCATAACAACATCTGTATAATCACGAATTCCAACATCGAAATATTCCGAAGACAATTTCGATTCAAATCCACTCCAATGCAATCATTGGAAATTCTGGTTATTTTTAAAACCCTTTTCAAATTCAATTTATTTATTTAAAAATAAATAGAATTATATTTCTAGTTCAAAACTAGTTCATTTCGATAAAAATCTATTTTTATCTTTTCAAACATGGAGTTTTTCATCCCAATTCTTTCTAAATCATTTCTTATGATTTTACACAAATTATTACTATTTTTAATAATTTTATCAAGGCCTGTACAGTCGATTTCCATCAACAGCCATCGAACTGCACTTACAGCGACCTTTTTCAAATTTGATTTGGACATAATTCCACATCCAACCGTTAGATTTCAAATTTCTAATATTCGTTAGAAAGCTCTTTTCGATACGAACCCAACGGTTCCGATTTCAGGAGAATCCGACGGTCGGATCTCCCGTAACGTCGATTCGAAGTCAATGGTCGAAATTCACGAACTGCCGCGGCGCGGCGCGTTCTATTCAGGCCATTATATTATATATATAATATATATATAATATATTTCGTCGATTTCTATTTAAAACGAATTATATAAATAGTTTTAAATTCGTTTCAAAAGCAATTTCAACTTCTGTTTCAATTCAAATCAAAATTGAATTCTCCTTTATCAATTCGTTTTAGAATTCATTTCTATTCAATTCAAATTTCAATTCAAATTTCAATTCAATTTGAATTCATTTCAATTCGTTTTAAATTCAATTCGAATTCGTTCTATATTCAATTCATTTCGAAATCGTTTTATATTCAATTCATTTCATTTCGAAATCGTTTTCAATTCATTTCATTTCGAAACCGTTTTCAATTCATTTCCTTTCGAAATCGTTTTCAATTCAATTCATTTTGAAATCGTTTTCAATTCAATTCATTTCGAAATCGTTTTCAATTCATTTCATTTCGAAATCGTTTTCAATTCAATTCATTTTGAAATCGTTTTCAATTCATTTCATTTCGAAATCGTTTTCAATTCAATTCATTTCGAAATCGTTTTCAATTCAATTCATTTCGAAATCGTTTTTAATTCAATTCATTTCGAAATCGTTTTTAATTCAATTCATTTCGAAATCGTTTTCAATTCAATTCATTTCGAAATCGTTTTCAATTCAATTCATTTCGAAATCGTTTTTAATTCAATTCATTTCGAAATCGTTTTTAATTCAATTCATTTCAAAATGAATAAAATCGACATAAATATCGTTCACGTCAAAATGGCGTCAATCTAATCAACACGGCTTCATAAATTTCTATTTTCAAATATTATATTTCAAATATTTCTTTTTCAAGATAGTTGTTATTATCAAAATATTTCGTTCAACACATGACCAATCTCAATGGATGAGTACTGTCAACACATGAACCTTTATTTTATATTGATAAAGATGTAAATTTTATTACTAAAATATTTCGTTCAACACATGACCAATCTCAATGGATGAGTACTGTCAACACATGAACCTTTATTTTATATTGATAAAGATGTAAATTTTATTACTAAAATATTTCGTTCAACACATGACCAATCTCAATGGATGAGTACTGTCAACACATGAACCTTTATTTTATATTATTCTTTATTTTCTAAATTGGAATGAGGCCCAATCAATCACCATATAATGTTAATTATATGGATTTTCATATATTACACACATATAATAGCATTGAAAAATAATCAACCATCAACCAAAGTGCACTATACTGTATAAGCATCAAATATAGATATCTAACGCTTATAACAGCCTGTCAATCAATCGATCGACATATTTACTCAATCAGGATGAGTGAACTTCAAATTTCATCCCAACACCCGTGTGGGGTTTCAAACAATCAAACACAGATTTTAGTTGTGCAGTTGGGCGATGTGTAAAATTTATCGTCCCAATCAATGTCATTCAAATAGGTGTACATAAGCAAACCGTCCGGTTTGTAAATGAATATTTATTTATTAACATTCACGTTAAAAATTATATTTTTAACGATAAAATATTTTATTCCAACATATGAATTTCTATTCAGTTCATTCTTTAAATAAAATGATATTTTTATTTTTCTAACATATTTTAGAAAATTTCGGCGGCATAACGGCACGATACTAGAAACGGGACAAGGCCTAGCCTTATCCCCGGTCTAGTGAAGGCCCACGCCATTCACACATCAATCAAAATCACCAAACAACCAAATTCAAATCAAATCATATAACTAATCTATGCAACCAAACAAACAAGTCCATGGTATGTGGACGATTGTGTCGGGTGCTACTAAGCACCGTCTGCATCCTAGTATATATATATAAATAGAAATGAAATTGGAAGGTGAGAAATTCTCACCTATATCTATCCAAACATCTTGACTCTTCTTTGATATAAATCTTCATCACTATCGCATCTTCGTCATCTTCGTTGCTGTAGCCACTACATATGTAAAAGTCGAATTTTTACTTCGCTATTCAATATATAAAAATCGAATTTTTACTTCGTAGTTCAACATATAAAAATCATATTTTTATTTCGAAGTTCAATATATAAAAATCATATTTTTATTTCGAAGTTCAATATATAAAAATCATATTTTTACTATGATATTCAATATATAAAAATCACAATTTTACTATGATATTCAATATATAAAAATCACATTTTTACTATGATATTCAATATATAAAAATCACATTTTTACTTCGCTATATATATAAAGATAAATTTTTTATATTCTCCATTTCGCGATAAAATAAAGTTCAGATTTTTAATTCACTTCATATATTAAAACTGAGTTTAAGTGAACACCTTTCTTCCTCGCCTTTATATTTTAAAACAACACCATTTATATTTTCAAAATTCAAAGATATTAAAAAAAAAATTCAGCTTTTCTTTTGCTGCTATATAATTAAAATCTGAAAATATATTATGATATTCAATTATATAAAAAAAACGAAACTCACTGTAAATCGAGAAGAGTTCCTGCCGCGTTGCCTTCCCCGTCGGTCTTTGTTCTGCTTCCTGTACATGGCGGATTGAAGAAACATGGAGCTTGCGTCCTAGGGTTCGAATTCCCGACCACTCCCTTGCGCTAGAGCCAAATCAGACCGCGCCACCTTGAATTCGTTCGCGCCATCGGCCTGTGTCCTGACTCCGGTCATACTCGACGCCCTCCACGTCAGCGAACGGAATGGGTTTAGGTGCGACTTGATAGAGGAGGGGAGAGAGAAGAGGCGGTGGAGGGGAAGAAGAAGGGAGTAGGTGATCGAAGCTGGGGGGGGGGGGGGCGACGGCAAGCTGAGGTGGTGGGAGCGACGGGCGCGAGGTCTAAAGGAGGGCGGCGGGATTTGTTCAGATCTGAAAGGGGTAGAGAGAAAAGTAAGGGGAGGGGTTATATGCAAGAGGTTTATATTAATTTATTATTATTTTTATTTTATTTTTCTTCTTTAAGTTGACTTTATATTCGAATCTCAAATCAAGCCCAACGAATGTCGCCCCTAGGGTAATACCCCCATTCCGAACACCATGGGATATGTCACATAGGCTAGTTCGGCTGTTACGATCAATTTTCACTTAAATTAAAATATAAATCAGTATATAGTCAATTTGAACGTACATTTTAAATTACCGGGGCCACATACGAACTCTAAAAATTCCCAATAAATTATTTCTAGCTTCGTATTGATGATACGGTCCTAACAAAACTAGTTTCGTCAAATTCTGAGACCGTTTGAAAAATGGCCATTTTCCAGTCGATTAAAATCAATTGAAACTGGTCAAACGCGTTTTCCTTTGCCACGCTCACATATTGATTCGAAAAATTACGAAATTTGGAATCTAGCAATAACTCAACATCACGGACCCAACAAAACTGGTTTCGTCGAAATCCGAGGTCGTTTGCAAAATGTCCATTTTTAAGGGCCTGAATTCCATAGCGACTATTCAGAATTTTCAACTGGACATATCTTTTGATTCCCGCTATGAAATTTTGATTTGTCGGATTCGTTGGAAAGATATTATCAATTAGATCCTAATGTTTTTGGTTTCACTAAAATCCGGATTGTTTTGCACCCGGCACATTCAATTGAAGTTTGAAATCGAATTATCGAACTACCGCGCCATTTTCCATTCTATTTATAATTATATATAATTTTTATATTCTAACGACGACGCGTATAAATATATACGTTCGAATTATATTCAAAATAAATTTCTCGTCGATTTTATTTAAAATAATTCATTTTAAATAATCAAAATTCGCTAAAATTGCCAAAATAAAAATTTTAAACTGGCCCAGATTTTCGGGTTGTTACAATCTCCCCCACTTAAAACTTTTCGTCCCCGAAAAGGAACAAAGTCGAAAGAGGTTTGATTAATCAACTCTACATTCGATATGGCTTCCATTCTCCAACTTTAAAGTTTCTGAGAATTTCCAAAATTTCAAAATTTTGGCTAACACCCTAAATTTTCGAAAAATTTCGCCATAACCTCCCCTGCAATGGGAGCATCGGGGAATTTCAAATAGCTTCCCCGGTCCTTCTAATCTCAAAAAGAAAAAGAAAAAGCCAAGCGGCTAGCCAAAAAGGCTCATAAAATCATCATCACCCAAACAAAACAGGAAATTATGTAGTAAACATGTACCTATTTATCGGGCAAACAAATTTTATTCTCTGCTCTAGCCTCCTTGCTATGACCTGTTCAATGTAAGTATATGTATATGCAAGCAAATGCGACCAATTTTTAATACAATTCAATATGTGATTCAATTAGGCTAAATGGCTAAAAATTAGCAAACAAATAAACAAACAACAATCAATTAGTGAATTAGAGTTTCAAATTCATAATTTGATATATATACAAAAAATTAAATTTTTGATGCCAAATCACATCAATAGGCCCTATCTAATTTTGGTTCTCACACCAGTCAATAGGAAATATATAGATATCACACCTTCGAAACACGAATACCAATTCTGATGATGTTCGAACTATCATCAGAATCATCTTCGGGCGACTAGAGTGTGATTCTATATCTATCCAGTATATTAAAATTTCAAATACACGTGGATCAGACGTATACGCAAAATCTTTATATACTGGACTGTCCAACTCAATATAAATAGATAATCAAATACGAATAATTGATTTAAATTTTCAAAACAAAATTGGTTTTCATTTGAAAAACATACTCTTCACACTCGTTCTAGGATACTACTGATCCTATCTCTAACGAGTCATTCTAATTGGATATTACTAATCCAATATCTGATGAATTCTTTCGTACGGTTCTAATGTGTCTTGTTCTCGAGCTCTGTAAACCAAAGCTCTGATACCAACTGTAAAGACCCGTGACTTCCCCGGTAAGGAAAGCACGAATACTTGGAGAACAACACACAACAGGACGCATACAGAAGAACATTTCATTGTATATTACAACAATGCATCAGATTATAAGAATATACAGAGTATAAATAAATAAACACAGAAATATCAGAGATTTAAATTACATTTAAATACATCGCAGCGGAAAATAATACATTACACAACTAGAAGAGATATACGGATACAAAGCTTTCCGGATATCGTTCCAGCTGTAAACCAGGATCCTGTGAATATAAATCTGCAAAACCAAAACTACTAGCTGCCCGTGTCAAAATAAGGGCACCCAGAGTTTAGGTCAAAACAATAAACTCCAGGTCAGTCATGTGACTGGTGTGAGAACTAAAACAGTTATTAATCTTTGTTTTTAAAGTTAGGTAAATCAAGGGACCACGCCGTATAACACGGAACGGGTTTCCTCCCAAGAATACCAGTGCATAAAACAACAGCGCAATGCTAAATAAAGGAAAATGAAGCTGTTATAAGACCCAGGTCCTATCACACAATGCAAACGCAAGCCGGGGGATAGGGTTTTCCCTTATAACAGCCAAAGAATGCTTGATACGTTTAAAACAAATCATTTGATACTATAATAAGTGTACAGTGTATAAAACAACTTCAAATCATAAGTATCAATCATAGGCGGCATGAATGCCCCATAACACTATGTCGCCATATATAAGTTTACAATCAAAACCGCAAGACGTCGTATTGGAAGTTGGGTTATCATTTATGGTATGAACCGAGGCTAGGGGCAAGATCCTCACTGATTCGAGACTGCCTAGCCCGAGTCTCAGGCAAGCGCGCAGGCAAGCCTTGGAGCGACAGGGCCGGTCCACCGATGTGGATTATTATACCTGAGCACTACGTTTCGCCGCCCTTTGGGGCATAAGCGAGCCAACTAAATGTCTCCATCGGTTCAAGAACGACCGATCAATCCGAGGCGCCTCGCAACAGCAACAACCACATAAGTCAAACTCGTCAGGGCGTGTAAAACCACTGACGCCACTTTTAGCTAGGAGGAAACGTAGGCCCTCCCTGAGGTCCGTCTCCCGTTTTTGGTTCATACCGGGTGTGAAACTCGCGAAGTAAACGTTACACAAAGCTACGCCACAAAGGCCGTGCTTCGATCATCAACCACAAGACTTTGCTTTTCAACAGAAGCCTTGATCAATTGCCACTTAGGCATGCCACATAGGCAATTCACTCCATGCGATTGATATCCATCAATATATAACCCCTGAGCTCGTACGTCTCAGAGAAGGGCGTTAAGCAAAAGAATAAATTCTCCGCCGCCAAACAGATATATATTTAATAGAGATCAATCACACGGACTAAAATCCAATGTCAGACACACAGTCCATTTACAAGTCCGTTCTGGGTCTGAACGAAACCGGAGGCACCTAGTACCCCGCATATCCATCGATCTCCAAGTACGTCTGAACGATCACCAACTGTTTCCATCTTCTTGGGTGTACAGCCCAATCAAGATCATCAGTAATCACCCAAACGACGTGAAGACTTCCGGTCTTCGACCATCGTCTTCATCTTCAACTTATCGTCGTATCAGTTATTCAGAATGGGATAAACCCGGTCTTTCCGAATAACTCGCATATATTTTAAATAAGTGTTACACAAACACAACATACGCCTCATTCCAATTCATCATTCACTAACCGTAAATTAATCAAGAGAATAATTCCCCAAATATTAACCCCGAAGGCGGAAACCAACATCAGATCAATATCCAGAAAACCAATCTGCTTAGCTAACCGACAGTTAGTTTCTAAATTTCACATTCATAGGGAAAAGTTCCCATTAATTTCATCCAAGATAAATTTCTTGAATTTATTCTTTAATCTATTTTTGAATATCAATTCAAAACTAGTCGGGATTAGCGAACCTTACCAAAGTAATCATTTGTTTTAATTTCCCAATCCCAACCTATTCATCCCATGAAGTAAAACTGGTAGTACTTCATATCTAACACCACGGTGTTATCGGTAAATTCAATTACCATTTCACGTTCAAATCTAATTAAAGATTTAACTATCGCTTGGAGCAAAACTGGTGATACTCCATTCTCGATCATCTCAATCTAGTTAAAGATTCATTAAAACTCCACTTAGTTTTAATCGTTAACTGGGTTAAAGAATCAGTGTCATTTAAAACACGGTTCACGATAAACCCAAAATCACATTCCATTAATTATCGGGTTAAAGAACAAGTGTTATTTAAAACACTGTTCACGATAAACCCAAAAATCATTACCAATTCAATTCCAATTAAATATCATTTAATTGGTACACTTCATTAAATCTAAATAAAAAGATTTAATCTTTTCTCAACTGGGTTCAAGAACAGTGTTAGTGAAGACACCATTCACGACAAACCCAAATCACATTTGATATTCAATATAAGGCTCTGAATAGAAAATATATCGGCTTATATTCAATATCAAATTCTACGATTAACAAATGTCGTATTGGAAATAACGATATAAATATATATCTTTCAAATTTCCATAACAACATCTGTATAATCACGAATTCCAACATCGAAATATTCCGAAGACAATTTCGATTCAAATCCACTCCAATGCAATCATTGGAAATTCTGGTTATTTTTAAAACCCTTTTCAAATTCAATTTATTTATTTAAAAATAAATAGAATTATATTTCTAGTTCAAAACTAGTTCATTTCGATAAAAATCTATTTTTATCTTTTCAAACATGGATTTTTTCATCCCAATTCTTTCTAAATCATTTCTTATGATTTCACACAAATTATTACTATTTTTAATAATTTTATCAAGGCCTGTACAGTCGATTTCCATCAACGGCCATCGAACTGCACTTACAGCGACCTTTTTCAAATTTGATTTGGACATAATTCCACATCCAACCGTTAGATTTCAAATTTCTAATATTCGTTAGAAAGCTCTTTTCGATACGAACCCAACGGTTCCGGTTTCAGGAGAATCCGACGGTCGGATCTCCCGTAATGTCCGTTTGAAATAAATGGTCGAAATTTACGAACTGCCGCGGCGCGGCGCGTTCTATTCAGGCCATTATATTATATATATAATATATATATAATATATTTCGTCGATTTCTATTTAAAACGAATTATATAAATAGTTTTAAATTCGTTTCAAAAGCAATTTCAACTTCTGTTTCAATTCAAATCAAAATTGAATTCTCCTTTATCAATTCGTTTTAGAATTCATTTCTATTCAATTCAAATTTCAATTCAAATTTCAATTCAATTTGAATTCATTTCAATTCGTTTTAAATTCAATTCGAATTCGTTCTATATTCAATTCATTTCGAAATCGTTTTATATTCAATTCATTTCATTTCGAAATCGTTTTCAATTCATTTCATTTCGAAACCGTTTTCAATTCATTTCATTTCGAAATCGTTTTCAATTCAATTCATTTTGAAATCGTTTTCAATTCAATTCATTTAGAAATCGTTTTCAATTCATTTCATTTCGAAATCGTTTTCAATTCAATTCATTTTGAAATCGTTTTCAATTCATTTCATTTCGAAATCGTTTTCAATTCAATTCATTTCGAAATCGTTTTCAATTCAATTCATTTCGAAATCGTTTTCAATTCAATTCATTTCGAAATCGTTTTTAATTCAATTCATTTCGAAATCGTTTTCAATTCAATTCATTTCGAAATCGTTTTCAATTCAATTCATTTCGAAATCGTTTTTAATTCAATTCATTTCGAAATCGTTTTTAATTCAATTCATTTCAAAATGAATAAAATCGACATAAATATCGTTCACGTCAAAATGGCGTCAATCTAATCAACACGGCTTCATAAATTTCTATTTTCAAATATTCTATTTCAAATATTTCTTTTTCAAGATAGTTGTTATTATCAAAATATTTCGTTCAACACATGACCAATCTCAATGGATGAGTACTGTCAACACATGAACCTTTATTTTATATTGATAAAGATGTAAATTTTATTACTAAAATATTTCGTTCAACACATGACCAATCTCAATGGATGAGTACTGTCAACACATGAACCTTTATTTTATATTGATAAAGATGTAAATTTTATTACTAAAATATTTCGTTCAACACATGACCAATCTCAATGGATGAGTACTGTCAACACATGAACCTTTATTTTATATTATTCTTTATTTTCTAAATTGGAATGAGGCCCAATCAATCACCATATAATGTTAATTATATGGATTTTCATACATTACACACATATAATAGCATTGAAAAATAATCAACCATCAACCAAAGTGCACTATACTGTATAAGCATCAAATATATATATCTAACGCTTATAACAGCCTGTCAATCATTCGATCGACATATTTACTCAATCAGGATGAGTGAACTTCAAATTTCATCCCAACACCTGTGTGGGGTTTCAAACAATCAAACACAGATTTTAGTTGTGCAGTTGGGCGATGTGTAAAATTTATCGTCCCAATCAATGTCATTCAAATAGGTGTACATAAGCAAACCGTCCGGTTTGTAAATGAATATTTATTTATTTACATTCACGTTAAAAATTATATTTTTAACGATAAAATATTTTATTCCAACATATGAATTTCTATTCAGTTCATTCTTTAAATAAAATGATATTTTTATTTTTCTAACATTTTTTAGAAAATTTCGGCGGCATAACGGCACGATACTAGAAACGGGACAAGGCCTAGCCTTATCCCCGGTCTAGTGAAGGCCCACGCCATTCACACATCAATCAAAATCACCAAACAACCAAATTCAAATCAAATCATATAACTAATCTATGCAACCAAACAAACAAGTCCATGGTATGTGGACGATTGTGTCGGGTGCTACTAAGCACCGTCTGCATCCTAGTATATATATATAAATAGAAATGAAATTGGAAGGTGAGAAATTCTCACCTATAGCTATCCAAACATATTGACTCTTCTTTGATATAAATCTTCATCGCTATCGCATCTTCGTCATCTTCGTTGCTGTAGCCACTACATATGTAAAAGTCGAATTTTTACTTCGCTATTCAATATATAAAAATCGAATTTTTACTTCGTAGTTCAACATATAAAAATCATATTTTTATTTCGAAGTTCAATATATAAAAATCATATTTTTATTTCGAAGTTCAATATATAAAAATCATATTTTTACTATGATATTCAATATATAAAAATCACATTTTTACTATGATATTCAATATATAAAAATCACATTTTTACTATGATATTCAATATATAAAAATCACATTTTTACTTCGCTGTATATATAAAGATAAAAATTTTATATTCTCCATTTCGCGATAAAATAAAGTTCAGATTTTTAATTCACTTCATATATTAAAACTGAGTTTAAGTGAACATCTTTCTTCCTCGCCTTTATATTTTAAAACAACACCATTTATATTTTCAAAATTCAAAGATATTAAAAAAAAAATCAGCTTTTCTTTTGCTGCTATATAATTAAAATCTGAAAATATATTATGATGTTCAATTATATAAAAAAAACGAAACTCACTGTAAATCGAGAAGAGTTCCTGCCGCGTTGCCTTCCCCGTTGGTCTTTGTTCTGCTTCCTGTACACGGCGGATTGAAGAAACATGGAGCTTGCGTCTTAGGGTTCGAATTCCCGACCACTCCCTTGCGCTAGAGCCAAATCAGACCGCGCCACCTTGAATTCGTTCACGCCATCGGCCTGTGTCCTGACTCCGGTCATACTCGACGCCCTCCACGTCAGCGAACGGAATGGGTTTAGGTGCGACTTGATAGAGGGGAGAGAGAAGAGGCGGTGGAGGGGAATAAGAAGGGAGTAGGTGATCGAAGCTGGGTGGGGGGGGGGGGGCGACGGCAAGCTGAGGTGGTGGGAGCGACGGGCGCGAGGTCTAAAGGAGGGCGGCGGGATTTGTTCAGATCTGAAAGGGGTAGAGAGAAAAGTAAGGGGAGGGGTTATATGCAAGAGGTTTATATTAATTTATTATTATTTTTATTTTTCTTCTTTAAGTTGACTTTATATTCGAATCTCAAATCAAGCCCAATGAATGTCGGGTAATACCCCCATTCCGAACACCATGGGATATGTCACATAGGCTAGTTCGGCTGTTACGATCAGTTTTCACTTAAATTAAAATATAAATCAGTATATAGTCAATTTGAACGTACATTTTAAATTACCGGGGCCACATACGAACTCTAAAAATTCCCGATAAATTATTTCTAGCTTCGTATTGATGATACGGTCCAAACAAAACTAGTTTCGTCAAATTCTGAGACCGTTTGAAAAATGGCCATTTTCCAGTCGATTAAAATCAACTGAAACTGGTCAAACGCGTTTTCCTTTGCCACGCTCACATATTGATTCGAAAAATTACGAAATTTGGAATCTAGCAATAACTCAACATCACGGACCCAACAAAACTAGTTTCGTCGAAATCCGAGGTCGTTTGCAAAATGTCCATTTTTAAGGGCCTGAATTCCATAGCGACTATTCAGAATTTTCAACTGGACATATCTTTTGATTCCCGCTATGAAATTTGGATTTGTCGGATTCGTTGGAAAGATATTATCAATTAGATCCTAATGTTTTTTGGTTTCACTAAAATCCGGATTGTTTTGCACCCGACACATTCAATTGAAGTTTGAAATCAAATTATCGAACTACCGCGCCATTTTCCATTCTATTTATAATTATATATAAATTTTATATTCTAACGACGACGCGTATAAATATATACGTTCGAATTATATTCAAAATAAATTTCTCGTCGATTTTATTTAAAATAATTCATTTTAAATAATTCAAATTCGCTAAAATTGCCAAAATAAAAATTTTAAACTGGCCCAGATTTTCGGGTTGTTACAAATAGCAACAGTAACACAAATGTTGCAACCTAATTTTGACTTGATTATCTAAATAATAAATAATAAATAAAGTGCCATGTATTATTATTATTATATATATATAACTCCTATTTTAACGAATTCACTTTTATGTACGTTAACATGCAAAACCTCAATATTTGGATCTCTTGTAAATAATACGTTCAAATACTCTATTTAGAAAATAGAGATTTAAATGTATTCAAATTTACAATTCCATCCAAATCTAAACCTTTTGCACAAAACCATACGTATGAAATTACACAAAATAAAATAAGGTGAATCAACAAAATGTAGGGAATTATACAACACTAATCATGCTTCTCTTTTATTAATTTAATAATCACAATACCAAGAACACAAATAGATTGACAATTTCTTTGTACAACTACAAACAACAAGAAAATGGAAAATTTAGGGGTCTTGTGTTGTTTTCTTTTCGTAATAACTCAAATCTTACTAAGCACAATAATCCTACTTTAAGCTAAAAGATCATAGAAAATAGTATTTTAAACGAATTCCACTCACAGTACTGTAAGAATAAGAAATAACAAAATTGAGTAGAATAAGTTTTGGATTTGGCCTTCGTTAACAATCGTGCTCCAACCTTTCAAATCTTTGTGTGTGTGTGTGTATGTGTGTGTGTATATGAATCACATATTAGAACCTTTGTTCTAGAATAAATCTAAATCTATATTAGAATAGAATAGAAGAGATAAAATAGGTTAGGAAGATAGAAGAAGAACCTAAAACCCTTTTCTTTTCCAAATTTAGCAATGGTAGAAAAGCATCATGGAGACATGAAGAGGAATATATGTAGGGTTTTGAGTAAGGGTTTAGGATCTTATTTATAGTTGATATCGTGTATATAGACCGTTAGATTCAATAGATTTAATCCAAGTAGTATGTTTGATGAAAATATAAATAAGTCCTCTCTTAAAAAATCACCTCATAGGGCACCCTATAAGAGGGAGGTTGACACCTCTTCTAGAGGGGCAGTCGACCCCCGGTCTGGGGTCGATCCTCGAAGACAACGTCTTCCGTACATTACTTTTTATTATTTCCTTGATTTTTTTTGACTGATTTGTTACTTATATTAATTTTTCTTGTCCTCATTGTGTATAAATATATACACATAAGTTTGAATTCAAAAGAAATATTCTTATCATGCTTATCCAAATTAATATATTATAGGTTTGTTTGTATATTTATTTGTTTTGAATTCAAACTTTATATGTTAATACATACACACAACTTAATTTATTAATATCTTTTGCTTACAAACTCCATTTTTAGTAAATAAAAATTGAAAACGGGTCAAAATCTCGCCACGAACGCAACTACAATACTTTCGTGGCTTAATTCTTAGTTTCTAAAAATTTCATTTTTCATCCCACTAGTTTATTACTGATTTTCCCTGTTTATTTTAAATTATATTATTACATGTTTAATTTATGGTGTGTTAGGGTGTCACAAAAAATCATATATACATATGTGAGTGCATATGTGAATCCAGACCGGTAACGGCCTACTTACACTTAGCTATAGTAGGAACCAATGACTAAAAGCAAATTTCTTAGTTTGATAGTAGAATGGTGTTCACTTGCGAATTCCATCCAGATAGTTGAACTGTAGCAAACAAATTGAACTGTCAGCAAAGCCGAAATCACATACTTATATCATTATAATTCGATCAGATGTCTCAGTTGTTCAAAATGGCATACTCCTTGGCGTATATAATTTGATGGAAGGATAACGACCTTTTCCAAAGAGCAGCGTGAAGGTCGTTCCAATAACCAGTACTTTTTATAACTCAATGAACGACGTATTCACATAATACGTGCTTTATAGGGCTAATGTTACCCGGCCATTGTGCCCAACCATTTCAATCTATTTAGATAGAAACAACTATGATTATCATGGCTAGCAACCCAAAAACATAGCTTGAAGACCCATACATCAAGCCTGGATTTCCTCATGAGACAATGATCTAGCAAAATTAGCATAACATTGTTGAAAACTCACCAAATGAGGGAACCTCGTAGCTTAAACAAAGGATCAGTACCAATCCGAGACAAGCCAGTTGAATTGTTCAACCTCAACTATTAACTTACTATATCTCTCCAACCCAAGTCTAAACACTATGAAACTTCAAGAGAAGGTCAGGGACATCTAGTGGGCCACATAAACTAGATCACAACAAATGATCCCTGTATTTAGGGATCGGTGCTGATCCCTATCAATGGGATCAGTACTCATCTCGTACTTTATGGGGGTTCATAAGCCATCCCTCCTTTATGCCTATTCTACATCGACTCTCAAACATTTCTGGGATATTTTAGGCTATTTACGTCCATAAATACCACTTACAATAGAGAGGAAGGGATCATTTGGCCATTTGTTTACTTTTTTCTGTACACTTCGAATTCGTACTATCGACGCGGGGAGTTGGTCACTCGCGCACGCCAACACCCAACAATGGGTTAAGTAGTAATCTCGATAACCAAATATCAGAAATACAAGAATGTAAAGGGACACAACATTTTACAGAGGTTTGGTACTAATGCCTACATCAACTTCATAGTAATCATTCATCATTATTTTTACAATTACAATGGTTGTCCTAGATTGAATTACAAAGTTGTACAAGAGAATAACAAAGTCCTTATTAATTCTCAACTTTTCCCAAAATGCCCTTCTTCTTCTTCTTCTTCCTTAGGCCAATATGTGTTAATAAAGTTCCATTATCCAAAGAAAAGCTTCAATGTCTAAGTGTGTCCAAGAGTGCTCTGAGTATGCCAAAAACCTTCAAAAGCGAGGTAGGCATCACTTCCAATGTCCAAAAGTTGAGAGCAAACTTCTAAGTGAAGTTCACAAGTCCAAGAGATGTTCTAAAGCAATGAGAATCACCATGGAAGAAATTAATAAGTTCCAAAGAGAACTTTCCCATATGCCAAATGATAGCCAAAGTCCAAAACGCCAAGCCAAGCCAACCCCTTAAAAAGCCAAGAGAGATGGTATTTATAGGTGAAGATTTCATGAATCAGCCCAAATTTCATATCTCGGGGGGAAATAAAACTCGTATTCCTGGGAGTTAGCCAGAAAATCAAGTTCCAACACCAAATTTCGAATCATGAACCATCATCTAAAAAATAGGAATCGACATGTGCAGATCACCTAAAAAACAATTATTCGCACGTACCAGTCAATGCGCTAACTTGCCTAGCCATTTTTTGCATCCAAACCCGAGTCCCAAATTCGAATCTAGAAAATCTATGATCACCCGAGTTGCTCAACCAGAAAGCAGTGACCACCTCATTATCTTTGTTTGTAAATCTAAGCCAGGGATTTCGAATCTTAATCCATGCCGAATCCCGAAATCTCGTGTTGAATCAAAGAAAATTGGTAATCATGTTGGAGTGCTCAGGCTTTTCTTGGGCTTGCCTAATCTAAGTGCATCATATCTTCTAGAGGGATAAGATCTCATATCTCCAAGGAGGATACTATTTCTTATCCCTATAAAGATATGAAACACAGTATTTTGTATTCCAAAAGGGATAAGAAATTTGTAAATTCATACCCGAAGGTGATACAAAATATCCAAGAGCCCTATTTATTACCGAATTTTTTGGGGCTGGTGCACGCGTAGATTTTCCTTTGATCGCACCGAGTTGATCAACAGTTTCTACTATGCCAAACCGTGATTTTAACCGAGTGCCAGAACCGAACATTTGGCTAATCCACTGAGTTGCGCAAGATATTTTACGTGATCGGCATGGTGTGATCACCTGGTTTGAGCTGCCGAAATCCAATCTTTCCAATTCCAATATTTTCCTAATTCGAGTTTTCCCATATGATCGGACTGAGGTGCTCAAGGACTATGAGCTGATCCAGCTGAGTTGATTACATATTTTTGTCATGCCGAACTTCCAAGATTTTTACCAAGTACGAAACATTATCTTTCGTATCTGATGTCTTGAATGACTTTGCCATCCGATAATGACTATCCGGGAATCGACGATATTTCCAAACTTTTTTGAGCACTTTGTGACTTCGACTAAATCTCTTGTGTTCTTCGACGAACGTTCTCGAGTCCCAAGTACGTTGCTAACCATAAAATTTACATGTAACTACTTTTCTAAAAAACGTGTTAACACTTTGCTCCCTAAAACATATATTCCTTGGAGAAAGAGTGATGTTTTTTACAAGAAATCCAAGAATTCATAAACGAAAGAGAAGGGAAGTCCGAAGGGAATTCCAATAACCAAAAACCCGAAGAGCCAAGATCGCTCCAGATCTTATTAACTGGAAAACCAAAAACTAAATCCAATAAAAGCTGATGATCGCTGCAAATCGTTTCTTGATTGATAACCAAGATAATTGAAGAACTAAAATAACCGATTAACTAGAATAACCGAGATAGCTAGAGTAGCCAAGGGACCGTGGGGACCCGTGAGCTAGAACACCATAAAACCATAGCCAACGGATCGAGGGATCCAAGACACCAGAAAACCGTAATTCCAAAGTAACTGATAGCCAAATAACCAGGTGACTACGTGGATCTTCATGCCATAAGTAGACAAAACAACCCAAAACCAAGAGTGCCCGATCTTTCCATGTTACTGACAAGACCGCTCATGTATAACCAGGTGAGTTTACTTTCATGAACCAATAAAACAACCTAAAGTCAAACGAGTAAAAACCTTACCCTTCACAAATCAAGCCGGACTTGTTAGGAACTGACAAGATAACCAAGGTAACCAAATGAGTCCAAGAAGAACTTGCTAAGAGGACCAAGGATAAACCAGAGAGTGAGTTTGCAAAACCAAGCCCAAAAACCATGGACCAGATTTGTAACGACCCGGAAATTTGGCGATCTTGGTTATCCGATATACAAAACATATCGAACATCCAAGGATCGAAAATACCAGTCATTAATGAAAGAAAATAGAGGGTGAGGAAAAATAAGAGAGAAACTTAGAATAGAAGAAGAAGAAGAACACAACATCAGAGTAACACGAACCTCACAGCGGAACGAATAACATATAATATATACAACGTAACTTGAAATATACATCTGTACTTGAATATTCATCATTATCAAAGTACAACACTTATAACATAGCAGAAATAACTGTAGCTATAATCCTTAAGCCTCCTGCTCCAAGCTCTTCCAGTCTCTATAAATCCTGACTACTTGACTGCCCGTACAAAATTGGGCACCCAAGAGTTTAGGGAAAACAACAAAATAAACTCTGAGTCAGTCATGGGACTGGTATGAGTAAAACAGTTTAAAATAGTTTGAATAAGTAAACAATATCTTATAAGACCACGCCGTTTAACGGAACGGGCTTTTCCCTTATGAGAATCCAAATTATCTTTATATCAAAAACCTTTTGATATTATAATAATGTCTATCAACCACAATATAATAATCATCTAGCAGAAACGCTTTCATCTCACATTCTACATATATAGTATACAATCAAAACCGTAAGCATGTATTGGGTAATGGATTTTCAACTATGACAAGGTATGGAACCACCTTTCGATAGTGTATCTCCAGAAAGGAATACACTGGGTTCAACAAGAACATCTTGCAACCCGGCCACACATGACCGACCACTCATTTCGCTTGAGTGTATCGAATGTATATCACCAATAGTTGGGATCAGCAACCGTTTCCCGAATGGGACAGCATCAACAATTGATTTTTAGAAATAAATGAAACTCTAGATCAGGTGATTATACACCCTACTACGGAGCGACCGACTTAGCCATGCTGCCTGCCCGATTTCTGTCATTTACCGGTTGATGAGGCTTGAGGTTACGCTTCATCATCACATCAGATTCACTTCGAATGCCACATTGTCAGATCCATCGAAAATCACTAATTGACGTCTACAACAGTACATTACGTGTTAGCTAAAGAAGTTTCCTTCTTCGCTTCCACTCTTGGTACGGTTGAATAAATCAATGTATGTGACCTTTCTGGAAATACTCTGTCAGACATTCATCCATACAAGTCATCCAGGAACAGGATGAACCGAAGGTACTATTCAATATATCCATCTTAGGCACTGTTATCTAAGACTTATACAATAGCCCTTGCACTTTACTCCGTCTTCAATTATCTTTGGCATATGTGATTCGCAACGCTTATGCCAATACAGAGTGGTTCTTTGGATAATAATCCAACCGGTCTCTCCATAATAACAACGTTAAAATGGTCAAAACTTCGATAGTCTGTGATTTAACCATCAAAGAAAAACAGGTGTGCAAACAACGACATTATTTCCAGGAGGAAAATTATATTTATCAATCATCATTCAACATTTATCTCTTTATTTCATTAATTTATTTATCTCCTGTTTCCCTATATTCAACATTTCTTATTTTCTAAATTTAGAAAATATATGTTATTACCATTGGAAAACATTTCCATTTCTTGTTTTCTATATCAGAAAACATTTCTGGTTCTTATTTGGAAAACATTTCCAAAACTCCTTCATTGGACTTAGACAGATGTTTAAATAAACCATTGCGATGCCAACTCAAACCATTACGCTTATTAACTAAATTCCTTTAACCCACCTTCACTGTCGAACCTTAACCATTCCTTAGTTAAAATGAAGTCAATCAAGTTGGGGTAATACTACCTCCTTGACCTTAACTGAACAACGTTTCTAACCTTGAAATAGACGAAGTTCACCTATTAATTCTTTAACAAACTTCCTTACGTAACTCTCTTTCGAATCATCTCTATTCGATAATTCTTTGCTTCGATAAGGTATATTCGATAACTCTATTCAATTTACTCTATTTTATTAACCCTTATCAATTAACTCTACTGGACTAACACTATTGGATTAACTCTATTTGATTTAACTCTAGTCGATAACTCCTTTAACTCTGTTCGAATAAACCAAATTTGATTAACTCCTTTAATTCCATTCGAATAAACTATATTCGATTAACTCCTTTCGAATAAACTATTCATTTATAAAGATTTACTTTTAGTAACAGTTCTTCACTTTACAAATGATTTCCTTTTTAGTAACGTTTTCCTTTTTATAACGGTTTCCTTTTTATAACATCCTATTCAGTTATAAACAAATTTCCTTTTTATAACTCTATTTATTTTCTAAATATTTCCTTTTTAATTCTATTTGTAAATGGTTTTACAAATACCTCCTTTTCGATTTCATTTGTAAAGGTTTTACAAATATTCCTCTTTCGATTCCATAAATGGTTTACAAACCTTTCTCGTTCTAATCTATTTGCAAATGGTTTGCAAATAATTTCTTTAGGGTTTCATTTCTAAGTATTTTCTATTTATAAATAATCCATTTATAAATAAATTTCTATTTATAAATATTCCATTTATAAATAATTCCTTTTATAAAATCTTCTTTGATTTTGTACATAAATCTATTTCAATATTCATTTTGAAAATTTCCTTTTCACCATTCCGGTATGTTATGGTATTTAACACATCAAATCACGATGACCAATATCGTTCAAACACATATAATTGCCAATAGATTATATATCACATCATATATGACAATATATGAATCGCAGTAAAATAAATGTTGAGGAATCCAGTTATAAGAGCTACAATGCTCATTTTCTTCTCCACTACTTGCTGCAATTTGCTATAAAGAAATCTGTAGAACCTGAAGGTTCATTTCGAAGAAGTCTTTGGAGTAAATTATTGATTTAGATGATCTCACGAGGCTACAAAAGGAAATTGTGGAAATTCCTTGTCAATTTGAGATGATATTCCCAAGTGCTTTCTTCGATACAATGGTGCACTTGTTAGTTCATTAATGCAAGGAAATTGAATATGGTGGACGTGCACGTGTTCGTTATATGTTTCCTATTGAGCATTATCTTTGTAAACTGAAATCATATGTTCATGACAAAAGTAAACCTGTGGCGTCTATTGTTGAGGGTTTTCTTGCACAAGAAAGTTTGATATTTTGTTCAAGGTTCTTAAGTGGCGATGGAGCAGGAAAAATGCAATTTGAAACCTGTCCACAGAATCTAGAATATCCTATTAACACAAGAAGAAATAAAGATGGAAATGCTATTCATCTTAAAGATTCTCAATGGAAGGAATGTCACCATTACATTCTATTCAATTGTGGTAACAAGGAAATAGAGAGTTTACCTGAGTAAGTTTTTAATTTTTATTTTTATTTTAGTAAGTATTAAAGAATTAGAAATTTTATTTCTATATTTTATTAACTAGATCATTATTCTAGGGAACATCGAGATTTAATTGATAATCGTGCATCATTAAAAAATAAGCAGAGAACACAATGAAGAATTTTCGAAGTGGTTAAAGGAGGAGGTTGGGAAAAAGGAGGACAATTCAAAAGAAGTATAACTACTTGCAATGGGCCATCTTACAACAACTAAGAGGTTTACTGGATATGTTATCAATGGATAAATATTTTATACAAGGTTCAGAGATGCCAAATTTACAATACAAAACAGTAGTGTATTTTTGATAGCCTTGACTACTAGCTTTGCAAGTTCGAAAGATCAAAATCCATTGGTTGATGAAGTTAATCACTATGGATCAATTGAAGAAAAATTAGAACCAGATTGTCGGGGAGAATTTAGTGTGGTTTTATTTAAGTGTTGTTGGTACCAAGAAGAGAAAGATTTATATGGGCCGACTCGCGTCAATTTTAACCGATTGTGCCAAAAATCTGATCCTTAAGTTATGGCTTCACAAGTACAACATGTGTTTTATATAGAAGATCCAATTGATAATATGTGCCACAATGTTATCAAGAAACTGCCGAGAGACTGCTGTGAAATCGAAAGAGAGTACGAAAATGAAGATTTGAATGATATCCAGCCTGCTTATGGAATGGGAAATCAAGATTTTGATGTTCGTTGGTGTAGAGATGATGTCTTAATAAGACGAATCTGCCTTCTACCTAGCAAAGTAAAAGACAATGCTTCTTAATTTATGTGTATCACTATCATATTTAAGAAACCGATGTACCAAATTTAATTAAAAAAATGTTGTTTCTACCTTGATCGACTGTTTTATTTTATATGTAACTAATTTATCATATTTGTGGCTTCTTTTTGTAACTGATGTCATTATAATGTTAATTCCTCCATTTTGTGTAGGCCGGACAAAATTGCACTTAAAGATTTCAACGTACTCTTGATGTTTTGAGGAGATGAAAAAATTTGTGAATTTGTGTTGTTGTTCAATGAATTAGGTTGACGTAACATTACTTGTTTATATTTATATGAAACCAAGTTTTGATGTATAACGTGTTTATAAGAAGTTTAGTATGTGTTTATAAGAAGTTTAGTCTGAATTTTAGTTAACATACAAGCGATAATATTTTTGTCTTTGATTATTATTTTTGGCTATAAAGGAGATAATTGTGGACGAAATTGTGTAGTAAAGAAAAAAAACATTCAACAACATTTATTGCCAGTTGGCTATTAACAGTTAGGAATCATTTAAATTATTGTTTTGAAAATTGAACAGTGTAAAATAATTGAGATTGAAATTTTAGTTAGCCATGGAGTTACAAAATATTAATAAATCATTTAAAAACATTGAAAAAGAAAAGAAAATTGAGGATGCATTCAAACAAAGTCTGATTATTTATCGTTTATCACCACGTAATGCTTTTTGAACAAAAAGGACAACTATAGATAAAACAAAAATATAACATATTCCCTTTTATTCAATAATCCTACTTTTTAAGCGACGTTGGATTTAAGTTGCATATTAAAAATATACATGATCCTGTTTTTGTTGTATAATAAAATATGAGATACAAAAACTGTTTGGAAGCAGTTCCTAGTTGGTTTGATAAGAAGTGGATAAAATAATTGATCAAGACAAGCTGGCTGGACTCTAATTTAAAACAGGTGCACATATAAATCAATGTCAGCAGACAAGCTTCAAGACTCAAACGTTATTTTCAATCTAATATCAGAATTTATAGTTGCATGCCAATATTCAGGTAAATTGTATTAGAATATAAACAAAAATCAGATAGACAAGATTCATATTATAACTAGTTTACTCAACATACTGCAAACGAAAGCAGGTTACAGGCATAACATAGAAATATGACTATATATACTAAGTGAATCTCCAACAAAGATTTATAATTGCATATATGTAACAATTGCACTCAAACCAGCCTCCAACAAAATGCAACATCTTGAATTGTTCCAGAATTTAGTATTTTTTATTATAAAATCGAAATAGGACGGGGCAGATGTTGAACAGGCGCCCTGTGATGGGGCGCCTATTAAAATGGTGCCCAAAACAAGGTGCCTGTTAAACAAGTAGACTTTATTGTTGTCATTTTAAATGGATACCAAAGTCTGCATGGGTTACTAATTATAGCAAATCTTGATTGTAGTACTCCAAACGCTCTTTCCTCGTCTTTCCGTTGGCCTTCTTACATTGCTGCGAACTTAGATTGTTTATTATTAATTGGAGTAGGAATTGTTTTCACAATAGTACTCCATTTAGGATATATGCCATCCCCAAGATAATAACCATGGTCGTATGCGTTACAGCTTAAAGTAAATGAACACGGGGCCGAACTACCGTTTGCTAAGTCATTAAATAACGTAGGTCACTCGACTACGTTTAGGTCATTGTTAGAACTAGGCATTCCAAAAAATACGTGCCAAATCCATAAATCATACGAAGCTACGGCTTCTAGAATTATCATTGATCGACGAGACTTACCTTGGTAAGCTCCAACATTCGCCTTTGTACTGTTCTTCCATTCCCAGTGTATACAATCAATACTGCCTAACATCCTGGCCATCCTCTACTGCCATGCATCTCGGTTAATCTAGTAATGTCAGCTACATTTGGTCTGCATAGGTATTAGTCACCATAAATGTCGACGATTTCCTGACAAAAATGCTCGAGAGACTTCAGCACAGTGCTTACACCCACACGCAGATTTTCGTCTATGGAGTTTGTTGGTCCGGCAAATGCAACCATTTGCATTACAGCTGTCATGTTTTGGAGATCGGTAACTCCCATTGTATGAGATGAATTTTTCCTGAATGTGAAGTAATTATCGTGTTGTTGAATTGAGTGTAGAATCCTAAAAAACAAGGGTCGCCGCATGCGAAATCTATGTCTGAAATCAACATCACTATATGTTGGATTTGAACAAAAGTAGTCTTCTATTAGTCTCCGATTGTACTGTAACGACCCGGATTTTTACGATCTTGGTTATCCGATATATAACACATATCGAACATCCAAGGATCGAAAATAACTGAATGGTTAATGAAAGAAGTTAGAGGGTGAGAATAGATAAGATAGAAACTTATATAATAGAAGAATAAGAAGAACTTACATCATCAGAGTAAACGCGAATCTCACAGGGGAACAAATAAAATATAACATAACTTTTGAAATACAAACAGTATATGTATACAATAACATTGCAGAGCACAATACTTACAACAACAGCGGAAATAAACAAAAGCTATATAATCCTGAAGCCTCCTGGTCCAAGCTCTCCAAGTGTGTCTGTAAAATCCCGACTACTTGACTGCTCGTACAAATTTAGGCACCCAAGAGTTTAGGGAAAACAAACAAACTCCGGGTCAGTCATGGGACTGGTGTGAGTAAAACAGTTTTAAACAGTTTGAACAAGTAAACGATATCTCATAAGACCACGTCGTATAACGGAACGGGTTTTTCCCTTTTGAGAATCCAAAATATCTTTATATCAAAAACCTTTTGATATTATAATAATGTCTATCAACCATAATATAATAATCATCTAGCAGAAACGCTTTCATCTCACGTTCTACATATATAGTATACAATCAAAACTGCAAGCACGTATTGGGTAATGGATTTCCAACTATGACAAGGTATGGAACCACCTTCCGATCAGTGTACTCTTGGAACGATACACTGGAGTTCAACAAGAACATCTTGCAACTCAGCCACACATGACCGACCACTCATTTCGCTTGGGTGCATCGAATGTATATCACCAACGGTTGGGATCAGCAACCGTTTCCCCGTATATATATATATATATATATATATACATATATATATAAGCAAATGAATATTCTCTAGATAGGTGATTATACACCCTACTTCGGAGCGACCGACTTAGCCATGCTGCCTGCCCGATTTTTGTCATTTACCGGTTGTTGAGGCTAGAGGCTACGATTACTTTCCATTCATTGATAACACGATCACTTTGAATGCCACATTATCAAATTCGTTAATCATTAATTGGTTTAAACAAATATTCTGGATGTTATGCTAAGGGAATAAATCCGTTGCAACCATATATATTTATACAGACCAACCCATTCGATCATTGGAAATACTTTGTCAGACATTCGTCCATTTACGTTCGTTTGGGGATTGAACGAAACCGAAGGTACTATTCAGTACATACATCCTAGGCAATCGCTACCTAGGACTTATACAACAGCCCTTGCACTTTACTCCGTCTTCAATTTTCTTTGGCATATATGATTCGCAACGCTTATGCCAATACGGAGTGGTTCTTTGGATAATAATCTAACCGGTCTCTCCATATTAACAATGTTAAAATGGTCAAAACTTTGATAGTCTGTGATTTAACTATCAAATGAAAACATGTCTGTGTACACACAACGATCTTATTTCCAAATGGAATTATCGATCCAATCATCAAATATATATATATATGTATATATATATCCTCATTTTCTATGTTTAGAAAATATAAGTTATTAACACTGGAAATACTTTCCATGGCTTAATTACGTATCCCTATTCTTCCACATCTATCAGACTCTAACTATAAACTAACAAGAGAACAACTTCCTAAGTATAAACCCCGAAGGCCGAAACCAACATCAGATCGATACTTAAGAAACCATTCAACTTATTAATCTCTAGTCAGTTTCTAATTTTTGTGCTTAACTCTGTTTGATTTACTTAACTCGATTAACTCTTATTTGATTAATTCTAATTCGACTCAAATCCATTTGCTTAACTCTAGATCGCAGCGATCACAATGGTTACGCCTGATCCCCTCAGGAAACATCCGACCGCCATAGGCTATCTGCAGCCCTGCGAATTACGCTAGCAGTCGTGCTAAATGGCAACTTTTCCTAAATAACTATGTCTGTTTAACTCCCTTTTGATTAACTATGTTTGATTTACTCCTTTTAAAAATCCTATTTAGTTTCCAACTAAATATTCCTTTATTCTATTTATTTTCTAAATAAATATTTTTTTATAACTTCTATTTATTTTTCCAAACGAATATTCCTTTTATCCTTCTATTTATTTCCTAAATAAATCCTTTATAGTTCTATTTGTAAATATTTTACAAATATTTCCCTTTCTATTTTATTAGTAAATGGTTTACAAATATTATCTCTTATATCTGTTTCACAAATATGTCCTTGTATATCTTTATTTATTTTCTAAATAAATATTCCTTTATTCTATTTATTTTCTAAATAAATATTCCTTTTATAAAATCCTTCGGTTTTATAAATAAATTCATTTTCAATATGACTTTGAAAATTTCCTTTTCTACATTTCCGTATTTCGTATGGTATTTAAAATAACGTATAACCACGATTACTATCAACCAAGCACACATAATCAGCACAGATTTTATAACACATCACATATCACAATATATGAAACAAAACAATATTTTATATATTGAGGAACCCAGTTGGGTCCCTCCAACCTGTTCCCTGCATCACTGATGTTAAACCATATAATTAACACCAACTTTATTTCAGTATGAAATGTTCTGATAAGCAACATCAATATATATATATATATTTAATGGTTTATATATATATATAATTTCAACTAACTGACTATCAGTTCAATCAACCAAACCAACACACAGAAATCAACAGATAATTATCAGTTCTAAGAATACGTTATACAAATATAACTGTTCAGAGTTTGTGAGTTTTACTCACTTTGGCAGTTCATCGTTAAATAACAATAAACTGTTTGTTTGATTTGAATCAAACAATTTATTTTGCCGTAAATTCAAACGAGCTCCAATCCACTCCCAGTCAGTTCCATAGGGTAGTGTCAGACCTTGTTTCGCTGAAAACCGATATCGTATGATAAAGGTACGATCTTCAGAAGTTAATAGATATTTAAATTGAAATAAAAACTTGGATTATAGTCAATGGGCTTTCACCTTTTATCTCGGCCCAATAACACCTACGTGACTCAGACCCGAAATCTTTGTCTTCCCCAAACCGTAAATTACGAACTCCAGTAATCATCCCACTCCATTTCCACTTGCTTCCTTCACCGAATTCTCCATCTCCTTTCATTGTAAAATCAAACAAAAACTACCATCATTTCCCCCTTCAACTCCTCTCCGACATCGCAGCACTCAAGTGCAGCTCGACCCTCTAAGGCAAATACCATCGTTCAACCCCTTCCGCCACTACTGTGAAACCACCGAAACATTTTCTCCCTTATGTTCACCAAATTCTACCAATATGTTCCAAACTTCATCACAAACCCGAATACGAAGTTTGAAATTGGAATTAAAGCATCCCCTTCACAAAAACTCTAGCCCTAGGATTCGACTTCAGCACAGTAGTCGGCTAAAACATTGTCGATGCCAGAAAAATGTATACGAAAGTAAAGAGGAGCTCACAGTGATTTCAAATACAATCGTTTCGTGATTTTATATATTTTATTTTGATTGTTTTTTTCTTTGATGAAGGATTTTCCTGGAATAAAGAAAAACTTACGGCGGGTTTGTTGACTGAGAAATGAAAGTGTTTAGGTTTAGAAAAATATTTATAGGATTTAAATTTAGTTTTGCATGGATTTGCTTCTTCCACATCTATCAGTTTGAAGCCACACAGAACTAGTGGTCGAGAACAAAGAAGAGGTGGCCTTATTTCGATCAAAGAAAGAAAATTAGAGTTTCCATTTATCCGTTAAAAATATTGAACATACCCCGTTACACACTACCACCTATACATACGAGCCACGAACAACCAAAACAAATTTACCGTTGTGATCAACGATGTGCCGGGATTCCAATAATATAAAAATATCGGTAGATTAACTCATTTTGTGAAACCTCAAAATGTTGATTACAGGGTGCGAAACACTCCAAATAAAAAGTCGCATATTTAATTAATTAAAAATTACAGTAAAATTCTAAAAATTAAATTATCTTTATGTCTCAAAGGAACCCTGTCTAAATTCGAAACCGGTAACTAGTTATATCGAATAAACCGTTACGATCGATAAACGATTCTATAGCGACTATTTTAAAATTTGATTTGGACATATCTCAAAATCTACACGACGAAATCCTGATTTTTCCCTTCCACTAGAAAGATATACTCCACCAGCTCCCAATGTTTCTTGTTTCACAGAAATCCGGCTTAAAACGAATCATGTACATTCAGTTGAAGTTCAAATCGCCAAATTACGAACTGCAACGCCATTTTAAGCTCGATTTTAATTATAATATAATTATACGTTCAAACTGTCGTTCAAATAATATATTCGTTATTCAAATTCAAATTCCAAGCTGAATTAAATATTTTGAATTTCCCAATTCACACCATATCGCCATTTTAGCCCGTTCTGATTATTTCAGAGTTAAATATATTATTTAATTATTATTTTAATTAAATATTCACTATTATTTAATTCAAAGACCATTTAAATTTCTAATTCACTGTTTAAATAATTAAATTAATTAATTATTATAACGCCGAAAATGTGGGTCATTACATGTACACAGATTGTTTTCTGTTTTTGTACCTACGGCCTTGTACAGAACCTCTATTTTTTTACTAGGTTGACCTTGTTGAAGCATATACGTAGCTATTAGCTCTTTTTCATGTTGGAAGTGGTCATCCATCATTTCATTGAAGTTATCATCACTGTCGTCGAAAAAAAATTATATCTTCAACTGCCATGATTTGATTTTGTTATGTGGCTATGTTTTTGAAGTGTTTTTTGGTACGTAAAATGTCCAGAGGGTAGCACTCTTATTTGTGCACACCAAAATAGTAGTATATAGTACAATATTATAAAATAGTGGATGATTTTATAATACCCAATAAGTAAGTAGTGGCTACAGTGTGTGTTGGATGTGTAGTAGCAATAGTGTGCACAAACATTATACCAGTTGTAGGTATGAGGCTAACTTGATAGTAGCAGTGGAAACTGTAAGTGTAGTGAACAATCACATCATTTTTAAAGAATTTTTTTTATTTTACTAAATGTACCTTTATTAAAGCAATTTTGTAACAGTGAACGATCACATTATTATTAATCAATCAACAGCTTTGTAAATCGCCCAGTAAATGATAACGAATCGTTACTTATACCTCATATCTGAATGAATCGATTTTCTTTCCTACAAAGAATAATGTTAAATTGATAGGAGATAATGTCTATCAAAAATTGGTCTCCTGCGGAGTTACTTATACTAGTGGAAGCTTATATCGAGTTTGATAGATTACACGAGGTTATGCTACAAAATTGTGGTGGCGTAAGCCATGAATTGTTTTGCATTCTTATCCAAGACATTTACAACAATCATCCCAGCTGCACCATGAGAGGACTACTATAGACGTTCATGCTGCGCATAGCGCTTTTTGTTCTGAGTGTCATCGTTACCGCAAGATTATTGAGATGGTAGAAGAGGAAGATATATTCCAAGCTTATCATCCCACTTTCGATGCACGATTTCGAGCAGAACACGAAAGAGATTTCATTGGTCATGACACGTACGAAGTACACTGGAGCTGGTAACACGTTTTGGATTTGACTGAGTCTTAGTGGTTGTATAATACTATCATTGTATCATTGGATTAAGTATCTAATTTATCGTAATATTACATAAGTAATTGTAGCCTATTTTACCTATAACTTCAGCTTACTCAACTAGAAAAGCGCAGTGCATAAAGCAGATTTGCTATAGTATAACATCAGACATAACATCACACGATAGGACAGCAGATTCGCTATAGCGTAACATCAGACGTATTGTCTTATTCGTTTGATATTGTTGGGCTTTATATCTTGAGAGGTTTTTCCCTCCTCTAATCACTACAAAAAATTATTTCCTTCACCTCTGAGCGTACAAAAAACATGCCTTCATGGTCATCGTCTATGGATTCTGACTTTCCTCGGTCTTCGGGTCAACCCCCACTGGGTAGTCCAAGAACGGACATTGATTGGCTAGTAGAATACCAAGAGCGACACTACGCGGAGGTCAAACGTGATTACCCAGATACTAGAACCTTTTGATTATGATACTGATTTTCGTCAGCATGTAGCTCAACCGCAATTTGAACAAGAGGTACGAGCGACAACAGTTCCTCAATCACCAACTCAACCAGTGTTAGATAATTTCTCCGTAGTTCAACAACAACTGTTTGAACAGAAGACACGATTTGCTTCAATTCAAGAGCCTCCAATTGATCAGGAGGTTAACTCATATCCTGTTTGTTGCCATTGTGGGTACGCGGTGGAGGTAGTGGTGAGGGCCGACGGAGAAAACATTGGTCGTCGCCTAATGCTATGCTCGTTATGGCCAAACGGTTGCGATTACTTTGAATGGATTAACGATCGTTTATGTCCAAGGGGTATTTCTTACTCCAACAAGTTAGAACAAGAGATTAGGCGACTCTGAACTTCTTTAGAGTTACTAGAGATTAAACGCAACAATTAGTTTTCTTGCATCCGTTGTTGAGATATGTTGTATCCATAGTTGTCGTATATTTTCCTAGTTAAGATTTGTTGTATTCGTAGTTATCGTAGAGTTTACGTTTAAAATATATTGTATCTGTAGTTATCGTAGATTTTGCCTGGTTATAATTAGTGGTTTCAAATGTTTAAGTTGGCAATTTCAAGTTAACACTATTTTTATTCAACGTTTACGTATAAATTTTCTTATTTACATGGGTCTTACTCATTTAGTGTTAAGTGCATCTTGAAAATAATTCGATTGGGAGTGGGTGGGGATAGAGTAACATATCAGGCGCCCGTTGTCTAGCGTCTGGATATTAGGCGCCTGTTCAACAGGCTCCCTACCCTGAAAACAGTTGGGGCACGGGGCCAATTACATTTTGTAATTGGCTGAATTGTAATTTTTGAATACAAAACCGTTGGAGATGCTCTAATTATAACTGTTAATGGAAGATACCCTGCTGGTCAAGAAGGACAAGTGACCTGGGAGCTACATGAAGTGTAATAACCCGGAAATCCGAGCCAATTTAAAAATTTTATTTTGGCAATTTTAGCGAATTTTGAATATTTAAAATGAATTATTTTAAATAATAACGACGAAAAATTTACTTTGAATGGAATTCAAACGTATAAATTATATAGATCGTCGTTAGAATATAAAAATTTTATTTTAAATTATAAAAGGAATTGAAAACGGCACGGTAGTTCGATAATTCGATTTCAAACTTCAAATGAATGTACTGGGTGCAAAATAAACCGGATTTTAGCGAAATCAAAAATATTAGAAACTTTTTGTGAATATCTTTCTAATGAATCTGAAAAATCGAAATTTCATAGCGAGAATCAAAAGTTATGTCCAGATGAAAATTCAGAATAGTCGCTCTGGAATTCTGGCCCTTAAAAATAGCCATTTTGCAAATGACCTCGGTTTTCGACGAAACCACTTTTGTTGGATCCGTGATGTCAATTTATTGCTAGGTTTCAAATTTCATAATTTTTCGAATCAATATGTGAGCATGGCAAAGGAAAACATGTTTTGACCATTTCAGTTGAATTTAATCGACTGGAAAATGGCCATTTTTCAAACGGTCTTAGAATTCGACGAAACTAGTTTTGTTAGGACCGCATCGTCAATACGAAGCTAGAAATTTTTTTTGGGAATTTTTCAAGTTAGTATTTGACCCCAGCAAATTGAAATGCGCGTTCAAATTCAATATACAGAGTTATATTTTGATTTGAACGGAAACTGGTCGAAACAATCGAATCAGCTTACGATACGTATCCCATTGTGTTCGGAATAGGGGTAATACGCTAGGGACGACAGTCCGTGGGTTCGATTTTGAGTTCGAAATAAAAGTCAACTCTGTGGAGAAAATAAATAGTAAAATAATTAAATTTAAACCCTTTTTCTCCACTTAACCCCCCCTCCCCCGCGATCTATTTTCACTGAACAGAAAAAAGAATCCGAGCCTCTTTATCTCGTTCTCCAGATAAGAGACGATCCGATCCTCCTCCCCACGACGCGCCGCCCGCCCCACCTCCTCAGCGCACCACATCCACTTCCTCCCTCCGCCTTCTCTCTCCATGCCTCCACCCCCTCGCGCATCCCGCCCCTCTTTTCAAAATCCGATGCCGCCACTTGAAACCGACGCCCACCTCCAGTTGCCGCGAGCTCAGGCTCTGCACCCGCCTGCGCCTCCCTAGGTTGCCGCCTCCACCCGCGAAATTCTGAAGCCGGAAACCGACGTGAGTTTTTCCCTTTTCTGCAATTTGATTTTTTATATAAAATGCTTCATTGACTTTATGAAATGTTTTATTGATTTTATATAAAATATATATATATATAAATAAAATGATTCGGTTTTTAAGGAATTAAAAAATATAATCTTTATCTGTATGAAATCATTGTAAAAATACGATTTTTATATAGTAGAAATAATAAAAATACGATTTTTATATAGTAGAAATAATAAAGATGCTATTTTTATATAGTAGAAATAATAAAGATGTTATTTTTATATAGTAGAAATAATAAAGATGCGATTTTTGTATAAGTAGAAAGATATGATTTTTGAAAATATAAAGTAGTGATTTTTGTGTATAGAGATTTGATATAGAAATATGGCTTTTATGTATATAGTTTCAAAATAAAAATATGATTTTTAGTGAAGTAAAAATACGATTTTTATATTATATATATAGTAAAAATTTGATCTTTATATATGAAGTAGAAATATAAAAATATAATTTTTATATAGAAAGAAGCGTTGTAAAAATAGATGAAGTAGAAATAAAAATACGATTTTTATTTATTGAATGAAGTGATAAAAATATAATTTTTATTTGAACAGCGTGAAAAGGACTGCATTGGAATTTCAAATAGATCTAGACGGTTCAGCAGTTCAAAAGCAAAGCACGGCGAAGTGGAACCCTCTGTGAGAACTCCTCACTTTTGAATTTATTTCTAGTTAAAATATATACTAGGATGCAGACGGTGTTTAGTAGCACCCGACACCCGTCGTCCACAGATCATGGACGGCTTGTATGCTTGTTTGTTTGATTTTGATGTGTAGTTGATTGTGTGATGTGATTTGAATGAAATAAAATATTTTATAGTGGAAAATATTTTATAGTTGAAAATAGAATTTTTAACGTGAATATAAAATAAATATTTATAAACAAATCGGAGATTTGTTTATATACACTGATTTGATTGATATTGATTGGGACGATAAATTTTACACATCGCCCAACTGCACAAATAAAATATGTGTTTGTTGATTTGAAACCCCACACGGGTATTGGGATGATATTTGACGTACACTAATCCCGATTGTTTAGTTGTATGTCAATCAATGGGTTGACAGACTGTGTAAGCGTTAATTATTTATATTTAATTCTTATGCAGTTGTGTGGTGCACTTTGGATGATGGTTGATTATTTATCGTTGCTATTATATACATGTGTTGTAGAAAATCCATATAATTAACATTATATGGTAATTGATTGGGCCTCATTCCAATTTAGAAAAATAAATTCATGTGTTGAATTGAAAATAAATTCATGTGTTGAATTGAAAATAAATTCATGTGTTGAATTGAAAAATATTCATGTGTTGAATAGAATAAACATTCATGTGTTGAATAAAAGCCGTGTTGATTAGATTGACGCCATTTTGACGTGAACGATATTTATATCGATTTTATTCATTTTTCAATGAATATTGAAAGTGATTTCAAAATTCGAATTAAATTGAAATGAATTGAAATTCGAATTAAATTGAAATGAATTGAAATTCAAATTAAATTGAAATGAATTTAAATTCGAATTAAATTGAAATGAATTGAAAATCGAATTAAATTGAAATTGAATTGAAATCGATTTGAAATGAAATTAAAATGAATTTATATTGAAAATTTCAATTTTGATTTGAATTTGAAAAGGAAGTTGAAATAGTTTTGAAAATGAATTTAAAACGATTTATATAATACATTTTAAAAGGAAATTGACGAAATATATATAATATGTATATTATATATATAGAATGGCCTTAATAGAACGCGCCGCGACCGTTCACGAATTTCGACCATTGACTTCGAATGGATATTGCGGGAGATCCGACTGTCGGATTCTCCTAAAACCGGAACCGTTGGGTTCGTATCGAAAAGAGCTTTCTAACGAATATTAGAAATTAGAAATCTAACGGTTGGATTTGGAATTATTTCCAAATCAAATTTGGAAAAGGTCGCTGTAAGTGCAGTTCGATGGCCATTGATGGAAATCGACTGTACGGGCCTTGATAAAATTATTAAAAATATCAATAATTTGTGTAAAATCACAAGAAATGATTTGGGAAAAATTAGGACGAAAAATTCCATATTTGAAAAGATAAAAATAGATTTTTATCGAAATGAACTAGTTTTGAACTAGAATTATAATTCTATTTAATTTTAAAATAAATAGATTGAATTTGAAAGGGTTTTAAAAGTAACCAGAAGCTCCAATAATTGAATTGGAATGGATTTGAATCGAAATAGTCTTCAGAATATTTCGATGTTGGATTTCGTGATGATACAGATATTGTTATGGGAATTTGAAAGATATATTAATATCGTTATTTCCAATACGATATTTGTTGGTCATAGAATTTGATATTGAATATAAGCCGGTATATTTTCTATTCAGAGCCTTGAATTTAATATCAAATGTGATTTGGGTTTGTCGTGAATGGTGTCTTCATTAACACTGTTCTTAAACCCAGTTGAGAAAAAGATTAAATCTTTTTATTTAGATTTAATGAAGTTTATCAATTAAATAATATTTAATTGGAATTGAATTGGTATCGATTTTTGGGTTTATCGTGAACAGTGTTTTAAATAACACTTGTTCTTTAACCCGATAATTAATGGAATGTGATTTTGGGTTTATCGTGAACCGTGTTTTAAATGACACTGATTCTTTAACCCAGTTAAAGATTAAAACTAAGTGGAGTTTTAATAAATCTTTAATTAGATTGAAAAGATCGAGAATGGAGTATCGCCAGTTTTACTCCAGGCGATAGTTAAATCTTTAATTAGATTTGAACGTGAAATGGTAATTGAATTCACCGATAACACCGTGGTGTTAGATATGAAGTATTACCAGTTTTACTTCATGGGATGAATAGGTGGGGATTGGGAAACAAAATAAATGATTACTCCGGTGTGGTTCGCTAATCCCGACTAGTTTGAATTGATATTCAAAGAAGATTAAAGAATAAATTTAAAGAATTTATCTTTGATAAAATTAATGGGAACCTTTCCCAAAGTATAAGAATATTTGAATAAAAGAATATTTTGAATTGGAATGAGGCGTATGTTGTGTTTGTGTAACACTTGTTTATTATATATGCGAGTTATTCCAAAAGACCGGGTTTATCCCATTCTAAATAACTGACTCGACGTGGTGTCGAGGATGAAGACGGTGGTTGAAGACCGGAGGTCTTCACGTCGTTTGGATAATTACTGATGATCTTGATTGGGCCGTACACCCAAGAGGAGGGAATCAGTTAGTGGTCGTCCAGACGTACTTGGAGATCGATGGATATGCGGGGTACTAGGTGCCTTCAGTTTCGTTCAGACCCAGAACGAACATGTAAATGGACTGTGTGTCTGACATCGGATTTCATTCTGTGTTATTGATATCGATTGCATAGCGTGAATTGCCTATGTGGCATGCTAAGATGCAAATGATCAAGGCTTCTGTTGAAAAGCAGAGTCTTGTGGTTGATGATCAAAGCACGGCCTGTGTGGCATAGCTTTGTGTAACGTGAATTCGCTAGCCTCACATCCCGGTTGTGAACCAGAAACGTGAGAGGACATCAGGGAGGGCATGCGTTTCCTTCTAGATAGAAGTGGCGTCAGTGGTTTTACACGCCCTGACAAGTTTGACTTATGTGGTTGTTGTTGTTGCGAGGCGCCTCGGTTATATCGGTCGATCCGAGACCGATGGAGTCATTCGTTGGCTCATTGACACTCCATAGGGTGGGGAAACACAGTGTTCAGGCATTTTAATCCACATCGGTGGACCGAACCTGACGATCTAAAGGCTTGACTGAGTACTTGCCTGAGACACGGGCTAGAGCGTCTCGAATTCGGTGGAGGACGATCCCTTGCCTCAGTTCACAGATGGAAATCCAATTTCCAAATACGTGATATTTCGGTTTTATTTGTAGAGCCTAGAATTGGCGACATAGTAGCATGGGATGCTATGCCGCCTATGATTGATATTTATGATTGAAATTGTTTTGAAACTATACACTTATAGTAATAATAAAACATGAAATTTGGCGTATCAAGCATTCTTTGGCTATTATAAGGTAAAACCCTATCCTCCGGCTTGCATTGCATTGTGTAATGGGACCTGCCTCTTATAATAGCTTCATTGTTCTTTATTTAGCATTGCGCTGTTATTTTATGCACTGGTATTCTTGGGAGGAAACCCGTTCCGTGTTATACGGCGTGGTCCCTTGATTTACCGAACTTTAAAATAAAGATTAATAACTGTTTTAGTTCTCATACCAGTCCCATGACTGACCCGGAGTTTATTGTTTTAACCTAAACATTGGGTGCCCTTATTTTGACATGGGCAGCTAGTAGTTTTGGTTTTGCAGATTTATATTCACATGATCCTGGTTTACAGCTAGAACGATATCCGGAAAGCTTTGTATCCGTATATCTCCTTCTAGTTGTGTTTTGTATTATTTCCGCTGCGATGTATTTAAATGTAATTGTAATCTCTGATATTTCTGTGTAATATTTATTCATACTCTGTATTATTCTTGTAATCTGGTGAATTGTTGTAATTAACAATGAAATGTTTTTCCGTCTGCGTTCTTTCTTGTCATGTTCTCAAAACAATCAGGCGTTTCGAACGGTCTTGGTCGGTTTAGCGACTGATTCGGATCGAGCGAAATTCCTTTTCGTTACATGAAGCAGGAAAGCCACATGAATGAGTGGCCTTGAAGTTGTTTCTGTCCTTGACCGCCTGCTGAATGTACTGTCCGCATTTTTGGTAAAGCTTCCCGATCAATTCTTTCTGACATGGTGGTGGTTGAGATTCAGAGAGTGAGATCAGGCATGGACTTATCAGGATTGTAATGAAGGTGATGCAAAGGAATGATGATGATGCCCACATCAATCTTTTCTCTAAAGAGTTTGAACTTAATGTTTAATTAGAGAACTATAATTATAACATACTATGTTATTATTAGCAATGAGGACATAGGCACCAAAGCTATGACAAATGTAGTTTTGGCAGACGAAAAACCATGCATTACAATTTAGCCTCCAAAGCCAGAGCCATATTGGACCAGGCTCAAAACTTCAAACATCGTACAAGTGAAGCTAGCTACTTAACAAACATACCAAAGCCAACTTTGGTCGGTCTTCCAAAAGAAGAAAAATATCAGACACATCTCAAGATTCTCAACACATCTTAAAGTTGAAGCTACTTTGATGGAGAACAAATAGTGTAAATGGCAAAAGTAATTATTACTCAGATAACCCTTGATAGTTGGAGTGATTCCATGTTTTCTACATGATCATTTTTGATAGTTGGATGAAAGTTTTGTGTAAGAATCATCATATCCTACCCTTTATTTCAACAAGGTTCAAGTGGGGTCCTTGAAGCATGCACAATATTAGCTGCCTCTCACTCTTTCGTATGCTATGAAACAAAACAAATTTTCTCTCAGGCCAGATAACATGCACAAAATTTTTCAAAATTAGAAGCAAAGATTATGAATATATACATGCTTCCCACCTACTGGCTTTATAAATCAACGTCCATTTCATAACGCTGTCTCTGTTCATGTTGCTTCTACCCACCTTCGAAATAGTTTTGTTCCATAGAGAACGAACTAGTTTGCAGTTAAAAAGGACATGCACAAAATCCTCAATTTCCTCATTACACAAGGCACAAACACAGTCAACGTCTCCTTCCCACCGTTATGATGGAGCCATATCCTGTTACTCCAAGTAAGCTCAATAAGGTCATCGGAATTAAAAATAGTCTTGTAGATAGTAATGATTTTAAACTCGACCTTTTTTAGTCATCCACCTAACCCTATCTTCTTAGACAAGGTTCATTTTCTGCCGTTGGAAATAAGACCAAGTCTGCTTAATCAAATTGTTGCTAGAATACGACATAACAACGTGTTCAACATTAATGACATCAAAAGCCTTGGTCATGTCACTGATAACCATTTGTTGTCTATGTTGGAAATTAATGTGATTACTGAGGATGAAATCATATTAGAGAAAGTATTGAATAGTCTGAAGTGTCGACTCACACAAATGCGAAAATTCTCTTTTATATTGTATCATGTAATATATGCGTTGGGCTAATCCCGTTTCCTTTTTACTTTTATTTCCGCATATCAGTTGAATGTTACAGTCTATATATATGGCATATATGTACATATCAATTCATTCGTTCAACTATTACAATTTCAATAGTCAAATACATCAGTTTACAATTTCTGTCTTCACTTTGTCACAATATCCATCTCATGTATCTGCTGTGATTTCAACATGGTATTGGAGCATTCCAGCCTTGTGGCAATATAATCTCCCCCCCAGTAATTGTGTTTAACAATCAAATACTCATCATAGAAATCTCATCATCTGAGTATTTCTCATCGTTTGAGGAAGAAAACACCACATCACCGAATCTGTGTCATGCCAGCAATCAAGAAATCATCAAGATTGGAATGCATCAAATTGGTATGCAATATTTTCCTCAAGCAACACAAAAAGTCATCAAGAGATAGTTCAAGAAATCACAAAAAAAGTAGAGTCACGCCAGATTAAATATTAGAGTACAATTCTTCAAAGAAAAAAACTCATCATTGAAATACTTCTGGCTGTTATTTACCTGATCAAGTGAAAATCCTTGAATTTTGATCAGTTTCGGCATCTTAACTGTTTGCTGTATCTTGTTTTTTATACTGTTATCATCATTCGATACTATAATGGGTGATCAATTATTCTTAGTATCATCTAGTTTAGATCCAATTAATCCAAATACACATGCACAACAATTGATTAAAAGTGTTATTAGTCCACAAAGTCAATTGATAACAATTCATCTAGAAGAAGATAATAATCTTCTTTGGAAATTACAAGTGGAAACAGCTATACAAGGATATGGCCATGAAGGGTACATCCCAGGAACTGTTGATGTTCCAGCAAAATTCATTACCGATCAAAGTAATAGAACGATGCCTAATGAAAGTTACACAAAGTATCATAATCAAGATATGCTTATAGATTCTTGGCTATTATTGTCAATAAGTGCAAATTTATTGCCCCAAGTGATTGGATGCAACTCATCCAATGAAATATGGACTACTATTGAGAATGAATTCAACAATCAATCATAAACAAAAGTGTTACATTACAAGAACCAACTACAAAGTATCAAGATGAATGATCTATCTATAAGGGAATACATTTCCAAAGTAGAGAAACTGTGTGATTTGTTGAATGGAACTGTCAATAGAGTATCAAATATAGGTCTAGTTCTTTACTTGGTTAATGCTTTAAATAGTTAGGAGTGTAAATCAGTCGGACCAGACCGGACGGAGGCATGTTAAGTTTATGTCCTAAATAAACCAGACCGAATACGAACCGAACCAAATTTTTTCTTGGAAAAATTTCTTTGTCCTAATTCGTGTCTTAAATAAAATCGGTCGGAAACAGACACAATTGGACTAGGTCAGACTCGATCGGACATGGCTATTTGTATTATATTTTGTGCATTTTACTAGATTTTCTCTCACCTATACACAGAATTTCAAGTAATTCGGACGAGCCCGGACCGGACATGATTTTTTCTCATACAAATATTGTTGTCCTAACTCGTGTCCTAAATGAAAATTGAAGGGACTTGGACGGACGTATTTCGGTCATGGACATGAACGGACGTCGGACATTTGGATAAAATTTACAGCCCTATAGACAATGAATATGAAGCAGTGGTGGTAGTTATTACTTATCGAAAGGCATTACCACCAATAAATGAAGTTAACAGCATCTTACTATCTCATGAAGCAAAAATCAATGCAAAAAGAATTCAAGAAACAGACCACACAAAAAATATAGCTAGGAGATATAAGGGCAAAAATCAAGGTAACATGAGAAACGAACTGTCATACCAGAGAGGTGGTGGTGCTAGAAGAGTCACAGGAAGAGGAAGATGGAACAGAAACAATATACCAAAATGCCAGATTTGTGACAAAATTAGCCAATGGCTATGAATTGCTATTTTAGATTCAATTCAAATTACACAGCAAATCAGAGTCAAAGAAATAATAGAAAACCTAACGTCAAAATGGAAAAAGCTCAATCTGACGAAAATAGCAATGAAAACACCAACAGAAACAACAATCAAAGTGATGTGGCAAAACAGGAAACTATTCAAGATAATAGCCGGTGTCCTGATTTTGGAGCAATACAACACCTAACCAACAATCTTGACAATTTAAATCTTGGTGGAAAGGAGTGTAGAGGTTTAACATTCAATTTCCATGGGCAATGGTAAGTGTATTAATATTACTTATTTGCAGTGCTTGTTTAAAAGGCAAAAAACAATTGTTTTTAAATAACTTATTTAAGAGTGCCAAAGATCAAAAAGAATTTGATTAGTGTATCACAATTTGCTCAAGATAATGAAGTGTACTTTGAATTTTACCCTAAATACTGCTAAGTTAAAGACATTCGAACTATTATTTTATAAGGTAAAATGGTGAGAAAACTATAAAACTTTAACACTGTTAAGTGCAACATTGATACTAAGGAAGATGAATGTTGTAACATGAATGAAATGAGTAATGTTGATAGCAGAAAAAATATTTTTGATTTCTGGCACTATAAACTTGGGCATCCAAGTATTGAGTTTGTGATGAAAGTCTTATTTGATAATAATATAATGCTTGATCTTATTGACTTGCCTTACATATATGATTACTGTCAAATGTGAAAAAGTGATAGACTCCATTTTATTGACTAAACTAAATATACTAAACCATTACAACTGATTGCAACAGATTTATGGGGTCCTCTTCCTATCAGTTCAGATTTTGGTAATACACAAGATTTACATGGATTTAATTTTTGAAATAAAAATCTGAAACACATAATGTTGTAATCAAATTTATTGTTATAATTGAAAAACAAACTATTGGCCATGTAAACGCTTTGCAGTCTGATAGGAGGTAGTGAATTTAACTGCCTAAATGACTATTTTCTAAAAAAAGGCATTGTTCATAGAACAACATGTCCTTATACGTATCAACAGAATGGTCTGATTGCGAGGAAGCGTATACATTTAGTTGAAACTGGTTTAACGTTGCTATACTTTTGTTGGCTATACTACTAATCAAAATGGGTATAAGTGTCCTGATAGTACATGTAGAATGTGCATAAGTAGGCCTATCATATTTAGTGAGAAGATTTTTCCCTTCAACAAAAAAGAAATAAAGACCACATCTAAAGTTGTTAATGCTAAAGCATCAATACCTTGGATACCAGAATATATAGAAGTGTGGCAACAAATGGACGATGATGGGACTGTTAGTGCTGGCCAATCACCAACTACAAGTCATGATCACTCTCAACAACTCAGTCATGCCTCTCAAACAGCTATACAACCAGAAGATCAAAATTCAAAAAATAACTCAGATGGTCAATCAACAAGATCTAAATACTCATCAGAATCTGAAGGCAATGATCTCTCACTATCCAATGATCCTCAAATACATTCTGGTCATCCAATGACTATAAGGGAAAAAAGTGGTATTTTAAAAACAAAAGTGTTTATAGCACAATCCAGTTGTGAAGAACCCATTTCTTTTGAACATGTTATAAAAAAAATTGGAAAGCAACCATGGATAATGAGTGTAATGCTCTCATCAAAAATAAGACACGGGATCTTGTATGTCCACCTGCTAACAAAAACATGTTGTAAAACCTACTACTATAAGATTAACCCTTATTGTTGCTCTATGTAATAAGTGGGATATTAGACATCTTGATGTCAATGATGGTTTCCTGAATGGTCTTCTTGAAGTAGAAATATTTATGAGGCAGCCTCAAGGCTATAGCCAAAATGCTATGTATGCAAACTTAATAATGCTATTTATGGTTTGAAACAAGCCCCACGAGTTTGATTTGGTGGATTGAAAAACACATTATCAAATTTAGGTTATTGTCTACCAAATCTAATAACTCACTATTTGTCAAAATAAATAGCTCATTTACGATCTATATTTTTATCTATGTGGATGATTTAATAGTTACTAGAAGCAATATCTCTGAAATTGACAAGTTAATAAACGCACTACCTAAATCAGGAATTTTCAATTAAAGATTTAGGTAATCTAAGCTACTTTCTGGGCATAGAAGTGAACTGATCAGATAATGAAAATAATTTATGTCAAAGAAAGTACATAGCTGAGTTACTTGTCAAAACCAAAATGATAAATGCAAATCCCCAACCAACTCCAACGAATAGTAATCAACATTATTCAAAATACAAAGGGGAAGCAATATCAAATATCATTGAGTATAGTGTTGGAGAATAGAGTTTTGATGACAACAACCTTATCCCAATTATCGTTATTAATTGATTATAAAGTATATATACTAACGTCTTTATCTAGATGTTAAAGATATTTCTCGTCAACACCGGAGATAGGTTTAGGGGAATGGACTTAAGGGAAAAAATAGGATTGTTCATCTCCTACGAGCTTGAGTTACTTCATCAATTCCTAGATACCAAGACCCTAAGCCCAAATATTAGTTACTCTTCCCACAAGGGGTGAGTATCACACTCCTACTACTCAAAGAGCAACAAATAACTTGGGATTGGGTTTTCCAAAGCACAACACAAGTGAGGAAGTTAAACAACTTGTAGAAGGATTGCCTAGGCTTGCTACTTGGTAGCAAGCCTGTAGGAGGGTAATCAGTGATCTGAAACTCGGGGAGAGGTTGGTGCAGCAAGGTTCATATCGTAAGGAAAGCGTCAGGTTGCTAAGAACCTAACGGCTTGTATAAGGGTATTCTGGTGATCCCATTGCATTGCGGAATACGTAGAGAAATATATTGAAGAACAGATAATATGCAGAAAAAGTAAGAACACACAATTTATAGTGGTTCGGTTCGACTTGAACCTACATACACTTTAAGGGCTTTGATGATTTTATTTATAAAGGAGGTTACATAGGACATCCCCAGATTGATTTACAAGTTAGGGTTTGCTCTCCAGAATATGAGAGAAAGAATGAGGAATCAGAATCACCCAAAATGAGGCCCCTAGGGTCTTATTTATAGGCATGTTGGGCCACCTTCTGTTGCGGACTCAGCAGAAGCCCCTTTTGGATGCGGAAACAAGGTTTCGGCTGCATTTGTGGCTTCCGGTATTGGCAGAATTGTTTTGGTCGCCTTTCTTCTTATCGATTACATTTATTGCCACCTTCTTGCCTTCAGAACATCACACTCGGGATTTCGGGGATGGTTCCACTGTCATGTCTTTCTGTTATTCGGTCTCGGAATTTGGGAACCTGGCTTAGGTGGCTCTTGGTTATTAGACTACTGCTCTCAGTCCGCAATCATATTTTCTGGTATTGGTACTGAGCAACTTAGTGTGGATGGCTTTGCTTCCTGGAGGCTCTCGGTAGATCCCTAAAGTAGGTTCTGGTCTTCCAGAAGGATGCTTCTAGTATGTTGCTTATTGATTGCTAAAGTTGCCTTTCTGTGACCATCAAGATTTGGATCTCGGCAGCTGGCTTCCGGAAGGTTTCCTTATGTTTTGGTTTCTTGTTCTTTTATCTTTTTAATCTCCTTTGGTATCAGCTTTAAGCTAGTTAATGTCGTCAGCCCTTCCGGAGTTGATCTTTTCCATTAATGTTGGAACTTTCCGGCTAGTATCCTTTCTTCCCTTTAATTCAAAGGCTTCGTTCCTTCAGACGGCGCCACCTGCTTGTGGTTGCAATTGCCTATCCTATGCTAGTGACAGATTGACATCCCCTTGCCTCCATCTTGCCTTGGCGTTGAATTTGTTGGTGACTGTTGTGAATCGAAACCTCTTTGCTGTCAGCATCTGCTCTCGATCCTTGCTTTTGGTAATGCCCTGACCATGTTAAAGGTCTTTTTGTATGTGGTCTAGGTTTCGCCACCCGAAACCCTTTGTTTCTTCCTGTTCTGGTCCTTCGGCTTCTTTAGATTTGGCCAGTGTGAATTTTGGTGCTAACACTAGAATATACATACATACATACATTTATATATATATATATGCAGGGTTCGTATACAGGATTTAAATACTAAAGACAGTCCATTTTAAGAATTCCAAAAGATTCAGGATTCAAAGGAGATTCAAGACTCATGAGTATCATGATATCAATATTTCAAAGAGCTCAAGAAAATATAGTAATCGAGTCTAGTTTATATGTAAGACACTAAATAGCATTCCATTTTCAAATTTCAAACTCTTTTTTCAAAATACAAATTCTGATTTCAAGTTATTTCAAACTACTTTTCCAAATGATTTCAAGTAAATATATTTTGAGTTTATAAAGTTTTATAACAATGTGTTTATAATATATATATATATATATAGTTTTATAGTTTTGAATCATATAACTTTATAGAAATGTATATATAATGTATCACTATGTTTTTATATGTTTTTACACTTTAGAAAACTCATTTTAAAACACTAGCTTTGATTCAAGAATTTCCATCAAATATATATTGGTTTTAACACTTGAAAAATGATTTTAAATTCAAAAACAACGTGCATATGTCCACATACATATATCAGCATGTCGACATATAATGGTCAGTTTTTCAATTTTCAAAAGAATTGTTTTTTTCACTATTTGAAATGTTTCAGAAACGTTGCAACCTTCGGGACACTTTAAATAAGGGTCATTTTCGAATTTTTAATCAACTTCTTCTTCTCCATTATCATCCTATCTTATACCATCATTAAAATACATAAATTTCTTGATTTCCACACTTATACTCTACCAATTCCAACAAAATTTATATCACTCTCTTCTCAATCTCTATCAAATACTATCTATTTGAAGTGCTATTTAAGAGTTTTAGGGCTATTGTACTTATTTGGGAAAGAGTGTGTTCCTTATAACCCTGAAATCAAGGAAAGAGAGCGGTGTTAACCTTGTAGCCATGACATCAAGGGTGGCGAAATCGGTGTTAACCTTGTACCTATGAAATCAAGGGTGTTGTACTTGAATATTGATAATAATAAAACTCTGCGCAATCCAGCGTTGCGTAGGACTGAACGTAGGAGTAATCTGAACTTGTATAAAATCTAGTATGTTCTTTCCCTTTTCTGCTTATTATATTTACTTATTTCTGTGTTTGTGATTGTTTCTGTGTTTGTGATCATTTCTGGTGTGATAACCATTGTGTGATTCATACAGTAATTCAAGTTAGTTTAATATTTCTATAAATTCCTCATAAACATTATTCATCCCCCTCTAGTGTTGATTTTGCCTTAAGTTCCGCATTTCGCATCCTTAACAATTGGTATCAGAGCATAGATTTTCAAAAGTTCGCCATCTGAATTTTGGAAATATTAAATGGAAACTTTCGAAATGATATATAACATTACTCTTAATTCATGTATTGCATCAATGTTATAAGAGTCTGCATCCAATTATGTTGAAAAATCAAGTGATCTGCCGAATTGTTATCCAATACAGGAAAAGATGTGTTACATGGCTATAGGAAATTCAAATTCTGAAAAGGTGTGTTACATTGCTGTTGAAAATTAAATTTCGATGGACAAATGATGGATATCAAAAAGGACAGATGGTTATTGGATAGTGGCTGTTCAAGACATATGATGGGAAATCCAGAATTACTAAATAGTCCAGTATATGAAGATGGAGGAATGGTTAACTTCGGAGATAACTCTAAAGAATATATAGTTGGCTTCGACAATGTCGATAATTCTGAAACTCCTACTATTTCTGATGTTTTATTAGTTAGAAATCTAAAATATAATCTACTAAGTACAAGTCGACTATGCAATAAAGGCTATAAAATAAACTTTGAAAAAGATGAATGCTTTATAGAAGATAAAAATTCAAAAATAATATTCGAAGGAGATAGAAAGAAAAATATCTACATTTGAAGTATGAAAATTTCTAGCGATAATTTATGTCTTATGGCTAATACAAGTGACCCTTGGATTTGGCATAAGAGATTCGGTCATATAAATTTCAAACACATTTCTAGGATTTCAAAGTTAGATTCAATTAGGGGATTACCCAAAATGAAATTTAAGGTAAATAATTTATGTGATGCTTGTCAATTCGGAAAATTGAAAAGAAATTCATTTAAATTAAAAGAGGAAATTACAACCACAAAACCTTTAGTGTTAATTCACATGGATCTTTTTGGTCCATCCCAAACTCAATCAATAAATCATAATAGATATGTTTATGTAATAATTGTTGATTTTTCTAGATTTAATTGGACTTTGTTTCTTAAAAATAAAAGTGATGCTTTTCATCAATTTAATACCTTCGCTAAAAGAATTCAAAATTCGTTATCCTTAAAAATCAAAACAATACGTAGTGATCACAGCGGAGAGTTTGAAAATGAAAATTTTGAAAAAAAAAATTGTAATAAAAAGGGGATAACCCATAATTTTTCCTTCCCCAGAACCCCTCAACAAAACAGAGTAGTTGAACAAAAAAAATCAATTCAAGAATGTTCTAGAACCATGTTATCAAATAGTAATTTACCAATGAATTTTTGGGCTGAGGTAGTTGCAACAACCTGTTATATTTTAAATAGAATTTTAATATGACCTCTTAACTCGTAAAACACCATATGAACTTTTATATAATAAGAAACCAAAAATATCATATTTTAAAATATTTGGAAGTAAATTTTTTATTTTTAATACTAAAGAAAACTTAGACAAATTTGGTCCTAAATCTGATAAAGGAATATTTATTGGATACTCAAATATATAGAAGTAAAGCATGTAGAGTTTTTAATTTAAGAACTAATACCATTGTAGAAACATTAAACGTATCCTTTGATGAAAATTATAAAAATATAACAAAACACAATGAAGTTCAAAGTGAAAATAAGTTCAATGAAACGAATAATGAAATTAATCAACCAAATAAAAGAATTAGATTACTAAGAGATCACCCTATATAAAATATCTTAGGAGATATTGAATCTATTGTTAGAACTAGAAACCAATTAAATAACATGAGTAATTCAGCCTTTATTTTAACTATCGAACCTATGAATCCAAAGGAAGTATCATCTGACGATTCATGGATCCTTGCTATGCAAGAGGAATTGAATTACTTTACTAGGAATGATGTATGGGGAACTTGTTCCTAGACCAGAGGATAAAACTGTAATTGGAACTAAATGGGTTTATAAAAATAAAATGACTGAACATGGCGAGGTCATAAGAAATAAAGCAGGATTAGTTGCATAAGGTTATAGTCAAGAAGAGGGAATAGATTATGATGATACCTTTGCTCCCGTAGCAACAATAGAAGCAATTAGAATCCTACTAACTTTCGCTAAACATAATAATTTCAAATTATTTCAAATGGATGTTAAAAGTGCCTTTTTAAATGGATATGTTAAAGAAACATATATGTAGAGAAACACCACTTTTTGAAGACGAAAAATATCCAAATAATGTATATAAATTAAAGAAAGCGTTATATGGATTAAAACAAGCCCCTAGTTCCTGGTATGATAGATTTAAGAAATTATTTATTACATTCTAACTTCGAGATTGGTAAAATAGATAATGTACTTTTTAGTAAAAGAAATAATAACGATAATCAGTTAGTACAAATATATGTTAATGATATAATCTTTAGATCAACAAATAATAAAATGAATAAAGAATTCTCAAATATTATGACACAAGAATTTGAGATGAGTCATATGGGAGAACTAACATTCTTCTTAGGATTACAAATAAGACAATTAAAGAATGGAATATTTATTAATCAAGAAAAATATGCAAGAGATCTAATTAATAAATATAATTTAACGACAATTAATGAGAGACAAACACCAATGGCAACTAATATAGCCCTAAGTAAAGATGATACGTTAATAGACATTGATAAAAAATTATGTAGAGGAATGATAGGATCATTATTATATATAACCGCTAGTAGACTAGACATAATGCATAGTGTATGTCTCTGTGCAAGAAATCAATCGCAACCTAAGGAATACATTTGAAAGTCGTAAAACGTATTCTAAGATATGTAAAACGTACATTAGATTATGGATTATTTATTCTCAGGATGATTCATTTGATTCAATATCTTATTGTGATGCTGATTATGCAGGATGTAAATCTGATCGTAAAAGCACTAGTGGAACATGTCATTTCTTAGGACACTCACTAGTTTCCTAGTTTAGTAAAAAAGAAAAATACAATATCTTTGTCAACAGCTGAAGCATAATATATATATGTTGCTTTGGCTTGTTCACAAGTAATATATATGCAACAAACTCTAAATGATTTTAAATTAAAAATAAATAAATCACCAATATACTACGATAATACAAGTGTTATAAATATATTTAAAAATCCAACTCATCATTCAAGAGCTAAACATGTAGATATAAGACATCATTTTCTAAGAGATAACGAAAGTAAAGTGAAAATTTCACCAGAATCCATAGAAACTAAAAAACAAATAGCAGATATATTAACAAAACCATTAAATGAAGCAACGTTCACCAAATTTAGAAAAGAATTATGAATTTTTTTCTTTAAGTGATATAGAATAATTAAATATATAGTATAATATAAAATATAACAAAAATCAGAAAAATTAAATAAAAAGACACATATGTCGACATGTGCAAAAGGGTACGTCGACATATAACTACCATATTTTTTAAGATTAATTCCCACCAAAAGTTAGTTACACCATCCATTTAAACTTCTTATTTCAATTTTTCTTCTTCATCTTCTCATTTCATTTCGGGAAAAATTCTAAACCAAATAAAACAGTGGCCTCCACTAATGATAACAATCAAATCAATCCCGATTCGTCCGCCAGACCATCTGAAGGTCCATTTCAGTGAAGTGTGCTCACTGTGTGATGAAATTAGAGGAATTCATGAAGTATGTTCTACAAATTCTTACTGAAATCCAAGTTTTACAAGTAAGGATGAATCAAGAGCTTGTGAAATAAGAAAGAATCATGAGAAATCCACAAAATAATGTTACGAATAACCACACTAATGCGATTATCATTAAAGATGATAATCAAATAGAGGAATAGGAAGACGAGGAAGAAATGGTTGAAGAGGAGTAAGAAGAAGCACAAATTGAAGGAACGGAGGAAGACGACCAAGTCATATGCGTAGGCGAAGAATGTTTCGATAGAGAAGGAATGTAGTTGAGAAAAACGGGGAATTCTGTCTCCATTATCCGCATTGCCCAGTTCACAAATCCTCAATCGTTTAGAATCATTAAACGTTTATATTTCTTGTAAATACAATGTAATACGTACTATCCATGTACTCGTACACGTTTTGATTTGTATTTTGTTTGTAATGATTGGTTTGTAAAAAATTGTTTGAATTATATAATACAATCTTTATGTTCAATACTTTCTTATTTGATAGTATAAATTTAGGATTATAGAATAAGTAATTAGGATTACTATTATATCATAGTTTTAGGAGGAGTATAATTCAATATAGAATTAGTATTGTAATCTTAGAATAGATATTAGAGTTATATATATAGAGAGAGTATAATTAGAGTCACTTTTTGTTGATGACAAACGGGGAGAAATTATAAAATAAGGATTAAGGATCACTTAGGCTTAGTTTAAGGGGGAGTATGTAGTATTCATATAGAATTCATGGTGAAAGGGGGAGTATTCGAAGAATTAGATCAATAGGTATTAACAGGTATGAATATTTAATAAATCAAGGTTGTCATCATCAAAAAGGGCTCAAGAAAATATAGTAATTGACTCTAGTTTATATGTAAGACTCTAAATAGCACTCCATTTTCGAATTTTGTTTTTCAAATTTCAAACTCTATTTTCAAAATTCAAATTTTAATTTCAAGTTATTTCAAAATACTTTTCCAAATGATTTCAAATTATTATAATTTCAAATATATATATATATATAGTTTATACAGTTTTATAATAATACGTTTATAATATATATAGTTTTAAATCATACAACTTTATAAAAATGTTTATATAATATATCACTATGTTTTTTTACACTTTAGAAAACTCATTTTAAAACACTATCTTTGATTCAAGAATTTCCAGAAAATATATATTGGTTTTAACACTTGAAAAATGATTTTTAAATCAAAAACAACATGCACATGTCAACAAACATATATGAGCATTTCGACATATAACTGTCATTTTTTTAATTTTCAAAGGAAGCGTCTTTTCACCATTTGAAACATTTCAGAAATGTTGCAACCTTTGGGACACTATAAATAGGGGTCATTTTCGAATTTTTAATCACTTCTTCTTCTCCATTATCATCCTATCTTATATCACCATTAAAATACATAAATTTATTGATTTCTACACTTATACTCTTCCAATTTCAACAAAATTTATATCATTCCCTATCTCTTCTCAATCTATATCAACTACTATCTGTTTGAAGTGCTATTGAAGAGTTCTAGGGCCGTTACAATCATTTGGGAATTGTTTGGGAAAGGGTGTGTTCCTCGTTGCCCTGAAATCAAGGAAAGGGACTGGTGTTGACCTTGTAGCCATGAAATTAGGGGTGTGTGGAATCAGTGTTAATCTTGTAGCGTGGAATCAAGGGTGTTGTGCTTAAATATTGATAATAATAAAACTCTGTGCAATCCAGCATTGCGTGGGACTGGACGTAGAAGTAATCTGAATCAGTATAAAATCCGGTGTGTTCTTTCCTTTTCTGCTTTATATATTTACTTATTTCTGCATCTATGGTTGTTTCCGTGTTTGTGATCATTTTTGGTGTGATAATCATTGTGTGATTCATATAGCATTTCAAGTTAATTTAAGATTTCTATAAAATCCTCATAAACACTATTCAGCCCCTCCTCTAGTGTTGATTCTGGCTTGAGATCCGCATTCCACATCCTTAACATATAGAAGTATTATAGGAGTATTACAATATGCAACTATGACATGACCAGTCATTGCTTTTAGTGTTAATAAAGTTTCACATTTTATGCAGGAACCTAAGAACTTGCACTGGAAGGCATTTAAAAGAATACTACGCTAACTTAAAGGAACTATCAACTTTTGATTAATACTGAATGCAAGTCAACAGCTGAACATCAAAGGTTATGTAGATGATGATTGGACCTCAGACCCAGATGATAGAAGACCAACATTTGGGTACTGTATATATTTTCGACATAGCCTGGTATCAAGGTGTGCTAAAAAACAACCTACAATTTCAAGATCTAGTACTGATGCAGAATATAGAAGTATAGCAAATGCTACAACTGAGATAAAATGGATACAGTCTTTGTTAGAGGAAATTAAACTTAAATCATGTGTTAAACCTACACTATGGTGTGACAGTAGAATTGCGGTTTACTTGACAAAATCCTATACAACATGCCAAAATGAAGCATATAGAGATTGGCGTTCATTTTGTCAAAGAATTAGTTCAGAAGGGCCAAATCAAGTTAATCATATACCTAGTGTGTTTCGAAGAGAAGATATTCTGAAAAAGCAATTCCAGTTAAGAATATTATCAAATTCAGAACAGATCTGAACATTATTGAGGATAAAGCACATAAATCTAAAGTTTCCAAACCCTTTAGCAATGCTACTGGCAACCAGGATGGAACTCAAAGCAGTGAAAACCCAAAAGTCAGTATTTCCAAAACTACAACGAAGCCTTTAAATTTAGGGTTTTCAAGTGAGCACTCTCTCTGATCTAGCAACGACATCATCAAATAATAGTATCAAAAGTATTCTCGATAATAAATTGGATGATTTCTCTCAGGATTTCTAAATTAGGGTTTCAGGTAACCCTAGTTTCAAGAGGCCGTATTAAAGAAAGTAATGAATGGTCTGAAGTGTCGGCTCACACAAATGTGGATATTCTCTTATATATTGTATCATGTAATATATGGGCTGGGCTAAGACCATTTCCTTTTTACTTTTATTTCCGCATATTAATTGAATGTTACGGCCTATATATATGTACATATCTATTCACCCATTCAACTATTACAATTTCAGTTATCAAATAAATCAGTTTACAATTTCTATCTTCACATTATCTCAATATGCATTTCGCCTATCTATTGCGATTTCAACAAACCAGGGGCCAGGCCAAAAACTAGGCTCTCCACCATAAGTTGCTTCATAAGAAACTAATGACAACATTGTGTACAACATTAGTGTTAGATGTTTCAAACATGGAGCTTCCACTGCTCGACTTTTTAGCATTTCCATCTGTGTGCATACTACATGTACTTTTGGGAATACCATCTTATGAAGTTTTGCAGTTTTGAAGATAAAAACTTGCATAACAACTGTAAATATTACTAATAAATACTATAGATATTTACAAAATAAGCATACATATTATAAAGCACTAATATTTATAGTTTTTGATTTATAATTTGCAGATTACAACTGCAACTAAGAACAATTATAGACATGCTTGTGAAACCTAATCTTGGAAGAAGCGAAAGTTATATAGGTTTTGAAATAAATAATTTTCCCTAATGTCCATACTAGTGTAGCCAATTGTCTTCAAAAATCATCAATGTATATGGTGTGTTGCCAATTAACACTAGTTATTTGTTTACCATTTACTTATTGAGTTTGAAATCATTTTTAATATCAATAAATAACTTTAAAAATCATAAAGAATGAGTTATATCCATATCTTCTAATAAAGTGCCCTGAGCCCAAATAATTAGAATTAGGAGAAGGCATCCGACTCTCTTGCTGAAACAGGGATTGTCCCTGCAACTTACTGCACTCATCATGAGGCAAAAGATCTCCAGTATTATGTATTTTTGACAACAATACCATAAGGCTGCAATCCCAAATCAATTTTCGTAAAATTAGTATTACAACTATGACAAGCATTTTCCTTAGATATCCAAATTATGATAAAAGAACAAACAGTTTCTAAATGTTTAGCCTCCATCCATGACCACAAAAAAAACCCAAAAAGCTCAATTAACCTCATCAAACCATGTTGCATCATCATAACACCTGTCGCCCCACCAGGTTGTGATATCCCATGTCCGTTAATGTCACTCATTAAGAGAATGCATTAAGTTTCATGAAGCATTATAGGTAAACAGAAACATTACAAGACAAATATAAAATAGCAGCAAAATTAAAAACTTCATTAATCATAAAGCATCGCAGTTCAAAACATGGTTACATCGTATGTTTGAAGTGCATAAAACCCAGTACATCATTAAAGCTTATGTCTTGTACTAAAAATATCAGAGTACAATAACAAAAGAAGCATAATCCCCAAAATGTAGCCATAGTAGAGAGTCAAAAAATGAGCAATGCATCTAAGCAGCTCCAAGCAAGATGAAAGCAGAGAATCCAAATCAAGCTCGAGTATTCCCACCCTGAGAACTTGGGGGGGACGGAAGAGAGAGAATAGGAAACAAAATGGGTCAGACATAAAGCGAGTCCAGTTACTTTTAGCGTATAAATAAGTAAAAGCATCATGACAGGCATATAAACTGGATAGTGAGATAACATTGTTATAAGGTTGGTGTAACCGGATAAACAGGATAACAGAACTGGATAAGTTGCGCTTCTTAAGTACTTTTCTCTGCAAAAATATAACAGATATGTAACAGGATTACATATTCCGTAATTGCTTAACAGAAACAGGATGATCCCAATAGAAATATAATGGTAGTTTTTGGTGTACTCTGGTAACGGGTTTTAACCCAAACAGAATTAACCGGTACCTAAACAGAAATATCGGGTGTTAACCCAAACAGAAATACAGGTATCCCAAAGAAACGGGCTGGACTCGATGTACCCTTCCCCAATCGATTGGCTCCATATTCCGTAAATACTTTTGTTGGCCCCACAGTAGGGTGTATTACTTCCTATAGTAGCAACCTATAGAAGGACACAGACTTATTTACTGGTGCTACAATGGCTTATTTTCCTAGATGCAAGCCATACTCATGCATGTACATGAGTCCGTTGGAACGCGCCAGCACACACCTCCTCTCAAACGAACCTCTTATAATCAGTTCAGTAAGCGTGCCCTGACCCCTACCTAGTGCAGGGTCCCCCTTTAATACTAGAATGGGTTACTGACTAATATGGGTCCCACACAACAGATGACACAAGCCAACCCTTACAGATCTTTTATCCCCAATTAACTAGGATTTTGCCAGGTTATGCCCAACAGATTTAACAGATTCACATAACCCTCTACGGGTTTACGAGTTAAACATTACAAGTTAACGGGTCCATATAACTCCAACAGATTTAACATGTTAAGTTTTCTAAATTAATAGATTCGTATAACCCCCACAGATTTAACAGGTTTACTTAACCCCACATATTTAACAGGTTTACTTAACCCCACAGATTTAATAGGTTTACTTAACCCCACAGATTTAATAGGCTTACATAACCCCACAGATTTAACAGGATTACTTAATCCCATATACTTAATAGGTTTAATTAACCCCACCGATTTAACAGGCTTACTTAACCGTACATACTTAACGTGTTTACTTAACGCCACATACTAACGGGTTTACTTAACCTCATAAGATTTAACAGGCTCATACAATCCTTATGGATTCAAACAGGTTAAGTATTATAAGTTCATTGCCATACATGCATTTATGGTTATAATGCGCTAGACCTTCCACATTAAGTCTACCACTTGTGGATGTTGGATATGTCAGTCGGGCCCAGACAGACTTTTTCCATAAGTCGGAGTTAACCTCGTATCTTAGCACCGTCGCGTCTTTATGCACTTAGACCCCTCACATTAGATTCACCACTTCTGGTCGCTGGATATGCCGGGCGGGTCCGGGTAGACTTCTACCACAAATGTAATCAAACATTGTAACACCCCACCTTCGTCAAGGTCATTCACAAAGGGAATGCCTTAACTTTAATGGAGCGTTTTAGTAGACAGAACGGAAATTTACAAGATAGATAAAACAGTACTTGAAAAATTAATTACTTTATAACAACAGAAACCGAAATAAGTTTGGTTACATCTTTTCAAATCACAATATCAGAATTCAAGTACAAAATATCGGTCTAGTACAAAGCCTTCAGAATGCATAGTTTTTAAAGTCATAATCCCCAACATAAACTGCCATGGAAAGATAGAGCCAAAGCCAAGCGATACTTCAACCAGACAAGATCCGAATCGAGCTCCTATATTTCCACCCTACAAACCTTGGGGGGTCGAAAGAAAAGGGGAGAAAACAAGCAAGGTCGGACATAAAGTCTGGAAAGTCCAGTGACTTTCAGCATATGAACAGATAAGAATATCATGACATGAAAATAAAGCTGGATAAGAGACAACTTCAACAGGAGTAACTGATATACTTAAGCTAAACAGAAGAAACAGAATGATATAGCCCAAGTTATGCTTCTTACTTATATTTTACTTCTCTGCACTAATACTAGTATAACAGGATTAGGTGTTACCCTAATGTCTAAACAGAAACAGAATAATGAGCCCTTACCACCCGAACAGAAGGTACAGAAACAGAAACAGAATAATCCTTACGGAAATAGAATGTTAGAATTAGGTGTACACTAGTAAATGGGCCTTTACCACCCCAACAGACGGTACCACACAGAAACAAACAGGTGTTACCACCCAACAGAAAGAGACGGTACCCCTTAGAACAGACATAACTAAGTGTACCCTAAATCCTACCCTACGCGATCGGCTCACTAATACGTAAATACCCTGTGCCAGCCCCACAAAAGGGTGTATTATTCCCTAAAGTGGCAACCTTTGAATGACACAGCCCTATTTACAGATGTCACGGCGTCTTACATCCTCAGAGGCAGACCGGGATCCATGCACGCACATGACCCGGTTGGAACGCACCATCAACACCCCTCGCCATTATCAGAATGAACCGCTCATAATTAGTTCAGTAAGCGTGCCCGGACCCTACCTACTGTTGGGTCATAGTTTTGATACAAGAAAGGGTTACTGACTAATATGGGTCCCAAACAACAGATGACACAAGTATTTTCCCTCGTAACCTTGTGTCCCCAGCCTAACAGAATTCAGATTAACAAGTTTTTAGACATACATAGTTCAAGTCAACTAGTTCACAGATCATAAAATCAAGTTAACAAGTTTTCAGGCTAATGGATCAGTTGTACTATTTTAACAGATTTACAGATTGTCTAACTTTGTATTGGGCCTACAGATTCACGAAACAGGTTTATTAAATTCATTAGTCCAGTTTGTTTAGCCCTATCCACCCAACATGTTTTAGACATCATATTTATCTCAGATTTGCATTAATTAAATATTAATGCACGGACCTCTCACATTAGGTCGGTAGCTTGTGGCCGCTGGATATGCCGGGCGGTTCCGGGCAGACTTCTGCCACAAGCCAGACCTAACCTCGTGTCTAAGCATATTTTAGTTATGCCTACGACCTCTCACACTAGACTAACAGTTTGCGGTTGCTGGTTAAGCCGGTTGGTTCCGGGCAGGCTTCCACCGCAAACAGAGTCTAACCTCGTGTCATAGCCACTTTATTCCATTACAGAAAATGTCAGACTAATTATGTTCATTTAACAGATTTGACTTCCTTTCAAGTCACAGCAGATTAATCAAATTAACATGTTATACTTAGTCTTCGATCGAGCCTATGGATTTTCATAAACAAATTACAATTATTCAGCTTTTCAACAGATTTAACATATTTAACAGATTTAACAGCTCAGGCGGTTTAACAGATTAGGCAACTCAACAGATTTAGCAGATTGGGCATAATTAGCAGATTAGGCGATTCAACATATTTAACAGTTTAGGCAATTTAACATATTAAACTGGTAACAGATTTAGCAGATTGGGCAAATTTAACATATTAAGCAGATAACATTCCTTAAAGTCCTATTCACATATCCTGCCTAATTCATTAAGTAAACCTAAACTTATATGCCCAAATTATGGTCATAATCCACCATGTAACATATATCCCAGATTTTAATTAAACTTGCATAGTTCAGAATATTCTCCAAAGGCCCTAATCGTGATTCACATATAAGTTATGCCAAATATAGCCATTGATTATAATGTATGTCACATATCCAAAACCCAGTTTTAGGCGTGTTCACATTAATGGTTATCCTACTTAATATAGGTCTTTACGCCTAAGTTATATACAAAATAATTCTCCTTCTTCTAAATTACAGACTATAATATATAAAGTATGTCCAGATCTAGAATTACAACTTATGTCCTTTATGTTCTAAGTCATAAACAATCTCATATGATATGCCTCCAATTTATGTCCTGAATTACAACATGTGCTATGCATCTAAATCAATTACTTATTTACAGTTAAATTTTTACGCTCCATATCCCAAGTCATATGTCCAATATTCTTCTATGCCTCAAGTCATATGTTCAATACACTTTATGTTTTAAACATGTCCAGTCATATGTCTCAGATTTATATTCTAGCTACAACCTATATTCTTTCCTCAAATCAGTCACAGATCAGTCATGCCCAATTTATGCATCATTAATTATTTGCCCCAAAAGTTTAGCATTCGTGCGTCAATCTCTTATGAGATTTGGCTCAGGCTTGTGGTAGCCTGGCTATAGAACAGAAAGAAGAGAGAGAAACAAAATAGTTACAATAGGATAGATCTAAACAGAACAGAATATGCATAACCTCAGATTCAGATTTACAACCATGTCACGATCATAATTAAAATTCATATCCAAAAATAACTGTACTTGGCTTGGTTGGATTATAGAAGAAGAGTTGCAGTTTTTCTCTTTTTAATCTTATTCGGATTTGGAAGAAGATGCACTAGTTCTAGTTTTGATTCCAGCAGAGTAGCGAAGCCATTATTTTATTTATTTATTTCTAATATTTCAGAGGCAGCATAAGGAGAGAAGAATGGTGTAAAGAGAATGGGGCTAGGGGGCTGTTTATATAGGATTAGGCGGACGAATCTAGACTAAAAACGGGGCCAGATACATCAGAATGAACCCAGGCTCAAAACTGGGTTCGGGCACCAGGTCGACCCCCAGGTCGACCATAGGGTCGACCTGGTCCCTGGGAGGTCGACCATAGTGTCGACCCCCAGGTCGAGCTGGTCCTGGGCGGGAAAATTCCCGCCCAGTCTACTCTGGGGTTTGAATTCGAATATCGAATTCAAATTTCGAGCTGTTTTCGATTCTGAAAATTCCTGAAACTTCGGAGGGTCATATCTCCCTCATACGGACTCCGTTTCTCGAAAACTCAGAGTCGTTCCCAAGCAGAATTTCGAGACGAACGCAATGGCGCAACACATTTCCCTTGATTCTTATTTTAAAAATTAATTATTCTCTGATTTGTTACTTATATGTTCACAGAAAATACGGGGCGTTACATTCTCCCCTCCTTAAAGGATTTCGTCCCCGAAATCTTCAAGTTAAGAAGAATGTGTCCTACCATCCAGTCGTCCATCTACTCAACCATCATCCACAAGCATCCATATTCCTTAGAAAACTTCTAATGTTGTATGAACATATGCAGAAGTGTGTGTATATGTTCCTTATCTAATGCAAAGATCAGGCGGTCCACTGATTCAGTTGACCTCCTTAATGCGAATTATGTCAGTGCCATGAGTCCCACATGTATGCAATTTTCCTATTTGATACATATCATTTCTATATGAGTGCACAACTGTTCATTCATATGCAACATCCATGTGCTGAGTCAATCATTTTGCATCCATAAAAAAATGCGCACACATCCATATGCAGTATGAGAGTGTTTTTGAGCCGATTTAGTGCCTAGTGTGTGTATATGCATCCACGAGCAATCACTAGAAACCACTTGCATCCACTTGCAACCATCAAACATAACATGTCTCAAACACATGTTTACACCCATTAGTTTCTACCTAAAGGTCGAAGGATAAAGTCGAGTGATAGAGGCAAGTATAATTAAAACTAAAGCTAGGTTCCCATTAGACATCGGTTTAAGAGAATAACTCCTAATTATCAACCCCGAAGACCGAAATCAACATCAGATTAATACTCAGAGAATTACTCCCATTAAACAAATGCCCAACTGGAAATCTATTTCACACCTTGAATAAAAACTCCTATCCTTTTCAGAAACCTACAGACTACTGATACATATCAGATTACCAAATGATTCTTAGGAAACTAAGCATGATAAAAACCCAGAATTTATGCATCATAGTCAACTTAACGCTCAACACAGATACCTAACTTATCACAATTAGATGATTCATAACCCTTATGGGTCTGAGCCTACAGCGGAATCAGAAACAATACTAGTATTAAAGTGCAGAGTTTCGATTACAGAATCAAAATGCCAAAATCAGAAAAGAGTTTTAACTCAACAATCAGATAAAGAAATTAAACCTCCTACAGAAAGATTTCCTATTTATTTCCTATCCACTAGCCTCGAGAGTGTTCGTCTGCCCTCCAGAAGTTGGTCCTGCCCTCTGCCCTTGCCCTCGTTTCTTCGGCCAGTCCCTAGTGAAGTGCCCCATCTCACCACAGTTGAAGCAAGTGCCCTTTCTTTTTCTGCAATCCTTGTTCAGATGAGTCGAGCTTCCATAAGTAAAGCACTTTTTTTCCTTCTTATCTTCAGACTTCTCATCCTTCTCTTGTGTTTCCTTTTTGGGCCATGCTTTCTTGTTATGTGGTTCTTCCTTCTTTGCCTCTTTCTTGCCCTTGTCTTCCTCGTGCAGTAGTGCCATGTCCACCAACCTCTCATAAGTTGCCCCCATGGGTCATGGCTAGGCTGTGCAGTGGCTCGTTCAATCCTTTAACAAAGCGGAGAGCCTTTTTATGCTGAGTGTTGACTAACTCCAGTCCGAACCTAGCCAGTTGGTTGAACTGGTTAACGTATTCCTTGACCATCATACTTCCTTGCTTAAGAGATAAGAACTTTTCTAGTTGTAGACTTCGTTCAGCTTGCGAGAGAAATTTCGTCTCAAACATTTTTCTGAAATCCATCCATGTTTCGACCGGCCTCTCGGCGTTAGTGACTTCCCACCAATAGGAAGCTTCGTCTTTGAGCAACCATACCTCCAACTGTACCTTCTGCCTATCGTCCACCTCGAAGATAACGAACAGATCCTCAGTTTCTTTGAGCCAGTTCCTCACTTCTATGAATGATTCAGTTCCCTTGAAATCCTTTCCACCCATGGACCTAAAATCTTTACAGATCTTTGAGAAAGCAATTGCATGAGGAGGGGGCGGAGGAGGGGGAATCGCTGCGGCTGGAGGAGGAATATCTGCTGGGCCTGCATCGTTGGCCCTAGCCTCTAAGTACCTCCTGGACTAGCCAGGTATCGATACGCCCTCAGGAAGGTTATGATCCCCAGACATGCTGTAACGAAAGAAAAAGGATTCAAAACGGAGAACTGAAAAGATAGATATATGGCTTTCGGGGATTATGTTTTTCAAAATAAACTTTTTTTTTGAAAATTCTTCCTTTTAAAACCTTTTTGAAAATTGTTTTCAAAAACTTTACCCAATCTGGTAACCTTCAGATCTGATATCATGTGTAACACCCCACCTCCATCAAGGTCACTCACAAAGGGAATGACTTAACTTTGATGGAGTGTTTTAGTAGACAGAACGGAAATTTACAAGACAGACAAAAAAGTACTTAAAAATTAATTACTTTATTACAACAGAAACCGAAATAAGTTTGGTTATATCTTTTCAAATCACAATATTAGAATTCAAGTACAAAATATCGGTCTAGCACAAAGCCTTCAGAATGCATAGTTTTTAAAGTCATAATCCCCAACATAAACTTCCATGGAAAGATAGAGCCAAAGCCAAGCGATACTTCAACCAGAGAAGATCCGAATCGAGCTTCTAGATTTCCACCCTACAAACCTGGGGGGGGACGAAAGAAAAGGGGCGAAAACAAGCAAGGTCAAACATAAAGTCTGGCAAGTCCAGTGACTTTCAGCATATGAACACATAATAATATCATGACATGAAAATAAAGCTGGATAAGAGACAACATCAACAGGAGTAACTGATATACTTAAGCTAAACAGAAGAAACGGAATGATATAGCCCAAGTTATGCTTCTTACTTATATTTTACTTCTCTGCCCTAATACTAGTATAACAAGATTAGGTGTTACCCTAATGTCTAAACAGAAACAGAATAATGGGCCATTACTACCCGAACAGAAGGTACAAAAACAGAAACAGAATAATCCTTACGAAAACAGAATGTTAGAATTAGGTATACGCTAGTAAATGGGCCTTTACCACCCCAACAGACGGTACCACACAGAAACAGACAGGTGTTATCACCCAACAGAAACATACGGTACCCCACAGAATAGACAGAACTAAGTGTACCCTAAATCCTACCCCACGCGATCGGCTCCCTAATACATAAATACCCTGTGCCAGCCCCACAAAATGGTGTATCATTCCCTAAAGTGGCAATCTTTGAATGACACAGACCTATTTACAGATGTCATGGCGTCTTACATCCTCAGAGGAAGACCGGGATCCATGCACGCACATGACCCGGTTGGGACGCACCATCAACACCCCTCACCATTATCAGAATGAACCGCTTATAATTAGTTCAGTAAGCATGCCCGGACCTTACCTACTGTTGGGTCATAGTTTTGATACCAGAAAGGGTTACTGACTATATGGGTCCCAAACAACAGATGACACAAGTATTTTCCCTCGTAACCATGTGTCCCCAGCCTAATAGATTTCAGATTATCAAGTTTTCAGACATACATAGTTCAAGTCAACTAGTTTACAGATCATAAAATCAAGTTAACCTGTTTTCAAGCTAATGGATCAGATTTACAGTTTTAACAGATTTACAGATTGTCTAACTTTGTATTGGGCCTACAGATTCACGAAACAGGTTTATTAAATTCATTGGTCCAGTTGGTTTAGCCCTGTCCACCCAACACGTTTTAGACATCATATTTGTCTCAGATTTGCATTAATTAAATATTAATGCACAGACCTCTCACATTAGGTCGGTAGCTTGTGGCCGCTGGATATGTCGGGCGGTTCCGGGTAGACTTCTGCCACAAGCCAGACCTAACCTCGTGTCTAAGCATATTTTAGTTATGTCTACGACCTTTCACATTAGACTAACAGTTTGCGGTTGCTGGTTAAGCCGGTTGGTTCCGGGCAGGCTTCCACCGCAAACGGAGTCTAACCTCATGTCATAGCCACTTTATTCCATTAACGAAAATATCAAACTAATTATGTTCATTTAACATATTTGACTTCCTTTCTAGTCGCAGCAGATTAATCAAATTAACATGTTTTACTCAGTCTTCGATCGAGCCTACGGATTTTCATACACAAATTACAATTATTCATCTTTTCAACAGATTTAAAATATTTTACAGCTCAGGCTGTTTAACAGATTTAGCAGATTAGGCAACTCAACAGATTTAGCAGATTGGGCATAATTAGCATATTAGGCAATTCAACATATTTAAAAGTTTAGGCAATTTAACATATTAAGCAGATAATAGATTTAGCAGATTAGGCAAATTTAACATATTAAGCAGGTAACATTCCTTAAAGTCCTACTCACATATCCTGCCTAATTCATAAAGTAAACCTAAACTTATATGCCCAAATTATGGTCATAATCCACCATGTAACATATATCCCAAATTTTAATTAAACTTGTATAGTTCAGAATATTCTCCAAAGGCCCTAATCGCGATTCACATATAAATTATGCCAAATATAGCCATTGATTACAATGCATGTCACATATCCAAAACCCACTTTTAGGCGTGTTCACATTAATGGTTATCCTACTTAATATAGGTCTTTACGCCTAAGTTATATACAAAATAATTCTCCTTCTTCTAAATTACAGACTATATTATATAAAGTATGTCCAGATCTAGAATTACAACTTATGTCCTTTATGTTCTAAGTCATAAACAATCTCGTATAATATGCCTCCAATTTATGTCCTGAATTACAACATGTGCTATGCATCTAAATCAATTACTTATTTATAGTTAAATTTTTACGCCCCAAATCCCAAGTCATATGTCCAATATTCTTCTATGTCTCAAGTCATATGTTCAATACACTTTATGTTCTCAGATTTATGTTCTAGCTACAGCCTATATTCTTTCCTCAAATCAGTCACAGATCAGTCATGCCCAATTTATGCATCATTCATTAGTTGCCCCAAAAGTTTAGCATTCGTGCATCAATCTCTTATGAGATTTGGCTCAGGCTCATGGTAGCCTGGCTATAGAACAGAAAGAAGAGAGAGATACATAATAGTTACAATAGGATAGATCTAAATAGAACAAAATATGCATAACCTCAAATTCAGATTTACAACCATGCCACGATCAGAATTAAAATTCTTATCTAAAAATAACTATACTTGCCTTGGTTGGATTATAGAAGAAGAGTTGTAGTTGTTCTCTTTTTAATCTTATTCGGATTTGGAAGAAGATGCACTAGTTCTAGTTTTGATTCCGGCAGAATAGTGACGCCATTATTTTATTTATTTATTTCTAATATTTCAGAGGCAGCATAAGGAGAGAAGAATGGTGTAAAGAGAATGGGGCTAGGGGGCTGTTTATATTGGATTAGGCGGACGAATTTAGACTGAAAATGGGGCCAGATACATCAGAATGAACCCAGGATCAAAACTGGGTTCGGGCACCAGGTCGACCCCCAGGTCGACCATAGGGTCGACCTGGTCCCTGGGAGGTCGACCATAGTGTCGACCCCCAGGTCGACCTGGTCCTGGGCGGGAAAATACCCGCCCATTTTGCTCTAGGTTTTGAATTCGATTTCGAATTTCGAGCTGTTTTCGATTTTGAAAATTCCTGAAACTTCGGAGGGTCATATATCCCTCATACACACTCCGTTTCTCGAAAACTCGGACTCGTTTCCAAGCAGAATTCCGAGACGAACGCAATGGCGCAACCCGTTTCCCTTGATTCTTATTTTAAAAATTAATTATTCTCTGATTTGTTACTTATACGTTCATAGAAAATATGGGGTGTTACAAACATCATGTCTAAGCGCGGTTATAGTTACGTATCAAAATCTAGGCAATTCCATTCTTAACCAGTTATGCCTATTTCATTATAGTAGGTTTTCATGTCCCTTTCCCAAGTCATGTTCATCATGTACCACATGCCCTAAATTAGGATATAAATCACTATTTGATTTATGCCCAGATCCATATTCATATTTTGAATTCAAGTTATGCCCCAAATTTAACGGATTAAATAGGCTTTATAGATTCTTTACTGTTCCATTAACATGTTTCGCTTAATCTTAAATTGAACCTATAGATTTACATGTCCCAAACAACAAGTCATAATTCACCGTATAAATCATGCCCCAATTTTTAGTCCAATTTCACAATATATTTTATGCCCCCAGATCCCAATCGTGATTCAAAGTACAAGTTATGCCCCTAAATTACCATTTTGAGTCATTCCCGGTTTAACCCAATTTTGTTCGTACGCATATTTCAGCGATATCGGCTTAGGCTCGAAAGTATCCTAGCTATAAAAATAAAAAGAGAATGAGAGAGAGAAGGACAGAATAGGCATAAAACCAGTGATAACAGAAATGGGCATATGATAGCAGAAATAGGCATATAAGAACAGATCTGATGAACATAAATAGGCATATAAGGACAGTTCTAATGAACGTGTAATAACATGACTGATTATGCATAGTGTCATCATCATAAACGGGCATGATGAGATCTAATCTGTGAATTAGATATACAAATATAGCAGACCTAATATGATTCCAATAGCCACAGGCTTAGATCTAATTCATATGCATGTCAAGGTTGCATTTTAATTATTTCTAAAAATAACATAGACTCATAGAGAATAGATCTAAGGGACAGAAGAATAGTTGCAGATGTTGAAGCACAGGTCTCTGAATTCGTCTAACTCTTGTTGTAGTAGAAATATAGGCAATTTTAATCTAGGCAGAGGCATCATCTAGTTCTCTATTGTTTTAGAATGAATAAAACACTGAGAATGGGGTCATATTTATAGCCTAGGGTTCACGAATCTCGCTCAGAATTATTGATATCTCTATGGATTATTGATATCTCTATGGATTCATATCATCCAGTTTATCACCATATATATTGTTGTTTCATAGTTGATTGACTTAGTATGACACATAAATGCATAAATAGTGGTAATATATATATTTATATATTTTAGCTTTACATACGGATGCAAGCATAGTTTAACAGAGCCTTAAATAACTCCATTGATTTGGGTTTTTGATCGGTACAGAGTACCATATACAGATATATGTAAAACAACCAACAATCGTCTATACAAGCAATGATAAGAGGAAAAAATGGAAATTTTAAAGGCGAGTTTACTCACCAAATCAGTTATTCTTTACTTTTGTTCTCTGTCCTGCACCTCATTGTTTCACGTTATCACAAAATACCGTATTCTCCACTTTGGTTCCTTAGACTTCCTCCCTACAGCATCAAACAGCGGCTACCCGAGCACCAGCGCTACCGCCAATGTCTTTCACATCACCTCAGTACAACCCTGCTGCCTTTATTCCTTCAACGTTTTCATTTGTGCTTCCTGTAGTATGCACCTTTACCGAAACTTTAAACTCCCTCCAGCTTCCATCCACTCAAATATATAACGCATGTTGATGATCCCACAATACTACATGCTCCCTACTTCCCTACCACACTCACGTCCAGCCCCTTATTTACTCCATCTCATCGTATGCATATAAGGGACCATTGGGTACTCCTTAGTGTCACTTTTTTTTAAGAACCTTCACGCTTTCTCTTTTGGGACAAAGGAGCTCCTGTATGATCGTATTTATAGATTACACAACCGTGATGGCCAAGGAAGAATGGTACAAGTTTAGGTCTGCCTGTTAGCACTAGGTAGCTTTTGGTTTCAATATTTGGCATGTGCTTTGTATAGCTTACATAGGATATGTTTCATTTCCCAGTTACTTTTCTTTTCTGTGTGATTTGATGATACATGGTGGCATGAATTGTCAATGGCAAGTGAAGGGAACAGTAGGCAATTGTTTTGATTTAACTACTCATGGGTAGACCGTGTCGAGTTTTCACTCATAGGTAGTAAGTTTTTCTTAGATAGGAAGCATGCTGGTTCATTTCCCAGTTTCTGTTTTGACTTTGAAAGGATAGGCCGTTTTGATGTTGAACAATCGAAGAAACTAGGTCTGCATCATTTTTTTTCTTGGTCATTAAGTAATATGATGTGACTAGGTCTCTAGTTGACACGTCTTCTACTTGGGGTAGCACGATATAGACTGGATTGATAAAAACTATTCAATAATTGGCAGGCAGTAGGTACCACATGGACAAGCTAAGAGTAACGTGTATATATATATATTAGTATATTTTGTAATGGCGTGTATGGCAAGGAACTAATGCGTATATAGATTGGTTTAAGTTCAAATTATTTGCTACTTAAATTTTGTTTATGTCGGAGCCGCTACAGACAAAAGTAAGAATATGGTTGTGTCCGGTGAGGTTCCACGGTCTCAAAAATATAATAATATCGGTAGGTTAACTCATATTTTGAAACCCCAAAATGCTAGTTAAGGGTACAAATAACTCCAAATAAAAAGTTGCTTATTTAATTAATTAAAAATAACAGTAAAATTCTAAAAATTAAATTATCGCTGCGCCTCAAAAGAACCTTGTCCAGATTTGCAACTGATACATAGTTATATCGAATAAACCGTTGCGGTCGATAAACGATTCTACAACGACTATTTGGAAATTTGATTTGGATATAACTCGCAATCTATAATGCGAAATATCAATCTTTAACTTCTGTTAGAAAGATACAGTTCAGCGGATTCCAACGTTTCTTGTTTCGAAGAAATCCGGTTTATAACGAGTCATGTACGCTCAGTTGAAGTTCAAAACGTTAAATTACGAACTGCAGCGTCGTTATGAGCTCAATATATATTTTTATAGGCTCAACTTCATTTTAATTAATATATAAATCCACTTATATTACAATTTCAATATTTAAACTGATTTAAATATTCAAATATAAACCGATAAAAATGCGGGACATTACATTCCTTCCCCCTTAAAATAATTTCGTCCTCGAAATTGCTAAGATGGGGAAAATGCTTCAACCTCTGTTATAAACAGATTAAAAATCTTTTTGGTTTACTTCATAATTTCAGTTTCAACTGAACTGATTTATTCCAATTAAATATTAATTCCTTCTTATTTCGAATATTTTCAAAATTCTGAAAATTCCCTAACAGCTCTAATTTTCAGAGAGTTTTTGCCAACATCTCCTCTGCACGGCTTATTTGGTACTACAACAACTTGCCACTCTGGGCCTTCTCCAATCTAAAAGAAAATTTAACAGCCAAACGGCTTGCCAACGGGACTCAGAAATCTCATGCTCAAATTATTTAAACATGTAACGTTTTGTCGGGTATTCAACTTTATCTCTTCCATTTGAAATCCGTTCAGCATACACAAATGCATTTCCAACTAATCTCCAGTTAGTTTATCCTTGACCAATAATCTGTTACATCCAAGCCAACTCCATTTCAAACTTCAATTTTAAATTTCCAATTTTTACTCAATAATCAAATTTCACCCCCCAGGTTCGGCTCCATTCCAAAACTTAATTCACAACTCAACTACTTTGCCAAGTCAAATCCTTATTCGAGTACGATTTCCGCTTACTTGGCTCCAATTCAACTCCAATTTTATTTGACTTAGTTAAATTCTTTATTTATTTACTTCATCAGTAAATTTTAAATTTCAGAATTCAAATTCCTGGGGTTGTTATTTCAAACCAGTTTGAAATTATATATTATTCAAAACATTTGAATTTCTGACAACTTGTTTCAATAATTCAAAAACAAAATCTTTGGTAGTAATCCGTCACTTAGAAACTCGAAAATGAACACTGATGATGCGGCCGTCATCATCAAAATTTATTTTCCAGCGATCAAAGTGAGTTCAATACTATATTACTTTTCAAAATTCATGTTAAAACACTTCCTTTCAAACATTTTCATCTGAAAATCCCTTGAAAATATCTTTTCAAATTGCTTGGAAAATATTTCCAAATCTCACCCAGGATTTTAAATTTTCCATATATCCAATTCAAAATTCATTTACAACACCTTTCCAAGTTTCTAGAGTTTTATTTCAATTCTGGTTTTTAATTCAGATTTAGTTCATCTGAGTTCGCATATTATACTTATATAATATTTCGATTGGGTATTTATTTAACCAACTCAATTATAAATCTTATTCGATCATAATAACGATTAATACATCTAATACTATAATAATCTCAAAATATATACATGTTTTATATCAAAATATATTTTGGGTAAAATTATTTTATTTTCCCAGCTTTCAAAATAATATTGTGTCGAAATTTTCTATCCAAGCGTTTATAAATTCCTATCGACCTCGTCAGCTAAACGCGTCGATCTGGAATTTATATACCACTCACCAGATCAATCAACACAATATAAAATAGTTTTTATATTGATTTACAAATATGCACTCATATATATACACTCAAACTCAATCTAGAGTATTGCTAACTACATCTCTATTGAGTCACGCCACAGAGCCAAGGTAATCACTTAACCTTTAGCTCTGATACCACTGTAACGACCACGGGATTTTCGACTCCGGATATTGACACAAGAACCCAGCGTCGACTGTTTAGACATCGAAAATACCGGATCATTAATAGAAAGAAATTAGAGGATGAGATAAGAAAGATAGAACTAATAGAATAGAAGAAGAAGAAGAACACAACTGAGCAGAATCAGAGTAAACACGAATCTCACACAGGAACGAATAAAATATATTATATAACATAACTTTGAATTACAAAACTGTATTGTATATACATACCATTATCAGAGTACAATACATCATATCACAACGGAAATAATCTCTAAATATTAACGGTGAAGCCTTCTGCTTTTAGCTCCTCCAACCGGTATCTGTAAAAGCCTGAAACACTTGACTGCCCGTACAAATTTGGGCACCCAAGAGTTTAGGGATAAACAAACAAAATAAACTCTGGGTCAGTCATGGGACTGGTGTGAGTAAATTCCAACCATACGGTTTAACTTTGAAAATCTTTTTGAAAACAAAAGAATAATAGTAAGACCAGCCCACACATAAACATGGACGGTTTTTACCTTACTATAACCCAAAACATTTTGATATCAAAATCCAGTGATATTATAATAATGTCTAATCAAGTAAATAGCCAAATAGCAGAACGCTTGCATCTCACGCTCTACATACATAGTATAAAATCAAAAACCGCAGGGCGCTTATTGGAGATTGGATTCCAACTATGACAAGGTATGGGACCACCTGCCAATAGTGTATCTCTAGAGGCGAATACACTGGGTTCAGTAAGAACGTCTTGCAACCCGGCCCATACATGACCGATCGACCACTCATTTCGCTTGAGTGTATCGAATGTATATCACCAACGGTTGGGCTCAAACCACTGTTTCCCGAATGGGCAGAATCGATAGATTTAGAAACAAAAGGAATTTATCTAGATAGGTGATTATACACCCTAATGGGAGCGACCCACATAGCCATGCTGCCTGCTCGATTTTTGTCATTTCCCGGTTGTGAAGCTTGAGGCCACGTTTATCTTTTAGAACATCTGGCCACCACACACTTTGAATGCCACATCGTCACCCATCAAATCACTAGTTGATCTTCCCAAAAAATATTACAGGTATAAAAGCTAAGAGAAACGAATTTCTCCACCACCAGACGTAATACCTTGAAAAGATCATCTTATGTGACCGTTAGGAATACTTTGTCAGACATTCGTCCATACGAGTTGTCCTGGGACTGGACAAGCAGAAAACACCATTCTGAAATAGGACGACCCTTGCATTTCACTCCGTCTTCAATTTTCTTCATCATAATCAACTCGCAGCGCTTATGCCTATACGGAGTGGTTTCGGATAATATATCCAACTGGTCTCTCCGTATTGACAACGATGGTCAAAACACTTCGATAGTCGGTTATTTAACTGTCGAAGTAAAACAAACATTCATTCAAATGTACAACTAAACATCACACAACCACGGCCACTTTTTATTTAACATTCGTTTGAACTCTCATATCTTACCAGATTTTTCTCAAAATCACGCTTAAGCTTAGTTAACAGCGCTAATTTATCGGTATAGTTCAAAACTTGTCATACGCTGTAATATTCCCCTTTATAACTAACCTCGACATAACAGTCACGCTTAAGCCTAGTCAACAGCGTTACTTTATCGCTATAGTTCTAAGACTTGCAATACGCTGTCATATTCTTTTATACTAATCTTGACATATTAGTAACGCTTAAGTCTACTCAACAGCGTTATTTTATCGCTATAGTTCACAGACTTGCAATAAGCTACTATATTCCATTTTATAATTAATCTCAACACCTCTTTCCGTTACAAAAACCTTGACATCTCTTTCCGTTTCACCTCTATTCCATTTATTTTCGGAACTTAAAATAATCCCCTGATTCCCGGTCAACCCATTTTCTTTACAACCATTCTTATCTGCAAAACATTTGCTTTCAATATCCACTTTGAATATCATTTCGTCTGAACTCGTTAAACCATAACAACTAGGTTTCACCAATAAATATTAGTACATGATCAATACTGTTCATCTCGTTACTATAAAAATTCACATACATTTCAATATTTATTGATCATCATTGATTAGATTTTGGAATCATTTATCAATTAATTTTATTTTTGACCTAAATCAAAATAATATTTCATTTCAAAATATTCGAGTTTTATAAACTTATTGATAATCAGCCATCATCTGACAAATCGTTAGTTACTGTTTAACTTCTACGACTTGCGCTGATTAACAGGATCTTAGATTCAAAAGAATTCGTATTTCATTAAATTATATTAATTTGAAAAGAAATAATTTAACTTTATTTGTTTACTTAAAATAAAATAACTTTGTTTTAATGTTTGACAACATATAACTTCATTTACAATGATCACCGTTTGATCATATACCATCTATATATTTTATCAACCATACTAACATTTCTTTTCTTTTATTTCTTTTTAGATATATAAAATTTCCTTTTCATTTATTCTCTCTTTTGTTTATATTCTTTTATTTCATTTTCTATACCTACTTTTCTGGCCCAAGCCCAACAGCCCTCTCTCCTCTTGTTTTCTCTCTTCTATTTCTTATATATTTATTTACTCGACCCAATACATGTTCTCCTAGGCCCAAAACATTTTCTCCCATTCTTTGTTTCGCTTGCCATCCTTTATTTTCTTCTTTCCCTTGTATTTTCTTTCTTCCTTGCCTGTTACGTCCCGTCCATTTCCTTGCTCCACCCTCAATCCCTCTGGCCAAATACTAACCCATGCTGTACTTTTCCATTTCCATTCCCAGCATCAAATTTCCCTGTTCATATAACATGCCAAGCCCGACTCCTTCCTTCCACTTTCTTCTTTTTGATGCTACTGTCACTCTTTCTTCTTTACTTCAATGCACAGCTCTCCCTACCCTCCCTTTCTTTGCTTAATTACTTTACTGCTTCACTCTTCTGCTTCCTATTTCTTGTTTTTCTGTTTCCAAGCTACTATATTACAGGTTTATATTTTTTTTTGTTTCTTTTTATTTTTGCACAAGTCTGTGTTGCTGGTGCAAGTGCACACACCCTCCAAGCTAATCTGCATCTGTCACGACCGTCTACGCACTCGCCACTGGCCACTGAACTCCTCTACACACTCACGTTCTGCTCGCATCAACTTCGATGCTCCATCTCTGTATTTTCTTTATTTTAACTGGTTTATCCAAACTATATTGTCTATCACACTACTAGACTTCAATTGCTGTTATTCATCACTCAGTCGATGCTTTCACGAACATGGTTCCTCAAAGGTACATCATTACTCTATATTAACGTGAACTAGCCTTCTACAGAATTTAAAACAAATGTGTGTGATGTTTTTATCAGGTTACATTTCAAATTAATGTCTTTGAGTTGTGCGAAAAGGTAGTCCTATAACGGGTTTAAACAATAATATATTTGCGTTTACATCAAGGTACTATATAGACATTTAAATAGCTGTAAAAATAGATTACTGATATCTCTGCAGATTCATATCATCCAATTTATCACCATATGTACTATTTTTTCATAGTTGATTGACTTAGTATGACCCATAAATGCATAAATAGTGGTAATATATATATATATATATATATATATATATATATATATATATATATATATATATATATATATATATATATATTTCAGCTTTACATACGGATGCAAGCATAGTTTAACAGAGCCTTAAATAACTCCATTGATTTGGGTTTTTGATCGGTACAGAGTACCATATACAGATATATGTAAAACATCCAACAATCATCTATACAAGCAATGATAAGAGGAAAAGATGGAAATTTTAAAGGCGAGTTTACTCACCAAATCAGTTATTCTTTACTTTTGTTCTCTGTCCTGCACCTCATTGTTTCACGTTATCACAAAATACCGTCTTCTCCACTTTGGTTCCTCAGACTTCCTCCCTACAGCATCAAACAGCGGCTACCCGAGCACCAGCGCTACCGCCAATGTCTTTCACATCACCTCAGTACAACCCTGCTGCCTTCATTCCTTCAACGTTTTCATTTGTGCTTCCTGTAGCATGCACCTTTACCGAAACTTTAAACTCCCTCCAACTTCCATCCACTCAAATATATAACGCATGTTGATGATCCCACAATACTACATGCGCCCTACTTCCCTACCACACTCACGTCCATCCCCTTATTAACTCCGTCTCATCGTATGCATATAAGGGACCATTGGGTCCTCCTTAGCGTCACTTTTTTTTAAGAACCTTTCACGCTTTCTCTTCTGGGACAAAGGAGCTTCTGTATGATCGTATTTATAGATTACACAACCGTGATGGCCAAGGAAGAATGGTACAAGTTTAGGTCTGTCTGTTAGCACTAGGTAGCTTTTGGTTTCAATATTTGGCATGTGCTTTGTATAGCTTACATAGGATATGTTTCATTTCCCAGTTACTTTTCTTTTCAGCGTGATTTGATGATACATGGTGGCATGAATTGTCAATGGCAAGTGAAGCGAATAGTAGGCAGTTGTTTTGATTTAACTACTCGTGGGTAGACCGTGTCGAGTTTTCACTCATAGGTAGTTAGTTTTTCTTAGATAGGAAGCGTGCTGGTTCATTTCCCAGTCTCTGTTTTGACTTTGAAAGGATAGGCCGTTTTGATGTTGAACAATCGAAGAAACTAGGTCTGCATCATATTAGAAACTAGGTCTGCATCATTTTTTTTCTTGGTCATTAAGTAATACGATGTGACTCGGTCTCTAGTTGGCACGTCTTCTACTTGGGGTAGCACGATATAGACTGGATTGATAAAAACTATTCAATAATTGGCAGGCAGTAGGTACCACATGGACAAGCTAAGAGTAACGTGTATTCATATATATTAGTATATTTTGTAATGGCGTGTATGGCAAGGAACTAATGCGTATATAGATTGGTTTAAGTTCAAATTATCTGTTACTTAAATTTTGTTTATGTCGGAGCCGCTACAGACAAAAGTAAGAATATGGTCGTGTCCGGTGAGGTGCCACGGTCCCAAAAATATAATAATATCGATAGGTTAACTCATATTTTGAAACCCCAAAATGCTAGTTAAGGTTACAAAAAACTCCAAATAAAAAGTTGCTTATTTAATTAATTAAAAATTACAGTAAAATTCTAAAAATTAAATTATCGCTGCGCCTCAAAAGAACCTTGTCCAGATTTGCAACTGATATCTAGTTATATCGAATAAACCGTTGTGGTCGATAAACGATTCTGTAGCGACTATTTGGAAATTTGATTTGGATATAACTCGCAATCTATAACGCGAAATCTCGATCTTTAACTTCTGTTAGAAAGATACAGTTCAGCGGATTCCAACGTTTCTTGTTTCGAAGAAATCCGGTTTATAACGAGTCATGTACGCTCAGTTGAAGTTCAAAACGTTAAATTACGAACTGCAGCGTCGTTATGAGCTCAATATATATTTTTATAGGCTCAACTTCGTTTTAATTAATATATAAATCCACTTGTATTACGATTTCAATATTTAAACTGATTTAAATATTCAAATATAAACTGATAAAAATGCGGGACATTACACATATTGCACTGAAGCCAGTGACAAACATTACGCTTAAGACAGTAACTGATTTATTAAAATGTGCTTGCCAAGGCACATATAGGGAGTGACTGAATAATTCAAGTGAAGACAATAGATGTAAAATTTAGTTATTTATGCTCCATATACTGACAATAAGTATTCATCTTACTACAAGGCAGATATTTTTGTTAAAATGCAAGTTGATGCTTTAGAAGCAACTCAAAGAGATGCCAAGAGGCTAAATGATTTTTTTAGGGATGAAGGATGACAAAACCAACATGATTACTGCCTTACATTACTGGAAATCAACATTCACAATGGTCCATTAAAAATTTGAGAAATCTCATACTCTATATAGTATTATAGGAAATTTTCCAATACAATATGTAACAATTTTGATGAGGTGCTTTTGCAGTTTAGTACTTAGTAAACAAAACCCGGATTAAGGGAACATAATTTATCTAGCGAGGAGCAAACCACTTATAACAACATATAAGGCATTTTATGGCTAGTTTATCGCAAATCTGGCATTAAATGTGACTGAAATAAAAACATACATTGAAGTTGATTGGAACCACTTGTTTTAACAGTCAACTTGGAAAGATTTTGACAAAATTTATAATTCAAGAAGTTTACTTCATACGTTTATAATAACAAAGATGAAACTGTTAAGGAGCAAACCTTATAATAGGAGCCCCACCCTTCTTTAGCAAACATGGTTTTGGCAACTTGGAGAGCTGATCCCTAGCCTAACTGGATCCTAACCTGAAAAAATCAAAGAGTATACAGTGAAAGGTACATGACATACGGGATACTTAAAAGTGGAGATGCAAAATTTTCTTTTTAGTCTTTTAGTAATGAAATTGTTTTTGTGTTGAGCTACCGAAGCTTGGTGGCAATTATGAAATACATACACCAAAAAACATGGAAGGTCAAAATTAGGTTTGATCTGTAAGAACGATTATACAAAATGGACAAAATATTCAAATATACTAAAGATTTATATCATGATTACGAAAATTACATCAGCTGGGTTATGTCACTTATTAACTTAATCCCACCCTGACACCAATTTGCAAAGGCAAACGAAAGATTTTCCAACATTCTAGTATTCTTTTTTCTCATAAAGGTATTTTAGTAATGTATTTCTCGAATATGTCTTGCCCATAAGTCGAAACTAATAATCAGAGAGTTGAATTTACATAGAAAAGCTGTTACACCATAGTTTCACAATAATATATAACTGGTTAAAGCAGTTAATCATGATCTGAGATGTCATCATGTTAACTTATTTGAAACGTAATAAATTATATGCTATATAAGACTTTAAATACTTGTGTACAACGATCAGATAATACAATTTCTCAATAATAATAAAATAAAAATAATAAATGGTTGGAAGGTAACCATTATTTGTGTTGCACCTTGCCGGCTAGAAAATGAATGTTCTGTTTGTGACTTAACCAAATTCATTTTATGGAAGGGAATAACTATTTTTAATTATCATTTAGTCTCTCACTAGAGTGTAACATATCAATCCGGATAGGAGTTCTTTCTGTGTCGCTCAATCCCAAGTTGATCCACTCCTTATCTCTCACTGATAAGATATTCGAGGCGGTAAGTACCTCTCTTTATCTTATTTTTTCCCATTTCTTGTTGAAGGTAGACTAAAAACCAAATTCCAGGTCGAAAGGCATAAATAAAGCAAAAAACTAAATTAATGCAAGAGTAAGTGCACGAAGTTGGTATATTTTGTAATGGTACAAAAATAAATGACCTAAGGAAGAAAGAGAAGTAGTTACACGAACATATAGCTCATGACCTCTCCATTGCAAGCAATCACCAAAGGACCTAACAAAAGCTATGTACATACAACTACTACCAACACGACCCACCAAGAAGCATAACAACAGACGCAGTATCATGACATGCTGAAAAAACTAAAACTCACCTGACACTACTAACATACCCAAAAAACCAACAGCTAAAAGATGAAAATGATAAACTGTAGACACTAAGTACCCAGAAATCGCTTTCACCTGGACTTGAACCACCTTACCCACGGCAATAACTACTCAACCCCAAGATGATGACACCTATACCCAAAATCCCAAACACAATCACCACCACATAAGTCAACCAACCAACCGAAACACACAAAACCCCATTACAAGAAAAACACCCTATTGCAACTAGTTATTTGTAATAGGCGATAAATGACACTTGCAGTAAATGATATTTAGCAACAAACTTATTATAGAAGTTGCAATATATATAAGATTTAGTAACATGCCTTTTCTTTCTACTGCGAAAAACATATTTTTAGCATCTTCACTTACCCTTCTGCTGCAAAAACATACTTTCAGCAACTGTGCTACCATAACAGTTGCAACAAACATATTATTTGCAACTGTGTTGCCAAGCCAGCTACAAATAAATACCTTTAGCAACTGTTTTCTCTACTTGCAATGACTGTATTTTTTTACAACTGGTAAAGCAAGTTACGAAAAACATACTAAAAATTAGTATTAACTTTTAATGATTAACTTTTAATAATTAATTTTAAATAGTTACTATTAAATGCTTAACTACTAGTAACTATATAATAAATAAGATTAATATTTACTAATTAATTATAAAATTTAAGTATTTTAAAGTGATATATATATATTTGATAATTAAATAATAATAATTAATAATTAACAAATAATAATAATAAACATTTAAAAATAATAAAATATCTCGATAAAAATTAATAATATAATATTTAATAATTATCAATTAATGATTAGGATTAATATTTAGTAACCAATAATTAATAAGAAATTAATATTTACTAATTTTTTAATAATGAATTAATATTTAATATTTCTTTTGAATTTATAATCGATCGGGAGCTAGTCCAATTTGTATGCCACAAATAAAGTAAAATTTTAAATTTAAAGTTTAAGTTTGGTTTGATCGACCTATCACACGGTATATCTAGTTGTTTTTTGAATTTGAAGTTTGCGATAAAATAAGTTTTTAAATGTACTGGCAATTGATAATTTTAGCTAATAATAAAATTTAAGCATTATAATATGTGGCATGCAAAATATTCCATCCTGAGTTGGACAGAAAAATATCTCAGTAGAAACTGGCCATGTTGTACTGCTTAAACTACTTCATTTACCATTTCACGAATTTCCGCCATACTTTTCATTATCCCGCTTTTTGAGGGTTAAAAAATTTCAGACTCCCTCCGGTTCACGAAAAGAAACATCATACTTTCCCTTAAATCTCAATTACATTTACATGAAAACAAACACGGTATTAAAACCCGACATTCTCATGGCTTCCAGAAAATACCTCTGGTAGTAGAATTCATCATCTCCCCCCTCTTTCCAGTCGCCTAACCTTCTTTCACGACCGCCGCCGTCACTTTCTTCCCCACCAGCCCGTCCTCCTTCAGCTTTACCCCCTCCAGACCCGCCCGACTCCACTGCGCCTCAGCGTGATAGTTGATATCAGATGGAAGGCCAAACCCTAGAGATGTATACTTCGACGGAAATCACCTAGGTTTCGACTCCAACTGACACAGTAGCGCCAATCCCATCATTAATTCCTCTTCCTCCCCTAATTGATGACGATGGATTTCAAATGGTCAAATCTCGCCGGAAAACTCGTCATCCTCTAGCTGGCATGAGGCTGTCTAGGGATTCAACGGTAACATTAGGTACTTTCCCTAAATCTAAATTCTCCAAACCACCCTTCTCTCCGTCGTTTTCTCTTTCCACTCCACCCTTCCCTCCGTCGCTTTATACCAATATAGACTTATTGTATAATTTATATAATAAGCAATAATATTGTAAGCATTTATACCATTATATGTATTTATACAAATTGGAAATTGTATTAACAGAAAGTGTTTTGAAAATACTTCTCTAGAAAAGTGCGACATGTTGCAATGTTATTAGCTGGATCCTATACTTAAAATAAATATAGGATTTTCAGCACCGCTTCAAGCATTTAACATGGTTAGATTCTTTTGATTTCTGAATTCAAATGATTATTTTGACATAAATATTTCTTTTTGAATATTTATGTACATATTTATTTTAATTCTTTCCTATTTTTCGATATTATGCTACCATTGGGGTGTATAATCTGCACAATAACTTTTGACTAATTTTTTTCAGATCTATCGGCATGAATGTCTCCATCGTTGTTCCATCTTGATTTGCCAACTTATCGGACATAATATCTTCTTGTACTCTTTATCATGACAAAGGGCCTGAGCCTTATCTTCGGAAAGCAAGCAGTGATGCATGGCTTTCTATTGAAATTTATGAAGCAATATATGGAAGGTTCAATAATGGAAGAACTATCAAAAATATCATTTGTAAGTGTCTTTCCATATATTTAAATGTTCAAATCAATTTTTACCTTTTAATCATCTCAAATACAGTTTGCACAATGTACCTTTTAGATAAGTTTTTTTTATCAAGGGGCCTTTGCTATGATGTGTTTGAAAGAGCTGAAGCGAGTGCATTGATGGCTTTGTTTGATAATAGTTTAAAACGCGGCGAGTGAACGAGGACATAATGTATTAGATTGTGATCGACGCTAATCTATGAAGTAGAAAAGCGCGACATTTGTAATAAATTCTGCAAGCATACAGGTGTGTAGCATACAGGTCGAACACAGGGAGGAAAGTTAAATTTTATTATTTATATGTTTCGTGGGCGTGTTAGACAGAACTTTGGGGGTTGTTTTCAATGTTGTTGAAATAATGTTATTGAAACTGCTACAAACCTGAATCTAATCAGACGTATATCAAATTCAACAACAGGAAAGAAAATAACAAGTACTAGCAAAAACAACAAAAGTAAATAATAACTGGAACAATAACAGAGAATTAAAAGTAGAGTTGCTGTTGAAACTAATCAAACAGTCAACACTAGTATGCAGTAACAAAGACAATAACAATATGTGTTCTACCGAATCTAATCGTGTAGATACACAAATTGTTTTAAAAGAAAAGTAAATAACTAGAACAAGAAAATTTTATTAAACTAATGGCAGTACAGAATTCTGAGATCGTTTTTACAGTGGTTACAACACATATTTATAGATGAGAATGGCAAAACCCCAATTAGGTCTATGAGTAAATGGGCCTCCTCATTCATGAATATCTCTTGCCTTCCTTGACTAAGCTTGATTGGAGAAAATCTGGGCATATCATGGTAAATATTTTCCATATCTTTCAATTCTCCAATGTGGCTAATTGATTGATAAAAGATTGCAAATTGCATGTGATTTATTCTTCCAATCAGCAATTAATCTTCCAATCAGCAATAAATCCTCCCATCAATGACGTTTATTAGATTCCAAATTCAACATAGGAAAAGAATATATTAAAATTGATCTTTCTTCTTGGCAACAATTCAATTGAAATTGAATGATTTGAATTTAATTCCATGATAAGAATATGGCTATTGCTGAAATGTTAATTGGTGCATATCATACATACATACACATGAATATGTGTATATATATAAAATATAACACTAATCCAAATATTCCTCAGAGCAAAGGGGCCAGTGTGAACGCGCTCTGTTTCTTTGGCAAAAAGTGAGCTTGACGGGGTTCGAACTCAGGTCTCTCAGCACCAATTCCTATGCCTTTACCAGTGAGCTACTTCTTCTTTTGCAATTGAAATAAATTTGATGTGAGGAAGTAGCTCTTTCTTGTAGTTAGCCTTTGATTTGAATTGAAGGAGGCATTTCTTGACATCCTGTAAAAACATACAAATGTAACCAAAGTATCATTTATTTATTTACAAAAGATAAAATATAAGAGCATAGAATAAACATTTTTCAATGTCAATCAAATACCCCCACACTTATCTTTTACTCGTCCTCGAGTAAAACAAAAAAATGAAAAACTAAACTAGATAGGTCACACTTTCGTAGGAAACACGATTGCATTGAGCGTATGCAACAAGCCGTTAAACCTCTAGGTGTCCCTAGTAGGACGAGTGGTGTCTCGTGAGGGTTTTCAGCGGATACTACCCACAAAATCCAAATGCAGTATGCTATGATTCTAATGAAACTACATGAATGCAATGGACATATGCAAATAAAAACGAAAAAAATGAAAACACGACTCGTTTCCGGAAAGTGGTACAACAAATTAAGTTAACAATTTCTGGTCAGTTGATTTTATTTTAGATACCTCGACTTGTCACAAATTTTCAATATAAATCAAGTTTTCAAATGTTAAATTCCAGTTTGGCCAGTTAGTTCGGTCGATAATATAGTGCAGCCATGAAATAAATTCTTAGTTTGCTTGGCACAGTTTGCAAAGTGGTATTCTAATTTTCTCATGTATGGCTAGTCAAATCAATAAGGTCAAGAAGTGTTTGGGTATCATCGCTTATTCTTTATTCTATAAAATTTTAAGATTTATTATTAAGTACATACACCTAACAAAAAAGACCAAGGTTTACCACCCATGCACTGCCTCGCGGACTAACGGAGAGTAGGTAAAGAGCTTGGCGGATTGTGCAGGCCGACTTTGACTTTGTCAACAACGTGTCGGTAATCCTTAGGTGTCCAATCCCATAAAATGAGACCAAGATATTCCAACTTTGACTTTGTCAACAACGTGTCGGATAGAGCTTGGCGGGTTTGCACACCAACGCTCGATATACAAGCAATGTTGGATACCCTTGGAATACTATTATTATTGTTATCGAAAATATAAGCACAAAAGAGAGTTATGCGAATTCAACTTAACACAACTTAGTTTTAAAGATTTGAAAAGCCAATATAAGTATTTTAAGTCCTCCACTTATTTAAACAAAGTCTACAATATAGAATAAATTTCATGGCCATCACCTAAGAATCTCCCTATGTACTGGTTACACTATTATCCCTCAAAATTAAACTTTTCATTATATTTCCTATTCGATCCAAGTTGAGAGAGAAAAATACTATCAACTGGCTAAAAATTGTAAACTTATTTTGCTGTATCAATTGAAAATGAGTCGTATTTCAAAAAAATAAAAAAAAATTATGGTATGTTACTACGATATAAAATGTATGATGGTCCTACTTAAATGGCTGAAAATAAAAAGAAATAAAAACAAAGAAAAATGAAAATGGATGAAATGCAGACTCCCCCCCACACTTGATTCAGACAGTGTCCCAACTGTCTAAGGCAGAAAAAACAAAAATAAAATTAAAAAAAATGAAAAAGAAAAATAAAAGAAGAAGAACGTGTACCACCTGATTTCATGGTGGATGATCATGCAGATCGATAGAGTCGTCTTCGTCATATTGCTCGAATTCCAAAAATGGTTTCAGTCGTTGACCGTTTACTTTGAAGACTTTTCCATCCCTAGGATTTTCAATTTCAACCGCTCCATGAGGGCATACTGTTTTCACGACATAAGGTCCAGTCCATCGAGATCTGAGTTTCCCTGGAAACAAGTGAAGTCTAGAGTCGTATAAAAGAACTTTTTGACCTATGTTGAATTCCTTACGAAGTATGTTTTTGTCGTGTTGGGCTTTGGTTCTTTCTTTGTAGATTTTCGCATTTTCATACGCCTCATTTCTTAATTCCTCTAGTTCAGAAATTTGTAACTTCCTGTGTGAGCCGGCTTTTTCTAAGTCAAAGTTCAAAAATTTTATGGCCCAAAGAGCGCGATGCTCTAATTCAAGAGGTAAGTGACAGGCCTTTCCAAAGACTAATCGATATGGTGACATCCCTAGATTGGTTTTATAAGCAGTGCGGAAAGCCCAGAGTGCATCAATCAGTTTTAAAGACCAATCTTTTCTATTGGAATTCACGGTTTTCTCAAGAATTTGTTTGATTTGTCTATTGGAAACTTCTACTTGTCCACTAGTTTGTGGATGGTAAGGTGTCGACAGCTTGTGTGTGATTGAGTATTTCTTGAGCAAGGACTCAAAAGCACGATTACAGAAGTGAGTGCCATTATCACTAATGATAGCTCGAGGTGTGCCAAAGCGTGAAAAGATGTTTTCTTTGAGGAATTTGACAACAACCTTGTTGTCGTTGGTTTTGGTCGGAATGGCTTCAACCCATTTTGAGACATAATCTACCGCAAGTAAGATGTAAAGATTCCCAAATGAATTAGGGAATGGTCCCATGAAATCAATGCCCCAAACATCGAATAACTCAATCACTAGAATGGGGTTGAGAGGCATCATGTTTCGCTTAGAGATTCGACCCGTTCTTTGACATCGCTCACATTTAGAGCAAAATTCGAAAGCGTCACGGAAGAGTGTGGGCCAATAAAAACCGCTTTGCAAAACCTTTGCAGCAGTTTTTCTTGCACCAAAATGACCGCCACAAGCATGGTCATGTGAGAAGGAGAGAATACTTTGGTGTTCATGATCGGGCACACACCTTCGAATGATTTGGTCTGGACAGTATTTGAAAAGATATGGGTCGTCCCAATAGAAGTTTCGAACTTTCGAGAGAAATTTTTGTTTATCTTGTTTCGACCATTCAGCGGGCATTTGTTGTGTGACAAGATAATTCACAATGTCAGCGTACCAAGGGGTGTTAGAGATCGAAAGGAGTTGTTCGTCAGGAAAATAGTCATCGATCTGGGTGTCGTTATCATTTTCGTGCACAATTCGAGAGAGATGATCAGCTACGACATTTTCAGAACCCTTTTTATCTCGTATTTCTATATCGAATTCTTGAAGAAGAAGGATCCAACGAATCAAGCGGGCCTTGGCATCCTTTTTAGACAGCAGATATCGTAGGGCAGCATGGTCAGTGTAAACTATGACTTTGGATCCTATGAGATATGGTCTGAATTTCTCAAGAGCGAAGACAACTGCCAAAAATTCCTTTTCAGTAGTTGAGTAATTAAGTTGGGCCTCGTTTAAGGTTTTGCTGGCGTAATAAATGACTCGAGGGAGTTTATCAATACGCTGACCCAAGATGGCTCCAATAGCAAAATCAGAAGCGTCGCACATAAGTTCGAAGGGTTGAGTCCAATCAGGAGGTTGAATGATGGGAGTTGTGGTCAAGAGTGATTTAAGAGTTTCAAAAGCTGTTTTGCAATCATTGGAAAATTCAAACTTTACGTCTTTGGCAAGTAAGTTCGAGAGAGGTTTTGAAATCTTTGAGAAATCCTTAATGAATCTTCTATAGAATCCTGCATGGCCAAGAAATGAGCGAACATCTTTGACAGACTTAGGAGGAGGTAAATTAGCAATCAAATCGATTTTGGATTTATCGACTTCTAGGCCATCTTTGGAGACGACATGACCTAGAACTATCCCCCTTTTCACCATAAAGTGGCATTTCTCCCAATTAAGCACAAGTGATTTCTCCTTACAACGCTTAAGGACGAGTTCTAAATGAGTGAGACATTGGGAAAAAGATGATCCATATATTGAAAAATCATCCATGAATATTTCCAAGAATTCTTCTACCATATCAGAGAAAATACTCATCATACACCTTTGGAAAGTCGCGGGGGCATTACAAAGACCAAAAGGCATGCGACGATAAGCAAAGGTTCCAAAGGGACAAGTAAAGGTGGTCTTATGTTGATCTTCTAAAGCAACAGGAATTTGGTTATAGCCAGAGTATCCATCGAGAAAACAGTAGTACTCATGTCCTGCCAAGCGTTCGAGCATTTGGTCAATAAAAGGCAAGGGAAAATGGTCTTTTCGTGTGGCTGAGTTAAGCTTTCGATAGTCGATGCACACACGCCATTTGGTTTTGATTTTTGTTGGGACGAGTTCATTATTGTCGTTTTTGATCACTGTGACTCCCGACTTCTTTGGTACAACTTGTACCGGACTCACCCAAGTACTGTCAGAGATGGGATAGATGATGTTATTGTCTAGACATTTGATTATCTCCTCCTTGACCACTTCTCTCATGTTTGGGTTTAATCGCCTTTGAGCTTCACGGGTGGGTTTAGCCTCATCAACTAAATGTATGCGATGTTCCACAATTGATGGGCTAATTCCTTTTATATCGCTAATTTCCCACCCCAAGGCGTCCTTATTTTCCCGCAAGGTATCCAAAAGTTTTTCTTCTTGGTCCTCGGTAAGATCGGAAGCCAAGATTACGGGAAAAGTTTTTGAAGAGTCTAGGTAGGCATATTTAAGGTCTGGTGGCAAGGGTTTGAGGTCTAACTTAGGAAGTTCTTGTGTATCAACATTGGTCAATATTCCTTGGTTATATTTAGATGACGAAGTGTCGGAGTCAAGAATTTTGTTTAGTTCAGAAATGTATTCGAGTTCGTCGAAATCAGGGTTGAAATGGTCAAGACACATTTTCAGGGCTTCAGAAGTGTCACTTGAGGTTTCATCAACTGTGGTTTGAATCATGTCAATTTCATCGATCTCAAAATCCCTAGGTTGTTTGTTGAGATTAAAGATGTTTAGCTCGATGGTTAGGTGCCCGAAGGAAAGTCGAAGTTGACCATTCCTACAATTAATGACAGCATTAGAGGTTGCTAAGAAGGGGCGTCCTAAGATCACTGGTATTTGAACGTTGGGATTTGAGACAGGCTCTGTTTCTAGCACTATAAAATCGACAGGGAAGTAAAACTGCTCGATCTGTATCAAGACGTCTTCGATAATTCCCAATGGCTTTTTGACAGATCGATCGGCTAGTTGAAGAGTGATGTTTGTTGGTTTAATCTCCCCTAGTCCAAGTTGACGATACACAGTATAAGGAAGAAGATTGACACTGGCACCAAGGTCGAGTAGGGCACGAGAGATGTGAGTGTTTCCTATTTTACAATCAATCGTAGGGCAGCCAGGGTCTTTATACTTGACTGGGGCAAGATTCGAAAGAACAGAGCTTGTATTTGCAGTTAGAAAGGCGGTTTTTGGGACATTGGTCGCACGTTTTTGTGTACACAATTCCTTAAGACATTTAGCATATTGAGGAATTTGTTCAATGGTGTCTAAAAGAGGAATGTTCACACGGACTTGTTTGAAAATTTCCAGAATTTTATCGAAATTTGCCGCTTTCTTCTTATTATTGAGTCTATGAGGAAAAGGAGCTACTGGTTCTTTGACTCTGTGATGAGTTTCATCATTCGAAGAAGAAGGTTTATCCAAGGAAAGAGAAGGTGTTAAGGTTGTAGAAGATGGAATGTTGGTATTGCCAACAATATTTTTCGAAGGTGGGTCGGGTTTGCCGACACTGGGGGAAGAACTGTTGGGATTGCCAACACTTGAGGGAACTGGAGGTTTGGAAGAATTGGCATTCGAAGCCAATGGGTGATCATCAAGATTAGGGATTGGGGTCGAGTTAGAAGGTTCGTCAGGGTCGTCCACGTTATTATCAATCCTCTTTCCAGATCGAAGGGTTGTAATAGCGTTGACTGGATTATGGTTTTCGTCCTCACAAGAATTTACAGCACGAGGGTTATACTTTGGATTCACTTCGGGTTGACTAGGCAACTTTCCTTTCTCATTATTTTTCGCCATTTCCTTTATCATATGCATTAGTTGGTCGATTTTAGCGTCTTGATTGTTTATTTGTTTTTCTAATCGAACAATATCTTGTGATGGTTGAGAAGATTGAGAGGATTGGTTCGATGATTGAAAATTGGGGTGCCTATAAGGCTGTTTGGATTGAGGTGCAGCTTGAGAGGTTTGAGAATTGGGAGGTGGAGCTTGGTAATTCGGATTGGGAATAAAGGGTTGCATGTGTGATGGGTTAGCCGAATTATTGGGGTTTGACCAAGAAAAGTTTGGGTGGTTCCTCCAACCAGGATTGTACGTGACCGAGTAAGGGTTGTTTTGAGCTATAGCATTGGCTTGGTCCTGAGAGTAGTAGTGGGGTAACCCTTCTCCTACTTGAGGAGTTTGATTTTCTAAAGGAATTTGACTTGGGTCCACGACATGCACTCCTCTAGTAGAAGTACGATTGGGAACGCGAATTGATTCCCATTGCATGTCCTTCTCAGAATAATCTTCTAAGAACCGCCAAGCTTCATCGGCTGTTTTAGACATAAAATCTCCTCCACACATTGATTCTAGTTGAGTTTTAGATTGATAGTTAAGCCCTTCATATACAATTTGACACAAGTTGTCTTTTAGAATTCCATGATGAGGACAACTATACAGTAGTTGGTTGAATCTCTCAAAATATTTTGAAAAAGTTTCCCCCTCATTTTGACAAAATTGATTTATCTCAGTTCGGATTTTGAGCGTTTTATGGAAAGGGAAAAACTTTTTCAAAAATGCAGTGACCAATTCATCCCAACTTCTTATGGAATGTTTTGGAAGAGAATTCAGCCATCTTTTAGCGCTTTCAAGTAGTGCAAATGGGATTAGCCTTAGCTTGATCGATTCGTTAGACAATTGTTGCATTTTTGTTGTGGACGCATACAATTCAAATTCACTCAGAAATTCATAAGCATTTTCAGACCCAGTAAATTTTGGTACCCCTTGAATAAAGGAATGTTTCAGCTCAAAGTTGTTTCCTTCAGCTGGTGGGAACACAATGACAGATGGTTGAACGGTCCTAGTAGGATAACATCGATCACGAAGAGACAAGGGTCTATCCACCTGGATATTGAGATTTTGAAAATTTTGATTTATTTGATTTTGATCCCCGAAGTTTGGAAAATTTTGGTTGATTCGAGAACCCCTAGGAGAATTTTGTTGGCTAACACTTTTTTCACTCATTGTTGTTAAATGCAAGCACAGAAATTAGCTACAATGAAGTTTTCTGTCCTTATTGGCTCCTAACCCAAAATTATAAAGTGACACGTTTGATTACTTAGATCAAAAGATTTCTCAGCCAGTTAACGGACAGGAGTTATCGGTGCACCAGGAATCACCCTAGCAATGCAGCCGAAGGTTTAAGTACCTTCAGAGTAACAACCGATATAATATTTACGAATCACCGTAATATTTATAAACGGTTATTTCTCTGCCGTAGTCTAGACACCAAGAAATAATTCATTCCAAATGAATCAACTGTCAAAATACAATTAAGCCCTAGATGAGCCCGTGACTCCCTTAAGTCCAACGTCTAACCGTTATTATTAGTCAGATTCTACGATGAAATGCAATTTGTGGGCTAAGGAAAGGGTGATGAAATCCCTCACCTTATGTGAATTGGGGTATTGCCCTTAACAGAATGAATAAAAATTGCAGAAATAACAACAATCACACAAATCAATTGCAGAAATTAAAAATTGTACATTCAAAGCCGCTGCCCCTGTAGAAAATTTTACAACAATTGTCTATATATTTTTTTCTTTGCGGCAGAGCACCTGTAGAGTTTTAAAAGTTTTCACCTTGATCGGCAGTCCTCCAGTGAATTTGGGAAGCGCTAGCGCGTTCACACCCCACTTGGTGTGCAACCGCTCCAACCCATTTGAATCGTCCGCTGCTTTCTATTGTTGTCCCCTTCTATTAATTGCTTGACTGCGCTGCGGCACGGGTTCGGGCTAGGAGCCCGAAAAAAATTTTTTTAAGACCCTTTTTTTTAAAATTTCAGCTGTACCTGTTTTTGAAAAATTCTCCTTTTTTTTTTTTTTAAAAAAAGAAAAGAAGAAATGGAAACAAATAACAATTGAAATGAAAGCTAAATAAAAGACTAACCCAGCTAAAATAAAAATAAAAAAAATAAACCTAACAAAAACCAAAAAAAAAAACTAAAAATTAAAATAAAGACTCTGACTCTAAACCCTGATTTCAAGTGATAAGGGCCATGCACTTCCACAATATATACGAATGAGATCAAGCAAATTATAAAATGAACTTTGGTTCAAGCTCAGGCTCATATACTCTGGCCATTAAATAATAACAAATAATAATACCTCACTCAAGCTAACAATAAGGTTCCTTGCAAGCCACAAGATAGTCAACCCACACTTTGGGTTTTCTCAATTCAAATCAAGTAAATATATATATATATATATATATATATATACACACGCAAGGAACAGTCCACCGCATCAATTTCGAAGTCTCCAGAAGAATAAAACAAACAAAACTCAAACTCACGCCCCCTCGTCTCTTTTTATTTCTTTTTCTGTCAGAATTCGACCCTGATTTAGGGGATTTCAGGTCTTCGAGTTCGGGTAAATGGGCACGGTGGTTTGGGGTAAGGGTTGAATGTTGATCTGACTGAGGTGGTTTTCGGCGGTTGTTGGATGCAGTTCTTTGGGGTTTTGATTTGAATTGCGGAAGTGGTTGTGTGAGGTGGAGAGAGCAGCAGTGGTGGAGGGCTCGGTTGACTGTTGAATGCGTTGATGTGGTTCCGTCTGCAAGCGGTTGCGTAGAGATGACTGGAAGAGACGGTTTGGTATTGGGTTGGGGTTGTTTTGGAGAAAGGCGTAGTGGAGGTTTCCGAATATTGTTGAAAGGTTGACAGATTTTGAGGATGGGGAGTTCGTTCGGTGCTGGACTTGATAGGTGTGGTTTGTATGTAGATGAATTAGTGCTGGGAATTGGAATCAGTGAAGGGCATCGGTGTTGATGAGGTTTGAGGAAGATATGATAATGACAAGTACGGCGTGGTGAGGTGTTGCGGACGGTACTGGGGTGGGGGCTGTTTGTGTGGTTGTAGCCTGATGATGGTTGAAGTATTTATGGGATTGGGATTAAGTTGATTGGGTTTGGCAAGGGTTATTGTGGTGGACTAACGAATGTGATATGGGGCTGTTGATCGGTAGAAGGTTGTGATGAATGGGAATTTGCAGTGGATGGCGGAAGAAAATTCACGGCAAGAAAATATAGAAGTGGGGGATTTGTGGATTATGATCGGTTGGTGACAGGGATGTTTGTTGTGGTGAGAACTAGTGAGCAGATCTGGGTTTGAAGAACTGGATGTAGACAAGAAAAAAGTTGTAAAACAGAATTGTAAAGATTTTTTTTTTTCTCTTTTTTTTTTTCAGAAAAGGTGAAAAAGAATTGTAACAGGAAATAAATGAATTGGAAAGGTTTGAAAGTGGTAAGAAATGAAAGAGGAATTGGCAAGTATATTTTTTTTTAGAAAAAGGATATATAGAAAACAGGGAAGGGAAGTAATTGAGGGAAGGAAATAAATCAAATAAATTTTGCAACTCTTTTTTTCTTTTTTTTGCAAAAGATTACAGTATCAAGATCAATACTAAATCAAGCAAATAAGATTGTGTTTTTTTTTCTTTTTTTTCTAAAAACAAAAGAAAACAAAAACAAGGAAAATAAAATAAAATAAAAACTAACACGAATCAGAAATTAAATAAATAATAAAAATTAATCCTAACCTCCCCGGCAACGGCGCCAAAAACTTGATCGACGCTAATCTATGAAGTAGAAAAGCGCGACATTTGTAATAAATTCTGCAAGCATACAGGTGTGTAGCATACAGGTCGAACACAGGGAGGAAAGTTAAATTTTATTATTTATATGTTTCGTGGGCGTGTTAGACAGAACTTTGGGGGTTGTTTTCAATGTTGTTGAAATAATGTTATTGAAACTGCTACAAACCTGAATCTAATCAGACGTATATCAAATTCAACAACAGGAAAGAAAATAACAAGTACTAGCAAAAACAACAAAAGTAAATAATAACTGGAACAATAACAGAGAATTAAAAGTAGAGTTGCTGTTGAAACTAATCAAACAGTCAACACTAGTATGCAGTAACAAAGACAATAACAATATGTGTTCTACCGAATCTAATCGTGTAGATACACAAATTGTTTTAAAAGAAAAGTAAATAACTAGAACAAGAAAATTTTATTAAACTAATGGCAGTACAGAATTCTGAGATCGTTTTTACAGTGGTTATAACACATATTTATAGATGAGAATGGCAAAACCCCAATTAGGTCTATGAGTAAATGGGCCTCCTCATTCATGAATATCTCTTGCCTTCCTTGACTAAGCTTGATTGGAGAAAATCTGGGCATATCATGGTAAATATTTTCCATATCTTTCAATTCTCCAATGTGGCTAATTGATTGATAAAAGATTGCAAATTGCATGTGATTTATTCTTCCAATCAGCAATTAATCTTCCAATCAGCAATAAATCCTCCCATCAATGACGTTTATTAGATTCCAAATTCAACATAGGAAAAGAATATATTAAAATTGATCTTTCTTCTTGGCAACAATTCAATTGAAATTGAATGATTTGAATTTAATTCCATGATAAGAATATGGCTATTGCTGAAATGTTAATTGGTGCATATCATACATACATACACATGAATATGTGTATATATATAAAATATAACACTAATCCAAATATTCCTCAGAGCAAAGGGGCCAGTGTGAACGCGCTCTGTTTCTTTGGCAAAAAGTGAGCTTGACGGGGTTCGAACTCAGGTCTCTCAGCACCAATTCCTATGCCTTTACCAGTGAGCTACTCCTTCTTTTGCAATTGAAATAAATTTGATGTGAGGAAGTAGCTCTTTCTTGTAGTTAGCCTTTGATTTGAATTGAAGGAGGCATTTCTTGACATCCTGTAAAAACATACAAAAGTAACCAAAGTATCATTTATTTATTTACAAAAGATAAAATATAAGAGCATAGAATAAACATTTTTCAATGTCAATCAGATTGAAATGCATGGTGGCATGGATATAGAATTGGTATCATTGAATTTGGATATGAGAGAGGAATGATTTTATGGTTAATGCTTGTGTTGCTAAGTTTTTGATCAATTTATATTGAAAATAATTTGTAATCTTGCAGAGTAATGTTGATATATATATATATATATATTTGTAACCATCTTTTTCAATGTATTGTTTTTGCTCGAATATACAGAAATTGTAATAAAATTTGAACTTTTGTGAACATCTAATGAAATATTTTAAAGTAGTATTATTTTTGAGCTGATATTTAAATTGTATGTATTCTAATTTATTAAATCATGATTGTATAATAGTTGAAATCATAAAAAAAAAATGTTAAAATTCAATTGCAACGCACAAAAACTGTTAACCCCCACTACAAGAAAATTACCCTATTGCAACTAGCTATTTGCAACAGGCCTCGGATGTCAGTTGCAGTAAATGATATTTAGCAACAGACCTTCCGTAGCTGTTGCAATAGATAAGATTTAACAACAGGCTTTTCCTTCCTGTTGCGAAAAGCGTATTTTTCGCAACAGCGCTTCCAGGCCTGTTGTGAAAACATACTTTTAGCAACTGCTCTTTCATTCCTGTTGCAATATACATATTATTTGCAACTACACTTTCAAATCAGTTGCAAAAATTATATATTTAGCAACTGTTTTCTCTAGTTGCGAGAAATGTAATTTTTTTGCATAGGTAAAGCCGCTTGCAAAAAAACGTACTTTTAAAAATTATTTTCCCCCAAGTAATATTCGGTTATAATATAAGAAGTATAAGCATAATAACTAATATATATATATATATATATATATATATATATAGACACACACAAACATATAATTAATAATTGGCAAATATAATTAATATTATATCATTAAAAATTATATTATTTAGTAATTACTATTAGTATTTAATGGTAAACAACAGCTATATATATATATTACTCAATTTAGTAGTTAATAATTATGAAATTATTAATAACAAAAGTTCTAAATTAACTTAGTTCAAAAATTATTAACAGTTTTAGTAAATTGAAGTTAAATTAGTAATTAATATTCATAAAATTTGAAAAATAAAAAGATACACATCTTAAAATAATGTCAAATTTTATATAATATATAAAATTCATAAAATCTAAAAATATCTAAAATAAAAAAGTTTGTGTAGACAAAAATTATTGCAACTTTATGTATTACACGAATAGCTACTTTTGTATACAGTTAAAATTTACTTCGTGATGCTTTTCGCAGGTTTCTATCCCGGTTTCATCGCAAAAACAGGCTCCAAACCATAATTTTTTTGGCTCCATAGCGAAAATTTTGAACGTAAATAGAAGGAGACGATATTTCCAGAACATTAATAACATTCGGTCACTCTCATCCTCCTACTGTAAACGAATTTCCCAAATGGCCGAATACCCTAAATCGGATGAAATTAAATGTAAGATGTCAATCGACTGCGATTTCCCCTTGTAAATCTAGCAAATCTCCAATCCGGCCTTACCTTCCTCATCTCGCCTTTTGGGCTTCAACGCTCATTGTTAGCTTAGATCTAAGCTCTTAAAAGTATTCGTCGTTTCTCATTTTTCCTTCTTATTCTTCTTATTCTGTACGTAGGAAAAAGGAAGAAAGGGGATCTGCAAATTATTACAAGGTATTTTTTTCCTTGCTCGTTTAATCGTTGAGGTTTTCATTTTAGTATATTTTGTTCAATGCTATAACCTTTGTTTTTTCCGATTGAAGAATTTGAAACCATGGCGTCAAAGCGGATCTTGAAAGAATTGAAGGATTTGCATAAAGATCCGCCTACTTCTTGTAGCGCAGGTTATCAGTAGATCCGTTATCTTGTTGCTTTCTGATTTGTGTTTTGTTAGGTTAACTAGAATTGAATATTTTCTCCCTTTTTTGTTTGTTTTTTGTTACGATAGTAGCAAGTTATTAGTTACAGGTGCTTTTAATATTGTATCGTTACAAGGAAGGAGATAAAAGTTGTGTTCTTTGGATTTGCCACGCTTTAAAGCACGTAAATTTATGGTGAAATTACGAACAGTACAACCAAGCATCATTTTATGTAGTGGTACTTAAATTCTGTATATAGATTTAGACGTTTAATCATGCAAGGACATAGGTATTAAACTTTTGGAACCTATTTGTGTAAAGTGTAAACTGGGTGAACTGTTATCGTGTGCCATTAAATTTGTAGAGTTAACACATTCATATGTTTATATTTTAATTAACAAGATTTTTATCTTGATGGTAAAGTAGCTTATTCCTGTGTTTTTTATAGCTGCTTTGTATATTGGCAATAACTGATAATTGTTTTTTTTGGCATGTTTTTTTTTCTTTTAGTGGGTACTGTTATTGTTGGGAAATCTGAATAGTAGAAATAAAAACTACAGATCATAGTACCATTGTAATATTATTTAACATGGACATTTGCTGTAGATTTTGAAGAATCCTTTAATTATATATGACGGTGAATGTCTTGATTGACTAGCCATGGAATATACAAGTGTTTTCAATTGGCACACCCTTTATTTCATATAATGAGAATACGTGTTCATTTTGGCTCTGGAGAGCGTACTTGTAGAAGTATGGAAAGTTTTGTAGTTACGGTAATAACTGGTTTGAAAATTTGTGACTGTTGTCTTCATTTTTTTTGAAGTTAATTACATTGTACAATTTTAACATTAAATAATCCGATTGTTGGTCCGTTTACTGTATAACTTTGTGCTTATTTTTACTTTGTAATGTAGGAAACATTGATATATTACGAAGATATCTAACATGCTTCGGACTATGGCAAGTGTATGTCGTGTAAAGATATAGTTCAAAACACTGAATCCATCAATTGCACCACCTGTGCCACCCCTTGGCATGTTCCCTGTCTTAAGTCGCCTCCTGAAAACTAGCTGCTGTTTCCACCTGGATTTGTCCAGATTGCTCTATTGATGAAAATACTAATGAATCCGGTGTGGGAGGGGTAGGAGATGGATCTGGTGGATTGGTTGATGCAATTCAAGCGATTCAAATGGATGCCACCCTGAGCGAAGAGGAGAAGGCCAAAAAAGGCAGGAGCTTATGGGTGGTAAGAATCTGAACAAAGAGGATGAACATCAAAGCGAGATGGAGAAATTGATCGAGGGTTTAAAATGTACAATTTGTAAAGAGTTTCTGGAGAAACCAGTATCCTTACCTTGTGGCCACAATTTTTGTCTAAAGTGCTATCGAAAATCACCAGACATTAACAAGGGAAAGCAATGTGGTCTGTGCCGAAATCCCGTGCCAAAGAAAATTATAAGTGAGCCGAGAATTAATGCATCTCTAGTAATGGCTATACATTTGGCAAAGACATCAAAATCAACCACATCTAGCATGCCAATTCCAGCATACCAATACGTGAACAATGCAAACAGACCTGAAACAGCATTTACTACCGAGAGAGCCAAGAAGGCTGGAAAAGCTAATGCCTGTAGTGGTCAAATATTTGTGACTATCACTCCAGATCATTTTGGTCCTATTCTTGCTGAGCATGATCCAAAAAGAAAAAGGGGCGTGTTGGTTGGGGACTCATGGGATGATAGACTGCAGTGTTGGCAATATGGTGCACATTTCCCACACGTGGCAGGAATTGCAGGACAGAGTACCTATAGGGCTCAATCTGTTGCACTTTCTGGAGGGTATATAGATGATGAGGATCATGGAGAGTGGTTCTTATATACAGGGAGCGGTGTCAGAGACCTCAGTGGGAACATGGAGAGTGGTTCTTATATACAGGGAGCGGTGGCAGAGACCTCAGTGGGAACAAAAGAACTAATAAGAACCAATCCTTTGATCAAAAATTTGAGAAGCTTAATGAAGCGTTGCGCTCTCAAAGATGTGCTAATTAAAGCTTTGAATTAGTTGAGTACTCTAGGAGATTGGATTGTGTACTGGTGAGTGTTATGTGAGTGAAGAAATTGTTATACATGAATAATGTATGAAAATTGTAGAAACTTTTATTGTAATTATTTGTATTATTAAAACTTTGTTGAAATAAAATTTTTATTTTTTTATTTCATTCTGTGATATACTCTATTACTAAAATAAATACATTTAATATGTAATATGTATAAGCTGTAATATTTTTTTATAGATTTATGAATCTATTGCAACGGGCACATACTGTTGCAAAATGGTCTGTTGCAACAGCAAAAGCCTGTTGCAAAAAAGTATACCGCAACATCCTATTGCAACAGGCAGAAAATGTTGCAGACTTTTAGCAACTCCGGCTATACCAACAGGCGCAAGCCTGTTGCAATAGGTCTACTGCAACAGATATTGCCTGTTGCGAAAAGTGTTTTTTGTTGTAGTGTCCATTAGTAAAACGCAGTTCAAGGGTCGTTCACCGTGAGTCTGATCGGTCGAGCATCACGGTCAAGCACCATGGCTCGAGCACTACGGGTTGAACACCCTGGTTCGAGCACCATGCATGGATCGCTGCTATCACAAAGAAGGAGTCCACACGTCCAGGATTTGAACGTTTGAAGCAACAAATACACGTATACATGGAATGGCACATTCCTCATTTATGGGTTGATCATATCGTAAGCGTGTACGTTATTAACAAAGAAAAGGTGGGTTCAACAATGCATATATTCATATAGGTACCAATATAAAGAGAATGCGCCAATGTAAAGCCAACATTCCAGCATACAGTTTGTTAATGTGGCCACCAGAGACAATATACATGATATATTGTGCATGTATGTTACGTCAAAGACCATATTATACTATATACAGGAAGGAACATAGAGCAACCTCATTTAGTTCATACACACAATACCAGTTACCCATCCCAAATATCGTGAAATGATGGAACAAAAACGCTGCATGAACCAAAATATGCTAAGTGCAATGGACTGGGAAAACATACAAGAAAGGTGATGTAGCTTCATGGGTCATACACTTTCTCTCTCCTAACTTGGCTGGTCATCAACTCCCTGCTGGTCGCACACTGGAGGTCGTTCACTTTGTTGAGAAGCTGGTCGAGCACCATAAAGTAGGATGGTCAAGCAGCTTCATCACCTACGGGTCGAGCAACTCCTTCAGCAGTGGTTGAGTAGTGCCACGCCAGTGAAGAGTTGAGCAGCATCAAGTACACTGCTCGGTCGAGCATTGTTTGGAAATAGGGTCAAGCATACTTTGCATAATGGCTCGAGCATCCCATCTGACAAGAGAGGTCAAGCAGCTTTGAACCGGACAAGCGGAATTATGTAAATGAAATGGATGGCACACTTGTAATTCTTTTTCCCATTTTTGAACAGTACACAGCCGCATGTATATATGGCATCAGAACACGTGGCCGAGGTTCGAGCACATTAAAATATAAAGTGATGGCATACCTATAATAAAAGGGGTCACACATGCAACATGTTAAATTGGGTCGATCGGTCGTTTATAAAGGGGGTCTCGCATGAAGCCTTCTCTAGCAGTCTTGATCACACTCATTCTTTGGGTCGGTCGTGCTAGCTGTACACAGCTGGCTCTAGCTGTCCAGTGGCAGTTTCGTAAATATGTGTACGCCCGACTGCTACCCTATACACCATAATTATAGAATTGCCGCCTGGTACCAAGTTTGCCTATAAATACCCCATTTCATCACCATTCATGGCACTGATTTTTGCTACCCGAAGGGCTATCATTTTCAGTTTTCCACCATTTCAAGCTCCCCAAGCTTCATTAATGTTTTCCTAAGCTCACTCCATCTTCCTCCAACATCAAGTGGATCTCATCTTTTCCAAACACCATTAATTCTCACTCAAGTTCAATCCTAGTGATTTCCAACCGACATTTCTTCTCTTTAAAGCTTGGATCTAACACCAATTTCATAATGGAATCGAGGAAGATTATCTAAGTGCCTAAGTGATTGAAGATCTACAAGATAACTATCACAATTCATGAAGTCTAACCCATTCCTTCCCGAATTCAAGTGTAATCTAGATCATAGAAAGAGAGAAGAGAGATAGAGATGAACAATATGAGTGAATTCATAAATTCATGTACTTTGTAAAACAAAGAGTGATAATGAGAAGTGATTCATAAGTGGACGTAGATATGTTCTAGATCGAACCACTATAAAAATTCTTTTTTTTTACTTACTTTTTGCGATTGTGGTCTCATTTTCTTATTTGTAACCATTTGGTGAAGTACTCCTGATGTACCTTTGGTGGTTGGACCAATTTTGGTTTAAACATATAGCACCCACCATGGGGCCACGTTCGCACTTCTTGCAATCTTAAGAGCCTTGCAACGATGTTCTAACCATGTTTCTAGTTCTCTAAATCTAAGATCATGGATAAATCTAACAAGACCACTAGTAAAACCATTGAAGAAACCGACAACATTGCTAACAACGAAGTTACACCATTTACTATTCATTTCGAAGTCGGAGAAAACTCGGTAGGTGGAGCCGGTGTGACTAAGAATGAGTTGGATGCCGCTATTGCCAACAAGAACCAATGAATGGATGCCTCTACCAAAGCTATGATGGAAAAACCTGACGCTATTCTCAACGCTCGACCAAATCCATCCCCTACAAAGATCCATGTTGATCTCGAAGAGAATGACAATTCGTCTGCTTTTAACCATGATCGCAATGACAACATGGAAGACTATAATGAATAGTTCAGCGACAAAGATGAGGATAATGTCGAGGACTTGAAACCAAGAGCTAAGAATCATTCCGAGATGAAAGCTCGATGGGTTACCAGTCCCACCAAGGGGGCCCCTCCTCGTCGGGAAAGTAAAGGGCCTAAGCTCTCTAACCAGGATCGCATGCCTTGACGAACATTTGGTAAAGAGCTCAGCTTCGCAGAGCGGCATAACATTAAAGAGTAAATCTCGGATATGATAAAACAAATCATGAAGAGGAATCAAGCTCGCAATGATGATGAAAGAGACTGGGATTTCTCTCCTGACAGGACTCTGTTTATCGAGAGAATCCGAGAAAAAGAGTGTCCAAAGAAGTTCAATCCTCCAACTTTGCCTCCGTACAACGACCTTGTTGACCCCAACTACTTTCTATTCAGATACGAGTGGCATATGAGTGCTGCAAAGGCAACAAACTAGATGAGATGCCTATACTTTCCTCTATACTTAGAAGGAGCTGCGTCATTATGGTTTACAAAGCTACCACCGAAGTCCGTAGACCGGTTATCTGACTTAACCAAAAAGTTCAAGGAGAAGTTCCGCCTGTACGCTACCAAAGCCAAGGATGCTATAACACTTTCAGAAATGAAGAATAATCCAGGGGAATCCGTTAAATCTTTTCTTATCCTATTCAATGTTGCCTTGTCTGAAGTAAGGAATCTAGAACCTCGTGTTAAAATGAGTACAAGCGGCTGATATATTCTCTTTACATCGGATTCTCTAACACAAGAATGTATACCCGAATACCTGCTTCAGTTTACATTGCAATATTCAAATGGGCTCGGCCCAGCTAAATCTTTTAGCAATATAATGTACAAGTTACTGTGTATTTACCAAACAGAAGTTCAATTTGATACATTACGTTTTTTTCTTTTAGTACTCTGTAAATTCTTTACATCAATAAAATTCAGTTTTCAATTTTCCTTGCATCAAATCTTCATTGCACCGCAACATTCTTCAACATTTCAACTTGGTATCAAAGCAATTTTGATCCAGAAACCTCTTGGGGTTGTTTGTGTTTGATCCATCAGAGAATACTCATCATCTGGATTCATTCTCACCAGAGATATCAAGAATCTCGTCATCTGAGTTGATTTGAAAATAATATACAGTGCCTCGCCAGTAATATATACGGCTGCAGTAGTATTTTATCTTGTAAATCAGAGAAATACAGATCTAAACACTCGTTACTGATCAAGAAAAGCAAGATTGTTCACAGAATTGACAAATCCCATCAAGAAAGTATTCATAAAAATGTTTATCTTCGAAAACTCAAGGTAAATCTACCCATTCATCATTTTAAAACTTTCAAGAAAGGTCTGTTAAGACTACAAATCTGTTCTTGCTTTTCTCAATTCAAAGTAAGGAGCTTAGAAACTGCATTTCATACCTGTGCCATTAGTTTTTCGTCAGTTTTGGATCGAATATGGTACAGGACAGTAATTATTCTTCCTCGGGGACATCTGAACCTTCCAACGCTGAACAGTTGATTAAAAATGTCATTAGCCCACAAATCCAACTCATCACTATTCGTTTAGATGAGAACAATTATCTCCTCTGGAAGCTTCAAGTTGAAACAGCAATCCAGGGATATGGTCTTGAAGGGTATATTTACGGTACAACACCAATTCCTCCGAAATTTGTAACTGGTGCAGCAAATAATTTAGTTAGTAATGAAGATTACATTAAATATCATAGACAAGAAAGATTAATTAGTGCTTGGCTACTTTCTTCAATAGAACCAAGTTTATTATCTCATGTTGTTGGTTGTCATACAGCAATGAAATGCTACTTTAGATTTAATACCAACTATGTCTCAAGCCAAAATGAAAGCAGACAAAAGGGATCAACTGCAAATGCTAATATTGCACAAGTACACAATGACTCAACACAAAGCAGTAACAAAGAATGCAATCAATCAGAAGTTGCAAACGCAGAGCATATTCAAGATGATAATTGGTATCCTGATTCAGGTGCTACAAATCACATGATAAATAATTTGGAAAATCTTAATCTTGGAAATAGGGAATACAAAGGTAAACAGTGTATTAGCATGGGTAATGGTAAGTGCATTGATATTTCTCACACTGGCAATGCTATTATAAAATGTAAGAAACAATTATTTTTGAATAACTTATTACGGGTACCAAAAATTAAAAAGAATTTATTGAGTGTATCACAGTTTGCAAAAGATAATAGCGTGTACTTTGAATTCTATCCTAAGTATTGTTTAATCAAAGACATGCTAACACATGAAATTCTTTTGCAGGGTAATGAAGCAAATGGACTTTACAAGTTCAAATTTGGAAATAGCAACTATCCTGTGAAAGAAAATCAATGCTACAACTCTGTGTTGAATCGAGTAACATTAGTAAAAGTTCTTTTGATTTTTGGCATTATAAATTGGGTCATCCCAATGCTAGTGTCGTGAAAAACATTCTCATTAGCAATAATATCTCTTTTAATGATGCTGATTTACCTTATGTATGTTCCTATTGTCAGTTAGGGAAAAATCACAAATTGCCTTTCCAAAATTCATCTACAGTTTATTCTAAACCTTTTGATTTAATAGTTACTGATCTATGGGGACCTGCCCCAATCTCTACTGGTTTTGGATATAAATATTATGTGTCATTTGTAGATGCTTTTTCCAGATATACTTGGATATATTTTATGAAAAGTAAATCTGAAACACATAGTATAGTGATTAATTTTATCAATATGGTAGAGAATCAGTTTAAGGTTGGAATAAAAATAATTCAATCTGACAATGGAACTGAATACAAATCCCTTAGTAATCATTTTAAAAGTAAGGGAATTATTCATAGAACTACATGCCCATATACTTCTGAACAAAATGGCATTGTTGAGCGAAAACACAGACATATTGTTGAGTCTAGGTTAACATTATTAGCTCAGGCATCATTACCATTAAAATTTTGTTCTGAATCTTTCAATACTTCTGTTTATTTAATAAACAGAATGCCTACAAAAGTTTTGAAAGATTTAAGTCCACTTGAAAAGCTATATAACATTAAACCTGATTATCATAGCTTAAAAATGTTTGGATGTCTATGTTTTCCATGTTTAAGATCTTACAATACAAACAAGTTAGCTTATAGATCTAAACCATGTACTTTTATTGGATATGGTACCAATCAGAAAGGGTATAGATGTTTTGATGAAAATGGAAAAATATTTGTGAGTCGAAATGTTGTTTTCAATGAGACTATATTCCATTATAGGTCCAATGAAATCAAAACAACTAACAAAGTTTATAAAATGAAAGAAAATATACCTTTTGTGCCAAATATTATTGATTTACAACAGGATGACAACAGTAGAATGGCTGCTGAGGCTCAACGTCAACAAGCAACAGTAACTGAAATCAGTTTATTTAGCAATGACGATAATGAACCACTCAGCCTCGCCACTCAGTCACCTACAAAAGAAGACAATTTTAATATTAGTCATGATAGCACTCCACAGAGACAAAACAGTAATGATGATTCAAACCTTACCTCTCCTGTCACTGCCATCAGTCCAGACAATGAAAATCCATCAACAACCAATCAGCCAGTTCATACTGGACATCCCATGGTGACAAGAGCCAAAAGTGGCATATTTAAACCCAAAACATATGTAGCTAGCATCACTTCTGAAGAGCTAGTCACATATAATCAAGCAGCAAGCTATAAATGTTGGAAAGCAGCAACGGATGAAGAATACAATGACCTCATCAAAAACAAAACATGGGAATTAGTTCATAAACCAAACAATAAGAATTTAATAGGCTGTAAATGGATTTTCAAGTTAAAGAAAAATTCTGATGGATCTATAAACAGATACAAAGCAAGACTTGTAGTTAAAGGCTACACACAAGAATATGGGTTTGATTATACTGAATTTTCTCTCCTATTGTTAAACCAACAACTATAAGATTGATATTTACCATTGCACTGAAAAATCAGTGGAAAATTAAGCATTTAGATGTTAATAATGCATTCCTCAATGGTAATCTAGAAGAAGAAGTTTATATGCAGCAGCCTGAAGGTTACACACAAGACTCGAATCTTGTGTGTAAATTAAACAAAGCAATATATGGGTTGAAACAATCACCCAGGGTTTGGTTTGATAAACTCAATCTAACATTGGTTAATCTTGGATTTAATCCTACTAAATCTGATAATTCATTATTTACAAAAATCAATTGCACTTCAACTATATATATTTTGATATATGTTGATGATCTAATTGTTACAGGTAGCAATGAAGAGGAAATCAAGCAGATTACTGATTATTTAAATCAGGTTTTCTCAATAAAAGATCTTGGCAATGTGTCATATTTTTTGGGTATTGAAGTGCAAAGGATTTCAGAATTAGAATTGTTTCTGTGTCAAAAAAAAATACATAGCAGAGCTACTTATGAAAACTGATATGGACAAAGCAAAGCCACAACCAACACCAATGGTTTTTAGTCAACATTATTCCAAATTCAGGGGAGAAGCCATAAGTAACATTAAACAATATAAAAGTATTGTGGGAGCACTTCAATATGCGACCATAACATGCCCTGACATATCGTTTAGTGTTAACAAGGTTTCTCAATTCTTGAAGGATCCTAAAGATGTTCATTGGAAAGCTGTCAAGCGAATTCTCAGATATCTTAAAGGGACAATTAATGCTGGATTAACTCTTAAAGGAAGCAAAAATATTAATATCGCTGGTTATTCAGATTCAGATTGGGCTGCTGATCCATATGATAAAAAATCTGTCACTGGATACTGTGTTTATGTTGGTGAAAATCTAATATCCTGGAGTTCGAAAAAGCAATCAACAATATCTAAATCAAGCGCAGAAGCTGAATATAGAAGTATAGCCAGTATAGCAGCTAAAATCACTTGGTTACAGTCACTATTTAGAGAACTCAAATTAAACACAGATACTAAAGCTACGATTTGGTGTGATAATCAAAGTTCTATCTATATGTCGAGCAATCCTATTCAGCATGCTAGGACAAAACACATTGAAATTGACATTTATTTTGTTCGAGATTTAGTAAAGGAAGGAAAATTGCAAGTAAATTATATACCTTACTTTCACCAGCGAGCCGATATCTTAACCAAAGCACTGTCGGCAAGCAGTTTTCAGAGATTACGAGATGAACTAAAGATTAGAAATCGCAATGACCACCAATCCTCAATAATCTCATCACAGTCTACAGATCCAGTCTCAGCCGATTCAAAGCAAAGCAGATCTACTTCAAACAAAGCTGAAGGCCTCAATTCAAAGAATCAAAGATTTACAACATCGTATAGAAGAGATAAACCTAAAATTTGTTCAAGTCAGCCTTCAAAATGACTGAGAGATCAAGTTTATAGGAAGATTTCATTGTGGTGTTGCCATTTTCTCACGAAGACAATCTAGGGTACGGTTAACCCTAACCTTAGAATTGCGGCGGCCTGTTAAAATGAGAAAATGAGTACAAGCGGCTGATATATTCTCTTTACATCAGATTCTCTAACACAATAATGTATACCCGAATACCTGCTTCAGTTTACATTGCAATATTCAAATAGGCTCGGCCCAGCTAAAGCTTTTAGCTATATAATGTACAAGTTACTGTGTATTTACTAAACAGAAGTTCAATTTGATACATTACGTTTTTTCTTTTAGTACTCTATAAATTCTTTACATCAATAAAATTCAGTTTTCAATTTTCCTTGCATCAAATCTTCATTGCACCGCAACATTCTTCAACATTTCAACTCCTCGTATAATCCTTGTCTCTAATCAGCACTATAAATGAGAAGAGCGAATTTGGTAGATGGATTTAATTGAAAGAACCAAACACGCTTGAAAATTCTTTGAAAAAGCTGAGAAGTATATGAGAGTGGATAATAATCTTGTTCCTCTTCACATTACTGATGCTAACCTACCTCTTGAAGCTCCCAAAGATGCTGCTAGTCAATACAATTAGGGAAATCCCAAGGGCGGTCAAAAAGGGGAAATAATGGAAGGGATGATCGGAACAGTAAGAAGCGCCGCTTATTCAAAAATTACGAATTAACACCTTTGAAAGAAACTCCAGAAAACATCTTTGCTGCGACTAAAGAAACCGAAGATTATCCAATTACGTGACGATCAAGCGAACTCTGGAAAGTTCTGCTGCCTTCACAATCAACCCGATCACAATACAAATGAATGTAGACATTTGAAAAGCTTGAATGAGAATTTGATTCGGAATAAACAGACTCCAGCAATATGTGGAGAATTCACAAGCCTCGGACTCTGCTCCATCTCTTCGAGGTCAAAGTGAACCTACAAATCAATTCGGTCCAGGTAACCGAGCTTCAGCAAGGACTGCTGCAAGGCCCGTGATCAACTGACGACCATTGATTGACATTCCAGCTAATGGCTCAGAATAAGCGATCGTCATCGCCGCTGCTTTACCTCATGCTTTACTTCATGCCTTATTTCATGTTTTACTTCATATTGTATTTGAACCTCATATAAACAGTTTGTAATATTTTATAAACACTGTACTGAACATTAGCTCTATGACTAAGAGCATATCTACTTGAATAAATCCCTTGCCTACAAAATTTTATGTCAAATCAATACTTGATTAAAAGTTGATTTCATATTGTAGGCTATTTGTCGAGCGCTTGTTCGTTTAGAATCTGATGAAACATAGCGACCCCAACAACACTAGTTCAAGCGCCAAAGGCTATAAATATCAGCATGCACAAATGCAAAAATAGAAAAGCACCGCCTTGGAAAGTGAACGGGAAGAGTCGCAAAGATTCAAACAACGAATAAGCGCCACAACAAGAAAAGGAGAGGGTTGTAACTATCGTTTAAGGGGCATTTTCCTAAGTGAGAGGTTCACAGCCCCAATTCCTAAACTGAGATAGCCTGCCAAGTCAAGCATTCAATAAAGGAATTAGTGTCAGCCCCGTGAAGCGATACAACAGCCGTCCAATCAACTTACATAGTGTTTTAAAATCTCAGATGCGACAAGTGTTGGATCATAACCAATTAACTTGCGTAGTGTCTGAAAATCTCAGATGCGACAAGTGTTGGATCTTAACCAATTAACTTACGTAGTGTCTGAAAATCTTAGATGCGACAAGTGTTAGATCTTAACCAATTAACCTGCATAGTGTCTAAATATATCAGATGCGACAAGTGTTGTACATTAACCAATCAACTTGCGTAGTGTCTGAATATCTCAGATGCGACAAGTGTTGGACATTAACCAATCAACTTGCGTAGTGTCTAAATATCTCATATCCTACATGTGTTGGACATTAACCAATCAAGCGTAGTGTCTGAATATCTCAGATGCGACAAGTGTTGGACATTAACCAATCAACTTGTGTAGTGTTTGAAAATCTCAGATGCGACAAGTGTTGGACCATAACCAATCAACTTGCATAGTGTCTGAAAATCTCAGATGCGACAAGTGTTGGATCTTAACTAATTAACTTGCGTAGTGTCTGAAACTCTCAGATGCACCAAGTGTTGGATCTTAACCAATTTACTTTCGTAGTGTCTGAATATCTCAGATGCCACAAGTGTTGGATATTAAGCAATCAACTTGCATAGTGTCTGAAAATCTCAGAAGCGACAAGTGTTTGATCATAACCAATCAACTTGCGTAGTGTCTGAAAATCTCAGATGTGACAAGTGTTGGATCTTAACTAACAAATTTGCGTAGTGTCTGAAACTCTCAGATGCGACAAGTGTTGGATCTTAACCAATTAACTTGCACAGTGTCCGAATATATCAGATGCGACAAGTGCTGAACATTAACCAATCAACTTGTGTAGTGTCTGAATATCTCAGATGCGACAAGTGTTGGACATTAACCAATCAACTTGCGTAGTTTCTGAATATCTCAGATGCGATAAGTGTTGGACATTAACCAATCAACTTGCGTAGTTTCTGAATATCTCAGATGCGACAAGTGTTGGATATTAATCAATCAACTTGCATAGTGTCTGAATATCTTGGATGCGACAAGTGTTGGACATTAACCAATCGACTTGCATAGTCTCTGAAAATCTTAGATGCGACAAGTGTTGGACATTAACCAATCAACTTGCATAGTGTCTGAATATCTCGGATGCGAAAAGTGTTGTACATTAACCAATCAACTTGCGTATTGTCTGAATATCTCAGATGCGACAAGTGTCGGACAATAACCAATCAACTTGTGTAGTGTCTAAAAATATTATATGTGACAAGTGTAGGATCTTAACCAATAAACTTGCGTAGTGTCTGAATACCCCAGACGTGACAAGTGTTAAATTTTAGCCCAAGCAGGGGCACGAAATTCAAAGTCCTTCCCAGGTGGGGGCATAACAACAAAAGTCCATTCATAGAAAGGGCAACTTCTCCATTGCAGAGATCAACTATCTTCAATGAAGTCCATAATATCGATCCAGTCGGCAAGAGAAGACAAGCGTGGAGTTATAAGCGACCTCTCTATAGAAGGGGCATCCAATGGAGTCTCCGATGCTAGAACTGACCATCAAAGCAGACAAACATTGAGTATTGAAAGTCATTTCCATAGCGAAGACTAATGATGACTCCCTAAGCCGGGGCACAAATATCCAAGACTTCTCCAAAAGAAAGCAAAAAATAAATCATAGATATGTATTTTCCAAATGTGAAAAGTCGTACATCATATAAGTCAATGAAACAATGATGCTTGAAATCCATAGTCGGCTTTAGTTGGTTAGTTGATCTTTAGCGTTAATGCGAATTTGAATTAGAATAATATCGTGCTTGTGCAGATAATATTTGACGAGTTATAAACCATTGAATGAAACAGTTCTGTTTAGACACTTCATTCAATTCAATATAGAAATTCGCCATAATTCAAAGTTTCTAACTGATTAATTTGTTATCGATATGGGCAATCAATAACAAAATATTATCCTGGAAACGTGCAATGCTTTTTATTATTACAGAACAGGTTGATTGAAACGTGTAATGCCAACTTATCGAACATTATATTTTCTTGTACTCTTTATCATGACAAAGGGCATGAGCCTTATCTTCGAAAAGCAAGCAGTGATGCATGGCTTTCTATTGGAATTTATGAAGCAATAGATGGAAGGTTCAGTAAGGGCAAAACTATCAAAGATATCATTTGTAAGTGTCTTTTCATATATTTGAATGTTCAAATCAATTCATACCTTTTAGTCATCTCAAATATAGTTTGCATAATGTATCTTTTAGCTAGAGAAGTTATTTTTATCAAGGGGCCATTGCTTTGATGTGTTTAAAAGAGCTGAAGTGAGTGCATCGGTGGCTTTATTTGATAATAGTTTAAAACTCGACGAGCGAAGGAGGACACAATGTATTAAACTTAAGATTAAGATGCTTTGGAATGGAAATGAGGGAATGTCCACAATACCTAGATTTAGTCAGATACAATTTGAGGGATTTTGTAAGTTCATTAATCAGGGTTTAACGGAAGAATTTCATAAGTTTCCAAAAATTGAAGATAGAGATCAAGAAATGGAATTTCAATTATTTGTGGAAAGATATCAATTGGTGGAACCCCTGATAGATTGAAATGCATGGTGGTAGGGATATAGAATTTGTATCATTGAATTTGGATGTGGGAGAGAAATGATTCTATGGTTAATGCTTGTGTTGCTAAGTTTTTGATCAATTTATATTGAAAATAATTTGTAATCTTGAAGTGAAATGGTCATATATATTTGTAACCATCTTTGTCAATGTATTGTTTTTGCTCGAATTTACAGATATTGTAATAAAATTTGAACTTTTGTGAATATCTAATGAAATATTTTAGAGTAATATTATTTCTAAGCTGATATTTAAATTATACGTATTTTAATTTATGAAATCATGATTGTATAATAGTTGAAATCGTAAAACGTTTTGTTAAATATTCAATTGGAATGGAAAAAAACTATTAACCCCGTTAGTAAAACGCAGTTCTAGGGTCGGTCATCGTGAGTCTGATCGGTCGAGCATCACGGTCAAGCACCGTGGCTCGACCACCACAGGTCGAATGCTGCGGCTCGAACACTACGGTTCGAGCACCATGCATGGATTGCCGCTATCACAAAGAAGGAGTCCACACGTCCAGGACTTGAACGTTTGAAGCAACAAATACACGTATACATGAATGGCACATTCCTCGTTTAAGGGTTGATCATATCATAAGTGTGTACATTATTAACAAAGAAAAGGTTGGTTCAACAATGCATATATTGATATAGGTAACAATATAAAGAGAATGCGCCAATGTAAAGCCAACATTCCACCATACTGTTTATTAACGTGGACACCAGAGACAATATACATGATATATTATGCATGTATGTTACGTCAAAGACCATGTTATACTATATACAGGAAGGAACATAGAGCATCCTCATTTAGTTATATACACACAATACCAGTTACCTATCCCAAATATTGTGAAGTGATGGAACTCAAACGCTGCATGAACCAAAATATGCCAAGTGCGATGGACTGGGAAAACATACAAGAGAGGTGATGTGGCTTCATGGGTCATACACAATCTCTCTCCTAACTCGGTCGGTCATCAGCTCCCAGCTGGTCGCACACTGGCGGTCATTCACTTTTCCGAAAAGCTGGTCGAGCACCATAAAGTAGGCTGGTCGAGCAGCTTCATCACCCATGGGTCGAGCAACTCCTTCAGTGGTGGTCGAGCAGTGCCACGTTAGTGAAGAGTTGAGCAGCATCAACTACACTGCTCGGTCGAGCATTGTTTGGAAGCAGGGCCGAGCATACTTTGCATAATGGCTCGAGCATCCCATCTGACAAGAGAGGTCTAGCAACTCTGAACTTGACAAGTTATGTAAATGAAATGGATGGCACACTTGTAATTCTTGTTCCCATTTTTGAATAGTACACACAGCCGCATGTATATATGGCATCAAAACACGTGGCCGAGGTTTGGGCACATTAAAATATAAATTGATGGCATACCTGTAATAAAAGGGGGTCACGCATGCAAAATGTTATACTGGGTCGCACATGCTAATTTTTGGTCGGTCGCTCGTTTATAAAGAGTGTCACGCATGAAGCCTACTCGAGCAGTCCTGGTCGCACTCATTCTTTGGGTCAGTCGTGCCAGCTGTACACAGCTGGCACCAGCTGTTCAGTGGCAATTTCGTAAATTTGTGTACGCTTGACCCCTACCCTGTACATCATAATTGCAGAATTTCCACCTAGTACCAAGTTCACCTATAAATACCTCATTTCACCACCATTCAAGGCAACGATTTTTGCCATCCTAAAGAGCTGTCATTTTCGGTTTTCCACCATTCTTAAGCTTTCCAAGCTTCATTAATGGCTTCCCAAGCTCACTCCATCTTCCTCCAACATCAAGTAGATCTCATCTTCTCCAAACGCCATTAATTCTCACTCAAGTTCAATCCAAGTGATCTCCAACCGCCATTTCTCTTCTTTATAGCTCGGATCTAACACTAATTTCATGATGGAATCGAGGAAGATCATCTAAGTGCCTAAGTGATTGATGATCTACAAGATAACTATCACAATTCACAAAATCTAATTCATTCCTTCTCGAATTCAAGTGTAATCTAGATCATACAAAGAGAGAAGAGAGAGATGAACAATATAAGTGAATTCACAAATTCATGTACTTTAAAACAAAAAGTGATAATGAGAAGTGATTCAAAAGTGGACGTGGATCTGTTCTAAATCGAACCACTATAAAAATTCTTGTGTTTTTACTTACTTTTTGCGATTGTGGTCTCATTTTCTTATTTCTAACCATTTGGTGAAGTACTCCCTGAGTACCTTTGGTGTTTGAACCAATTTTGGTTTAAACAAAAATAGTTGTGAAAAATTATTTTGCAACAGGCACAAAATTGTATAAGACTATTTTGTAACTGTCATTTGTTGTTGCAAAAAAATCAGTTGCAACAGGCACAAAAGCTTGTTGCAAAAAAGTATACCGCAACATCTTGTTGCAACAGGCGGACAATATTGTGAAAAGGGACCGACTTTTTACAACTACGGCTATATTAGCGGGAGCGGGACTATTGCAATTGGTCTACTGCAAAATATATAGCCTGTTGCGAAAAATGTTTTTTGTTGTAGTGCCCATAATACATACCCACTAAAAACAAGCCAGGACCCAAACCAGCATGTTGAAAGATCGACCCACAGCCTAGAAAAGGTCAGCCTTTCGGTTAGGTCTTTAACGATTCAGATGAGAATCATTGAAGGAAAGATAGGATGGCGAAGTCATGATAAGTTGAACAAAAACTACAGGGAAAGAGTGTCAGAATAGGTCATGGGCAACTCAAGCGAGGTTGAGCAGAGACAAATTGAGGGTTAAAAGGCAAATTGGACGAGGAATGGAAGGGAAGATGTATGGAAGATGAAAATTGGTAGTGGAATTAGATAAGGGAAGGTAGACCTAAGTTTTTGGGAAACAAATTTTTGGCCACAACGTGAAAGATGGTTGAGGGGAAAGAAAAAGATGGACATGACGAAGGGAAAACGAGGCGATCGAGTGGGCGATAAGGGAGAAAGAGGTAGAGAAATTTCACGCGTTGGAGCCAAAAGTTTCACGCGTTGGATCCAATATTTCTTTAGCGGAGCCAACGTTTAAAAAAATTATACTTTATCTTAATCAGAATTTATAGAAAATTTTAAAATTAGAATATGAAATATTGTACAATTTAAAGTAAACTATTAAATGAACTTCATCAATATTTCAAAGTTCTGAAATTTTTGTTATTTCATGTCAAACAATAATTGGTTTTATAAACTTTATGATTTATTTCAAATTTATTCAAGATGAATTCAAATTTTTAAAATTTTCGAAATATAAAATATAATTATCAACTATAATTATAAAATATAAGTATTAACTATAATTATCAACTGTAATTATTAAATATAATTATTTAAAATTAATTAATGAATACTAGATATCATTTTATAAGTATTAAATTTTATTATTAATTAATAAATAATTATTATAATAAACCGATATTTTCATCTCTTGCAAATCCGTTGGAACTCTGCTGCAAAATAGCTTCGACAAATATTTGTCGGTATTCCATCTGGATTTACAGCGGAAAATAGTAACAGAAATTTTCTATCGGTAATTTGATGCAATTTGCAACGGCTTAGTAAGGGATAACAGAAGACGACGGTATAATAAATAAAAGAAAAAAGTTAAAAAACAAGAAATTATCTCTTGCAGATCACATGGAAATCGATCGGAAATTAGCGATGGAAATTTTCACTTCTAAATATATGATGTTAAATCAGTGTTTCCTTGTAATGCGTTACCATCTACTGTGTACAGCGTATCAAGTTTGCAACTTTATAGCATTTCCATCTGTGTGTATACTACATGCTTTCCGGGGAATACTATCTCACAAAATTTTGCAGTTTTGAAGACAAATACCTGCATAACAACCGTAAATATTGCTAATAAACGCTATAGATATTTACAAAATAAACATATTGCTATAAATTAAAGCACAATTATTTGTAGTTTTTGATTTAAATATTTACAGGTTACAGCAGCAGCTGTAAACAATTACAGAGACGCTTGTGAAACCTAATTTTGGAAGAAGTAGAAGTTGAATAAGTTTTGAAATAAACAATTTTCCTTGTCCATATATATAGAGTCTTCTACAATCGTCAATGTATATGGTGCGTAAACGTGCGTTGCCAATTAATATTGAGAATTTGTTGACCATTTACTTACTAAGTTTGAGCTCATTTTAGTATCCAGACATAACTTTGAAAACCATGTAGAATTAAGGATCAATTACTTCCAAATGGCTTTTCTTTTCTAGCCGATCATCTTTCATCATCACATCGCCTTAATTGACGTTGCTTAAGCCTCCTTCCATGACCACAAAATAAACCCCAAAAGATTAATCGGATCAACCCGTGTTAGATCATCACAGCACCTGTCGCACCACCAGGTTGACTAGTTCAACATGACTCCATTTTCAACCTTTTTTGTACACTCCTCCAATATTGGCGATGGAAGTTCAATAACATTATGAAATGATACGGTAAAATGTAATGGTATGAAAAAATATTATTTTGGTTCGTAAGTCCCGGGTAGAAAAATTAAATGCTAGACAAAAACATTTCAACTTAAAGTTAATAATAATTATTAGTATTATTTTGAAAGAAGTGGTAGTAGAGTGTACTATGGGAAAATCTTCAACAAAATAGAAAATGACACTAAATGTATGACAACAAAATACAATCTAAAAAAAATAAAAATAAAAAATAAACATATAAAAATGGAAAAATATAAACGAAATTAAATGTCGGCAAAATGTACTGTTAAATAACAGAAAAACATTTAAACATACGACAAATAATGTTGAAATGATACTGTAGAAACACATTATAACATGCACAATTCCAAGAACATAATGCTATTATAAAATGCACTACAGTAAAATATTATTATGAGGTAGCATCGTAGCCTTAAATTTAATTGTTATATACAATTTCTCAGTTTAGAAAATATTGTTACAACTAACAGTTGAAAAGGAAATGGTACCACAAAATACCTATATGAGATAAAAATTATACATTAGGTTAAGGAAAATCTTCAGATGGCAGTACCAAAACTATCACCTGCAAAGCTGAAGCATCAGCATATTTACATGGTCGGTGAATTGTGTACCACATGAAAATTAGAATCGCCGCCACCATGATCTCAGCAGAAAACAAGTTTTTTTGTTTGGAAAAATTGTTATCGTCGACATTGAAAGATAAGTTGGTGCCATTGAGTATTTCAAATTAACAAGCAAATTACTATTTTCAACAAAGTATTTATATTTTATGTTAGTGTTTTATATCATAAACAAAAAGAAAAGGAAAGAAAAAGAAAAATGAAAGGGTTTTAAATCAACAAAGTACTAGTACTTTCTAATGATCTATTTTTAACAGCACTCACTAGTTACTGGATAACTGCATATGTTTGTTTCTCTGGCTGTATTAGTATGATAGTATCAATGAAGTATAACCTATAAACCCTAACTTTCGTGTTTGTAGTTGTGTACTTGCTTTATTTGTAGACTAGGTAGCGCCCAAAACAAGCTAACAAACAAACAAACAAATCGTGAATGTCACATTTTACCCACTTTGTTCTGAGAACTATTTGATCGAAACAAAATAGATGATCAAATTGTGTCCTTAGAACTATTTTATGATCTATCCACATTTATTCCACGTTGACCAACACTGTGGTGCATACTCTTCATCAAAAAATGTAGCATATATAATTAACAAGCAGTAGTTATACTGAAACAATATGTGCAAAACACGTATTTAGTCCATCGACCAGTCTCTTTTTATAATATTACTACATAATGCAAACCATTTTTATGAAAAATAAATGCAAGTTTCATCATATATTTCATATTTGTCTCTAGGACGAAGGTTAGGATTTTAAGTAGTACAAATTTACAGGTGGCTATGTATGCCTATTTTTGGAAACTCATTAACATATACAAATTCAGAAGACAAACAACCTTACTGTTTGTCTACAAATTAATTAATAAGTGACCCAGTAGCACCTATGGTACTCTCTAGTTTGTCATCCAGGCTTTAACCAACAAATCTTATTAAATAATAATAATTATTTTTTAAAAAGATCACGATTAATCCAGTAAAAGACCTAATTACGCAAAATAAACAAACTGAGGATAAGGAACATTAGGTATTATCAAATATTCATTAAAATCGCAAACCAATCAATTGTTTTCATTTTTGTTCTGTTCCATATTAACATGGTTACCTATTTCATAATATACGATCAGATTAAGATGTGGAACATATCAACGGTTGAAGTCTCATAAGTTCAAAAGTATCATATAAACGTCGAATTCCCGTTCAATTAATACAGCGTTGAAAAAGGTTACATAAGAGCTCGAATGTATGGAGAGATCAACTGGACAACTTGAAGCTCAACTTGCTCATCCCTTGATGACTTTGTGCTGTTGTGTAATCTTGAATCTTGAATTATCAAACAAGTAAACTTAAATCTGCTGACCATAGCTACCTTAGTTATATAAACGCTGACGGCCTACTTGATATATTTGGTCATTCTAAAGCACAAAAATAGTTAAACAAGAAATATAGACTAGTGGATATAAAATTCCAACACGTATGAGAAAGACATGGGACAAATGAATCAAGACAATCCACAGGTAGATTCTGCTTATGATGGCGACAGATTCATGCATTTATCATCCATAGTCCATATACGATCACTTCTCTGATATCTTCATTCAACTTACACTAAGGCACACAGTATTTATGTCAACTAGGCAAAATTAGCAAGTTAGCTTTATTGCTAGTGCTCTCTTACTTTATCGCACAGTTGAATTTGACAGGTGACCTGTCTTCTCTGTTCCCCAGGTTTCGTAAGTTTGTAAAATAAGATAGACGACAAGCTAGGGTTGTCAAGGCGGCTACAATTTTTGTTTTCTTTTCCAAGATTGGTATATATACATGAGTCACATGACACTCACTCCTGCTTTGAACCACACCAAATGCACCTCTTTTATAGCCTTTTATTTTTATTATAATAATGGACCATGCTAGTTTGTCCGACTAAGAAACCGGACAAAACATGTTATCTAGTTATAATCAGTGCAAATCACGGGGATATGACAGTAATTGCATATGAAATCATGGTGGATACACTGCATTTTTTGTCTCTTGCCCCACAATTTGATAAAAAGAAAGCCGGGTATAGAAACACTTTCGTATAATAAAAAAGTGGGAAGAGATTGAATGGAAGGAGAGAGATGGAAATATTTGGCGGAAATCAGGGAGCAAAAGGGGTACTGTACTGTTTGGGGTGTCATTGAACGTTCGTGTGTGTATATGTATATGTATATATATATATATATATATATATATATATATATATATATATATATATATATATATATATATATATGATCAAGAGCACCCCAAATAGTGCATCACCTCTTTAGCCCCCTGATTTCCACCACACATTCCCGTTGCTCTCTCCTCCCACTCATTCTCTCTCCCTCCACTAATTTTTTTAAATATAAATGAGTGGTTATAAATGGGGTGCTCCCAAATAGGGGTGTCATGGAATTCTCCTCATATATACATATGTATATATATATACATATATATACATATGTATATATATATACATATATATACATATATATATATATATTGTTAACCCACGTTAATAAAGTAAACTTAGCAAGCTTGATGATGAACCCATAATTCGTGAACACTCGATGATTGACCCAGTCTTGCAAAAAGAACAAGCGAAGCTTTCATTGGCATTTGCTCAAATATAAGGCATGCATATAATGTTCACTGCAAATGGCAACGTCAGGACACAAATCGTGCACTACATTATGCCCATCGGTCGATCAACGAGGCTCGCACGCACACCTCATCCCACACGGGTCGTTCAAAGCACCACCAGCACATTGGCCAAGCTCCAACAGCAAAAACTGTTTGGTCAAATATCACAACGGTGGGGCGATCAACGTCAGACAAGTTCGGTCAAGCACCTCTTCATCTTAAAGGGTCGAGCATGCCATGTCAACGCCAGTGTCGAGCAGAGCGAGCAGTTCCTGGTCGAATGTGGGGTGAAAGGAGAATACGGTTCCGCGTATATAAAAGAGCGAATCAGTGATAAAGTATGATACAGTGGCACTAATGTAAGTTTTATTTCCATATTTTGTACTACAAAAAGGAAGTACACGTGGCATAGCATTCGTTCATGAAGGATTCACACATACTTTGCAACTGAAGGGATCGCTCCTGACATTATTTCCATACTCGCTCGTACATGTTAAAATGGCACCGGTCGTACAAGACGTGATGCGGTGGCAAAATAGTAAAATATGGGTTGCTCACATATAAATATAGGGATCGTGCATACTTTATTTGGGTCGCACATCACAAGAGCAGGTTGCTCGCACAACAGACCAAAGAGCTCGGTCATTTATTCATATTAAAGAAGGGTCGCTCACTGGTATATAGGGTCGGTCGTACGTAGGGGCAGATGTACTTTTTGGCCAGCAAGGGCCAAAGCCATACCTGAAAAAATGATGCAGAGGCTAAAACTAGGCAGACACAAATTTCTGCCCTACCTAGGGTTTGCTATGCTGCCATAGCTGGGAGTAGCAGCCAAGTATTTGGCGCAAACCATGCCATATTTCATGACACAGAGTTACATTTCCATATATATATAAGTGCTTTGCCATTAATTTGGTGATGTGGGAGAAAATATTTCAGTTTGGCCATACCTGAATCTTCAGGCTAGATCCGCCACTGGTCGTACGGATGATGTCAGTTGTGTACAGTTGGCCCCAGCTGTGTACAACTGTTCATTGGCAGTTTCGTAAATACATGAGCGAGCGACCCCTATCCTAAACGTCATAATTGCAACTTTGCCACCTGATCCAAACTTCTCCTATAAATACCCCATTTCACCACACTTCAAAGGATGGATTCTTTGATCCCGAAGGGCTGCCCAAATCACTTCTCCATCGTTCTTAAGCACTCTAAACTCTCTCCAAACTCCATTAATGGCCGCCAAAGCTCACTTCATCTTCCTCCCTCACCAAATGGACCAAGTCTCCTCCTTCCTCCATTAGAGATCAACTCAAGTTCTCTCCATCCTTATCCATCGACAACTCGATCGAATCTACCATCTCCAAATCGAGATCCATCATCCCTACCTTCTCAAGCTCCATTCAAATACTCTCCAACTGCCATTAGTCCTCCTCCGAGCTTCGATTCACATGTCAACCGCTATGGGCTCATCATTGATCCACTAAGTGCTCAAATCATGAAACAAACACTCTCACGCTCATCACATTCAAAGGATCCAACCACTTCCATAATGGATTAGAGAGAATCAAGTCATTAAGGAAAGAAAAAATCATTGTAAAAAGAGAGAATATGCCAAAATGAGATGTATGAGATGATGAACTTTGTAAATCTCTCACATGATAATGAAATGACTTCAAAAGTGGACGTAGATCTATTCTAGATTGAACCACTATAAAAATCCTTGTGCATTTACTTATTTTTTCCCGCTTATTTTGCGATTGTGGCTCCTTTACTTTTTAGTCATATTGGTAAAGTATGGTTTACGTAGCTTTGGTGTTGAACCATTTTTGGTTTAAACATTTGGCGCCCACCGTGGGGCCACGTTCGGGCTCTCAATCTTAAGAGCTTACAATTGAAGTTCTAAGCCTACTTCTACCATAGATTCTACAAGTCTAAGGTCTAGGCCAATCGTCGAACTCTCTTCCAAATTCGAAGCCTTGTCCGAGATCATGGCTAAATCTAAGAAGACCACAAGCAAAACCGTTGGAGAAAACGACAGCGTTGCTAACAACGAAGTTACACCGCTTACTAATCATTTCGAAGTTGGCGAAAACTCGATAGGAGGAGCCGATGTGACTAAGAATGAGTTGGATGCCGCTATTGCCAACATGAACCAACAGATGGATGCTTCTACTAAGGCTATGATGGAGAAACTTGACACCATCCTTAATGCTCGACCAAATCCACCACCTTGAAAGATCCATATTGATCTTGACGAAAATGCCAATTCATCCGCTTCTAACCATGATCGCAACGACAACATGGAAGATGATGATGAATGGTCGAGTGACAAAGACGAGGCTAATGTTGAAAACTCGAAGCCAAAAGCTAAGAATCATTCCGAGATGAAAGCTTGAAGGGTTACCAGTCCCGTCACGGGGGCACCTCCTCGTCGAGAAGGTATAGGACCGAAGCTCTCTAGCCAGGTATGCATGCCTTGACGAACTTTTAGTAAAGAGCTCAGCTTCGTAGACCGGCATACCAATGAAGAGTAAATCTCAGATATGATAGAACAAATCATAAAGAAGAATCAATCTCTTAATGGTGATGATAAGGAATGGGATTTTTCTTCCGATAGGACTCCGTTTACAGAGAGAACCCAAGAAACAGAGTGCCCGAAGAAATTCAATCATCTAACTTTGCCTCCGTACATCAGTCATGTTGATCCCAGCTACTTTCTATTTAAGTACGAGTGGCAAATTGGTATAGCAAAAGCAACAGACGAGCTGAGATGCTTATATTTCTCTCTCCACATAGAAGGTGCCGCGTCACTATGGTTTACAAAGCTACCACCTAAGTCCGTAGACCGATTCTCTGACCTGACCAAAAGGTTCAAGGAGCAATTCCGCTTGCATGCTACCAAAGCCAAGGATGTTATAACGCTCTCAGTAATGAAGTAGAATCCAGGGGAATCCGTTAAAGCTTTTCTCAATCGATTCAATGTTGCCTTGTCTGAAATAAGGAATTCAAAACCCCGTATAATCCTCATGTCTCTAATCGGCGCTATAGATGAGAAGAGTGAATTTGAAAGATGGATCAAAATGAAAGAGCCGAACACGCTTGAAAAATTCTATTAAAAAGCCGAGGAGATATGAGAGTGGACCATAATCCTGTGCCTCTTCAAATTATTGATGCTAACCAACTCCTTGAAGCTCCTAAAATTGCTGTTATTCAATATAATCAAAAGAACACTCAGGGGCAGAAGCGCGCCAATGATGGGAACGACAAAAAGGCTAATAAGAAGTCTCGCTTTTTCAACTCATCAGAGCTGACGCCTTTGAATGACACTCCTGAAAATATCTATCTTGCAACAAAGAATTCTGAAGAGTATGCAGAGCCAAATCCGATAAGGATAAGCGACAAAGCAGCAAACTCGGGAAAATTTTGCAGATTTCACAATCTGCCTATTCATAACACTAATGAGTTCCAACACCTGAAGAACCTCATCAAGGAATTGATCAGGAAAAATAGGCTGCAGCAGTATGCAACTCCCCAGGGGCGGGGGCATCAAATGATCAGTCTGGTCCAAGCAACGGAGCTCCCACTCAAATCAATCCAAGGTTGATCATGAACTGATAACCGTTGGTGGTGCTCCAATTTCAATGGCTCGGAATAAGCGATCAACATTGCCACTTCTCCATATTCAAGCTTTAATACATGTTTTACTTTCGGCCATGTTCAGAAATTCATATACAAAAATCTGTGATGTTTTACAAATACTGTATTGAACATTAGCTCTATGCCTGAATGAACTCCTTATTTGCAAACATAACAAATCAAAATTTGCTTAAAAGATGATTTCTTATTGCAGGCTATCTGTCGAGCGCTTGTTCCTTTAGAATCTGACGAAACATAGCATCCCCAACAACACTAGTTCAAGTGCCAAATACTATAAGTATCAGCATGCACAAATGCAAAATTAGAGAAGCACCGCCTCGAAAAGTGAATGGGAAAAGTCGCAAGGATTCAAACAATAAGCAAACGCCACGACAAACAAATGAGGGAGCTGTAACTTTCGTCGAAGGGGCACTTCCCCAAGTGGGAGGTTCAAAGCCTCTGCTCCTAAACTGGAATAGGCTGCCAAGTCAAGCGTCCGGCAAAGGAACTAAAGGCTGCCCCATGGAATAATACAACAACTGCCCCAAATCCATTTGCATGGCATCTGAAATGTCAGATGTAAAGAATGATAAAACCATTTGCGTAGCATCTGAAAATCTCAGATGTAAAGAATGATAAATCCATTTGTGTAACATCTGAAATGTCAGATGTGAGGACTGATAAAACCATTTGCATAACATCTGAAATGTCAGATGTGAGAAATGATAAAACCATTTGCATAACATCTGAAATCTCAGATGTGAAGAATGATAAAACCATTTGTGTAGCATCTGAAAATCTCAGATGTGAAGAATGATAAAACCATTTGTGTAGCATCTGAAAATCTCAGATGTGAAGAATGATAAAACCATTTGCATAGCATCTGAAATATCAGATATGAAGAATGAAAAAATTTGCGTAGCATCTGAAAATCTCAGATGTGAAGAATGATAAAACCATTTGCGCAACATCTGAAATATCAGATGTGAAAAATTAAAGTCATTTGCATAGCATCTAAAATATCATATGTGAAGTACAAAAATCCAAAGACCTCCCCAAGCAGGGGCATTGAATCCAAACACCTCTCCTAGCGAGGGCACAATATATAAGTCCTTCCATTGCATGGGAACAAAGACATAGAAACTTAGACCTCCCCGAGCAGGGGCATTGAACCCAAAGACCTCTCCTAGCGGGGGCACAATATATAAGTCCTTCCCTTGCATGGGAACAAAGGCATAGAAACTTCTCCAAGTAGATGCACCAAACCAGTCAGTAAAGTTGGAATTCCTATTGGATTGACAAGTTCAGAGGTTCTACGCATAATTGGAAAGTTTAAATAACATTAGCCAACAAAGTAGAAACTTCTTGCGCATCAACCACGATCAAGGAAACCCGACAAACTGATTGCATTAAGCTCTTGCAACCCGTGGCAACTCATTCTACTAAGGCAACACAACCATATAAGAGTTGAATAATGCCCGGGAAAATATCACAAGTCCATCACGACAATGCAAAAAGTCAAAACCAATGCATGTGATTTGATCTTGCCTTCAAAATAGGACATTTTAAAAATTCGGCAAAATCGATACGCTCGATATGTCGATAAAATTATTGCACTAGTAAAGATCTCCCTGGAAAATCCAATTAGAATCTCATAGCACAAAGGGTCACTCGTCTGCAAAGCTCCAATTGAGCAATAATTATGCATAGGGGCAAGTCATCGTGAAATGGAGATTGAAAATTCTATATATATATCCCAGAATGATCCATGTTGTCGAAGCAAATCCAAAATTCTGAATTCATCTAAAGGCTGCAATCACTCTGGCCTCGGAAACTCAAATCTCAGTTCCAACTTGAACAAGTACACGTTTCATAAGACGAAAACGTCATACATGATCATATAAGTCATTTTCTAATGATTAACTAATTTGTTTTTGATGTGAACAATCAATAACCAAGTATAAGTCCAAAATCATGCAAGTGCTTGTTTTCACTACAGAACAGGTGGGGCGAAACATATAAACTCAATCAACAAGTTATGAACTTGGATCGTTTGGAATCAATGAATCAGAGCATCAAAATGTGATTTTCCATAGCAAACAAAAAGTTGCAACTGAATTTCAATGCAAAATATGTCAACAACAGTGTTCATTTCGAAGCCCGCATTTTTCACAAATGAAAAATACAAGCTTCGAGGGTAATATGTGAATCCACGTTAATAAAATAAACTTAGCAAGCTTGATGATGAACCTATAACATGTGAACACTCCATGATTGGCCCAGTCTTGCAAAAAGAACAAGCGAAGCTCTCATTGGCATTTGCTCAAATATAAGGCATGCATATAATGTTCACTGCAAATGGCAACATCAGGAAACAGATCATGCACTATAACATCCCCATCGGTTGATCAGCGAGGCTCGTACGCTCACCTCATCCCACACGGATCGTTCAAAGCACCACCAGCACGTTGGCAAAGCTCCAACAGCTAAACTGGTTGGTCAGATATCAAAACGGCGGGGCGAGCAGCCTCAGACAGGTCCGGTCAATCACCTCTTCATCTTAAAGGGTCGAGCATGCCATGCCAACGCCAGGGTCGAGCAGGGCGAGTAGCTCCTGGTTGAATGTGGGGTGAAAGGAAAATACGGTTCCGTGTATATAAAAGAGTGAATCAGTGATAAAGTATGATACAGTGGCACTAATGTAAGTTTTATTTCCATATTTTGTACTACAAAAAGGAAGTACACGTGGCAGAGCATTGGTTCATAAAGGACTCGCATGTACTTTGCAACTAAAGGGATTGCTCCTGACATTATTTCCATACTTGCTCGTACATGTTAAAATGGTACCGGTCATATGGGACGTGATGCGGTGGCAAAATAGTAAAACATGGGTTGCTCACGTATAAATATAGGGGTCGTGCATTATTTATTTAGGTCGCACATCACAAGAGCATGTAACTCGCATAACAGACCAAAGAGCTCGGTCGTTTATTCATATTAAAGAACGGTCGCTCATTGGTATATAGGGTCGGTCGTACGTATGATGCCAGCTGTGTACAGTTGGCCTAGCTGTCCAGTGGCAGTTTCGTAAATACATAAGTGAGCAACACCTACCCTGAACACCATAATTACAACTTTGCCACCTGGTTCAAACTTCTCCTATAAATACCCCATTTCACCATACTTCAAAGGATGGATTCTTGGATCCCGAAAGGCTGCCCAAATAACTTCTCCACCGTTCTCAAGCACTCTAAGCTCTCTCCAAACTCCATTAATGGCCGCCAAAGCTCACTTCATCTTCCTCCCTCAACGAATGGACCAAGTCTCCTCTTTCCTCCATTAGATATCAACTCAAGTTCTCTCCATCCTTCTCCATCGACAACTCGATCAGATCTACCATCTCCAAATCGACATCCACAATCTCTACCTTCTCAAGCTCCATTCAAATACTCTCCAACCGCCATTAGTCCTCCTCCGAGTTTCGTATCATATCTCAACTGTTATGGACTCATCGTTGATCCACTAAGTGCTCAAATTGTGAAACAAACACTCTCACGCTCATCGAATTCAAAGGATCCAAGCATTTCCATAACAGATTAGAGAGAATCAAGTCATTAAAGAAAGGAAAATCATTGTAAAAAGAGAGAATGGGCCAAAATGAGATGTATGTGATGACGAAATTTGTAAATCTCTCACATGATAAAGAAATGGATTCCAAAGTGACGTAGATCTATTCTGGATCGAACCATTATAAAAATCCTTTTGCATTTATTTACTTTTTCCCGCTTATTTTGTGATTGTAGCTCCTTTTAATTCCTAACCATAATAGTGAAGTACGGTTTACGTGCCTTTGGTGTTGAAACATTTTCGGTTTAGACATATATATATATATATATGTGTGTGTGTGTGTGTGTGTGTGTGTGTGTATACATATATATATTGAAAATGGTAAAAAGAAGTTATAGGCCTTCAAGCCCAAGCCCAAGCCCAAGCCAAAAAGGTCATTAAAAAACGACAAAACGGGTAATACCCAAACACAGATATAATACATCAGACAGATCAGACATACTATTAGATACAAGTCCTAACCCTAAAGCTTCGGGTATGGCAGTTTGAAATTTCCTCTCGTTCAACAAGATTTTCTTAGGAAAGCTCCTCATGATTGTTTTCTAAATTCCTCTTTTTCTACATCTTCCACTTTATTTCTGTTGTTATCCAGATCTTCCTTCGAAGCTTTGAAAAGGGCTTCGACTTGCTCATTATCAGCAACTGTTGTAGCTTTAGGCTTTGAATTAGTGTTATACGGCTTCATGTGGCTTATAGATAATAGATCTGGAAGAACTTGCTCTTGATTGGGTCTGTTAGGATCTAATCCTAACATATCTAAAGTAAATGACACATCTTTGTGACTTAAGCTGCTAGCTTCTCCAATATTCCAGCCAGATATGTGATAAATTTTTTTATTCAACTTGCTTTTGTAATGTTTGGCTCCAATTCTTTGATTTTTAAAATCTAGCTGAGCTAATCCTTTATGCAAAACCAGCTAGTCTCTGTCTTGAACACTAGCAAGGGGATTGATAGATCTGCAGTTGTCAGGTAAAAAAACATCCTTTACTATTCATATTTTTATATATCAACTCTTTAGTAAAATAATTGACATGTTTACTTCCTTGATAGGCAATTTTGTTGGCAACTATGTGATCCCCCTTAGCAAGGGAGCGAGGTAGAGATCCATTGAAAATATCATTACGACCTTTAAAATTGTGTTCTTCACTATTGGAAACATCTTTGTGTTGTCCTTACTTCTAAAAGAGTAAGGTAAGTTATAAGTATCTAAAATAATCTTATTGATATGTCTTTCATGATTATAATTCAAACTATGTCTCTGATTTGTAATATCCAATTTTCTAGGAAGGACGGTATCAAGAATGGAGCTATGTGCTTAGTCTTGAGTTAAGAGGAAGTATAGCTGGCCATGCAAATATTTGAGAGATTACAACTACTGTAATTTCTATAAGTAGGAAATTCAGTAGTTCTCTTCCAATTTTGTAAGAACCCTTCAGCTCTATATCTTCACAGTTGTCTTGATCATAAATGTGATCTACATACTGATTGCTTGACTAAGATAATTTGTTGCTGCTATTTTCAACAAGAATATTAGAATCAGTAAGAATGTTTTTCCATATTTGAAAGCGTGAAGTTTCAACTCTTGAATGAAATCTAGCATTTCTTTCTCTCTAAATATGATATATAGAAGTAGTAAGAAAATGCATGCTTTATTGAAGTCCTGCTTATATTTCAAAATTTATTTTGGATATACTGGGTGTAGTCTCTTATATTTTGCAAAGGGGTTTGTTAACAGAATTTGAGTTTACCCATCACATTATACCAAATAAATCTTGTATGCATACAGTCAATGAATAAATGGTCAGTGTTTTCGAATTTATATTTACATAAAAGACAAGAAGTATTTCCATTAGCGTTCGGCTTATAACAGATTCCTCTAGTAGGGAGCTTATTTAAAATGGTAAAATATCCACAGAAGGACATTTTTGGACAATTAGATTTATTCCATACTACTTTATGCCAATCTATCTCAACTTCTTCACCCTTAAGATAATCCCATGTTTGATTGAATGAGATTTTACCATTGGCAGTTAATTTCCAATGCTAACTATCTTCTTCTAGACTAGTATCTATATCTATTTTTCATTTGTAGAATTAAATATAGATGCTGCTGGTTGAAGGTTATTACACAATCTATTATTTTGAATAATGTTATCAAAACTGGCATTAGCATTTTCAAATATTAAAAGGTTATTCCAGCCTAGAAGGTTAATCAAAGAATTTACATTAATCCATGGATCAAACTATAGATTGGTGGGTTTACCACCTTTGATTTTTCTTTCTAGAAGCTTGATGCCTATGCTTCTGCATTTAAGAATATTTTTTCACGTATAAGGAAAATGATTATTAATACTCATTGTCCAAAAGTTTTCCTTTTGACATATTTTCTAAATATCCATTTGGCCCAAAGAGATTTTTTTTAATTTAAAATTTTCCAAAATAACTTATAGTAACAAGTATCCTTAAGATCTCTGAAATACCTCAAACCCATGCCACCTGTATTTTCAGGTTTAGTAAGCTACTTTATGATGTTTATTGTTTCATATATAGTTAGCACATGTTTCTCAATTTTTTTCATTGACTGTAATAGGAATATTATGAGATTGCACCCAATATAAGAAAATAGCAGAAATAATAGTATGAGTAAACCCTATACGACCAACAATAGACAGAAATTTATTAGACCGTTACTCTATCTTGCTCTAAGTTATTTCAAATAACCTAGCACAGTCCTGATCTTTCATCTGGTTAGTACTTAAAGGTAATCCTAAATATTTGATAGAAAGAGAGCAATCTTGAAAATTAAGAATATAATTTTTAAAGGCACAGTCCGTGCTGAAATACGTTTTACTTTTGCTAATATTAATATCCAGCCCTGCATATGTTTTAAGATTATTAAAAACATCTATAATAAAAATAGTGCTTTGAACATCAACTTTTAAGAAAATAAGCAGATCATCCACATAAAAAAGATGAGATATTCAAGTAATATACTTATTAATAGGCTTAACATTTTCTATATGAGTTTCTTTATCTATTTGAAGAGAAAAATATTCCATTGCAATGGCAAAAAGATAAGGATATAAAGGATCTCCTTGTCTTATACCTCTATTACTTTTAATAAAACCACAAAGGTGAACCATTAATTAAAATAGAGTATGTGATATTGCAAATACACTCTTTTATCTAGTTGCAAAATGTGTCACAAACTAGAAGAAAACACTGATTTAGCGTCAGAATTTAGAAGCCGAAATTTCCGTCGCTATTTTGCGACGGATTTCCATGTGATCTACAAGGGATAATTTTTTGTTTTTTCAACTTTTTTTCCTTTTATTTATTACCGTCGTCTTCTTTCATTCCTCGCTAAGTCGTTGCAATTTGCGTCAAATTACCGATAGAAAATTTCTGTTGCTATTTTCTGCTGCAAATACAGGCAGAACACCAACGGATAATTATTGATGCTATTTTGCAGCAGAATTCCGACAAATTTGCAAGAGATGAAACTATCAGTTTATTATAATTATTATTTAATATAATTAATAATAAAATTTAATACTTATGAAATGATATCTAGTATTCAATAATTAATTTTAATAATTATATTTAATAATTACAGTTGATAATTATAGTTGATACTTATATTTTATAATTATTGTTGATAATTATATTTCATATTTCAAAAAGTTTAAAATTTTGAAATCATCTTGAATAAATTTGAAATATATCATGAAGTTTATAAAACCAATTATTGTTTGACACGAAACAACCAATATTTCTAAACTTTAAAATATTGAATAAGTTCATTTAATAATTTAATTTAAATTGTATAATATTTCATATTCTAATTTTAAAATTTACTATAACTTCTAACGTTGGCTCAGCACACTAAAAAAAAGAGGCAATTTTCCAAGGCAGACCGTGTAGTTTAATGGGTTGAACTTTCCAACTCTTTGCCTATGCCAGGCAATTATTATCTTTTATTGTTTAGGTTTGAAAATATAATTTAATTTTTTAGTAAATGATAATAACGTTCGAAACTGAAAAGAAACGGCCGAAGCAACTGAGTTATACTATCAGGCAATACCCGATAAAATGAATACTTCTCAGACATTTTCCTCAAACCCGATAACAAACCCTAAATCAAAACAACAATGGCGACTCATGGAGAAAAAATTAAACTAAATATAAAGAGGCTTTGAGTTCCTCTAGTCCACTGCTAGGTCTCCTCGATCCAGAGAAGATCTTCGATCTGAAGGCATGTCTTTGAAATTCAAGTCTCGAGAGTCATTAATCGCTCAATTTAGCAGTAAGATAGAATAATCATTAACGAGTTTTGAGGTAGCATTTGTACGCTTTCCTGATCTTTTAATCTCACATAAATCTTCCAGTTTTATATGCTTTTCATTAGGTTAATTTTCTAGGCAATTGGTTGCACCGCTATGATTCCAAATATCCTGTTATTTGTTGCTTTGTCCTTTTTTCCTAGATAAGTAAGTGATAGGCTCCATTATTTATGTTATTTTTATAGAAACAGTCACTGGTATATTGATTGTTTGACAAAAACAGTATTTGTCAAATGTTTGAAGATGTAGATCCCCTCAGAATCGCTGTTGGGAGCACGGTAGCTTCTCCTGCCAAATTCAGGTAAAAGAGAGAAGTGAGGTAAATGTAATTTTCTATAAGTTTTGTAATTACAGTTAATAATAATGCTTTCATTTCCCTAACAGGTAAAAGACTTGGAATAGAAAGAAAAGTGGCCACTACTAGGACGACAGTATGAGGAGGCGCTCTGGTTGGAAAAACCATCTCTAGTTGGTAAGTTATGTTTGGAGTCAGATAACGAACTAAAGAAATTGCGATGACATATGTAATTATTTGCTTCCCTGCTCTGTAGGTATGCTTCCTGCCTTTTTTCATAATTACTTAAACTATTGGTAGAAGCATTTTTAAAGTCTTTAAGCTTTTTCTTTGCTTCTACATCGAAATCTGCATGTTCAGATTTTAGTATAGATTCAATTTTGTATGCATAATGTCATACATGTGAAACTCAAGTGCATAGAGCTTCTCACATATTCAGTTTTAAATGGGAATTAAATGATTTTGAGAAGTAAATAGATTTTTATGCAACCAGATTCTCAGGCATGGGATTTTTCATATATACATAGAACTTATGTATAAGTTAACAATTCTTTAACTTTATACATATATGGATCGGAATAATAATAAATAAGATATAATAGTTTTCAATGTAATAACCTTAATTACTATTATAATAACAGTAAAAAAGAGTTCAACCGCTGCGTTGCCATCATTTTTTTCTAGTTTTTCTAAGTTTCCTCAATATCTGAGTCAGGTCCAATAAAGTTGAGGTTTATAGTGTTATGGTCTGTGAGAATGCTTTCTTTTTAAATATCTAGATCCGGAAAAGTATCATGGTTTGAGTAATAATGTTATATGAATTTTCTAAGAACAAACCGTTTGCTTATGTGATATGTGCTTCTTTTTTCATTGTTCTTTCATAATTTTATTATATGTTCGTTAAATTGAAATCGTCTCATTATTGAGAAATTGCAATTTCCAATTAACGATTATTCTACTGATTCATAAGTTATTGTTGTTGGCGGGTAAATATATTATTGTTTGTACTATTATTCCTTGACAACTTTTAAAAATGGCTACGGATAAATATATTATATGTACCTCATCAGGTTCAACGTTGTATTGTATATTTCTCTTTTTGACTCTTCTTTTTTCTCCCTTTCTTCTTGGACTCCTTTTCTTTAAAATTTAGTTTGAATTTTTTTTGACTTGACTCATAAACTTCGTATGTTCAAACAAATTTGTTTGTTTAATGAAAAATTTGGTCTTTTTTTAATTGTTTAATTCAAGGTTTTATAATAGTCTTATTGTAGTACTTTACTATCAAATCAAATAAAAATGTGAATGTCATATTACACAGAAGTGCAATAGTCAAATAAAATTACATTTACAGTAAAACTTGCTGATAATCAGTTGTCTTTCAAGTATATTTGTTTAGCGTAACAAGTTTGTAGCTTCAACCTTAGAATTCATGGTATCGAATTTTTGAGGAAGTGAAATTATGTTCTTATCTTCTAAAAATATAACGAATGGAGCCAGGTAAGCATGCACATATACACAGTTTCAAAATATGTGAAGCTTCGCATGTAAATTTTTGTCCATAACCTACAGTTCTCCCTCCAAACTGAAATTTTCTTTATGTTTCAAAGTTTCCCCCCAAAACAAACTTTTGTCGCGCTCCAGTTGCTTAATTCCCTCCATCCACGGTTACTTTTTATTCCTCATATCCATCCGTTCGTTCCACTTCCCCAGTCCTCGATTAAAAGCAAACCCATTAATTTGCGTCCCAACCAAAACAAATTCCCTAGCTCCTCTTACCCCTCCTCTCGTCTTCCTTTTTTCTTGTTTACTTTGTTCAGATCCGAAATACGACCTTAAATATTTTTCTTCTGTAGTGCAAAAATAATCGCATTGCCTTCAAGGCCGCCGTGCTTTGATCTTGCTTGAATCGCGTCGTGCTTACTTTGATTTGGAGATTCTGAGTGTTGCTCCTTGAGTTTTTGGAATCGGGAGTGAGAATGGCTATGGTGATTTACGGGTTTCAGATCTGCGGAAGCAGCGATGCTACTGTCACATCTCACTACCGATATGCTTGTCAAACAAGTTCTGCAATTAGAGCTTTTAGAACGGAAAAAATATGATAAGTGTAAAATTGAACTTGTATGCCATTACAAATTTGCGAACGTGTTGGATGTCAATATTAAACTGTTTATCAATTCGGTTTGCCCCATATAAAAAAATGGATTTGAATACGAGAGTTGCTGGATTTGTCATCCTGAGTTCTAGACTTTGTTGTCGTGTTGGGTCTGTTATCTTCAATATTATGAAATAAGGCAATGCATAGAAATAGCGTTAGGCAGTGCATATCAATTCATGGATCTCAAATTAAAATTACACAACTACTAGTTTCACTTTACATCATTTATTTTATGTTTCTACTTTTGCACTTATTAATACTATACCATTTATAACAACCATCCCCGACCAGAGTTACTGGAGTCTGAAATGAGTATGGATCACTATTTTATATGCATTTCATATGCTTTGTTTTTAGGAGATGACGTTTATATTTTTGAATGTTAAGTATTTGTGTTTTTTTTTGACTTCGCACTTAACATGTTTGATGATTTGCTGTAATGTATGCGTATGTTGATATTATATTATTACCGATTGTAATTTTCTTCTATGCACTGCAGTTCTTAGGACTGGAGCAGCAAATGCTGGCATGCTGCTGCTGGGTCTGCATATGCTGAATTTGGAGCAACAAAAGTCATTGTATCTGTGTGCGTACAAACCATGAACTTGCTCAGTAAGGTATTTGTATAATATAATTGCACAAGATTCATCATATAAGCCTATTTTTAAATCCCCGAAATAGGTATTTCTAATTGTATAGTCTGTAATGAACAAATTTTCTAAAAAGCATGTGGTAATTCGAAAGAGGCAGAGGGAGGGACTTGTTAGCTAAAGTATTTGTATAATATGATTGAAGAAGATTTATCATGTAAGCCTGTTTGTTTGTAGGCGTGCTACTAAAATCATCATGTGTAAAGTTGGCTAAATCTTGACCCAACTTGAATAATTTCCTTTTCATTATTTTCTTAGGTTTGATTTTCTATTTTATCCCAGATTCGGCCCTAGAGAAAGCAAGAAAGCTACGATGTACAGTGACATTGGTTGGTTAAACTGTAATGTGAGTTACACAACATTTTCTACTCCTACTCGTGGCCAGGTACATACCATTTCCAATTATGCAAAACCATAAAATTGTACCTTTTATGTGTGTATTATTTGTAAGATATTTGTGAAACGTACGACTGCCTTTGCAGGGAGCAGACAGTATTATGTATTATGTGTAAGATATTTGGTGAAGTGTGAAATATTGTGGATGTATTATGTGTTTTTGATGTAAGAATGTTTAGTATGTTTATTATGTAACGTTGAATGTTGATTATGAGATGAGTGATTAATATAATACATTGATTATGAGATGTGTGTATTAATATTAATTGTGCTATATTTAAATTAGGATTGTGTATTGAATGGAACACAAGTTATATGTGTGATGAGTATATACATGTGTGTGTGTATATATATATAAAGACAGATCAGAAGGGGAGTAGCAGCGGATTACCAACAAAAAAAGGAGGTTAAGTTTACCTTAATTTAATTTTTGTCCCTAATTCCTTTGTAATTAGCAAGGGTTTACCAACTCCTTATGTAAGAAATATTTTATTATAATTTAATTACCCGTCGGAAAATAGTCGGTATATAAATTAAAATTAAATTAATAAATAATATTTATTTTTATTATAAAATTAGTAAAATGTCGGTAAAATGCTGCAAACCTCTTGCAAAATTCTGTCGCAAAATCTGACACAGATACTGTCATGGTTTTTACCGACCACCCAGTTACGTAGGAAATCCGTCGCTAATACCTGTTTAGCGACGGATTTGACGCAGATTCTACCGCTGCTATTTTCTGTTTTTCTTGTAGTGATATAAAACCCCAATTGGTGCATCATGTGAATTATAAATTGCCTATTTATTTTGTCAGATGCTTTGTGAAGATCAATTTTAATACACATTTTATTTTATCTTTGTGGTTAAAATCCCTAAGTAACTCATGAGCTAATAGTGTTTTATCAGCTATATATCTATCAAGAATAAATGCACTTTGATTCTCAAATATTAGTAATTTTATAAAAAAATATTCTATTGCAAAGAATAATAGCTATTATTTTATGTAGAAATTTGCAACAAGCTATGGGTCTATAATAAAAAAGGCTACTAGGAGATTTAGTTTTAGGAACCAGGGTAACGAAGGTATGACTGTTATTTTATAAAAGCTTACCAAAAGAAAAAAAATCCTTAACAACCACAAAAAGAGGAATTTCTATCTCCTCTTAATGGGTTTTGTAAAATCTGGCACCAAAACCATCAGATCCTGGGCTTTTATCTATGTTTGCATTAAAAATAATTAATACTCTTAATTCCATTAATAGAAATGTCACCCAACAATATTTTCGTATTGTTAAGGTGAAGAATAAATTTTGTGATAATGCTTGGAATATAAGAAGTTAATGAATCAGAAAAATATAAATTTGAATAATAATTAATTGCTTCTTTTTCCAGAAGGTGGCACCATTAATGATGTTACCTTCAGTACATATAAGCTTGCCAATATCATTATTACGCTTCCTGCTAGACGTTTTGGCATAAATTTTTTGCTAGATGCCAATATCATTATTACGCTTCCTGCTAGACATTTTGGAATAAATTTTTTGCTAGATGTATAACTGTAAGTGATCTAATATATTTTTGCTTTCTGTCTGTTATTAGCTTCTTCTATTTGAAGTTCTTTTGTTAACTCTTTCTGTATCTTAAAAAATTGTTGACTTTAGCAATATCAGAATTGTCAAAATCTATTTCATTTTGAAGGGCCTCACACTCTTGTCTAATATTTTCAATTTTTTTCTGCTTATTTCTTTTCCAGTTTGTAAGATTGGACTTAGTAACATCAATCATTTTTCTAAACTTAAACCGAGTCGTGCCCAAATGGTTAAAAGAGAGACTGTTTTTAATAACATATCTATAATCATTGTCTAACACCCAACCTTTTTTGAATCTAAAAGGAATGTTTATTTTTTGTTTGATATTAGTAACAAAAATAAGTTGAATTGGTGTATGGTCACTAATTCCTTGAGGAAGAGTATAAAATTTAAAGTTAGGAAATAGGTTAAAAAATCTAATTGACCGAAATTCAAGCTAATTTACATTGTATATTCCTGAACTACCCATTTCCATGTGTATTTATTAGCATAAAGGGGGAGGGGGGTGCAAGAAGGTCAGTTTTTAAACATAAAGTTGGAGAAGAATTCCAAATTCTTAAAAGAAACTGGAATTCCCCCTTTTCTCAGCAACATACATGACTATGTTTGTTGACGTCAAAAGTTGGTCACTAGTGATAGTGAACCCCTAATTGTGTGTAGAACACACGAAGAACAATCACAGAATGCTGAAAAGTAAAATAAGATAAAGGACACGCAAGATTTTTATACTGGTTCGACAAAGATGGTGCCTACGTCCACTTTACATATATTGATTTGCTTTCGATTACAAGTATAATATGTTTTCTCTTTTGAGGAAAGTGTGAGATGAACACAAAATCCTTGTGTTGTGGAAAGAGTTGGCACTTTTCCGGAGTTAGCCGTGGAATTTTTACTTGAGAGAGGAAGTTCTGAAAGAAGTCAAAGTCCCTTTCCATTTTGGACAGGGAGGTATTTATAGGTGAAGAAGTGGGCTGAGCGAGATGCAATGTGGCCCGCTTCCTTTAAGGAGTTTGGACACGTGGAGCCAGATCTGGTAGGGTGATTGTGACAGCGGGACCCGGACTACTGCTGAGTAATAATATCCTCGGGAATTGTGGCTTTCGTGGCTCTCGAGATGTGGTGTATCAAAAGTAGTGTTTTGGCCGGAAGTGTTGGCCAGATTTAATGCCTTGAGAATTGGGATAAGTAATGAATTGCTCATTTGGATATTTCCAGGTAGATCTAGGGATATTTGATTGACCCGATCTTTACGGAGATGCTCGACTCGGTTGGTTTGGGAGAGTGATGATACCGGAATATAATATGCCACTGCTTTGAGTGTGGCCGGCTCGGGCCAATTCTTGCTTGGGATTTTTGGAATAGAGGTCGTCCGTCGGTGTCGGTTGTGGCTGAGCCTTTTGACATTGGGCTTCAACCCTTGAACCGTGACAGCTTTTGCCAAAAATTTGGTTAGCACTTTGCCCCCTAGAATACATCTTTCTTGGTAAAAGAAGACGTGTTCTAGATGTTATATTGGAGCTCAATATGCAGGTTGCTATGGTTACACCGAACCATATCTAGGCTAGAAACCAACAATCCTGATGGTTGTATTAAGGCCAGAAAACCGACAATCGGTGCAGATCGTATTAAGGCCGGAAAACCGACAACCATCCAAAACTATTAAGGCCGAGAGTGTTATGAAAGTAGTCGTTAATTTTTTCCATAATATCCAATACCTGCAAAGATTGTGTAGGCCATTCTCGGTTTAGAGATGGCTTTGAACTTGATTGGGGAAGGATTATCCATACTCGGCTTAAAGAGTCGACGACTAGTAACCACACTTGGCTTAAAGGGGGTGGAGATTATAGGTCATACTCGGCTTATGTATTTGGAGAGTATCCATACTTGGCTCATGGAAATGGCGAGTATAAACCATACAAGGCTTACAGAGGTGGCAAGTATAATCTATACTCGGTTTTTGGCAAGTGTTCTCCATGCTCGGCTTATATAATTTTGTCTATACTCGGCTAGCGGAGTTAGATATAGTGGCGGGCATTGACCGTGTTTTAAATATGGTGGTTAACCATTAACCATATTTGGGTCGGCGAGCGTTAGTCATGCTCGGCTTAAGTCGTTCAAACATAATCCATGTTCGAAAAAGAAATTTTATTGCTGCTAAAGAGCTATTACAAGGAAATGAAAATAAATTCTAACTAGGTGAAAGTTGAATCCAGAGCACACCTAAGAGCTAAATCCTAACTCCGTGCATGTGTACTTCAGCATACCCGTATTATTGAAAGAAAAATACATTTCTAAAAAAATTTGAATTCTATTAATTGATAATGATGTCGCGATTGATGGGCTCAGGGTCCTTTCCGTTTTTAGGAGCTCGAGGACCGGCCTAAGGAGCTTGGGCAGAATATTGTGGCGGCATGGCCTTTGCGGGCTTCTTGATGTATTCAGATAGTTCTCCTCGTCTAACCCTATCCTCGACAAGATCGCGCAAGTGCCTGCATTCACTGGTGTTGTGGCCTGCTATGTTGTGGTGCATGCATTGCTTCCCATAGTCGAGCTTTTTTTGCATCGGCTCTCTTCGAGGAGGTTTTGGGAAGGGTAGAGATCCTCATACGTCAAGGTAGATGTCGAGAATGGAGGAGTTGAGCTTGGTGTATTTGTCATATTTGTTCTCTCTCCGGAGTCGTATGTTACGATCATTTTTTTGGAGACCTTTCCTTTTCCGTTGTTCTGGCCATTAGTGCTGGATGGACCTCCGTCTTTGGTAGCAAGCACCTCGAGTATCTCCATCTCAATGCTGGTGTCTTCTTGTCGACAGAACCTTTCGACCTCGGCATAAAATTCTTCAATGTCCTTAGGAGGATCTCTATTTAAAGAGATCTGGAACTCTGATCAGTTCTGAGCACCTACAATGGTGGCCATAAGCACCATCGATGGCTTGGGTCGATCGACTGATGCTACGGCCGCATTGAATCTTTCTAGGAAAGACTGGAGGGTCTCACCGAGTCATTGCTTGATGGAGGTCAGGAACATAACACTCTTTGGTTGGGAAATGTGAACTTTGAACTACGCAATGAAGCGGGTGACCAGCATGTTCCAACTGCTGATCGACTTAGTTGTTAACTGCCGGAACCACATACCGACTATGTCCGTGAGGAATTGAGGGAAGCACTTGGCCATAACGTTGGTCGATGCAGAGAGTACTTTCATATGGTGCATGTATCACCTTAGATGAACGGTTAGGTCGGTCCGGCCGTTGTAAGGCTCTATGTTTGGAAACTTAATGTCTGGAGGGTTTCGGGAGTTTCTGATTTCCCTAATTAATGGGCTACGGTGGATATCATATATAACCTGTTGAGAAGACGTACCCTAGGTAAAGCGTCTGAAGATACTTGAAAGATGACTTCCATCTCCGAGGAGTCACTTCCATGAATCCAGCTTTACATTGGCGGGAATCCCAGGAGTGGGTTCCCCCGAAAGCATGCTCATAGGGGGAACCGTTGGTCCGAGAGTTAGGTGAAGGTGAGGGTGTACCCCAGTTGTTGGTTCTAGGCAGACTGGCACCGCTTGAGTAAACTGTGGATTGGACCAAGCTATGCCCGCGATGGAGGGTCCCGGCTGATCCAACATAGCATGTGATGTTCAGGGTTCTGTGTTGCCCCTGCCCAAGGCAATATTACGATGGTCTGTAGTAGCGTTTTCCTCTGTAATATTGGAAACCAATATGGTAGAGTGGTCTTCCTGGTTCGAAGGGAAGGCGTCAGCAGTTCTTCGTTGGAGGGAAAGCGGCGTAAAACGGGTTTATGGTAAGATGTTGGGTTGTAATGGAAATTGTGCTGATCCCAATTGACCCAGCTGTTGTTCGGTCGGCCCAGGGAGTCAAGTTATCCCCTGGAGTGGAGGCAAAATGGTTGAATGACCTAGATCTTGATCATGGGCCTCTTGAGAATCTGCATCAGCGGCTGCGTTGGTTGCTAGAAGTGACACTCCTGGCAGTGGTCGGTCGGGGGGTGAAGTTGAGCCAGGAGAAAGCAAAGGTGTGGTCTGATCTATGGCTTGTATTTGTGCAGACCGAAGATCAGTTATTGCCCAAGCTTCGCCCAACAAAAGAAATGATACTGGAATGTGTGGTCCCTTTTCCAATTGAGCAAGGAGGTTATTCATCAACTGTTGTTGATATTCGATCAGTTTTCCCTAAAATGTTACCTGGCCCCTGAACTCGGCCAGAATCTTATCCATGTCGTCCCTGGTAAGATACCGGGACGTGTCTTCATGAGAGGAGGCTTCCTGACTTGCCTTTGCGGCATGTGTTTCTGCTGCATCAGCGTTTGTAGGATGGGAAGACGTTGCATCTTTCTTCTTCTCGTTTTCCATGGTTGGCTTAGAAATTGCTGAAGGTGGTCGAAGGTCGTAGAGTATGCCTGGACCTACTCCCCTACCAGGCGTGCCAAAGTGTTGACGTCAAAAATTGGTCACTAGTGACAGTCAACCCCTAATCATGCGTAGAACGCACAAAGAACAATCATAGAATGCAGAAAAGTAAATAAATACAAGGGACATGAAAGATATTTATAGTGGTTCGACAAAGATAGTGCCTACGTTCACTTTACTATATTGATTTGCTTTTGATTACAAATATGATATTTTTTTCTCTTTTAAGGAAAATGGTAGATGAACACAAAATCCTTATGTTGTAGAAAGAGTTGGCTCTTTTACGGAGTTAGCCATGGAATTTTTACTTGAGAGAGGAAGTTCCGAAAAGAAGTCGAAGTCCCTTTCCATTTTGGACATGGAGGTATTTATAGGTGAAGAAGTGGGCTGAGTGAGATGCAACGTGGCCTGCCTCCTTTGCGGAGTTTGGACACATGGAGCCCGATTCGGTGAGGTGATTGCGACAGTGGGACCCGGTCTCCTGCTGAGTAATGGTGTCCTCGAGAACTGAGTATTGCATGGCTCTCGAGATGTAGTGTACCAAAAGTAGCGCTTTGGCCGAAAGTGTTGACCGCCTTTAATGCCTTAAGAATCGGGCTAAGTAATAAATGACTCATCTGTATATTTCCAGGTTGATCCAGGGATATCTGATCGACCCGATCTTTAAGGAGATGCTCGACTCGGTCGGTTTGGGAGAGCGATGATACTGGAATATAATATGCCACTTCTTTGAGTGAGGTCGGCTCGGGCCAATTCTTGCTCGGGCTTTCTAGAATAGAGGCCATATGTCGTGTCGGTTGGCGCTGAGCCTTTTGACATTGGGCTTCGACCCGTTAAACCATGACAACTTTTGCCAAAAAAGTTGGTCAATAATGTTGAAATCCCTTAACAAAACCCATGAATTATGAAAATTCACACTTATAAGCTCAAGATGTTGCCAAAGAGAGCTCCTTTTTTTTTAATATTGGAGGCATAAATGACAGTGACATAAATGATAAGACCTCCTTTATTGTTAAAATTACAATGAATGTATTGCATGTTTATAAAAAATTGAGATAGTTCCCATATGTTAAAATCCCACATGACTAAGATCCTGCCATTTCCCCCATACTGTTATTGTTGACTGATTTCTAATTACATGAATATCTATGCATAAAATTAGAAGTAGCAGAATCACTAAATTTATGCTAACAAGCCCAAAAATGCTAGGTTTGTAGGTGTTAAGAAGATCGACAAAGTCAAGTTTTCTATCTGTGGAGTTTAATCCCCTAGCATTCCATGAAATGATCATTATAAATATATTTTATATCTAAAACTAAAATATAAAGGATACTCAACTCTGTTCCAAAGGAGGTTTGGAACAGTCATCTTCAGTATTCCTTGATTTCTTTGACCCTTTCTTTTAGTAGCAGTCTTTCTCTGAATTTTGGGGTGATCTTCCCAACTAGGGTTTTTGATAATGTATCTATCTATAAAAAATTTACTACTTCCTTCTGAGTTATAATCCAAGATATCCTGCATTCTCTTCTTTTGTTTTTTGTTTTTGATTATGTTCTGGTTAGAAGAAGAAGAATATAAAGGGATAGCTCCTTTTTCAATCGGCTTTTCTAGGTCTTCTAAACAGGATGATTCGAACCCAAGCTTGGTCAAATCAACTTTTTCAAGAGAAATATATTTCGCTTTATTTGAGAGTTTATGCAATTCTATAATAAAACTTGGCCCTTCTTGCAGAGGAGGTTGAGCCCTTGTGCTTCGTTATCCTCTATACATATTTGCGTTTCTTCTTGCAACACCCCACGTCCATTAATGTCACTCGCAAAGGGAATGCATTAACTTCTATGGAGCATTTTAAGTGAATATAGAACAGAAAATCACAACAAGACAGATATGAAGCAGTACTTGAAAATTTAAAACTTTATTTATTGCAGCAGAAGGTAAATATGTTTGGTTACATCATCAAAAACCATAAACCAAAGTCAAGTACATAATATCCATCTTGATAAAACAAAGTACATAATCCCACTACTACAAATAGCCATAAAGAAAATGATAGGCTGAACTTTACTTCGGCAATCCAAATCCAAGTGCTCCCAAAGAGATCCCAATCAAGCTCCACTAGTACTAGTCCCACCCTTAGAACGTTGGGGGGGGGGAGGAAGAAAAGAGGTGGAAACAAAGGGGGTCAGACATAAAGTCTGGCGAGTGCGATAAATCTAACAACATAATTATTAAAGCAATATGATAAGATATAAGCTGGAGAATAAGGTAATGACTGTGTGAACCACATGGCTATGGCAAGGCAATCAAGAGAAACAGAGATAATGTAAATGGCGCTTCCTAATCGATATAGGATAATTACTATACTTTACCGTACTGTACCATACTGTACTGTACTAACACTAACTGCACCCCTACTAGTCACTCTAGAAATTTGATCCCTCTTGGCTAAATAGAACGATGATAGCTTCGTGTACTACTAGATGTACCCACTATCCTCCATGTTTGACTGTATATCTCTAGTTGTTATCATAGGTACCCAGCGTGTACCTATCCCCACTAGATGTACTCCTTCAATAAGTAATAATGGTAATTCCATGTACTCCTAGCTGACCTCATAGGTGCCGTCTGCTCCTATCTCCACTAGGTGTACCCCCTTAATAATTATTAATAATAGTGGTAGCTTCGTGTACCCCTAGCTGACTACATAGGTGCCGTCTGCTCCTATCTCCACTACGTGTACCCACTACCCTACCCCATTCGATCGACTCCCTAACTCGTATATACCCGTGCTGGCCCTACAGTGGGGTGTATCACTCCCCAAAGTGGCAACCCGATACCACCAATAATGCACGGCTTATACCTACATGATGCAACAACGTCTTACCTACCAGCCCGGGTCCACACACGCATATGAACCCATTGGACATGCGTTGCCAACGCTAACCCGGTTTGGCCTCTTACAGTCAAGCCTAGTATGCGTGTCCCGTCCTCGACTTGGGTCGAGCCTACAAAGATACGAATGGGTTACTGGTTGAAACGGTCCCCCATTACTTGACACAAGCTATCCACCTAAGCTTGGTTCCCTCTAGTATATCCCACTTAACACACTTCATGTCCACTTACATGTTTTAAATTTGGTTAAGGGTTTCTATTAGTAATTCCACATGCCACCCAAGGCACCCACTTAACCCCTATGTACCACTTACATGTTTTACCTTGGTTAAGTGTTACTAATCGTATTTCCTCATGCCACCGAAGGCACCCACTAGATTCCACATGCCACCCAAGGCGCCCACTTAACCCCCTCATGTCCCACTACATGTTTATCTGGTTATGTGTTTCTTAATTCATTAAGACCGTAACCTCATAAAGACCTCTCACATTAGACTGGCATTTGTGGCAGCTGGATTTGCCGGGCGGGTCCGGGCAGTCTTACACCACAAAAGAGCCTAACCTCGTGTCTTTACAATAGTTACGTATTTAATTTTATGCCTAAGACCTCTCACATTAGACTGGTATTTGTGGCAGCTGGATTTGCCGGGCGGGTCCGGGCAGTCTTACACCACAAAAGAGCCTAACCTCGTGTCTTAGACGATTAATTACTCCTAATTAATCATTACCCAATTTGAATTACTTTCCCTATTCAAATTATCAATCAATTCCAATTTTAACGATGTCCATAATTGACTCAATTATGTCCATCCATTTATGGTATGTAAAATCATACCAATTTTCACCACAATTATATTTTATTCCTTTAAAATTAATTACATGCCTTTTTAGGTCATTACATGCCAAATTCACAATATGTGTGTATCCACTATTATCCCCATCGTACCCCCGTCATTCGTTCGCTTAACACGTCATATACATATTAGACTAGCAAATAGTCTAATACTAAAAAAAGGGAATAAACATCACAAAGTCACATACACACAATAATAGATCTAATTTGCATCTAACTTGCAATTAATAATTACAACATACTTGAATAGTCTTTGTATTATCAAGGATCCAAAAATCATATATCTAAAAGGTGTGAACTTGCATGTATGAACATAGTTTTACCCCCAACTGGCCTAGGTAATTATCACAAACTTAAATAAACTATGTATGTCGTCAACCTAAACATAAAGGTATCATCTTCCATAACTATGGATCCAATAAAAGGTGTTAACTTGCATAACTATGCATGTCATTGTTTCAACATAAAAATGTCAACTTGAATATGGATCTAAACTTTAAAGGTGTGAACTTATATATATGTGAATCCAATTATCACTTAAACTTGCATATGAACATAATACTTATACGAACTAGCATATGTTCCACATCCATATTCGCATAAAAACTGATGTTATAAACCTAGGTGATTGGATTATAAAAAAAGGATTCATTGACACAAGTTAACGTCATGAACTACTAGCATATATTTTAGATCCAAACTTACATAACATCATATAACTCGCATACAACTTACGTGATCTTATTAACTTGCATAACATCCTATGTACAACTTGCATAATCATATTAACTTGCATATCATCATATATGAAACTTGCATGATCATATTAACTTGCATAATATCATACCTGAAACTTGCATAACATCATATATAAAACTTGCATAACATCATACGTGAAACTTGCATAACATCATATGTGAAACTTGCATAACATACATAATTAAACATATGAATTAGATTCACAACCACAACTTATAATCCAACGTATATCACATCATAATTGATTTAGCAATTATTTTGTTAAACTGATCGAACTCACAACTCAAAAGCGGTCTTGAGTTCTGATTTCTGGAGTTGTATTAGCTCTCCGTTGAAGAAGATTCGTTGTTAGGGTCGAATAGAATTGATTTGATTTGATGTTCTTCTTCTTGAATTTGTGGCGGTTACTCTAGGGTTCAAGACGACAGCATGACGGCCATAGTTTCAGTTTTAATTCTGATTTAGGATTTGAGTCTATGGGTCTTTTTATAGAGTTTTGAATTAATTTAAGCCGTCGGATGATCTTAGGGTTAATCAAAACCATTCAGTCATGATAAGGTGACACCTCAGCCCTAATGACTCAGCAAGGAGTCAGAAAGGACTCAGCAATGAGTCAGAACATGGGTCAGACTGAACCAGAAGGCTGTGCAGATTTTTCCCTCGACCTAGGCGCACTTGGGAAGTGCGCCAGTGCAATTTTTCTACTGGCGCACTTCCTAAGTACGCCAGTTTTTTTTCTTTCTTTTGCCACTAAAATTCGTTTGTCTATAACTCCTTCATCCGGTACTCGTTTCCCGCAAACTAGGACTCTATTTCAACCAGAATTCCGAGACGAACACAATGGCGCAACCCCATTCCCTTAATTCTCACGTCTGAGGTTAATTATTCTTTATTTTAGTTAATTCGATTATTCAAAAATCCGGGGTGTTACATTCTCCCCTCCTTAAAGGATTTCGCCCCCGAAATCTCCAAGTTATGGAGAATGCATATCCTACCATCCAAACAACCATCTACTCAACCATCAAATACGGGCATCCATTGTCCTTATAAAATTTCTAATGCTGTATGAACATATGCAAGAAGTGTGTGTATATGTTCGTTATCTAGTGAAAAATCAGGCGATCTACTGATTCAGTTGACCTCCTTAATGCAAACCATGATAGTGCATTGCATCCATTATGTATGCAAAAGAACCTTATCGATACATATTATTTCTACATGTGTGCACAACCATTCACCAAAATGCAACATCCATATGATGGTACAACCATTATACATCCATTACTTAAATATGTACACACATTTATATGCAATATGCAATATGAAGTGACTGAGCCAATCTAGTGCCTAAAGTGTGTGTATATGTATCCACGAGCAACCACTAGCAAACACTTGCATCCACATGCATCCATCATACATAACATGTCTCAAACACATGTTTCAACCATAGGACTATCCTATCTAAAGGTCAAAGATACTAGCGAGAGGACATACTAAAGATAAGATAAGTACAAGGTAAGCGATAAAGGAGAAATTAAAAGACATACCCTTGAAAAGAAAAGGGTATAATGAATGCATCTTCGCTTCCGTCTCCCAAGTAGCATTGCTCTCATCATCTCCCTATTGCACTTTGACTAGTTTGACCTCTCGATTCCTCAACTTCTTATTCTCCGACCCAAGAATGCGTGTAGGAGCTCGTCGAATCGTCGCATCATGCTCGATCTCCACCTCTCTAAGCAAGCTCGGCTCTACCACTTCCGCGGTCTTGTGCAGGCACTTCCTCAAATATGATACATGGAATACGTCGTGTACACCACTAAGTCTCTCGGGCAACTCCACTCTATACGCCATCTGCCCAATCCTCTCCTTAATAAGAAATGACCCTACAAATCATGGTGCTAACTTCCCAACGAACCCAAAGCGAACGACGTTCCGTAATGGAGACACCTTGACAAAGACCATGTCCCCAATATCAAACTCGAGATCTGTCCTCTTCTTGTCCGCATAATATTTCTGCCTATCTTGCGCTGTCTTCACCCTCCTTCGAATCAAATCGATCTTTTCCGAAGTCTCTCTAATCATATTGGGTCCAAGCAAGATCTTATCTGTAGACTCCCACCAACATATAGGCGAACGACACGGCCGTCCATAAAGAGCTTCGAATGGTGCCATGCCAATGCTAGACTGAAAACTATTATTATATGCGAACTCTACCAACGGAAGATGTTCCTCCCATGTACCTCCGAAGTCTAAGACACATAACCTCAATAGGTCCTCTAGAATACGATTCACCTCACGGTCTGGCCGTCCGTCTGAGGATGAAATGCGGTGCTCAAACATAACTGAGTCCCTACCACCTCTTGTAAGCTCTTCCAAAACTCGCTAGTGAAGATAGGATCGCGGTCGCTCACTATGCTAGACGGAACACCGTGCAAACGAACTATCTCTCGAATGTATATGGAGGCTAACCATGGAGCAGTCCTCTTACTCTTCACGGGAATGAAATGGGCGCTCTTAGTAAGTCTGTCTACCACGACCCAAATTCCCGTATTACCCTTCCTAGATCTTGGTAATCCGTCAACAAAGTCCATCGAAACACTTTCCCACTTCCATTGTGGGACCTCCAATGGGTGAAGCAATCCACCGGGCTTCTTTTGCTCTGCTTTTATTTGTTGGCACACTAGGCATCTAGCGACATACTCAGCCACATCTTTCTTCATGCCGGCCCAAAAGTAAACTCGTCTCATGTCCATGTACATCTTGTCCCCGCCGGGATGGATGGTCATCTTCGAACAATGGGCATCATCAAGAATGGTCTTCCTCAAATTCTCATCCCGTGATACACAGAGTCTATCATCCCTACGCAACACACCCTTATCATCTAGGGTATACCTACTTAGGTGGCTTGATGACTCCCCTCTTATGAGCTTCTCTACTAACTCCATCAACCGTGGGTCATCACGCTGTGCCTCTCCAACCCACCCCCAAAAGCGTAGGTCTGACCTCTAAGGACGCTAGCAAACTGGGTACAAAATCAATGGATGGTCTAAAGTCAAAGGTAGAGATAAACTCTAAGCTACGTCGCTCGACAAACAAAGGACTCAATGCCACAACGTTACCCTTGTCAGGGGTATATGCTATCTTGAAATCGTAGGACGCCAAGAACTCCATCCACCATAACATATCACCCTTCCCTAGAGACCACATGCCCTAAAATCCTCACTTCTTTCCTCCAAAAATGGTATTTTGGAGAACTTAGCTTTAAGCTCGTGCGCTTGTAGGATCCCTAAGCTTTCCCTAAGATGTAGGGCATGCTCATCTCTGCTTCTAGAGGAAACCATGATATAATCCCATGCAAAATCGTCACAACTATCCATCTCTCACACAGACCATCCTAGTCGAACTCGACATCCCCCAAGTGCAAGCCCCAAAGGCCTAAACCAATATCAGACAAACACCCAGGGGATACCTCCTTCGAATTCAGACGACCTACGTGAGATGATACTAGTAAGACGGTCAACCAATTGAGCACTTGACTGACTCTGGCTGTCCTTGCCAGTCTTGCTCCAAAACCACCGCTGATCACAAAACTGGCTTTGCTTAATCTATTAAGCACATACGAAAACTTATTTCGTGCCTCTGGGTAAACCCCGCACTTTATCAAAGACGTCTCCATACTCACGGACCACACAAACAAACTCCCAATCATTGTTGGATGCATCATAAGATTCTAGGCTGCTAAGCATCACTGAACCCCTAGGGTCACAAGAAATATGAAGGTCTTTCCATAACGAATCAATAGTCTAACTACCCTCCTTTCACAATCTAGGATGGCACCCCGCCTGGCTAGCCAATCCACCCCTAGAATCAAACTATAGCCCGTGAAACCAAGGACGAAGGCGTTGCATTCAAATCCAACGTCCAAGATAGACACTCTCAAATCCCGACAAACCATTGAAGGATGAGCCGAACCACCAACAGGATTTGAGACTAGGATGGGATCCTTAACTAGACTAGTAATTAGGTGTAGTGTTTCAACCAACGAAGCAGATACTAACGAGTATAAAGCGCCAGAATCAAACAAAGTTCAAACAGGATGATAAAGAAAACCAAATTTCAACCTAGACGGTCCTACCCCCATCAGGTATACCAGCCGTGAGGGAATACAACTACCCTCCAGAAGATCCTGTACTTTGTCCTTGCCTCTTTGGACAATCCTAAGGAGTCCTATTTCTCCAAAACAACTAGCTTTCTTCTTTACATTCTCCATTCGTGACCTCCCACCAAGATGAGGTTCCGTCCTTTGTTAACCAAACAACTATTTGAACCTTCCTCCCATCGTCTATCTTGAAAGTACCAACAAGGCCTCCACTTCCTTGGACTAACTTCTAGCCCGACAAACGTCTAAGTCCCTTGAAGTGGTTTTCCGTCCCTCGTATGGAAGTCCTTAGTTATCTTAGAAAAAGCATCTATACGCGGAGGGAGAAAAGAACTCAAAAAGAGAAAGAGGAAGAGATTTAAAACGGAGAATCGAAGGAAGGATATATGGCTCTTGGGGATTATGTTCTTAAAATAAACCTGTCTTTCAAAAATACTCTTCTACAAACATATTTTTGAAAGTAGTCTTTATAAAAGATGTTTTGAAAAATATTTTTTCAAAATATCTTATCTGTTCTGGTAACCTTCAGCTCTGATACCACGTGTAACACCCCACGTCCATTAATGTCACTCGCAAAGGGAATGCATTAACTTCCATGGAGCATTTTAAGTGAATATAGAACAGAAAATCACAACAAGACAGATATGAGGCAGTACTTGAAAATTTAAAACTTTATTTATTGCAGCAGAAGGTAAATATATTTGGTTACATCATCAAAAAACCATAAACCAAAGTCAAGTACATAATATCCATCTTGATAAAACAAAGTACATAATCCCACTACTACAAATAGCTATAAAGAAAATGATAGGCTGAACTTTACTTCGGCAATCCAAATCCAAGTGCTCCCAAAGAGATCCCAATCAATCTCCACTAGTACTAGTCCCACCCTTAGAACCTAGGGGGGAAAAGGAAGAAAAGAGGTGGAAACAAAGGGGGTCAGACATAAAGTCTGGCAAGTGCGGTAACTCTGACAACATAATTATTAAAGCAATATGATAAGATATAAGCTGGAGAATAAGGTAATGATTGTGTGAACCACATGGGTATGGCAAGGCAATCAAGAGAAACAGAGATAACGTAAATGGCGCTTCCTAATCGATATAGGATAATTACTATACTCTACCGTACTGTAACATACTGTACTGTACTGTACTAACACTAACTGCACCCCTACTAGTCACTCTAGAAATTTGATCCCTCTTGGCTAAATAGAACTATGATAGCTTCGTGTACTACTAGATGTACCCACTATCCTCCATGTTTGACTGTATATCTCTAGTAGTTATCATAGGTACCCATCGTGTACCTATCCCCACTAGATGTACTCCTTCAATAAGTAATAATGGTAATTCCATGTACTCCTAGCTGACGTCATAGGTGCCGTCTGCTCCTATGTCCACTAGGCGTACCCCCTTAATAATTATTAATAATAGTGGTAGCTTCTTTTACCCCTAGCTGACTACATAGGTGTCGTATGCTCCTATCTCCACTAGGTGTACCCACTACCCTGCCCCATTCGATCGGCTCCCTAACTCGTAGATACCCGTGCTGGCCCCACAGTGGGGTGTATCACTCCCGAAAGTGGCAACCCGATACCACCAACAATGCACGGCTTATACCTACACGATGCAACAACGTATTACCTACCAGCCCGGGTCCACACATGCGTATGAACCCGTTGGACTTGCGTTGCCACCGCTAACCCTGTTTGGCCTCTTACAGTCAAGCCCAGTATGCGTGTCCCGTACTCGACTTGGGTCGAGCCCACAAAGATACGAATGTGTTACTGGTTGAAACGGGCCCCCATTACTTGACACAAGCTATCCACCTAAGCTTGGTCCCCTCTAGTATATCCCACTTAACCCACTTCATGTCCACTTACATGTTTTAAATTTGGTTAAGGGTTTCTATTAGTAATTCCACATGCCACCCAAGGCACCCACTTAACCCCTATGTCCCACTTACATGTTTTACCTTGGTTAAGTGTTACTAATCGTACTTCCTCATGCCACCAAAGGCACCCACTAGATTCCACATGCCACCCAAGGCACCCACTTAACCCCCTCATGTCCCACTACATGTTTATCTGGTTAAGTGTTTCTTAATTCATTAAGATCGTAACCTTATAAAGACCTCTCACATTAGACTGGCATTTGTGGCAGCTGGATTTGCCGGGCGGGTTCGGGCAGTCTTACACCACAAAAGAGCCTAACCTTGTGTCTTTACAATTTTTACGTATTTAATTTTATGCCTAAGACCTCTCACATTAGACTGACATTTGTGGCAGCTGGATTTGCCGGGCGGGTCCGGGCAGTCTTACACCACAAAAGAGCCTAACCTCGTGTCTTAGACGATTAATTACTCCTTATTAATCATTCCCCAATTTGAATTACTTTCCCTATTCAAATTATCAATCAATTCCAATTTTAACGATGTCCATAATTGACTCAATTATGTCCATCCATTTATGGTATGTAAAATCATACCAATTTTCACCACAATTATATTTTATTCCTTTAAAATTAATTACATGCCTTTTTAGGCCATTACATGCCAAATTCACAATATGTGTGTATCCACTATTATCCCCATCGTACCCCCGTCATTCGTTCGCTTAACACGTCATATACATATTAGACTAGCAAATAGTCTAATACTAAAAAAAAGGGAATAAATGTCACAAAGTCACATACACATAATAATAGATCTAATTTGCATCTAACTTGCAATTAAGAATTACAACATACTTGAATAGTCTTTGTATTATCAAGGATCCAAAAATCATAGATCTAAAAGGTGTGAACTTGCATGTATGAACATAGTTTTACCCCCAACTGGCCTAGGTAATTATCACAAACTTAAATAAACTATGTATGTCGTCAACCTAAACATAAAGGTATCATCTTGCATAACCATGGATCCAATAAAAGGTGTTAACTTTCATAACTATGCATGTCATTGTTTCAAAATAAAAATGTCAACTTGAATATGGATCTAAACTTTAAAGGTTTGAACTTGTATATATGTGAATCCAATTATCACTTAAACTTGCATATGAACATAATACTTATACGAACTAGTATATGTTCCACATCCATATTCACATAAAAACTGATGTTATAAACCTAGGTGATTGGATTATAAAAAAAGGATTCATTGACACAAGTTAACGTTATGAACTATTAGCATATATTTTAGATCCAAACTTACATAACATCATATAACTCGCATACAACTTACGTGATCTTATTAACTTGCATAACATCCTATGTACAACTTGCATAATCATATTAACGTGCGTATCATCATATATGAAACTTGCATGATCATATTAACTTGCATAACATCATACATTAAACTTGCATAACATCATATATAAAACTTGCATAACATCATATGTGAAACTTGCATAACATCATATATAAAACTTGCATTACATACATGATTAAACATATGAATTAGATTCACAACCACAACTTATAATCCAACGTATATCACATCATAATTGATTTAGCAATTATTTTGTTAAAGTGATCGAACTCACAACTCAAAAGCGGTCTTGATTTCTGAATTCTGATTTCCGGAGTTGTATTAGCTCTCCTTTGAAGAAGATTCGTTGTTAGGGTTGAATAGAACTGATTTGATTTGCTGTTCTTCCTCTTAAATTTGTGGCGGCTACTCTAGGGTTCAAGATGACAGCATGACGGCCATAGTTTCAGTTTTAATTCTGATTTAGGGTTTGAGTCTATGGGTCTTTTTATAGAGTTTTGAATTAATTTAAGCCATCGGATGATCTTAGGGTTTATCAAAACCATTCAATCATGATAAGGTGACACCTCAGCCCTAATGACTCAGCAAGGAGTCAGAAAGGACTCAACAATAAGTCAGAACATGGGTCAGACTGAACCAGAAGGCTGTGCAGATATTTCCCTCGGCCTGGGCGCACTTTGGAAGTGCGCCAGTGCAATTTTTCTACTGGCGCACTTCCCAAGTGCGCCAGTTTATTTATTTTTTCTTTCTTTTGCCACCAAACTTCGTTCGTCTATAACTCCTTCATCCGTTACTCGTTTCCCGCAAACTCGGACTCTATTTCAACCAGAATTCCGAGAGGAACACAATGGCGCAACCCCATTCCCTTAATTCTCATGTCTGAGATTAATTATTCTTTATTTTAATTAATTCGATTATTCAAAAATCTGGGGTGTTACACTTCTGTCTCTTGCTATTTGTTTTTAATTCCCTAAGACTTCATATCATCAGAAAAAATTTGGTTTCCCTGATGAATGTTTTTAGAGGCAATATTAATGTTTTCTTGAGATGAAATGACTAGTTCTTGGGCATTCCCTTCATTACTTTTGGGCATTTTAAAACATATACCCTTTCCAGAAGGAATCTTGGCAGTAGTTTGCCGAATATTTTTGAGAAATTGAATTTTGTCGGTAATTCTCTGAAACTTGATGTTGAGTTGTCACACTCTGTTCTTTTGAAGAACCGATTTCCTTATTTTTTGAAATCTTGTTTTGATCTACTAAGTTCTTGATGGATTCCGTATGTGAAACCGCATGTGTTTCAGCTTGCTTTTTTACCATTTTCAAACTAATTTCCTTAACAGTGAAACTTTCAACTGTAACCGATTTTTGAATCACCTTTTCTTTCCAAACTTGTTTTAACTGATAAGCTTCCGTAAATTCCCTATTAAAATGCATTTCATACATCTTGAGGGAACCCACTCGTAATCTAGTTTCTGTATAATAATTTCCACATCGTACATGCTTATATAAACTTCTTCTTCAAAATCTAAATAGGACCTAATTTCAACAAGTATCCTAGCATAACTGATTTTATATTCAGTAGCTGTTGGTTCATCCAATTTAAGAGGAATACCTTGTCAGAGAATGGAATTTTGATAACAACAACCTTATTTCAATTATCATTATTAGCTGATTATAAAACATATATTAACATCTCTATCTAGAATATATATATATATGCATGATTTGTATATAGGATTTAAATATTGAAGATTATATAGTTTTAGAGTTCAAAGAGATTAAGGATTCAAAGGAGATTAAAGACTTATGATTATCAAGATACCAAGATTTCAAAGAGCTCAAGAAAATATAGTAATTGAGTCTAGTTTATATGTAAGACTCTTAAATAGCACTCCATTTTCAAATTATGTTTTTCAAATTTCAAACTCTATTTCCAAAATTCAAATTCTTATTTCAAGTTATTCAAACAATATTTATTATGATTTCATATATATATATATATTTGTTGTTTATAAAGTTTTATAATAATATGTTTATAATATATATGTATGTATGTATGTATGTATATATATTTTTATAGTCTTATATCATATAAATATGTTTATATTATATTTTTATATGTTTTTACACTTTAGAGAATCATTTTAAAACACTAATTCTGATTCAAGAATTTCCAGAAAATATATATTAGTTTTAACGCTTGCAAAATGATTTTTAACAACATGCATATGTCGACATACACATATGAGCATGTCGACTTATAACTGTCATATTTTTAATTTTCAGAGGAAGTGTCTTTTCACTATTTTAAACATTTAGAAATGTTGCAACCTTTGGGACAATATAAAAAGGGGTTGATTTCAAATTTAAATCATTTCTTCTTCCCCGTTATCATCCTATCTTATACTACCATTATTACACATAAATTTCTTGATTTTTACACTTATACTATGTTGATTTCAACAAAATTTATATCATTCTCTTTGTCTTCTCAATCTCTATCAACTACACTCTGTTTAAAGTGTTATTGAAGAGTTCTAGGGCTATTGTAATTGTTTGGGAAAGGGTGTGTTCCTTGTAGCCATGAAATCAAGGAAAGGGAGTGGTGTAAACCTTGTAGCCGTAAAATCAAGGGTGGTGGAATCGGTGTTAACCTTGTAGCCGTGAAATCAAGGGTGTTGTACTTGGATATTGATAATAATAAAACTCTGTGCAATCCAGTGTTGCGTGGGACTGGATGTAGGAGTAATCCGAACCAGTATAAAATTCGGTGTTCTTTCCTTTTCAGCATTTTATATTTATTTATTTCTGTGTTTCTGATTGTTTCTGTGTTTTTGATTATTTCTGGTGTGATAATCAAAGTGTGATTCATATAGTAATTCAAATTAGTTTAAGATTTCTGTAAATTCCTCATAAACACTATTCACCCCCATCTAGTGTTAATTCTGCCTTAAGATCCGCATTCTGCATCGTTAACAATTGGTATCAGAGCATTCGTTTTCAATTTTCAAAATTTTAGTTCTCGAAAGATTAAATGACAACCAACACTAGTAATAATAGTTATTTTGCAGAGACTCAGTCCATTGTTAGACCACCACTATTTATTTGAAGTAAATATTCTGATTGGGCATGTCGAATGAAAATATATTTACAATCAGTAGGATTAGACACACGGAATATTACACAGATTGAATATGTTGAACCCATTACAAATTTTGCACAATGGACAAATGATCAAAAGGCCGCTGTATAAAGTAATTCTAAAGTCATAAATATGTTATTCTGTTCATTAGATAGAAATGAATTTAATAAAGTGTTAGTTTGTAAATCTACTTCTGAAATATGAACAACATTGCAAGTTACTCATTAAGGAACGAATAAAGATAAACAGATAAAGATATCAATGTTAATCAATCAATTTGAGTTGTTTGAAATGAATGAGAATGAATGTGTCTTCGATATGTGTTGCAGATTTCAGGAAATCGTACATTCATTAATGGCTCTGGGAAAAACTTATTGAGAAGAAGACCAAGTTATAAAAATACATAATTCATTGTCTCCGGAATGGGATCAGAAAACACTAACAATTGAAGAAGCCAATGTCAGTGAAATGAAGGTTGAGCAGTTAATAGGGAATTTGATGTCGTTCGAAGTTCAATTGCAGAAAATAAAGGAAAATAAGCCTATAGATAAGAAATCTATATCATTCAAAGCAACCACAAATGATTTTGATTCAATCAGTGAAGATGATGAAGAAATTGCTTTTATGGCACGGAATTTCAGAAAATTTCTGAGAAATTAAAGGAGAAATAATTTTCAGAGAAATGATCATGGAAGTTCAGGAAGAAATGATGATAGATATTACAACTGCAACAAACCGGGTCATATAAGTAGAATGTGTCCATATCCAGATAAATCAAATCAAAAAATAGACAATAGTAATTTGTCAAAGAAGAAAAAGAGGGCATATGCAATAATTTAGACAATTCGGATTCATCACATGGTGATGAAGAGCCAAAAACCGGAAATTCAAATATGTGTTTCATAGCGATTCAGAACTAAGAGAATGTTGAAGAAATGGATCTAAAAACCAGGTACACCTTAATTAATTTTTATTTTTTTTGTTGATTTAGATGAATCTATGTTTTGTTTACTTTCCTTGTTTGAATTTAAAATTTAAATTTAAAAATTTAGAAAGGAATAAAATTCAAATTTGAAATTTGAATTTTGAGTAATAAAATAATAAATACTAAATATAATAATAATATAATTTTAGATGTTTTGATAGGATTAATATTATTTTAGGATATAATAAACCTAAAATATAAAACATTAATATAATAAAACAAAGTCAAATCAACATGTCTTTTGAAAGCCAACATATATGTCGACATACAGAAATTGACATGTCGACATATAGGTCAGTAAATGAAATTCAAATTTTGAATTTCAAAAGTTTAAACTTTCAAACTTCCCTCTAACTTTTCACCAACTCCCAAGGTCTAAAAAGGTGTATTCAATTTCAGAAAACTTGTGCATATTCAATCTCCATTTATTTATCTTTTCAATACAATTTTCTCTACCTCTCACTCAAAATTCAAACCAACTATCTTCATTCTATTCTCTTCAAAAACTTATCTCCAGTGTCCTCTAGCACACCAAAAACCATGAGATTGACCAAAACTCTCAAGGGTCATCTCTATAATGATAAGGAAGCTATTCAAGCCTATGCTGACTATATGGAAAATGGAAAAGTCAACACGCGAGCCTTCATTATCTTCGAAGATTTTCCTTCTTATGATCTTCGTTCTCTTTTTCATCAAAATGAAGTTCTAAGCCTGATTGATGCTCAGGATAACGATGAAGTATGTTAAACGAATCTCGTCGAAATGTTTTATGCGAATTTGAATCGTGAGATGAGAATCAAGTATATGGAGTAGCGTAAAAGGCACTCAAATATTTTGGATTGTGAAATTTTGGGTACTATTTTAAATTGCAAGAGTGCGGGCTCAGATTTTTCAGAATTTGAAATTGATGAAACCGATTTGGAAACCTTTCATCACATATTTGAAAGCAATGATGATTTGGAATTTAAAAATCACTTTTTCCGCCCAAAATCAAGAATCGTCCACCTCCTCCTTCAACATACTTTCACACCTCATTCCAGAAATTTCAACATCCCTATCCTCAAAGTCCAAAAAGCTCTTTTTGCTATTTTTTGTGTTTATGATATTGATTGGGCCGATGTGATTTTGAAAGAATTTAATCCCAAAGATATGTCCATCGAAGAAAACACTCTTTATCATGTAGTTTATCTTACCAGTATCTTTAAATACTTTAGGGTGGATCTCAAAGGAGAAGAATTTTTGCCAAGAAAGATTTTAAATCAGGAAATATTAACCTTATGCAAATTCCTATCAATTTTAAGCCCTATAAAACTTTTGAGGATAAACAAGCTCGAATGCAACAACAAGAAGAAAATTCAATGGAAATCGATGAAGAAAAATCCTCTTTGTAAAATGTTAAATGTCCAAACAAATAGTAGGGCCACAACCAAAGAAACACATGTCAAAAACCAAGCTAAATTAGCCAAGAACCATAAGAAGACTCTTAGCCAATTGTCTTCTAAAATGAACAAGTTATTTGGAAAAGTAGGAAGAAAATTTGGTTTATCATCTTCCACATCATCATTCGCTGAAGTCTAAGCTTATTTAGTCTATGTTATCTTTCGTATTTTCTTGTACTTGCTTTCATATCTCATATTTAGTATCTTGTATCGCTTGAATGTATTTGCTTTCAAATAGTAATGAATGATGTTTATTTCTGTCATATCAATCTTTAATTTACTATAGAAACACATTAGAATTAAATAAATTAAAATAATATAATAGGAAATAACTTGAAATTGAAAATACCGAAAAAAGTGACTAGGGTATGTCGACATGTGCAAAATGACATGTCCACATATAACTGCTAGAAATTCAAATTTGTTCAAAATTTGAATTTTAAAAAACCAACTAGTGTCTATTCATTTCCAATGAATTCCAAGCTCTATAATACCCTTTTCTTTTAGAAAAAATTATATTAATCTCTCTCCTTCTTCTCCAATCATTCTTTTTATGTAATATCAAATTATAGAAAATCCTATTCATAATTTGATTGAGAATCTTGAAGAAACACTCAATTCATTCAAGAATATCCTATCTATAATACTTCGTAATCAGCATCATCTAGAATTGAGTCAAATAAATATGGTTGAACATCAAGAGAAGCACTTTGATGTCATTCGTTGGTTAATATCTTCTCTTCTCAGATACAAGTCAACAACCTCGCTAAAGCACCACCCACAAAAGAAGATGAAGATTGGGAAGTCGTAAAGAAGGATCCAATCTTTGGAGGAGATGGATATGTGGAAGTTCCAAAATATATTTGAACTTGTTTGAATTGGTTGGTATGGTTTGATTGATTGTTATGTTTGAATTTGCATGAAAATATTGCTTTATTTGGTTAGGTTTGAAAATTGTATATGATTGATTGAAATACTTGTAAATATTGATTGAAATACTTGAATTTCTTGATTTGTTTATACTCTTTCTTGTTAGAATTAGAATAATATAGGCATGAATTTAGGGAGAATCATAAGTTTTTATTAGAATTATGAAGTAGAATTATATATATTATAAGATATTAGGTTGATAGATTTAGGGGAGTGTAGTTAAAGACTCTTTTGTAGATGACAAAGGGGAAGGAATTATAAAATACGGATTAGTTAGGCTTAGTTTATAGGGGAGTATAAGCTTAGTTTAAGGGGAGTATGTAGGATTCATGGTGAAAGGGGGAGTATTCGAAGAATCAGATCAACAGGTATGAATATATTATAAATCAAGGTTGTCATCATCAAAAGGGGGGAATTGTTAGAGAATGGAGTTTTGATGACAACAACCTTATTTCAGTTATCATTATTAATTGATTATAAAATATATATTAATAACTCTGTCTAGAATATATATACATGCATATATATATATATATGTGTGTGTGTGTGTGTATGTGTGTGTGCAGGATTTGTATACATAATTTAAATACTGAAGACTGTACAGTTTTAGAGTTCCAAGATTCAAGATTCAAAGGAGATTCAAGACTCATGAGTATCAAGATATCATGATTTCAAAGAGCTTAAGAAAATATAGTAATTGAGTTTAGTTTATATGTAAATCTAAATAACACTCCATTTTCAAATTTTGTTTTTCAAATTTCAAGCTCTATTTTCAAAATTCAAATTCTAATTTCACGTTAATTCAGACTACTTTTTTAAATGATTATTGTGATTTCAATTATATATATATATATATAATTTATAAAGTTTTATAATAATATGTGTATAATATATATAGTTTTGTAGTGTAACGACCCGGATTTTTTAGCCGTTGAATTCTGAATATTTAAATTGGTTTAAATATTTTATTTGAATTATATATAGGATTATATAGGGAATTTATTTATAAAACGAAGTTTGAACGTTAATTTATAATATAATTATAAAGCGAGCTCGAAATCGCGCAGTAGTTCGTAATATAGAGTTTTGAACTTCAACTGAGAATACAGGATCCGATATAAATCGGATTTCTGTGAAACAAGACACGTTGGAACCGTATTGATTATAATTTTCATATGAAAGAGAAAAATCTAGATTTCGTGTTATAATTTGTTAGTTATGGTCAAATCAAATTTTGAAATGGTCGCTGTGGAAATCGTTATTTAAAATATACGTGTTAAAATAGCCATTTTGCAAACGGACTCAGATTTCGATGAAATCAGTTCCATTGGGACCGTATCGTTAAATTATTGTACGGTGTTGAATTGCGTGGCAAACCGATGTCATATGTGACCACGGTAGCCGTAAACGCTCGTTCAGTGCAGTTAAATTAATTCAACTGAATAAAGGGATATTAGAGTGTAACTTGAACAGACGATCGAATCAGGCCACGAAACCAGTTCCAGTGAGTTCGTAGCATCGGATATAGTCAGGATAGGTATATAGTTTGTTATTTTTAGAGATCGACAAATTTGGTGTTCAGAAGGGCAGTGCGGTACGCGCCAAAAACAGTCTACCAGGGCAACAGTCTCGGAATGCGACGAAACTAGTGCCGTTGGGTTCGTATCGAAAAGTTATTGTCGGTGTTCGCAGTTTCAAGTTGTTTTGATTTATCTGGTGATCGTGAGAAATTTAAACGCGTGTTGATTTCCGGTTTTATAAGGGAAATTTTTTCATACGATGTCAGAATTCGACGAAACTTGTCCCATTGGATTCAGAATAACTTTTTACACCACGATTAGTTTTGTTATCAGTAAACAGACTGTTCATTCATATGATTATACATCCAATGTCTAAAATATAAGAAACAATAAATAAACAAAGACAGACCTAAAAACTAAATATACAGGCCTATTATCAGAATTTGTCAATCTACTATGTAAGCCTTGCCGACAAAGTATTAAACCACAGCTGAAACCACACATTGCCACCTGCCTTCAAAGAATGTAGACATCTGTCGGCTAACTATCAAACCGTGCAGACAAAGCAAAGAAATTCATAGTCTACCTGTCCCTATTTGCTACAGCTACCTATAGCTGCGTGGCCACCAAACCACTTAACTCTTTAAATACCGTTCAATCTCCTCCTCATTTTTTTGGTTTCCCAGACCAAACATAACGCAAAAACGAAAATTCCCAAAAATGAATTCATTAGAACCCTGAAACTCATCTCTTCACCTTGTAAAGTTTTTATAACATGCGATCTATTTTTATTGAGCTTGAAATACATCAGCAAGCGTACGGCTTCGGGTATCAATGACTGGGACCACATCGAGAAGTAGCAGGACCAAGGGGATGGGTGCGCCAAGGGTAGGGGTTGGAGCGGTTATCTCTGAACGGATTCCGGTGGCGTTGAAGGGCGCCGACGATCAAAGAATGGGGGTCACTATGATGCTTTGGTCCCTTGTTTTTTCTCGGTTATAAAAGCTGAAGTTTCTTACGGTGGTTTTTATGATGAGGATGGTCAAAAAAAGAAGTGTAGTGGATGGGAGTTTGATCTGGGTGTATAGGAGGATTCAAAGGGGTAAGCTGTTGGTAAGTTTTTGTAAAGCATGGGGTATGATGGAAAGTGGAAACAAGAGATGAGCAGGCGTCAAATTTTTAGAATGAAAAAGAAGATTAAGCGGTATTGGTTTTTAACAAAGGGTATTAACGTGATTAAAGGAGGAAGTTGAGGGAGGCCGAATTCTTTGGTACGGGTATTTGAATTCCTGGAGTGGTTGCTGTGTTGTGGAGCCATATGAAGGCGGGTTGGTTCGTGCATGGTGCGGGAAGAAGTGATGTGCGTGGAGAGGTTTGGAAACAGGGGCGGTTTGAGGTAAGGTTTCCGAAAGAAGATGAAGTGCAGGAATAAGGGTTGAGAAGTTGGGCTCGTATTATTCTGAGTCACACAAACTAGTGGACGTTGGAATCATTGTGAGGAGATCTTTAATTTGAAACAGAATTGGGCGCATTCGGAAGTAGTTGGGATTTCCAGTTCAATTAAAACGCATGTTCAATTTAACTAGAATCAATCGCTATCTTGGCTAATGAAACCAAGGTGAGTAAACTCACTTACTTCCTCTCGTTTATATTTTTATATATAAACGAGTTTTAAATATTTTTATACAGTATGATGGTTGCTTGGTTGATAAATTGGTTGATAGGATTTCATCGTTGATCGATCATTAGTTCTGATATTTCATATTGATGTGAAATAATATTATTGAGGTTATTAACATCTGTGAATGCAGGGAAACAGGTTGGAGGGATCCAACTGGATCCCTCAATATTTTATTTACTGTTTTATTTTATGGTGATATATGTTATGCTACACTATCCATGGTTGAATTTGTGTGTTTGATTTACCCTAGCCTTAGGAACCGGGTATTTTAGATACCGTAAAATATCATCGAATGTGAAAAAGGAAATTAGAATTTAAAAGCAGAGTTTATTTCCAAATTAGAAATAATTTCTTTTTCATTGAGTTGCAAATGGAAACCTATTCCATTGGGTAAACCAAGAAAAATGTTATAAATAAGATATAAATTAAGTGGATCATTAACCATTGGATAAATTAAAAGATGAGTTCAAATATGAATGTATATTTGAAAGTGAGTATCGGTTTGGAAACCAATATTTGGAAATGGATCCGAATTTAGCAAATTACAGAGGAAAGTTTAAAGGAAGATTTTCAAATGCTTAAAGTAAAAGAATAGTAGTTTAAACAAGGAAATATTTTGCAAATAAAAATGTATATAAAAAGGGGATTTATAGAAATCGAATTAAGTGGTTAGAAAAATGTATAGTTTATAAATATGGTTAAAGGAGAACTTGAATTGTTAAAAATAAATAGAGTTTATAAACGAACAACGGAAGCGTGTGCGTCGCACACGGTATTTTATTCAAAACAACAATCATAGCGCTGTTGTTATAATAGATGTTGTAAATCTATACAGCAATTTTAGACGCTGCTGTTATAATAAATGTCTTGGTAAATCTAAATAGCAAATTTTAACGCTGCCGTTATAATAACTGTTTTAATAGCAATCTTAATGCTATGGTTATGATAAGTGTTTTATAATGCTAGATAGCGGTTTTAACGCTGTTGTTGAAAGCAATGTTTGGTTTAAAGTTGTGAGCTCTGAATATTTCAAAGTGAATGATAGAAAGGGTTGGTTAGTGATATCGTTAATTAACGAATGATTTATGATTTAAGTCATAATAACGATGTTATAACATCAGTAAATTCAAAGGGTTTAGAAATGTTTTCTAACTGGAATAAAAGATGTTTTCTCAATAAAGGAATTATATATATTGGAAATGTTTTCCGATATTCAAGTTAGAAAATAAAAGTCATATTAAAGTTATTATATTTCGGATGCAGGGAATTATAACACCATTGTTATAATCAAGTGATCCCTGAAAAGGAAGTGGATTCATAATCGAATCCGAGGCAACGTAAGGAAGCGTGTTAAAAGATTGGAAAGATGAACCTTGTCTATTTCGAGGTTAGAAATGTTGCTCAGTTAAGGTCTGAGAGGTAATTATACCCCAACTTGATTGACTTCGTTTTAACTAAGCAATGGTTAAGGTTCGATAGTGGAAAATGGTTAAGTGGAAACCAAATGAAGGAGATTTGGCATAGTGATGTTTATTCAAACATCTGTTTAATCAAATGAAGGAGATTTGGAAACGTTTTCCAAATGAGAGTCAGAAATGTTTTCTGAATGTAGAGGACAGGAGATGGAAATGTTTGCCAATGTTAATAGCGTATATTTTCTAAATATATTAAATAAGGAATGTAAATGAAAATGAAAATGAAAAGGGAAATGAATGAATGAACTAAAAGGGATAAACGTTGAATGATGTTTGGTCGATAGAATTTCCTTTTGGAAATAATATCATTGTTTGCACACCGACATGTTTTCATTTGATAGTTAAATCACCGACTATCAAAGTTTTGACCATTTTAACGTTGTTAATATGGAGAGACCGGTTGGATTATTATCCAGAGAACCACTCCGTATTGGCATAAGCGTTGCGAATCAAGTATGCTGAATATCTTGAAGACGGAGTGAAGTGCAAGGGCTATTGTATAAGTCTTAGATAACAGTGCCTAAGATGGATGTACTGAATAGTGCCTTCGGTTTGTCCAGACCCAGGACAACTTGTATGGACGAGTGTCTGACAGAGTAATTCCAAAGGGGGTTACGTACGTTGATTCCTTCAAACGTACGAAGTTGGTGGCATAGAAGGGAAACTTCTTTAGCCTAACAATATGGGTATTTTTGTGGGAATCAATTAGTGATTTCCGATGGATCTGACGATGTGGAATTCAAAGTGAATGATGGCCAGATGTTCTGGAAGATAATTCAAACCTCAAGCCTCATCAACCCGGAATTGGACAAAAATCGGGCAGGCAGCATGGCTATGTGGGTCGCACCCATTAGGATGTATGATCACCTATCTAGAGAAATTCCTTTTGTTCTTAAATCTATCGATGCTGTCCCTTATCGGGAGACGGTTGCTGATCCCAACCGTTGGTGATATACATTCGATACACTCAAGCGAAATGAGTGGTCGGTCATGTGTGGTCCGGGTTGCAAGATGTTCTTGTTGAACCCAGTGTATTTGCCTCTAGAGATACATGTTCGGAAGGTGGTCCCATACCTTGTCAAGTTGGAATCCAATCTCCAATAAGTGCCTGCGAGTTTGATTGTATATTATATATGTAGAGCGTGAGATGCAAGCGTTTCTACTAGATTTTAATTACTTGTGATTAGACATTATTATAATATCAGATAATATATGATTTCCAAAATGTTTTGGGTTATCGTAAGGTAAAAGCCATTCGTGTTTATGTGTGGATTGGTCTTACGATTATCATTTCTTTTGAAAGGATTTTTTGAAAGTTAAACAAATGGTTGGAATTTACTCACACCAGTCCCATGACTGACCCAGAGTTTATTTTGTTTTGTTTTCCCTAAACTCTTGGGTGCCCAAATTTGTACGGGCAGTCAAGTAGTCAGGATTTTTCAGATATACTTGGAGAGCTTGGAGCAGGAGACTTCACCAGTTAGCTATAGACTATCATATTTTCCGCTGTGTATTTTGTTGTATCTGGAAACAGGTGATTATAACTGTTCCAGAGATAACTGTTGTGCTCTGAGGATGGTATGTAGATATACAGTTACTGCTTTGTATTTCAAAAGCTATGTTATTTAATATATTTTATTCGTTCCGCTGTGAGTTTGTGATCTTCGTTTTCTTCTATTCTAATATTTCTTTCTTTCTACTCCTCACCCTCTAACTTCTTTCTAATAATGGTTCGTATTTCTGTGCAATTTGGGTTGGATGTGTAGTGTTATCAGTCGATTCAAAGGGTACGGATTTGCGGGTCGTTTCATTTGGTATCAGAGCTGAAGGTTAAGTGATTACCTTGGCTCTGTGGCGTGACTCAATAGAGATGGGGTTAGTAATACCCTAGATTGAGTTTGAGTGTGTATATATATATGAGCGCGTATTTGTAGATTTGATATAAAATTTGTTTTATATTGTTTTGGCTGGTTTGTTGAGTGATTTATGAATTCTGGTCGATACAGGAAGTACAACTGTATCGATAGGTGTTTCTAAACTCTCGAACAAAGCAATCCGATACAGTATTGTTTTAAAGTGGGTAAATGACATAATTTTGCCCAAAGGTTATTTTGATATAAAGGGATAATTTTCTGAAATTATCGAATGTGTTGATTGTTATTACAATCAAAGGAAATTATAAAATATTGAAACAGTTATATATAACCAAATATAACTTGTATATGGGAAATATAGATAAATAAGATAAACTGAAATAAAATTCAAACCAGAATTTGAGAATTTGAATCCCGAGAGTTTAGAACTATTTTCTGAAGTATTTTTAAAAGTAATATAACATTACTTTAAAGTATTTTTGAATTAGAATGGTTTTAAATGGATTTTTAAAGGGATTAAGCATTGAAATCACTTTAGTGGCGAGAAAATAATTCGGATAATGGGTCGCGACATTATCGGTATTCATTTTCAAGTTTCGAGTGATGGATTGCTACCATAGTAATTTGGGAATGAAAAACTTGTTTGAAAGGGACAAGATGTTTTAGAAATTCAAATGTTTTGAATTGATTTGATTATAAATATATATGTACATATATATGATTTCAAACTAGTTGAAATAAAACCCGGGAATTTGAATTCTGAAATCTTTAACTTGTATAAGTTGAATAAATTGGTGGAAATAAATCAAATGGATTGAAAGTTAATTGGAAAGTGAAACTCAAATGGAATAAGTGGATTGATTCCTGAAGTAGAGATCAGATTTGAATTGATAGAATTGGAATGGACTAATCAGAAGTTGATTAGAGAGTTAAAGACTGGAAGTTGGACTGATTGGAAATCAGTTGGAATGGATATGCTGAGCAAATATTGAAAGGAAGCAAGTGCAAGAGATAGAATTATGCCGACAAAAAGGTACATGTTTACAATATTGTTTGGGTTGATGATTTTATGAGCCTATGGGGCAAGCCACTTGGCTTTTTGATTTTCTTTTGGATTGGAGAGGCCTAGAAAGGCGAGTTGTGGTTGTACAGATTGAGCTGTGCGGAGGAGATGCTGCCGAAATTTTTCAGAATTTAAAGTGTTGGGAAATTTTCAGAATTTTTGAAAATTTTCGTTAGTAAGAATAAATTAATATTTTAATTTAAATAAATTGGTTCAGTTAAGCTGAAATTAAGAAATGAACAAAAAAGATTATTGGTCCTAGTTAACAGGATATGTAGCATCTTTTCCTACCTTAGCAATTTCGAGGACGAAATTATTTTAAGGGGGAAGGAATGTAACGACCCGGATTTTTTAGCCGTTGAATTCTGAATATTTAAATTGGTTTAAATATTTTATTTGAATTATATATAGGATTATATAGGGAATTTATTTATAAAACGAAGTTTGAACGTTAATTTATAATATAGTTATAAAGCGAGCTCGAAATCGCGCAGCAGTTCGTAATATAGAGTTTTGAACTTCAACTGAGAATACAGGATCCGATATAAATCGGATTTCGGTGAAACAAGACACGTTGGAACCGTATTGATTATAATTTTCATATGAAAGAGAAAAATCTAGATTTCGTGTTATAATTTGTTAGTTATGGTCAAATCAAATTTTGAAATGGTCGCTGTGGAAATCGTTATTTAAAATATACGTGTTAAAATAGCCATTTTGCAAACGGACTCAGATTTCGACGAAATCAGTTCCATTGGGACCGTATCGTTAAATTATTGTACGGTGTTGAATTGCGTGGCAAACCGATGTCATATGTGACCACGGTAGCCGTAAACGCTCGTTCAGTGCAGTTAAATTAATTCAACTGAATAAAGGGATATTAGAGTGTAACTTGAACAGACGATCGAATCAGGCCACGAAACCAGTTCCAGTGAGTTCGTAGCATCGGATATAGTCAGGATAGGTATATAGTTTGTTATTTTTAGAGATCGACAAATTTGGTGTTCAGAAGGGCAGTGCGGTACGCGCCAAAAACAGTCTACCGGGGCAACAGTCTCAGAATGCGACGAAACTAGTGCCGTTGGGTTCGTATCGAAAAGTTATTGTCGGTGTTCGCAGTTTCAAGTTGTTTTGATTTATCTGGTGATCGTGAGAAATTTAAACGCGTGTTGATTTCCGGTTTTATAAGGGAAATTTTTTCATACGATGTCAGAATTCGACGAAACTTGTCCCATTGGATTCAGAATAACTTTTTACACCACGATTAGTTTTGTTATCAGTAAACAGACTGTTCATTCATATGATTATACATCCAATGTCTAAAATATAAGAAACAATAAATAAACAAAGACAGACCTAAAAACTAAATATACAGGCCTATTATCAGAATTTGTCAATCTACTATGTAAGCCTTGCCGACAAAGTATTAAACCACAGCTGAAACCACACATTGCCACCTGCCTTCAAAGAATGTAGACATCTGTCGGCTAACTATCAAACCGTGCAGACAAAGCAAAGAAATTCATAGTCTACCTGTCCCTATTTGCTACAGCTACCTATAGCTGCGTGGCCACCAAACCACTTAACTCTTTAAATACCGTTCAATCTCCTCCTCATTTTTTTGGTTTCCCAGACCAAACATAACGCAAAAACGAAAATTCACAAAAATGAATTCATTAGAACCATGAAACTCATCTCTTCACCTTGTAAAGTTTTTATAACATGCGATCTATTTTTATTGAGCTTGAAATACATCAGCAAGCGTACGGCTTCGGGTATCAATGACTGGGACCACATCGAGAAGTAGCAAGACCAAGGGGATGGGTGCGCCAAGGGTAGGGGTTGGAGCGGTTATCTCTGAACGGATTCCGGTGGCGTTGAAGGGCGCCGACGATCAAAGAATGGGGGTCACTATGATGCTTTGGTCCCTTGTTTTGTCTCGGTTATAAAAGCTGAAGTTTCTTACGGTGGTTTTTATGATGAGGATGGTCAAAAAAAGAAGTGTAGTGGATGGGAGTTTGATCTGGGTGTATAGGAGGATTCAAAGGGGTAAGCTGTTGGTAAGTTTTTGTAAAGCATGGGGTATGATGGAAAGTGGAAACAAGAGATGAGCAGGCGTCAAATTTTTAGAATGAAAAAGAAGATTAAGCGGTATTGGTTTTTAACAAAGGGTATTAACGTGATTAAAGGAGGAAGTTGAGGGAGGCCAAATTCTTTGGTACGGGTATTTGAATTCCTGGAGTGGTTGCTGTGTTGTGGAGCCATATGAAGGCGGGTGGGTTCGTGCATGGTGCGGGAAGAAGTGATGTGCGTGGAGAGGTTTGGAAACAGGGGCGGTTTGAGGTAAGGTTTCCGAAAGAAGATGAAGTGCAGGAATAAGGGTTGAGAAGTTGGGCTCGTATTATTCTGAGTCACACAAACTAGTGGACGTTGGAATCATTGTGAGGAGATCTTTAATTTGAAACAGAATTGGGCGCATTCGGAAGCAGCTGGGATTTCCAGTTCAATTAAAACGCATGTTCAATTTAACTAGAATCAATCGCTATCTTGGCTAATGAAACCAAGGTGAGTAAACTCACTTACTTCCTCTCGTTTATATTTTTATATATAAACGAGTTTTAAATATTTTTATACAGTATGATGGTTGCTTGGTTGATAAATTGGTTGATAGGATTTCATTGTTGATCGATCATTAGTTCTGATATTTCATATTGATGTGAAATAATATTATTGAGGTTATTAACATCTGTGAATGCAGGGAAACATGTTGGAGGGATCCAACTGGATCCCTCAATATTTTATTTACTGTTTTATTTTATGGTGATATATGTTATGCTACACTATCCATGGTTGAATTTGTGTGTTTGATTTACCCTGGCCTTAGGAACCGGGTATTTTAGATACCGTAAAATATCATCGAATGTGAAAAAGGAAATTAGAATTTAAAAGCAGAGTTTATTTCCAAATTAGAAATAATTTCTTTTTCATTGAGTTGCAAATGGAAACCTATTCCATTGGGTAAACCAAGAAAAATGTTATAAATAAGATATAAATTAAGTGGATCATTAACCATTGGATAAATTAAAAGATGAGTTCAAATATGAATGTATATTTGAAAGTGAGTATCGGTTTGGAAACCAATATTTGGAAATGGATCCGAATTTAGCAAATTACAGAGGAAAGTTTAAAGGAAGATTTTCAAATGCTTAAAGTAAAAGAATAGTAGTTTAAACAAGGAAATATTTTGCAAATAAAAATGTATATAAAAAGGGGATTTATAGAAATCGAATTAAGTGGTTAGAAAAATGTATAGTTTATAAATATGGTTAAAGGAGAACTTGAATTGTTAAAAATAAACAGAGTTTATAAATGAACAACGGAAGCGTGTGCGTCGCACACGGTATTTTATTCAAAACAACAATCATAGCGCTGTTGTTATAATAGATGTTGTAAATCTATACAGCAATTTTAGACGCTGCTGTTATAATAAATGTCTTGGTAAATCTAAATAGCAAATTTTAACGCTGCCGTTATAATAACTGTTTTAATAGCAATCTTAATGCTATGGTTATGATAAGTGTTTTATAATGCTAGATAGCGGTTTTAACGCTGTTGTTGAAAGCAATGTTTGGTTTAAAGTTGTGAGCTCTGAATATTTCAAAGTGAATGATAGAAAGGGTTGGTTAGTGATATCGTTAATTAACGAATGATTTATGATTTAAGTCATAATAACGATGTTATAACATCAGTAAATTCAAAGGGTTTAGAAATGTTTTCTAACTGGAATAAAAGATGTTTTCTCAATAAAGGAATTATATATATTGGAAATGTTTTCCGATATTCAAGTTAGAAAATAAAAGTCATATTAAAGTTATTATATTTCGGATGCAGGGAATTATAACACCATTGTTATAATCAAGTGATTCCTGAAAAGGAAGTGGATTCATAATCGAATCCGAGGCAACGTAAGGATGCGTGTTAAAAGATTGGAAAGATGAACCTTGTCTATTTCGAGGTTAGAAATGTTGCTCAGTTAAGGTCTGAGAGGTAATTATACCCCAACTTGATTGACTTCGTTTTAACTAAGAAATGGTTAAGGTTCGATAGTGGAAAATGGTTAAGTGGAAACCAAATGAAGGAGATTTGGCATAGTGATGTTTATTCAAACATCTGTTTAATCAAATGAAGGAGATTTGGAAACGTTTTCCAAATGAGAGTCAGAAATGTTTTCTGAATGTAGAGGACAGGAGATGGAAATGTTTGCCAATGTTAATAGCGTATATTTTCTAAATATATTAAATAAGGAATGTAAATGAAAATGAAAAGGGAAATGAATGAATGAACTAAAAGGGATAAACGTTGAATGATGTTTGGTCGATAGAATTTCCTTTTGGAAATAATATCATTGTTTGCACACCGACATGTTTTCATTTGATAGTTAAATCACCGACTATCAAAGTTTTGACCATTTTAACGTTGTTAATATGGAGAGACCGGTTGGATTATTATCCAGAGAACCACTCCGTATTGGCATAAGCGTTGCGAATCAAGTATGCTGAATATCTTGAAGACGGAGTGAAGTGCAAGGGCTATTGTATAAGTCTTAGATAATAGTGCCTAAGATGGATGTACTGAATAGTGCCTTCGGTTTGTCCAGACCCAGGACAACTTGTATGGACGAGTGTCTGACAGAGTAATTCCAAAGGGGGTTACGTACGTTGATTCCTTCAAACGTACGAAGTTGGTGGCATAGAAGGGAAACTTCTTTAGCCTAACAATATGGGTATTTTTGTGGGAATCAATTAGTGATTTCCGATGGATCTGACGATGTGGCATTCAAAGTGAATGATGGCCAGATGTTCTGGAAGATAATTCAAACCTCAAGCCTCATCAACCCGGAATTGGACAAAAATCGGGCAGGCAGCATGGCTATGTGGGTCGCACCCAATAGGATGTATGATCACCTATCTAGAGAAATTCCTTTTGTTCTTAAATCTATCGATGCTGTCCCTTATCGGGAGACGGTTGCTGATCCCAACCGTTGGTGATATACATTCGATACACTCAAGCGAAATGAGTGGTCGGTCATGTGTGGGCCGGGTTGCAAGATGTTCTTGTTGAACCCAGTGTATTTGCCTCTAGAGATACATGTTCGGAAGGTGGTCCCATACCTTGTCAAGTTGGAATCCAATCTCCAATAAGTGCCTGCGAGTTTGATTGTATATTATATATGTAGAGCGTGAGATGCAAGCGTTTCTACTAGATTTTAATTACTTGTGATTAGACATTATTATAATATCAGATAATATATGATTTCCAAAATGTTTTGGGTTATCGTAAGGTAAAAACCATTCGTGTTTATGTGTGGATTGGTCTTACGATTATCATTTCTTTTGAAAGGATTTTTTGAAAGTTAAACAAATGGTTGGAATTTACTCACACCAGTCCCATGACTGACCCAGAGTTTATTTTGTTTTGTTTTCCCTAAACTCTTGGGTGCCCAAATTTGTACGGGCAGTCAAGTAGTCAGGATTTTTCAGATATACTTGGAGAGCTTGGAGCAGGAGACTTCACCAGTTAGCTATAGACTATCATATTTTCCGCTGTGTATTTTGTTGTATCTGGAAACAGGTGATTATAACTGTTCCAGAGATAACTGTTGTGCTCTGAGGATGGTATGTAGATATACAGTTACTGCTTTGTATTTCAAAAGCTATGTTATTTAATATATTTTATTCGTTCCGCTGTGAGTTTGTGATCTTCGTTTTCTTCTATTCTAATATTTCTTTCTTTCTACTCCTCACCCTCTAACTTCTTTCTAATAATGGTTCGTATTTCTGTGCAATTTGGGTTGGACGTGTAGTGTTATCAGTCGACTCAAAGGGTACGGATTTGCGGGTCGTTTCATGTAGTCTTATATCATATAAATATGCTTAAATTATATTTTTATATGTTTTTACACTTTAGATAACTCATTTTAAAACACTAATTTTGATTCAAGAATTTTCGGAAAATATATATTGGTTTTAACACTTGAAAAATGATTTTAAATTCAAAAACAACATGCATATGTCGACATACACATATGAGCCTATCGACATATAACTATCATATTTTTAATTTTCAAAGGAAGTGTCTTTTCACTATTTGAAACGTTTCAGAAACGTTGCAACCATTGGAACACTATAAAAAGAGGTTGATTTCGTATTTTTAATCACTTTTTATTCTCCATTATCATCCTATCTTATACCACCTATGTAAATTTCTTGATTTCTACACTCATACTCCGTCGATTTTGACTAAATTTATATCATTCTCTTTCTCTTCTCAATCTGTACAACTACTCTCTATTTGAAGTGCGATTGAAGAGTTCTAGGGCTGTTGTAATTGTTTGGGAAAGGGTGTGTTCCTTATAGCCTTGAATTCAGGGTAATGGAGCGGTGTTAACCTTGTAGCCGTGAAATCAAGGATGGTGGAATCAGTGTTAACCTTGTAGCTGTGAAATCAAGGGTGTTGTACTTAGATATTGATAACGATAAAACTCTGTGCAATCCAGCAGTGCATAGGACTGGACGTATGAGTAATCCAAACCAGTATAAAATCTGGTATGTTCGTTCCTTTTTTGCATTTTATATTTATTTATTTCTGTGTCTGTGATTGGTTTTGTGTTTGTGATCATTTCTGGTGTGGTAATCATTGTGTGATTCATATAGTAGTTCAAGTTAGTTTAATATTTCTATAAATTCCTCATAAACACTATTCACCCCCTCAAGTAATAATTCTGCCTTAAGATCCACATTTCGCATCCTTAACCTACCTATAACACTAGCAATAGCGCTGAAGGCTTCCCTATCCCATAGTTTCAGGTTAAACTCTGGCGGCCTGATCCAGATTGGGAAAGTGGAAAGTACGTCTCTGTCAAAATTCATTCTCTTGGACCATTTCTTTAATATAATAAGCTTTCCATTGAGAAAATAAGGGCCACCATTTATTACATTGATATAATCTATAACGTTAGAAAATCTAATAATTAAAAAACCATTCGGGTGTAATATCGAATTTACCCATAGGATTCCATGTTTTAGCAAAAAAAAGCCCTAAAATAATGATAATAACGCCTAGGACCAAATATGTATGCTAAAACCGAGTTACTACCTTTCTTTTGTTCTTTTACCCACTGCCTCCTTAATTGCAACGATTTTATTGTCACCCAGTTTAATAGGAGCAATGTAATCAAAATCAAAATTCAAAGATTACATTCCTCCATTTTTGACGAGATCTGCACAAGTTGAGATGAACCTTTATTCTCAAATTTACATTCTTCCCAAACAAATTAGAACGTTTTGGCTGAATATTTTCTTATTTAGGCGTCGTAGGAACAAATCTTTCCTTGTTCTAATCAGAAGAATGTAATTGAGAGGTATTATGTCTAGAATTTTGTGCAAAATTCTGGATTCTTGCTGTTTGAAATAATTTTCGATTTCTAACAGGCTAAAACCCTTCTTGATCAACATAAGTTTGCAATTCCTTTTCAAGAGGATGTAGAATATTAGAGGAGAAAGGAGAAGGATTGGAATAACTAGTGGAAGCTATTAGAGTATTTTAAGAGGTTTTCTACAATTTTTTAATCTCACTGAGTTGTTTTTGATATTTTATTATATACATATTACATCCATAGTTGTACAAGTTAAAAACAAGTGACACAAGACTCAATTGGAAACTCACTCGTAATGAATCAAACCGTACAAGGTACAGATACAAAATCCAAGGATACAACTAGTACTAACTTATACTAAAACAAATATAAGTCAAAGCTAAATGTGACACCCTACGTCCATTAATGTCACTCACAAAGGGAATGCATTAAATTCTATGGAGCGTTTTAAGTGTGTATAGAACAGAAACTTAACAACACGACATATAAAATAGTACTTAAAAATTTAAAACTTCATTCATTGCAGCGGTAAACAAATAAGTTTGATTACATCATCAATAACCAAAGACTAGAGTCAAGTACATAATATCCATCTTGACTAAATTAGAGTACATAAAATGAAAGACATAACCCCCACATGAAATAACCATAAATAAATAAGACAGGCTGAACTTTTACTTCAGGGATCCAAGCAACTTCCAAAAGAAAGAGATAAAGCTGTCCAAATCAAGCTCCACTAGTACTAGTCCCACCCTGAGCACGTGGGAGGGGGGGGGGGAGGGAAGGAAGAAAAGAGGTGGAAACAAAAGGGTCAGACTTAAATTCTGGCTAGTGCAATAACTTTAACAATATAATCATTAAGTAACTAGGATAAGGCATAAGCTGGAAAGTAAGGAAATGAATGTGAACAATTGGGTATGACAGAGCAAACAAAGGAAATAAGGTGAACAAAGATAACGTTACAGGCGTACCTAGTCACTATTGGATAATTACTACACTGCACCACACCAAACACCCTAAAAGTTGATCCCGCCTACAGAACTTAATAATGATAATGCTAGTTTCGTGTACCCCTAGCTGCCTTCATAGGTGCCGTCTGCCCCTATCTCCACTAGGTGTACCCACTACCCCCATTCGATCGGCTCCCTAATTCGTAGATACCCGTGTTGGCCCCACAGTGGGGTGTATCACTCCCCAAAGTGGCAACCTGATACCACCAAGAATGCACGGCTTATACCTACACGATGCAACAACGTCTTACCTACCAGCCCCGACCCACACATGCATATGACCCCGTTGGACTTGTGTTGCCACCACTAACCCGTTTTGACCTTTTACAAATAAACCCAGTACACGTGTCCTGTCCTCGACTTGGTTCGAGCCCACAAAGATACTTAACGGTTTACTGGTTTGAAAAGGGCCCCCATGAATGACACAAGCTTTCCACCTGTGCTTGGTCCCCTCTAAGGTTTTCCCCACTTAACCCCATTCTTACTCATGTCTACTTACATTTTTCAATCTTGGTTAAGTGCATCTAATCGTATTTCACATGCCACCCAAGGCACCCACTTAATTCCACATGCCACCCAAGGCGCCCACTTAATCCCCTCATGTCCCACCACATGTTTATCTGGTTAAGTGTTTCTTAATTCATTAACACCGTAACCTTATAAAGACCTCCCACATTAGACTGGCATTTGTGGCAGCTGGATTTGTCGGGTGGGTCCGGGCCGTCTTACACCACAAACGAGCCTAACCTCATGTCGTTACAACTGTAACGCATTTAATTCATGCTTTTGACCTCTCACATTAGACTGGCATTTGTGGCTGTTGGATTTGCCGGGCGGGTCTGGGAAGCCTTACACCACAAAAGAGTCTAACCTCGTGTCTTAGGTGGTTTATTCTTACACATTTTTATTTAACCCCAAAGTGGATTAATATCCCTAAATTTGTCAATAAATGTCAAATATACTTATGTCCATAATTGTCTCAATTATGTCCATAAATGCCAATTTTTCCCATTAATGTCTTGAATTAATTATATGCCTTTTTCAAGGCCATTATGCCAATTCTAAATATGTGGATATTCAATATTATTCCCAGCATCCCCACGTTGATCGCTCGTTTATCATGACATATATGTATATTAGACTAGCATTTTGTCTAACACATAAAAGGGAATAAACATCGCAAATTTGCATAACACACAAAATGGATCTAATCTTGCAAATAAGGATTTCAACATAACTTGCATAAACTTGTTGTTGTCATGAATCTAAACATAGACCTAAAGGTGTGAACTTGCATATATGTAATATAGTTTTTCACCTAAAACTTGCATGTATGAGTATAGTTTTTCATCCAAAACTTGCATAGGCCATCGTCACAACTTGCATAAAATTATGTATGTCATAGATCTAAATCTAAAGGGGTAAACTTGCATATATGTGAATCCAATTCCTTCCTAAACTTGCATATAGTCACTTTATTTGGTTCACATTTAAACTTGCGTACAATTCATATAGAAACTAGCATATAATCTACACCCAAACTTGCATATAGAATGATGTCAAACATGAATCAAGATGAACATAGGTGATTGGGCATATACAAAGGAATCTACAACAAAAACTGTCATTATGAACAACTAGCATATATTCACAAAATACCACAATTTCCAATGTTTCACAAAGACAGCCATATAACCCAATTTATATCTCAGCCCAATTAACTTGTTAATTATCTTATTAAAGAAATTGAACTCACAACTCAAAGAAGGTCTTGAGTCCTGGAATCTGAGTTCTGAAATTGGTTAAGCTCGCCTTTGAAGTAGAATTCGTTGTTGTTGTTATAAGTTAGAGTTGAATTGAGTTGATTAGCTTCACTTTCTCTCTAGTTGGTGGCGGCTACTCTAGGTTGCAAGGTGATAGCATGACGACCATGGTTCTAATTTTTATTTGGTTTTAGGGTTTGAGTCTACAAGTGTTTATATAGAATTTAGGATTAATTTAGGCCATCGGATAAACCTAGAATCAATCAAGACCATTCAGACCAGATCAGAACTATCCAGAAACCCTAGTGACTCAGCAACAAGTCATAAAACGTCATCTTTCAGATCTAGCCCGGGGGGTAGGTCGACACTAAGGTCGACCTATATAGGGGAGGTCAACACTAAGGTCGACCCCCAAGTCGATCTAGGTCCTGGGTGGGAATTTTCCCGCCCAACCCGATTCTGACTTCTGATTTGAATTTGAATCTGTTTTCGAGCTGTTCGAATTTATTTGAATTTTCTGGAAACTTTCGACAGCCATAACTTCTTCATACGAAGTCCAATTTACGCAAACTCGGATTCTATCTCAACCAGAATTCCGAGACAAACACAATGGAGTAACCTGTTTCCCTTGATTCTTACATTTGAAGTTAAGTATTCTTTAATTTGTTAACTTTAATATTTAAATTTACGGGGTGTTAAATTCTCCCCTCCTTAAAGGATTTCGCCCCCGAAATCTCCAAGTTAAGGAGAATGCATATCCTAACATCCAATCATCCATCTACTTAACCATCAAACACAGGCATCCATTGTCCTTATAAAATTTCTAATGTTGTATGACCATATGCAAAAAGTGTGTGTATATGTTCCTTATCCAATGCAAAATCAGGCGGTCTACTGATTCAGTTGACCTCCTTAATGCAAATCATGATAGTGCCATGCGTCCATTATGTATGTGAAAGAATCCTATCGATACATATTTTTTTCTACATGTGTGCACAACCATTCATCAAAATGCAGCATCCATATGATAACACAACCATTATACATCCATTAATTTAGATATGCACACACATTTATATGCAACATGAAGGTGATTGAGCCGATCTAGTGCCTAAGGTGTATGTATATGCATCCACGAGCAACCACTAGCAACCACTTGCATCCACCAAACATAACATGTCTCAAACACATGTTTCAACCATAGGGTTATTCCTAACTAAGGATCGAAGGTGTCATCGCAAAGATAATACTAAAAGATAGGACAAGTATCAACAAAGTGATAGAAAAAGGAGAAATTAAAAACATACTCTCAAAAAGGAAAGGGTACAACGTACGCATCTTATCTTCCGTCTCCCAAGTCGCGTCTCTTTGATCATCTCCCCATTGCACTTTGACCAACTTGACCTCTTTGTTGCGAAGCTTTTTGATCTCCGATCCTTGAATGCGTGTAGGAGCTCGTCTGATCGTGGCATTGCGCTCTACTTCAACTTCTTCGAGCGTGCTCGGCTCTACCACTTCCGCCGTATCGTGTAGACACTTACGCAAATGTGAAACGTGAAACACGTCATGAACTCCGCTGAGCTTCTCTGGTAACTTTACTCTGTACGCCATCTGCCCAATCCTTTCTGTAATTGGAAAGGGTCCTACGAACCTTGGTGCCAACTTCCCTACCGATCCAAAGCAGACTACGTTTCTCAACGGTGACACCTTAATAAAAACCATGTCCCCAACATCGAACTCAAGATCGGTTCGTCTCCTATCAGCATATGACTTTTGTCGGTCCTGTGCCGTCTTCATTTGCTGTCGAATCAGGTCTATTTTCTCCGAAGTCTCCCTAATCATGTCGGGTCCAAGCAAAACCTTATCCGTGGATTCCCACCATCATATAGGTGATCGGCACGGTCGTCCATAAAGAGCCTCAAAAGATGCCATGCCAATGCTAGCCTGAAAACTATTATTATAGGAGAACTCTACTAGTGGAAGGTGTTCTTCCCATGTTCCTCCAAAGTCTAGAATGCATAGCCTCAGAAGGTCTTCTAGAATCCGATTCACCCTCTCGGTCTGGCCGTCCGTCTGAGGATGATAAGCGGTACTTAAGCATAATTGCGTTCCAACCACCTCTTATAAGCTCTTCCAAAATTCGCTTGTGAAAATGGGATCTCTATCACTCACAATGCTGGAGGGTATGCCATGCAAACGGACTATCTCTCGAAGGTAAACGGATGCTAACCACGCAGCGGTCCTTCTACTTTTAACGGGAATAAAATGGGCACTTTTAGTAAGTCGGTCTACAATTACCCAAATCCCCGTATTGTCTTTCCTCGATCTTGGTAACCCATCTACAAAATCCATGGAAATGCTTTCCCATTTCCAATGCTGAATCTCTAAGGGATGGAGCAAACCTCCAGGCTTCTTTCGCTCCGCCTTGACTTGTTGGCTCACTAAGCATCTAGCAACAAACTCGGCCACGTCCTTCTTCATTCCAGCCCAAAAGAAAACTCGCTTCATATCCCTATACATCTTATCACCACCGGGATGTAAGGTCATCTTAGAGCGATATGAGTCTTCAAGAATTGTCTTCTTCAAACTTTCGTCTTGTGGTACGCAAAGTCTTCCATCTCTACGTAGCCAACCTCTTTCATCTATAGCATATCTATCAAGATGTTTTGAGGACTCCCCTCCTATAATCTTGCCTACTATTTCGACCAACTGTGGGTCGTTCCGCTGTGCCTCTCCAACTCGACCCAAAAGTGTAGGTTGCACCTCTAATGATGCCAACAATTCGGGTACAAAATCGACAGAGGGTCTGAACTCGAAGGAAGATATATATACTCCAAACTCTACCGCTCTACGAACAAAGGACTTAAAGTTAACTTCTTTCTACTTAGGGCGTCAGCTACAACGTTACCCTTGCCAGGGGTATATGCGATATCAAAATCGTAGGATGCCAAAAACTCCATAGATCTCTGTTGCCTCAAGTTTAGGTCCTTCAGAGAGAATAAATACTTTAGCGACTTATGGTCTGCATACAACTCAAACCTTTCGCCAGGCAGATAATGACGCCACGACTTAAGCGCAAAAACTATGGCCGCCAACTCCAAGTTGTGGGTAGGGTAATTTTTCTCGTGGGTTTTCAACTGTCTTCCACCATAGCATATCACCCTTCCCTCTTGCATTAGAACTGCGCCAAGCCCTGTCTCGCAAGCATCGGTATATGCAGTGAATGTCTTACTCCCGTCTAGCAAAACTAAAACTGGAGCGGTCGTCAAAGCTCTCTTCAGACGTTGGAAAGCATCGTCACAGTCAACGTCCCAAGTAAAAGTCAAATTCTTCTTCGTTAATCGAGTGAGAGGGGCTGATATCTTCGCGAAGTCCTTAATGAACTTCCTATAATAGCCAGCCAGCCCTAAAAAGCTTCTTAATTCAGTTGCGTTCTTAGGCGTTTTCCAATCTTGGATTGCCACTACCTTAGCGGGATCCACAACTATCCCTTCCTTAGAGACCACGTGTCCTAAGAACCTTACTTCTTTTCTCCAAAAATGGCACTAGGAGAACTTAGCCTTTAGCTGATGTGCTCGTAGGGTCTCTAAGACTTCCCTAAGATGTAGGGCATGCTCTTCTTCATTTTTAGAGAAAACCAGAATATCGTCTACAAAGACTACTACAAACTTGTTCATAAACTTCCTAAACACCCTACTCATTAAGTTAACAAAGTATGCAGGTGCATTCGTCAAACCAAAAGGCGTGATGAGCCACTCGAAGAAACCGTCAGGAGTTCTAAAGGCAGTCTTATCGATACCATCTTCAACCACCCTTAGCTGATGAAATCCTGTAGCTAAATCCAGTTGCGAGAAAACCGAAGCTCCTACCAACTGATCGAATAAATCGCCTATCCTCGGTAATGGGTGTCTATTCTTCTTTGTTAGCTTATTCAGCTCTCTATACGCCACGCACAATCTAAGTGAACCATCAGCTTTCGTAGCAAAGGTGACTGGAGCACCCCACTCCGAAATACTTCTTCTCATGAACCCCTTTTCAAGCAATTCTTTCACTTGCTTACTGAGTTCTCTTCTCTCTCTCTCGGAGCCATGTGGCGTACTGGTAATGCAACTGGCTTTGCATTATCTACTAAGAATATTCGAAAGTCTATATCACGCCTCGGGGGTAAACCTCGAACTTCATCGAAGACATCCGAGTATTCATGGACCACTCTAACAGACTGCAAATTCTCAACAGATGCGTCAAGCGATTCTAGATAACTTAGCATAACAGAGTTCACGGGATTACAAGAGATTTCTAGAGTGTTGCCCAAGCAAGTCATAAGCCTAACCTCCCTCTTTTCACAATCTAGGATGGCTCCATTACTAGATATCCAATCCATGCCCAAAATTAATCCATAGCCCGTGAAGCCTATAACCTAAGCATCACATCTAAACCCAACGCTAAGCATAGAAATTTCCAAATCCAAGTAAATCATCGACAAATAGGCTGAGCCCCTAATTGGATTTGAAACAACTAAGGGATCCTATACTATATTGGTGTTTAGGTGTAGTGTCTCAACTAAAGCAGTGGATATAAAAGAGTGTGATGCACCAGAATCAAAGAGTGTGCGAACAGGATAATCGAAAAGATAAACTAAACTTTCAACGGAAATCGCTCTACCTCATTCTTGCAGCGGTGGGACCACGAGAGCCTGGACCTGCCCTCTTGCCTGCCCTGGTGCCATGAGAGCCTGAATCTGCCCTCCAGAGGTAGGCCCTGCCCTCTGCCCTTTCTTTGTGCAGTCCTTAATTAGATGTCTTGCCTCGCCATAGTGAAAACAACCAGTCTTCTTCTTCTTCCTACAGTATTTGCTTAGATGGCCTGGTGTCCCACAGTTAAAGCATCTTTTCTTTCCCTTACCATTGTTGTCTTTACCACCTTTCTTGTTCTGCTATTGCTGTTTCTTTTGATCCCCTTTCTTCTCAGGTGCCTTATTAGCTTTGGCGCCTTTCTCCTCTTCATGCATAAGTGCCATGTCAACTAATCTCTCAAATGTGGCCCCCATAGGGATGTGGGTCATAGCTAACCCATGTAGCGGCTCGTTCAAACCCTTAACAAACCTCAGGGCCTTCTTTTCGGGTGTATTCACCGAGTCCAAGCCAGATCTTGCCAACTGATTGAACTTTTTGACGTATTCTTTCACTAATAGATTCCTCTGCCTTAATGCCAAAAACTTTTCCATGTATAGATTCTCTTCAGCCCGTGAGAGAAACTTTGCCTCAAACCTACGCCTGAAATCCGACCATGTATCAACTGGACGTTCTCTATTAGTGACCTCCCACCAAAACGAGGCCTCATCCTTCATTAACCAGGTAGCTAGCTGGACCTTTCTTCCGTCTTCTACCTCAAAGATTCCAAACAATTCTTCCACCTCCTTTTAGCCAATTTCAAGCTTCAACAAACGTCTCTGACCCTTGAAAAGGTTTCCCGCCCATTGCTCGAAAGTCCTTGCATATCTTTGCGAAAGTGTCAACACGGGGAGGAGGAGGAGGAGCATTTGCTGGGCCTGCGACATGGGTCCTATCTTCCAGATACTTCTAAGCCATCCTGGTATCGGTATCCCCTCGGGTATCTCGGGAATTCCAGACATGCTGAAAAGATGATGAAGATATTCAAATGAAGAATTCGAAAGAAAGATATATGGCTCTTAAGGTTATGTTTAAAATAAACTTTTCTCTTGAAAATATTCTCCTTAGAACATACTTTTGAAAGTATTTCTTTATAAAATGCTTTTGAAAAATAGTTTTTTCAAAATATCTTATCTGTTCTGGTAACCTTCAGCTCTGATACCACGTGTGACACCCCACGTCCATTAATGTCACTCACAAAGGGAATGCATTAACTTCTATGGAGCGTTTTAAGTGTGTATAGAACAGAAACTTAACAACAAAACAAATATAAAATAGTACTTAAAAATTTAAAACTTCATTCATTGCAGCGGTAAACAAATAAGTTTGATTACATCATCAAAAACCAAAGACTAGAGTCAAGTACATAATATCTATCTTGATTAAATCAGAGTACATAAAATGAAAGACATAACCCCCACATGAAATAGTCATAAATAAATAAGATAGGCTGAACTTTTACTTCAGCGATCCAAGCAACTTCCAAAAGAAAGAGATAAAGCTGTCCAAATCAAGCTGCACTAGTACTAGTCCCACCCCGAGCACCTTGGGGGGGGGGAGGAAGAAAAGAGGTGGAAACAAAGGGGTCAGACATAAAGTCTGGCAAGTGCAATAACTTTAACAATATAATCATTAAGTAACTAGGATAAGGCATAAGCTGGAAAATAAGGAAATGACTGTGAACAATTGGGTATGACAGAGCAAACAAAGGAAATAAGGTGAACAAAGACAACGTTACAGGCGTACCTAGTCACTATTGGATAATTACTACACTGCACCACACCAAACACCCTAAAAGTTGATCCCGCCTTCAGAACTTAATAATGATAATGGTAGTTTCGTGTACTCCAAGCTGCCTTCAAAGGTGTCGTCTGCCCCTATCTCCACTAGGTGTACCCACTACCCCCATTCGATCGGCTCCCTAACTCGTAGTTAACCGTGCTGGCCCTACAGTTGGGTGTATCACTCCCCAAAGTGGCAACCCGATACCACCAAGAATGCGCGGCTTATACCTACATGATGCAACAACGTCTTACCTTCCAGCCCGGGCCCACACACGCATATGACCCCGTTGGACTTGCATTGCCACCGCTAACCCGTTTTGACCTCTTACAATCAAACCCAGTACGCGTGTCCCGTCCTCGACTTGGGTCGGGCCCACAAAGATACTTAATGGTTTACTGGTTTGAAAAGGGCCCCCATGCATGACACAAGCTTTCCACCTATGCTTGGTCCTGTCTAAGGTTTTCCCCACTTAACCCCATTCTTACTCATGTCAACTTACATGTTTCAATCTTGGTTAAGTGCATCTAATCGTATTTCAAATGCCACCCAAGGCACCCACTTAATTCCACATGCCACCCAAGGCACCCACTTAACCCCCTCATGTCCCACCACAGGTTTATCTGGTTAAGTGTTTCTTAATTCATTAACATTGTAACCTTGTAAAGACCTCCCACATTAAATTGGCATTTGTGGCAGCTGGATTTGCCGGGCGGGTCGGGGCAGTCTTACACCACAAACAAGCCTAACCTCGTGTCTTTACAACTGTTACGCATTTAATTCATGCCTTTGACCTCTCACATTAGACTGGCATTTGTGGCTACTGGATTTGCCGGGCGGGTCCAGGCAGTCTTACACCACAAACGAGTCTGACCTCGTGTCTTAGGCGGTTTATTCTTACACATTTTTATTTAGCCCTAAAGTGGATTAATATCCCTAAATTTGTCAATAAATTTCAAATATACTTATGTCCTTAATTGTCTCAATTATGTCCATAAATGCCAATTTTTCCCGTTAATGTCTTTAATTAATTATATGCCTTTTTCAAGGCCATTATGCCAATTCTAAATATGTGTGTATTCAATATTGTCCTCATCATCCCCACGTTGTTCGTTCATTTATCATGACATATATGTATATTAAACTAGCAATTTGTCTAACACATAAAAGGGAATAAACATCGCAAATTTGCATAACACACAAAATGGATCTAATCTTGCAAATAAGGATTTCAACATAACTTGCATAAACTTCTTGTTGTCATGAATCTAAACATAGGCCTAAAGGTGTGAACTTGCATATATATAATATAGTTTTTCACCTAAAACTTTCATGTATGAATATAGTTTATCATCCAAAACTTGCATAGGCCTTCGTCACAACTTGCATAAAATTATGTATGTCATAGATCTAAATCTAAAGGGGTAAACTTGCATATATGTGAATCCAATTCCTTACTAAACTTGCATATAGTCATTTTATTTGGTTCACATGTAAACTTGTGTACAATTCATATAGAAACTAGCATATAATCTACACCCAAACTTGCATATAGAATGATGTCAAACATGAATCAAGATGAACATAAGTGATTGGGCATATACAAAGGAATCTACAACAAAAACTGTCATTATGAACAACTTGCATATATTCACAAAATATCACAATTTGCAATGTTTCACAAACATACCCATATAACCCAATTTATATCTCAACCCAATTAGCTTGTTAATTATCTTATTAAAGAAATTGAACTCACAACTCAAAGAAGGTCTTGAGTTCTGGAATCTGAGTTCTGAAATTGGTTAAGCTCGCCTTTGAAGTAGAATTCGTTGTTGTTGTTATAAGTTAGAGTTGAATTGAGTTGATTAGCTTCACTTTCTCTCTAGTTGGTGGCGGCTACTCTAGGTTGCAAGGTGATAGCATGACGGCCATGGTTCTAATTTTTATTTGGTTTTAGGTTTTGAGTCTACATGTGTTTATATAGAATTTAGGAATAATTTAGGCCATCCGATCAACCTAGAATCAATCAAGAACATTTAGACCAGATCAGAACTATCCAGAAACCCTAGTGACTCAGCAACAAGCCATAAATCGTCATCTATCAGATCTGGCCGGGGGGGGGGGGGGGGGGTAGGTCGACCCCCAGGTCGACACTAAGGTCGACTTGTATAGGGGGAGGTCGACACTAAGCTCAACCCCCAGGTCGACCTGGGTCCTCGGCGGGAATTTTCCCACCCAGCCCGATTCTGACTTTTGATTTGAATTTGAATCTGTTTTCGAGCTGTTTGAATTTATTTGAATTTTCTGGAAACTTCCGACAGCGATAACTTCTTCATACGAAGTCCAATTTACGCAAACTCGGACTCTATCTCAACCAGAATTCCGAGACGAACACAGTGGCATAACCCGTTTCCCTTGATTCTTACATTTAAAGTTAAGTATTCTTTAATTTGTTAACTTTAATATTTAAATTTACGGGGTGTTACACTAAACATCTCAGAACACCATATAACAACCTTCCGTCCTAACTATAATAACATTATGATCCTGAGGAGGCACCCATACTGAAATAAGACATAGCCGCCACTTTATTGAACTTTTTTCCAAAGTATGAAAAATCATAGAATTCTACGTTGGTTTTCAATTACCCTCAAATCCATATCCGCTTGAACATCAAAAGAGTTGGCTGCTCATGAATGATAGGTATGCGGAATTGCTTTGGTTGCTTCTGTTTGTTGGAATTTCGAGGGCGAAAATGTAATAGCCCACATTTTACGTATCGAAGGATCGTAAAATATTTTTATTTTATTCCATGAGGGTTCGATCATTCTCATATTTTGATATGTTGTTTATGGAGATGTGAGACATATCCATAATTTTTACCAATTTTGTTTATGACCATTTTGCCCCTTTCAGTCTTGTACATGGGATAACTTTTGACTCAGGTCGAATCAGGTGTTGAGGCCTGTGCCATTGGAAAGGAAATGATGTTTCCCTTTCCATGGAGTGGTCGCATTAAAGATTTAGCGTTGTTTGGGAGGAATCGCTGTTTTAAGGTTTAATAGTTGGTAGTTCAGTTTTGATAAGCCATAATGGGCTGATTTGGAGAGGCCCATTGGTGGGCTGATGGGAGGCTATAAATAGAGGGTAGGAGGCATGGAGAATAGTTTACTTTCTCCATTTTCTCATTTGAAAGAGTGAGAGCTCCTCCATCTCTCAATTTTTTTCACCTTTCCACCATTAAAGCTTAAGGAATTCGAAGATCTACATCATTTCGGGCTAGATTTACTCAAATCAAAGAGGGAGTTCTTCAAATTGAAGAGTATGGATCAAATTCTTCGCTGTTCGGAATCATATTTCAATCATTATGGGTTGTTTTAGAGAATTGGTGAGTGATATGCATCTCTCACGTGGATTCAATAAAGTATACGAGTTGTATGCGCATAATTTCATCATTTTCAAGTCGTTTTCCTTAGATCTACACAACGGTAAGTCTATTTTCATATGAATCGCCATAGGATCTAATTTAGCAATTTAAAACAAGTAATTTCCATATATTTTCATATGTTTATGCAAGTTAGATCCGTAATTTAGTTCATATATTCATTGATCATGATTTTGGTGAAAACTGCATAATTTCAGTGATAATCATCATATTCATGTTTTTAATGGTTTCATAACATGTTTATGGTCGTGTTGAATGAATTAGATGAGTATATTTCATCAATTTTGTTGACTGGCGGAGTTTTGGTCAAAATTGGACTTGAATAGGGGTTGTATAGGCCATGGGTCGACCGTGTAGTATAGGTGTAGTACAAGTGAGAGTATAGGTCTCTGGTCGGTCAGTTTCATATGGGTCGATCGGTCGGAGTGTGGCTGGGGAAGCACATAATGAGCGGTCGGTCATCAATGGTTAGGTCGGTTGGCATCAAAGTCATGGGTCGGTCAGAATATGTTGAGCATGGGTCGGTCTAGCTTGGCTATTGGAGAAGGGTTGGTTTAAGATGGATCGATCGGTTTGCTTCTTCCAAGAGGTGGGTCGATCCGTCAGAGACCAGTTCGGTCGGTCATGCACCTTTATGATGGGTCGGCCAGAGCTTAGGAGGAGTTGGTCGGTCATAGGACCAGAACATGGATCGATCAGTCGTGACGAGATGGGTCGCTCTCATGTTTGAATTGATGAATCAACCGAGAAGGGTTATGATGGGTTGGTCAGCACCAAGAGGGTGGGTTGGTTGCATAGGGTCATTTGTGAAAAAAAATATGTTTTTCGTGTACGACCTAGATTTGAATAAAAGGGCTGGAAAATTTTTTGGAGTCGACCCCGTTGAACCCATACCGCAGCGCAGTGAAGTTCTGACTTCAAAGTGAATTCAAGTAGGAAGGTTCGAAGTATTGAAATGTGTTCGTTGATCGGTGTAATACAACGAATGAGGAGACAACTCAAAGGTCGTGAGTTGGTGGATAATGGTTGCTCGAGAAGATTGCTTGAGCTATGAAAATTCATCGGGTTGGATGACTAGAGATGTGAAGGCCGAGAGATTATCATTGTCGTAAGTTCTAGTAGGCTTAAAGCAAGGGTACAATAGGAGCACTTAAAAGACTGGAAGGTTGCTAGTCGAGTATCTTAGGTATCGTTGAAAGGCCTAGTTGTCCAGGTTGGAAAAACATACGTATCGTTGAATGGCATGTGGAGTTTACGCTAGAACTGGGGTTACCATTAGCCCTTGGCATATGGCATGGTTGGCCATCATACAATTAACGATGGTTTCGAAGTAGGATTGGCGGTGATAGCCAGAGTCTTTCATGGTTGATTAGTTTCCTTGTTTGAACCGTCTCATGTAGATTGACCAACATCGAATAAGATGCTCCTTGGGTGATTGTTTGATATTGCTTTAGGCATCTATGGTTTGTGCTTGAGGAATGTTGTGTTCGATTATGATGGTTTACATAAGATATGTAATTGTCATGAGTGCTTTGCTATGGTTGAACGAGTTTTCCGGTTTCCATGGATGTATGGTTGATATGTTGTTGTAAAGGCTATCACTGTCCAATGTGGGGAAGATAGGGTTGCGCTCTTCTCTGGTGTTGTGGGTAGATTAGTATGTTTATCTATCCATTCTCATATACTTTATTGATGATGTTAGTTAGCTGTTTAATCGTTCACTAAGACTTGTCTAACTCAAGGTTTTTTTCCCTCTTATTACCTTGGGCTGTTCATCCGGTTGTGGATGGGCAGACTAGGTGGTAGGTGATAGCTTAGTGAGGACGATGTGGTAGTTCCGAGGCGAGCAGGAGGCTGGCGTATTATCTTACCTATTATATAGTATTTGGATTTCCGTTGTTTGCTATTCTTCTTTGAGTGCTGTAGTGAGGTAAAATTATATAAACGCTATTGTTGTAATTCAAGTCTATAGATATTACTTTATAGTTGTTATGAAAGTTTTGTGTTTTCTGCTTCATTAATAATACCTATTGTATATGTTCTATTATATTTTATCCTTGCGTTGTGAGTTCTACGACAGGTTTCGCTTGTGTATCATACCTTGATGATCGTTCATAGCTGCCTGGCATGTCTTTTAGCGCATTATTCCTCTTTTTTAGTGCAGGGGCCGTGGGTGATTGTCACATTTGTTATCAAAGCAAGGTTAACGATTTTAGCCAAAGTTCAAGGACGTAATGACGTATGAGAGACGTATTTGTTGATTTCAGTTGGATGTATACTATATGATACTATATAGTATAGTAGCGTTTGTACTTCTTTAGTAGCTTTTCTTGCAAGTGGCTAATCATTCTAATTTGCATATTCAAAATGAGTCGATATGCTTTAAGACATACTGCTAGGGAAGGGGTTGTTCCTGGAGGGGGTAATGGCGATGCACCAGACTATCCATCCATGTTTGAGGCTATGATGGAAGCATTCATGCGATGGGTTCCCACTACAGTAGCAGCCATGGTAGATGTAGGTGTTCAATTGCCTAGGGTTGTGGATTTTGCAAAGCTATGCAAAGATTATACATCTCTGGGTGGAAAGCCATTCAAAGGAACGAAACCGCCTGAAGTGGTTCAGAGGTGGATGGAATCTTGTGTTCGTCTCTTTAGAGATTTGGGGTTGGATGATGCAACTGCGAGAAAGCTTGCATCCAGGAAGCTGCAAGGCAGGACCATGGAATGGTGGAATTCAATTACACTGAAGACTCCAAAGGAAGAGATTTCATGGGAGCAATTCCAAGTTAAATTTGAGACGAAGTTTATCTCCACTGCTCATAATCTGCTTTGTTCAAGAAGTTCGCTGAGCTGAAATAGAATGGTCGTTCTGTGCATGATTATGTTTCTGATTTCGAGGCCTTGTCCAGATATTCTCGTTCATATATTGACACATCCTATCAGAAGAACGAGAAGTTTGTTATGGGTTTGGATACCTATATTTGTAACACCCCGAATTTTCCGTGAACATAGGAGTAACAAAATGAAGTATAATTAATTTTAAATCCGAGAATTAAGGAAAACGGCTTACGCCATTGCGTTCGTCTCAGAATTCTACTTGAGATAGAGTCCGAGTTTGCGTAAATCGGACTCCGTATGAAGAAGTTATGGCCTTCGGAAGTTTCTAAAAATATAAAACAGCTCGAATATAAATTCCAAATTCGAAATTCAAAAATCTGAACCTAGGAGCGGGCTGGGCGGGAAATTTCCCGCCCAGGACCCAGGTCGACCTGGGGGTCGACCTGGGTAGGCAGGTCGACCATAGGGTCGACCTTAGTGTCGACCTCCCCCCACAAGTCGACCTGTTTTGCTCAGATCCGATTTTCTTCGGCGTGTTACGTGGTTTTGGCTGTTCTGATGGTCTGGATTGGTTCTAGGTTAATATCTAAGGCTCTGGACACTTCTATTCTCCTACAAATACATCCCTAAGCCAAAACCTAAATCTCCTACACAATTCTCTAGCCTCCATAGCTCTCTCCCTCTTAGAAAATAAAATAATGGCGTCGCTACTCTTCTGAAACCTTGGATAAAACTAGTGCATCTTCTTCCAAATTGAATAGGATTAAAAGAACAACTAGTCTACATCAAAGGAGCGCTATTCAGTGACACAGATTCCAGAATACAAGAATCATTCCCTTTATGTGAGTACAGTTATTTTCAGATATAAACTTTTATTATGATTTTGGCATGGTTATAAATCTGAATCTGAGGTTATGCATATTCTCATCTGTCAGATCTGTTTTTCTGTGACTATTCTGTATCTCCTTTTTCTTTCTGTTTTATAGCCAGGCTACTACGAGCCTGCACCAAATCCCATAAGAGATTAATGCATGAACGCTAATTTTGGGACAAATAATGAATATTGCATAATTGGACATGACTGATCTGTGACTGATTTGAGAAACGAACATAGGTTGTAAATTAAGATCTAGAATCAATGCATACTATGTATAAAAGACTGTGATTTGAAAGAAGAATTATTATATGATAGCATATGACTTGGGATTTGGAATATAATGCATATTATAATGCAAGATCTGATTTTGAGGACTTAATACATGATTAAAATTTAAGATCTAGATTTTGGGTAATATTTTATATCACGATCTATGACTTAAAAAGAAAAAAAAGATATATGTGACTTAGGCGTAAAGATCTATATTAAAATAGGTTAACTATTAATGTGAATGCGCCTAAATATGGATTTTAGGATATTTGGCATCATAGGCTATAATTTGGCATAATTCATATTGTTTGGGACTTTTTAGAGAATATTATGTACTGTGCAAAGTTTAATTAAAAATTTGGGGCATATGTCATATTATGAATTATGACCATGATTTAGGCATGTAAATTTAGGCAAGATATGTAAATAGAACTCTAAGAAATATTTAATCCGTTAAATCTGCTGAATTGCCTAATCTGCTAAATCTGTTATCTGCTAAATCTGTTGAATTGCCTAATCTGCTAAATCCGTTATCTGCTTAATTTGTTGAATTGCCTAATCTGCTAAATCTATTATCTGCTTAATCTGTTGAATTGCCTAATATGCTAAATTGCCTAATCTACCAAAATTATTATCTGCTAAATCTGTTGAAAGCTGAATAATTATAAATTGGAGGCTCGATCTAACATTGAACAAAACATGTTAATAGAACTTTGGATAATCTGCCGTAACTTGTAAAGAAGTTAAATCTGCTAAATAGACATAATTAGTCTGATATTTTCTATAAAGTGGCTATGACACGAGGTTGGACTCCGTTTGCGGTAGAAGCCTGCCCAGAACCAACCGGCTTAACCAGCGCCCGCAAACTGTCAGTCTAATGTGAGAGTTCGTAGGCTTAACTAAAATATGCTTAGACACGAGGTTAGGTCTGGCTTGTGGCAGAAGTCTGCCCGGAACCGTCTGCCATATCCAGCGGCCACAAGCTACCGACCTAATGTGAGAGGTCGGTGCATTAATTAATTAATGCAAATCTAAGATAAATATGATACCTAAAACATGTTGGGTGGATAGGGTTAAAACAATTGGTCTGACGAATTTAATAAACCCGTTTCGTAAATCTGTAAACCCAATACAAAGTTAGGTAAAACAATCTGTAAGCCTATTAATTTGTATATCTGATCCGTTAGTCTGAGAACTTGTTAATCTGTATATTTGATTCGTTAGTCTGAAAACTTGTTAACTTGATTTTCTGATCTGTTAACTAGTAACCTGAACTCTGTCTGAAATCCATAAACAAGTTAATCTGAAATCTGTTAGTCTGGGGACACAAGGTTAGGAGGGGAAATACTTGTGTCATCTGTTGTTTGGGACCCACATTAGTCAGTAACCCTTTCTGGTATCAAAACTTTGACCCCACGCTATGTAGGGGTCCGGGCATGCTTACTGAACTAATTATAAGCGGTTCATTCTGATAATGGCGAGGGGTGTTGATGGTGCGTTCCAACCGGGTCTTGTGCGTGCATGGATCCGGTCTTCTCTGAGGATGTAAGACACCGTGACATCTGTAAATAGGTCTGTGCCAATAGGTTGCCACTTTAGGGAGTGATACACCCTACTGTGGGGCCGACACAGGGTATTTATGTATTATGGAGCCGATCACTTGGGTGTAGGACTTAGGGTACACATAGTTTTGTCTGTTTCTGTTGGTACCGTCTGTTTCTGTCGGGTGGCAACACCTGTCTATTTCTGCGTGGTACTGTCTGTTGGGGTGGTAAAGCCCCATAACTAGTGTACACCTTATTCTAACATTCTGTTTCCATAAGGATTATTCCGTTTCCGTCTCTGATTCCGTTTCTGATTTTGTTTCCGTACCTTCTGTCTGTTGGCGTGATAAAGCCCATTAGTTGGGTGGTAAAGGCCCATTATTAGTATTCTGCTTCTGTACCTTTTGTCTGTTCGGGTGGTAAAGGCCCATTACTTGGATTCTGTTTCTGTAGGGATTGTTCTGTTTCCGTTTCTGTTTCAGTTTAGACATTAGGGTAACACCTAATCCTGTTATACTAGTATTAGTGAAGAGAAGTGAGGACTAAGTAAAAAGCTTAGCTTAGTCTATATCATTCTGTTAACCTGCTATTCATGTTACGATTATCTCCCATCCAGTTTTATTTACATGTCATGATTCTATTATCTGTTTATATGCTGAAAGTCACTGGACTCACCAGACTTATATCTGACCTAGTTTGTTTCACCTCTTTTCTTTCCGTTCCCCCCCAGGTGCTTAGGGTGGAAACTTAGGAGCTTGATTCAGATTCTCTCTGCTTGAAGTGTTTGAAGTATTGCTTGGCTTTGGCTCTATCTTTACATGGCAGTTTATGTTGGGGATTATGTGTTTAAAAACTATGCATTCTGAAGGCTTTTGTACAAGACCGACATTTTGTACTTGAATTCTGATATTGTGATTTGGAAAGATGTAACCGAACTTATTTCTGTTTCTGTTGTAATAATGTTATAAAATTTTCAAGTACTGCTTTATCTGTCTTGTAAATTTCTGTTCTGTCTACTAAAACGCTCCATCAAAGTTAAGGCATTCCCTTTGTGAGTGACCTTAACGGAGGTGAGGTGTTACACTTGGTATCAGAGCTGAAGGTTACCAAATTTGATAAAAAGTTTTTTAAAATTATTTTCAAAAAGGTTTAAAAAGGAAGTATTTTCAAAAGTAGAGTTTATTTTTAAAAACATAATCCCCAAAGCCATAGCCTATCTTTCTATCCTTTGTTTTGAATCTTTCCTTTTCTTTTGTTTCAGCATGTCTGAGGATCTTAACCTTCCGGAGGGCGAACCGATACCTGGCTGGTTCAGGAGGTACCTAGAAGCTAGGGATAATGATGCGGACCCAGTAGACGTCCCTCCTCCCCCACCTGCAGCGGTTCCTCCTTCTCCTCCACGCGTGAATAATTTCCCGAAGATATGCAGAGACTTTTGAGACACGGGTGGGAAGAACTTTAATGGAACTGAATCCTTCGTGGAGGCAAGGAACTGGCTCAAAGAAACTGAGGATTTGTTCGTTATCTTCCAGGTGGACGATAGGCAGAAGATACAATTGGCGGTATGGTTGCTTAAGGATGAAGCTTCTTTTTGGTGGGAGGTCACAAATGGAGAGCGTCCGGTAGAGAGATGGATGGATTTCAGGCATAGGTTCGAGATGAAATTTCTCTCACGAGCGGAAGAGGGTCTATATGTAGAGAGGTTCTTGGCGTTGAAGCAGGGAAACTTATCAGTAAGAGAGTACGTCAACAAGTTTAATCAGTTGGCGAGATTCAGCTTAGATTTGGTAAATACATCGCATAAAAAGGCACTGAGGTTTGCTAATTGTTTGAATGAGCCGCTACACGGATTGGCGATGTCCCACATTCCTATGGGAGCAACCTTCGAGAAATTGGTGGATATGGCGTTAATGCATGAAGAGGAAGCCGAAAGTAAAAAGAAATATGAAAAGCTTGAAGGACCACAGAACAAGAAGGCGGGGCCCAAAAAGGAAACGCAAAAGAAGGATGAGAGGTCTGAAGATAAAAAGGAGAAGAAGTGCTTTACTTGTGGGAGCTCGACCCACCTGAACGAGGATTGCAGAAAGAGGAAGGGCACTTGCTTTAGCTGTGGAGAAATGAGGCACTTCACTAGGGACTGCCCAAAGAAACGAGGAAAAAGTCAAGGGGCAGGACCAACTTCTGAAGGACAGGCGAATTCCCTCGAGGCTCGTAGATAGGATAGAAATAGGAAAACTTTCTGTAGGAGGTTTAATTTCCTTATCTGATTGTGGAGTTAAAACTCTTTCTGATTTTGGCATTTTGATTCTGTAATTGAAACTCTGCACTTTAATACTAGTTTGTTTCTGATCCGTTATAGTCTCAAACCCCATGAGGGTTACGACTCATTTGTTTGTGATAAGTTGGGGATTGGGGGTATCTGTGTTGGGCGTTAAGTTGACTATGACGCATATATTTTGGGTTTTTATCATGCTTAGTTCCCTAAGAATCATTTGGTAATCTGATCTGTATTAGTAGTCTGTAGGTATCTGAATATTTCTGAAAAGGATAGGAGTTTTTACTCAAAGCGTGAAATAGATTTCCAGTTGGCCATTTGTTTAATGGGAGTGATTCTCTGAGTGTTAATCTAATGTTGATTTCAGTCTTCGGGGTTGATACTTAGGGGGTTATTCTCTTAAACCGATGTCTAATGGGAACCTAACTTTAGTTTTAATTATACTTGCTTCTATCACTCGACTTTATCCTATCGACCGAATCTTCGACCTTTAGGTAGAAACAAATGGGTGTAAACATGTGTTTGGGACATGTTATGTTTGATGGTTGCAAGTGGATGCAAGTGGTTTCTAGTGGTTTCTCGTGGATGCATATACACACACTAGGCACTAGATCGGCTCAAAAACACTCTCATACTGCATATGGATGTGTGTGCATTTTTCAATTTTTGTGGATGCAAAATAATTGACCCATCACATGGATGTTGCATTTGGATGAATGGTTGTGCACTCATATAGAAATGATATGTATCAAATAGGAAAATTGCATACATGTTGGACTCATGGCACTACGTAATTCGCATTAAAAAGGTCAACTGAATCAGTAGACCGCCTGATCTTTGCATTAGATAAGGAACATATACACACACTTTTGCATATGTTCATACAACATTAGAAGTTTTCTAAGGACAATAGATGATGGTTGAGTAGATGGGTGATTGGATGGTAGGACACATTCTCCCTAACTTGAAGATTTCGGGGACGAAATCCTTTAAGGAGGGGAGAATGTAACACCAAGAATTTTCTGTGAACATAAGAGTAACAAAATGAAGTATAATTAATTTTAAATGTGAGAATTAAGGAAAACTAGTTACGCCATTGCATTCGTCTCGGAACTCTGCTTGAGATAAAGTCCGAGTTTGCGTAAATCGGACTCCGTATGAAGAAGTTATGGCCTTCAGAAGTTTCTGAAAATATAAAACAGCTCGAAAATAAATTCCAAATTCGAAATTCAAAAATCTAGACCTCGAAGCGGGCTGGGCGGGAAATTTCCCGCCCAGGACCCAGGTCGACCTGGGGGTCGACCTGGGTAGACAGGTCGACCATAGGGTCGACCTGGTGGTCGACCTTAGTGTCGACCTCCCCCCCTACAGGTCGACCTGTTTTGCCCAGATCCGATTTTCTTCGACGTGTGACGTGGTTTTAACTGTTCTGATGGTCTGGATTGGTTCCTGGTTAATATCTAAGGCTCTGGACACTTCTATTCTCCTATAAATACATCGCTAAGCCAAAACCTAAATCTCCTACACTATTCTCTAGCCTCCATAGCTCTCTCCCTCTTAGAAAATAAAATAATGGCATCGTTACTTTGCTGAAACCTAGGATAAAACTAGTGTATCTTCTTCCAAACTGAATAGGATTAAAAGAACAACTAGTCTACATCAAAGAAGCTCTATTCAGTGACACAGATTCCAGAATACAAGAATCGTTCCCTTTTTGTGAGTACAGTTATTTTCAAATATAAACTTTTATTATGATCTTGGCATGGTTATAAATCTGAATCTGAGGTTATGCATATTCTCATCTGTCAGATCTGTTTTTCTATGACTATTCTGTATCTCCTTTTTCTTTCTGTTTTATAGCCAGGCTACTACGAGCCTGCGCCAAATCTCATAAGAGATTAACTCATGAACACTAATTTTGGGACAAATAATGAATATTGCATAATTGGACATGACTGATCTGTGACTGATTTGAGAAAAGAACATAGGTTGTAAATTAAGATCTAGAATCAGTGCATACTATGTATAAAAGACTGTGATTTTGAAGAATTATTATATGATAGCATATGACTTGGGATTTGGAATATAATGCATAATATAATGCAAGATCTGATTTTGAGGACTTAATACATGATTAAAATTTAAGATCTAGATTTTGGGGCATATTTTATATCACGATCTATGACTTGAAAAGTGAAAAAAAAAGATATATGTGGCTTAGGCGTAAAGATCTATATTAAAATAGGTTAACTATTAATGTGAATGCGCCTAAATATGGATTTTAGGATATTTGGCATCATAGGCTATAATTTGGCATAATTCATATTGTTTGGGACTTTTTAGAGAATATTCTGTACTGTGCAAAGTTTAATTAAAAATTTGGGGCATATGTCGTATTATGAATTATGACCATGATTTAGGCATGTAAATTTAGGCAAGATATGTAAATAGAACTTTAAGAAATATTTAATCTGTTAAATCTGCTGAATTGCCTAATCTGCTAAATCTGTTTTCTGTTAAATATGTTGAATTGCCTAATCTGCTAAATCTGTTATCTGCTTAATCTGTTGAATTGCCTAATCTGCCAAATCTATTATCTGCTTAATTTGTTGAATTGCCTAATCTGCTAAATCTGCTAAATTGCCTGATCTGCTAAATCTGTTGAATTGCTTAATCTGTTGAAAGCTGAATAATTATAAATTGGAGGCTCGATCTAAAATTGAGCAAAACATGTTAATAGAACTTTGGATAATATGTTGTAACTTGTAAAGAATTTAAATCTTCTAAATAGAAATAATTAGTCTGATATTTTCTGTAAAGTAGCTATGATACGAGGTTAAACTCCGTTTGTGGTAGAAGCCTGCCCGGAACCTACCGGCTTAACCAGCGACCGCAAACTGTCAGTCTAATGTGAGAGGTCGTAGGAATAACTAAAATATGCTTAGACACGAGGTTAGGTCTGGCTTGTGGCGGAAGTCTGCCCGGAACCGCCCGGCATATCCAGTGGCCACAAGCTACCGACCTAATGTGAGAGGTCTGTGCATTAATTAATTAATGCAAATCTAAGATAAATATGATACCTAAATCGTGTTAGGTGGATAGGGTTAAAACAATTGGTCTGATGAATCTAATAAACCCGTTTCGTAAATCTGTAGGCCTAATACAAAGTTAGGTAAAACAATTTGTAAGCCTGTTAATCTGTATATCTGATCCGTTAGTCTGAGAACTTGTTAATCTGTATATCTGATTCGTTAGTCTGAAAACTTGTTAACTTGATTTTCTGATCTGTGAACTAGTAACCTGAACTCTTTCTGAAATCCATAAACAAGTTAATCTGAAATCTGTTAGTCTGGGGACACAAGGTTAGGAGGGGAAATACTTGTGTCATCTATTGTTTGAGACCCATATTAGTCAGTAACCCTTTCTGGTATCAAAACTTTGACCCCACGCTATGTAGGGGTCCGGGCACGCTTACTGAACTAATTATAAGCGGTTCATTCTGATAATGGCGAGGGGTGTTGATGGTGCGTTCCAACCGGGTCATGTGCGTGCATGGACCCGGTCTGCTCCAAGGATGTAAGACACCATGACATCTATAAATAGGTCTATGCCAATAGGATGCCACTTTAGGGAGTGATACACCCTACTGTGGGGCCGACACAGGGTATTTATGTTTTAGGGAGAGATCGCTTGGGGTAGGACTTAGGGTACACTTAGTTCTGTCTGTTTTTGTTGGTAGCGTCTGTTTCTGTTGGGTGGCAACACCTGTCTGTTTCTGCGTGGTACCATCTGTTGGGGTGGTAAAGGCCCATTACTAGTGTACACCTAATTCTAACATTCTGTTTCCATAAGGATTATTCTGTTTCCGTCTCTTATTCCATTTCTGATTTTGTTTCCGTACCTCCTGTCTGTTGGTGTGGTAAAGGCTCATTAGTTGGGTGGTAAAGGCCCATTATTAGTATTCTGCTTCTGTACCTTCTGTCTGTTCGGGTGGTAAAGGCCCATTACTAGCATTCTGTTTCTGTAGAGATTGTTCTGTTTCCGTTTCTGTTTCAGTTTAGACATTAGGGTAACACCTAATCCTGTTATACTAGTATTAGTGCAGAGAAGTGAGGACTAAGTAAAAAAGCTTAGCTTAGTCTATATCATTCTGTTAACCTGCTATTCCTGTTACGGTTATCTGTCATCTAGTTTTATTTACATGTCATGATACTATTATCTGTTTATATGCTGAAAGTCACTGGACTCACTAGACTTATGTCTGGCCTAGTTTGTTTCGCCTCTTTTCTTTCCGTTTCCCCCTCCCCCTAGGTGCTTAGGGTGGAAATGTTGGACCTTGATTCAGATTCTCTCTGCTTGAAGTGTTTGAAGTATTGCTTGTCTTTGGCTCTATCTTTCCATGGCAGTTTATGTTGGGGATTATGACTTTAAAAACTATGCATTCTGAAGGCTTTTGTACAAGACCGACATTTTGTACTTGAATTCTGATATTGTGATTTGGAAAGATGTAACCAAACTTATTTCTATTTCTGTTGTAATAAAGTTATAAAATTTTCAAGTACTGCTTTATCTGTCTTGTAAATTTCTATTATGTCTACTAAAACGCTCCATCAAAGTTAAGGCATTCCCTTTGTGAGTGACCTTAACGGAGGTGGGGTATTACAATATTGGACGGTCGTTGGTAGATTATCTTGACGATCCATTTGAGAAGATTGTGGAAAAAGATGTTCGTCATGAAAGCTTGTTTCCTAGGGAAGCAAATTTTGTCGCTGACCAAGGAAGTTCAGAAACCACGGCAAGGTGGTAATAATAAGAAGAGGAAGCGGCAACAACAAAAAGGAAAGGATAGCCAGAAGAAGCTTAAGAGTGAGGTGGTTTGATTTAACTGCCTATAGAAGGGTCATTACTCGAATGAGTGCAAGAATCCCAAAGCTGAGAAGAAGTGCTTCAAGTGTGCAAAGCCTTGGCATTAGAAGAAGGATTCTCCAGAATTGGCTAAAGGAAAGCAGGTTTTGAAGGCATATGCTTTGGAAGCTATACCATCTTCTTCAAGAGCTCGTACTGTAGAGGAGAAGGGAAAGGGTGTCATTGTTCAAGGTATTCTTTCAGTTAATGGTGATTCAGTTCGTATGTTGTTCAATACTGGAGCATCGCATTCTTTCATCTGTAATGAGCTTATGTGCTGTTTGGGTTTGGAACCCGTGATTTGTGATAGACCATTGATCGTGACTAATACAGTTGGGTGTTCATCTAGTTTGTGCATGCTTTATCGTGGTCTAGTGTTGTCGAGTCATGGTTGCTCTTTTGTATGTGATTGTTTTGTTCTTAAATTCACTAGGTTTGAGATCATCTTGGTCATGGATTGGCTCAAGAGGTATGCGGCAAGAGTGTATTGCGAGAAGCTAGAGGTGAGAGTCGGGGATATGGAAGGGCGAAAAGTGTTGATTATATGTAAGCCTGACGACGAGGCCTTCGTAAGTTATCTATATTCGCTTATGATTCCACATGAAGACTTGTCATTAATGCTGATCGCGAATGAGTTTGAAGATGTCTTTGACGAGGTCAAAGGATTGCTGCCACAACGTGACATCGAGTTTAGAATCGATTTGTTCGATGGTGCTAGACCAATCGTTATGTCTCTTAGGAGGATGGCTCCTAAGGAACAGCGAGAATTAAAGGTGCAAGTTTGTGACCTTTTGGGAAAAAGATTCATTCAGAGGAGCGTATCCGATTGGGATGCACCATTCATGTTTGCACCAATGCAGATGGCTCATTGAGACTATGTATGGACTATTGTGAATTGAAAAAAGTGACCAAAAAGCACAAGTATTCATTGCCGAGGATTGATGACTTGTTCGATCAACTTCACGAGGCTAAAGTGTTTTCTCGGATGGATTTGGCAACGGGGTTCCACCAGTTGAGGGTGGCAAAGGATAGTGTGTCGAAGACTGCTTTTAGGACACTATCCGGTTTCTTCGAATGGTAGATAATTTCATTTGGGTTGACTAACGCGCCAGCATACTTTGTGGATCTTATGAATAGAGTTTTCAGAGATTAGTTGAGCCAATTTATGTTTATGTTCGTGGATGATATTCTGGTTTATTGTCGGAATGAGGAAGAGCACAAGACACACTTGCAAGTTGTGTTGGAAATCTGGCTAAAGCATCAGCCGAGAGCTAAGTTTTCAAAGTGTCAGTTCTGGAAGAGTGAAGTGAGGTTCTTAGGCCATGTATTTTCTGGAAATGGAATAGCAGTTGACCCTACTAAGGTGGCAATAATCCAGGACTGGGATCAACCTAAGAATGCGACGGATGTTTGGAGTTTCCTTGGGTTGCCAGGTTATTACCGACGGTTTATCAAGGACTTCTCCAAGATATCTGCATCGTTCACAGGATTGATGAAGAAGAACCAAGTATTTACATGGGATGCAAAATGTGAGCAAGCATTTGGAATCCTGAAGGAGAGATTAATGAGTGCTCCTGTATTGACCATTCCAAGTGGGAGTGAAGAGATGGTTGTGTATACCGATGCATGTGGTACTGGGCTTGGAGCAGTGCTAGTGTAGAAGGATAAGGTGGTATATGCGAGTCGACAGCTAAAGCCACATGAGAGGAATTATCCAACACATGATTTGGAGTTGGCGGTGATTGTGTTTTTTCTGAAGATGTGGAAACATTACATATTGGGAGTTCGATTCGAGTTGTTCACGGATTACAAGTCGCTGAAGTATCTTTTCTCCCAAAAGGATTTGAATCTTCAGCAACAACAGCGGTTAGAGTTTCTAGCATCGTATGATTTTGATATAGCCTATACTCCTAGTAAAGGTAACGCAGTTGCAGATGCGTTGAGTCGAAGACATGCAAGTTTGGGGGTGATGTTTTCAGAATGGAAGAGCCTCAAGTATTTGGCAAGATTCGATTTCAGGCCAAGGTGTGAGTTGGAACCTGAAATGTTAGCAAGCTTATCGATAAGGCCTACTATTATCGAAAGTATTGGCAAGAGCCAAAAGCGAGATGTGAAGCTTATCGAGTTTAGAGAATAAAGAGTTTGAAGTCGATCGAGAAGGCTGGCTTCGAAAGCAAGGGTGACTAGTTGTTCCTGATATCGACGGATTGAGAGATGAGGTTCTGAGGGAATGTCATCACTCGAAGCTGACGATTCATCCCGGTGGTAATAAGATGTATCAGGACATGAAGCGAATCTACTACTGGGAGTGGATAAAGCGAGGTATTGGAAAGTTCATTTCCAAGTGTATGAACTATCAGTTTTTGAAAGCTGAACAGAAGAAGCCGAGTGCTTTGCTTCAGCCATTGGAAGTTTGTGGAAGTAGGAGCAAGTATCGATGGATTTTATCAATGGACTACCTAAAACCAGGGCAGGAAATGAAGGGATTTAGGTCATCATGGATCGCTTGACCAAAAGTTCAAGGTTCATTCCAGTCAAGTCGACTAGGACGACATCGAAGTTGGTTGAACTTTATGTGAAATGGATAGTTCAATTCCATTGTATCCCAAAGAGTATAGTGAGTGACCGAGATCCATTATTTATGAATAGATTTTGGAAAAGTTTGCAAGAAGCGTTGGGGACCGAGTTGTGTTTAAGTACGGCTTATCATCCCAAAACCGATGGTCAAACCGAAAGGGTTAACCGAGTTTTGGAAGATCTCCCGAGAGCTTGTGTGTTAGACTTCGGAGGATCGTGGGAAGTCCATATACATCTAGTTGAGTTTGCGTAAAATAATAGCTACTAGTCGAGCATTGGAATGGCACCATAAGAGCTGTTGTATGGTTGACAGTGCAATTCCCTAGCATGTTGGTTAGAAACTGAAGATAAGTTGATATTTGAGCCAGAGATGATTAGAGAAACCTTGGATTGTATCGAGATCGTTCGACAACGAATGAAGGCCACCCAAGATCGTTAGAAGAGTTACGCCGATAGGCGTCGTAAGGACTTGGAATTCGACGTAGATGATATGGTTTTCGTGGAGATTTCACCGTTGAAGCATGTCCTTCGGTTCAGAAGTAAAGCAAAATTAGCTCCTAGAATCGTTGTACCGTTTCCGATAGTCGAGCGAATTGGAAAGCTCGCATATAGATTGGAGTTACCTGAGAAGATGTCGAGTGTGCATAATGTGTTCCATGTGTCATTTCTACAGAAGTTCGTGCATGATTCGAATGTGGTGGTATCACCAGAGAAGTATAAAGATCTAGAAGTAGAGACCGTAGTTGCGAGACCTCATACACCACTTCATGTTGTGGGGAATGACATGAAACAACTTAGAAGGAAGACGGTTAAGCTAGTCAAGGTACAATGGAGTGAGGATGGTGACGACTGTACACGGGAGACAGAAGAGAGCATGAAGTTGTCCTATCCAGAATTCTTCGTTGGTATGACCCATTAGTATTGTTGTAACACCCCGTAATTCTGTAACACTGAAATTCACAAATCAAGGCAGAATTATAATTTAAAATCAAAATCAAGGGAAACGAGATGCGCCATTATGTTCGTCTCGGAATTCTGCATGAAACTAGTCAGAGTTTGCGTAAATCGGAGTCCGTATGAGGGAGATAGGGCCTCCGAAAGTTTCAGAATTCAGTTTAAAATTCGAACAGACAGAAAACAAATTCAAATTTCAAAAATCGGGCCGGATTGGCCAGGGCGGGAATTTTCCCGCCCAAGACACCCAGGTCGACTGGGTAGTCGACCTGGGGGTCAAACCCCTGCTTTTTCTAGCTTTCTGCACCGGTTCGTTCTGATGTATCTGGTTACGTTTTCTGACCAGGTTCGTCCACCTAACACTATATAAACATCCCTGGTCTTCTTCTCTATTCACAATTCTTCTCTACCCTTATGCTGCAAAGATACTTAGTGAACATGGCTTCTTCTCCTCCTCTTAATTAAATAATAAATAGAATAATATATATATAATAAATCAAGACGAGGAGATGCTGCTTAAAGACTTTCAAGAAGAAGAGATTCAAGCTAGAATTCAAGTGAAGATTCAAACGACTGCAACGGCTATTTTTCTACGAATCTAATCTAAATTTCTATAAGTCGGTTACTTTTTAGATTTGAACGTTTCTCTCTGTTCGTGACATGAATTAAAGAAATAAAAGAATATGCCAAATCTTTCTATTCAAATCTGTGTCTACATCTTTGGACTTAATCAAGAACTGTTATGATTCGATGACCGATAAGACTGTGACTATGAAACTATGGACCTTAGAACCATATGCCCCTTTGACTATGAACATTTTTTATGACTATGAACATTGCCTATGACTATGAACATTGCCTATGACTATGAACATTGCCTATGACTATGAACATTGTCTATGACTGTGGCTGTGACTATGAGAATTATTTCCATGACTATGAACACAAGCCTATACCTTTGATTAGGAAGCAAAAACTATTGTCTATGTCATAAATGGGACAACTGTGATTAAGCACCTATGGTTCATGACTAGGAAAGTGTTTAAGTTTTGTGACTGTGAAATTGGGTCTAAACCCGATTATCTATCCTGTCCGTTCTTTGTTTTCTTTGGTTTTAGACCTTGGGAATTTACCTATTAAGTTAGGTCTACCCATGTTCTTGAACCTACGCCTTTATTCTGTCTATTCTTGGTTTTAGACCTTGGGAATTTACCTATTAAGTTAGGTCTACCCATGTTCTTGAACCTACGTCGTTATTCAAACCTTTTTATGCTAGTTATTATGTCCATCCTTTTTCATAGCATCTTTGGTTCATTCCCTAATTTCTACGTGTCTAGATTTATCCATAATCTAGATTGAATCGCAATTATACGAACGGTGGGAATACGATTTGGGCATAATGTGAAATGTACTAAAACATAGTTGTAAAACATGGAATTTGGCATAAATTGGGAACATGTATTGTGGCATGTTCATAGAAATGCAAATTGGATAAATTCGACATGAATTATAAGATGTGTAATTTGAATCTAGTATTGACGTGTAAATCTAGCATTTACATGAATAGAGAACTAGAGTAATAAGTCTAGTTTGACGTGAATTAGAATGTTGAATCGGAATTGGATTAGCTAATTTGGCACGGTAAGTATATTGGCATAAAAGTGAAATTGGCCATAATTAGGAATAACTGTCAGGTTTAGCAAGATCATGGTTAGTGACACTTAATTGGTATAGTTTACATACCAAAAGCCATAAATATGATATAGAGGGGAAAATGGGCCATAAGAATAAATGTTGACAGTTTACATTAAAAGGGTAATTAGGAAATAAGTAAATTAGGAATAATTTATTTATAAGAATTTGGCCTAAATGAAGACATGTAAATTTAGACAAATTAAAGGTTTATTAACGACATCTCTTTTAATAATAAACCAGAAAGTTCTAGGGTGACAGAGAGGATAATGTCTAGGCTTGGGTTTGGAAAATACAAGTTTCCTGCTCTCCCTGGCTATCCCTAACTGATCCGACGAACGGGATGGTTACTTTCAAAACTTGATTTGAAAATAAATTGAAAACCCTTTGAACTTAGAAAACACGAATATGCCTAACCCGAGGTCAGACTGAGTTGCGATGTAAACCTGCTCGGAACCAACCGGCACATCCAGTATTCGCAACAATATCTGTCTAATGTGAGTGGTCGTGGCTTTAATTTATTTAGTTAAAGCTAGAACAAGAATGGTAGGGTAAAGTTAACTAAGAAACTTAACCAATTCAACATGATGACCAGACCGGTGGGTAGGGTTAGGTTCATACAGACACTTAACACAGTTAAGCTAGAATGGGAGGGTTAACTCCATAGGAACACTTAACCAACTTAGCACAGTCAAGCTAGAACGGGAGGGCTAAGTCCATAGGGACACTTAACCAAACTCATGGTAACAAGACAAGATTTGTAGGGGTTAAGTAACTAAGAAAACACTTAGCCAAATTAACATGATAACTAGACCAGAGGCCGGGGTTAAGTAAAATCTAATACACTTAGCCAATTTGATGTGTTAGCTGGGCTAGACCGTAGGGTTAAGTAAACTTGAACACTTAACCATCAGACTGTGATAAAGGAATAGGGTTAAGTCTAAAACATGAAGGGTTAATACTTAACCATTAATAACATGTTAGTTAAGACAGACAGGCAAGGTTAAGTTAAAAAGGAACACTTAACCAATACAGGGTGAATGGGTAGGGTTAAGTAATAAGAAATACTTAACCAATATAACTTGATTTGTGGTGGAGTTAAGTCAACATGAATTACTGATAACACTTAACTAGTATAACAGGATGAATGAAGAGGGTTAAGAATTGACTAATGACACTTAACCAATCCAAATTGACGGGAAAGGGAACTAAGTAGTAAACCTTAGTTAAGAAAACAACGATTCTAGAAACTAAGTCGTAAATCTTAGTTAGTAAAACTAAGTAGTAATTCTTAGTATAACATGGGAAGGAGCGAATGTCCGTCTGAGTAGAAAGAAGGCTCCAACGAATTGGGTTACGAAGCCCGAGGCTTCGAGGGGACGTGAGGGTACTCTTGGTATCCCTCTGTGAGGCTGCAGATGATCCGCCTGGGCCCATAGAGGTTAAGGTCTGTGTAGAAGAACCAGGGGTATGCCTTGGTTGCAATACATGGCAACCTAAAGACTAGGATGGACCGGCGTGATTCAGCGAGCAAACGGTAGCCCTGTGATAGCGACTCGTCGTCTACAATCCATCTTCAGTCAATCGAGATATGTGAAGCGGAAAGGAGGAGAACTCCAAAAGACCATATACTTGCTATCTAGTTATGGGTGAGGATGGCCATAGGATAGTAGGGGCACCGGGGCCGGCGTATAGTTCTCATTTTTCAAGGTGTGCCTTTCATTAGTTGAGGGAGGGGTCAAGTGGGACCATAGCCACTAGAATAAAAACAGACCTTAGCATCTGCATCGGCAGATATCTGAAAGCTCCCGACCGAGTTCTGTATTCCTTGATTTTCCCTGTCACAGGACTCGGACCGCACATTACAAGACATATGCATCTAGACAAGCGATAACGATTCGCGATACATGCGTGGGGAAGTATAGGAACACCTACCACTCTAGGTAGTGTGTCCTAGACTTAGGGGCATCGTTCGACAGGTAGCATAATTCCTAGTTGAACTAGGTGGCATAAATCCTGAATCCGAAAAGCGTACATCAGACAGCGTAAACTCTAGTTGAATCTAGAAAGTACTTGGTAGAAAACCCTAGATTAGATATAGGTAACAAATAAATAAATGGATGCCTGAAGGCGATGGAAAATACAGGGATTGGGATCACGTTATCGTTACTTGTTGGGACACTAGTTAGGTGGTGCAGAGATATAGAAACCAGTATAACAAGGAAATAGCGAAGCGGCGAAAGTATTAGAGCATATCTAGTTTATCTTAGCTTAGCATATCTTGTGTTGATCTTGTCTAATCTTGCCAACCTTATCATCATGGTGTTATCTTGTATTCAGTTAATTCATGTCGTTTTGTTGTTGTTCCATGTTCATATGCTAGAAGTTACTGAACTTACTCAGGCTTTATGTCTGACTCTGTTTTTCTTTCGTCTTCTTTTCTTCCGTTCCCCCCCAGGTAGTAGAGGAGGGAGTAGTATAGCTCAGGTTAAGTTGGACTGTCACTCTTTCCCAGCTTGAAGATTTGTCGAAGTTTTGCTTGGATTCTCTTTTCAGATGCTATGGCTGGTTCTTGCTACATTGGGGAATATAAATGTATTTTTATGCTTCTTTATTTTGTAGACAGATGACACTCTGATATTGTAAATAAATCTTTGTACAAACTATTTCATCAATAAAGCAAAGTTTTATTTTCCACTGTTTAATTTCTGTCTGTCTTGTAATTTATCTGCATCTTTTACCCTAAATGCTTCACAGAACTTAGTGCATTCCCTTTGTGAGTGACACTAACGGACGTGGGGTGTTATAATCGTACCACCTTACATCATCATAACTTGTACTATTATGTGTGTTAGAATTCCGTGTGCTAGTATAAAGCCATGAATGCATGGCTTGATGGTTGCTAGTTTAGGTGATAGAGTTGGCTGCTCATGAATGATAGGCATGCGGAATTCTTTGGTTGCTTGTGTTTGTTGGAATTTCAAGGGCGAAATTCGTAAGGGGGGAGAATGTAACAACTCGCATTTTACATATCGAAAGATCGTAAAATATTTTTATTTTATTCCCTTACAGTTGTATTAATTTCATATTTTAATACATTGTTTATGGGGATGTGAGACATGCCCATAATTTTTTACTAATTTTATTTGTGACCATTTTACCCCTTTCAGTCTTGTACATGGCATAACTTTTGACTCAGGTCGAATTAGGTGTTGAGACTTATGCCATTGGAAAAGAAATGATGTTTCCCTTTCTGTAGAGTGATCACATTAAAGATTTGGCTCAGCGGTTTGGGAGGAATCACTATTTTAATGTTTAGCAATTAGCTTTTCAGGTCTGATAAGCCATAATGGGCTGATCTGGAAAGCCCCATTAGTGGACTAGATGGAGGCTATAAATAGAGGGTTGGAGGCATGGAGGATAGCTAATTTTCTCCATTTTCTCTTTTGAAGAGTGAGAGCTTGTAACACCCCACATCCATTAATGTTACTCACTAAGGGAATGCATTAACTTTCATGGAGCATTATATGAGTATAGAATAGAACATCACAAGACATATATAAAATGGTACTTAAATTATCAAAATTTATTCATTACAGCAGAAAAACAAAACATGTCTGGTTACAACATCAAAACCATATACTAAAGCCAAGTACACAAATATCCATCTTGACAAAATTATTATCAGAGTACATAAAAGAAAAACCATAATTGTACTCCAAATAGCCATAATGAAAAAGAGATAAAGCTGAGCATTACATTCAACACTTCCAAGCGCTTCCAGAAGAAAGAAATCCGAGTCAAGTTTCAGTGTTTCCCCCCTGAGAACCTGAGGGGGAAATAGAAGAAAAAGAGGCGAAAACAAAAAGGTCAGACATAATGCTTGGCAAGTCCAGTTACTTTTAGTATGAAAATAAGTAAAGCAATATGACAGGAATAAATAGGATGGAAAGTATAACCCTGACATAATGTAAAGCTAGATAATAGAATGAATATAAAGGAATGTCTAGTGCGCTTCCCAGATTTCATACTTAATTTAATTCTCTGTACCACCTACTAGTAATTCTTAACGAAATGATCCCAATCCCACAATTGGTAGCCCTCAGGCGTAACATCTAGTAAGAGGTATCCGCCCCATACAATCCTTGAAAGCCTACTTGCCCATAATAGATACTAGATGTCCCCACACTACCCCTAATCGATCGGCTCCCTAACTTGTAGATACCTGTGCGGGTCCCAGCTTAGGGTGTATCACTCCCTAAGTGGAAAACCGTGGTTGCACAACTTTATACCTACTGATGTACAGTGGCCTAAACTTCCAATGCCGGGAACACCTTGTGCACGCTTAACGAACCTGTCGGAACCTGAACTGCTACACCCTCGCTCTTATTTGACCGCTTATAATCTGCCCAGTGAACGTGCCCTAACCCTGCCTAGCTCAGGGTTCCTGATACCTCTAAGTGGGTTACTGTCTGAAAAGGGTCCCCAATGCAACTAGTTTTTTCCCCAGGGTTTATCCTAACCCAACCTGTATTGGTTAAGTGTTGTCTATCCGCCCAGTTGACTTAACCCATCCACTTATCAAATCAATAAGTATTATTGGTTAAGCTTGCCTTAACCCTATCCACTTTGTTCATGTAATATTGGTTAAGTTGTCATCTCACACAGGTTAACTTAACTACACCCACCTAACATGTTTTAGGTATCATATTCATCTTTGATCAGCATTAATTAGTTGTTAGTGCACAGACCTCTCACATTAAGTCGATGGCTTGTGGCTGCTGGATGTGCCGGGCGGTTCCGGGCAGACTTCTACCACAAGCCAGACTTAACCTCGTGTCTAAGCATCTTTTAATTATGCCTACGACCTCCCACATTAGACTGGCCGTTTGAGGTTGCTGGTTAGTCCGATTGGTTCTGGGCAGGCTTCTACCGCAAACATAGTCTAACCTCGTGTCTCAGCATGCTTATCTTGGCCAATTTATTTATTTGCAGCTTATGCCAATATTAGGTTAATTATGCCAATTACCCAAAAAAACCAATTTCGTATCATGCCCAAAATTTAACATTAATCATGTCCAAATAAAAAAAACATATATTATGCCATATTTCCAAACATTACCTAGATTACCATTCGTACGTTCATCTCTACGAGATTTGGCCTAGGCTCGAAAGTAGTTTGGCTATAAAAATAAAAAGGGAGGGAGGAAGGGATGAGATACAGAACATACATAATAATAACAACAAAATAGGCATAAGGATGATCTGATCATAAAGATATGATAAAACTGATAAAAGTGATGATAATATCAACATGGGCATATAATAATCATGAATCTGATATATAGGCTAAGATAGAACTGATGAGATTAGATCTTATTATCATGTTTAATTTCCAACTCCAATTCACAACATGTCAGAATTGCTTTTGCATTATTTAAATCTAAAAATAATCAATGGACACACTGAGATTGGATTTAGGAAGAGAATTAGCCGTTGTTGTAGCAATTCTGATCTTTATCTTCCAATTTGAATACTCCTATTCTGATTTTCTTTGGAGAAGAGAAGAGAGGCTAGTTTTAATTTAGATTAGAGCAGCATGGAGGTGCCATAGGTGAATAAAAATGAGATTAAGGTTAGGTTTAGGGGTATTTTATAGATTCTCTAGGTGAATTAGAACCCTTAGATTAGATTAGGATCCATCTGACCCATCCAGACCAGAAAAACACGTCATCTAGCCAATCCCAGAAGGACACATCAGCCCTAGACCATCAAAATACGTCGTCCCGATCTGGACCGATGGGGGTCGACACCAGTGTCGACTCCCCTAGGGGGGTGGACACCCTAGAGTGAGAGATTTTCCACTCTCCCACGTTTTCCTGATTTTGATTTTTGAATTAATTTTTGATTTTTAATTATTATTTTAATTTAAATTCTGCTTTAAGCTGAAATCTTCAAAGCTTCATAACTTCTTCATATTATATCCGATTTACGCAAACTCGGACTCTATCCCAAGCAGAATTCCGAGACGAACGCAATGGCGCCACCCGTTACCCTTAATTCTTCTTATAAAAAATTAAGTATTCTTTAATTATCTATTATGTCATGCTTTAAAATTATGGGGTGTTACATTCTCCCCTCCTTAAAGGATTTCGTCCCCAAAATCTTCAAGTTAAGAAGAAAGTATCCTACCATCCAATCATCCATCTACTCATCCATCATCCACAAGCATCCATTGTCCTTAAAAGATTTCTAATGCTATATGAACATATGCAAAAGTGTGCTCCTTATCTAATGCAAAGATCAGGCGGTCTACTGATTCAGTTGACCTCCTTAATGCAAAACATGATAGTGTCATGCGTCCATTATGTATGCAAAAGAATCCTTATGATACATATCATTTCTATATGAGTGCACAACCATTCATTCAAATGCAGCATCCATATGATAACACATTTAATATACATCCATTACTTTTAAATATGCACACTCATTCATATGCAATATGAAGGTGATTGAGCCTGTCTAGTGCCTAATGTGTGTGTAAATGCATCCACGAGCAACCACTAGCAAACACTTACATCCACTTGCATCCACCAAACATAACATGTCTCAAACACATGTTTACAACCATAAGATTTTCTACCCAAAGATAGAATGTATAATCGAGAGGATACACTAAACGATAGAACAAGTATAAACAGAATGGTAGAAAAAGGAGGAGTTAAGAACATAACCTCAAAAAGGAAAGGGTACGATGCGCGTATCTTGTCTTCAGTCTCCCAAGTCGTGCCTCCTTGATCATCTCCCCATTGGACTTTAACCAACTTGACCTCTCGGTTGCGTAACTTCTTGACCTCCAATCCAAGGATGCATGTAGGAACTCGTCTAACCGTGGCATCTCGCTCTACTTCCACTTCTCTAAGCATGTTTGGCTCTACTACTTCCGCGGTACCATGTAAACACTTCCTCAAATGCGACACATGAAATACTTCATGCACACTACTAAGCTTCTCAGGCAGTTTTACTCTGTAGGCCATCTGTCCAATTCTTTCTGTAATGGGAATGGCCCTACGAAACTTAGTGCCAATTTTCCTACAGATCCAAAACGAACTACATTCCTCAATGGTGACACTTTAATAAAAACCATGTCAACAACATTGAACTCAAGATCGGTTCGTCTCTTATCAGCGTATGACTTTTGCCAGTCTTGTGCCATCTTCATGCGTTTTCGAATCAAGTCTGTCTTCTCCGAAGTTTCCCTAATCATCTCGGGCCCAAGCAAAATCTTATTCTTAGACTCCCACCAACAAGTCGGTGATCGGCAAGGTCGTCCATATAGAGCTTCAAAAGGTGCCGTGCCAATACTAGTCTGATAGCTGTTGTTGTAGGCGAACTTTACTAATGGAAGATGTTCCTCCCTTGTCCCTCCAAAGTCCAAGATGCATAATCTCAAAAGATCTTCAAGAATCCGATTCACTCTTTCTATTTGGCTGTTCGTCTGTGAGTGATAAGCGGTACTCAAACACAATTGTGTTCCTACCGCCTCTTTCAAGCTATTCCAAAACTCACTGGTGAAAATAGGATCTCGTTCGCTTACGATACTAGAAGGTATGCCATGTAGACGAACTATGTCTCGGAGATAAACAGATGCTAACCATGCCGCTAGTCTTTTACTCTTAACGAGAATGAAATGGGCGCTCTTGGTAAGTCTATCTATTACCCTCCAAATCCCCGTATTACCTTTCCCTGACCTCAGCAACCCATCGACGAAATCTATGGAAACACTTTCCCATTTCCACTATGGAACCTCTAAAGGGTGAAGCAAACCATCAGGCTTCTTTTGCTCAGCCTTGACTTGCTGGCACACTAAGCATCTAGAAACGAACACAGCCACATCCTTCTTCATTCCAGCCCAAAAGAAAACTCGCTTCATGTCCCTATACATCTTATCTCCACGGGGATGTATAGTCAACTTAGAATGATGTGCTTCTTCAAGAATTGTCCTTCTCAAACTCTCGTCTCGAGATACGCAAAGTCTTCCATCCCCATGCAACCAACCTTTGTCATCTATTGTATACCTACTAAGATGGCTCGATGACTCCCCTCTTATGAGCTTGGCTACTATCTCTATCAACTGTGGGTCATCTCGCTGTGCCGCCCCTATCTATCCCAAAATTGTAGGTTGCACCTCCAACGATGCCAACAAATCGGGTACATAATCGATAGAGGGTCTAAAGTCAAAGGTATATATGTACTCTAAACTCTGCCGCTCAACAAACAAAGGACTCAAAGTCAACCTCTTTCTACTCAAGGCGTCAGCCACGACGTTACCCTTTCCAAGGGTATACGCAATCTCATAATGATAGGATGCTAAGAACTCCATCCACCTCTGTTGTCTTAAGTTTAGGTCTTTTTGAGAGAACAAGTATTTAAGTGACTTATGGTCTGTATACAAATCAAATCTCTCTCCAAGCAAATAGTAGCGCCAAGACTCAAGCGCAAAAACTATGGCAGCTAATTCTAAGCCGTGGTTAGGGTAATTCTTCTCATGGACCTTTAACTACCTCCCACCATAGCATTCACCCTTCCCACTTGCATCAAAACCGCACCCAGCCCTGTCCCATAAGCATCGGTATACATTGTGAACGGTTTACTTCCAGCCGGCAAATCTAAAACTGGAGCTGTCATCAATACCCTCTTCAAACGTTGGAAAGCATCGTCATAGTCAACATCCCAAGAAAAGGTCAAATTCTTTTTCATCAACCGTGTAAGTGGGGCTGATATCTTAGCAAAGTCCTTGATGAGCTTTCTATAATAGCCCGCCAAACCAAGAAAACTTCTTACTTCCGTTGCATTCTTAGGAACCTTCCAATCTTGGATTGTTATCCCTTCCTTTGAGACCACGTGCCCTAAGAACCTCACCACCTTCCTCCAAAAATGACGTTTGGGGAACGTAGCTTTGATTTGATGTGCTCGAAGGGTCTCTAAGACTTCCCTAAGATGTAGAGCATGTTCTTCCTCGCTTCTAGAGAATATCAAGATATCATCCACAAAGACTACCACGAATTTGTTTAGAAACTCCCTAAACACCCTATTCATCAAGTCTACGAAATATGCGGGTGCATTCGTCAGACCAAACGGCATGATGATCCATTCAAAGAACCCATCGGGAGTCCTAAAAGCAGTCTTATCTATACTATCCTCAGCTACCCTCAACTGATGAAATATTGTAGCTATGTCCACCTGCAAGAAAACCGAAGCACCAACCAACTGATCAAACAAATCATCTATCGTGGGCAATGGGTGTCTGTTATTCATTGTGAGCTTATTCATCTCCCTATAGTCCATGCATAATCTAAGCGAACCATCAACCTTCGTAGCAAAAACAACCGGAGCACCCCACTCCGAGATACTTCTTCTTATGAACCCTTTATCAAGCAACTCTTTCACTTGTTTACTAAGCTCCCTCCTTTCTCTTGGAGCTATGTGGCACGCTGGAAATGCAACTGGCTTTGCATTGTCCACCACGTATATATGGAAATCTATCTCGCGTTTTGGAGGTAAGCCCCTAACCTCCTCAAAGACATTTCATACTCACGGACTACTCGAACAGATTGCAAATCATCAATAGACGTGTCAAGAGATTCTAGGTAGCTAAGCATAATAGAACCCTTAGGGTCATAAGAAATATCAAGAGTATTACGCAAACTAGTCAATAGTCTAACTACCCTCTTTTCACAGTCGAGAATGGCACCATACCTGGCTAGCCAATCCATTCCTAGAATCAACCCATAACCCGTGAAACCAAGCACATAGGCGTTGCATTCGAACTCAACGCCATACACATATATTCTCAAATCCCAACATAACATAGAAAGATGAGCCATACCCCCAATAGGATTTGAGACAACGACAGGACCCACTACTATACTAGTATCTAGGTGCAAAGACTCAACAACATAAGAAGATATAAACAAATGTGAAGCACTAGAATCAAACAAAGTACGTATAGGATGATCGAAAAGGAAAATCAAACTTTCAACAGAAATGTTTCTGCCTCTCTCTTGAGCATGAACCTGCCCTCTAGAAGTAGATCCTATCCTCTGTCCTTTCCCTTATCCTTGCCTCCTTTGGCAGTCCTTAATCATATGTCCTGCCTCACTATATTGGAAGGCACCAGTCTTTTTCGCCTTCTTCTTTCTACAATCCTTAGCAATATGACCTGGTTTACCATAGAAATGGCACTTCCTTTTATCTCGGGGTTTCCCACTCTTCTTAGGATCCACTTTTTTGTCCTGTGCCTTATCTACCTTAGCACCTTTCTCCTCTTCATGTATCAATGCCATATCAATAAGATTCTCGAAAGTATCTCCCATAGGAATGTGGGGCATAGCCAACTCATGTAATGGTTCATTCAGACCCTTGGCAAATCTTAAGGCCTTCTTATGTAGTGTATTAACTAATTCCATACCAAATATTGCTAACTGATTAAAATTGTTAACGTACTCTTGCACAGACAAACTCCCTTGTTTCAAAGTCAAGAACCTCTCCATGTATAAACTCTCATCCGCTTGTGAAAAAAATTTCAATTCGAATCTTCGCCTGAAGTCTATCAACGTCTCCACTGGACATCCTCCATTAGTTACTTACCACCAAAAGGTAGCTTCATTCTTCATTAACCAAGAAGCTAGCCGAACCTTCCTTCTATCATCTATCTCAAAGATACCAAACAAGTCCTCCACGTCCTTGAGCCAATTCCGAGCCTCAACAAACGTCTCAGTTCCATAAAACGGTTTTCCTCCCATCGCACGGAAGTCTTTGCATGTCTTAGAAAAAGCGTCTACATGTAAAGGGGGAGGAGGAGCAGCTGCAGCTGGGGGAGGAGGAACGTCTGCAGCTGGGGGAGGAGGAACGTCTGCTGGGCCTGCGGCGGTAGCCCTAGCCTTCAGATACCTTCTGAACCAACCTGGTATCTATACGCCCTAGGGTATAACGGGTTCCCTAGACATGCTGGAAGGAAAAATGGAAGAGATTCAAAACAGAGAATCGAAAGATAGATATATGGCTTTTAGGGATTATGATTTTCATAATAAACTTTTCTCTTTATAATACTCTCTTTAAAACATATTTTGGAAAATACTTCTTTTAAAAAAATGCTTTTGAAAACGGTTTTCAAAATCTTTTATCTGTTGTGGTAACCTTCAGCTCTGATACCACATGTAACACCCCACGTCCACTAATGTCACTCACTAAGGGAATGCATTAACTTTCATGGAGCATTTTATGAGTATAGAACAGAACATCACAAGACATATATATAAAATGGTACTTAAAATTTCAAAATTTATTCATTGTAGCGGAAAATCAAAACATGTTTGGTTACAACATCAAAACCATATACTAAAGCCAAGTACACAAATATCCATCTTGACAAAATTATTATCAGAGTACATAAAAGAAAAACCATAATTGTACTCCAAATAGCCATAATGAAAAAGAGATAAAGCTGAGCATTACTTTCAACACTTCCAAGCGCTTCCAGAAGAAAGAAATCCGAGTCAAGTTTCAGTGTTTCCCCCTAAGAACCTGAGGGGGAAACGGAAGAAAAAGAGGCGAAAACAAAAAGGTCAGACATAATGCCTGGCGAGTCCAGTTACTTTTAGTATGAAAATAAGTAAAGCAATATGACAGGAATAAACAGGATGGAAAGTATAACCATGACATAAGGAAAAGTTGGATAACAGAATGAATATAAAGGAATGTCTAGAGCGCTTCCCAGATTTCTTATTTAATTTAATTCTCTGCACCACCTGCTAGTAATTCTTAACGAAATGATCCCAATCCCGAAATTGGTAGCCCTCAGGCGTAACATCTAGTAAGAGGTATCCGGCCCATACAATCCTTGAAAGCCTACTTGCCCATAATAGATACTAGATGTCCCCACACTACGCCTAATCGATTGGGTCCCTAACTTGCAGATACCTGTGCGGGTCCCATCTTAGGGTGTATCACTCCCTAAGTGGCAACCTGTGCTTGCACAGCTTTATATCCACTGGTGTATAGTGGCTAAATCTTCCAGCGCCGGGAATACCTTATGCACACTTAACGAACCCGTCGGAACCTGCACTGCTACACCCTCGCTCTTATTTGACCACTTATAATAAACCTAGTAAGCGTGCCCCAACCTTGCCTAGCTCATGGTTCGCGATACCTCTAAGTGGGTTACTACTTGAAAAGGGTCACTAACGCTACTAGGTTTTTCCCCAGGGTTTATCCTAACCCAACTTGTATTGGATAAGTGTTGTCTATCCGCTCAGTTGACTTAACCCCATCCACTTATCAAATCAATATGTATTATTGGTTAAGCTTATATTAACCTTATCCACTTTGTTCATGTAATATTGGTTAAGTTGTCATCTCACATAGGTTAACTTAACCCCACCCACCTAACATGTTTTAGGTATCATATTCATCTTTGATCAGCATTAATTATTTATTAATGCACAGACCTCTCACATTAAGTCGATAGTTTGTGGCTGCTGGATGTGCCGGGCAGTTCCGGGTAGACTTCTACCACAAGCCAGACTTAACCTCTTGTTTAAGCATCTTTTAATTATGCCTACGACCTCTCACATTAGACTAGCCGTTTGCGGTTGCTGGTTAGGCCGGTTGGTTCTAGGCAGGCTTCTACCGTAAATAGAGTCTAACCTCGTGTCTCGGCATGCTTTTCTTAGCCAATTTATTTATTTGTAGTTTATGCCAATTTGAATTTAATTATGCCAATTACCCAAAATCCCCAATTTTGTATCATGCCCAAAATTTAACATTAATCATGTCCAAATCAACCCAACATATATTATGCCATATTTCCCAACGTTCCCTCGATTACCATTCGTACGTTCATCTCTACGAGATTTGGCCTAGGCTCGAAAGTAGCCTGACTATAAAAATAAAAAGGGAAGGAGGAAGGGAAGAGATATAGAACAGACATAATAATAACAACAAAATAGGCATAAGGATGAACTGATCATAAAGATGTGATAAAACTGATAAAACTGATGATAATATCAACATGGGCATATAAGAATCATGAATCTGATATATAGGCTAAGATAGAACTGATGAGATTAGATCTTTTTATCATGTTTTATTTCCAACTCCAATTTACAACATGTCAGAATTGCTTTTGTATTATTTAAACCTAAAAATAATCGATGGACTCACTGAGATTGGATTTAGGAAGAGAATTAGGCATTGTTGTAGCAATTCTGGTCTTTATCTTCCCATTTGAATACTCCTATTCTGATTTGCTTTGGAGAAGAGAAGGGAGGCTAATTTTAATTTTGATTAGAGCAGCATGGAGGCGCCATAGATGAATAACAATGAGATTAGGTTTAGGTTTAGGGGTATTTTATAGTTGCTCTAGGTGAATTAGGACCCTTAGATTAGATTAGGATCCATCTGAACCATCCAGACCAGAAAAAAACATCATCCAGCCAATCCCAGAAGGACACATCAGCCCTAAACCATCAAAATAGGTCGTTTACATTTGGACCGATGAGGGTCGACACCCCTATAAGGGGGTCGACACCCTAAAGCGAGAGATTTTCCACTCTCCTACGTTTGCCTGATTTTGATTTTTGAATTCATTTTTGATTTTTAATTATTATTTTAATTTAAATTCTTCTTTAAGCTGAAATCTTATAAGCTTCATAACTTCTTCATATGATATCCGATTTACGCAAACTCGAACTCTATCTCAAGCAGAATTCCGAGATGAACGCAACGGCGCCACCTGTTTCCTTTAATTCTTCTTACAAAAAAAAATAAGTATTCTTTAATTAGCTCTTATGTCATGCTTTGAAATTACGGGGTGTTACAGAGCTCCTCTATCTCTCTATTCTTTTCACCTTTCCACCATTAAAACTTAGGGAATTTGAAGATCGGCATCATTTCTGGCTAGATCTACTCAAATCAAAGAGGGAGTTCATCAAACTGAAAAGTTTGGATCACATTCTTCGCTGTACAGAATCATATTTCAATCATTTTGGGTTGTTTTAGGGAATTGGTGAGTGATATGCATCTCTAACGCGGATTCAATCAAGTATATGAGTTGTATGCGCATAATTTCATCATTTTCAAGTCGTTTTCCTTAGATCTACATAATGGTAAGTCTGTTTTCATATGAATCGTCATAACATCTAATTTAGCAATTTAAAACCGGTAATCTCCATATATTTTTATATGTTTATGCAAGTTAGATCCATAATTTAGTTCATATGTTCATTTATCATGATTTTGGTGAAAATTGCATAATTTTAGTGATAGTCTTCATAATCATGTTGTTAATGATTTCATAACATGCTTATTATTGTTTTGAATGAATTAGATGAGTATATTTCATTGATTTTGTAAAAAGAAAATCGATGGCGGATGAGACTGTTTCTTCTTCCTCGTTGATTTTTACTCGTCAAAACTCACAATTTCCCCATTTATCTCCGGGTAAATCGAGGGTGAATAAGGCGAATTGTCCTAAACTGGTGTATGCAAATTCACAGTTGGGTTATGGTGGTTGCTATCGTTGTGGAGAGGATAATCACTATGCGAGGAACTGCAGAATTCAAATACGATGCTTTTATTGTGGTAGATCGGGACATCGCAGAGACACATGTCCGGATCTCTCAAAGGGAGGTTCTTTTCGTGATTCCAACGAAAGATTTACTGTATCTGATGGGGGTCTTAAATTGGGTAATTCTTGGCAAGTGGGTAAACAAGCACAACATCAAATTCTAAGTTCTGGTTTAATCTTATTAAAGAACTTCGTTAGTATTAAAGATCAGGTTCAGATTGCCAATAAATGTCAAGAATTAGGTATTGGTGAGGGGGGATTCTATAGACAAGCTTACGAAAACGGAGCGATGTTCAATTTCTTTATGATGTGTTTGGGAAAATTCTGGAACCCGCTATCAAGGAAATACAAAGACAGGAGAAAAACTGATGGAGTTATTCCTCCAGTTATACCATTAGATTTTAAAAAGTTGGTCAGCGACTCAATGGAGTTTGCTCATAAAGTAATCAAGGCGAATGGGGGTGTAACAAGTGATCTCCCTAATATATCCCCTGATGTTTGTATTGTTAATTTTTATGATCTTGATGACAAACTGGGATTGCATCAAGACAAGGACGAAAGTAATGAAAGTCTTAAGGCTGGACTTCCTGTTGTATCCATTTCCATAGGAGATTCGGCGGAGTTCATATATAAAGAAGAGAATGCCATGGGATTGGTCAAGAAAGTGGTGCTTGAATCAGGCGATGTCCTTATTTTTGGGGGAAAATCTAGGGGAATTTTTCATGGAATTTAGGTAATCTACAAGGATACGGCCCCTAAGGTACTCACTGATAAGATAAACATGAAAGCAGGCAGGTTAAATCTGACATTCAGGCAGTGTGAATTCTTAAATGAGGAGGAGTCGAATCCAGTTCCAGCAAGCAAGGGGTCATTTTCTTATAAGGCTACTTCAAATTTTAATGCCTCTTTTGCGGATGTTGTTAAGCAGTCATCGATCAAAATGCACGAATGGAATTCGATGGGGACAAAAAATGTTAATTTCTGGAAATACGTTGGTGCTCGCCATTGCTTTCGCTGTGGTGATTCGTCCCACCTAGCGAAAGACTATAGAAATGGATGGAGATGTCACAAATGTGGTGGAGTGGGGCATCGAAAGAATAGTTGCCCTGAATGTTTTAAGGGGAAGTCAGTCTGGGAGCTTCTGCACTTCAACTGTTCGAGGATTAGTCTGAGAATGATCGAACTTCTGGACTTATATAGAATGGGTTTTTCTGCTAACGTAAACAATGGGGCGTATTTGATGTTGATGATGGGATGGAATCTAGAAAGGCTTGTTGATGGAATTTTGTGGAATAAGATTGATGATAAGGCTGATGTTTTCCCTCCGTTGCCTAAACCGATGACTAGAGAAGAGCATGCCTATTCTTTCAGTTTAAATTTCATAAAACTGAGGAGAATGTATTTTGATTTGCATGCAAGGCATAAGACTTTAGTTCTTAAATTGTTGGTTGGGATACTAGAGCATTTCGACATTATTAATACGGTTATAAATTGTGATCATAGTGAGGTAGACCTAAAGTATAAGTCATATAGTGTCAATACTGGGAATGATTGCATGGGTAATATATTTCAGACGAGATTGGATGGGCTTACTATGTCAGATTTGGTGGAAGATAGTGGTGGGTTTCTCGAAAGAGAGATGATGGATGCGGTGGAATCCTGTGGGTTTTGGTCATATAGTGATCCATTAATGTATGACCCAGATGTTCAGCTTTGTATGACTTTTAGTGAGGTACTTGAATGTGAAGAGAAAAGGAGCTGTAGCGAGAGAAGTAGGGAGGTGATGACAGGTTTGGTGTGTGGTTATACTGTGGATAGTAATGAGGTTGATTGTAGACCGGGTGTGGCGGTGAGTGATGATTGGCGCGTAGCTGAGGATGTTAATCTAACTAACAGTTTCAGTTTGCTGGAGGAAAGTGATGATGAGTTGGGCTTAAGAACAGAAGAGGAAGGGGTGTCATATACGAGTGTTTTTCCGAAGGCTAGTAGCTTGTCCAGGAAGGGACTTAGAGTGAGTCGTTTCAAATGTGGCAGACTAGTTCAAGCGAAAGCGTCGAAATTCCGTAAGATCAAAGAGGTATGTGTTCCTTCACACGAGAATTTGGCAGAAGTGGAGCTGGTAACGATTTTGCCTGTTAGCGAGCTCAGTGAGGTTGTGGACGATGGTGATGTGGTCATGTTGGATCGGAGGGGGGAGTTAGAGGGCTTGAGAGAAGTGACAAGTTTAGTTACCAGTTCTTTGGTCAGTGGTGGATCTGTTGTGGTGGGTGATGTTTCTAGATTGGATGGTTCAGTGTATGCTGTTATTTTTTCATTGAGTATGGATCATTGTTCTGGGGTGATAAGCGAGTCGATGGTGAAGCTTTTTCGCTTTGGAGGGGATTATGACCTTTCATGTCCTGCGTTTTCCTCTAGAGGTGAATCCGGATTCTCGAGCAGTGAAGGATTGACGGAGCTTAGTGGGGCTATTGTTCAGAGTGGAGATGTACTATCTTCTTCGTCTAGGAGACGGAGACGTAGGAGAATAGTCCCTAGTTCTGGGTTGATTCGTCGCAGTGCGAGGATCAGATCGAGTTCCTCTTCTTTTCGAGGTGGGTCCCTGAGTTCGATTGCTAGTAGTAGTACATCGGATCAGGGCACAGGTATGTCTTCTGTTTAAGGTAGTGACTATTCCCCTTATGCTTTGGGTAGTCTTTCGACCAGTCAGTTATTTCAGCTGGCTAATGATACAGCCTTTATTTTTACAGATATTGAGTTAGATACTGACTTTATTAGGAGTAGGGAATTAGAGAGAGTTTCTTCTTTGTTCAGATGAGGATAGTTAGTTGGAATATTAGGGGACTTAATGATCATGATAAATGTGCTAAGGTGAGGACGTTTTGTGTAGATTATCATATTGTTATTGTACTACTTCAAGAGACTAAAATTAAGAGTCCTGATTTTAGTTTCTATGCTAGACTAGGTGGGTCCCATTTTCGTAATTGGGCTTGTCTTCCGGCAATTGGTACGGCGGGGGGACTCATGATTGGTTGGAAAGATAATCAATATAGACTTGTGTAGGAATTTACTAAGTTACATTCATTACATATCATTCTTGTTTCCCTTAGTGATAATTCTACCATGGGTATTACAAATGTATATGGTCCTCATAATAAGATTGAGAGGAGAATCTTGTGGGATGAATGTTCTGATTTTAGGAATCTTGCCCCAAATCTTTGGATTGTGCGGGGGGGGGGGGGGATTTCAATGTCACTAGTTTTTTAGGAGAGAGATCTCCTCGTGAAGGTGATTTCTCCGATATGGAGGAATTCAACGATTTCATTTTAGAAAACAATTTGATTGAAGTTCCACTTAGTAATAGATTATTCACTTGGTCTAATGTTAGAGACAGTCCGTCTTTTTCTTTATTAGATAGATTTTTTTATTAGCACTGAGGTTGATGATAGATTTCCTATAAGTAAAGTTAAGGGTTTACCTTTTTTATATTCGGATCATTGTCCTTTAATCCTTTCATGTGAATTAAATACTTTGATTAGCAACAATTTTAAATTTGAAAAGATGTGGCTTTTAGACACTAGCTTTATTAAACTTGTAACTGTCAAATGGAATTCTTTATTCTATTTTAATAATTTGTATAATGGTAATTCAGCGAAGATTTTTGTTTCAAAACTTGGTAAACTAAGATTCTTTCTTAAGAGGTGGAACAAATTTATTTTTGGAAGTGTTAGGGTTAAAAAAGATAAGATTTTATGTGAGATGTTAGACTTAGATAAGTTGAATGAGACCAGGACCCTTAATCCTATTGAAAGAGAGAGACTTTGCAACCTTAGGAATGATTTCAAACTGATTTTAGATAAAGAAGAAACCATGTGGAAGCAAAGATCTCGTATCCAATGGATTAAGGAAGGAGATAATAACACAATTTTTTTTCATAGTGTGGCTAATAAGAGGAGAAGGGATAATATGATTCATTCTATTTTATTAAATGATGAGGAGTTAACAGTCCAGAGAGATTTAAATGAAGCATTCACTAATTATTATAAACGTATTTTTGGTGCTAAGATTAAGAGAAGAATAAACGTTAAATGGAAGGAAATTTATCCTAATAGCGCTAAAGATGAATTAGTTGATTTAGATAAGCCATTTTCTGAGCAGGAGATTTGGAAGGCAATTAGTGATATGCCTAGTGACAAAGCTCCTGGGCCTGATGGGTTTTCTGTCTTATTTTATAAGCAGTTTTGGGAGGTCTTGAAATTTGAGTTTATTAATTGGTTTAATGACTTTTATAGTGGGAATTTGCATTTAGGTAGCTTTAATTTTGCTAATGTTATTCTTATTCGTAAGAAAGAGGATGCTAAATACCTAAAGGATTTTAGACCTATTTCTTTAATCAACGTTTCCGTTAAAATTATATCAAAAGTTCTAGCGAATAGACTAAATAAGAAGATGAATGATCTTGTTGATTGTTCACAATCTGCTTTTATTAAAGGTAGAAACATCGTGGATGGAGTGGCAGCGGTCCAAGAATATATAAATGTATGTTGCAAAAATAACTTTACATGTGCTATTTTGAAGTTAGATTTTGAGAAAGCTTTTGACTCCATTGATTGGGATTTTATTTGTGAATTATGTCTCGCTAGGGGTTTTAGTATTAAATGGATTAACTGGATTATGCTTCTACTTAGATCTGCCTGTTCCAGTATAGTTGTTAATGGGGTTGTGGGTAAGAAGATACAATCCACGAGGGGTCTTAGACAGGGGGACCCCTTATCACCCCTCTTATTTAACCTAGCTGCTGATGTATTTTCTAGAATTATTAAGAGAGCTGGGAGATTAGGACTATTAGGAAATGTTGGTAACGAGGTATTAAATAATGAACTATCTCTGCTCCAATTTGCAGATGATACCTTATTATTTTCCTCTCATTTACCTAAGCACATTATCACCCTTAAGTTTATACTTTACTGTTTTGAGATATTATCTGGTCTTAGAATTAATTTTGAAAAAAGTGCTATTATGGTCCTTAATGATTTTGATAATGTGGAACATAGGGTTGCAAGTACATTAAACTGTTCTATCATGAAGTTTCCTTTGGATTATTTGGGCTTTAAAATTAGGCCTTCGAAGCTCAAAAAAGATGATTGGTTAGTCATTATAGATAAGATAAATAACATATTAGCAAATTGGAGTAATAGATTCTTGTCTCGAGCAGGTAGACTAGTGCTTGTTAATTCGGTTTTGTCTGCTATTCCTTCTTACTGGATGTCTATCCATAGACTTCCTCAATGGGTTATTCTGAAAATTGATAGAATAAGACGTAATTATCTTTGGAGTGCTGATACTATTTGTAGGGGTTTTAAATGTTTAGTAAAATGGGAGGTGTGTTGTAAGGCTAAGAAAGATGGGGGTCTAGGGATCATTAATTTATATAATTTCAACTCTTCTTTACTAGCTAAATGGATATGGAGATATAGGTGCCCTGAAGTGAAGACTACTTGGAAGGTTATTATTTCCAAGTTTTACTATTCAGGAGGTGAATACATTGTGGGATCTAGTGTTAGTTGGTATAATAGATTATCATACTTTTGGAAATCCGTCTTAAAGTGTTTTGATTTTTTCAATTTAGGGTGTAAGTTGATTACTCATTCCAAAAATCTTACTTTCTTTTGGCATGATGTATGGATTTCCCGGTTACCGCTAAAAATAGAATTTAGTGAACTTTATAATAATTGCAGTTTCAAAAATGCTTTAATTAAAGAGGTTTACAGAAGTGATTTGGATCCCTCATGGGATTTTACTTTTAATAATATTTTGGAAGAAGGAATGTTAAGACAATTAGCTTTACTCAAAGCTAAGTTAGCTTTATATCACTTTGATGAGAATAGTGATCTTATTAGATGGGATATGGGTAAAAGCTCAGTTTATACTATAAATTCTATGTACAAATTTATAAATTTTTCGGGGGTCTCTAATCATACCATTAAGTATATTTGGAAGGCTAATTCCCCTCCTAAAGCAAAGTTCCTCACATGGTTAATTATTCATAGGAAGCTTAATACTATTGAACTTTTAAAGAAAAAGAAAATTATTTTAGATGTTAAGTGTGGTTTTTGTAATCTTAGGAATGAAGATGTAGATCGTTTATTTTTCAATTGTACTTTTACAAATTTTATTTTTAATATGGTATTAAGGTTATTTACTTTTGCATGGCCCAATAATTTTAGTAGCTGTGCTAACTATTGGGGTTTTTATAAATTTGTCTACAACTCAAGACAGCAATATATATTAGATTCTGTTGTTACTATTACAAGTTGGTTCATATGGTTAGAAAGAATCAGAGATTTTTTCATTCTGTTTCAATGCCTCAGGATAAATTAATCCTTAAGATAGTGATATTCTGTCTGGGTTGGATGTTGAATTCACAATATAAACTATTTAAGGAATTGGGTTTTGTGAGGTTTTTGAATAAGGTTAGATCAAATTTGAAATTATTTTCTATGATCAACAGATTTTTTTTGTAATAGATTACGCTTATGTTATTGATTTCGATGTTTATTTTTACCTGTTAGTCTCTCTTATCTTCATTAACACATATATATACAATATATTCGTATAAATATAAATATATGTTTTTGCTAACATATATATTATATCTATATGTGTTCATATATCCGTTTATATATGTGTGATGAAATACTAATAGTTTGTTAAGATTATGCAGATTCAGGTTGTTGATATTGACGTGGAGCTGAGTGGATAGATGGATTCATGGTATGCAAGGGTTGGATGGTCTGGTGGAGCTTAGAGTTTAGCTGTTTGGATGGATGATTCACATCGCATTTGTAGTCTTTTAGACTTATTGTTAGAGAGTTTGCTTGATGTTGTGTTTCATTTTTTCTATTACATAGTGAGTATGAGATATTGTATTGGAGTAGATAGACTTCAATATCGGGTGGTGGCCTTGCCGGAATTCCATATTGCGGTTGATGGGCGGTGGTTTATCCGGAGCTCATCTATCTATAATCCTATACATTCCTAAAGCTGTGTTAGGTTATGTCTTATTTTTTATGTACTATTGACAGACTTTGTATCTAGGTTTATATATATATATATATATATATATATATATATATATATGTGCTCTCTTCTTTTCTGAAGATCACACATTTTTTCTTCAAAAAAATTTCATTGATTTTGTCGATTGGCGGAGTTTTGGTCAAAATTTGACTTGAATTGGGGATGTACAGGCCACGGATCGGCTGTGTAGTACAGGTGTAGTACAGGTCTTTAGTGGGTCGGTTTCATATGGGCTGGTCCATCGGACTATGGATGGGGAAGCACGTAATGAGCGGCCGGTCATCAATGATAGGGTTGGTTGGCATCAAGGTCATGAGTCGATCTGACTATGTTGAGCATGGGTCGGTCGGGTTAGGCTATTGGAAAGGAGTCGATTTCTGGTGGATCGGTCGGTTTGCTTCTTCCAGGAGGTGGGTCCGTCGGTCAGAGACCGGGTCGGTTGGTCATGCACCTTTATGATGGGTCGGCTAGAGCTTGTGAGGAGTGGTCGGTCATAGGATAAGAACATGGATCGGTCGGTCATGACGAGATGGGTCAGTCTCCTATTTGAATTGTTGGATCGGTTGGGAAAGGTTATGATGGGTCAGTCGGCTCCAAGAGGGTGGGTTGGTTGCACAGGGTCATTTCCGAAAAGTTATATTTTTCGGGTACGACCCAGATTTGAATAAAAGGGCCTGAAATGTTTTTGGGGGCGACCCTACCGAACCCATGCCACAATACTGTGATGTTCTAACTTCGAAGTGAATTCAAGTAGGAAGGTTCGAAGTGTTGAAATATGTTCATTGATCGGTGCGAAACAGTGAATGAAGAAACAACTCAAAGGTCGTGAGTTGGTGGATAATGGTTGCTTGAGAAGGTTGCTTGAGCTATGAAAAGTCGTTGGGTTGCTTGACTAGAGATGTGAAGGCCTAGATTTATCGTTGTCGTAAGTTATAGCAGGCTCGAAGCAGGGGTACAATAGGGGCACCTAAAATACCGAAAGGTTGCTTGTTGAGTACCTTGGGTATCGTTGAAAGGCCTAGTTGTCAAGGTTGGACAAACATACGTATCGTCGAAAGGCATGTGGAGTTTATGCTAGAACTGGAATTACCATTAGCTCTTGACATATGGCAAGGTTGGCCATCATAAGATTAGTGATGGTTTCGAGGTAGGATTGGCGGTGATAGCCAGAGTCTATCATGGTTGATTAGTTGCCTTGTTTGAACCGTCTCATGTAAATTGTCCAACGTCGAAGGAGATGTTCCTTGGGTGCTTGTCTGATATTGGTTTAGGCCTCTAGGCTTGTGCTTGAGGAATGTTGCGTTCGATTAGGACGGTTTACATAAGATATATAATTTGGATTTCAAGAGTGATTTTCCATAATTGAATGGGTGTTCTGGTTTCCATGGATGTCTGGTTGAAATGTTGTTGTAAAGGCTATCACTATCCGATGTGGAGAAGATTGGGTTGAGTTCTTCTCTGGTGTTGTAGGTAGATTAGTATGTTTATCTATCCATTCTTATATACTTTATTGACGATGTTAGTTAGCCGTTTTATCGTTCACTAAAACTGTTGTCTGACTCAAGGTTTTATGTTTCCCTCTTATTACCTTGTGTTGTTCATCCGGTTGTGGATGGGCAGACTAGGTGGCAGGTGACAGGTGATAGCTTAGTGAGGACGATGTGGTAGTTCCGAGGCGAGCAGGAGGCTGTCGTATTATCTTACCTAATATATAGTATTTGGATTTCTGTTGTTTGCTATTCTTCTCTGAGTGCTGTATTGAGGTAAAATTATATAAACACTATTGTTGTAATTCAAGTCTATAGATATTACTTTATAGTTGTTATGAAAGTTTTGTGTTTTCTGCTTCACTAATAATACCTGTTGTATATGTTGTATTATATTTTTATCCTTGCGCTGTGAGTTCTACGACAGGTTCCGCTTGTGTATCATACCTTGATGATCATCCATAGCTTCCTGGCATGTCTTTTAGCGCATTATTCCTCTTGTTTAGTGCAGGGGTTGTGGGCAGTCGTCACACTCCTGCATTACCAATGGATCGTCTTCTGATAAAATTGGGATATGCTTGAGATAAGAAAAAAGAATTAGAAACTTTAACCAATACTCCCCTAAAAGGAATCTTCCTAATTCCTTCTGTAAGCATATCAAGTTTAAAAGGAATATCAAAAACAGACACAATAAGACTGTATCATATCCTGTAACACCCCACACCCGCTAAGGTCACTCACTAAGGGAATGCCTTAGTTTTGGTGGAGCATTTTTAGTGAGTATAGAACAGAAAAATTACAACAAGACAGATATAAGTAATACTTGAAAATTTAAAACATCCTTTTATTGCAGCGGAAAGTAAAACATGTTTGGTTACATCACAAAGCCATAACAAGAGTCAAGTACATAATATCCATCCTGATAAAATAGAAGTACATAATCCCACTACATAGACAATAGCCATAATAGAAAAGATAAACCGAGATTTACTTCTACGATCCAAGCCCAAAAGATAGATATAGCGGTCTGATCCAAGCCCACTAGTGCTAGGCCCACTCTGATAACCTGAGGGTTGGGAAAAAGATAAAAACAACGGGGTCAGACATAAGTCTGAGTGAGTCCTATAACCCTAACAATACAACCATTAAAGTAATTAGGGTATGACATAAATAAGGTACGGTACCTCTGGGGATAATGGCTACACTAAGTAGCCAACTAAACACCGGATGTACTACTATAACCGAAAAGACGCATTTATCCACCCAAGGATAATTCTTACACCACCCCAGACTTATTCACCCAAGGGTAATTCCTACACTGCACCACACCAGTTCTACCCACCAAGAGTAATTCCTACTTAAAGGTTGATCCCACTAAGTGTACTTAGTAATTTTTTTTTACCCGGTAGTTTCTTGTACCCCTACACAGGTGCCGTCTGCCCCTATTTTTACTAGGTGTACCCACTACCCCCAAGCGATCGGCTCCCTACCGTAGATACCCGTGCTGGTCCCACAAAAGGGGGTGTATCATTCCCCAAAGTGGCTACCATATAATATCACTGTGCACGGCTTTATATCTACACGATGCAACAACGACTTACCAACCAGCCCGGGTCCACACACGCATATGAAACCCGTTGATTCCGCGTTGCCACCGCTAACCCGTTTTGGCCGCTTATAGTCAAGTCCAATATGCGTGTCCCGTCACCCGACCAGAGTCGAGCCCACAAGGATACGTTTGGGATATTGGTTGAAATGGGCCCCCCACAAGCTACTACTTAAGCTTGCTACTTTTATCTAGTGCATCCCACTTAACCCTTTAACCATGTCCCCTTACATGTTATAAATCTTGGTTAAGTCCTTTAATCATATTTCAATTGCCACTTAGGGCACCCACTAGATTTCCACATGCCACCCATGGCACTTACTTAACCCCTTAATCATGTTTAATTACATGTTCCACCTTGGTTAAGTATTCTAATCGTATTCTCACATGCCACCCATGGCACTTACTTAACCCTTTTATCATGTTTAATTACATGTTCCACCTTGGTTAAGTATTCTAATCGTATTTTTCTATTGCCACCCAAGGCAACCCACTGGTCTCATCATGCCACCCCAAGGCACCCACTTAACCCCTCATGTCCCACTACATGCTAATATGGTTAAGTGTTTCTTAATTCATTAATTAAGATCATGACCTCATAAAGACCTCTCACATTAGACCGTCTTTTATGACTGCTGGATATGCCGGTTGGTTCCGGGCAGACTTCTGTCATCAAAAGGGCCTAACCTCGTGTCTTTACTTTAATCATGTATTTAATTTGTGACTAAGACCTCTCACATTGGGCCAATCATTTGTAGTCGCTGGATGGCCGGTCGGTTCCGGGAAGACTACCGCTACAAAAGGGTCCAACCTCGTGTCTTAGTTGATTAATTACACCTAATTAATCACCCCCATATTAATTATCCCTAATTAATATCAAGTTTTCCATAACATGGGTATACCTAACTCAATAGGTAAATTCCCATGGGGTAGACCTAACTCAATAGGTAAATTCCCACTTATGGTAATTTATTTTTATGGTATGCTTAATCATACCCAATCATACTTTTATTAACATATTTATTACCCCATCGTTCCCCACGTAAATCGTTCTCATTTCACGACATAATAAAGGGAAAGATCCATCACAAATATCATGGGTTTAGCATATAACTTTGTCATGGGTTAAGAGGATGTCAACTTGCATATATGAACATATATTAACCCAACTACATATAACCCAAACTTGCATATTATCATACACATGATTTGCATAACATGTTAAACTTGCATATAAGCATTCTCATAACTTGCATAACATGTTAAACATGCATTTAAGCATACACATGACTCGCATAAGCATTCATATACTTGCATAAGCATTCACATACTTGCATGAACATGTATAACTTGCATATCACATTAAACTTGCATTTAAGCATATACATAACTTGCATAGCATCATGCACATAACTTGCATAGTCTTATACACATAACTTGCATATGAACTTGCATCTTAAAGGAGGATAAACATGCATAACATATAAGGGTATCATCTTGCATATGTATGCATCATATTTAAAAGGGTAAACTTGCATGTTATGACATATGCATAATATCAAACACTTAGCATGCATAAAACCACTTACTTATCATGCATGAAATCAAATACTTATTATGCATAAACCCACCACTTAACTTGCATAAACCCAAACACTTATCATTCATAAAACCCAATACTTAGTATGCATACAATCAAATACTTAGCATGCATAACATCAAATACTTTAGCATGCATAACATCGAATACTTAGCATGCATAACATCAAATACTTAACATGCATAACACCAACTACTTAGCATGCATAAAATCACATGCATAACTTGCATATCATGTTACATATAACTTGCATATATTCTCACATATAGTTTGCATAACATGTCACATATGCATAAATGTTTAACATAGTGTTATGCATCATAAAACATGGCCTTAAACTTGCATTTAACATAAAACTTGCAAATCACATATCATACAAACTTGCATAAATACATTTATCCACAAACATAGCCATGTCTTATCATATCCTACCATAATCAATCTAACAATTGATTATTAAAGCCATAGAAACTCACCAAAACCAAGATTAGCAAATCAATGAAGTAAAACTAGTTGCCAAATATGAAGAAGAAGGTTATTAGGGGTTGATTAGCTTGCAACTCTCTTCATTTGATTTGTGGAGGTCATGACCAAGTTTCATTTTGCCATAGTTTAGTTACAAAACCTAATTATGAATGAATTAGGATAGGGTTAGGGTCTTATTTATAGGATTAGGTGAGTGTTTTAGGCCCTTAGATTAACCCTAGGTTAGATTAGGACCCTTAGATTTAGGAAATCTCTAGAAACCAGCCCTAAGACCAAGCCCAAACCCCAAACTGGTGCACCCAACCACAGAACCCTCTAGAAACTGTGCAGGTTTCTTGGCTCGGCACGGGCGCACTTCCCAAGTGCGCCAGTGTATCTTTGTACTGGCGCACTTCACAAGTGCGCCAGTGCATCTTTGTTCTGGCGCACTTCACAAGTGCGCCAGTGCATTTCTGGCCTGTTTCTGGTTTTTTCTGCCTAACTTCGTTCGTCCATATCTCTTTCATACGGTACCCGTTTTACGCAAACTCGGACTCTATTTCGCGTATTTTTCCGAGACGAACACAATGACGCAGCCCGTTTCCCCTAATTCCCACATCTGAGATTAATTATACTTTAATTTGTGAACTTTAATATTAACCGAAATTCGGGGTGTTACATTCTCCCCTCCTTAAAGGATTTCGTCCCCGAAATCTCTAAGCTAAGGAGAATGCATATCCTACCATCCAAACAACCATCTACTCAAACCATCATCCACGGGCATCCATTGTCCTTAAAACAATTTCTAATGATGTATGAGCATATGCAAAAAGTGTGTGTATATGTTCCCTATCTAACGTGTGAACATATGCAAACCATGATAGTGCCATGCATCCATTATGTATGCGAGAGAACCCTATCGAAACATACAATATCTACATGAGTGCACAATCATTCACCAAAATGCATCATCCACGTGATAACACAACCATTATACATCCATAAATATATTTTCCTACACACAAATTTATGCAATATGCAATATGAAGTGACTGAGCCGATCTAGTGCCTAGAGTGTGTGTATATGCATCCACGAGCAATCACTAGCAAACACTTGCATCCACTTGCATCCATCAACCATAACATGTCTCAAACACATGTTTCAACCATAGGTTTACCCTATCTAAAGGTCAAAGGTACTAACGAGAGGACATACTAAAGATAAGATAAGCACAAGATATGCGATGAAGGAGAAGCAAAAGGACATACCCTCCGAAAGAAAAGGGTACCTCGAACGCATCTTCACTTCCGTCTCCCAGGTAGCGTCACTCTCTTCATCTCCCCTTTGTACTTTGATTAGTTGAACCTCTCTGTTTCTCAACTTCCAAATCTCTGACCCAAGGATGCAAGTAGGAGCTCGTCGAATCGTCGCATCACGCTCTACTTCCACTTCTCTAAGCAGGCTCGGCTCTACCACCTCTGCGGTCTTATGTAGGAACTTCCTCAAATGTAACACATGGAATATCATGTACACCACTAAGCCTGTCGGGCAACTCCACTCTATATGACATCTATCCAATCCTTTCCTTAATAGGAAACGGTCCAACAAACCTTGGTACTCACTTCCCAACAGATCCAAAGTGAACCACATTCCGTAACGGAGATATCTTAATAAAAAGCATGTCCTAATATCAAACTCAAGCTCTGTTCTTCTCTTGTCCGCATAAGATTTCTGTTTATCTTGCGTCGCTTTCATCCTTCTTTGAATCAAATCAATCTTTTCTCGAATTCTTTCTAACCTTATCGGCCCAAGCAAGATCTCATCCGTAGATTCCTACCAACGTGTAGGTGATCGACAAGGCCTTCCATAAAGAGCTTCGAAAGGTGCCATACCAATACTGGACTGAAAGCTGTTATTATATGCGAACTCCACCAATGGAAGATACTCTTCCCATGTACCTCCAAAATCTAAGATACAAAGCCTCAAAAGGTCTTCTAGGACATGATTCACCCTCTCGGTCTGGCCGTCCGTCTGAGGATGATATGCGGTACTCAAGCATAACCGAGTCCCTACCGCCTCTTGCACCCTCTTCCAAAACTCTCTAGTGAAGATAGGATCTCGGTTACTCACTATGCTAGAGGGTACCCCATGCAATCGAACTATCTCTCGCAGATATAAAGAAGCTAGCCATGGAGCGGTCCTCTTGCTCTTCATAGGTATAAAAATGGGTGCTCTCAGTAAGTCTATCTACCACCACCCAAATTCCCGTATTACCCTTTCTTGATCTGGGTAACCCGTCAATAAAATCCATCGAGATGCTATCCCACCTCCATTGCGGGACTTCCAATGGGTGAAGCAACCCACCTGGTTTCTTTTGTTCCGCTTTTACTTGTTGGCACACCAAGCATCGAGCGACATACTCGGCCACATTTTTCTTCCTACCGGTCCAAAAGAAAACCCTCTTCATGTCTTGGTACATCTTGTCCCCATCGGGATGAATGGTCATCTTAGAACGGCGTGCATCATCAAGAATAACCTTCCCCAAACCCTCGCCTTGCGGTACACAAAGTCTACTGTCTCTACGCAAGCACCCCCTATCGTCTAGGGTGTACCTACTCAAATGGCTGGACGACTCCCCCTTATGAGCTTCTCTACCAACTCAACCAACTGTGGGTCGTCCCTCTGTGCTCTTCCAATCCGCCCCAAAAGAGTAGGTCTAACCTCCAAGGAGGCTAGCAAACCGGGTACAAAGTCAACGGAAGGTCTAAAGTCAAACTTAGAAATAAACTCTAAGCTCCGTCGTTCAACGAACAATGAACTCAAGGACAACCTTTTTCTACTTAAGGTGTCCGCTACCATGTTACCCTTACTCATAGGATGCTAAGGATCCCATCCACTTTTGCTGTCCTAAGACTATGCGCTCGAAGAGTCTCCAACACTTCCCTAAGATGTAGGGCATGCTCTTCTCCACCAGAATATCATCCAAAATCATCACAACTGTCTCCCACGCAGACCACCCTAGTCGAATTCGGCATCCCCCAAATGCAAGCCCCAAAGGCCTAAACCAATATCAGACAAACACCCAAGGGATACCTCCTTCGAATTCAGACGACCTACGTGAGATGATACTAGTAAGAATGGCTAAATAATTAAGCCCTTGTCCAATTCTGGATGTTCTCGCCAGTCTCGCTCCAAAACCGTCGTTTATCCCATACTGGCTCTGCTCAGCTTATTGAGTACATACGAAAACTTATTTCGCTCCTAGAAAAGACCAAAATGTCATCTACAAAGACCATCACGAACTTATTTAGGTACTCCCTGAACACCCTTCTCATCAAATCAACAAAGTACGTGGGGGCGTTCGTCAAACCCAATGGCATCACCAGCCACTCGTAAAAGAAATCATCCGGAGTCCTAAAGGCAGTCTTTTCTATGCTATCCTCAGCCACTCTCAACTGATGAAATCCCGTGGCTAAGTCCTACTACAAAAATACTGAGGCGCCAGCCAACTGATCAAAGAGATCATTAATCCTCGGCAATGGGTATCTATTCTTCTTTGTGAGTTTCTTTAGTTCTCTTTAGCCTACACAAAGTCTGAGGGACCCATCCGCCTTCATAACAAAAACTACTGGAGCGCCCCACTCCGATGTACTTCATCTTATGAACCCCTTCTCAAGCAAATCGCCTACCTACTTATGGAGTTCCCTCCTCTCACTAGGAGCCATGTGGCACACTGGCCAAGATACTGGTTTAGCATTATCCACCAGATATATTCGGAAGTCAATCTCCCGCTTCGGAGGTAAGCCCTTCACCTCCACAAACACATCCGGGTATTCCCGGACCGCTCTAACAGATCGCAGACTCTAGACCAACGTGTCAAGCGATTCTAGATACCTTAGCATAACAGATTCTATGGGGTTACAAGAGATCTCGAGAGTGTTACCCAGGCGGCCCATAAGCCTAACAACTCTCCCTTCAAAATGAAGAACGGCACCCCTACAGGATAACCAGTCCATGCCCAAAACTAACCCATAGCCCGTGAAGCCCAAAAGCATCACATCTTAAACTCAACGCTAAGTATAGAAACTTTCAAACCCAAACACATCATGGAGCCCAATTGGGTTTGGAACAACTAAGGGATCATCTACCAAACTGGTGTCTAAGTGCAGTGACCCAACTATCAAGGATGAGATAAACGAACTAGATGCGTCAGAATCAAATAAAGTTCGAATTGGATGATAAAGAAATCCAACCTCAAATCTAGATGGCCTTATCCCCATCTGGTACCCTAGTCGTGAGGGAATACAACTACCCCCCAGAAGATTCCATACCTTGCCCTTGCTTCTTTGGACAATCCTAATAAGGTGTCCTATTCCTCTCAAAAGGATAACCACTTGCCTTCTTCTTCCCTATTCTCCACTCGTAACTTCCCACCAATGAGGTTTCATCCTTCATTAACCAAACAACTATTTGAGCCTTCCTCCCATCGTCTATCCAATAGATACCTACCAGTCCTCCTCCTTCTTGAACCAACTTCTAATCCGACAAACGTCTAAGTCCCTTGAAGTGGTTTTCTATCCTTATCTATCTCAGAAAGATCATCTATACGCGGAGTGGAAACTCATAACGAGAGAAAGGAAGAGATTCAAAATGGAGAATTCGAAAGATATAAATATGGCTATTGGGGATTATGCTTTTCTTTCAAAAACTTTTCTCTTAAAAGACATGTTTTTGAAAATACTCCTTTCCAAAAATATTCTTTAGAAAATAGTTTTTCTAAAAATTTTATCTGTTCCGGCAACCTTAAGCTCTGATACCACGTGTAACACCCCACACCCGCTAAGGTCACTCACTAAGGGAATGCCTTAGTTTTGGTGGAGCATTTTTAGTGAGTATAGAACAGAAAAATTACAACAAGACAGATATAAGTAATGCTTGAAAATTTAAAACATCCTTTTATTGCAGCGGAAAGTAAAACATGTTTGGTTACATCACAAAGCCATAACAAGAGTCAAGTACATAATATCCATCCTGATAAAATAGAAGTACATAATCCCACTACATAGACAATAGCCATAATAGAAAAGATAAACCGAGCTTTACTTCTACGATCCAAGCCCAAAAGATAGATATAGCGGTCTGATCCAAGCCCACTAGTGCTAGGCCCACTCTGATAACCTGAGGGTTGGGAAAAAGATAAAAACAACGGGGTCAGACATAAGTCTGAGTGAGTCCTATAACCCTAACAATACAACCATTAAAGTAATTAGGGTATGACATAAATAAGGTACGGTACCTCTGGGGATAATGGCTACACTAAGTAGCCAACTAAACACCGGATGTACTACTATAACCGAAAAGACGCATTTATCCACCCAAGGATAATTCTTACACCACCCCAGACTTATTCACCCAAGGGTAATTCCTACACTGCACCACACCAGTTCTACCCACCAAGAGTAATTCCTACTTAAAGGTTGATCCCACTAAGTGTACTTAGTAATTTTTTTTTTACCCGGTAGTTTCTTGTACCCCTACACAGGTGCCGTCTGCCCCTATTTTTACTAGGTGTACCCACTACCCCCAAGCGATCGGCTCCCTACCGTAGATACCCGTGCTGGTCCCACAAAAGGGGGTGTATCATTCCCCAAAGTGGCTACCATATAATATCACTGTGCACGGCTTTATATCTACACGATGCAACAACGACTTACCAACCAGCCCGGGTCCACACACGCATATGAAACCCGTTGATTCCGCGTTGCCACCGCTAACCCGTTTTGGCCGCTTATAGTCAAGTCCAATATGCGTGTCCCGTCACCCGACCAGAGTCGAGCCCACAAAGATACGTTTGGGATATTGGTTGAAATGGGCCCCCCACAAGCTACTACTTAAGCTTGCTACTTTTATCTAGTGCATCCCACTTAACCCTTTAACCATGTCCCCTTACATGTTATAAATCTTGGTTAAGTCCTTTAATCATATTTCAATTGCCACTTAGGGCACCCACTAGATTTCCACATGCCACCCATGGCACTTACTTAACCCCTTAATCATGTTTAATTACATGTTCCACCTTGGTTAAGTATTCTAATCGTATTCTCACATGCCACCCATGGCACTTACTTAACCCTTTTATCATGTTTAATTACATGTTCCACCTTGGTTAAGTATTCTAATCGTATTTTTCTATTGCCACCCAAGGCAACCCACTGGTCTCATCATGCCACCCCAAGGCACCCACTTAACCCCTCATGTCCCACTACATGCTAATATGGTTAAGTGTTTCTTAATTCATTAATTAAGATCATGACCTCATAAAGACCTCTCACATTAGACCGTCTTTTATGACTGCTGGATATGCCGGTTGGTTCCGGGCAGACTTCTGTCATCAAAAGGGCCTAACCTCGTGTCTTTACTTTAATCATGTATTTAATTTATGACTAAGACCTCTCACATTGGGCCAATCATTTGTAGCCGCTGGATGGCCGGTCGGTTCCGGGCAGACTTCCGCTACAAAAGGGTCCAACCTCGTGTCTTAGTTGATTAATTACACCTAATTAATCACCCCCATATTAATTATCCCTAATTAATATCAAGTTTTCCATAACATGGGTAGACCTAACTCAATAGGTAAATTCCCATGGGGTAGACCTAACTCAATAGGTAAATTCCCACTTATGGTAATTTATTTTTATGGTATGCTTAATCATACCCCAATCATACTTTTATTAACATATTTATTACCCCATCGTTCCCCACGTAAATCGTTCTCATTTCACGACATAATAAAGGGAAAGATCCATCACAAATATCATGGGTTTAGCATATAACTTTGTCATGGGTTAAGAGGATGTCAACTTGCATATATGAACATATATTAACCCAACTACATATAACCCAAACTTGCATATTATCATACACATGATTTGCATAACATGTTAAACTTGCATATAAGCATTCTCATAACTTGCATAACATGTTAAACATGCATTTAAGCATACACATGACTCGCATAAGCATTCATATACTTGCATAAGCATTCACATACTTGCATGAACATGTATAACTTGCATATCACATTAAACTTGCATTTAAGCATATACATAACTTGCATAGCATCATGCACATAACTTGCATAGTCTTATACACATAACTTGCATATGAACTTGCATCTTAAAGGAGGATAAACATGCATAACATATAAGGGTATCATCTTGCATATGTATGCATCATATTTAAAAGGGTAAACTTGCATGTTATGACTTATGCATAATATCAAACACTTAGCATGCATAAAACCACTTACTTATCATGCATGAAATCAAATACTTATTATGCATAAACCCACCACTTAACTTGCATAAACCCAAACACTTATCATTCATAAAACCAAATACTTAGTATGCATACAATCAAATACTTAGCATGCATAACATCAAATACTTTAGCATGCATAACATCGAATACTTAGCATGCATAACATCAAATACTTAACATGCATAACATCAACTACTTAGCATGCATAAAATCACATGCATAACTTGCATATCATGTTACATATAACTTGCATATATTCTCACATATAGTTTGCATAACATGTCACATATGCATAAATGTTTAACATAGTGTTATGCATCATAAAACATGGCCTTAAACTTGCATTTAACATAAAACTTGCAAATCACATATCATACAAACTTGCATAAATACATTTATCCACAAACATAGCCATGTCTTATCATATCCTACCATAATCAATCTAACAATTGATTATTAAAGCCATAGAAACTCACCAAAACCAAGATTAGCAAATCAATGAAGTAAAACTAGTTGCCAAATATGAAGAAGAAGGTGATTAGGGGTTGATTAGCTTGCAACTCTCTTCATTTGATTTGTGGAGGTCATGACCAAGTTTCATTTTGCCATAGTTTAGTTACAAAACCTAATTATGAATGAATTAGGATAGGGTTAGGGTCTTATTTATAGGATTAGGTGAGTGTTTTAGGCCCTTAGATTAACCCTAGGTTAGATTAGGACCCTTAGATTTAGGAAGTCTCTAGAAACCAGCCCTAAGACCAAGCCCAAACCCCAAACTGGTGCACCCAACCACAGAACCCTCTAGAAACTGTGCAGGTTTCTTGGCTCGGCACGGGCGCACTTCCCAAGTGCGCCAGTGTATCTTTGTACTGGCGCACTTCACAAGTGCGCCAGTGCATCTTTGTTCTGGCGCACTTCACAAGTGCGCCAGTGCATTTCTGGCCTGTTTCTGGTTTTTTCTGCCTAACTTCGTTCGTCCATATCTCTTTCATACGGTACCCGTTTTACGCAAACTCGGACTCTATTTCGCGTATTTTTCCGAGACGAACGCAATGACGCAGCCCGTTTCCCCTAATTCCCACATCTGAGATTAATTATACTTTAATTTGTGAACTTTAATATTAACCGAAATTCGGGGTGTTACATATCCTTTATCCAATTTTCAAGAGGCAACCCAAGAGGACGTACCCATATTGGAATAGAATGTAAAATATATTTATCATGCATGATGCCTATGGACCAACGCTTCATCAACATAATATTTTTATTATAAAAATAAGGATTTCCTTCCAAAATCCTATCACAATCCTCTTTTTTTATCTAACTTGATAATATAAAAACCATCTTCTTTAAAGTAAATACAAAAATCACCAATCGATTTCCAAACCTTTTGAATATATGCTTGAAAAAAGGGCAGTGGGGTCTAAAATCGACAAAACAAATAACAATAGCATTATCCTATAATTGTCTACCTTTCTGAGCTGCCTCCGAATACATCTTAGCACAAGACATATTATGAAACTTCTTAGGCTTATAAAACTTAAGTGAAGTAAATACAAGAAGTCGTTTACCTGAAACAACATCTGTCCATGCACGGTTACCATTCATGAGAGGAAATAGGAGAATGACCAAAGTTTTACGCTAGCGGAAAAAACTGAAGGAACGATGGCACAACAAATTAGGGTCAATAACCCAATTTCCTTCTATCGAAATACGATTCCCTGAAGGCAACTCAACGCCTTTATTTTACGGAAGAGATGAACGATTATGCAGAGCAGGTAGCGCTGGACACTCAGCCATATTTTATGAAAAATGATAGGTAGAGGAGCCCCTGTTATGCTCCGAAGATCTATGGGGTTCCCATCTATTCTTGAGTATAACAATTTGAAATCCTTCCATTTCAGTCGTAGGAATTGAATCACCAGATGTAGGTTCTATTCCACGATTAGCAGGCAATTGATGGTCCGTAGGCTGTCTGGGAGACATTGAATTGTTGTCATTCTATTGTTGGGGCCCTATAGATTCTGAAGGTTAAGGGGAGAAGAGGGAGGACGCTAAAAAAGGTGCAAAAGGCAGTTTAAAGGTTGGAAGGGGCCTAGGGTTTGTGACCTAAGCAAATCTCCTAATAGTCGCCATTTTTTGCACTTTATTTTGTTTTTGTGTTAGTTCTGCTTTTACCGACTATAAATTTTCATTGCTTTTCCCTTCTTTTTTCTCAAAGAAAAGGCAAACTGTTGTTATTTATCAATATACGTCTTTGATAATGAAAATTAGGTCGAAGAGCTTTTTATTGCAAGGTAATAAGTTTTGAGGACAACACTTCTAAATAACAAGTTTTAAGGACAATTATATAAGAAAAAAGATAAAATCGTTTATCTTTTTAAGTATATAATATAATGATAAATCTATTTAACATTATTTCTGCACTACTAAAAATGATAAATTCATTTATCTTTTCCCAATATATTGTGCATAAAAATATTAGTGTTGCCCTTAAAACTTACTACCCTGAACAAAAAGTCTCTTTTTGTGAAACCCCCCTCTATAATAATACTAGTAAAACATTTCCAGTTTTACTGCATTTTTTCAAAGAGCACTCTTCTAGATTTATTAGATCTTAATATAACTAATATATGGAATTTAACAATAAATTTTACTTACCTATTCGAATTATTATTTCCAAATATTATTAGATCATAATATGGCTTAAAAAATATGACATAACGAATAAGTTTTATTTACATATTCATTCTTCGTTAATTAGTAATAGAAATAAAAATTCAAACTAAAAAAGTTTATATATATTGCAATTGAGAAATAAAATTAAAAGTCACATGACACAAAAAATGGCTACTTATATGTATGTAAATCCTTCTTTTTGAATGGGTTAAACATATGAAATTTGTTGTAACAACCTGTGAAATCTACCCTGAATACACGTGGAAAACTTAAAAGAACTAAATATTATAATATATCAAAATATAGAAATTTAGGGTTTTTAGAGGATGACTATGAAATTATACCGTTGCGTTCATGATATGATTCTGATATATCTTCACACAAAGAATTCTGAAAATGCAGCACAATGTAAAATTTACCAATTACTCAATTTTTCATATTCAAAATAAATAACGTTTGAAATTTAATTTTAAATTTGAATAAATAAGAAAGATTTCTAGATTTGAAATTCAAACTTGAATGTATGTGTTTTTATATATAAAAAAGCATGGAATAAGCGTTAGGACATTAATTAACAATTAATTAACATTAATGGTGTAATTAATTAAAATGCTTTGGGAAATCGCCCAAGTCTACCGCTGCTATGTATAAATATCGGTCGCTCGAAAAAGAGGAGATTGACTGGTTTGTGTTGTTTTTGATTGGTGACAGCTAGTGTTTTCTGAGGAAAATTTTAAGATAAGGATGTTGTTTGCGGTCCAGATTTTATTTCAAAAATCGAACAATGCACATTAGTTCTAGCATCTATATACATGACCCTAGACCCTCGACTTTAAATCACTATCCCTATGGCAATGCTTTCTGGTTCTACCACTTTTCTTTTAAGATCCAGTTTAGAGTAAGATTACTTTTCTACTTCCTCTATCCCTATTTTTTATTTGTTTTAGTTCTAGATCTGTAACACCTCGAAATTTAGCATTAATTAAATTGGTTATTTGATTAGGTTTCAAAATGGAATTTTTACCATGAGAACTGGATTGTTGCATTCGTGATATAATTTAGGCCAATTTTCATGTTTAGAACTTCACGAATGGAGTGCGTATGAAAAAGTAATGGAAAAAATACAAAAATTAACTGAAAATAAAACATAAACAAAGATAACATTAAATTACCATTGCTCTCCCAACTTCACCTTCGCTAGGTTGACCCAGGCGGTCGTAGAACGCTTGATCAATCTACCGGTTGATCTGAGCAGGTGGCGGCTAGGTTTTTAACCATCAGGAAATTTGCTTTAAGGGCACCTAATCACGTCTTCATTTTTTCACTAGGACACAGTCTTTAAATAATTAGTTTGCAGGACAGAAAACATGGCGACCCGTTTTCCTTTTTAAAACTACCGATCTCTTCAAATAAATCAGGCGTGTTGATCACGATATCTCAAATTCGATCTGCCATCATTAATTCTTTCAGGTGAGTTTTATAATTTGACATAAATTTTTTAATTCGACATAATTTTTTTTATAATTCGACATAAATTTGTTAAATTCTTGATATTCAAGAGGTGACTTTTTTTTGTTGATATTTTTTTATATCAGGTGATTTTTATAGTTTTTAATTGAACCAGGATTATGTTTTTACCGAGCAATTTTGAATTTTTAATTGAATCTAAAATTGAGGTATATAATATAGAAATGTGCTAATTTGTTCTTTATTTTTATGGACTATGTAGTTCAATCATTAGAAGAGCAAACTCAAACTTCAAGTTTTCCTTTAGTTGAACAGGCTATTGAAAGGTATGGTGTAATTTAATTAAAATTTTCATATAACACGTGAAATGTGCTTTTTATGTTTGTTTATTAGTGAAATTAATTGTAGTTTTTGTGTTGCTATGGTAAATTTAATTCATTAACTAAACAGTAGTGAAAAAAATAAGTCGTTTTATCTTTTTTTAAATTGTCTTTCAAATAAAATTTGATTGGTTATTTGGGCTTCAATGGCGAATATCAATAATTTGTTATAGTTAATTTTTTGAAAATAAATTGGTTATATTGTGCAACATTTATGTTTTATATATAGTTCAAATGATAATTGATTAATAATTATATGTTAAGATAACACAATATTTATAATACAATTATGTTTTAAAATCATTTATGTTATTTTAAAATTGTTGTATAATTCTTTATTTTATTCAATATCATAACAACAGTAGAAAAGATAATTGGTTTTATCTTTTTGTAAAATGGTTTATATAAATGTTTAAATTGTATAGTTATTTACTTATTTATGTTTTGAATTGCAAGTCTGATATATTTGTGATTGTTGTATTTGATTTTAATAAGAATTCATTTAGGATTCGTCTTGGTTAGGATGCATAATTAGTTATGTAAAAAGTAAGGTTTGTGAGGAGTGGAATACTTTTACTCCTTTATGTTTTGATGTGTTCTATGTTCGAGAATTTAAAACTACTTACATTGAGATCGATAGTGATCTACAAGCTATATTGTGCTTGTCATGGTTTAAAAAGGATGATTTCTTGGTTGTTTTTATATGCTTAAAGAATAATTCAAATGATATTGCTGTTGACAGTAGTAAATCAGTCTCAGTTGTTGGAGTTGGAGTTGGAGAATCAAGTAGTAATTTGATTGAATATAATGATTATTTAGATTCTGCTTATTGCCAAGAAAAAATGTTGCATGAATTGTTGAAGAAAAATTCAAATTTATAAATTTTTACTAGTGTTGGACAAATATTTGATTCAGTTATTGGATTTCATAGAATGGTTACTGCATATTGTTTGAAAAATGGATTTGAAGTACAATATGCTAAGAATTGTAAGGAGCGGGTGACAGTTCGATGTGCTGTAGATGGTCGTTCATTTAGAATTCATGCTTCTTGCAAATTGAAGCAATTGGATCAGTTGATTGTTAAAAATATTCAGCTAAGTCATTCATGCAGAGGTAGTTTTAGATCAGTTAGTAGTCCAGCTATTAATAGTGATCTTGTAAAAGCTTTGATTGTTAATCAAATACATGATGAGATGAAAAGGAAAACAAAGGATATTGTGAAAAGTTTTAGGAGAGATTATGATGTGGATTTAAGTTATTATTATGCTTATAAAGATAGGAAATTGGCTATTAGTGATATATATGGTGATGAAAAAAAATCCTATAATGATTTAGTATGGTATTTGAAGGCAATTGAGAAATATAATCTGAAAAGTTATACAATTATGGATGTGGGTGAAGAGACTAATCAATTTGAGAGAGTATTTGTTTGCTACGAGGCATGTATATTTGGATTTAGGTATTGTCGACCTATGATATTTTTGGGTGCAACTTTTTTAAAAGGTCGAAGTAGTATTTTAATGGCTGCTACTGCTAAAAATGGGAATCAAGGTACGTAATGTTATTAATTATTTTCTTATTTAGTACATAATTAGATATTGATAATCAAGTTATTGTGTTATAGTTTCAAGATGCAGTAAATAGGAACTTGGAATTTAATGGAAGAAAAAGATAGAACAATATATCTTTTTTATGCAGTTCATTAATTTTATCATGTTTTGTAGTATTTGTAACAACCCGGATTTTCAGAACCAATTTAAATTTTTTATTTTGGCAATTTTAAGGGATTATGAATATTTAAAATGATTTATTTTAAGTAATAACGACTAAATATTTATTTAAATCGAAGTTAGAACGAATAAATCTATTTTAATTATAAAACGAGCCTGAAATAGCGCGGTAGTTTGAAAATTTGATTTCAAATTTCAATTGAATGTATAAGATTCAAAATAAATCGGATTTTAGTAAAACTAGAAATATTTGAATCTGTTTAATTATATATTTCTAACGAATGTGAAAAATCCAGATTTCATAATGAAAATTAAAAGTTATGTACAGTTTAAATTTCAGAATAGTGCTATGGAATTTATATATATTTTATATAATATATAGCTTCTAAAAATAGCCATTTTGCAAACAACCTCTGTTTTCGATGAAAAACTTTTGTTAGATACGGAATATCAAATTATTGTTATATTTCCATTTTCATAATTTTTGAAATCAATATGTGAGCGTGGTGAATTTAAACATGTTTGGCAGCTTTATTCTGAATTTAATCGATTGGAAAACGAACATTTTTCAAACGGTCTCCAAATTTGACGAAATTAGTTTTGTTAGGACCGTATCATCAAAACATAACTAGATTTATTTTTCGGGAATTTTTGGAGTCAGTATGTGGCCCCGGTAAATTAAAATGTACGTATAAATTGAATATATACTGAGTTATATTTTGATCTTGATAAAAAATGAACGAAACAGTCGAATTTGCTTACGAAATATATCCCATTGCATTCGGAATGAGGGTATTTAGCTAGGGCGATAGTCGTTGGGCTCGATTTGGAGTTCGAATTTGAAGTTACTTTTTGGAATTAAAAATTAAATTAAATATAAAAAGGTCAACCGTCTCTCTCACATAACCATCTATCATTGGAGAAAATAAAAAAAATAAAACCTACCTCTCCCAAAATCAGCCCGTCGCCCCACGATTTCTGCCCCTTCTGGCATCGTGACAACCAGGGACCTCCTTTCCCTCGTCACTGCAATCGCCGGAGACCCCCTTGCTTTTCCTCCCAAGCGCCTCCTCTCTCCTCCTCTCCCCTCAACAGCCCCAAACCCGCCACCGTGAAGCACCTGAGCCCCGCCACCGACCACCCTAGCTCCCCCGCTACCTCCAGACCCCGCCGCCAGCCTCCACAACCACCAGAACCGAAATTACAATGAGTTTTTATTTTATTTTATTTTATTTAGTTTAATTAATTTAAAAATCTGGTATTTATGAATATACATTGTTATAAGAATATAAAGATATGATTTTTAATAATATAAAGATATGATTTTTAATAATATAAAGATATGATTTTTAATTATATAAAAATATGATTTTTATATATATAATAGCTATATAAAAATATGATTTTTATATATATAATAGCGATATAAAAATATGATTTTTATATATGTAATAGCGATATAAAAATATGATTTTTATATATATAATAGCATTATAAAAATATGATTTATATATATATATATAATGGCGTTATAAAAATATGATTTTTATATATATAATAGCGTTATAAAAATATGATTTCTATATATGTATAGCGTAATAAAAATATGGTTTTTATATATAAAATATTTGAAATAAAAATCTGATTTATATATATATATATATATATATATATATAGAATTGTATTAAAAAGGTGATTTTTAAATATATGAAGCGTTATTAAAAATGCAATTTTTAATAAACTGCGTGAAACAGATTACGTTGGAATCACGACGAAGAATACAACATGCTGGAGCAAATCCAAAAACCGTCCAATAAAGAATGACGGAGTGGAAACCACAGGTGAAAACTCCTTCTCATTAAAATTTTTGTATAGTTAGTTAATGTATTTTATAACTGTAAATAAATAGAAATTTATAGTATAGATTTTTATTTGAATTATATGGAGTTCAACACTCGAATTCGCACAATCACATAAACTAAAAGCGATGTATGGATATTACCGACACACGGATTTCATACTTTGCGAATGGCCACTTATGGCGCCATAAATGGCATTGGGGTAGTTGAGTTTTTATTTATTTGGATGTTCTGCGTGATTTGATTATGGTAGTGAAAATCGATTTATTTATTTGGATGTGAATTGGATTGAAATTGGTTTGTGTATGGCGCGAGCCAGTATTAGGCAAGGGATAAGGCTAGACCTTATTCAGGTTCTAGTATCGTGTCGGTATGCTGTCGAAATTTTCTAAAAAATGTTAGAAAAATTTAGTTAGTTGAAATTATTATTTTTAGCTTATGATGGCGATAAATAAAATAATTATTGGGTAGTTAAAAATTAAGTTTACACATCTATTTACAAGTCGGACGACTTGTTTGTGCTCGTCTATTTTTGTGATATCGATTGGGACGATAAATTTTACACATCGCCCAGCTGCACAAATCATATTCAATATTTTCTGGTTGAAACCCCACATGGGTATTTGGATGGTATTTGGTGTACATTAATCCCAATTGTTTAGTTGTATGTCAATTGATTGGTTGATAGGCTGTTGTAAGCGTTAATTATTTATATTTGATGCTTATGCAGTTGAGTAGTGCACTCTGGATGATGGTTGACTGTGTACAATTATTGTTGTGTACATGTGTGTATGAAATCCATACAAATAATATTATATGTTAATTGACTGTGCCTGATTCCTATTCAGAAAGAACGAATATTTTAAAATAACGAATATTTTAAAATAATATTCAGTAAAGGATTAAAATGTGGATTTGATGTCCGATTTTGGAATGACACGAAAATATAGAAATATATGAAGCCGTGTTGATTAGTTTTGCATCATTTTAATGCGAACGATATTTATATCGATTTTATTCGTTTTTATAATGGATATTTGTAACGACCTGGGGTTTTTGCGATCCTGGATATCGGCATACAACACTAAGTCGACTATTCAAGCATTGGAAACACCAGATAGTCCATGAAAGAAATTAGAGGGTGAGAATAGATAAGATAGAAACTTAGAATAGAAGAAGAAGAACATACAACATAAGAGTAACACGAATCTCACAGCGGAATAAACAACATATAATTGATAACATATCCTTGAAATAAAATCAGTATATGTATACGGTAACATTATCTGAGTACAACACTTACATCACAGCGGGAATAAACAATAGCTATAAAAACGCTGCTGAAGCCTTCTACGCCAGCTCCTAGTATATCTGTAAAAACCCTGACTACTTGACTGCCCATACAAAATTGGGCACCCAAGAGTTTAGGGAAAACAAAACAAACTCTGGGTCAGTCATGGGACTGGTGTGAGTAAAACAGTTTAAAACGGTTTGAGCAATTAAACGATATCTCATAAGACCACGTCGTATAACAGAACGGGTTTTTCCCTTATGAGAATCCAAAACATTTGATTTAACTTTCAAAATCCTTTTGAAAGAAACGATAAACTTTATATCAAAACTCTTTTGATATTATAATAATGTCTATCAACCATAACTAAATAATCATCTAGCAGAAACGCTTTCATTTCACGTTCTACATATATAGTGTACAATCAAAACCGCGAGCACTTATTGGATAATGGATTTCCAACTAGGAAAAGGTATGGAACCACCTTCCGATAGTGTACCTCTAGAGAGGAATACACTGGGTTCAACAAGAACATCTTGCAACCCGGCCACACATGACCGACCACTCATTTCGCTTGAGTGTATCGAATGTATATCACCAACGATTGGGATTAGCAACCGTTTTCCGAATGGTACAGCATCGAACAGATTAAAGAAATGAATATCTCTAGATAGGTGATAATACACCCTAATTAGCAGCCAACCAATTAGCCATGCTACCTGCCCGATTTTTGTTATTTCCCAGTTGTGAGGCTAGAGGCCACGCTTATCTCTAACAGATCACATGAAACGACCTGGGGAAAAAGTCGACGCTCGAGCCTTTGACAACAATACATAAACTCGTATCACTTGCCAAAAACCCAAGTATCGAACCCCAGATTGTTATGAGAAAGAAATTAGAGGGTGAGGTAAGAAAGAAAGAATATAAGAATAGAAGAAGAAGAAGAACACAACACAGAGCCTCACATCGCAGCGGAACAAAATATAATATAGAAATAAATCTTTATTGAGAGCTTTATAACTTACAATCATCAGAGTATATCAACACACCTGGACAGTTATGATAATCTGCCCTCATACAACACAGCGGAATAACACTAAATATGTCTGGACTTCTCCAGCACGCCTTTCGTATTGTTAAATAACCTGAACCTGCAAACCCGGGCTAACCCGAGCATTTACAAAACACCGGGTCAGTCTGGTGAACCAGAGTGAGATAAACTCGCACAATATTAAGGGTAATCATCCAACTTGATTTTATAGTTCAAAATCTTTTCAAAAGAAAAAGATAATCGTAAGACCGAATCCACACATAAACACGGACGGTTTTACCTTACGATGACCCAAAACAGTTTTTGAAAACAATATCTTATCTGATATTATAATAATGTCTAAATACAAGTAAATAACAATCTAGTGGAACGCTTGTATCTCACGCTCCACGTATATATATACAATCAAAACCGCGGGCGCTTATTGGAGATTGGATTCCAACTTGACAAGGTATGGGACCACCTTCCGCACGTGTATCTCCAGAGGCGAATACACAGGGTTCAACAAGAACGTCTTGCAACCCGGCCCTCACATGACTGACCACTCATTTCGCTTGAGTGTATCGAATGTATATCACCAACGGTTGGACTCAAACCACCGTTCCCGAATGGGCAGAATCGATAGAATAAGAAAAAAAAGGAATTTCTCTAGATAGGTGATTATACACCCTAATGGGAGCGACCCACATAGCCATGCTGCCTGCCCGATTTTTGTCATCTCTCGGTTGATGAGGCTTGAAGTCACAACACATCTTGATCATCATACACTTTGAATGCCACATCGTCAGATCCTCTGGATATCACTAATTGACGTCCACAAAAATACTCTAGTTATTTGGCTAGAGAAAACCATTTCTCCGCCATCAACCATCGTACGTTTGAAGAAATCAACGTACGTAATTTCCTTTAGAAATACTCTGTCAGACACTCGTCCATACAAGTCATCCAGGAACAGGATGAACCGAAGGCACCCTCCTACTGCATCCTAGGAATCACCCTACAGATCAGTAGCAAGAAGTCCTTGTAATCCGTAGATTCTAACCACGACAGAATCACTGTTGAAATATCTCCGGCCGCTAAACCAGAGAAATCCAATCAGTAGTTCTTCCGCTTATGAAGATCAACGGTCTTCCATTGCTCCATCTCCAATAATCTTCTATCACGTATTCGTTGGTCGGAATGGTTTTCGAATATATATTCGATCCCGGTCTTTCCGTACCAACGACCGTATGGGTCATGTTTGATAGTCGGTGTTTTAACTATCAAATAAATAATTGTGTGAATGACATGAGTTTACCAGTTCAGTACCAACACCACATGGCCTCTTTAATTTAAAACGATTAACGATAGTTAATCTCTAACCCTTAACATTTCAAATATAACTTATTTGAGGTAGGGTTCTTATTTCTAACCATTTCACTCCCATTCCTGTCAACGAATTCATTTTCAAAACTTAATGTTCCAATTTCCTTTGATCTCGGAAATACCATTTTAACTTTCCCATTACCCACTAATATCATCCTCAGGTAAATTCCGAAGTCGTTCAAGTTGGGGTATTTATTTACCTCTCAGACCTTGATCAACAACGGTCAGACAGACATTAGTTGTAATTCAAACCCGACATTTATTCTAAATCCAAACACACCTCATTTCCTTCTTATAAACTTCTTATCTTTAGAACTTCCGTCCCGAGTATAACCAAAGTTCTTAATTCATTAATTAAGAAAATTATTTATAAAATATCATGATTCTTTTCACCTTTCAAACCGATACTTCTTATTACTTGGATTTTGTTAAAATCCTATTTCTTACTACCTCACCTTTATGCCTTCCTCTTAAAGTCTTATTTCATAAATTTCCCTTAATTCCCTTATTAAGAAACATTTGTAAATCCTTTATACCTCAAATTTTTTTTTTATAAATTTCGTTTATAAATCATTGTTCTATATAATCCTTTATTTATCACTTTCCTTTATAAAATCATTTAAAACCCAATTATAAACTCAATTAATATTTATTTGCTTTTACAAACTCTAATTCAAATAATCCATTTAAAAATCCATTTTCAGTTATAAAATAATTTTTATAACTTTAACTCGTCGATTTACCTGACGGTAGATCGATATTTATAAAAACGGTTAATTCATAGGCCATGTACTGCTAATCACTCAACCAATAATACCCATTGGTTTAAACCAGACAAATGGTGAATCATCAGGTCAATATTCAACCATTTAATCAACCAATTTAATTCAAATAAATAATGGTCTCATAACAGTGTATAATGACTACTCAATATCAACCACCACAATCAACCAAAACAATTCATTTATTAAAAACACGTTTATAAAAATAAACGTGACCAATAAGGTAACTTACCTCAATTGGAACCAATCGTTAAAAATAACGATTTGGATTTCACTGAAGTTAAACAACGTTTAACCTCATCAGTTCAAACAATAACTGAATATATATCAGCAATCAGTCAATCACTAGCAAGCCTAACACACAAAAATAAAAAAACCCAACTTATAACATATAAGCGGGAAATAACTGAGTGAGTTTAACTCACCTTGATTTGATTTTGTCGATAAATCGGCTCGGTTTCAGTTAAATTAAACGGCGTTTAATTTAACTGAAACTAAATCCAGCTGCTGCCTGCCCTGCTCGGTTCCCTTCCATCGCGTAGTACTTGCCAAAATTGTTCCAATGTTTTCTCGTCCTGTCCCGTTCTGATCATATGTATGATGGAATTAATAAATTTTAAACTAACATAATTAATTTAATTCCTACTTACTTCAACTAATTAATTATTATTTTATGTACACAACCGACCCCTTTGGTCTTCCATTACCGGTTCAGTATTATATTTTATCTTATCTATTTATTTTTAAAGACTGGATTCAATTTTAATTTAGCTTTACAAAAATTTAATTAGTCATATATAATAAATAGGCCTTTAAATTATATTAACTCATTTGGGCTTACCTTTATTCCTGGCCCGTTTACTCAAAACCGCCTCCCACTTAAAACATCAGCACCCTCAAACCCTCAAACCATTCGATACTTCTCTCCGCCGCCACCAAAATTTTCAGAGAAAGAAAATGGAAACCCTCACAGCCGAAACCCTCCCATCTCCGTCGTTTCTTCCAGTGAATCGAACGAGTCCCCCTTGCCTCCCTGTAGCAACGTCGAAAGCACACCAATATTCAGTTTAAACTGTCAGCACAGTTCGAACCTCCTTCCACTTGATTTAACCCCAAACCGAGGCCGATCTTTAGCTCTTTGGTTCAGAACAGCTACGTCTTGAATCAGATAAGTATTTTTGATTTTACAATTGCGGTATTGTTTTGTTTTTGATTTCTGTGGTTTTCGAATTGGGTTTTTTTTCTTCCTCTTTGCTGAGTTGCTTTGGTTGATCTGTTAGCTAAGCGCGGATATGTATATATAGCCGTGAGAAATTGGATAGGGTCGATGTCCAAATCGATTATAATATCATAGGATTTAGATTCTAGCTGCTACGTAGATCTTTAGGTGATGTTTTCCCTAGTATTTACAGCTGTGTTATACGATCGAATTGTGGGCGACTGAGACATTGATGGTTGACAGGGCAATGTAAAGATTGGTGTCGAGTTTTCCATGTGCAATCTTATGTAGATTCGGTTGTAATATCTATTGCACATGGTCTGTACTGTATATGAAATTTGGTTTCAGATTTGGGACTAGTGTATATATATAGATGGTAGACAGGATTTGTATACAAGACTTTCTGAATATATATGAATATATATAGATTTGATTGGGTTTTCTACTGTTTTATTTTCAGGAAAGAACATGGCCTTCTGTACTTTAATTCAAAAAAAATGTATTTTTTTTATAGTTTTGTTATGGCAGAATGGTTTGTACAGTCTTGTTGATCAGAACCAAAGATTTTGCTATTTACTTTCGATTCAAAAGATTTGATGACATAATTCTTCCCTGTTTCACTTCTGGGAATTGATGATGTACCCATCTTTTTTTCTTGATTGTTTGACTTTGCGGATTTGATACACACATACTTTATTTTCTTCTGAATGGTCTATGTCTTATTTTACTAAATTGTGTACCTTTTGTTTCCTGATTTTGAAAATCTTTCAATTTTAAATATATATACCTATACCTTTCTTGCTACTCATAGCTGTTTTCTTTTTCTTACTTTTCAGGTCTAGGTGATGGATCATGGTGATGACTGCGCCACAAACCAAGGAAGATCGTATTGTAGATTTGGTGTTCCATTTCTTAGATATGAAGCATTCATTTTTTTTTTCTTTTTTTCCTTTCTGTTCTGAGTCGTCTCGTACATGAGATTTTCATGTATAAAAATGTACATTGTCTGTCTCAAATCTTACTGCTTGTAGAACAATACATGTTGATACTGAAAACTGAAATGGACAGTTGCATATTAAATTTCGATATTCTTTTCAGATTCTTGTAGGTATATTAAACTATTTTAGAATAAACAGTTTATTGTTTGACTTGGGTTGAAAATAGCTGTGTTCTTATTTTATATTTCCGTTCAATTAGCATAACTGTACTAATGACTTTGGTACAAGTATTTGTTTCTTCATGTTAAAGTTTTGTATGTAATTTACATTTCCACTAATAACTTAGTTTTTTTTTCCTTGTTACTCAAATTTTACTCATATATCGTTCTTTCATCATTAACCAAGTACTCTATTTAATTAAGATTATAAAGAAACTGACAAATTAATTTATAAGATGTATAAACCAAATTTGAGTATAACTTTTTGTTGTGATACCAGAATTGAAACCGATGTTTAGTGGTTACTTATTTTGACCAATTGAAGATATGAATTAACTTTTCAGAATTCAAGAAATAAATTGATTTATATTTCAAATATAAGCTTTAAAACCAATTTAAGTATTCAGAATTAAATGGGTTAAAAACCCGGGTCGTTACATTCCTTCCCCCTTAAAATAATTTCGTCCTCGAAATTGCTAAGGTGAGAAAAATGTTGTAAATCCCAATAACTTCTAATATATTTAAATAACACTTCAAATATATTTTTTCTCTGGGCCTCAGTTTATTTAATTCTTTATTAATCCATGGATGAAATCTATTCAACCAATTTAACAAGTATACCATAATCAATCAAGGCACAACAAACTCAATCAAATCAACTGAATACACATTCAATATTACTATTTAATTCCATTCAACATATTTTGAATATCAACCGATTTATATTCAATTGATTTCTATTTAATTATTATTTATCAAATTTCCAATTTCAATTCAAATTCATTTAATTACCACATTATTTGCTAATTAAATTCTAAGGTCATTATTAATTATTAATTCGATTTCACTTAACCCAGTTAATTTTCAATTCAAAATTTTGACCAAATTTTGAACTCGATTCAAATTAGTCAACACACCATATCTAAATAATTTGAGAAAATTATTCCCTTTCTATACAAAAATAAATTTCGGGTAAAATTATTTCATTTACCCCCTTTTAAAAACAATATTGTGTTCCTTATCAGCTCAACGCTTTTCAACACTTGAACCGACCAAACAACACAATACAAAACATTTGTATATAAAATTTGCAAATACGCTCTCATACATATATACACTCAAACTCAATCTAGGGTATTACTAACCCCATCTTTATCGAGTTACGCCACAGAGCCAAGGTTATCACTAAACCAATAGCTCTGATACCAACTGAAACGACCTGGGGAAAAAGTCGACGCTCGAGCCTTTGACAACAATACATAAACTCGTATCACTTGCCAAAAACCCAAGTATCGTACCCCAGATTGTTATGAGAAAGAAATTAGAGGGTGAGGTAAGAAAGAAAGAATATAAGAATAGAAGAAGAAGAAGAACACAACACAGAGCCTCACATCGCAGCGGAACAAAATATAATATAGAAATAAATCTTTATTGAGAGCTTTATAACTTACAATCATCAGAGTATATCAACACACCTGGACAGTTATGATAATCTGCCCTCATACAACACAGCGGAATAACACTAAATATGTCTGGACTTCTCCAGCACGCCTTTCGTATTGTTAAATAACCTGAACCTGCAAACCCGGGCTAACCCGAGCATTTACAAAACACCGGGTCAGTCTGGTGAACGAGAGTGAGATAAACTCGCACAATATTAAGGGTAATCATCCAACTTGATTTTACAGTTCAAAATCTTTTCAAAAGAAAAAGATAATCGTAAGACCGAATCCACACATAAACACGGACGGTTTTTACCTTACGATGACCCAAAACAGTTTTTGAAAACAATATCTTATCTGATATTATAATAATGTCTAAATACAAGTAAATAACAATCTAGTGGAACGCTTGCATCTCACGCTCCACGTATATATATACAATCAAAACCGCGGGCGCTTATTGGAGATTGGATTCCAACTTGACAAGGTATGGGACCACCTTCCGCACGTGTATCTCCAGAGGCGAATACACAGGGTTCAACAAGAACGTCTTGCAACCCGGCCCTCACATGACCGACCACTCATTTCGCTTGAGTGTATCGAATGTATATCACCAACGGTTGGACTCAAACCACCGTTCCCGAATGGGCAGAATCGATAGAATAAGAAACAAAAGGAATTTCTCTAGATAGGTGATTATACACCCTAATGGGAGCGACCCACATAGCCATGCTGCCTGCCCGATTTTTGTCATCTCCCGGTTGATGAGGCTTGAAGTCACAACACATCTTGATCATCATACACTTTGAATGCCACATCGTCAGATCCTCTGAATATCACTAATTGACGTCCACAAAAATACTCTAGTTATTGGGCTAGAGAAAACCATTTCTCCGCCATCAACCATCGTACGTTTGAAGAAATCAACGTACGTAATTTCCTTTAGAAATACTCTGTCAGACACTCGTCCATACAAGTCATCCAGGAACAGGATGAACCGAAGGCACCCTCCTACTGCATCCTAGGAATCACCCTACAGATCAGTAGCAAGAAGTCCTTGTAATCCGTAGATTCTAACCACGACAGAATCACTGTTGAAATATCTCCGGCCGCTAAACCAGAGAAATCCAATCAGTAGTTGTTCCGCTTATGAAGATCAACGGTCTTCCATTGCTCCATCTCCAATAATCTTCTATCACGTATTCGTTGGTCGGAATGGTTTTCGAATATATATTCGATCCCGGTCTTTCCGTACCAACGATCGTATGGGTCATGTTTGATAGTCGGTGTTTTAACTATCAAATAAATAATTGTGTGAATGACATGAGTTTACCAGTTCAGTACCAACACCACATGGCCTCTTTAATTTAAAACGATTAACGATAGTTAATCTCTAACCCTTAACATTTCAAATATAACTTATTTGAGGTAGGGTTCTTATTTCTAACCATTTCACTCCCATTCCTGTCAACGAATTCATTTTCAAAACTTAATGTTCCAATTTCCTTTGATCTCGGAAATACCATTTTAACTTTCCCATTACCCACTAATATCATCCTCAGGTAAATTCCGAAGTCGTTCAAGTTGGGGTATTTCTTTACCTCTCAGACCTTGATCAACAACGGTCTTACCTTCAGACAGACATTAGTTGTAATTCAAACCCGACATTTATTCTAAATCCAAACACACCTCATTTCCTTCTTATAAACTTCTTATCTTTAGAACTTCCGTCCCGAGTATAACCAAAGTTCTTAATTCATTAATTAAGAAAATTATTTATAAAATATCATGATTCTTTTCACCTTTCAAACCGATACTTCTTATTACTTGGATTTTGTTAAAATCCTATTTCTTACTACCTCACCTTTATGCCTTCCTCTTAAAGTCTTATTTCATAAATTTCCCTTAATTCCCTTATTAAGAAACATTTGTAAATCCTTTATACCTCAAATTTTTTTTTTATAAATTTCGTTTATAAATCATTGTTCTATATAATCCTTTATTTATCACTTTCCTTTATAAAATCATTTAAAACCCAATTATAAACTCAATTAATATTTATTTGCTTTTACAAACTCTAATTCAAATAATCCATTTAAAAATCCATTTTCAGTTATAAAATAATTTTTATAACTTTAACTCGTCGATTTACCTGACGGTAGATCGATATTTATAAAAACGGTTAATTCATAGGCCATGTACTGCTAATCACTCAACCAATAATACCCATTGGTTTAAACCAGACAAATGGTGAATCATCAGGTCAATATTCAACCATTTAATCAACCAATTTAATTCAAATAAATAATGGTCTCATAACAGTGTATAATGACTACTCAATATCAACCACCACAATCAACCAAAACCATTCATTTATTAAAAACACGTTTATAAAAATAAACGTGACCAATAAGGTAACTTACCTCAATTGGAACCAATCGTTAAAAATAACGATTTGGATTTCACTGAAGTTAAACAACGTTTAACCTCATCAGTTCAAACAATAACTGAATATATATCAGCAATCAGTCAATCACTAGCAAGCCTAACACACAAAAATAAAAAAACCCAACTTATAACATATAAGCGGGAAATAACTGAGTGAGTTTAACTCACCTTGATTTGATTTTGTCGATAAATCGGCTCGGTTTCAGTTAAATTAAACGGCGTTTAATTTAACTGAAACTAAATCCAGCTGCTGCCTGCCCTGCTCGGTTCCCTTCCATCGCGTAGTACTTGCCAAAATTGTTCCAATGTTTTCTCGTCCTGTCCCGTTCTGATCATATGTATGATGGAATTAATAAATTTTAAACTAACATAATTAATTTAATTCCTACTTACTTCAACTAATTAATTATTATTTTATGTACACAACCGACCCCTTTGGTCTTCCATTACCGGTTCAGTATTATATTTTATCTTATCTATTTATTTTTAAAGACTGGATTCAATTTTAATTTAGCTTTACAAAAATTTAATTAGTCATATATAATAAATAGGCCTTTAAATTATATTAACTCATTTGGGCTTACCTTTATTCCTGGCCCGTTTACTCAAAACCGCCTCCCACTTAAAACATCAGCACCCTCAAACCCTCAAACCATTCGATACTTCTCTCCGCCGCCACCAAAATTTTCAGAGAAAGAAAATGGAAACCCTCACAGCCGAAACCCTCCCATCTCCGTCGTTTCTTCCAGTGAATAGAACGAGTCCCCCTTGCCTCCCTGTAGCAACGTCGAAAGCACACCAATATTCAGTTTAAACTGTCAGCACAGTTCGAACCTCCTTCCACTTGATTTAACCCCAAACCGAGGCCGATCTTTAGCTCTTTGGTTCAGAACAGCTACGTCTTGAATCAGATAAGTATTTTTGATTTTACAATTGCGGTATTGTTTTGTTTTTGATTTCTGTGGTTTTCGAATTGGGTTTTTTTTTTCCTCTTTGCTGAGTTGCTTTGGTTGATCTGTTAGCTAAGCGCGGATATGTATATATAGTCGTGAGAAATTGGATAGGGTCGATGCCCAAATCGATTGTAATATCATAGGATTTAGATTCTAGCTGCTACGTAGATCTTTAGGTGATGATTTCCCTAGTATTTACAGCTGTGTTATACGATCGAATTGTGGGCGACTGAGACATTGATGGTTGACAGGGCAATGTAAAGATTGGTGTCGAGTTTTCCATGTGCAATCTTATGTAGATTCGGTTGTAATATCTATTGCACATGGTCTGTACTGTATATGAAATTTGGTTTCAGATTTGGGACTAGTGTATATATATAGATGGTAGACAGGATTTGTATACAATACTTTCTGAATATATATGAATATATATAGATTTGATTGGGTTTTCTACTGTTTTATTTTCAGGAAAGAACATGGCCTTCTGTACTTTAATTCAAAAAAAATGTATTTTTTTTATAGTTTTGTTATGGCAGAACGGTTTGTACAGTCTTGTTGATCAGAACCAAAGATTTTGCTATTTACTTTCGATTCAAAAGATTTGATGACATAATTCTTCCCTGTTTCACTTCTGGGAATTGATGATGTACCCATCTTTTTTTCTTGATTGTTTGACTTTGCGGATTTGATACACACATACTTTATTTTCTTCTGAATGGTCTATGTCTTATTTTACTAAATTGTGTACCTTTTGTTTCCTGATTTTGAAAATCTTTCAATTTTAAATATATATACCTATACCTTTCTTGCTACTCATAGCTGTTTTCTTTTTCTTACTTTTCAGGTCTAGGTGATGGATCATGGTGATGACTGCGCCACAAACCAAGGAAGATCGTATTGTAGATTTGGTGTTCCATTTCTTAGATATGAAGCATTCATTTTTTTTCTTTTTTTCCTTTCTGTTCTGAGTCGTCTCGTACATGAGAGTTTCATGTATAAAAATGTACATTGTCTGTCTCAAATCTTACTGCTTGTAGAACAATACATGTTGATACTGAAAACTGAAATGGACAGTTGCATATTAAATTTCGATATTCTTTTCAGATTCTTGTAGGTATATTAAACTATTTTAGAATAAACAGTTTATTGTTTGACTTGGGTTGAAAATAGCTGTGTTCTTATTTTATATTTCCGTTCAATTAGCATAACTGTACTAATGACTTTGGTACAAGTATTTGTTTCTTCATGTTAAAGTTTTGTATGTAATTTACATTTCCACTAATAACTTAGTTTTTTTTTCCTTGTTACTAAAATTTTACTCATATATTGTTCTTTCATCATTAACCAAGTACTCTATTTAATTAAGATTATAAAGAAACTGATAAATTAATTTATAAGATGTATAAACCAAATTTGAGTATAACTTTTTGTTGTGATACCAGAATTGAAACCGATGTTTAGTGGTTACTTATTTTGACCAATTGAAGATATGAATTAACTTTTCAGAATTCAAGAAATAAATTGATTTATATTTCAAATATAAGCTTTAAAACCAATTTAAGTATTCAGAATTAAATGGGTCAAAAACCCGGATCGTTACATCACACATTTATTCACTTTGAATGTCACATCGTCATACCCGCCAAATCACAAATTGATTTCCCCAAAAATACAACAGGTATACAGCTAAGAGAAACAAATTCCTCCGCCACCAAACGTAAATACATTTGAAGAGATCAACTTATGCGATCCATTAAAAATACTCTGCCATACATTCTTTCATACAGGTTGTCCTGGGACTGGACAAACCGAAGGCACTATTCTGTAAACAGGACAGCCCTTGCATAACTCCGTCTTCAATTATCTTCATCATATTTGATCGCAACGCTAATGCCCATATAGAGTGGCTTTCAGATAATGAGTCTGATCCTGGTCTCTCCATATTGACAATGGAAAAATGGTTAAAAACTTCGATAGTCGATGATTTAACTGTAAAAGAAAAACACGTGTGCAAACAACGATATTATTTCCAGATGGAAATTCTATGCACCAATCATCATTTAACATTTATCTCTTTAGTTCATTAATTTATTTATTTCCTGTTTTCATATATTCAACATTCCTTATTTTCTAAATTTAGAAAATATACGTTATTAATCATTGGAAAACATTTCCATCTCTTTTGCACATATCACTGTCATTCCAGTATTCTTTATCATCAAACATTTCATTTTCTATGATTAGAAAATATCTCTAATTATATTTGGAAAAATGTTTCCAAAACTCATTCATTGGATTTAAATAGATGTTTAAATAAAACATCGCTTTGCCAATTCAAACCATTACACTCATTAACTAAATTCACTTAACCTACCTTCACTGTCGAGCCTTAACCATTCCTTAGTTAAAAACGAAGTCGATCAAGTCGGGGTATAACTACCTCTCAGACCTTAACTGATCAACATTTCTAACTTCGAAATAGACAAAGTTCACCTTCTAAAACTTTAACAAACTTCCTTACGTAACTCTCTCTCGAATAATCTCTATTTGATAACTCTTTCCTTCGAATAACCTATATTTGATAATCACTCTTTCAAATAGCCATATTTGATTAACTCTATTCAATTAACACTATTCGATTAACTCTAATCGATTTAGTTCTCCAGTTAGCTCTATTTTATTAACTCTATTCTATTAACTCTATTTGATTAACTCTATTGGATTAACTCTATTTGATTAACCCTAATCGATTAACTCTATTAGATTAACTCTAATCAATTAACTCTTATCAATTAACTCTCATCAATTAACTCCTTTCGAATAAACTATATTCTATTAACTCCTTTCGAATAAACTATATTCGATTAAGTCCTTTCGAATAAACTATATTCGATTAACTCCTTTAACTCTATTCGAATAAACTATATTCGATTAACTCTTTTAACTTTATTCGAATAAACTATATTCGATAACTCCCTTCGAATAACTAACATTCGATAACTCCTTTCGAATAACTAATATTCTATAACTCCTTTCGAATAACCAATATTCGATAATCTCTCTTCGACTAACTAATATTCGATTACTCCTTTCGAACTACTAATATTCGATAACTCCTTTCGAATAACTAATATTTGATAACTCCTTTCGAATAACTAATATTCGACAATCTCTCTTCGAATAACTAATATTCGATTACTCCTTTCGAATAACTAATATTCGATAATCCCTCTTTCCGAATAAACTATATTCAATTAACTCCTTTGAATAAACTAATATTCGGTTAACTCCTTCGAATAAACTAATATTCGATTAACTCCTTTCGAATAAACTATATTCGATTATCTTTCTTCGAATAAACTATATTCGACTATCTTTATTCGCTTAACTCTAATCAATTAACTCTATTCGATTTACTCTAATCGATTAACTCTATTTGATTAACTCTAATCAATTAACTCTAACTGATTTACTCTAATTCAGTTAACTCTATTTGAATAACTCCAATCCCTTTTATAATCCTACTTACTTTCCAAATATTTCCTTTTATGATACCTTGTTTATTTTCCAAATAAATATTCCTTTTATCTTTCTATTTATTTCCCAATATATATTCCTTTTATCTTTCTATTTATTTCCCAAATAAATATTCCTTTTCAATTCTATTTATTTAAAAAATAAATATTTTCCTTTTCAATTCTATTTATTTAACAAATAAATATTCCTTTTCAATTCTATTTATTTTCAAACTATCTCCTTTTCTATTCTATTTGTTTAACAAATATTTCCTTTTCTATTTGTTTCACAAATATCTTCCTTTTTTATTTGTTTCACAAATATTTTCCTTTTCTATTTGTTTCACAAATATCCTCCTTTTCTATTTGTTTCACAAATATCCTCCTTTTCTATTTGTTTCACAAATATCTTCCTTTTCTATTGTTTGATTTTATAATTTTATTTTATAAAATTATTTTCCTTTTATATATAAAATCCATTGATTTTATATAAATAATTCATTTTCAAAAAACACTTTGAAAAACCCCTTTTCTACATCCCAGTATTTCTTGTGGTATTAAAAATACCAAATAGCAATGATTGATATCATTCAAACACACATAATCAACACAGATTATATATCACATCATATATTACAATATATGAAAAACAATAGTATTATAAATATAGAGGAATCCAGTTGGATCCCTCCAACCTGTTTTCCTGCATCCACAGATGTTAAACAATATAATAACATTGATTTCGTTTCGATATGAAATATTCTGATAAACAGAATCAATATTAGATTAACGATTTATATATATATCGTTATCTATAATTTCAACCAATACATAAGTAGTTCAACCAAACAGTCAACACACAGAATCATCCATCATCTATCAGTTCTAAAAATACGTTATAAAAATATAACTGGTAGAGTTGGTGAGTTTTACTCACATTGGACGATCATCGTTAATAACGATAACCATCGCTAGATTCAGACAGACAATTTATTTTACTATAAATTGTAACGAGCTCCAATTCACTCCCAGTCAGTTCCATTGGGTAGCCCCCGTCCATACGATCCCAACGGATCTTGTTTCGCCCAATTCTGATAACGTACACACAAGTTACATATTTTCTAAGTTATATACAAATTAACCATTTCTTTTAAAATTTAATTACTTTGATTATACCTTAATGATATTTTTATCTTAAGATTAGCGGCTGAACTCTCCACTAACCCGTCTTCTACGAACTCAACCATGGATGACTTCTGCACAACCACACCTAACAACAGCTACAACTCTTATCCCCAACTCCATCGATCTTGCTACAGTACACAGTCACGAAAGATTCCCGAGCCAAACTTCTCCAAAGTCGAACACAACTTCACGGCAGCCACTTCTGGTCCATTGAATTTTATAGTACCAAGTTACAATGGAAAAACAACGAGCTCAGGAATTAAATCCCGTCGACATCATCGGTCATCATGCAAGCAGGCTAAACCCCAATAAACAACATTTTCTTCCACAACACTTTATCTCTTCACAGGAATTAAAACTAGAATTACCATTTAAATAAATAATTAACCACTACAAATCCTTAATTACACTTAAATATAACTCATCCCACGGCTTAATTCTTCTTCTCAGAAGGTCGCTCCTCCTTCATAAGCGAGCTTAGTAAAAGAAAGCCAAACATCTTGTGCTCCTCTTCACTCATTCTTTCATTAAAACTTAAACTGAACACACCCTTTTGTTGCTCTTTAATTTCTCCACTAACCCATACCACAACCATCGAACACGATCAACCCTTCGTCACCATGGTTACATGAACCCACCGCGACTCCCTGATTGTCCCTATCATTTATTTCCATCGCACTTCACCAAAAGGTGCACGACAGCCCCAAACTGACTCACGAATTCAAAAACGATATCAATCCCGCGAATAAAGGATTAAAAATACCATGAACTTTAACCCTAATTCACTGCTCAAAAACTCGAGTGACAGAACATGGTTTCGCACTATATAAAAGCTATATAGAAACGAAGCTGATCACATAAAAAATCCAAAAACACAAGTTTTGTATTTGTTCGTAATTTATTTGAATTTTATTGATTTTAGGAAGACACGATTTTGATGGATAGTGTAAATACTGGCGGCTTGCAAATTTGACCAGAGGAAAAAGGTATAAGGGTTTAGGAGAATGGTAGTGTATTTATAGGTAGAGTATATAATTTTATATTCAATTATTTTATTCATTTTTATTATAATGTTGTTTGTATTTATCGAAAAAAATCCCTGTGATCACATATGATATCCAAATTCAATGAAAATGGGCATATAGCTACAGTTCGACATTACGAACTCAACGAAACGGGTTTCGTCAAATTCCGACTCCGTTTGCTCACACAGCATATTTTTAACCGTCAATATGCTGACTGTTTTTCACATTAAAAATCCGTACGGCCACATAATAACTCCAAAAATCACGAAACTTGGAATCTAACAATAATTTAATATTACGGATCCAACAAAATTAGTTTCGTCCGAAACGGAGGTCGTTTGCAAAACTGGTTATTTTTAAAGCTCTAAATAACCCATTTAAATATATAAATATATTTAAAAACAATTAAATTAAATAAAAATAATTTAATGTTATTGTATATATTCACAATAGAATACCATACAGCTCCAGAATATTCCTATATGAATTTCTAACTCGATATTTCAAATCCCGATTAAATCGACATTCGATTTATAATGAAATCCCTTTTATATAACGTTATAAATTTATTTATGAATTCCATAGCGACTTTTCTAAAATTTGATTTGGACATAACTCAAAATCAACATGTTGAAATCCCGATTTTTCTCTTTCATTAGAAAAATATACTTCACCAACTCCGAACGTTTTTTGTTTCACAAAAACCTAATTTAAAACGGACCCTGTATATTCAATTGAAGTTTAAATCGCCAAATAACGAACTGCCACGCCATTTCGAGCTCGATTATAATTATAATATAATTATATGTTCAAACTGTCGTTATTTAAATATATTCGTTATTCTAATTCAATTCTAAGCTGAATTAAATATTTCAAATTTGTCCAGTTCACACTATATTGTCAATTCACTATTTCCAACTGTTTGAGAATTAAATATATTATTCTATTATTTATATTAATTAAATATTCAATATTATTTAATTAAACGACCATATAAATCTCTAAACCATTATTTAAATAATTAAGTTAATTATTTAACCGTAAAAATACGGGACATTACAATATCGAAAAGGAAATGATTTCAAAACCTGATATTTCGAAAATAGTATCATTTATATATTATAAAGATAAGGAGTATTCAATTTTGATTTAAAATTGAAATGAAGATAGAATCGTTTTAAAACGAATTTATAAACGATTTATAAAATACGTTTTAAATGGAAATCGAGGATATATATATATATATATATATATATTGGCCTGAATAGAACGCGCTGCGACCGTTCGTGAATTTCGACCATTGACTTCGAATTGACATTACAGGAGACCTGACCGTCGGATTCTTCTAAAACCAGAACCGTTGGGTTGGTACCGAAAAGAGTTTTCCAACGAATATAAGAGATTTGAAATCTAATGGTTGGATTTGGAATTATATCCAAATCAAATTTGGAAAAGGTCGTTGTAAGTGCAATTCGATGACCATTTATGGAAATCGACTGAAAGGGCCTTAATAGAATTATTAAAAATATTAATAATTTGTGAAAAATCATAATAAATGATTTGGAAAGAATTGGGATGAAAAATTCCACATTTTTAAAGATAAAAATATGTTTTTATCAGAATGAACTAGTTATTAACTAGATTTAAAATCAAATAATTTTCAAATAAAATAAATTGGATTTGTGAGAGGTTTTAATATAACTAGAAATTTCCAACGAAAAAATTGGAATGGATTTGGAATGGAAATAATCTTCAGAATATGTCATATTGGATTCCGTGATTATACTGATATTGTTATGGAAGTTTGGAAGATATATATATATATATATATATATATATATATATATCGTTATTTCCAATACGATATTTGTTGGTTTCAGAATTTGATATTGAATATAAGCCGATATAATTTCTAAGCAGAGCCTTGTATTTAATATCAAATGTAATTTTGGGTTTGTTGTGAACGGTGTCTTTAGTAACACTACTCTTAAACCCCTATGAGAAAAGAATAAATCTTTTAAATGAGATTTAGAGAAGTTTACCAATTAATTATTATTTAATCGGAATTGAATTGAAATTGTGATTTTGGGTTTATCGTGAACCGTGTTTTAAATAACATTTGTTCTTTAACCCAATTAACAGTGAAGAGATGATTTGAAATTTATAAATCTTTTTATTACGATTTAATGGAAATTTTCCAAAGTAAAGTTTGCCAATTTAATAAATAAATTGGGATTGAATGGAATTCGATTTGGTAATAATCGAAGTGAACTTCTATGGAGGAAGACTGCTAACATTTATGGAATTTAAAAGGCTTTGTCGCTATTCCATTTGTATTATTAGTCGGATATAGAAATTGATGTCGATTATATATTGATCTGTTTTTCCGTGAAGATTCCATAATTAATGGAATGTGATTTTGGGTTTATTATGAACCATGTTTTAAATGACATTGGTTCTTTAACCCAGTTAAAGACAGGATTTCATGTCTAACATTGTATTTCGAACTGTATTGTTGATCTTTGCAAAATATATATCAGTTTGGTAGTGGAGAATTTATTCTCTTTCTTAACACCCTTCTCTAAGACATACGAGCTTAGAGGTTATATATCGGCAGAAATCAATGGTACAATGTAGATTGTCGATGCGGCATGTTTGATTTCCCAAAGTTGAATAATCATTAATATTGATTTTTGGGAAGACTAAAACTAAATGGAGTTTTAATGAATCTTTAATTAGATTGAAATGAGAATGTGATAATTTAAATTATAAAATTCGGGAAATGACTGAGAATGGAGTACCACCAGTTTTACTCCAAGCGATAGTTAAATCTTTGATTAGATTTGAACGTGAAATGGTAATTAAATTTATCGATAACACCATGGTGTTAGATATGGAGTATTACCAGTTTTGCTCCATGGCATAAATAGGTTGGGTTTGGGAAATTAAATAAATGATTACTTCGGTAAGGCTCGATAATCCCAACTAGTTGATAAACCTTAATTTGGTTTAGAATTGATATCCAAAGGAAGATTAATGTATAAATTTAAAAGAATTTATATTTGATAAAATTAATGGGAACCTATCCCAAAGGATATGAATATCTGAATAAAAGAACATTCAGAATTGGAATGAGGCATATGTTGTTTTTTATAGAACTTGATTATAAAATACATGAATTATTCGAAAAGGCCGGATTTATACCCATTCTGAATAATTGATTCGACGATAAGTTGACGATGAAGATGGTGGTTGAAGACCGGAGGTCATCACATCGTTTGGATGATTACTGATGTCTTGATTAGGCGGTATACCTAAGACAAGGTAATAAGTGGTGATCATCCAGACGTACTTGGAGATCAACCGGATATGCAAGGACCTCTCTCCTGTATTGGACATATGGGATGAGGATAAGGTGCCTCCAGTTTCGTTCAGACCCAGAACAAACTAGTAAATGGATGTGTGTCTGACATTGGATTTTATTCTATGTTGATTGATCTCTATTAAATATATATCTGTTTGGTGGCGGAGAATTTATTCTCTTGCTTAACATCCTTCTCTGAGACGTACGAGATCAGAGGTTATATATCGATAGACATCAGTCACATGGCGTGAATTGCCTTTGTGGCATGCTGAGATGCAAATGATCAAGGCTTCTGTTGAAAAGCAGAGTCTTGTGGTTGATGATCAAAGCACGACTTTAAATAGAATAGCTTTGTGTACAACATTAATTCGCGAGCCTCACACCTTGGTATGAGTCAAAAAGGAATCGTGACTATAGGTAGTGCACAACGTTTTCTTCTAGCTATGGGTGGTGTCATGGTATGGAGCCCAGACATTTATTTATTTTTACCTATATGGATGATGGATTGCGAGGCGCCTCGGGTATATCGGTTACTACGGAGCCGATGGATAGGTCCGATAGGACCGAGAAACGTGTGTTTAGGAATAACCAATCCTCAAACGTAAGAGAGAATCGGCCCTAAAAATCCAAGGGTTCACTGCGAGGGATCCTGAGGCAGTTGCTAGAGTGTCTTGAATCGGAGAGGAGCCATCCCTGGCCTCGACTCATAGATGGAATCCAATTTCCAATACGTGATTTTTCGATTTAGTTGTAAACCTATGTCATCTATGATTGATACATTTATATTTGAAGTTATTTGATACATTATGCACTTATAGTAATGTCAAAATAATTTGTTTAAAAAGTACCAAGCATGTTTGGCTATTATAAGGGAAAACTCTATCCTCCGGCTTGCGTTGCATTGTGTGATGGGACCTGAGTCTTATAATAGCTTCATTTTTTGAAAAGCATTGCGCTGATTATAAACTGTTTTATGCACTAGTATTCTTGGGAGAAAACCCATTCCGTGTTATACAGCGTGGTCCCTTGATTTACTTTATTTCAAAGTAAAGTTTTAAATAACTGTTTTAGTTCTCACACAAGTCACTTGACTGTCCTGGAGTTTATTTGTTTTAACCTAAACTCTAGGTGCCCCAATTTTCCACACAAGCAGCTAGTAGTTTTGGTTTTGCAGATATTATATTCACAGGATCTTGGATTCAAAGCTGGAACTATACTCGGAAGGTTCTGTATCCATGTATTTCTTTCATTTGTGTTATGTATTATATTTGCGCTGCATTGTAATTTCAAATCTCTGATATTTTCCAATGTGTAATATTTATTCATACTCTGTTATATTCTTGTACTCTGATGTAAATTGTTGTAATAAGCAATGAAATATTCTTCTGTTTGTGTTCTAATTTGTCATGTTCTCAGCTAAATCCGGGCTTTCCCGTAAGGGCAAGTTTGGGTCGTTTCAGTATTACTGAAAATTTTAATTTGTATTGTTGGAAAATGTTATTTAGAATAATTGTTGTTGTTGTTTTATGTTTCAGGGTTTTTTCCCACTGGCAATGGCTCTTGTGCCTAAAGAAAATGAAGAGTGTTGGAGTTGGTTTTTGACCTACTTAAGAGATGCTCTTAGGTTTGCTAAACCATTGACTTTTTTAAGGGATAGACATTAGGGTTTGTAGTTGAGTACTCCTAAATTTTTTCCAAATAGCCATCATTCTTATTGTCTACATCATATGCAAAGTAATATTGCTGGTGTTGTTAAAATTGGGAGGGGTGCTTGGGTAGGTCATTTGCTAGAACAGTGTGCATTAGCTTCAAATGCCTATGAATTTGAAAAAGCTATGGCTAAATTTAAAGAAATTGGGGGTGCAAAAGCTATTGAATATTTGAATGATAAGCCATATGATCATTGGGCTAATTTGTTTTTTCCTGGAAAACGATATGGTGAAAATAAATCTAACGTAGTGGAGAGTTTCAATTCATGGATCTTGGATGAAAGAAGTCTACCTGTTACTGCATGTCTTGATGGTATTCGGATTAAGCTTATGTTGCAAATGTCCAATCGAAGAGAAGAGGCAGCTAACTGGAATTGTGTACTTTGTCCAAAAATGGAAGCTTGTTTGTTGAAATTGAAGGAGGAAGGGTTTGGATAGAGTGTTACTAAATCATCTAGATATGTTTTTTTTTGGATTATGATATAAACAGTTAAAAAAGATTTTTTTTTAGTTCAAACTGATTCTTAAAAAGATACGTGCATTTATCTTTTTAATATTTTGATCATTAAGTTAATTAAAAAAATGAGAAATATACAAAAATAGGAAAATTTCAGTATTATTTAACTTTGTACTATAAATTTAAGGATTTATGTATTTTTTGTGTGATATAATGTAATGCATGAAAGAAATGCTTATTATGCAGATATCAGGAAATTAAACACATTATGTACGATTAGATGTTAATGTGGGAATTTTTTTTAACTGCCATAATGTTATTTATTTACATATGACTTATTTTGAATTTTGTAGATTTATTTATGAAGTTCATTCACCAACATCGTAAAAAGTAGATCTTAAAAATCGCATTTGCAGCTGTAATCAATGGAAAGTGAAGGGTTTTCCTTGTGCCCATGCTTTGAAGTATATATATTTGTCTAAAAATTCTGTTTATGATTACGTTGAGCCATATTTCACTGATCAGTATTATCAAGCTGCTTATTCACATGTAATAAATCTAATTCCAACTTTTGATAAAGAAGCAATTGAAGCTGAAGAATCATGTACTGTGTTTCCTCCTAAAGTTGTTCGTGGAGCTGGTAGGCCTAGAGTGAATATAATTGAAGGTGTTGATTTTCATGCTAAACAAATGTGGAAAGTGTAAAAACTAGGGAATAATAGAAGAAGTTGTTCTTTAAATGGCTGAATTGTTGTTTAAAATTGATTGTATTTGAATGATTATTTTAAATTCAGTTTTTCAGTTTAATAATATGGTAAAATGAAATTTTGGTTATATGGATGTGATGAATATTGATTTTTAGGATTAACTAATGTTAAGAACTGATTGAAATTCTATAAGTTTTCTTTTATGTTTTGTTATATGATGTGGTTTATTTTATTAAAAAGATGTTCAGTATTATCTTTTTATTTTATATTATGCAACTAGTTCTTTTGTTGAATGATTATTTACTTATTTGGCCTTCTTAAATTTATGCCATATTCCGTTGAATGATAATTTGATTTTTTTTGTTTTCTGGACGGCAAAGTTTTGAAAAGATAACTACATTTGTATTTTCATGTAAAGCCAATAAATTAAGTATGTTGTTTGTACTAAATTTAATAGGTTCATGTTGTCTGAGTATTTGTGTCTTATATGATAATTTTGTTTCAATACATTAGTAAATAATTGCGTAATGATTTTACTATTAAATTTATTATGTTGTTGTTTACAGGATGAGAAAAATAAATATTTTTATTTTATATATTTCTACTAACAGCAATGAATTAATAATTGAAATGATTACAATTCTGATATCAATTAATCTTACACACTAACAAAATCCACCAATTAATTATACATACTAAAAAATTCAGCAACTAATCATAAACAATTAAAAAAGTGAGAAATTAATGAAAAGATAAATATATTTGTCTTTTTGTTAAAAGATGCTTGTTATGTCAGTACATTTTTTTGGAAATTGCATAAAGACTGTATATTAGCATTAAATTTAATAACAAAGATAAATCTAAATAATACATAAAAAATTACTATTGTGGTTCTTTAACCATCAAATAAAAGCAATTGACTTTTCAAGCAAAAGATAACAGCATTTAGCTTTTGATTGATAACATTGTACACAGAACAGTACATCAGCAGCTTGTAATTAATCTACAAACTCAGATATAATCCATAACAATAACGATCAAATCAGTATCAGCTATTAAGCATTAAAAAATAAATTCAATATCTATTTGTTAACATCAGCATTTACATTTTAAAAACATCATTCGTGATTAACAACATTTTAAAGGTGTTAACCCTCTTTTTTGGCAAGAGTCTCAACGTGTAATGACCCGCATCTTCAGCGATATAATAATTAATTTATTTAACTATTTAAAGAGTGGTTTAGAGAATTTAATGGTCGTTTAAATTAAATAACTTTGAATATTTAATTAATATAATAATTAAATAATATATTAAATTATGAAATAATCAGAATTGGCTGAAATGGCGATATGGTGTGAATGAGGCCATTCAAAATATATAATTCAGTTTAGAATTGAATTTGAATAATGAATATATTATATAAACGACAGTTTGAACGTATAATTATAATTTAATTATAATCGAGCTCGAAATGGCGTTGCAGTTCGTAAATTGGCGATTCTAACTTTAAACGAATATACAGAAGCCGTTTTAAATCGGATTCCTGTGAAACAGGAAACGTTCAGAGCTGGTGAAGTATATTTTTCTAATGGAAGAGAAGAGTCGGGATTTCGTCATGTAGATGTTGATTTATGTCCAAATCAAATTTTAGAAAAGTCGCTGTGGAATTCCTTTATAATTTATATCGATTTACTTATATTTTAAAAAGGATTTAAAATATAAATCGAATATCGATATAACTGAGAACTTTGAAATATCGAGTTATAAATCCCAGTGGAGCTGTATGATATTCTGTTGTGAATATATACGATAATATTTATTTTTAAATATAAAATTTAATTTTTTTTAAATATATTTATATATTTAAAAGGTTTATTTAGAGCTTTAAAAATAGCCAGTTTTGCAAACGGCCTCAGAATTCGACGAAACTAATTTTGTTGGATCCGCAATGTTAAATTATTGTTAGATGTCGAGTTTCGTTATTTTTAGAGTCAGTATGTGGCCGTACCGATTTTTAATGTGAAATACAATCGATAATTTGACCTTTAAAAATACGCTGTGTGAACAAACGAAGTCGGAATTTGACGAAACCAGTTTCGTTGGGACCGAAATGTCGAACTCTGGCTACATGTCAATTTTCATGATTTTTGGGTATTATATGTGGTCGTGCGAATTTTTAAAGACAAACACAAACAAGTAAGGATAAAAATGAATTAAATAAAAAATATAAACTTTATTTAAATCTCCTATAAATACCGCTACCATCCTAACTTAAACCTAATTTCAACTTCTCTGTAGTCAACAGAAAATTCCGCCGCGATTTCTTTCCCTTCCAGGAATATTTTTCCATCTTCCAAATTTTTTAGAAAATCAAATAAAAACTTATAAATCCTCAAACCCACATCTTTGTACTCGTATAAGGGGAGGCTTTCTTCTGGTATGCCATTCGTAGGGTGTGATACTGATTTGTGAAGCACGGAAATTTCACCGTGAAGTTAGGGTTGGATTCGATCACGACACAACGGGTTTTAGCTCGAGTTAATGATGAATTTGGGTTTGTGGCTGGAAATGGTACTTGTTTGAAGAAATTTGGGTGGATTCGTTGGATTTGAGTTCGATACATGCAGTTGATTTTGTGTGAAATACTGTTCGTCGCGATGCAGGGTGTGAGGTCGAACTTCCAATGGAGGGATAGGGAGATGGAGCTCGGGATGCTGAGTTCGCTGGTGTTGTCGGAGTTCGACTCGGTGAATATGGAAGGAATGGTGGAGGATCGAAAGTGGAAAGTGGTTTTCGAATTAGTAGCAGGAGTCGGGATTGTTTGGGGAAGAAAAGCTAACGAAGCGGGTCGGGTTCTAAGGGATTGAAGGGATGGGCCAAGGATTTAAAATGGGTGAGGCCCATTAAAAGAAATGTTTAGTTTAAATTTAATTTAAATGTATACGAACTTCGTAATAGCATAACTTCGTCATACTTTATCAAAATTGGACGAAACAAGATCCGTTAGGATCATATGGACAGACACTACCCAATGGAACTAACTGGGAGTGGATTGGAGCTCGTTTGAATTCATGGCGAAATAAATTGTTTGATTCAAATCAAACAAACAGTTTATCGTTCTTTAACGATGAACTGCCAAAGTGAGTAAATCTAACAAACTCTGAACAGTTTATATTTTCATGTTGTATTTTTAGAACTGTTAAAAATTGTTTAATTGACTGTGTGTTGATTGTTTGATTGAACTCCTAGTCAATTAGTGGAATATATATGTATATTTTTTTTAGAGCAAACGGATATGTAGCATGAGACTACACAGCCGATTATATAATAGATAATAGTAATTTTCCAACTGACATACCCAGTTGGTGGTCCAAAAAATACGTCTAGTCTAACCCCTTGGGCAATACAACATCATACAGCATCAAACATATACGACTTTGTTACTTAGCATGTTTAATTATACATAGATAATATCCAATACTAAAGAAACACCATAAACCATCACACAAGTTCTCTGCTGGAAGCTGGGTCACTGCTATCAACCGAGTCAGATGGAGAGGAGGCCTGAGGCAAAGCAAATCTGAAAGCTGCAGCATGACTGCCACCAGAACCTGTCCATGTAGTAAAAATATGGATAATGCGATGACATATATTTGTAGTCGAGCTAACATTATTTCTAAAAATCCTTGCATTTCTTTCTTTCCACACACACCAACTATAAACAACAAGGAAAGCATCTACTAGCATGTTAGGAGGTGAGAATTCCCAGTGATCGAAAAAGGAGGAGATATCAGGGATGAAACCAAGTAAGAAAGAACTTGAAGCAGCCCAGATAGGGTAGGTGCATTCGCAGACAAAAAAAAGGTGGTGGATGGTTTCTGCATGCATATTATAGAAAGCACAGTTGGGATCAGATGCAATGTTACATCTGAACAGCTTCTCTCTAGTATTGATCTTCTCGTGAATCAAACACCATTGAAAGAAGAGGATTCTTGGAGCCAGTTTGCATTTCCACAATCTTTTGAACTTGAACCTTCTTCCAGAGAAATTCAGAAAATTGCAGCAAGAGGATACTGAGAAACCTTTAGATGGGGATAATGTCCAAACAAAGTGATCAATCCTCTCATTGAGCCGAGTTTTGCGCAGGATTACAAAGATATTCAGCAATTGTGAGAGAGTATTCCAATCAAATAATGTGCCTGGAACTAAACTTGTATGACCATTGTTAAATGCATCAACTACAGTAAGCATAGAATGAGTTTGAAGGGAAAAGAGGGAAGAAAAAGAAGAAGATAGAGGTACCTGACCATGCCAAATGTCATGCCAAAAAAGACAGGATGAACCACCCCCCAAGGAGACATGAAACAAAGATTTGATACGAGGGAGACATGAAAGAACACCGTGTAGAAAGGGAGAAGTTCTCAAGGAAGGATGATGATGAAGAACAAGGTGAGCGTTAGAAGAAAAATGATATGCTAAAATCCAGTTTCTCCAAATGAAATCGCCTGGACAAAGAAGTCTCCAGATCCATTTAGCAAGTAAAGCAGTATTAAAATGGTGTAGGTCTAGAACACCAAGACCCCCCTGATCAGTTTGTAGGCAAACAGTCCTCCAATTGATCAACTTCTTTATTTTATGGCCATTCTAGAGAAAGGAGCTTCTTATTGAATCAATCTTGCTAATTAACCATTTAGGGAGTTTGTGGAAAGACATCCAGTAAGTGGGGATAGAAGAAAGAACAGATTTGACTAAGATTACACGCCCCATGGATGATAAAGAGTTTGCCTTCCATGCTGCTAGCCTTGATTCAAGCTTGTTAATAAGAGGAAACCAATCATTTTTGCGAAGTTTAGAGGGTCTAAGAGGTAAACCAAGGTAGGTCATTGGGAATTTAGCAATTTTGCAGTTAAGAGTAGAAGAAATCATGACTCCAAGGTGGTCAGAGTTGCCAAGCATATAGATGACACTTTTGTTGAAATTAATGGAGAGGCCGGAAACAAGTTCAAAGACATACAACAAGATTTTGAGGCATTGAATATGGAGAGGTTCAGGAGAAGAGAAGATTATAGTGTCATCAGCAAATTGTAAGTTGTTAATGCATATGGAAGTGTTTGGGAGAGAAATGCCAGTAATAAAGCCATTATCAGAATCTTTTTTAACCATTTGGTTAAAAACATCAGCAACAAGTACAAAGATCAAGGGGGGAGAGAGGATCCCCTTGTCTTAGGCCTCGTTTGGATTTGAAGAGATTACCCGAGGCACCATTTACAGAAACAGATGAACAACTTGAGCCAAGAATATTTTCAATCCATGTGCACCATCTTTCAAAAAATCCTCTATGTTTTAAAACCTCCATAATGAATGACCAATTAACCGAGTCGAATGCTTTAGAAAAATCCAATTTGAGTAAGACACCAGGAGTAGAAGTATAATGACAAAAAGAGATTACTTCCTGTGTAGCAGCGATGCAGTCTTGGATGTTTCTCCCCGGTATGAAAGCAGATTGTTCAGATCCAACGAGAGAGGCGATGACAGATTGAAGACGATTAGCCAAAACCTTTGTGATAATTTTAAAAGTGGTGTTGAGAAGACTAATGGGTCTGAAGGATGACAGCGTGTTAGCTCCCGAAGTTTTTGGAATGAGGATGATATTAGCATAATTGATTCTGGCGATAGAATGGGGATCATTGAAAAATTCATTACACATATCAATAATGTCAGATTTGACCAGTGCCCAAAAGTGTTTAAAGAAAACTGGGCCAAAGCCATCAGGCCCAGGGGCTTTGTCGTCCGACATTTTTTTCAGTGCAACCCAAATCTCATATTCAGAGAATGGATGATCAATGTGAATAGGCGAGGGATTGGGATATAAGTGATTCCAATCGATATTAGGAGGTGCAGTGTGGGATTGACCAAGAATAGATCGAAGATAATTAGAAAAAAGGATAAGAATATCTTTTTGATCAGTGTATGAGTGATCACCATCCACAATTTCAGATATGAAAGTAGATCTACGTCTTCCGTTAGCCATCCTATGAAAATAAGAAGTGTTTCTGTCACCTTCCTCCAAACATTTAGCTTTGGATCTTTGTTTCCACCCAATTTCTTCTTGTTTCATCAATCTATCCAGCTCAGTTTCCAATGAACGCAAGTTATTATATTCCGACTCAAGTAGGGGGCGTTGTTCTTCTAAAATATTGATGTCAATGATATCATTTTGAATAGAAGAAATACGAGAACGAATAGAACCCCATATATTTCTAGCCCATGGTTTGATGATCTTTCTAAGTGCTCTTAGTTTTAATACAATCCTATGAGTAGCCGAATCCGCCACAAAGTTCTGATTCCAAATGGAATGAACAAATTCATCAAAAGAAGGCTCGAGTAACCACAGTCTTTCAAATCTAAAAGGGCTCTTGTTGCAAATAGAGATGTCAGAATTGAGCAATATAGGGCAGTGGTCTGATATCATAGAAGCTAAACCATACACAATAGACATGGGGAAAAGTTCATCCCATGTGCCATTATATAGAAAACGATCTAGTTTAGCTAATGATGGATCCGGTCTACGATTTGACCAAGTGAAGGAGCGGTTACTTATTGGTGGTTCAATAAGAGAGCAGTCAAAAATGAAGGAATTGAAGTCTTCAGTATCATGAGATAAGTTGCCTGATTTTCTATCATAGCTGAATCTAGTAGTGTTGAAATCCCCCCCAATAACCCATGGGCCATTAAATTGTGCTGCAAGTGTACAACAGTCAGACCAGAGGAGTGAACAATCATGAGCGTTTTGGGGTCCATAAATGTTGGAGAAGAAGTAGGTGAGGTTAGAGGGGATGTGGCGAAGAGCTACGTGAAGTGCGGAACAACTTTGTGTGGTCCAACATAATGACCAGAGTGATTCATTCCGGGCAGTGATTAGGCCTCCGCATGTGTCAATAGCTTTAACATAGGTCCAACCCGATAAAAAAGAGCCACCCACAATTTTGAAGTGATTTGGAGTTGGGTTATCAAGTTTAGTTTCTTGAAGAAAAAGAATATCCACTTTTAAAGGAAGTAAAACCAAACTAATAGCATGGCATTTTGATGGGTTGCCCAAACCCCTAACATTCCATGAAACTAACTTCATTGGGCAGCATTGATGCGCTCCAGTTCTAATTCGTGCATGGAAACATAGTGTGAATCACTTAAATTAAAACCCATGCAACGTGACAGTTTTTTGCTTAAACTTTTATTTGCAAAAGAAAAAACAATAGGGGTAAAAAAACTACCCGAGCCTTCAGGTTGATCCTCTCGCTTCCTTATCCTCGCACTACGTCTGACAAAGACTGGTGAGAGAAACTGAGTCCAGTTTTCTTCTTCCACTCTATGAGAATCTGTGAATGGGACAGGTAGTATTTGCTGTAGAGGTAAAGCAGGATGAGGGGACATCGGATTGTCATGTGGAGTCTCAGCTGGAGGAGCGACAAATTGGGTACCTTCAAATTGGTAGGGGATAACAGGAAGGGGCAGGGAAAAGGGAAAAGATCTAGGAATGTTGTGTAAGGCCATATCACCATGGATGAATTGGTTAATGTTTTGTTGTGTAAACCGATCCACATCTTGTTCAATATCAGTCATAGGCATAGTTATCATCTCATTTGGAATTTCCACGTCAAACTCCTCCATATTTTCATGCATGCAGGGTATAGTCATCTCATCAACATTACCAATAAGTAAGGATTCAGGTTTCAAACTGGGGTGTTCATGTATGCAACGTTGCACTTTCAAGAGATGTTTCTTTTTGTTAACATTAGCAACAAGGAAAGTAATCAAATCGATTCCTTCAAAAAACTGAATTTTGATAAACAAGCTTCTATGATCAAAATGAGCCCACTCACAATCATCAAGTGCCACCACATTACCCAAAGGACTTAGAATATTTTTAACAGCAAAGGAATTATACCTAAGAAATTATGGAAAACCCACCACCTTTGCCCATGATTCACCCTCTAGCTCCGCAGCCGGCTCCCATTCAGCTTCAGACCAGCATTCAAAGTACATAGCACCTTCTGGCCTTGTTAAGATTTTCCAGAACAAGACATGGTCTCTGATCCCTTCATTTGGGCAAGCAATGATGAAAGCGTTGTTTCTGTATACCCACATGGGCCATTCATGGTGATCGAATGCCTTCGACAGAGTATCGTGAAGAGTTGCAATGCTCCAGCCACCAGAAATTGCTGTTCCGACTACGTAATTTGATGAGTCTTCCATTATAAATTGATACATGTCTTCGGGGTTCAGAGAAGAAGTGTTGGAAGATGAGGGTTTAAGTGTAGGAGAAGGCGTGGATTGTTGACAGCTGGGATAATGTGAATCCCTTTGATTATGAACTATGCGAGTTGATGTGCGAGGGACCCACATCTTTTTAGTTTTATCAGCGCGAGTTGATGTGCGAGGGACCCACGCGACAGGAGTTGCATTATTCCAATGAGTGCCTTTCCGCACATGTTTCGAGGTGTCTCTAGGTAATCTTTTTTTAGGGCAACGTCCACACGAATGGCCGTAACCGGTGCAAAAGAAGCATATTTTCGAATTTCTGCATTCTCTTGCCACGTGTCCCCTAATAGCACACTGTAGACAACGTCGTTCCTTCTTCAGAAAATTGACCGTATTCTGAATAGAAGAGAAAACAGGCAAAGCATTTGATTTCCTCACTTGAGTTCGCTTCGGTGGAAGCAACGGAGGGGATGCGGCCACTTCAGCATATGTTTTTTCCGATTGATCTGCTAGAAAATCATTCAATACATCAAAACGATTATGGCAATTCAAGTCTTTTGCAGAAGGTAATTGAGAGTTATGCATATAGAAAGAAGAAGGATGACGTTGAAAAGATCGGTTGAAGAAATTAGATTGATGGGTATGGTTAGAGGCTGAACGATTGATTGGATAAGATGAATTGAAAGATCGGTGGAAGGCAGAAGGACGGTGGGAGGAGGTGGGAGCTGGATGACAAAATAGTGGATTGCGGAAAACTGGGCGGGGAGGCAGAGGATGCTTTGAGTTAGGAAGAGAAGAGGAGGACGAAGGAAACGAGGAAGGAGGAGGAAGGATTGGCGAGCGGGGGTGGAATGCGGCACAGTATTTGGCTGGTATAGGGTAGGAGAAGACTGGAGGATCCGCCATTATGATAATATTAAGTTTATTGTTTATAATAATTTGATCATCGTAATGTGATGGAATATATATATATAAACCGTTAAATCTATATATATTGATTCTGTTAACAAGATATTTCATATTGAACTGAAAGTGATGTTGATTTTATTGTGTAACATCTGTGGATGTAGAGAAACAGGTTGGAGGAATCCAACTGAATTCCTCAACATTTATTTTACTGTTTTTCATATATTGTAATATATGATGTGATATATAATTTGTTGTTGATTATGTGTGTTGGGACGATATTTATCATTGTTATATGGTATTTTAAATACCATAAGAAATACCAGAATGATAAAAGGGGATTTTCAAAGTATATTTTGAAAATAATTTATTTATATAAAATCAATGGATTTTATATTTATAAAGGAAAAAGGATTTTATAAAGGAAATAAATTATAAAATCAAAAGAGTTAAAAGAATTTATTTGTTAAACAAATATAAAGGAAATTTTTTGTAAAACATTTACAAATAGATTAATTAGAGATATTTATTTATAGGAAATAAATAGAATGTTATAAATGAGATATTTATTTAGAAAATTAATAGAAAGAATAAAAAGGAATATTTATTTGTTAAATAAATAGGATTAAATCAAAGGAATATTTATTTGATAAATAATTAGAATTTAATCAAAGGAATATTTAGAAGATGAATAGAAAATGGAAATCTGTTTTTAACAGATAATTAGAAAAGATAAATTTATAAATAACAGTTTATAAATTAAATTAAATATTTATCATTCGATAAATGAGATATATAAGTCTGAACTTATATAGAGAAGAGATATTGATTTTAACACCGATAGTTGTGAATAGAATGTGTACACAACACTTGTATAAGGAAGTAACGTTATTAAAGAGAACATTTATAAAGTGAAGAACCGTTACTAAAAGTAAATCTTTATAAATGAATAAATGTTATCAAATAGGAGTTATTCGAATAGGAGAAGTCGATTAGAGTTAGAAATAATCGATTAGAGTTAGAATAAATCGATTAGAGTTAGAATTAACCAGATAGAGTTAATCAGTTAGAGTTAACCAGTTAGAATTAATAAATAGAGTTGACCGATTAGAATTAAAGAAATTGATTAGAGTTATTGTTAATCGAATTAGGATTTAACTGAATATTTGTTATTCAATTAGAGTTTATCGAATATAGTTATTTGAGATAGAGTTAGTCAAACATAGTTATTCAGGATAAGTTGCCATTTCGTACGACTGGTAGCATAATTCGCAAGGATGCAGATAGCCTATGGCGGTTGGATGTTTCCAGAGGGAATCAGGCGTAACCATTGTGATCGCTGCGATCTAGAGTCAAGCGAATGGAGTTAAATCGAATATTAGTTATTTAGTAGGAGTTAATCAAGTTAAGATTAAATAAGTTGAGTTAAATAAGTTGAGTTAACCTAGTAAGTTAACCAAGTGAGTTAATCGAATATAGTTTATTCGAATAGAGTTAAAGGGTTAATCGAATATGGTTTATTCGAATAGAGTTAAAGGAAATAATCGAATATAGTTTATTCGAATAGAGTTAAAGTGAGTTAATCGAATATAGTTTATTCGAATAGAGTTAAAGGAGTTAATCGAATATAGTTTATTCAAATAGAATTAAAGGAGTTAATCGAATATAGTTTATTCGAATAGAATTAAAGGAGTTATCGGATATAGTTTATTCGAAAGGAGTTAAGTGAAAAGAGTTAATCCAATAAGAGTTAATTGAATAGAGTTTATCGAATATAGTTTATTCAAAGAAAGGTTTTCGAATCTAGTTATTCGTAGAAGAAATTATCGAATATAGTTATTCGAAGGGAGGAGTTATCGAATAGAGATTATTCGAGAGAGAGTTACGTAAGGAAGATTGTTAAAGGTTTAAAAGATAAAATTTGACTATTTCGAAGTTAAAACGTTGTTCAGTTAAGGTCAGAGAGGTAATTATACCCAACTTGATTGACTTGCTTCTTAACTAAGGAATGGTAAGGTTTGATAGTGAATGATGGTTAATTGAATTTAGTAAATGGTTTGAGTTGGCATAGCGATGTTTTATTTAAACATCAGTTTAAATCCAGTGAAGGAGTTTGGAAAGGTTTTCCAAATAAAAATCATAAATGTTTTCTGATAATAGATAATAAGAAATGTTGAATATACGGAAACAGGAGATAAGTAAATTAATGAACTAAAGAGATAAATGTTCAGTGATGATTGATCGATATAATTTCCATTTGGAAATAATATCGTTGTTTGCACACGTGTTTTTCTTTGATAGTTAACTCGCCAACTATCGAAGTTTTCGACCATTTTAACGTTGTTAATATGGAGAGACCAGTTGGATTATTATCCAAAGAACCACTCTGTATTGGCATAAGCATTGCGAATCTTATATGCCAAGGATAATTGAAGATGGAGTAAAAGTGCAAGGGCTATTGTATAAATCTTAGGTAAAGATTGCCTAAGATGGATGTACAGGATAGCGCCTTCGGTTTGTCCAGTCCCAGGAAGACCTGTATGGAAGAATGTTTGACAGAGTATATTTAATAGATCGCATAAGATTATCTCTTCAAACGTACGTACATTTGGTGGCAGAGGAATTCGTTTCTCTTAGCTGTATACCCTTGATATTTTTAGGGAAATCAAATTGTGATTTGGCAGGTATGACGATGTGACATTCAAAGTGAATGATGATGTGGCATGTAAAAGATAAGCATAGCTTCTAGACTCACATCCGGTAAATGACAAAAATCGGACAGGCAGCATGGCTATGTAGGTCGCACCTATTAGGGTGTATAATCACCTGATCTAGAGTTTCATTTACTTCTAAAAATCTATTGTTGATGATGTCCCATTAGGGAAACGGTTGCTGATCCCAACCATTGGTGATATACATTCGATACACTCAAGCAAAATGAGTGGTCGATCATGTGTGGCCGGGTTGCAAGATGTTCTTGTTGAAACCACTGTATTCCTCTCTAGAGGTACACTAGCGAAAGGTGGTTCCATACCTTGTCATAGTTGGAAATCCATTACCCAATACGTGCTTGCGGTTTGATTGTATACTATATATGTAGAACGTGAGATGAAAGTGTTTCTGCTAGATGATTATTATATTATGGTTGATAGACATTATTATAATATCAAAAGGTTTTTGATATAAAGATGTTTTGGATTCTCATAAGGGAAAAACCCGTTCCATTATACGGCGTGGTCTTATGAGATATCGTTTACTGTTCAAACTGATTTTAACTGTTTTACTCATACCAGTCCCATGACTGACCCAGAGTTTATTTTGTTTTGTTTTCCCTAAACTCATGGATGCCCAATTTTGTACGGGCAGTCAAGTAGTCGGGATTTACAGATACTCGAAGAGCTGGAGCAGGAGGCTTCAGGATCATATAGCTATTGTTTATTTCCGCTGTGTTGTAAGTACTGAACTTTGGAAATGATATGTTTATTCAAGTACAGATTTGTATTTCAAAGTTATGTTATGAAATATATTTATTTGTTTTGCTGTGAGATTCGTGTTTACTCTGATGTTGTATGTTCTTCTTCTTCTATTCAAAGTTTCCATCTTATCTTTCCTCACCCTCTAATTTCTTTCATTAACTTTCCGGTTATTTTCGATCCTTGGATGTTCGATATGTGTTGTATATCGGATAACCAAGATCGCCTTTTTCCGGGTCGCTACACAACGAGCTAGACCAAAGCCCAAACACGCAAATAGATATAAGTCGCGCTTCAGGAAGCCCAGAAGACACACGATCCGAAGCAGTTGCATATTGGCCCAAGTCCAGCCTAGTCAATTGACAGCTCACTCCGCAAGAATCACTCTCCCAATCGACCGAGTATCTGGCTTCCGCGAGAGGCGCGTCGACCGATTATCTGGGTCAGTGTGGAAATCTTCTACAGAGAAATCCCACCGTATATCCCGACTTTCAGGGCAATAAAAGTGGTCAAACCATATCCGGACATAGCTCTACATTTGATATACCTCTCCGCGGATGCCACGTCAGCCGCGACTTCCGAGGACACTATTTATGAACAATGGAATCAGTCTCCCGTCGCTATTCAAACCAACTGATAGGTTCCACATGTCCAAGCTTTCCCGGAATGGCCGGACCATATTGCAACAACCCAAGCTGCATTTTACACCTATAAATACCTCCCAGCTTAAAGAGGAAAGGGAAGAAAAAAAGAGTTCTATTCATTTACACTTCATTTCTGGAGTTCATTTTTTCTCAATCTCTCCCAAATAGGAAGAGGAGTTAGCTATTTTTTTTTTCTTCTTCAAACAGAAAAAGCATTGTACTTATAATCAAAAAAGAGAAATAATATATAAAGTGGACGTAAGCACCATCCTTGCCGAACCACTATAAAAATTCTGTGTGTGCTCCTCTTTCTGTTACTTTACTTTTGCATTTTATAATCTTTATTCATGTGTTCATCGCACTATCGGGGGTTGACTGTCACTGTTGACTAACTTTTGACGTCATCACTTTGGCGCTCTAGGAAGGGGAAGATACTGATATTCCGTTAGAACCTCTACTCACTTCTGCTTATGGCGAACAAGCGAAAGAAAGACGTGACATCTTCTCGCCCTACGAATACTGATGGTGGCGATAACAATGCCATAGAAGCAAGTCTCGGAGCTTTCTCTCACGAAGATGTATCTCGACACTTTACTCAGGATGACATGGACAAGATAATGGTCGAATTCAGAGAACAAATGGCATCTCAGGGTAAACTCCTCGAATGACAGCAGCAGTTGATGGATCACCTTCTCGGTTGACTGGAGACAGGATTGAATGCTTCAACATCAATTCCTCCGCTGGCCGAGACAGGGGCAACAACTGATCTTCGGTCTGCACAGAATCAGGCCACTGATCAGGCTACACCTTTATTTCATCCTGGTTTGGTCCCACCAACCAATCCTTCACAACCAGAAGTATCACTTCCAGCGACCAGCGCAACTGCAGCAGCAGAACCTTAGGAGGCAGGCGATCGAGATCTAGGTCGTCTGGCAAATTTGCCTCCATTCTTGGGAACAACCCGACCTATCGAACCAGTCGAGCAACCTACGGGCCCATCAGAATCAATGCCATTCCCATTACAACCCAGAATCTTACCACAGACCAGACTAACCACTATTTCCCTTCAATAAAGAGCTGGTGCAACCTTCCCGTCGAACGAGGGAAGCCAACCTACTGTACCGGTCCTCACTGTGGCGGAAGAAAACGCTACCGTAGACCCTCCTAACCTTGTTCCAAATGGGGGCAACCCCGAACTCCGAACATCACATGCTATGCTGTATCAGCCTAGACCCTTGTGTTACGGGCGTGGCTCGACCCACAACTCATCAGGTTCCAAAGGGGCCATTCTGCCCAGAACCACCTACTGTGGCTCACCTTTCCTCACACCTTCACTCAAATCTCGGAGGCTGATCCCAACCAATGGCCGCCCTTCCGAGCATGCTTTTTCCAGGTCCCTGCACAGAAGCTCTTCCGAGTGCAGAGTTGAATTCATGGCAACGACTCCTCAGAGATGGGAGTCGGCTCGCAAGCATCATCCGACACTTCACTCGGGGCACATCTTCGCAACAAAACATTGATAATGTCAATCGCAGTCCCTTCACCAGGGAGATCAGAAATTCTCGAAACCCTCCGGACTTCAAGTTTCCAGCTATCGAGCCATACAACGGTCGCACTGACCTGACCATCCACCTTATGCGATACATGCGACATATGAAGGTACTTGGCGCATCGACCAACGTCATGGCCAAGTGCTTTCCACTCTTTCTCACAAACATAGTCGGCATGTGGTTTCGACAGTTGACAACGGATTCAATCGGCAGTTGGAACACTCTGGTCACCCGCTTCATCGAACAGTACTAAGTGCATATCTCTCGACCGAAAAGTGTCTTGTTCTTATCTACCTTCAAGCAGCGATCTGGAGAGACGCTCAGGTCCTTCCTTGAAAGATTCAACGCGGCCGTCGCATCTGTCGATCGGCCCGAGCCATCGATGGTGCTCATGGCTGCCATCGCAGAAGTTCAGAATCGATCAGAATTCTCAATCTTTTTAACCAGAGATCCTCCTAAAGATATAGGCGACTTTTACTCAGAGGCTGAGCGATTGCTTCGACAAGAGGATGTCGTCCTTGAAATGGAGAGCCTCGAAGATTTAGTAGCCAAACAACAAGGCTCATTCAATGGTAATGGCTAGAATAAAGGAAGAGGAAAGGCCCCAGAGAAGAGCGAGCGTAATGTGCGATCCCGAAATAAAAATAAGTAGGACCAGTACACTGAGCTTAATTCTTCTTTGCTCGATATCTATCTCGACATACGCGAGTCCTTACCAACTCCAAGACCACCTCGACGAGAGCCGACCCAGATGGAACTTGATTCCGGCATGCATTGTATATTCCACAACGTAGCTGGACATAATACAAATGAATGCCGACATCTGCACGATCTCATCGAAGGACGAGTCAGAAAATGAGAGCTCCCCAAATATGTCAAAAATCGCGCCCCGGCTATGCCGCCGTGACCTCCTGCCTAAGCTCCTCAGATCGGTTCTCGAGCTCCTAGAAATGGAATGGACCCCAAGACTAGCACTCGCAGCATTATCATTAATTATATTTCTTTTCTTTTTATGTATTTCTTTTAATAATAAGGAAACCCTGATGTACACATGTATGGGGTTAGGATTTAGCTCCTAGGCATGCTCTGGGATCAACTGCTGTCCCCGTTGAATTTCTTTGTAATAATTATCTAGTAGTTATGAATTTTATTTTTGCAAACATAGATCATGTTTGAACACCTCTAAGCCGAGCATGAATAAAAGCTCGCCCCCTGTTTTATGTGGTCAACGTGAAAGCCCACCACCTTTTTTCTAAACGCCTACTCCTTTAATCGAGTGAGGTCATGTTTTCTAAATACGAAGTATAGATTATACTCCCTCTTTTCTCTTTATGCCACAAGCATTCATAGTTCGCTGGACAAACTAACTTAATATGAGTCGAGCATAAAAAACACTTGCCCTAAGCCGGGTATGATTTTTACTTGCCTCCTCTCTAAGCCGAGCATGGTTAATGCTCGCCACTAAGCCGAACCAGATTAACATTCCCCACTAAGCCGAACCTGATTAGCGTTCACCACTAAGCCGAACCTAGTTAGCGTTCGCCACTAAGCCAAACCTGGTTAGCGTTCTCCATTAAACCGAACCTGATTAGCGTTTGTCACTAATCCGAACATGGTTAATGCTCGCTACACTTCAAAGCCAAGTGAAATAAAATGCTCGACCCATTAGCCTTCTCCAAAATGAGAAAGGTTTATTTTGTATTTGCAGGAACCAACTCTCATACAAATAGCAATCACCATCTCGGCCTTAATACGGTTCCCGATCGTTGTCGGTTTTCCGACCTTAATACGACCTGGTATGGTCGTCGATTTTCAGGCCTTAATACAGCATCGGAACCGTTAGTTTTCTGGCCTTAATATGGTCCGGCGTGACCGTAGCTACTCGAGCGTTTGTGCTTCTGTTCTAATTTCAGAGTACACCTCCCTCTACCGTTGAAGATGCATTCTGAGGGGCAAAGTGTTAACCCTCTTTTTTGGCAAGAGTCTCAACGAGTTAGACCAAAGCCCAAATGCGCAATTAGATATAAGTCGCGCTTAAGGAAGCCCAGCAGACACACGATCCGAAGCTGTCGCATATCGGCCCAAGTCCAGCCTAGTCAATTGACAGCCGCAACTTTTGATATACCTCTCCGTGGATGCCACGTCAGCCGCAAATTCCGAGGATACTATTTATGAACAATGGAATCAGTCTCCCACCGCTATTCAAACCAACTGATGGGTTCCACGTGTCCAGGATTTCCCGGAATGGTCGGACCATATTGCAACAACCCAAGCTGCATTTTACACCTATAAATACCTCCCAGCTTAAAGAGGAAAGGGACGAAAGAAAAAAAAGAGGACTTCTTCTATTCTTTTACATTTCATTTCTGGAGTTCATTTTCTCTCAATCTCTCCCAAAGAGGAAGAGGAGTTAGCTATCTTTTTCTCTTCTTTAAACAGAAAAATCATTGTACTTGTAATCAAAAAAGAGAAATAATATATAAAGTGGACGTAGGCACCGTCTTTGTCGAACCACTATAAAAATTCTGTGTGTGCTCCTCGTTCTTTTACTTTACTTTTGCATTTTATAATCTTTATTCATGTGTTCATCGCATGATCGGGGGTTAACTGTCACTGGTGACCAACTTTTGACGTCAACAAAAGGTTTCACCCAGAGCTGCATTACTTCTCAAGCTTCCAACAGTATGGTTCGTCAATAAGTATTTGGGCAGCTATAGTTGCTCAGAATGCATCTAATTGCTGAATACTTAGTTTTGTTGAAGTTTGCATTCCTTTAGTTATTGCATGAACATCATTAAAAATATTCCACAATCATACCTGCATTCGTTGTACTTATTATTACAATAATGTAAACAAGCAGTACTTTATACAAAAATCAATTTGTAGCCTACAAACAACAAATGATAAATACATTTATCTTTTCTAGTAAATCAAGTAACTAGTAACTTTTAATAATTACATAAAGTTTTAGATCATTTGTGTAATGGTTTAAAATATCTTAATTTAAATTAAAAATGTTAACATTACCTTCTTACATTTCATATTATGTATTAGCTTAGTTTTGTCGAAAAGATAAAACCATTTATATCTTCTAGAATTTAATGTTATCAGTTACTCATGATGGTCAAATTCCTTCCAAATTATATAACGTACAACATATATGATTACTACGAATTAGCCATGGTAAAATATGTTAAACTTATATAACATTTTAAATATATGATTACTACGAAATTTTAATTGTCAAATTGAATTTCTAAAAATTACCCCGTACTTTATTGAGCATAGTCAACATTATTTATCACTGAATTTTTTTTTCAAAATGGTTTTCTCTCCTTCATCTTGTAACTCTCTATTAGGTGTGCTGACTGCTACTTTCTACAAAAATTGAAAAAAATTAATAATAAATATAAACATATTTATCTTTTTACTTTTTTTTATTTGCACTTACCAAATTGTTTTGCAAATTGTGCATGACTGCTTCTCCTAGTTTTTGATCTTGTTGTTAAGTGTAGAGAGTCACAGTGATTCCAGGTGCAATCTCTAACAACTAGTTCTAGCAAGCTCCAATGTCCATTTCCATGTATGGGCAACAATATGTTGGAACATAATGGATTTAAAAGTGTATTTTTCATGAATGGAATGAACATGAAGCGACCCGAACTCCCCGGTCTCCGAAGAGAAGAGAAAGAACGAATTACTTTGAGGACAAGGCATATTGGAACACAGACAGAAGAACACTTCATTGTATATTACAACAATACCATCAGAATACAAGAATATACAGAGTTTGAATAAATATTACACAGAAAATATTAGAGATTACAATACATTACACAGCAGCGGAAAATAATACAATACACAACTAGAAGTAATACATGAATACAGAGCTTTCCGAGTATATTTCCAGCTGTAAATCAGGATCATGTGAATATAAATCTGCAAAACCAAAACTACTAGTTGCCCATGTCAAAATAAGGGCACCCAGAGTTTAGGTTAAAACAATAAACTCCAGATCAGTCATGTGACTGGTGTGAGAACTAAAACAGTTATTAATCTTTATTTTAAAGTCAGGTAAATCAAGGGACCACGCCGTATAACATGGAACGGGTTTCCTCCCAAGAACACCAGTGCATAAAACAAACAGCGCAATGCTAAATAAAGAAAAATGAAGCTATTATAAGACCCAGGTCCCATCACACAATGCAACACAAACCGCAGGATAGGGTTTTACCTTATAATAGCCAAAGAATGCTTGATACGCTAAATTTCATCTTTTATTACTATAAGTGTATAGTGTCAAAACAATTTCAATCATAAATATCAATCATAGACGGCATGGGTACCATATATCATGTCGCCATACTAGTTCTACAATTAAAACCGCAAAGTTATGTATTGGAAGTTGGATTTCCATCTATGAACCAAGGCTAGGCGCAATCCTACCGTTTCGATACAGTCTAGCCTACCATGTCTTAGGACTCAGCCGCAACTGTACCTAGGCAACATGCAGGGCTAGTCCACCGTTGTGGATTAAACTTAAACCCTGAACATGCGTTTCCCCGCCCTTTAGGGCGTAAATGAGCCCAATGATTCCATCGGTCCTGGATCGACCGATATATCCGAGGCGCCTCGCAACAGCAACAACCACACAGGTGAAAAAGTATATAAATGTCAGGGCTGGTAGGTCACTGACACCACCCTAGCTAGAAAGAAACGCATGCCCTCCCTGCTGTCCTCTCCCGTTTCTGGTTCACAACCGGGGTGAGAGGCTCGTGAATCAACGTTACACAAAGCTATGCCACACAGGCGGTGCTTTGATCATCAACCATAAGACTTTGCATTCAATAGAAGCCTTGATCAATTGCCACTTAGGCATGCCACACAGGCAATTCACTCCAACCGATTGATATCTATCAATATATAACCCCTGAGCTCGTACGTCTCAGAGAAGGGCGTTAAGCAAGAGAATAAATTCTCCGTCGCCAAACAGATATATATTTAATAGAAATCAACCACAAAGAATAAAATCCAATATCAGACACACAGTCCATTTACAAGTCCGTTCTAGGTCTGAACGAAACTGGAGGCACCTTGTACCTCGCATATCCATCGATCTCCAAGTACGTCTGGACGATCCCCAACTGATTCCCTCCTCTTGGGTGTACAGCCCAATCAAGATCATCGGTAATCACCTAAACGATGTGAAGACCAGCCGGTCTTCTACCACCGTCTTCATCCTCGACACCACGTCGAATCGGTTATTCAGAATGGGATAAACCCAGTATTTCTGACTAACTCGCGTATATAATAAACAAGTGTTACACAAACACGACATACGCCTCATTCCAATTAAGAATATTCTTTTATTCAAATATTCTTATACTTTGGGAAAGGTTCCCATTAATTTTATCAAAGATAAATTCTTTTAATTTATTCTTTAATCTTCTTTGAATATCAATTCAAACTAGTCGGGATTAGCGAACCACACCGAAGTAATCATATATTTTATTTCCCAATCCCAACCTATTCATCCCATGAAGTAAAACTGGTTATTCTTCATATCTAACACCATAGTGTTATCGGTAAATTCAATTACCATTTCACGTTCAAATCTAATTAAAGATTTAACTATCGCCCGGAGCAAAACTGGTGATACTCCATTCTCGACCATCTCGCGTTCAAATCTAATTAAAGATTCATTAAAACCCCACTTAGTTTTAATCTTCACAAAAATCAATATCCTGTCTTTAACTGGGTTAAAGAACTAATGTCGTTTAAAACACGGTTCACTATAAACCCAAAATCACATTCCATTAATTATCGTGTTAAAGATCAAGTGTTATTTAAAACATCGTTCACGATAAACCCAAAAATCAATTTCAAATTCAATTCCAATTAAACACCATTTGATTGGTACACTTCATTAAATCTAGAATAAAAAGATTTAATTTTTTTCTCTACTGGGCTCAAGAACAGTGTTAATGAAGACACCATTCACGACAAACCCAAATCACATTTGATATTAAATACAAGGCTCTGAATAGAAAATATATCGGCTTATATTCGATATCAAATTCTACGACCAACACATATCATATCGGAAATAACGATATTAATCTATCTTTCAAATTCCCATAACAATATCCGTATCATCACGAAATCCAACATCGAAATATTCCAAAGACAATTTCGATTCAAATCCATTCCAATTCAATTATTGGAAATTATGGTTATTTTCAAAACCATTTCAAATCCACTTTATTTATTTAAAAATAAATAGAATTATAATTCTAGTTCAAAACTAGTTCATTTCGATAAAAATTTATTTTTATCTTTTCAAATATGGAAATTTTCATCCCAATTCTTCACAAATCATTTCTTATGATTTTACACTAATTATTGATATTTTTAATAATTTTATCAAGGCCCGTACAGTCGATTTCCATCAACGGCCATCGAACTGCACTTACATCGACCTTTTCCAAATTTGATTTGGACATAATTCCAAATCCAACCGTTAGATTTCAAATCTCTAATATTCGTTAGAAAGCTCTTTTTGATACGAAACCAACGGTTCCGGTTTTAGAAGAATCCGACAGTCGGATCTCCTGTAATATCCATTCGAAGTCAATGGTCGAAATTCGCGAACTGCCGCGGCGCGGCGCGTTCTATTCAGGCCATTATATATATAATATATATTATATATATTTCGTCGATTTCCTTTCAAACATATTTTATAAATCTTTTAAATTCGTTTTCACAATGATTTTAACTTCCTTTTCAAATTCAAATCAAGATTGAATTTTTCAATATAAATTCGTTTTAATTTCATTTCAAATTGATTTCAATTCAATTTCAATTTAACTCGAATTTCAATTCATTTCAATTTAATTCAAATTTCAATTCATTTCAATTTAATTCGAATTTCAATTCATTTCAATTTAATTCGGATTTCAAATCTATTCAATTTAATTCGAATTTCAATTCATTTCAATTTAATTTGAATTTCAAATCTATTCAATTTAATTCGAATTTCAATTCATTTCAATTTAATTCGAATTTAAAATCTATTCAATTTTGAAATCATTTTCAATATTCATTGAAAAATGAATAAAATCGATATAAATATTGTTCACGTCAAAATGGCGTCAATATAATCAACACGGCTTTTATTCAACACCTGAATGTTTATTCTATTCAACACATGAATATTTTTCAATCCAACACATGAATTTATTTTCAATTCAACATATGAATTTATTTTCAATTCAACACATGAATTTATTTTCTATATTGGAATGAGGCCCAATCAATTACCATATAATGTTGATTATATGGATTTTCTACAACACATGTATATAATAGCAACGATAAATAATCAACCATCATCCAGAGTGCACCACACAACTGCATAAGCATTAAATATAAATAATTAACGCTTACACAGTCTGTCGACCAATCGATCGACATTCAACTAAATAATTGGGATTAGTGTACATCAAATATCATCCCAACACCCGTATGGGGTTTCAATCCACAAACACTGAATATTATTTGTGCTGTTGGGCGACATGTAAAATTTATCGTCCCAATCAATATCCTTTAAATAGGTGTACATAAACAAACCGTCCGGTTTGTAAATGAATATTTATTTATTCACATTCACGTTAAAAATTATATTTTTAACGATAATTAATTTATTTCAACACATGAATGTTTTAATTATCCATTTCACATCAACATCACAAACAAAATTCACAACACATCAAACAAGCATACAAGCATACAAGCATACAAGTCGTCCATGGTCTGTGGACGACGGTTGTCGTGTGCTGCTAAGCACTGTCTGTATCCTAGTATATATTTCAACTAGAAAATAAATTAAAAGTGAGAAGTTCTCACCGACTAGCTAAACCAAACGCAACGACTCTACATATGTAGAAATCTTCGTCGTGCTCGCCTTTTGTCAATTTCATCATCCGTAGCCACTACAAATATAAAAATTACATTTTTATATTGTTGCTATGTATATAAAAATCACATTTTTATAATCACTCTATATGGATAAAAATCACATTTTTACACCGCTACTATACAGATAAAAAATATATTTTTACACCGCTACTATATAGATAAAAATTATATTTTTATCACGCTATTTCAATAAATAAAAATCATTTTTTATTTCTACTTCATGTATATTTTCTTCGACGCTTCATTCTATATAAAAATTATATTTTTATATATCTACTTCTAATATAAAGATCGAATTTTTATATCATCGTTGTAAAAATCACATTTTTATTTCAACATATATATAATAAAAATCCAATTTTTATTACATAAATAAAGATCAAATTTTTACTATCTATATAATATAAAAATTGTATTTTTAATCTTCACATCATATAAAAATTATATTTTTATGAAAAAAATCAATCCTTTTCATCATTAAAAATCCGATCTTTATCTATATTAAAAATCTATCTTTTTCTAAACAAAGATCTTGCCTTTTTACATATTAAAAATCAAATCTTTGTTCGATAAAAACCAAAATTTTCTTCTAAAATTATTCACATACAAACCGTATTTCTTTTCTGAAATTATCTATATGAAGAACATATTTTTATTAACATAAATAAACAAATTACAGTAAATAAAATAAATTAATTACAAAAAACTTACAGGAGGAGGTGGCTGGGGGGGAGGGGGTTTGTTGTGCGTCGCTGGGGCTCGGGGGAGGTGAAGGTCGAGGGAAAGGAGGATGGGGCGGCGGCGAGGCTTGTCGGGGTTTCTGGGTGGGGGGGGTGTTTCGGTTGTTAGAAGAACGGAGGAAGAAGGAGATGGGGGAAGAGGAGGAGAAGGAGAAGAAGGGGGGAGGCGGCGCCAAAGTGGAGGGCGACGGCGTATAGGGGGCGCGATCCCCTTTTTCTCTTTTTTTTTAATTTGTTTGAACTGAATGGTATACGGGAGGGGGGGCTGAGAGAAAGTAAGGGGTAGAGGAGAGAGAGGGTTTTTATTATTATTTTTTATTTAATTATTTAATTTCAAAAAGCAACTTTTTATTCTGACCTCGAAATCGAACCCACCGCCTGTCGTCCATAGCTAATTACCCCCATTCCGAACACAATGGGATATGTATCATAAGCTGATTCGATCGTTTCGATTAGTTTTCGTCAAAATCAAAATATATCTCTATATATTGAATTTGAACGCACATTTCAATTTACCGGAGCCACATACGAACTCTAAAAATTCCCGAAAAATATTTTCTAGCTATGTATTGACGATACGGTTCTAACAAAACTAATTTCGTCCAATTCTGAGACCGTTTGAAAAACGGCCATTTTCCAGTCGATTAAAATCAACTAAAACTAGTCAAATGCGTTTTCCTTTGCCACGATCACATATTGATTCAGAAAATTACGAAATTTGAAACCTAGCAATAACTAGATATCCCGGATCCAACAAAAGTGGTTTCGTCGAAAACCGAGGTCGTTTGCAAAATTTCCATTTTTAAGGGCCAGAATTCCATAGCGACTATTCTGAATTTTCAACTGGACGTATCTTTTGATTTCCACTTTGAAATTTCAATTTTCCAGATTCGTTGGAAAGATATTATCAATTAGACTCAAATATTTTTGGTTTCGCTAAAATCCGGTTTATACTGCACCCGATACATTCATTTGAACTTTGAAATCGAATTTTCAAACTATCGCGCCATTTCAGGCTCGTTATATAATTAAAATAAAATATTTATATTCTAATGACGATTCAAATAAATATATACATTCTAATTTTATTCAAAATAAATTTCTCGTCGATATTATTTAAAATAATTCATTTTAAATATTCAAAATTCACTAAAATTGACAAAATAAAAATTTTAAATTGGCTCAGATTTCCGGGTTATTACAATCTCCCCCACTTAAAACTTTTCATCCCCAAAATGGAACTAAGCCGAAAGTTGTTTAACTAATCAACTCAATTTTCGTCATTTCCATTACAGCTTAAGTTCTTCAATTTTTCAGTTTCTAAGAACTTTTCAAATTTTTCAAAAATTTGGCTAACACCCTAAATTTTCGAAAAATTTCGCCATAACCTCCCCTGCACCGGGGACTTCGGGATATTTCATATAGCCTCCCATGGCCTTTGCAATCCAAAAGAAAAACAAAAAGCCAAGCGACTAGCCAATCGGCTCATAAAATCATCCAAAACCCAAGAAATACAATAAACATGTACCTATTTATCGGGCAAACAATTTTATTCCTCTTCTCTAGCCTCCTTGCTATGACTTGTTCAATGTAAGTACATGTACATGCATGCATATGCGATAAATTTTCAATACATCTCACTATTGGGTCAATTTGGCTAAATGGTTCAAATTTTAATTAATCCACCAATAATCAAACAACACAATCATCAACCAATTAGTTGATTAGCTTTTCAAATTCATAATTTTGATACATAGTCAAAAATCACATTTTTGATGCCAAATCACAACAATAGGCCCTATCTAATTTTGGTTCTCATGCCAGTCAATTGGAAATATATAGAAATCCCACTTTCGAAACTCGAACACAACACTGATGATTCCATGGTCATTATCAGCATCATCTCCAGGCAACTAGAGTGTGATTCTATATCTATCCAGTATATTAAAACTTCGAATACACGTGGATCAGACGTATACGCAACGTCTTTATATACTGGATTGTCCAAATTCAATATAAAATAAATAATCAAATACGAATAATTGATTTAAATTTTCAAAACAAAAATTGTTTTCACTTTAAAAATATACTCTTCACACTCGTTCTAGGATACTACTGATCCTATCTCTAACGAGTTATTCCCATTGGATATTACTAATCCAATTTCTGATGAATTCTTTCATTTGGTTCTAACGTGTCTTGTCCTCTGAGCTTTGTAAACCAAAGCTCTGATACCAACTGAAGCGACCCGAACTCCCCGGTCTCCGAAGAGAAGAGAAAGAACGAATTACTTTGAGGACAAGGCATATTGGAACGCAGACAGAAGAACACTTCATTGTATATTACAACAATTCCATCAAAATACAAGAATATACAGAGTATGAATAAATATTACACAGAAAATATCAGAGATTATAATACATTACATAGCAGCGGAAAATAATACAATACACAACTAGAAGTAATACACGGATACAGAGCTTTCCGAGTATCGTTCCAGCTGTAAATCAGGATCCTGTGAATATAAATCTGCAAAACCAAAAATACTAGCTGCCCATGTCAAAATAAGGGCACCCAGAGTTTAGGTTAAAACAATAAACTCCAAGTCAGTCATGTGACTGGTGTGAGAACTAAAACAGTTATTAATCTTTATTTTAAAGTCAGGTAAATCAAGGGACCACGCCGCATAACATGGAATGGGTTTCCTCCCAAGAACACCAGTTCATAAAACAAACAGCGCAATGCTAAATAAAGAAAAATGAAGCTATTATAAGACCCAGGTCCCATCACACAATGCAACACAAACCGGAGGATAGGGTTTTACCTTATTATAGCCAAAGAATGCTTGATACGCTAAATTTCATCTTTTATTACTATAAGTGTATAGTGTCAAAACAATTTCAATCATAAATATCAATCATAGACGACATGGGTACCATATATCATGTCGCCATACTAGTTCTACAATTAAAACTGCAAAGTCACGTATTGGAAGTTGGATTTCCATCAGTGAACCAAGGCTAGGCGCAATCCTACCGTTTCGAGACAATCTAGCCTACCATGTCTCATGGCTCAGCCACAACTGTACCTAGGCAACATGCAGGGCTAGTCCACCGTTGTGGATTAAACTTAAACCCTGAACATGCGTTTCCCCGCCCTTTGGGGCGTAAATGAGCCCAATGACTCCATCGGTCCCGGATCGACCGATATATCCGAGGCGCCTCGCAACAGCAACAACCACACAGGTGAAAAAGTATATAAATGTCAGGGATGGTAGGTCACTGGCACCACCCTAGCTAGAAAGAAACGCATGCCCTCCCTGCTGTCCTCTCCCGTTTCTGGTTCACAACCGGGGTGTGAGGCTCGCGAATCAAAGTTACACAAAGCTATGCCACACAGGTGGTGCTTTGATCATCAAGCACAAGACTTTTCTTTTCAACAGAAGCCTTGATCAATTACCACTTAGGCATGCCACACAGGCAATTCACTCCATGCGATTGATATCCATCAATATATAACCCCTGAGCTCGTATGTCTCAGAGAAGGGCGTTAAGCAAGAGAATAAATTCTCCGCCGCTAAACATATATATATTTAATAGAAATCAAACACACAGAATAAAATCCAATGTCAAACACACAATCCATTTACAAGTCCGTTCTAGGTCTGAACGAAACCGGAGGCACCTTGTACCTCGCATATCCATCGATCTCCAAGTACGTCTGGACGATCACCAACCGATTCCAACCTCTTGGGTGTACAGCCCAATTAAGATCATCAGTAATCACCCAAACGATGTGAAGACCAGCCGGTCTTCTACCACCGTCTTTATCCTCGACACCACGTCGAATCGGTTATTCAAAATGGGATAAACCCGGTCTTTCTGACTAACTCGCGTATATAATAAACAAGTGTTACACAAACAAAACATACATCTCATTCCAATTCAGAATATTCTTTTATTCAAATATTCTTATACTTTGGGAAAGGTTCCCATTAATTTTATCAAAGATAAATTCTTTAAATTTATTCTTTAATCTTCTTTGAATATCAATTCAAACTAGTCGGGATTAGCGAACCACACCGAAGTAATCATTTATTTTATTTTCCAATCCCAACCTATTCATCCCATGAAGTAAAACCGGTCATACTTCATATCTAACACCACGGTGTTATCGGTAAATTCAATTACCATTTCATGTTCAAATCTAATTAAAGATTTGACTATCGCCTGGAGCAAAACTGGTAATACTCCATTCTCGAACATTTCAAGTTCAAATATAATTAAAGATTCATTAAAACCCCACTTAGTTTTAATCTTCACAGAAATCAATATCCTGTCTTTAACTGGGTTAAAGAACCAATGTCGTTTAAAACACGGTTCACTATAAACCCAAACTCACATTCCATTAATTATCGGGTTAAAGAACAAGTGTTATTTAAAACACCGTTCACGATAAACCCAAAATTCAATTTCAAATTCAATTCCAATTAAACACCATTTGATTGGTACACTTCATTAAATCTAGAATAAAAAGATTTAATCTTTTTCTCTACTGGGCTCAAGAACAGTGTTAATGAAGACACCATTCACGACAAACCCAAATCACATTTGATATTAAATACAAGGCTCTGAATAGAAAATATATCGGCTTGTATTCGATATCAAATTCTACGACCAACACATATCATATCGGAAATAACGATATTAATCTATCTTTCAAATTCCCATAACAATATCTGTATCATCACGAAATCCAACATCGAAATATTCCAAAGACAATTTCGATTCAAATCCATTCCAATTCAATTATTGGAAATTATGGTTATTTTCAAAACCATTTCAAATCCACTTTATTTATTTAAAAATAAATAGAATTATAATTCTAGCTCAAAACTAGTTCATTTCGATAAAAATCTATTTTTATCTTTTCAAATATGGAAATTTTCATCCCAATTCTTCACAAATCATTTCTTATGATTTCACAGTAATTATTAATATTTTTAATAATTTTATCAAGGCACGTACAGTCGATTTCCATCAACGGCCATCGAACTGCACTTACAACGACCTTTTCCAAATTTGATTTGGACATAATTCCAAATCCAACCATTAGATTTCAAATCTCTAATATTTGTTAGAAAGCTCTTTTCGATACGAACCCAACGGTTCTGGTTTTAGGAGAATCCGACGGTCGGATCTCCCGTAATATCCATTCGAAGTCAATGGTCGAAATTCGCGAACTGCCGCGGCGCGGCGCGTTCTATTCAGGCCATTATACATATATAATATATATATTATATATATTTCGTCGATTTCCTTTCAAACGTATTTTATAAATCGTTTAAATTCGTTTTCACAATGATTTCAACTTCCTTTTCAAATTCAAATCAAGATTGAATTTTTCTATATAAATTCGTTTTAATTTCATTTCAAATCGATTTCAATTCAATTTCAATTTAATTCGAATTTCATTTCATTTCAATTTAATTCGAATTTCAATTCATTTCAATTTAATTTAAATTTCAATTAATTTCAATTTAATTCGGATTTCAAATCTATTCAATTTAATTCGAATTTCAATTCATTTCAATTTAATTCGAATTTCAAATCTATTCAATTTAATTCGAATTTCAATTCATTTCAATTTAATTCGAATTTCAAATCTATTCAATTTTGAAATCACTTTCAATATTCATTGAAAAATGAATAAAAGAGATATAAATATCGTTCACGTCAAAATGGCGTCAATCCAATCAAAACGGCTTTTATTCAACACATGAATGTTTATTCTATTCAACACATGAATATTTTCCAATCCAACACATGAATTTATTTTCAATTCAACACATGAATTTAGTTTCAATTCAGCATATGAATTTATTTTCAATTCAACACATGAATTTATTTTCTATATTGGAATGAGGCCCAATCAATTACCATATAATGTTGATTATATGGATTTTCTACAACACATGTATATAATAGCAACGATAAATAATCAACCATCATCCAGAGTGCACCACACAACTGCATAAGCATTAAATATAAATAATTAAAGCTTACACAGTCTGTCGACCAATCGATCGACATACAACTAAATAATTGGGATTAGTGTACATCAAATATCATCCCAACACCCGTGTGGGGTTTCAATCCACAAACACTGAATATTATTTGTGTTGTTGGGCGACGTGTAAAATTTATCGTCTCAATCAATATCCTTCAAATAGGTGTACATAAACAAACCGTCCGGTTTGTAAATGAATATTTATTTATTCACATTCACGTTAAAAATTATATTTTTAACGATAATTAATTTATTTTCAACACGTAAATGTTTTAATTATCCATTTCACATCAACATCACAAACAAAATTCACAACACATAAAACAAGCATACAAGTCGTCCATGGTCTGTGGACGACAGGTGTCGGGTGCTGCTAAGCACCGTCTGCATCCTAGTATATATTTCAACTAGAAAATAAATTAAAAGTGAGAAGTTCTCACCGACTAGCTAAACCAAACGCCACGACTCTTCATATGTAGAAATCTTCGTCATGCTCGCCTTTTGTCAATTTCATCGTCCGTAGCCAGTACATATATAAAAATCACATTTTTATATTGTTGCTATGTATATAAAAATCACATTTTAATAATCACTCTATATGGATAAAAATCACATTTTTACACCGCTACTATATAGATAAAAATTATATTTTTACACCGCTACTATATAGATAAAAATTATATTTTTATCATGCTATTTCAATAAATAGAAATCATATTTTTATTTCTACATCATGTATATTTTCTTCGGCGCTTCATTCTATATAAAAATTATATTTTTATATATCTACTATTAATATAAAGATCGAATTTTTATATCATCGCTGTAAAAATCACATTTTTATATCATCGCTGTAAAAATCACATTTTTATTTCAACATATATATAATAAAAATCCAATTTTTATTACGCTACATAAATAAAGATCAAATTTTTACTATCTATATAATATAAAAATCGTATTTTTAATCTTCACATCATTTAAAAATTATATTTTTATGAATAAAAATCAATCCTTTTCACCATTAAAAATCCGATCTTTCTCTATATTAAAAATCTATCTTTTTCTAAACAAAGATCTTGCCTTTTTACATATTAAAAATCAAATCTTTGTTCGATAAAAACCAAAATTTTCTTCTAAAATTATTCACATACAAACCGTATTTCTTTTCTGAAATTATCTATATGAAGAACATATTTTTATTAACATAAATAAACAAATTACAGTAAATAAAATAAATTAATTACAAAAAACTTACAGGAGGAGGTGTGTAATGACCCGGATTCTTATGGGGAAATTTCGAATATTTAAAATTTAATTTAATTATTGGTTTGGTAATATAAGTGAATTTTTATATTTGAGTTATCGATTTAATAATCAATTTCGATTTAATATCGAATATATTAAATTAACAGAATACGAAAATGGATTTAGATAAATTCAAATTTTAATTTGAATTAAATACAGTTCAATTAGTTAATGAGAAATTTCATTGAATTTATAACGATAATAATATTAATTTATTATTGCAGAATTTAAAAGATTTGAAATTTAATTTATATCAATATAAATTAATATCCGTTGTGGATGATCGAATTGGACCTCGTGACCTATCCCACTGTATCCGGAATAGTGGTATTACCCTAGAAGTGTCAGTTGTTGGGTTCAGAGGGGAGTTCAGAGTCATAGGATATTTTAATTAGAGGACATGTGATCAAAGCTAAATTAAAATAAAATAAGGTAAATTCTTTTGTGGACCAAATCACAACACCAAGGCAAGGAAGACATGGCAAATGAAATACCACGCTCCTCAATATAGAACCGCACAGTTTTTCCCTTCCTCTTCTTATAAGCCCCGCAAAAATTCATTCCTCTGGTATTCCTCAAATCGAAATCCTCAAATAAAAAGGGGCGCTCCTTTTGCTAATCCAAATCAAAATCATTTATCAAAATTAAAGACCGCGAGGATTCCCTTGAAGACCGATACAACAGGAAGGGGGTTCGCGATTGAAATCAGAGACTGTAAGATCTTTTCACTCGACGCCAGAAATGGAGTCGCGATGCTCCCAGAAGGTTGAGGCTGGACTCGAAGCAGTCGCGAGCTACCCTACAGGTGACGCGAGAAGGGGGAAACTACCAAATCGTGATTTCTGAAGCAGCTAAGGAGGCGTATGATGGTAGTTAGGGGAAGCCGATGAAGCGTGATATGCTGATGGAATGCACTGTGTTGGGATCGACGTTGGTATGGGATTACCGTTAGTTCTGTCAGGTCGTGATGGAGGTACATGGTGATTTCCGTAAGATTGGGATTTGAAGACGTGAACATTTTGAGGAGTTCAATTGTGGTTGTACTAGTGATGCTATGAAGTACTGGCCTGAATCTGGTTCGGATTTTGCATAGTTACTGTTGATTCGAGGCAGTGGAGTTCGAATGATAGTGGATGGAGTTCGGAGTGGTGAGAGCTGTTAATGACCGTATGGTGTTCGACGGAATGCCATAGAGAATGGAGCAGGTATTAGAGGATGCTGAGGGTAGTTGGGGAAGCTGCTGTAATTAAAAGTAAATGGGGAAGGTAATTAAATAAATTATTTAGTCAATATTTAATTTATTTAATATAGTAGTTAATTTAATGGGATAATCGTTTAATCGATAAATATAAAATCATCTGATCATAGGCGTAATCCATTCGAGAAGGATTAAGTTGAAACAATTCAAGTCAATGTTAGACGAGACTGAATGGAATCAGAATGGATATTCGACAAGTAAAATAATGTGTGTAAATCTCACCTTTTATTTAGAAATTATTTTTATATGGTTAAAAATAATTGTCTGTGCTTGTTTGAATGCTGTCTGATTGTTTTAAAATATATATTAGTTATTTAGGATATATATATATATATATATATATTGGGTTGATGATTGGTTGGATTCTCGCAGTCTCATTAGCGGATGCCCGCGGTTTCATTAGCGGATGATTACCCTATGCGCCCGACGCTATGATTAGTGGATGACCTTCTATACCGCGATATCCTGCCTCGAAGCAGGATGGGTATTATTTATGTGCTAACATCTGTGGATGCAGGAAAACAGGTTGGAGGAATCCAACTGGATTCCTCAAAAATATATTATCTGTTTGTTGTTTGTTTGATTTCATATATATTCATATATGATGTGTTGAAAATCAAATGATTGAAAATTCGTTGATTTGATTGTTTAAAATATCCCTGGGGCTTGAATATTGACTTATAAAAATATCGAAAAAGGTATTTGAGATTTAAAAAGGGAATTCTATTTTTATAAATAGAATTTGAATTTTAAATGAACTATAGGAAACATTAACTTGTTTTGAATATATATGAACGAGTATTGAATTTATAAACTTTGTTTATAAATGAAAATATGGGATTTGAATTGAATTTATAAACTTTGTTTATAAATGAAAATATGGGATTTGAATCGAATTTATAAACTTTGTTTATAAATGAAAAGATGGGATTTGAATCGAATTTGTAAACTTTGTTTTTAAATGAAAATATGGGATTTGAATCAAATTTATAAACTCTGTTTATAATGGAAAATATGGGATTTGAATTAAATTTATAAACTCTATTTATAAATGAAAAGGTGGGTTTTGAATCGAATTTATAAACTTTGTTTATAAAAGAAAAGGTGGGATTTGAATTGAATTTATAAACTTTGTTTATAAATATATAAATGTGGGATTTTAAGTGAAGTTATAAACGTTGTTTAAATAAGGTATAGTATTCAAATGGGGTTTATAATATAGAATTTGAATATAGAAATTCAAATGTGATTTATAATATAGAATTTGAATATAGAAATTCAAATGGGATTTAAAATTTAGATTTGGATAAATAGAAGTGAAATAGATTTGGATAAATAGAAGTGAAATAGACTAAAGAGTTAATTAACAGATTTAATTAACAAATTGAGTTAAAAATGATTGGTATAGTTAAAATAGATTGGGCAGGTATAGATACAGGAGACAGGTTTGGAATAAGTGTTAGAAGTGAAATAAATAGAATGCCCGACAAAAAGGTATGTATTTAATTCATATATGAGATTTTATGCGCCGTATCGGCAAGCCGCTTGGTTTTTCTTTTTCTTTTTGATTGGAAAAGGCCTGCGTGGCAGTTTGGGGATTTTCCCGATGCTCCCGGTACAAAGGAGGTTATGGCGAATTTTTCCGGGAATTTAAGGAGATAGAATATTTTTAAGATAATTTGATATTTAGAAATCAACGTATCGATATATAGAGAAGTCGATAAGAAAACGAACTTAGAAATAGAATAGTATAATAAAAAAGGAAGTATAAGAATAAAATCCAGTAAGAATAGAAAGGGGAAGTGTATACGTGTTTAAAAGTAAATCAGTAGTTGTATGGTATTGATTGTTTGAGTAAGTAGTCTTATCTGTTTTGACGTTATAAATGTTATTCAGTCAAGGTCTGAGAGGTAGTTATACCCCAACTTGATTGATTTCATTATTAACAAATAAACAGTAAGATTTCAGGCTCGAAGATCAATGTTGAATGAGAGTTAGTTGAATATAGTATTTGGGTTGTCGTACCGATGTTTTACCCAACATATGTTTTAACCCAAATAAATGTAAGCTTGGAAATAAAATAATAAATATTTCTAAAGTTAGAAAATAAAGGAGGCGATATATGAAAATTTTTGGTTAACAAATATTAGTAAAGAAATAGAGAAGTAATTTAATCAATGAAATATTAATTAAAGGCTTAGTGATTGTTGGATGTTTGGATGAACACTTGTTTTATTCGATAGTTAATTCATCGACTATCGAAACACTTGTTTTTATTCGATAGTTAAATCACAGACTATCGAAGTTTTGACCATCGTTGTCAATATGGAGAGACCGGTTGGATTATTATCCGAAGAACCACTCCATATTGGCAGTAGCATGCGAATCAGATTATATAAAGATAATCGAAGACGGAGTAGAGTGCAAGGACTTTTTCTATTAATAGAAATTGTGCCTTCGGTTCAACCTGTTCTTGGGTGACTCGTATGGATGAATGTCTGACAGAGTATTTCCAGAAAGGTCGCGTACATTGATTTCTTCAACTGTACCAAGAGTGGAAGCGGAGAAGGAAACTTCTTTCGCTAACACGTAATGTACTGTTGTAGACATCAATTAGTGATTTTCGATGGATCTGACGGTGTGACATTCGAAGTGGATCTGGTGTGATGATAAAGTGTAGCTTCTAGCCTCATCAACTGGTAAATGACAGAAATCGGGCAGGCAGCATGGCTATGTAGGTCGCACCTATTAGGCTGTATAATCACCTGATCTAGAGTTTCATTTATTTCTAAAAATCTATTGTCGATGCTGTCCCATTCGGGAAACAGTTGCTGATCCCAACCGTTGGTGATATACATTCGATACACTCAAGCCAAATGAGTGGTCAGTCATGTGTGGCTGAGTTGCAAGATGTTCTTGTTGAACTCGGTGTATTCTCCTCTAGAGATATACCAGCGGAAGGTGGTTCCATACCTTGTCATAGTTGGAAATCCATTACCCAATACGTGCTTGCGGTTTTGATTGTATATTATATATGTGGAACGTGAGATGCAAACGTTCCACTAGATTGTTATTAACTTGATTTAGACATTACTATAATATCAAAAGAGTTTTTGATATAAAGCTATCGTTCCTTTCAAAAGGGATTTTTGAAAGTTAAATCAAGTGTTTGGATTCTCATAAGGGAAAAACCCGTTCCGTGTTATACGGCGTGGTCTTATGAGATATCATTTAGTCTTCTGAAACTGTTTTAAACTGTTTTCTCATACCAGTCCCATGACTGACCCGGAGTTTATTTTGTTTTGTTCTATCTAAACTCTTGGGTGCCTAAATTTGTACGGGCAGTCAAGTAGTTCAGGATTTTACAGATCTATCTAAAGGAGCTTGGAGCAGGAGACTTCAGCGTTAGTTATATAGAGTTCTGTTCCGCTGTGTTGTAAGTATTGTACTCTGATAAGTGTATGTTATACAGATGAAATTTTGTATTTCAAAAGATATGATATATTATATTTTGTTCCGCTGCGATGTGAAATTCCGTGTTATTATTTCTGTTCTTCTTCTACCTCTTTCTTCTAAAAAAAATGTTTCGTATTTTCGTGATATTTGGGTTGGACGTATGATGTATATAATCAACTCCGATGTTACGGAAATTTGGGTCATTACAGTTGGTATCAGAGCTTAGGTTGAGCGAATACCTAGGCTTGTTGGAATGTGCTCATTAGAGATAGGATCAGTAGTATCCTAGAATGAGTTGAGTATATATATATACGAGAGAGCATATTTGTTATTTGATATAAAAACTGTTTTATATTGTGTTGGCTAGTCTGTTGAGTGGATTATAAATTTTGGTCGAATCGTGGGATGCCACGATGTCGATAGGAGTTTATAAACAACTGAACAGAAGATTGGACACGATATTGTTTTAAATGGTTGAATTGATTGTTAGGATTATAATCAAATTAGATTATAAAACAGAAATAGTTATATATATGACCAATGGAATTTGTATATGAAATATATACAAATACGATAAATCGAAATTTGAATTCAAACTAGAATTAAGAATTTAAAATCCTAGGAGTTTGGAAAATATTTTTCTAAATGGATTTTGAAAGTAATATAGCACTGAACTCACTTCAGTGGCTGGGAAGTAATTCTGATGATGGTCGCAACATCATCAGTGTTCATTTTCGAGTTTCTAAGTGATAAATTGCTGCCTTAGAAAAGTTTTGATGGAAATTTGTTTGGAAAGAAACAAGTTGTTTGAAAATTCAAATGTTTGAATTTGGGATAGATATAAATATATGTATATATTTATATTACTTCAAAGGAATTTTGAAATGGGAATTGGAATATAGATTTCAAATAGAAGTAAAATATAAGGGAATTCAAATATAGAATTTGAACATAGAAATTTAAATAGGATTTGAATAAAGAAAATTCAAATAGAAATTGTATAAGAAAAATTGAAATGGAATTTGAATTCAAAGGAATTCAAATGGATTTGAATAAAGAAAAGTCAAATAGAGATTTGAATATTAGAATTCAAATGGAATTTGGTTAAATAGAATTTCAAAGAGAATATAAAGTGGAGGTTGAATATTAGAATTCAAAGAAATTATAAAGTTTGAAATAGAATTTGAATTCAAAGGAGTTAAAATAGAATTTAAATTCAAAGGATTTCAAATAGGAATTGAAGATAAGAAATTCAAATAGAAATTGAATAAAGGATTTCAAATGGAATTTGAATATTTTAAATTAAGATATAGGATTTGAATATTAGAAGTGAAATAGATCGGGGATATTATGAAATGGATTTGATACATATTAAAAATATATCAGAATGGAGTTGAATTTATTATAAACAAAGTTAAAACGTTTATATTTATGATTATAATTAAAACGAGCTCGCCGTAGCGCGGCAGTTCGTAAAATTGGCGATTCGGACTTCAATTTAGTATACAGAACTCAATTGAAGTCGGAATTCTTTGAAACAAGAATCGTCGGGACTGGTTGAACAATAGTTTTCTAATGAAAGAGAAAATTCTGGATTTCGTCGTATAGATTTTGAGTTATGACAAAATCATTTTTTTTGAAAAGCAGCGCCAGAACCATTATAAAACAATAACGGTTTAATTAAATAAATAAAAGGATTTTTAGGAAATAAAATGCGAATTGGCATTAGAAAAATCCAGACTGGATATATAAAATAAATATGAACTCCAGTGAAGTAAGTAAAATGATTTTAAGACAAAAATCATATTTTAAATGGTTAAATAGAATTAACTAAATTGGAGAATAATTAGTTAAAGGAAATTTGAATCGAAATTGGGTTTTTGGATAAGTGAAAGAGATTGAGAATTTATATATTCGAAATCGAATATATAACTCGAGTTGAAAATATAATTAGATTAGTTTATAATTAAGTTGACATATATTTGATCAAGTTATATTCAAATAAAAAGGGTGAAATAGGCAAAACGGTTAATTAGCAACTAGTTAATGGGAATTTGAATGATTGAAATTAAATTTAACTTAAGCAAGTTAAATGGATCGAAATGAATAAATTGAGTAAAATCAATGTGAATGAAATATGAATTGGGTGTGAATGAAGGAAAAACCAAAAGGTTTAAAAAGAAAATATATTTGTAAAACAAATATAAAGGAAATATATCTGTAACACAAATACAAAGGAAGTTATGTGCAAACAAATAGAATTTAAAAGGAAATATTTGTAAAACATTTACAAATAGATTAAATGGAAATATTTATTTATAGTAAATAAATAGAATGTTATAGATGAGATATTTATTTGTTAAATAAATAGAAATTAATAAAAGGAATATTTAGAAGGTGAATAGAAAATGGAAATCTGTTTTTAACAGATAAATAGAAAAGATTAATTTTTGAATAACAGTTTATAAATTAAATTAAATATTTATCATTCGATAGATGGAATATATAAGTCTGAACTTATATAGGGAAGAGATATTGGTTTTTAACACCGATAGTTTTAAATAGAAGGGGTACACAACACTTGTATAAGTGAAGTAACGTTATTAAAGAGAACATTTATAAAGTGAAGAACTGTTACTAAAAGTAATTCTTTATATATGAATAAACATTATCCAATAGGAGTTATTCGAATAGGAGAAGTCGATTAGCGTTAGAAATAATCGATTAGAGTTAGGATAAATCGATTAGAGTAAGAATTAACTAGATAGAGTTAATCAGTTAGGGTTAATCCGTAGAGTTAATTGAATATTAGTTATTCAATTAGAATTTATCGAATATTTGTTATTCAAATTTAAAGTTAACCAGATATACTTAATTGAACATAGTTAATCGAATGAGGATTTAATTGAATATTTGTTATTAAATTAAAGTTGATCGAATATAGTTTTTGAGATAGAGTTAGTCAAACATAGTTACTCGGGATAAGTTGTCATTTCGTACGTCTGCTAGCGTAATTCGCAGGCTATAGATAGCCTAGGGAGGTCGGATGTTTCCTGGGGGAATCAGGCGTAACCATTGTGATCGCTGCGATCTAGAGTCAAGCGAAAAGAGTTAATCGAATATAGTTTATTCGAATAGAGTTAAAAGAGTTATCGAATATAGCTTATTCGAAGGAGTTAGGTGAAAAGAGCTAATCAAATAGGGTTAATCGATAAGAGTTAAATCCAATATAGTTAATTGATAAGAGTAAAATTGAATAGAGTAAATCGAATATAGTTTATTCGAGGAAGGGTTTTCGAATCTAGTTATTCGAAATAGAGATTATCGAATATAGTTATTCGAAGGGAGGAGTTATCAGATAGGGATTTATTCGAAAGAGACTTACGTAAGGAAGTCTGAAATGTTGAGTATCAACATAAATAAGTTTTTTTTTTTTAAAAAAGAGAGTTAATGGGTTTGTAGCACTTTTTCTACCTTAGCAATTTCGAGGACGAAATTATTTTAAGTGGGGAAGATTGTAATGACCCGGATTCTTATGGGGAAATTTTGAATATTTAATATTTAATTTAATTATTGGTTTGGTAATATAAGTGAATTTTTATATTTGAGTTATCGATTTAATAATCAATTTCGATTTAATATCGAATATATTAAATTAACAGAATACGAAAATGGATTTAGATAAATTCAAAATTTAATTTGAATTAAATACAGTTCAATTAATTAATGACAAATTTCATTGAATTTATAATGATAATAATATTTATTTCTTATCGTAGAATTTAAAAGATTTGAAATTTAATTTATATCAATATAAATTAATATCCGTTGTGTATGATCGAATTGGACCTCGTGACCTATCCCACTATATCCGGAATAGTGGTATTACCCTAGAAGTGTCAGTTGTTGGGTTCAGAGGGGAGTTCAGAGTCATAGGATATTTTAATTAGAGGACATGTGATCAAAGCTAAATTAAAATAAAATAAGGTAAATTCTTTTGTGGACCAAATCACAACACCAAGGCAAGGAAGACATGGCAAATGAAATACCACGCTCCTCAATATAGAACCGCACAGTTTTTCCCTTTCTCTTCTTATAAGCCCCGCAAAAATTCATTCCTCTGGTATTCCTCAAATCGAAATCCTCAAATAAAAAGGGGAGCTCCTTTTGCTAATCCAAATCAAAATCATTTATCAAAATTAAAGACCGCGAGGATTCCCTTGAAGACCGATACAACAGGAAGGGGGTTCGCGATTGAAATCAGAGACTGTAAGATCTTTTCACTCGACGCCAGAAATGGAGTCGCGATGCTCCCAGAAGGTTGAGGCTGGACTCGAAGCAGTCGCGAGCTACTCTACAGGTGACGCGAGAAGGGGGAAACTACCAAATCGCGATTTCTGAAGCAGCTAAGGAGGCGTATGATGGTAGTTAGGGGAAGCCGATGAAGCGTGATATGCTGATGGAATGCACTGTGTTGGGATCGACGTTGGTATGGGATTACCGTGAGTTCTGTCAGGTCGCGATGGAGGTACATGGTGATTTCCGTAAGTTTGGGATTTGAAGATGTGAACATTTTGAGGAGTTCAATTGAGGTTCTACTGGTGATGCTATGAAGTACTTGTAACGACCCGGGAAAAAGCGACCTTGGTTATCCGATATATAACACCTATCGAACAATCAAAAGTCGAAATTACCGGATAGTCCAAGAAAGAAATTAGAGGGTGAGGATAGATTAGATAGAAAATTAGAACAGAAGAAGAAGAAGAACATAACAACATCAGAGTAACACGAATCTCACAGCGGAACGAATAAAATATAATAGACAACACATCTTGAAATCAAAGTAGTATATGTATATCATACCATTATCAGAGTACAACACTTTCATCACAGCGGAATAATCAATAGCTAGAATAATCTTGAAGCCTCCTGCTCCAAGCTCTTCAAGCATACCTGTAAATCCTGACTACTTGACTGCCCGTACAAATTTGGGCACCCAAGAGTTTAGGGAAAACAAAACAAAATAAACTCTGGGTCAGTCATGGGACTGGTGAGAGTAAACTCAAATCATTTGGTTTAACTTTCAAAATCCTTTCGAAAGAAAAGATAATCGTAAGACCAATCCACACATAAACACGGACGGTTTTTACCTTACGATAACCCAAAACACTTTGGAAATCATATATTATCTGATATTTTAATAATGTCTAATCACAAGTAATTAAAATATAGTAGAACGCTTGCATCTCACGCTCTATATATATAGTATACAAATCAAACTCGCGGGCACTTATTGGAGATTGGATTCCAACTTGACAAGGTATGGGACCACCTTCCGAACGTGTATCTCTAGAGGCAAATACACTGGGTTCAACAAGAATATCTTGCAACCCGGCCCACACATGACCGACCACTCATTTCGCTTGAGTGTATCGAATGTATATCACCGACGGTTGGGATCAGCAACCGCCTCCCGATAAGGGACAGCATCGATAGATTTAAGAACAAAAGGAATTTCTCTAGATAGGTGATCATACATCCTAATGGGTGCGACCCACATAGCCATGCTGCCTGCCCGATTTTTGTCATTTCCCGGTTGGTGAGGCTTGAGGTCATAACGTATCTTTTGACAGATCCCACCTCCATTACTTTGAATGCCACATCGTCATACCCGCCAAATCACAAATTGATTTCCTCAAAAATACCACGGGTATACAGCTAAGAGAAACGAATTCCTCCGCCACCAAACGTAAGTACGTTTGAAGAGATCAAGTTACGCGATCTTTTGATTATACTCTGTCAGACATTCGTCCATTCACGTTTGCCCTGGGACTGGACAAACCGAAGGCACTATTCTGTAAACAGGATAGCCCTTGCATAACTCCGTCTTCAATATATTCAGCATACTTGATTCGTAACGCTTATGCCAATACGGAGTGGTTCTCTGGATAATAATCCAACTGGTCTCTCCATATTAACAACGTAAAATGGTCAAAACTTTGATAGTCGGTGAGTTAACTATCAAACGAAAACATGTCGGTGTGCAAACAACGATATTATTTCCCGAAGGAAATTCTATCGAACAATCATCACTTCATCCATTCGTTCATTTCCCTATTCCTGTTGTTTAATGTTTCTTATTCACTATATTTAGAAAATATATATCATTATCATTGGAAAACATTTCCATCTCTTGTTTCTATATTCAGAAAACAATTCTGCTTCTCATTTTGAAAACATTTCCAAATCTCCTTCATTTGATTAAACAGATGTTTGAATAAACATCACTATGCCAAATCTCCTTCATTTGATTAAACAGATGTTTGAATAAACATCACTATGCCAAATCTCCTTCATTTGGTTTCCACTTAACCACTTTTCACCATCGAATCTTAACCCTTTCTTAGTTAAAACGAAGTCAATCAAGTTGGGGTATAGTTACCTCTCAGACCTTAACTGAACAACATTTCTAACTTCGAAATAGGCAAAGTTCATCTTTTTAAATCTTTAACACTTCTTCACGACATCCTCGGATTTTATTTACAAATCCGCTTCTCGTACGGGAAAACACTTGATTATAACAATGGTGTTATAATCCCCTGCATCCGAATTATAATGACTTTATAAATACTTTGATTTTCTAACTCGAATAAATATCGAACTAAATTATTAACTCATACTCGGTTAACTCTAAGCTGTAACTCTTATTCAATTTACTCTTATTCTATTTAACTCTTACTGGACTAACCCTTGTTCAGATAACTCGGTCTGATTTACTCATTTTGACCCACTCACTTGATCAGTTCAACTGGACTAACTTAACTTAATTAACTCGACTAAATCACTTTTATCAATTAACTAATATTTGACTTGACACCATTCGCTCGACTCTAGATCGCAGCGATCACAATGGTTACGCCTGATTCCCTCAGGAAACATCCGACCGCCTTAGGCTATCTGCAGCCCTGTGAATTTCGCTAGCAGTCGTGCTAACTGGTAACTTATCTTAAATGACTACTTCTGTTTAACTCTATCTCGAATAATTAAATTCGACCAATTCTAATTGAATAACTAATATTCAATTAACCCTTATTCGATTACTATATTTAGATAACTCTAGTTCGATTAGACTCTAATCGATTAGCTCTAACTGATTAACTTTAATTGGTTAACTCTAACTAACTCTAAACGTTTTACTCCAACGGTTTAACTCTACGGTTTAACCCTAACGGTTTAACTCTAACAGTTCAACTCTAATAGTTTAACTCTAACGATTGATCTCAATCAATTTATTCTATTGGATTAACTCTATTGGATTAACTCTCTTGGATCAACCCATTTCGAATAACTAATATTCAATAAACTTCCTATCGAATAAACTGATATTCGATAACTTTACTTCGAATAACTCTTATTCGATAAATTCTCCTTCGTCCTTATCCAGTTTCAAACATCGATGTGGAAATCGATTTTTACTTCTCTATATAAGACTTGACTTATATACTCTATTTATCCAAAGATAAATAACTAAATTAATTTATAAAACTTTATTTATAAATTAACCTTCTCACTTTATCTGTTAAAACAGATCTTTAAAAAAAAAATCACTTTGAATTCATATTCTGTTTACCCGTGTGCGAAGCACGGGCCAAAATTCTTCCTAGTGTATAATTCTCTTTTATACCCTTCTTATTCATTTTCAAATATTCCAATGTTCTATTTATTTTCTAAATAAATAATTCCTTTTATAACTCAGTTTATTTCTCTAGATAAATATTTCCTTTTAATCTATTTGTAAATGTTTTTACAAATATTTTTCTTTCTAATTCCATTTGTAAATGTTTTACAAATGTTTTCCTTTTTATCTCTATTTGCAATGGTTTTACAAATATTTTCCTTTCTATTTTATTTGTAAATGTTTTACAAACAATTTCCCTCCTCTACTTGTTTTACAAATAAATTTTCCTTTATTGCTTTGACTTTATAAAATGATTTCTTTTATAACCCTTTTTCCTTTCATATATATAAAATCTGCTGATTTTATATAAATAATCTATTTTCAAAATATACTTTGAAAATTTCCCTTTTCTCTTTCTCGTATCACTTATGGTGTAAAAATATCAAATCAACTGATCGGTCATCATCCAAACACACAGAATCAATAACAGATGATATAACACATCATATATCAAAATATATGAAAAGCGATAAATAGATGTTGAGGAACCCAGTTGGGTCCCTCCGACCTGTTTCCCTGCATCCACAGATGTCAGTCAACATAAATAACATGAGTATAAAATATTCTGATAAGCAGCATCAATATTTCGATACGATTTATATATATCGTTATCGATGATTTCAATCAACTGACTAGCAGTTCAACCAAACAACCAACACACAGCAATCCAATCAATATTTATCACTTCTAAAAATGCATTATAAAAATATAAATTGTTCAGAGTTAGTGAGATTTACTCACCTTGGACGGTTCATCGTTGAATAACGATATACGTTCATTGATTTGGTTTAGGCGTTTATTTTCACCGTAATTCCAAACGTGCTCCAATCGATTCCCGGTCAGTTCCGGTGCATAGAGTCCGTTCATACGGTCCCAACGCAACTTACGGTTCATCAATCTGATTTTGTATGGTCAAGTTATTAATTTAACAAGCTTGAATGCATTCATAAATTAAATAAAATCTAAATAAACTTTGCATTGGGCCTTAACCTCTTGTAGCCGGCCCACGTCCCTTCTAACCCGCTCCTATTTCCTCTTCGTCTCCTACAGCACCGAACACAAAAATCATGGCCATTTCCCGTTCTTTCAATCCCAATCCTCCCTCAATCACTCCACTAAACTTCAAACAGAGATTACCATCTTCCATCTCTTCAACTACCATATCCGATAGGCTCCTCCCTGCTCAACTCGCACCCACGATGAAACTACGACTCCTGGGAAAACTCACGGTGAACGTTTCAGACATCGTCACTTTTTATTTCTATAAATTCCGAAAAAATCAAAAGTTGGTAGAAATCTTACCGCGAATTCAGAAACATACTCGGATTCAATGATTGATGCTTCTATTTCGTGATTCCTTGAACCCTAGAAGACGCTGGAACCACCCGAGACAACACTGTTGGATGTCGCACCATAGGAGCAGCATACCAGAAGAAAGAGTAACCCGATATGAGTACAAGGATGTGGGATTTAGGATTTATTGAATTTCCTTTGATTTTTAATTGAATTTTGATGAGGGTGGAAAGGGATTTTTATTTTTCCAGAGGTGTCGGCTTGTTTAGCTTTTATATACAGACAGACAGCTTGGCTTCCACGGTAGTAAATTTCTTGGCACTCACGGAATCGAGTTGGTTTGGCGGTCACGCTATTCACAAGTTTGGCAGTCACGTTTTTCTTTATATGTATATATATATATATTTTATATATATTAAGCTTGGCAGTCACAGTTCTTTGTTGGATTGGCAAGCACGGTTCTTTGTTCGATTGGCAGGCACAGGTTTAACAGCTTGAAGGAAATGAATTTTCCTTGGAACGCACGGAGTTGAGATGGCTTGCGAGGCACGGGGTTGACTACTTGGATGGAAAAGTAGAGTTTTTATATTATTTTATATTATAACGAAACTTCGCGGTGAAGTATCAAGCAAAACAAATCACAGCCGACTTCTGTTTACTGATAAAAAGGCTTTTCTTAGTGTAAAAAGTTATTCCGGACCCAATGGGACAGGTTTCATCGAAAACTGAGGTCATATGGAAAAATTTCCTTTATGAAACCAGAAATGAACACGCGTTTTATTTTTCCACGGTCATCAGATAAATCAAATCAACTTGAAACTGCGAACATCGACAATAACTTTTCGATACGAACCCAACGACACTAATTTCGTCGCATTCTGAGACTGCTGCCCCGGTAGGCTATTTTTACCCCTAACCGCCCTACCCTTTTTTAACGCCAAATTTCTCGATCTCTAAAAATAACAAACTATATATCTACCTTGCCTATAATCGACGCTACGAACTCAACGGAACTGGTTTCGTCGAAAACTGAGTCCGTTTGCAAAACGGCTATTTTAAAGGCCTATAATTAAATAACGGTTTTTCATAGCGATTATTTTAAAATTTGATTTAGTCATAACTATCAAACTATAATACGAAATCTGGATTTTTCTCTTTCATATGAAAATTATCATCAATACGTTTCCAACGTGTCTGGTTTCATAGAAATCCAACTTATATCGAATCCTGTATTCTCAGTTGAAGTTCAAAACTCTATATTGCGAACTGCAGCGCCATTTCAGGCTCGATTTATATTATACATAAATATAAAATGTTCAATTTCATTTTAAAATAACGAATTCAATATTTAATTTCATTAATATTCCAATATAATATTTAAAACTACTTTAAATATTCATATTCAAATGGTCGAAAAACACGGGTCGTTACATTCTTCCCCCCTTAAAATAATTTCGTCCTCGAAATTGCTAAGGTAAGAAAGAACGTTATAAATCTATTAATTTCCAAATCCAAATTTAGCTTAAATTAGAAACCAATTCAATCCTGTATATCGATATTTTCAAAAATATTGAAAATTTTCTAACACATTATATTTCCGAAAAATTTCGCCAGCACCTCCTCTGTACCGGGAGCTTCGGGAAAATCCCCAAACCGCCACACAGGCCTCTCCAATTCAAAAGAAAATCAAACAGCCAAGCGGCTTGCCAATTCGGCTCATAAAACTCATCAAACTTACATGAATATAAACGTGTACCTTTTTATCGGCATTCAATTCTGCTATCAATTTAGCATATACCACTATCATCCCAATCAAACTCCCAATCACTTTTATCTTCAGCACGACCATCCCCTTATAACCAAGCCAAATTTCAATCAAACTGCAATTCCAATATCAATTCAAATTTCTTATTCAATAATTCATTTCTATCCCAGATTATCTCTGATCCAATCCAATTCTACTCGACACCATTCTATTTCAATTCAATTCAATTTCCACTGAACTGGTTGCAATTAATTTCAAGTTTGCTTTCACAAATTTCTATTTAATTTGTGTTTATCTCAAATAATCTGTTTCTGGGAGTTTCAAATAGCTTCACTTTTTCAAAAATCAAATATTTATTTGGAATATCAAACAACTTGTTTTCTCAAAACAATTCAAAAACAAACTCTTTGGTAGTAATCCTTCACTTACAAACTCGAAAATGAACACCGATGATGTCCGGATCATCATCGGAATCTACTTTCCAGCTATCGAAGTGAGTTCAATACTATGTCACTTTCAAAACCATTTCTAAACACTTACATTTTGAAATTATTTCAAAATATCCCTTTCAAAGCCTGTAACAAATTTAAAATCTCCCAGGATTTTAAAATTCACATATATTTAGCCAGATTCATTCTTCACATTTTCAGAGTTTTAATTTCATTTCTGATTTAAATTCAAATTTAATTCATCTGATTTCATATATTTCACTTATATGAATTCTATTTGGTTATTTATATAACCATTTCACATTTTATAATCTTATTCGATTATAATAACAACCAACACATCCAATATATGATAATATTTCAAATATCTATACTTTGCTTATATCAAAATATAATTTGGGTAAAATTATTTCATTCACCCTTTTTCAAAACATACTGTGTCGGTTCATCGTATTCAAGCGTTTAGAAACCCCTATCGATACAGTGGATCAAACTGATCGACCAGAATTCATAAACAGCTCAACCAATAAATCTCCACAATATAAAATCATTTTATATCAAATAACAAATACGTTCACTCGTATATATACACTCAAACTCAATCTAGGGCATTACTAACCCCATCTCTATTGAGTCACGCCACAGAGCCAAGGTAAATCACTAAACCTTCAGCTCTGATACCACTGTAACGACCCGGGAAAAAGCGACCTTGGTTATCCGATATATAACACCTATCGAACAATCAAAAGTCGAAATTACCGGATAGTCCAAGAAAGAAATTAGAGGGTGAGGATAGATTAGATAGAAAATTAGAATAGAAGAAGAAGAAGAACATAACAACATCAGAGTAACACGAATCTCACAGCGGAACGAATAAAATATAATAGACAACACATCTTGAAATCAAAGTAGTATATGTATATCATACCATTATCAGAGTACAACACTTTCATCACAGCGGAATAATCAATAGCTAGAATAATCTTGAAGCCTCCTGCTCCAAGCTCTTCAAGCATACCTGTAAATCCTGACTACTTGACTGCCCGTACAAATTTGGGCACCCAAGAGTTTAGGGAAAACAAAACAAAATAAACTCTGGGTCAGTCATGGGACTGGTGTGAGTAAACTCAAATCATTTGGTTTAACTTTCAAAATCCTTTCGAAAGAAAAGATAATCGTAAGACCAATCCACACATAAACACGGACGGTTTTTACCTTACGATAACCCAAAACACTTTGGAAATCATATATTATCTGATATTTTAATAATGTCTAATCACAAGTAATTAAAATATAGTAGAACGCTTGCATCTCACGCTCTATATATATAGTATACAAATCAAACTCGCGGGCACTTATTGGAGATTGGATTCCAACTTGACAAGGTATGGGACCACCTTCCGAACGTGTATCTCTAGAGGCAAATACACTGGGTTCAACAAGAATATCTTGCAACCCGGCCCACACATGACCGACCACTCATTTCGCTTGAGTGTATCGAATGTATATCACCGACGGTTGGGATCAGCAACCGCCTCCCGATAAGGGACAGCATCGATAGATTTAAGAACAAAAGGAATTTCTCTAGATAGGTGATCATACATCCTAATGGGTGCGACCCACATAGCCATGCTGCCTGCCCGATTTTTGTCATTTCCCGGTTGGTGAGGCTTGAGGTCATAACGTATCTTTTGACAGATCCCACCTCCATTACTTTGAATGCCACATCGTCATACCCGCCAAATCACAAATTGATTTCCTCAAAAATACCACGGGTATACAGCTAAGAGAAACGAATTCCTCCGCCACCAAACGTAAGTACGTTTGAAGAGATCAACTTACGCGATCTTTTGATTATACTCTGTCAGACATTCGTCCATTCACGTTTGCCCTGGGACTGGACAAACCGAAGGCACTATTCTGTAAACAGGATAGCCCTTGCATAACCCCGTCTTCAATATATTCAGCATACTTGATTCGTAACGCTTATGCCAATACGGAGTGGTTCTCTGGATAATAATCCAACCGGTCTCTCCATATTAACAACGTAAAATGGTCAAAACTTTGATAGTCGGTGAGTTAACTATCAAACGAAAACATGTCGGTGTGCAAACAACGATATTATTTCCCGAAGGAAATTCTATCGAACAATCATCACTTCATCCATTCGTTCATTTCCCTATTCCTGTTGTTTAATGTTTCTTATTCACTATATTTAGAAAATATATATCATTATCATTGGAAAACATTTCCATCTCTTGTTTCTATATTCAGAAAACAATTCTGCTTCATATTTTGAAAACATTTCCAAATCTCCTTCATTTGATTAAACAGATGTTTGAATAAACATCACTATGCCAAATCTCCTTCATTTGATTAAACAGATGTTTGAATAAACATCACTATGCCAAATCTCCTTCATTTGGTTTCCACTTAACCACTTTTCACCATCGAATCTTAACCCTTTCTTAGTTAAAACGAAGTCAATCAAGTTGGGGTATAGTTACCTCTCAGACCTTAACTGAACAACATTTCTAACTTCGAAATAGGCAAAGTTCATCTTTTTAAATCTTTAACACTTCTTAACGACATCCTCGGATTTTATTTACAAATCCGCCTCTCGTACGGGAAAACACTTGATTATAACAATGGTGTTATAATCCCCTGCATCCGAATTATAATGACTTTATAAATACTTTGATTTTCTAACTCGAATAAATATCGAACTAAATTATTAACTCATACTCGGTTAACTCTAAGCTGTAACTCTTATTCAATTTACTCTTATTCTATTTAACTCTTACTGGACTAACCCTTGTTCAGATAACTCGGTCTGATTTACTCATTTTGACCCACTCACTTGATCAGTTCAACTGGACTAACTTAACTTAATTAACTCGACTAAATCACTTTTATCAATTAACTAATATTTGACTTGACACCATTCGCTCGACTCTAGATCGCAGCGATCACAATGGTTACGCCTGATTCCCTCAGGAAACATCCGACCGCCTTAGGCTATCTGCAGCCCTGCGAATTTCGCTAGCAGTCGTGCTAACTGGTAACTTATCTTAAATGACTACTTCTGTTTAACTCTATCTCGAATAATTAAATTCGACCAATTCTAATTGAATAACTAATATTCAATTAACCCTTATTCGATTACTATATTTAGATAACTCTAGTTCGATTAGACTCTAATCGATTAGCTCTAACTGATTAACTTTAATTGGTTAACTCTAACTAACTCTAAACGTTTTACTCCAACGGTTTAACTCTACGGTTTAACCCTAACGGTTTAACTCTAACAGTTCAACTCTAACAGTTTAACTCTAACGATTGATCTCAATCAATTTATTCTATTGGATTAACTCTATTGGATTAACTCTCTTGGATCAACCCATTTCGAATAACTAATATTCAATAAACTTCCTATCGAATAAACTGATATTCGATAACTTTACTTCGAATAACTCTTATTCGATAAATTCTCTTTCGTCCTTATCCAGTTTCAAACATCGATGTGGAAATCGATTTTTACTTCTCTATATAAGACTTGACTTATATACTCTATTTATCCAAAGATAAATAACTAAATTAATTTATAAAACTTTATTTATAAATTAACCTTCTCACTTTATCTGTTAAAACAGATCTTTAAAAAAAAAATCACTTTGAATTCATATTCTGTTTACCCGTGTGCGAAGCACGGGCCAAAATTCTTCCTAGTGTAAAATTCTCTTTTATACCCTTCTTATTCATTTTCAAATATTCCAATGTTCTATTTATTTTCTAAATAAATAATTCCTTTTATAACTCAGTTTATTTCTCTAGATAAATATTTCCTTTTAATCTATTTGTAAATGTTTTTACAAATATTTTTCTTTCTAATTCCATTTGTAAATGTTTTACAAATGTTTTCCTTTTTATCTCTATTTGCAATGGTTTTACAAATATTTTCCTTTCTATTTTATTTGTAAATGTTTTACAAACAATTTCCCTCCTCTACTTGTTTTACAAATAAATTTTCCTTTATTGCTTTGACTTTATAAAATGATTTCTTTTATAACCCTTTTTCCTTTCATATATATAAAATCTGCTGATTTTATATAAATAATCTATTTTCAAAATATACTTTGAAAATTTCCCTTTTCTCTTTCTCGTATCACTTATGGTGTAAAAATATCAAATCAACTGATCGGTCATCATCCAAACACACAGAATCAATAACAGATGATATAACACATCATATATCAAAATATATGAAAAGCGATAAATAGATGTTGAGGAACCCAGTTGGGTCCCTCCGACCTGTTTCCCTGCATCCACAGATGTCAGTCAACATAAATAACATGAGTATAAAATATTCTGATAAGCAGAATCAATATTTCGATACGATTTATATATATCGTTATCGATGATTTCAATCAACTGACTAGCAGTTCAACCAAACAACCAACACACAGCAATCCAATCAATATTTATCACTTCTAAAAATGCATTATAAAAATATAAATTGTTCAGAGTTAGTGAGATTTACTCACCTTGGACGGTTCATCGTTGAATAACGATATACGTTCATTGATTTGGTTTAGGCGTTTATTTTCACCGTAATTCCAAATGTGCTCCAATCGATTCCCGGTCAGTTCCGGTGCATAGAGTCCGTTCATACGGTCCCAACGCAACTTACGGTTCATCAATCTGATTTTGTATGGTCAAGTTATTAATTTAACAAGCTTGAATGCATTCATAAATTAAATAAAATCTAAATAAACTTTGCATTGGGCCTTAACCTCTTGTAGCCGGCCCACGTCCCTTCTAACCCGCTCCTATTTCCTCTTCGTCTCCTACAGCACCGAACACAAAAATCATGGCCATTTCCCGTTCTTTCAATCCCAATCCTCCCTCAATCACTCCACTAAACTTCAAACAGAGATTACCATCTTCCATCTCTTCAACTACCATATCCGATAGGCTCCTCCCTGCTCAACTCGCACCCACGATGAAACTACGACTCCTGGGAAAACTCACGGTGAACGTTTCAGACATCGTCACTTTTTATTTCTATAAATTCCGAAAAAATCAAAAGTTGGTAGAAATCTTACCGCGAATTCAGAGACATACTCGGATTCAATGATTGATGCTTCTATTTCGTGATTCCTTGAACCCTAGAAGACGCTGGAACCACCCGAGACAACACTGTTGGATGTCGCACCATAGGAGCAGCATACCAGAAGAAAGAGTAACCCGATATGAGTACAAGGATGTGGGATTTAGGATTTATTGAATTTCCTTTGATTTTTAATTGAATTTTGATGAGGGTGGAAAGGGATTTTTATTTTTCCAGAGGTGTCGGCTTGTTTAGCTTTTATATACAGACAGACAGCTTGGCTTCCACGGTAGTAAATTTCTTGGCACTCACGGAAACGAGTTGGTTTGGCGGTCACGCTATTCACAAGTTTGGCAGTCACGTTTTTCTTTATATGTATATATATATATATATATATATATTTTATATATTAAGCTTGGCAGTCACAGTTCTTTGTTGGATTGGCAAGCACGGTTCTTTGTTCGATTGGCAGGCACAGGTTTAACAGCTTGAAGGAAATGAATTTTCCTTGGAACGCACGGAGTTGAGATGTCTTGCGAGGCACGGGGTTGACTAGTTGGATGGAAAAGTAGAGTTTTTATATTATTTTATATTATAACGAAACTTCGCGGTGAAGTATCAAGCAAAACAAATCACAGCCGACTTCTGTTTACTGATAAAAAGGCTTTTCTTAGTGTAAAAAGTTATTCCGGACCCAATGGGACAGGTTTCATCGAAAACTGAGGTCATATGGAAAAATTTCCTTTATGAAACCAGAAATGAACACGCGTTTTATTTTTCCACGGTCATCAGATAAATCAAATCAACTTGAAACTGCGAACATCGACAATAACTTTTCGATACGAACCCAATGACACTAATTTCGTCGCATTCTGAGACTGCTGCCCCGGTAGGCTATTTTTACCCCTAACCGCCCTACCCTTTTTTAACGCCAAATTTCTCGATCTCTAAAAATAACAAACTATATATCTACCTTGCCTATAATCGACGCTACGAACTCAACGGAACTGGTTTCGTCGAAAACTGAGTCCGTTTGCAAAACGGCTATTTTAAAGGCCTATAATTAAATAACGGTTTTTCATAGCGATTATTTTAAAATTTGATTTAGTCATAACTATCAAACTATAATACGAAATCTGGATTTTTCTCTTTCATATGAAAATTATCATCAATACGTTTCCAACGTGTCTGGTTTCATAGAAATCCAACTTATATCGAATCCTGTATTCTCAGTTGAAGTTCAAAACTCTATATTGCGAACTGCAGCGCCATTTCAGGCTCGATTTATATTATACATAAATATAAAATGTTCAATTTCATTTTAAAATAACGAATTCAATATTTAATTTCATTAATATTCCAATATAATATTTAAAACTACTTTAAATATTCATATTCAAATGGTCGAAAAACACGGGTCGTTACAGTACTGGCCTGGATCTGGTTCGGATTTTGCATAGTTACTGTTGATTCGAGGCAGTGGAGTTTGAATGATAGTGGATGGAGTTCGGAGTGGTGAGAGCTGTTAATGACCGTATGGTGTTCGACGGAATGCCATAGAGAATGGAGCAGGTATTAGAGGATGCTGAAGGCAGTGGGGGAAGCTGCTATAATTAAAAGTAAATGGGGAAGGTAATTAAATAAATGATTTAGTCAATATTTAATTTATTTAATATAGTAGTTAATTTAATGGGATAGTCGTTTAATCGATAAATATAAAATCATCTGATCATAGGCGTAATCCATTCGAGAAGGATTAAGTTGAAACAATTCAAGTCAATGTTAGACGAGACTGAATGGAATCAGAATGGATATTCGACAAGTAAAATAATGTGAGTAAATCTCACCTTTTATTTAGAAATTATTTTTATATAGTTAAAAATAATTGTCTGTGCTTGTTTGAATGCTGTCTGATTGTTTTAAAATATATATTAGTTATTTAGGATATATATATATATTGGGTTGATGATTGGTTGGATTTCCGCAGTCTCTTTAGCGGATGCCCGCGGTTTCATTAGCGGATGATTACCCTATGCGCCCCCACGATATGATTAGTGGATGACCTTCTATACCGCGATATCCTGCCTCGAAGCAGGATGGGTATTATTTATGTGCTAACATCTGTGGATGCAGGAAAACAGGTTGGAGGAATCCAACAGGATTCCTAAAAAATATATTATCTGTTTGTTGTTTGTTTGATTTCATATATATTCATATATGATGTGTTAAAAATCAAATGATTGAAAATTGGTTGATTTGATTGTTTAAAATATCCCTGGGGCTTGAATATTGAATTATAAAAATATCGAAAAAGGTATTTGAGATTTAAAAAGGGAATTCTATTTTTACAAATAGAGTTTGAATTTTAAATGAACTATAGGAAATATTAACTTGTTTTGAATATATATGAACGAGTATTGAATTTATAAACTTTGTTTATACATGAAAATATGGGATTTGAATTGAATTTATAAACTTCATTTATAAATGAAAATATGGGATTTGAATCGAATTTATTAACTTTGTTTATAAATGAAAAGATGGGATTTGAATCGAATTTATAAACTTTGTTTATAAATGAAAATATGGGATTTGAATCAAATTTATAAACTCTGTTTATAAAGGAAAATATGGGATTTGAATTAAATTTATAAACTCTGTTTATAAATGAAAAGGTGGGTTTTGAATCGAATTTATAAACTTTGTTTATAAATGGAAAGGTGGGATTTGAATTGAATTTATAAACTTTGTTTATAAATATATAAATATGGGATTTTATGTGAAGTTATAAATGTTGTTTAAATAAGGTATAGAATTCAAATGGGGTTTATAATATAGAATTTGAATATAGAAATTCAAATGTGATTTATAATATAGAATTTGAATATAGAAATTCAAATGGGATTTAAAATATAGATTTGGATAAATAGAAGTGAAATAGATTTGGATAAATAGAAGTGAAATAGACTAAAGAGTTAATTAACAGATTTAATTAACAAATTGAGTTAAAAACGATTGGTATAGTTAAAATAGATTGGGCAGGTATAGATACAGGAGATAGGTTTGGAATAAAGTGTTAGAAGTGAAATAAATAGAATGCCCGACAAAAAGGTACGTATTTAATTCATATATGAGATTTTATGCGCCGTATCGGCAAGCCGCTTGGCTTTTCTTTTTCTTTTTGATTGGAAAAGGCCTGTGTGGCAGTTTGGGGATTTTCCCGATGCTCCCGGTACAAAGGAGGTTATGGCGATTTTTTCCGGGAATTTAAGGAGATAGAATATTTTTAAGATAATTTGATAGTTAGAAATCAACGTATCAATATATAGAAAGTCGATAAGAAAACGAACTTAGAAATAGAATAGTATAATAAAAAAGGAAGTATAAGAATAAAATCTAGTAAGAATAGAAAGGGGAAGTGTATACGTGTTTAAAAGTAAATCAGTAGTTGTATGGTATTGATTGTTCCAGTAAGTAGTCTTATCTGTTTTGACGTTATAAATGTTATTCAGTCAAGGTCTGAGAGGTAGTTATACCCCACCTTGATTGGTTGCATTATTAACAAATAAACAGTAAGATTTCAGGCTCGAAGATCAATGTTGAATGAGAGTTAGTTGAATATAGTATTTGGGTTGTCGTACCGATGTTTTAAACAACATCCGTTTTAACCCAAATAAATGTAAGCTTGGAAATAGAATAATAAATATTTCTAAAGTTAGAAAATAATGGAGGCGATATATGAAAATATTTGGTTAACAAATATTAGTAAAGAAATAGAGAAGTGATTTAATCAATGAAATATTAATTAAAGGCTCAGTGATTGTTGGATGTTTGGATGAACACTTGTTTTATTCGATAGTTAAATCATCGACTATCGAAACACTTGTTTTATTCGATAGTTAAATCACAGACTATCGAAGTTTTGACCATCGTTGTCAATATGGAGAGACCGGTTGGATTATTATCCAAAGAACCACTCCATATCGGCAGTAGCATGCGAATCAGATTATATAAAGATAATCGAAGACGGAGTAGAGTGCAAGGACTTTTTCTATTAATAGAAATTGTGCCTTCGGTTCATCCTGTTCTTGGGTGACTCGTATGGATGAATGTCTGACAGAGTATTTCCAGAAAGGTCGCGTACATTGATTTCTTCAACCGTACCAAGAGTGGAAGCGGAGAAGGAAACTTCTTTCGCTAACACGTAATGTACTGTTGTAGACATCAATTAGTGATTTTCGATGGATCTGACGATGTGACATTCGAAGTGGATCTGGTGTGATGATAAAGCGTAGCTTCTAGCCTCATCAACCGGTAAATGACAGAAATCGGGCATGCAGCATGGCTATGTAGGTCGCACCTATTAGGCTGTATAATCACCTGATCTAGAGTTTCATTTATTTCTAAAAATCTACTGTCGATGTTGTCCCATTCGGGAAACGGTTGCTGATCCCAACCGTTGGTGATATACATTCGATACACTCAAGCCAAATGAGTGGTCGGTCATGTGTGGCTGAGTTGCAAGATGTTCTTGTTGAACTCGGTGTATTCTCCTCTAGAGATATACCAGCGGAAGGTGGTTCCATACCTTATCATAGTTGGAAATCCATTACCCAATACGTGCTTGCGGTTTTGATTGTATATTATATATGTGGAACGTGAGATGCAAACGTTCCACTAGATTGTTATTAACTTGATTTAGACATTACTATAATATCAAAAGAGTTTTTGATATAAAGCTATCGTTCCTTTCAAAAGGGATTTTCGAAAGTTAAATCAAGTGTTTGGATTCTCATAAGAAAAAAACTCGTTCCATGTTATACGGCGTGGTCTTATGAGATATCATTTAGTTTTCTGAAACTGTTTTAAACTGTTTACTCATACCAGTCCCATGACTGACCCGGAGTTTATTTTGTTTTGTTCTACCTAAACTCTTGGGTGCCTGAATTTGTACGGGCAGTCAAGTAGTTCAGGATTTTACAGATCTATCTAAAGGAGCTTGGAGCAGGAGACTTCAGCGTTAGTTATATAGAGTTCTGTTCCGCTGTGTTGTAAGTATTGTACTCTGATAAGTGTGTTATACAGATGAAATTTTGTATTTCAAATGATATGATATATTATATTTTGTTCCGCTGCGATGTGAGATTCCGTGTTATTATTTCTGTTCTTCTTCTACCTCTTTCTTCTAAAAAAAAAATGTTTCGTATTTTCGTGATATTTGGGTTGGACGTATGATGTATATAATTAACTCCGATGTTACGGAAATTTGGGTCATTACAGTTGGTATCAGAGCTTAGGTTGAGCGAATACCTAGGCTTGTTGGAATGTGCTCATTAGAGATAGGATCAGTAGTATCCTAGAATGAGTTGAGTATATATATATACGAGAGAGCATATTTGTTATTTGATATAAAAACTGTTTTATATTGTGTTGGCTAGTCTGTTGAGTGGATTATAAATTTTGGTCGAATCGTGGGATGCCACGATGTCGATAGGAGTTTATAAACAACTGAACAGAAGATTGGACACGATATTGTTTTAAATGGTTGAATTGATTGTTAGGATTATAATCAAATTAGATTATAAAACAGAAATAGTTATATATATGACCAATGGAATTTGTATATGAAATATATACAAATACGATAAATCGAAATTTGAATTCAAACTAGAATTAAGAATTTAAAATCCTAGGAGTTTGGAAAATATTTTTCTAAATGGATTTTGAAAGTAATATAGCACTGAACTCACTTCAGTGGCTGGGAAGTAATTCTGATGATGGTCGCAACATCATCAGTGTTCATTTTCGAGTTTCTAAGTGATAAATTGCTGCCTTAGAAAAGTTTTGATGGAAATTTGTTTGGAAAGAAACAAGTTGTTTGAAAATTCAAATGTTTGAATTTGGGATAGATATAAATATATGTATATATTTATATTACTTCAAAGGAATTTTGAAATGGGAATTGGAATATAGATTTCAAATAGAAGTAAAATATAAGGGAATTCAAATATAGAATTTGAACATAGAAATTTAAATAGGATTTGAATAAAGAAAATTCAAATAGAAATTGTATAAGAAAAATTGAAATGGAATTTGAATTCAAAGGAATTCAAATGGATTTGAATAAAGAAAAGTCAAATAGTGATCTGAATATTAGAATTCAAATGGAATTTGGTTAAATAGAATTTCAAATAGAATATAAAGTGGAGGTTGAATATTAGAATTCAAAGAAATTATAAAGTTTGAAATAGAATTTGAATTCAAAGGAGTTAAAATAGAATTTAAATTCAAAGGATTTCAAATAGGAATTGAAGATAAGAAATTCAAATAGAAATTGAATAAAGGATTTCAAATGGAATTTGAATATTTTAAATTAAGATATAGGATTTGAATATTAGAAATGAAATAGATCGGGAATATTATGAAATGGATTTGATACATATTAAAAATATATCAGAATGGAGTTGAATTTATTATAAACAAAGTTAAAACGTTTATATTTATGATTATAATTAAAACGAGCTCGCCGTAGCGCGGCAGTTCGTAAAATTGGCGATTCGAACTTCAATTTAGTATGCAGAACTCAATTGAAGCCGGAATTCTTTGAAACAAGAATCGTCGAGACCGGTTGAACAATAGTTTTCTAATGAAAGAGAAAAATCTGGATTTCGTCGTATAGATTTTGAGTTATGACAAAATCAATTTATTTGAAAAGCAGCGCCAGAATTATTATAAAACCATAACGGTTTAATTAAATAAATAAAAGGATTTTTAGGAAATAAAATCCGAATTGGCATTAGAAAAATCCAGACTGGAGATATAAAATAAATATGAACTCCAGTGAAGTAAGTGAAATGATTTTAAGAAAAAAAATCATATTTTAAATGGTTAAATAGAATTAACTAAATTGGAGAATAATTAGTTAAAGGAAATTTGAATCGAAATTGGGTTTTTGGATAAGTGAAAGAGATTGAGAATTTATATATTTGAAATCGAATATATAACTCGAGTTGAAAATATAATTAGATTAGTTTATAATTAAGTTGACATATATTTGAACAAGTTATATTCAAATAAAAAGGGTGAAATAGACAAAACGGTTAATTAGCAACGAGTTAATGGGAATTTGAATGATTGAAATTAAATTTAACTTAAGTAAGTTAAATGGATCGAAATGAATAAATTGAGTAAAATCAATGTGAATGAAATATGAATTGGGTGTGAATGAAGGAAAGACCAAAAGGTTTAAAAAGAAAATATATTTGTAAAACAAATATAAAGGAAATATATTTGTAACACAAATACAAAGGAAGTTATGTGCAAACAAATAGAATTTAAAAGGAAATATTTGTAAAACATTTACATATAGATTAAATGGAAATATGTATTTATAGTAAATAAATAGAATGTTATAGATGAGATATTTATTTGTTAAATAAATAGAAATTAATCAAAGGAATATTTAGAAGGTGAATAGAAAATGGAAATCTGTTTTTAACAGATAAATAGAAAAGATTAATTTTTGAATAACAGTTTATAAATTAAATTAAATATTTATCATTCGATAGATGGAATATATAAGTCTGAACTTATATAGGGAAGAGATATTGGTTTTTAACACCGATAGTTTTAAATAGAAGGGGTACACAACACTTGTATAACTGAAGTAACGTTATTAAAGAGAACATTTATAAAGTGAAGAACCGTTACTAAAGGTAAATCTTTATAAATGAATAAACGTTATCCAATAGGAGTTATTCGAATAGGAGAAGTCGATTAGAGTTAGAAATAATCTATTAGAGTTAGGATAAATCGATTAGAGTAAGAATTAACTAGATAGAGTTAATCAGTTAGGGTTAATCCGTAGAGTTAATTGAATATTAGTTATTCATTTAGAATTTATCGAATATTTGTTATTCAAATTTAAAGTTAACCAGATATAGTTAATTGAACATAGTTAATCGAATGAGGATTTAATTGAATATTAGTTATTAAATTAAAGTTGATCGAATATAGTTTTTGAGATAGAGTTAGTCAAACATAGTTACTCGGGATAGGTTGTCATTTCGTACGACTACTAGCGTAATTCGCAGGCTGCAGATAGCCTAGGGCGGTCGGATGTTTCCTGGGGGAATCAGGCGTAACCATAGTGATCGCTGCGATCTAGAGTCAAGCGAAAGGAGTTAATCGAATATAGTTTATTCGATTAGAGTTAAAAGAGTTATCGAATATAGCTTATTCGGAAGGAGTTAGGTGAAAAGAGCTAATCAAATAGGGTTAATCGATAAGAGTTAAATCCAATATAGTTAATTGATAAGAGTAAAATTGAATAGAGTAAATCGAATATAGTTTATTCGAGGAAGGGTTTTCGAATCTAGTTATTCAAAATAGAGATTATCGAATATAGTTATTCGAAGGGAGGAGTTATCAGATAGGGATTTATTCGAAAGTGAGTTACGTAAGGAAGTCTGAAATGTTGAGTATCAACATAAATAAGTTTTTTTTTTAAAAAAATGAGTTAATGGGTTTGTAACACTTTTCTACCTTTGCAATTTCGAGGACGAAACTATTTTAAGTGGGGAAGATTGTAATGACCCAGATTCTTATGGGGAAATTTTGAATATTTAATATTTAACTTAATTATTGGTTTGGTAATATAAGTGAATTTTTATATTTGAGTTATCGATTTAATAATTAATTTCGATTTAATATCGAATATATTAAATTAACAGAATACGAAAATGGATTTAGATAAATTCAAAATTTAATTTGAATTAAATATAGTTCAATTAATTAATGAGAAATTTCATTGAATTTATAACGATAATAATATTAATTTATTATCGTAGAATTTAAAAGATTTGAAATTTAATTTATATCAATATAAATTAATATTCGTTGCGGATGATCGAATTGGATCTCGTGACCTATCCCACTGTATCCGGAATAGTGGTATTACCCTCGAAGTGTCAGTTGTTGGGTTCAGAGGTGTAACAACCCGAAAATCTGGGTCAGTTTAAAATTTTTATTTTGGCAATTTTAGCGAATTTTGATTATTTAAAATGAATTATTTTAAATAATATCGACGAGAAATTTATTTTGAATATAATTCGATGTATATATTATATACGCCGTCGTTAGAATATAATAATTATATATAATTATAAAAGGAATTGAAAATGGCGCGGTAGTTCGATAATTCGATTTCAAACTTCAATTGAATGTACCGGGTGCAAAACAATCCGGATTTTAGTGAAACCAAAAACATTAGGATCTAATTGGTAATATCTTTCCAACGAATCCGAATAATCAAATTTTCATAGCGGGAATCAAAAGATATGTCCAGTTGAAAATTCTGAATAGTCGCTATGGAATTCAGGCCCTTAAAAATGGACATTTTGCAAATGACCTCGGATTTCGACGAAACCAGTTTTGTTGGGTCCGTGGTGTCAATTTATTGCTAGATTCCAAATTTCATAATTTTTCGAATCAATATGTGAGTGTGGCAAAGGAAAACGCGTTTGACCAGTTTCAGTTGATTTTAATCGACTGGAAAATGGCCATTTTTCTAACGGTCTCAGAATTCGACGAAACTAGTTTTGTTAGGACCGTATCGTCAATACGAAGCTAGAAAATATTTTTTTGGAATTTTTAAAGTTCGTATGTGACCCCGGTAATTTGAAATGTACGTTTAAAATTCAATAGAGTGATTTAAATGTAAATTCAAAGGAAACTGATTGTAACGGTCAAATCAGCTTGCGATACATATCCCATTGTGTTCGGAACGGGGGTAAAACGCTATGGACGACAGGCGGTGGACCTCGTTCAGGGTCGTATGTAAAAGTCAACTTTTTAGAAAATAAAATTATTAAATAATAAAAATAAAATAAAATAAAAAAAACCTTTCTTCCCCTTAATCTCGTTCTGCCCCCCCCCCCCATTTCATTCGTTCATAACGAGAGAAAAAAAAAGAAAAAAAAAACAAAAATCGGAATCGAGCCGCCAGCCCCCCCAGCGGCGCCGACCTCGCGACGCCCCCTCCACCTGCGGTAGTCGCGACCCCCCCTCCTCGCCAGAGGCGGCGCGAAGGAACCCCCCCCAATCCAAGAACCGACGCAGCTGTCCCCCCCCCCAGCCTCGCGATACCCCTCCGACCGCTCCACCATCCTCCTCCGCCTCCAACAACCCTAGCCGCACCTCCTCCTCTGCCTACCGCCGCGTCAGCCCCCTCTGTAAGTAAACTGATTTTTATTTATTTAGTAAACTGATTTTTATTTATTTAGTAAACTGATTTTTATTTATTTAGTAAACTGATTTTTATTTATTTAGTAAACTGATTTTTATTTATTTAGTAAACTGATTTTTACTTACTTTGAAAACTGATTTTTATTGGGAATAAAAACTGATTTTCCTGTTTTTATACATAGGATTATGAAATAAAAGTTCAATTTTTATGAAGAACATTGGTTTGAAATTTTTATAAAGAATGTTGTTTTTGAAATATATAAAGTTTAGATTCTAACATGACAAAGATCCGACTTTTAGATATGAAGTTAGTGATTAAAAAATTCGATTTTTATATATTGAACATCGAAGTAAAAATGTGATTTTTATATATTGAACATCGAAGTAAAAATGTGATTTTTATATATTGAACATCGAAGTAAAAATGTGATTTTTATATATTGAACATCGAAGTAAAAATGTGATTTTTATATATTGAATAACGAAGTAAAAATGTGATTTTTACATATGTAGTGGCTACGGGCAAAGAAAGTGATATCGACGAGAACAGTGAAGATTTCCAGCATTGGAAGTGCCGTGGAGTTAGGATAGCTATTGGTGAGAATTTCTCACCTTTCAATTTCTTTTCTAGTTATATATATATATATATATATATATATATACTAGGATGCAGACGGTGCTTAGTAGCACCCGACACAATCGTCCACAGACCATGGACTTGTTTGTTTGGTTGCATAAATTAATTTGATGACTTGATTTGAATTGGTTGTTTGGTGAATTTGATTGATGTGTGAATGGCGTGGGCCTTCACTAAACCGGGGATAAGGCTAGGCCTTGTCCCGTTTCTAGTATCGTGCCGTTATGCCGCCGAAATTTTCTAAAATAAGTTAGAAAAATAAAGATAACATTTTATTTGATAAATGAACTGAATAGAAAATTCATAGGTTGAATAAAATAGTTTGATCGTTAAAAAATATAATTTTTAATGTGAATGTGAATAAATAAAATATTCATTTACAAACCGGACGGTTTGTTTATGTACTCCTATTTAAATGACATTGATTGGGACGATAAATTTTACACATCGCCCAACTGCACAACTAAAATTTGTGTTGGATTGTTTGAAACCCCACACGGGTGTTGGGATGAAATTTGAAGTTCACTCATCCTGATTGATTAAATATGTCGATCGATTGATTGACAGGCTGTTATAAGCGTTAGATATCTATATTTGATGCTTATACAGTGTAGTGCACTTTGGTTGATGGTTGATTATTTTCAATGCTATTATATGTGTGTAATGTATGAAAATCCATATAATTAACATTATATGGTAATTGATTGGGCCTCATTCCAGTTTTAAAATAGAAATATTTGAAAAAGAAATATTTGAAATAGAATATTTGAAAATAGGAATATATGAAGCCGTATTGATTAGATTGACGCCATTTTGACGTGAACGATATTTATATCGATTTTATTCATTTTATAATGAATATCGAAAGTGATTTCAAAATCTGATATCTTGAAAAGAATTGAATATAAATAGATTCGAATTGAAATTGAATATTAACGAATTCTAATTGAATATAAATGAATTCGAATTGAAATTGAATATAAACGAATTCGAATTGAAATGGAATAGAAATGAATACGAATTGAAATTGAATATAAACGAATTCGAATTGAAATGGAATAGAAATGAATTCGAATTGAAATTGAATTGAAAACGAACTGAAATTGAATTAGAAATCAATTTGAAATGAATTTAAAATGAATTTAAATTGGAATATTCAATTTTGATTTGAAATTGAATATGAAGTTGAAACCGTTTTGAAAAGGAATTTAAAACGATTTATAAAGCACGTTTTGAATTGAAATAGATGAAGTATATATTATATTTATTATATATATTATATATATAATATAATGGCCTGAATAGAACGCGCCGCGCCGCGGCAGTTCGCGAATTTCGACCATTGACTTCGAACGGATATTACGGGAGATCCGACCGTCGGATTCTCCTAAAACCGGAACCGTTGGGTTCGTATCGAAAAGAGCTTTCTAACGAATGTTAGAAATTAGAAATCTAACGGTTGGATTTGGAATTATGTCCAAATCAAATTTGAAAAAGGTCGCTGTAAGTGCAGTTCGATGGCCATTGATGGAAATCGACTGTACGGGCCTTGATAAAATTATTAAAAATAGTAATAATTTGTGTTAAATCATAAGAAATGATTTAGAAAGAATTGGGATGAAAAACTCCATATTTGAAAAGATAAAAATAGATTTTTTTTTTTTATCGAAATAAACTAGTTTTGAACTAGAATTATAATTCTATTTATTTTTAAGTAAATAAATTGAATTTGAAAAAGGGTTTTAAAAATAACCAGAATTTCCAATGATTGCATTGGAGTGGATTTGAATCGAAATTGTCTTCGGAATATTTCGATGTTGGAATTCGTGATTATACAGATGTTGTTATGGAAATTTGAAAGATATATATTTATATCGTTATTTCCAATACGACATTTGTTAGTCGTAGAATTTGATATTGAATATAAGCCGATATATTTTCTATTCAGAGCCTTGTATTGAATATCAAATGTGATTTGGGTTTGTCGTGAATGGTGTCTTCACTAACACTGTTCTTGAACCCAGTTGAGAAAAGATTAAATCTTTTTATTTTAGATTTAATGAAGTGTACCAATTAAATGATATTTAATTGGGATTGAATTGATATTGATTTTTGGGTTTATCGTGGACAATGTTTTAAATAACACTCGTTCTTTAACCCGATAATTAATGGAATGTGACTTTGGGTTTATCGTGAACCGTGTTTTAAATGACACGGATTCTTTAACCCAGTTAACGATTAAAACTAAGTGGAGTTTTAATGAATCTTTAATTAGATTGAAATGATCGAGAATGGAGTATCACCAGTTTTGCTCTAGGCGATAGTTAAATCTTTAATTAGATTTGAACGTGAAATGGTAATTGAATTTACCGATAACACCGTGGTGTTAGATATGAAGTACTACCAGTTTTACTTCATGGAATGAATAGGTTGGGATTGGGTAATTAAAACAAATGATTACTTCGGTAAGGTTCGCTAATCCCGACTAGTTTTGAATTGATATTCAAAAATAGATTAAAGAATAAATTCAAGAAATTTATCTTGGATAAAATTAATGGGAACCTTTCCCTATGAATGTGAAATTTACGGTTAGTGACTGATGAATTGGAATGAGGCGTATGTTGTGTTTGTGTAACACTTATTTAAAGTATACGCGAGTTATTCGGAAAGACCGGGTTTATCCCATTCTGAATCACTGATACGACGATAAGTCGAAGATGAAGACGATGGTCGAAGACCGGAGGTCTTCACGTCGTTTGGGTGATTACTGATGATCTTGATTGGGCTGTACACCCAAGAAGATGGAAACAGTTGGTGATCGTCCAGACGTACTTGGAGATCGATGGATATGCGGGGTACTAGGTGCCTCCGGTTTCGTTCAGACCCAGAACGGACTTGTAAATGGACTGTGTGTCTGACATTGGATTTTAGTCCGTGTGATTGATCTCTATTAAATATATATCTGTTTGGCGGCGGAGAATTTATTCTCTTGCTTAACGCCCTTCTCTGAGACGTACGAGCTCAAGGGTTATATATTGATGGATATCAAACGCATGGAGTGAATTGCCTGTGTGGCATGCCTAAGTGGCAATTGATCGAGGCTTCTGTTGAAAAGCAAAGTCTTGTGGTGATGATCAAAGCACGGCCTTTGTGGCATAGCTTTGTGTAACGTTTACTTCGCGAGTTTCACACCCGGTATGAACCAAAAACGGGAGACGGACCTCAGGGAGGGCATCCGTTTCTTTCTAGTTAGAAGTGGCGTCAGTGGTTTTACACGCCCTGACGAGTTTGACTTATGTGGTTGTTGCTGTTGCGAGGCGCCTCGGTTTGATCGGACGATCCGGGTCCGATGGAGTCATTTAGTTGGCTCACCTACGCCCCATAGGGCGGGGGAACGCATGTTCAGGCATTTTAGTCCACATCGGTGGACCGGCCCTGACGATCCAAGGGCCCACCTGTGTCTGGGTCCTGAGACACGGACTAGAGCGTCTCGAATCGGTTAAGGACTATCTTTTGCCTCGGTTCATAGATGGAAATCCAATTTCCAAATACGTGACTTTGCGGTTTTATTTGTAAACCTATATATGGCGACATGATATATGGTACCCATGCCGCCTATGATTGATACTTATGATTTGAAGTTGTTTTATACACTATGCACTTATAGTAGTATCAAATGATTTGTTTTAAACGTATCAAGCATTCTTTGGCTGTTATAAGGGAAAACCCTATCCCCCGGCTTGCGTTGCATTGTGTGATAGGACCTGGGTCTTATAACAGCTTCATTTTTCTTTATTTAGCATTGCGCTGTTTGTTTTATGCACTGGTACTCTTGGGAGGAAACCCGTTCCGTGTTATACGGCGTGGTCCCTTGATTTACCTAACTTTAAAATAAAGATTATTAATTGTTTTAGTTCTCACACCAGTCCCATGACTGACCTGGAGTTTATTGTTTTAACCTAAACTCTGGGTGCCCTTATTTTGACACGGGCAGCTAGTAGTTTTGGTTTTGCAGATTTATATTCACAGGATCCTGGTTTACAGCTGGAACGTTATCCGGAAAGCTTTGTATCCGTATATCTCCTTCTAGTTGTGTATTGTATTATTTTCCGCTGCTATGTAATTTATTGTAATCTCTGATAATTTGTGTTGTATAATATTCATTTACACTCTGTATATTCTTGTAATCTGATGCATTGTTGTAATATACAATGAAATGTTCTTTTGTCTGCGTTCTGTTGTGGCTTGTTCTCGAACTATCCGCCACTTTCCTTTACGGGGAAGTTACGGGTGTTTACAGTTGGTATCAGGGCTTTGGTTTACAAAGCTCAGAGAACAAGGCACATTAGAACTATACGAAAGAATTCATCAGATATTTGGTTAGTAATATCCAATGGGAATGACTCGTTAGAGATAGGATCAGTAGTATCCTAGAACGAGTGTGAAGAGTATATTTTTAAAGTGAAAACAAATTTTGTTTTGAAAATTTAAAATCAATTATTCGTATTTGATTATTTAGTATATTGATTTGGACAGTCCAGTATATAAAGATTTTGCATATACGCCTTGCAAACGTATATTTGAAATTTTAATATACTGGATAGATATAGAATCACATTCTAGACACCCGGAGATGGTTCTGATGATTGATCGATCATCATCAGAATTTATGTTCGTGTTTTGAAGATGTGATATTTATATATTTCCTATTGAATGGTGTGAGAACCCAAATTAGATAGGGCTTATTGTGGTGATTTGGCATCAAAAATCTGATTTTTGTATATGTATCAAAATTATGAATTTGAAACTCTAATTCACTAATTGATTGATGTTTGTGTTGTTTATTTATTTGTTTGTTAAATTTTGAACCATTATGCCTAATTGAATCAAATATTGAATTGTATTGAAATTTAGTCGCATTTGCTTGCATATACATATATATCATTGAACAGGTCATAGCAAGGAGGCTAGAGCAGAGAATAAAATTTGTTTGCCCGACAAATAGGTACATGTTTGCTATATAATTTACTGTTTTGTTTGGGTGATGATGATTTTATGAGCCTATTGGCTAGCCGCTTGGCTTTTTCTTTTTCTTTTTGAGATCTGAAGGACCGGGGAAGCTATTTGAGATTCCCCGATGCTCCCATTGCAGGGGAGGTTATGGCGAAATTTTTCGGAAATTTAGGGTGTTAGCCAAATTTTTGAAATTTTGAAAATTCTCAGAAACTGAAAAGTTGGAGAATGGAAGCCAGATCGAACGTAGAGTTGATTAATCAAACCACTTTCGACTTTGTTCCTTTTCGGGGACGAAAATTTTTTAGTGGGGGAGATTGTAACTTCCCGAAAATCTGGGTCAGTTTAAAATTTTATTTTGGCAATTTTAGCGAATTTTGATTATTTAAAATGAATTATTTTAAATAATATCGACGAGAAATTTATTTTGAATATAATTCGACGTATATATTATATACGCCGTCGTTAGAATATAATAATTATATATAATTATAAAAGGAATTGAAAATGGCGCGGTAGTTCGATAATTCGATTTCAAACTTCAATTGAATGTACCGGGTGCAAAACAATCCGGATTTTAGTGAAACCAAAAACATTAGGATCTAATTGGTAATATCTTTCCAACGAACCCGAATAATCAAATTTTCATAGCGGGAATCAAAAGATATGTCCAGTTGAAAATTCTGAATAGTCGCTATGGAATTCAGGCCCTTAAAAATGTACATTTTGCAAATGACCTCGGATTTCGACGAAACCAGTTTTGTTGGGTCCGTGGTGTCAAGTTATTGCTAGATTCCAAATTTCATAATTTTTCGAATCAATATGTGAGCGTGGCAAAGGAAAACGCGTTTGACCAGTTTTAGTTGATTTTAATCGACTGGAAAATGGCCATTTTTCTAACGGTCTCAGAATTCGACGAAACTAGTTTTGTTAGGACCGTATCGTCAATACGAAGCTAGAAAATATTTTTCTGGAATTTTTAAAGTTCGTATGTGACCCCGGTAATTTGAAATGTACGTTTAAAATTCAATAGAGTGATTTAAATGTAAATTCAAAGGAAACTGATTGTAACGGTCAAATCAGCTTGCGATACATATCCCATTGTGTTCGGAACGAGGGTAAAACGCTATGGACGACAGGCAGTGGACCTCGTTCAGGGGTCGTATGTAAAAGTCAACTTTTTAGAAAATAAAATTATTAAATAATAAAAATAAAATAAAATAAAAAAACCCCTTTCTTCCCCTTAATCTTGTTCTGGCCCCCCCCCCCATTTCATTCGTTCATAACGAGAGAAAAAAAAAGAAAAAAAACAAAAATCGGAATCGAGCCGCCAGCCCCCCAGCGGCGCCGACCTCGCGACGCCCCCTCCACCTGCGGTAGTCGCGACCCCCCCTCCTCGCCAGAGGCGGCGCGAAGGAACCCCCACCCCCCAATCCAAGAACCGACGCAGCTGTCCCCCCCCCCCCCCAGCCTCGCGATACCCCTCCGACCGCTCCACCATCCTCCTCCGCCTCCAACAACCCTAGCCGCACCTCCTCCTCTGCCTACCGCCGCGTCAGCCCCCTCTGTAAGTAAACTGATTTTTATTTATTTAGTAAACTGATTTTTATTTATTTAGTAAACTGATTTTTATTTATTTAGTAAACTGATTTTTATTTATTTAGTAAACTGATTTTTATTTATTTAGTAAACTGATTTTTATTTATTTTAAAAACTGATTTTTACTTACTTTGAAAACTGATTTTTATTGGGAATAAAAACTGATTTTCCTGTTTTTATACATAGGATTATGAAATAAAAGTTCAATTTTTATGAAGAACATTGGTTTGAAATTTTTATAAAGAATGTTGTTTTTGAAATATATAAAGTTTAGATTCTAACATGACAAAGATCCGACTTTTAGATATGAAGTTAGTGATTAAAAAATTCGATTTTTATATATTGAACATCGAAGTAAAAATGTGATTTTTATATATTGAACATCGAAGTAAAAATGTGATTTTTATATATTGAACATCAAAGTAAAAATGTGATTTTTATATATTGAACATCGAAGTAAAAATGTGATTTTTATATATTGAATAACGAAGTAAAAATGTGATTTTTACATATGTAGTGGCTACGGGCAAAGAAAGTGATATCGACGAGAACAGTGAAGATTTCCAGCATTGGAAGTGCCGTGGAGTTAGGATAGCTATTGGTGAGAATTTCTCACCTTTCAATTTCTTTTCTAGTTATATATATATATACTAGGATGCAGACGGTGCTTAGTAGCACCCGACACAATCGTCCACAGACCATGGACTTGTTTGTTTGGTTGCATAAATTAATTTGATAACTTAATTTGAATTAGTTGTTTGGTGAATTTGATTGATGTGTGAATGGCGTGGGCCTTCACTAGACCGGGGATAAGGCTAGGCCTTGTCCCGTTTCTTGTATCGTGCCGTTATGCCGCCAAAATTTTCTAAAATAAGTTAGAAAAATAAAGATAACATTTTATTTGATAAATGAACTGAATAGAAAATTCATAGGTTGAATAAAATAGTTTGATCGTTAAAAAATATAATTTTTAATGTGAATGTGAATAAATAAAATATTCATTTACAAACTGGACGGTTTGTTTATGTACACCTATTTAAATGACATTGATTGGGACGATAAATTTTACACATCGCCCAACTGCACAACTAAAATCTGTGTTGGATTGTTTGAAACCCCACACGGGTGTTGGGATGAAATTTGAAGTTCACTCATCCTGATTGATTAAATATGTCGATCGATTGATTGACAGGCTGTTATAAGCGTTAGATATCTATATTTGATGCTTATACAGTGTAGTGCACTTTGGTTGATGGTTGATTATTTTCAATGCTATTATATGTGTGTAATGTATGAAAATCCATATAATTAACATTATATGGTAATTGATTGGGCCTCATTCCAGTTTTAAAATAGAAATATTTGAAAAAGAAATATTTGAAATAGAATATTTGAAAATAGGAATATATGAAGCCGTATTGATTAGATTGACGCCATTTTGACGTGAACGATATTTATATCGATTTTATTCATTTTATAATGAATATCGAAAGTGATTTCAAAATCTGATATCTTGAAAAGAATTGAATATAAATAGATTCGAATTGAAATTGAATATTAATGAATTCTAATTGAATATAAATGAATTCGAATTGAAATTGAATATAAATGAATTCGAATTGAAATGGAATAGAAATGAATTCGAATTGAAATTGAATATAGACGAATTCGAATTGAAATGGAATAGAAATGAATTCGAATTGAAATTGAATTGAATTGAAAACGAACTGAAATTGAATTAGAAATCAATTTGAAATGAATTTAAAATGAATTTAAATTGGAATATTCAATTTTGATTTGAAATTGAATATGAAGTCGAAACCGTTTTGAAAAGGAATTTAAAACAATTTATAAAGCACGTTTTGAATTGAAATAGATGAAGTATATATTATATATATTATATATATAATATAATGGCCTGAATAGAACGCGCCGCGCCGCGGCAGTTCGCGAATTTCGACCATTGACTTCGAACGGATATTACGGGAGATCCGACCGTCGGATTCTCCTAAAACCGGAACTGTTGGGTTCATATCGAAAAGAGCTTTCTAGTGAATGTTAGAAATTAGAAATCTAACGGTTAGATTTGGAATTATGTTCAAATCAAATTTGAAAAAGGTCGCTGTAAGTGCAGTTCGATGGCCATTGATGGAAATCGACTGTACGGGCCTTGATAAAATTATTAAAAATAGTAATAATTTGTGTAAAATCATAAGAAATGATTTAGAAAGAATTGGGATGAAAAACTCCATATTTGAAAAGATAAAAATAGATTTTTTTATCGAAATAAACTAGTTTTGAACTAGAATTATAATTCTATTTATTTTTAAGTAAATAAATTGAATTTGAAAAAGGGTTTTAAAAATAACCAGAATTTCCAATGATTGCATTGGAGTGGATTTGAATCGAAATTGTCTTCGGAATATTTCGATGTTGGAATTCGTGATTATACAGATGTTGTTATGGAAATTTGAAAGATATATATTTATATCGTTATTTCCAATACGACATTTGTTAGTCGTAGAATTTGATATTGAATATAAGCCGATATATTTTCTATTCAGAGCCTTGTATTGAATATCAAATGTGATTTGGGTTTGTCGTGAATGGTGTCTTCACTAACACTGTTCTTGAACCTAGTTGAGAAAAGATTAAATCTTTTTATTTTAGATTTAATGAAGTGTACCAATTAAATGATATTTAATTGGGATTGAATTGATATTGATTTTTGGGTTTATCGTGGACAATGTTTTAAATAACACTCGTTCTTTAACCCGATAATTAATGGAATGTGACTTTGGGTTTATCGTGAACCGTGTTTTAAATGACACGGATTCTTTAACCCAGTTAACGATTGAAACTAAGTGGAGTTTTAATGAATCTTTAATTAGATTGAAATGATCGAGAATGGAGTATCACCAGTTTTGCTCCAGGCGATAGTTAAATCTTTAATTAGATTTGAACGTGAAATGGTAATTGAATTTACCGATAACACCATGGTGTTAGATATGAAGTACTACCAGTTTTACTTCATGGAATGAATAGGTTGGGATTGGGTAATTAAAACAAATGATTACTTCGGTAAGGTTCGCTAATCCCGACTAGTTTTGAATTGATATTCAAAAATAGATTAAAGAATAAATTCAAGAAATTTATCTTGGATAAAATTAATGGGAACCTTTCCCTATGAATGTGAAATTTACGGTTAGTGACTGATGAATTGGAATGAGGCGTATGTTGTGTTTGTGTAACACTTATTTAAAGTATACGCGAGTTATTCGGAAAGACCGGGTTTATCCTATTCTGAATCACTGATACGACGATAAGTCGAAGATGAAGACGATGGTCGAAGACCGGAGGTCTTCACGTCGTTTGGGTGATTACTGATGATCTTGATTGGGATTTACACCCAAGAAGATGGAAACAGTTGGTGATCGTCCAGACGTACTTGGAGATCGATGGATATGCGGGGTACTAGGTGCCTCCGGTTTCGTTCAGACCCAGAACGGACTTGTAAATGGACTGTGTGTCTGACATTGGATTTTAGTCCGTGTGATTGATCTCTATTAAATATATATCTGTTTGGCGGCGGAGAATTTATTCTCTTGCTTAACGCCCTTCTCTGAGACGTACGAGCTCAAGGGTTATATATTGATGGATATCAAACGCATGGAGTGAATTGCCTGTGTGGCATGCCTAAGTGGCAATTGATCGAGGCTTCTGTTGAAAAGCAAAGTCTTGTGGTGATGATCAAAGCACGGCCTTTGTGGCATAGCTTTGTGTAACGTTTACTTCGCGAGTTTCACACCCGGTATGAACCAAAAACGGGAGACGGACCTCAGGGAGGGCATGCGTTTCTTTCTAGTTAGAAGTGGCGTCAGTGGTTTTACACGCCCTGACGAGTTTGACTTATGTGGTTGTTGCTGTTGCGAGGCGCCTCGGTTTGATCGGACGATCCGGGTCCGATGGAGTCATTTAGTTGGCTCACCTACGCCCCATAGGGCGGGGGAACGCATGTTCAGGCATTTTAATCCACATCGGTGGACCGGCCCTGACGATCCAAGGGCCCACCTGTGTCTGGGTCCTGAGACACGGACTAGAGCGTCTCGAATCGGTTGAGGACTATCTTTTGCCTCGGTTCATAGATGGAAATCCAATTTCCAAATACGTGACTTTGCGGTTTTATTTGTAAACCTATATATGGTGACATGATATATGGTACCCATGCCGCCTATGATTGATACTTATGATTTGAAGTTGTTTTATACACTATGCACTTATAATAGTATCAAATGATTTGTTTTAAACGTATCAAGCATTCTTTGGCTGTTATAAGGGAAAACCCTATCCCCCGGCTTGCGTTGCATTGTGTGATAGGACCTGGGTCTTATAACAGCTTCATTTTTCTTTATTTAGCATTGCGCTGTTTGTTTTATGCACTGGTACTCTTGGGAGGAAACCCGTTCCGTGTTATACGGCGTGGTCCCTTGATTTACCTAACTTTAAAATAAAGATTATTAATTGTTTTAGTTCTCACACCAGTCCCATGACTGACCTGGAGTTTATTGTTTTAACCTAAACTCTGGGTGCCCTTATTTTGACACGGGCAGCTAGTAGTTTTGGTTTTGCAGATTTATATTCACAGGATCCTGGTTTACAGCTGGAACGATATCCGGAAAGCTTTGTATCCGTATATCTCCTTCTAGTTGTGTATTGTATTATTTTCCGCTGCTATGTAATTTATTGTAATCTCTGATAATTTGTGTTGTATAATATTCATTTATACTCTGTATATTCTTGTAATCTGATGCATTGTTGTAATATACAATGAAATGTTCTTTTGTCTGCGTTCTGTTGTGGCTTGTTCTCGAACTATCCGCCACTTTCCTTTACGGGGAAGTTACGGGTGTTTACAAGAGGGGAGTTCAGAGTCATAGGATATTTTAATTAGAGGACATGTGATCAAAGCTAAATTAAAATAAAATAAGGTAAATTCTTTTGTGGACCAAATCACAACACCAAGGCAAGGAAGACATGGAAAATTAAATACCACGCTCCTCAATATAGAACCGCACAGTTTTTCCCTTCCTCTTCTTATAAGCCCCGCAAAAATTCATTCCTCTGGTATTCCTCAAATCGAAATCCTCAAATAAAAAGGGGCGCTCCTTTTGCTAATCCAAATCAAAATCATTTATCAAAATTAAAGACCGCGAGGATTCCCTTGAAGACCGATACAACATGAAGAGGGTTCGCGATTGAAATCAGAGACTGTAAGATCTTTTCACTCGACGCCAGAAATGGAGTCGCGATGCTCCCAGAAGGTTGAGGCTGGACTCGAAGCAGTCGCGAGCTACCCTACAGGTGACGCGAGAAGGGGGAAACTACCAAATCGCGATTTCTGAAGCAGCTAAGGAGGCATATGATGGTAGTTAGGGGAAGCCGATGAAGCATGATATGCTGATGGAATACACTGTGTTGGGATCGACGTTGGTATGGGATTACCGTGAGTTCTGTCAGGTCGCGATGGAGGTACATGGTGATTTCCGTAAGTTTGGGATTTGAAGACGTGAACATTTTGAGGAGTTCAATTGAGGTTCTACTGGTGATGCTATGAAGTACTGGCCTGGATCTGGTTCGGATTTTGCATAGTTACTGTTGATTCGAGGCAGTGGAGTTCGAATGATAGTGGATGGAGTTCGGAGTGGTGAGAGCTGTTAATGATCGTATGGTGTTCGACGGAATGCCATAGAGAATGGAGCAGGTATTAGAGGATGCTGAAGGCAGTTGGGGAAGCTGTTGTAATTAAAAGTTAATGGGGAAGGTAATTAAATAAATTATTTAGTCAATATTTAATTTATTTAATATAGTAGTTAATTTAATGGGATAATCGTTTAATTGATAAATATAAAATCATCTGATCATAGGCGTAATCCATTCGAGAAGGATTAAGTTGAAACAATTCAAGTCAATGTTAGACGAGACTGAATGGAATCAGAATGGATATTCGACAAGTAAAATAATGTGAGTAAATCTCACCTTTTATTTAGAAATTACTTTTATATAGTTAAAAATAATTGTCTGTGCTTGTTTGAATGATGTCTGATTGTTTTAAAATATATATTAGTTATTTAGGATATATATATATATATATATTGGGTTGATGATTGGTTGGATTCCCGCAGTCTCATTAGCGGATGCCCGCGGTTTCATTAGCGGATGATTACCCTATGCCTCCCACGCTATGATTAGTGGATGACCTTCTATACCGCGATATCCTGCCTCGAAGTAGGATGGGTATTATTTATGTGCTAACATCTGTGGATGCAGGAAAACAGGTTGGAGGAATCCAACTGGATTCCTCAAAAATATATTATCTGTTTGTTGTTTGTTTGATTTCATATATATTCATATATGATGTGTTAAAAATCAAATGATTGAAAATTGGTTGATTTGATTGTTTAAAATATCCCTGGGGCTTGAATATTGACTTATAAAAATATCGAAAAAGGTATTTGAGATTTAAAAAGGGAAATCTATTTTTATAAATAGAATTTGAATTTTAAATGAACCATAGGAAATATTAACTTGTTCTGAATAAATATGAACGAGTATTGAATTTATAAACTTTGTTTATAAATGAAAATATGGGATTTGAATTGAATTTATAAACTTTGTTTATAAATGAATATATGGGATTTGAATCGAATTTATAAACTTTGTTTATAAATGAAAAGATGGGATTTGAATCGAATTTATAAACTTTGTTTATAAATGAAAATATGGGATTTGAATCGAATTTATAAACTCTGTTTATAAAGGAAAATATAGGATTTGAATTAAATTTATAAACTCTGTTTATAAATGAAAAGGTGGGTTTTGAATCGAATTTATAAACTTTGTTTATAAATGAAAAGGTGGGATTTGAATTGAATTTATAAACTTTGTTTATAAATATATAAATGTGGGATTTTAAGTGAAGTTATAAACGTTGTGTAAATAAGGTATAGAATTCAAATGGGGTTTATAATATAGAATTTGAATATAGAAATTCAAATGGGATTTATAATATAGAATTTGAATATAGAAATTCAAATGGGATTTAAAATATAGATTTGGATAAATAGAAGTGAAATAGATTTGGATAAATAGAAGTGAAATAGACTAAAGAGTTAATTAACAGATTTAATTAACAAACTGAGTTAAAAACGATTGGTATAGTTAAAATAGATTGGGCAGGTATAGATAAAGGAGACAGGTTTGGAATAAAGTGTTAGAAGTGAAATAAATAGAATGCCCGACAAAAAGGTACGTATTTAATTCATATATGAGATTTTATGTACCGTATCGGCAAGCCGCTTGGCTTTTCTTTTTCTTTTTGATTGGAAAAGGCCTGTGTGGCAGTTTGGAGATTTTCCCGATGCTCCCGGTACAAAGGAGGTTATGGCGAATTTTTCCGGGAATTTAAGGAGATAGAATATTTTTAAGATAATTTGATAGTTAGAAATCAACGTATCGATATATAGAGAAGTCGATAGGAAAACGAACTTAGAAATAGAATAGTATAATAAAAAAGGAAGTATAAGAATAAAATCTAGTAAGAATAGAAAGGGGAAGTGTATACGTGTTTAAAAGTAAATCAGTAGTTGTATGGTATTGATTGTTCGAATAAGTAGTCTTATCTGTTTTGACGTTATAAATGTTATTCAGTCAAGGTCTGAGAGGTAGTTATACCCCAACTTGATTGGTTGCATTATTAACAAATAAACAGTAAGATTTCAGGCTCGAAGATCAATGTTGAATGAGAGTTAGTTGAATATAGTATTTGGGTTGTCGTACCGATGTTTTACACAACATCCGTTTTAACCCAAATAAATGTAAGCTTGGAAATAGAATAATAAATATTTCTAAAGTTAGAAAATAATGGAGGCGATATATGAAAATATTTGGTTAACAAATATTAGTAAAGAAATAGAGAAGTGATTTATTCAATGAAATATTAATTAAAGGCTCAGTGATTGTTGGATGTTTGGATGAACACTTGTTTTATTCGATAGTTAAATCATCGACTATCGAAACACTTGTTTTATTCGATAGTTAAATCACAGACTATCGAAGTTTTGACCATCGTTGTCAATATGGAGAGACCGGTTGGATTATTATCCGAAGAACCACTCCATATCGGCAGTAGCATGCGAATCAGATTATATAAAGATAATCGAAGACGGAGTAGAGTGCAAGGACTTTTTCTATTAATAGAAATTGTGCCTTCGGTTCATCCGGTTCTTGGGTGACTCGTATGGATGAATGTCTGACAGAGTATTTCCAGAAAGGTCGCGTACATTGATTTCTTCAATCGTACCAAGAGTGGAAGCGGAGAAGGAAACTTCTTTCGCTAACACGTAATGTACTGTTGTAGACATCAATTAGTGATTTTCGATGGATCTGACGATGTGACATTCGAAGTGGATTTGGTGTGATGATAAAGCGTAGCTTCTAGCCTCATCAACCGGTAAATGACAGAAATCGGGCATGCAGCATGGCTATGTAGGTCGCACCTATTAGGCTGTATAATCACCTGATCTAGAGTTTCATTTATTTCTAAAAATCTATTGTCGATGCTGTCCCATTCGGAAAAAGGTTGCTGATCCCAACCGTTGGTGATATACATTCGATGCACTCAAGCCAAATGAGTGGTCGGTCATGTGTGGCTGAGTTGCAAGATGTTCTTGTTGAACTCGGTGTATTCTCCTCTAGAGATATACCAGCGGAAGGTGGTTCCATACCTTGTCATAGTTGGAAATCCATTACCCAATACGTGCTTGCGGTTTTGATTGTATATTATATATGTGGAACGTGGGATGCAAACGTTCCACTAGATTGTTATTAACTTGATTTAGACATTACTATAATATCAAAAGAGTTTTTGATATAAAGCTATCGTTCCTTTCAAAAGGGATTTTTGAAAGTTAAATCAAGTGTTTGGATTCTCATATGGGAAAAACTCGTTCCATGTTATACGGCGTGGTCTTATGAGATATCATTTAGTTTTCTGAAACTGTTTTAAACTGTTTACTCATACCAGTCCCATGACTGACCCGGAGTTTATTTTGTTTTGTTCTACCTAAACTCTTGGGTGCCTAAATTTGTACGGGCAGTCAAGTAGTTCAGGATTTTACAGATCTATCTAAAGGAGCTTAGAGCAGGAGACTTCAGCGTTAGTTATATAGAGTTCTGTTCCGCTGTGTTGTAAGTATTGTACTCTGATAAGTGTATGTTATACAGATGAAATTTTGTATTTCAAAAGATATGATATATTATATTTTGTTCCGCTGCGATGTGAGATTCTGTGTTATTATTTCTGTTCTTCTTCTACCTCTTTCTTCTAAAAAAAATGTTTCGTATTTTCGTGATATTTGGGTTGGACGTATGATGTATATAATCAACTCCGATGTTACGGAAATTTGGGTCAATACAAGGTGGTTGGGGGGGGTTGTTGTGCGTCGCTGGGGCTCGGGGGAGGTGAAGGTCGAGGGAACGGAGGATGGGGCGGCAGCGAGGCTTGTCGGGGTTTCTGGGGGGGGTGTTTCGGTTGTTAGAAGAATGGAGGAAGAAGGAGATGGGGGAAGAGGAGGAGATAGGGAAGAAGGGGGGAGGCGGCGGTGGAGGGCGACAACGTATAGGGGGCGCGATCCCCTTTTTCTTTTCTTTTTTTAATTTTGTTTGAACTTAATGGTTTACCGGGGGGAGGGGGGGTGGTGGGGGGGCCTGAGAGAAAGTAAGGGGTAGTGGAGAGAGAGGGTTTTTATTATTATTTTTTATTTAATTATTTAATTTCAAAAAGCAACTTTTTATTCTGACCTCGAAATCGAACCCACCGCCTGTCATCCATAGCTAATTACCCTATTCCAAACACAATGAGATATATATCGTAAGCTGTTTCGATCAGTTTTCGTCAAAATCAAAATATATTTCTATATATTGAATTTGAACGCACATTTCAATTTACCGGGGCCACATACGAAGTCTAAAAATTCCCGAAAAATATTTTCTAGCTATGTATTGACGATACGGTCCTAACAAAACTAATTTCGTCCAATTCTGAGACCGTTTGAAAAATGAGCATTTTCCAGTCGATTAAAATCAACTGAAACTGGTCAAACGCATTTTCCTTTGCCATGCTCACATATTGATTCAGAAAATTACGAATTTTGAAACCTAGCAATAACTAGACATCCCGGATCCAACAAAAGTGGTTTCGTCGAAAACCGATGTTGTTTGCAAAATTTCCATTTTTAAGGGCCAGAATTCCATAGCGACTATTCTGAATTTTCAACTGGACGTATCTTTTGATTCCCGCTATGAAATTTCAATTTTCTGGATTCGTTGGAAAGATATTCTCAATTAGATTCAAATATTTTTGGTTTCGCTAAAATCCGGTTTATTCTGCACCCGGTACATTCATTTGAACTTTGAAATCGAATTTTCAAACTACCGCGCCATTTCAGGCTCGTTATATAATTAAAATAAAATATTTATATTCTAACGACGATTCAAATAAATATATACGTTCTAATTATATTCAAAATAAATTTCTCATCGATATTATTTAAAATAATTCATTTTAAATATTCAAAATTCACTAAAATTGCCAAAATAAAAATTTTAAATTGGCTCAGATTTCCGGGTTATTACAGAACATTTGTTTCTTGATTTTTCCAGGTTTCCATCATTTGCACTTTTCTGTAAAAATTATGTTTTAGATTTTTTTGTTTAAAAAATGTTAATTTGATAATATACTCCACTTTGTGTCATTGTTGTGTTCACATAGACAATGTTGTCGCTTTCTTTTTGCAGCTTTGTTTTCCGGAACCAGAACCAATTGATGACCTACATTTGAAAAATATTATTAATAAAATGAGAAATTTTTTATTCATGGAAAGTATATTTTGTTGTACTTACTTGACCACAAATACTATGTTGATATAAGAGGTCTTCTATCATGCATTTTGTTATGGTGATGAAATCTTCATTATCACAACTGATTGCTTCATTGCTGTAAAGTTAAACGATTGTTAATAAAATAAATTTAGTTTGTGTGATTATAAAGTAGATTAATTACTTACTTGTTTCCACCTGAAACTTTAAAAAAGTTTTTACAACTTCTTGTTGTCCTTCACTAAGATGCTGTAGTAGTGGACATTTTTCAATATTTTTTTGGTTTCATCTTCTTCTTTTCTTCTTTAGGACTACTTTCATCCTCAATGGCAATTGCTATTTCAACACCAAATTTCTTCGTACTTTGTTTTTGTTTTCATGTGTTAAACTTTCTTCGGTTTCTAAAATGAAATCTTCATTGTTTATCAAATTAAAGCATAGAAATTTAGTTGACCTATATATGTTTGTCATACCAACTGTTTTTTTTGTTACCTTTAATATCATCAGTCTTTTCTTTCAAAATTTGTATTTTCGTGACCTCACACCCTTCACACTTTTGAATCTTCATTTCTAGAATTTGGATTCTTTTTTCTGCTGCTTCATGTAAAACTCTTTCTTCGTTTAATTGCTCCCCAAAACTTTTCAACTCATTACTCAAAAAGTTGAATTTTGTTTCCAGCTCCTTCAAACTTTTTTTCAAACTTTGAACTTCCATATTGTCATCAAATTTCCTTTTTTTACAACTCTTCTCATCATCTTCAACTGGTTTAAATTTTTTTGACAAAAGATCCTTCTCCTCTTTTGTAACATCTGAAAAGAAAATTAAAATCTACAAGAATTTTTTTAAAAAAAAAAATAGTTAGATTATGTGACGACCCTTAACCCCCGTTCCCCGGTGGCAAGGGTAATCTTTGGAATATAACACATAAACAAATAATAGCAGAACAGAAATATATAAATACACCAGATAATGTACATCAAATTACAAGTAAAAAAATAATCATCAGAGTTACACAGTATAACAGGATCATACTTAGTACAAAATACAGTTCAGCTTTACATAAAATATCTACAGCGGAATCAAAACATAATATGTAAACAGGAGCTGAACAACATAAAAAGAAAGAAGTGATAGAATCCATCTTCTGCTCCATAGCTATCCAGAAAGAGCCTGCTAAAACCTGAATACAAGGCTGCCCATGTAGAAATAGGGGCACCCGAGTTTTCAAGTGAAAAAAACTACGAGTCAGTCATGGGACTGGTATGAGAAATCTACTTAACTTATTTTATAATAAGGCCAATCACAAGACCACGCCGCTAAAGAGGAACGGGTTTACTCCATTGGATTGCCAGTGCTTAAAACAAGTAAATCATTTAGACATCGAAATACTTTTAAAAAAATGAAGCCATTATAAGACTCAGTTCCCATCACACAATGCAACGCAAACAGGAGGATAGAGTTTTACCTTATAATGGCCAAAATATGCTTGATATGAATAAAACAAAAGCATTTGATATTATTACTAGTGTTTATATGTTTCAAAAACAATTTCAATCATAAGTATCAATCATAGACGGCATGGGTACCATATATCATGTCGCCATATATAGGTTTACAATCAAAACCGCATGATGTTGTATTTGGAAATTGGACTTCCATCATGAACCAAGGCAAGGGATCGTCCTTACCATTTCGAGACTATCTAGCCCGAGCCTTGGGATCAGAGATGAGTGACCCTTGGATCGTCAGGGCCGGTCCACACGGAGTGGATTAAAATGCCTGAACACTGCGTTTCCCAGCCCTATAGGGCGTAAACTGGTCATATCCCGACCAAACCATCGGCCCCATAACGACCGATATAACCTAGGCGCCTCGCTATCCATATTCCACATAAGTAAAATGTCCGGGCGTGTAAACCCCAAAATACCACTCCTAACTAGAAGGAAACGCATGTCCTCCCTGAAATCCTCTCCCGTTTCTGGTTCATACCGAAGTGTGAGGCCCGCGAATCAACGCCAAGCACAAAGCTAGCTATTTAAAGCCGTGCTTTGATCATCAACCACAAGGCTCTGCTTTTCAGCAAAAGCCTTGATCACTGCATCTCAACATGCCACACAGGAAATTCACACCATGCAACTGACGTATATCAATCACACAGAATGAAATCCCATGTCGGACACTCTATCCATTTACAAGTCCGTTCTGGGTCTAAACGAAATCGGAGGCACCTTATTCCACGTCGCATATGTCCAATACAAGAGAGAGGTACTCGCACATCCGAACGATCAACAAGTTCGTCTGGACAACCACCACTGTAACCCCTTCAGGGCAGCAACTCGCATAAAAGGCATCAGTAGTCATCCATTCGATGTGAAGATCATCGGTCTTGCACCGTCTTCGTATCTTTGACTTTTAATCATCAACCAATTATTTGAAATGAAATTTAACTCGGACTTTTCAAATAATTCACTTATAATTAGAATTCAAATCAATTCATTTCCATAGTTAAATTATTTGACATCCATAATTCACTTCATTAATGTAATTTTCATGCCAAACACATTCAACCATCAAATATCCAATAAATCAAGTATATTTGGTTTATTTCCATTCCATATCATTTATAATATTTTATAATGCTTTATCGCTATTTTTATTTATTTAAAAATAGCCAATTTATTCAAACGACGCTTCAGGCCATAACGGGGCCATGGCGCCGTTTTACTTCAGATTTGATTTACACATATATGAAAATCTAATCGTTAGATCTTTACAAATTTTATATCATTGGAAAGATCTTCTCAAAATGAATCCAACGGTTCCAGTTTCGGGAAATCCGATGGTCGGATCTCCTGTACAATCGTTTAAAGTTACGATTTCAAAATACGAACTGCAGCATCGTTATTCGTTTTATTTTAATTATATTTATATATATAAAAAATAATCCATTCTGGCGCTGTTTTTATTCATATTTGAATTAAACATTTCACACAATCCAGCCATTGGATTTTTACAAATCTGTTATCATTGGAAAGATATTTTCAAATCAAACCCAACGGTGTCAGTTTTGGGAAAATCCGATGGTCGGATCTCCCGGTACCATCGTTTAAAGTTACGATTTCAAAATACGAACTGCAACATCGTCATTCTATTTATTGTAATTATATTTATATAAATATAAATATAAATATAATCCGTTCATCAATTTCCAAACCATTTTCATTTCATATATGTGATAAAAACAATATTTTTATCCAACAAATATTTATTTTAACACATGGCTATCTTTAACACTTCATATATATTTTAAAAATGTGATTTTTATTGTTTAAACGATTTATTTAAAACATGAATATTTTTAGCGATTTATATATATAATAAAAATGCGATTTTTATTGTTTAAACGATTTATTTCAAACATGAATATTTTTAGCGATTTATATATATAATAAAAATGTGATTTTTATTGGTAAAACAATTTATTTCGAACATGAATATTTTCCAAATGAATATATTTCAATACATGAATATAAATCAAACACATGAATATTTCAGAAAATTTCGGCAGCATAACGGCGGGGGGTTAAAAACCGGCACCATCCCGAGTACGGCTCCTTGCACTACCTTATGCCTCGCAGCGTTCCCTAATGGGCTTATCCTTATAATCTAAATACTTTGATGATTTTCATACCACAATGGATTTTTCCACAAATAATTCCAATTTTGTTTCAACCACAAACAATCATTATCAACCATTCGCGTTTATCAACCATTCGCGTTTATCAACCATTCGGATTCATCAAACAAATTTCACATCAACCAAAATCCAAACAATCACAACCAATATATATCGTCCATGGTCTGTGGACGAGGGGAGTGTATATATATATGTATATAAATATATTTTAGTTCATTTCAACTCCATTCAACGCACAAATAATTTTTACAACGCATAAATAACTTGTACATCGCACATATAATTTATACAACGCTTATACATGAGGTGTACAACGCTTATATAACTTATACATCGATTATATAATTTATACATCGCCATTCCATATCGTTTTGAATATAGAAATCTCACTTTGGGTTCCACTCCTCGAAAAATTGTAGGAAGCCCCAAAAATTCTCCGGTCTCTTCTAGAATGTAAAAGACGTCCACACAAGTCCAATGTCTATTGTTTCACTGAATTTCGACAACATAGCAAAAAGATATGATTTTATAAGTTTGCAACAGTTTTAAAGTGTTAAAATCAGTTCAGAATTTCAAAGCCGTATACCTTCACGTTCAATTCAAAACTAGGTTTTGAAATAGCTTCCAATCCGCGAAGTGCTGCATCGATCAGACTATACAGCGTTGAAGAGCTTCGAATCAGCTTCCTTGCGCCGGCAACCTTGCTCAGATCGACAGTCAGAGGATAGCACGGCGGCGGCTGGAACGTTGGCACCTTGGAGCGTCGATCCGGGCGATTCACGAAGCGAGGGAGGTCATGACCTATACGGATTTGAAGCTCTTAAGAAGAACTTCAAAATCCTCAACAGGGTGGAGTGATTTCAATGAGTGGATGAGGAGAAATCAAAGAGAGAAGGGGTCAGGCTGTTTCCGTCATCCGTGAGGAGGTTACGGGGAGAGAGAAGATGAAGTGGAAAATTATGATTGGCCGGAGTTTATATTTAAATATTTATTTATTTTAAATCCGAAAATACCCTTCGGTCCATATAAACTCCAATTCCAACCCAACGACTGTCGCCCCTAGCTAATTACCCTCATTCTGAACATAATGGAATATGTTTCGTAAGCCCATTCAACTGTTTCAGTCAGTTTTTCTTCAAATTAAAATAGAAAACATTCAAATATGGATTTGAACGTACATTTCAATTTGTTAGGGCCACATACTAATTCCAAAAATTGCAGAAAAATAAATCTAGCTATGTTTGTACGATACGGTCCCAACAAAACTAGTTTCGTACAATTTGGAGACCGTTTTAAAAATGGCCATTTTCTGGTCGATCCAAATTGACTGAAATTTACCAAACACATTTTCCTTTGCCACGCTCATATATTAACTCCAAAAATTATGGAATTTTAAACCTAGCAATAATTTGACATTTCAGATCCAACAAAAGTGGTTTCGCCAAAAACGGAGGTCGTTTGCAAAATATCTATTTTCACGGGCTATATTAACTCCATAGCGACCTTTCTGAAAATTCATTTGGCCATAACTTTTGATTCCCGCTATGAAATCTCGATTTTTCAGATTCCTTAGAAAGATATTCATAAACAGATTTAAATATTTTTGGGTTCACAAAAATCCGTTTTATTTTGCATCCTGTACAGTCAGACAAAGTTTGAATTCACATTTTCAAACTACCGCGCCATTTTAGGCCTTGTTTTATAATTAAAATAAATATATTCACTATAACTTCGATCCAAACAAATTTTTGGTCGTTATTATTTAAAATAACTCATTTTAAATTTTCAAAATTCACTGAAATAGCCAAATTAAAAATTTTAAATTGGTTCTGATTTTCCGGGTTGTTATAGATTAACTATTCATCACTATTACACAAAAGTTGTATTAGGCAAGACAATCATTACTATATATGTTATTCTTCTTAGCTTGAATCTTTATTCTAAGAGGCAATTCATAATTATTATTTTTTACTTGAAATTGTAGTCTATGCAGAAGAGGTACAAATTGCAAAAATATGTTACACAATTCATGCATACAATACCAAGACTTATATTAGAACTTGTAAAAGATAAATGCATTTATCTTTTCTATATTATGTTTATATTATTTGTACACCTTACGTAGGAACTTCAAATCATGATAAAAATGAAAAATAGGTTTAATATGTATTCAGAAGTAGTATATATAATTACTGTACAATATGTTATTTATTTATTAATCTGAAAAGATAAATGCATTTATGTTTTCTGTATGTTGTTTAAGTCATTTATATACCTTATGTAAGAATTTCAAATCACGTTAAAAATGATAAATTTATTTATCATGTAGTAGTAACTGAGATATATAAATACAGAATAATTTGTTATTTATTAATCAATATGAAAAGAGAAATGCATTTATCATTTTAATTGATGTATATAGTAACATGTAGTATAATATTGAACTTCATTTGAAACAGTTCTATATAGCATTAGAATAATTAGTTGAAAATAAAACAGTATGTACATAAGAAAATTCAGTTAAACAATCGTTTAAAGAAACAGTACTATGGTACTGAAATTTATAAGAAGAAACAAATTCAAACATTTAACTAAATTAATTACAAAACTAAAAATTTATAAACAGGATACCTTGATATCATCAACTTCTGTTAAGTCAATGTCCTTTAGTTTCGATAAATCCCATTTCCTCATTCTTGGGATTTTGTCTTCAACGCCTTCTTTTTGATCAATGATTTAGGTTCTTTCACAAAACCAGTACTGGAAGAAAAAGATAAAAGTATTTATATTTTTATAATAAATATAATATTCAGCGAATTTTTATTAAGCAAATATTATAACAACATACCAACAAAACCATAGTGCAACCCGGTGTATTCCTTGGATCAGCATGGTATCTCTTAGCATGTTTTAAAACATTTTGACAAATTGCTCGCAGTCAAGAGATTGAGTTCATTTTATTAAGATTTAACAATTTACCCAAAAAAAACATGGCAAATAACTTTGATTGTTGGGAAAAAGGAATGTTATGATAAGTAGTAATAACAATAACTTTACAAGATTTTTATCCCCTTTTTTTTAATCAATGAATTCAACCTGCTTGTCACTGTTTTACTACTTATTACATTTTCTTCGTTGAAATTGGAACTTAAAAAGTTAGAAAAACTTTCTATGGCTGGAGCTTTGCTTGAAGCCGGAATAGGAAATAATTCCTCTCCAGCTAGTGGCATTCCAAATATAAGACCAACTTCTTTGGGAGTTATTTTTAAAAAAAAATTCCCACTTTAAAAGCATTTTCAGTAACATCAAAAGAAGTAATTATATCATTTAGATTTGAAGCACGTTTAATTATATCTTGTCTTGATATTGAATCGTTGAGAAAAATTTGAAAATATTTTTAAAAGATACTTTCTCTATGAAATCTTTTGCTTCCCGAGAAAGAAATTTTTTCCTTTTTAATAACTGACCTCACTTTATACATTGCATTTGTATGTTCCAGTGTACTGTTGCTTTTTCTTTTTATCCCTGTTTCCACAATTTCATACTTATCTACATCATCCAAGTCAATAATTGTTTCCTCACATTGGTTATCTGCATCATCCAAGTTAGTATTCGTTTCCTCAGTTTGGTTATCTGACTTTGTATTTTCTTCATCAGACACTCTTTCTATTTCTGTATTACTTGGTTCATACTATTCATGTTCATATTGTTCTTGCATTTATGTAAATCTAATTATTAGTTTAGGATGTTTAAGATATTATTATATTATATGAAAATAACACTTAAGAAAAATTTAATGCTCAATCATCCAAACAATAACATGCATGCACAATAAAGTGTACAAAAAGATAATATGATATATCTTTTTGACATAGTTTGGAAACTAGGTGTATAAGGAGTGTAATAATTTGAAATAATTATTAACATATTAAATTGGAGTAATATATATCACTTATTTTCGAATATTAGTATATATAAGAATTATTGAAATTGTAATGTTTATAACTATTTGTTAAAAATATAAATGCATTTATCTTTTACTGATATTATATTGTATCACTTTCTTTTATTGATAGCATGTTGTTTAAATTTCATATTGTTGTGCATAAAAATTAAAATAGATAATTATTGTACACAAAATTTAAGTAAAAAAGGTTACCAGTGGTGTTTTTGACAATGATTTTGTTTGACTGTGTTCTTCACAGTACGGAGAAGAAATTGGTCTACTGTTTATGCATTGAATTCTTTTGTCCATGAAGATACATGTAACATATTTAAAGACAACTTGTTTTCTTTTTGACCTTCTCCCCATTTTTTATCCTGGATAAATATACACAATTATTCAATTTTTAAACTAAACCAAAACACAAAGCAGTAAAAAATATATATGAATTTATATTTTTCTGAAAACTAACAACTTTGAGTATCCAAATAGTCAAATAATCATTTCAAAATATTGGAAGGAGCAATCAATTAAACAAATTACATTACATAAACAATGACAAATCAATTTTATAGCCACTTTTCAGGGAAAGAGATAACCGTTTATCTTTTCCAAAATAGAAAATTATTAGTATTTTGTAGTATATGAGTATTATTTCTTAACAAAAGAGTATGCACGGTTGTATTTTTAATCACTAACTAGTAATTATCCTCGTTCGATTCAAGCAATATCATCAACAAATACGAGCAAGTAATTATCGTAGATCGATTCATAATAAAAGAGTTTGCAGGACTAAACACTGATTAGCAATTGAAATCGATCAATTAAAGCAATATAATCAACAAACGGCAAACAATTAACTAATAACAGACAACATTTAGAGAAAAAATATACTTACTATTCATTAATTGTGAATTAAAACTTACTTTTATAGTAGATGCTTGATCTACGGATATGGCGAAGATCGATTTCGTCGAAATTATGTTTGGTTAAAGTTTGAAAGTAATGATTCAACCGATTTAGTAATTAGGTTTTATTAAAGTAACTAGAAGCAGGAAATGATAAATGTCCTGGAAAGTAATTATTGGCAACCTGTGTCCTAGAAATTAATTATATAAGGCAAATAAGCCCTTACAGTAAAATCCCCCATACTCTAATGGTTTTTAACTATTATATATTTATGCCAATGAATAAATTTTATTTAAATTAAATCTAATGGTTTCTAGTCATTTGAGCGCCTATAAATAAAAACATAGACCACATACTCTTTTCTTATATTTTCTGGAAGTAGTAACAAAACTGTACCATTTTTAATTCTCTAATCTCTTCTAAATCTTCTAAAATAGATCAATTTTCAAATCAAACAAACAAGAATCAAAGAAGGTGAATCAAGATATAGGAACAAAGGATGGCTCTGCGTTTTAGTTAAATTATATTCCTTATTTCTTATCCCTTTATCCTGTTCTTTTTCTAAATCTATAAATCATAATAGTTATATCTATCCCCTTTTAATACATATTATAGATCTGTAGGAATTTGAAAATAAAACCTAAAAGCTGTGTTTAAATTTGGATTTTGGAATAACTTTAAAGTGAGTGGGAAATCTACACATTGTTCCTAATATCAAATTATTTCGTTTGCGCTAATTTGAATATACATGCCTAAAACCTAAGATCTATTTGTGGACTTTTAAATTATAATATTTATATCTTGCCTACAATTCTTTCTTATATCTTGTAGTTATTGTTTATAACTTAAATCTAGAAATCAGTCCCTTAATACTATTGTGGTTTGTAGGATTGTATGTGATTTGTAAGAATTTTGTAAACTGCTATTATGAACTGTAAATCTATCTGAGTTTTGTACTGTTTGGGGTTTTTTGCTTGATTTTTGAGAATTAGCCATTTTTGTTCTTTTTCTACAAAAAACATTGTTTGAAATTTACAAGAATTATTAACAAAACATATGGGAAGAGATGTATAAATTCACGTAGTCTATATATAGTTTATATCAAATATTCCAAATAAAATATAACTTATTTCTTTTGATTTTGCATATGTTAATATTTCCACTTTTTAACTAATTGGGAAAATTTACACGAATTATAGAAAATAACCTTTTATGAGATTTTGAATCTCAACAAGACTAAAAAAAGAAAGATTATTCTAGTCATCAGTTTAGGATAGAATGTGAAATAACCAGTATAACCGCATAACGGTGGGAAAACCGACTTTGTAATACAATACAACTGATAAAAAAATTATTTTGTTGTACTTATTTAATTTTTTAAAACTGCATATGAATGAAAATATATGAAAGAAAAATTACATATATTATTAAAACCCAAAAATAATTATTTTAACCAATCATTTCAGCACAAAGATTAAATACACAAACAAATATTCACGAAAAATATCAAAAAAAGACTGGTATGATGATTCAAATCTATGTAATGCATTTCTAAAAAAAATTCATGTTAAGTAGTATTGAGATATTTTTATATAATATATACAGCTAGGGAAAGTCCATCTCGGTTTGTTTGGTTAAATTTCACAATATGGGATTAAATGTGATTAAATTTCACTATATGCTAATCTATAAAAAATAAAGAGTAGAGAACTAAATGTGTGATTTAATTTCACAATATGGGATCAGTTAGGGAAATTCCACCTTGGTGCAGTTAGGAAAGGTGTGATCTTATTTTTTTCATATACCGCATACATACATACCATGTTTACCATTTGAAATCAATTACGCATACATACATATTTTTCTTTGATTGATGTTTCCGTTTTTAGAAGAATTAATTGGCTATCATTTTAGGTATTCCTTTTTTAATGTTCTGTAAATTTAATCATTAAATCAAATTTTAACCATATAAGGTTTTTGTCAATATGTTTAAATTAATTAAGTGATTTTCAATTTAAGAAATAAATTTAATCAATAAATTGTTGTCAATTTATCTTATTAACGCTAGGTGTGATGTTTTAAAATGAACAACATGTTCATATCAACAAAAGTGGAAAAAATTTAAGAAATAAATTTAATCAATAAATTGTTGTCAATTTATCTTATTAATGCTAGGTGTGATGTTTTAAAATGAACACCATGTTCATATCAACAAAAGTGGAAAAATTAGCTTTTCTTCCAAATATAAAGTTAATTAAGTCACACAATTAATGAGCATTAATGAAACAAATAGACTACATTAAAAATTAAGTCGGGGAGCACAAATAAGGAAAGACAAGGCTTCAGAACTACATTATATTAATGCATAAGTCATAGGAGGAAAAAATGGGTATTGTTAAAAAGCTTCAGACGGACGGAAGTTATCGAAGGCTTGGTCGAATTAAGAAAAACCGACAAAGTCGGTTTGATTAGAAACTAGAATAATTGTAACTATGTAAATATTGCGCTAAAAATATACATACATAACTATATTATAAAATTTTCCATCCAAAATATACGCAAATAATGCTATTGTTTATATTCAATAGGAAAACATGTATCATATGTTTGAATTTGAATGTTTTCCATGTACGATGGGTATATGGTAACATTTCCCGTATTAAATGGAAAGAACTTTTTGTACCTGTCAAATTTGGTAGCAATAATTATGGAGTTAATTTTCGAAATTCAAATGGTTACAATTAACTCAAATGAGAAATAAGAACATAACTATGAATAATGTGGGGTAACAAATCGGGAAATAAATTTCAAATGGTAACCATTTAAAATGAATAAGGAGCAAATGTTGTAACCGTAATTAGGAAAATTAATATTATAAACTTACATATATTATGTATGTATGTATGTATTTATGTATATATATATATATATATTTAAGAACTAATTAATAAAATAACAATAGTAAAACAAATGGGAGTTACAATAAATAGAATTAATATGATTAAATGGGACTGTGGCATTTATCAGGGTATCCATTGCCTTGGGAAACTAACTGTTATGGTCATTAATGGCATGTGACCGTTACAGTAATTAATTTATTTAATTGGTTGTCCATTCAGTTAGGAAAAATGATCGTTGTGATCATTAATGGAACGTGGCTGCTAGTAATTAATTGGATTAACGGGGAATTAGGTATTAATTACCGTAGTTAATACTAAGTCAATGAATATATATTCGTAGTGTTGTAAATCTTAGCAAAATAATCCTTATCTTATCTAAAATTCTAGTAACAATATCTTTAATTCATATAAGAATTGGACTAGTAGGTTAACGATGCAAGGTCAGTTGCATTATTTTATAGAAGTCTGCCCTTTCCAGTAGTCGGATATATGTACAACTAATGTAACACCCCGCATTTTTTAATTAAATAATAAAATAAAATTCATATAATTTTCTGAATTTGGTCATGGAAATGGCGTCATTTCATCCATGGAATTTTATTAATGAAGAAAAAATATATTAAATGAAGCTTTAAAACAAACATGAAAAAGAAGAAAATAAAAGGAACATACTTAAAACTAAGAGTTTCCAATGTTCTAATTTTGTGAACAAAAAGCATTGTGGTCCAATGATTGGGGACTTGCCTTACTAGTGGTAGCATGCGAGTCTAAATCCCACCAACATAACGTTTTTAAATTTTAGAGGGACAACTAAAAAAATACATGTTCTAAAAGAAAAGTATATGTTAATGTGTAACAACCCAAATTCTGATAGACCATTTTTTTTTCAAAATTCTAATCTATCGAAACTCGTGTGGGTTTGCTATGGTATTCTGCAGAAAAGACAGAGACATAAAATATGTCAGAGCTCAGAAAATATCTCACATCGAAATGGATAAAGTATAGTATACTCAAAGTATAGCCTTACCGTATTAATAATACTGCCTAACCAGTATCCAAAGCTATCATGTCTCTGCGACAAATCTAACCTGCGAGTATGTTATAAGGAGGGGGTCAGAACACAGGTTCTGGTGACTGGATTTAAATTATACACTTTGGATAACACTACATATACCGTTCAATCATATTTTCTTATGTATTAGGTTACTTGGGTTAATAGCACTCAAGGCTTACACACACGTCACACCCATTTACTTTCAAGTGGATTAACCTAATACAGTATATATATAGCTACCCCCAATATTTAGGTTCACCGCATGGTACCCCACTCGCACAATCTCCGCCATAATACCACCGAAATGTACGCAGTCCCTCATCCTACGCCGGAGTGACGTACAGACCTCTATATAACAATATTACGTTCCATATATATCTATCATTACTATGTTACGCAAACGTACAGACTGCCACCTTTGTTCGAATCAGATTCCATACCAGAGTAATGCCCCCAAGTCTATGATACACCATCCAGAGCAGACAAGCATGTATCTAGATTGTCCCACGTACGTACTGTTAATTGTAGCTTGACGCCTCAACCGCACGTCCTCTAATGTGCACCGAGTTTCGTGGTAGGGCGATACAAGAAACACGAAACTCGGTTGGGAGCTTTTTCATATCTGAACAGGTTCGCCTTTAAGTGCCCCAAAATATAGATATTCCTAGGGTCAGTTTTCTATGGTGGCTATGGCCCCACCTCAGTCCCTCCCTCAACTAGTAAAGACTACAAGATCTAAGCGACATGCCCCTAACAACAAACAATCTAAACATCCAGTCGGCATCTCCCCTCAACCATCGTACCTTGATAGTGAAAGTTGAATGGTCTATTGGGTTTAGCTCTAGCCTTTTCGCATCCCACTGGCTGCCGATGACGGGTATCCGAAGATCTACTATCCTTGTCGGTCGTGACCCTCCGCCTCCCCGTTGAGGCGACCGCCGAATCACCCTGGTATCACCTCGTCACAGCATTCTAACTGCAAAGCTACTTTTGCAGTCAAGGCCCACCCACCTAGTAGTTATGTGCAGACCCAACCTCTGCGAGCACAGCCTAAACATCCGGCACCGCATAGAGGACTACCAGTAGCACCTTACGTATCTCTGGAAGCCGCGTGCTTCCCCTTCCAGTCCTTCGGAGCCGACAGAATAATCAGATGAACGTGTGCTTCCCTTGTGCCTTACAACACTACGATGATCTACCCCGTCGGGTTATTCACCCTCAAACGTATGGACTGGTCCAAGCGCCTCACTTTAATATGTTATTACACCCTATGTCTAAACATTCTTTTACGTGCTTGCTTTACCTTATTAGGTTTCCATTTAACTTGGTTATCTTAATTTTTTATTCAGGTTACCAAGTTCTTCCTATCCCCTTATATCTCTTAGGAATGGGCCGCTTTTGCTTATTCATTTCAGTTATACAACTTAACCCATTTAAGTTTATTAATAATCCCACAACATGTTATTCTCTAGATTGTGATGCAAGGCATGTAATCCACAATCCCTTTATATTCTTGTTTGATTCATGGTCTACTTAATATGTAATTAAGTGTATCTTAATTCACATGTTTCCTATTTAACATGTCACTTAACATTTATGATTAAATATAACTTACCTCATTTCCTGAGTTACATCATTCTTTCTTATTTAATCATAATTCCCTCTTATGCTGTCATTATAACTTAACGTTGTTTACTTAGTAACTTAGTTCTTTTAACTAAGGTTCACTAATAAGTCTCTTCTTCCCATAAATATAATTTATATTGTCCTCATCTGTAGATTCTAGGTTCTCGTTCTCACAAATAACTTAATTTACAATTAAGTACAGTTTATCTCATAACATAAATTATTCCAATTTCCATATTGTTTTATTATAACCTAAGTTATAATTCCCACTTGTCTCTAGGAAAAATCTTAACATAACATTCTTATCAGCTTATTTCAAACTTCCAAGTTTTCAAATTACTTAATTTATAATTAAGTACAATTTCTTTCATTTCATAAGTTTTTCCCCTTTTCTCAACTTGTTTTCGGTTTTCCCATTTACTGATTACTTAATTTACAATTATGTGCCACTTATCTCATTTCACCAGTTATCTCATTTCCTTACTAGTTTATTATAACCTAAGTTATAATCTTTACTTGTCCCTAGGACAAGTCTACCTATTATACAACATTCTTATTAATGTCATTTATTTATAATAGGTTATTATCATTCCCCGTTCATTCCCATTTTCTTTTACTATTGTATCTTTTTTCAATTCCATTTATTCCCATTAATTACAATTAATGTTGTTTAACATTCCTTTTATTTACATATATTTATATATGTATTTATTTATGCACTAGACCTCTCACATTAAGCCTACACTTGTGGATGCTGGATTTGCCGGGCGGTTCCGGGCAGACATCTACCACAAGTCGACTTACCTCATGTCTTATCACCATTACATGTTTTAGTTATACACTTAGACCCCTCACATTAGATTTACCACTTGTGGATGTTGGATATGCCGGGCGGTTCCGGGCAGACTTGTATCACAAGTGTAATCTAACCTCGTGTCTAAGCGTGGTTACAGTTTCTTCTTTACTGTAAATCTTCTATATAATCTAGGATGTCTATTTCTTTCAAATTTCCACTATAATTTATAATTTACAGGTCATCATATTATGCCTATTCTATGTCATATTTTCTTTCTTACATATAATCAATTATATTCTATAATGTAATCAATTAAACAAATAATTGTCCAAATTTAACAATAACTTGTGATCACCAAATCATGTAATTTTTCTAACTTAACATGTAATTTTCTCAATTTCTATCGTTAACGGTCCAGATGCATAAATGTCACAAGTAACATGGAATTGAAACAACAGTAATTGCTACGCATGTTTTGGCAAATTTCCCAACATATTAATATATTTAGCATATTAATATTCCAACATGTCATATTCATCACTTTAATACTTTCTAACATGTGTTTAAACATTTCAATATGTCATATCTAACCATGTCATAACAACAATTCAATACTTTTAATTATTTTAGCAAATTCACATTATACGATAATGGCGAATGTTTAAACGATAATATATCATTACCAAAAATGATATAACTTAAATCCTCTCACCTCATTTGCAAATCTAGAAATTCTTCTAAATAGTTGTTGTAGAAGAAAGCCAAATTTTATCTTTTTGTAGAGTTGGAGGTTGGTTATAAATCTTGAATCTTCTTTGTTAATCTAGATTCCATCAGCATCTCCCCATTTTATTTTTTAATTTAAAATGTCATGGAGGCCGAGAAAGGGATGAAGAATTGTGTGTGGATAAAATGGGAGAGAAAGCCCCTTATTATAGATTAACAGAGCCAATCCTTAACTGTTAGATATTAGGTTTTTCAATCTAACCATATATGAAATGCTGAGTCAACTACGAATAAGGCCCATTTTGCATTTCATACTTTATTTTATGCTTCTTATACAAATATAATTTTAATGTTTTGCAGCTTTTAATAGCCTTCTTGTTTTGATCCCTTTTTAAATTAATTGTGCATATTCTCCTTGTTTAATTAATTGCATGTTTTCATGCGTGTATATCCTTGTTTTTAATTGGAATTATCTTCATACATAAAACATCCTTATACATATACAAAGCCTCCTTATGCGCACAACCGTTATTTTATTCCAAATTTTTCCTCTCTTAATTAGTTAATGCATGACTTATTTCTTTTTAAATTCTTTCTCATTAATGCCTCAATTTACCATTTTTAACGCATTTCTTTCAAATATTATTGTGCGTTATTCACACATTAACTTTCCCTTTTCTTGCATTTATCTTCCATGGTGTTTCTTTTCTTATTAACGCTTACATTGATTGCTCTTTTTAATATCAAAAATGTTTTGCTTTTGAATACCTTAGATATATACTTGTGCGTTCCTTTCTTATGCCATTAATCCACATTTTTATTGCATGCTTTATCAAATGTACTTTTTTTATGAATGGGTTAACTTATAATGCTTCCTCTTTTTATTCCTTATTGCATTTATTAGCGTGCGTTACCTTCCACTATGTTATACATACATACATACGTTTGTATATGTGCGTATATATATATATATATACACATTCCATTTTAACGCTCGCATGAAATTAACCATTTCTTTATAATGTCATTGCATTAATTAGTATCCGCACTACCTCTTTTAATTGCATGTATTTTCTTACCTTTCTTAATGCATTAAAAATTGTACTAATTTTCCTCCTCTTCAATGTATGAATTTATTTAAATTATACATTACCATTATTTTTCCTTTATTTGTGTTCATGCATATACATATATTTGTATGTTTAGTCGACCCTCTCTAAAACAAAGATAAAAATTATGCCACCGCTGGGTTCGAAGCCCCGACCTCTATGTTACATATCCAATGCCTCAACCAATGAATAAATAATCTTAAATTTATGAATCTTAGGAAAATCATCATTGCCTTTTATCTAATTTTATTTTAGAAACAATATCTTAATTAATGTATAGGAATTGGAATTAATAGGTAATGATATGGGGTCAGTTGCATTATTCGACAAAAGTCTACACTTTCCAGCAGTCAGATATATATACAACCGACGTGAAATATCATTGACCATAGGAACCTCTGACAATAATTATCCACGTAACGCGAATCCATCCTATAGGTTTACTTCAAGCATCGAGGTATTAAGTGGTATTAGTGCCCACCTCCCTTCCAAAACAATAAAACTAAAGAGATAATTTTATAGTGTAGCCTACTTCAGGATTAAAGTATTAAGCAATGGGATCCACCAATTAGGGTATCAAGTGGCTAGATTCTTCCTTTTCCTTTAAGGCAAGGGTAAATTAACAGGGTTCCCCCTTATCTAGTATTAACTGGGTATGAGTTCGGAAATCCCTAAAATGGTCCGCTTCCTATATGTAGTAAGTGACGTTTAAAGTCTGCCTTGGATGAGGTGTTAAATGACCTCCACAAAGGTTCCAAAGGTCTGTTTATCCTGCGGGAAGTAATAAGTAGCTTGGGGATTTTCCAATAAGTTTAGCTAGATAGTAATGTACCGGTCCATCAGTTGAAGGTATAAAATGTAGTTGGTCATCTATCTATCCTATGTAATAAGTGACTACTTACTATCTCTCACATTATGCGGATTTGGGATATGCGCAAATGACAGAAGCCTTAAACTAGTAACAGTTAGCAGGTAGTGTCCTCCAATTTATAGTAGTATGTTGTAAAACACTAACTGAGGTTGTAATTGATTAATGGATCTGCCTTGGGTCTTGAGTAATCATAGAATCCACCTTATATAGTATATTTTGAGTGAGGCCTTAAGTGTCTATAAAACCCAACTATTTCATTTGTAGTGTATTAAATAATCTGAAATCCTCCATCTTAGTTTTGGTATTGGTGTGTATGATGGTTTAAAGGCTTTAACACACGTGCGCGCACACACACACACACATATATGTAAAATTCTATCTTGGTATATTATAATAATATATCTTTGGGGAGAATTTCCTTGGTATGGTGGTTAATTATCATCAGTAATCCTTGCGAGGTTAGATTAGAATCACTAACTTTGTTAGAGACAATTTGGGTGAAACCAAATGGGATGCATTTATATATTATGGACCATGTTATACATTTTCTATTCACCAAGAGTTGTTGTTCTGACCCCATCCTCATAACAACTCTCATTTTTTCTCAGGGAAGACATGTCATTGCAAGTGTTCAAATTTGATTTTACATTCTTGTCTTCTCATGATCGCCATTGACGTAGAGACTCACTATTAAGGTGGTTGCCTTAGTTGCTACTTGTTATTCTATTTTGTTTCTCCTATGGTTTAGTTTTATTGTACTTTTATTATGCTTATGCTTATTATTTCCAAATACCCGATTTACACGATCCATGCTTGGATGCGTTTGGGTTTCAGTATTTTTTGAAATTTTGTGTAATAACCCGGAAATCCGAGCCAATTTAAATTTTTTATTTTGGCAATTTTAGCGAATTTTGATTATTTAAAATGAATTATTTTAAATAATAACGACGGGAAATTTATTTTGAATAGAATTCGAACGTATATATTTATTCGAATCGCCGTTAGAATATAAATATTTATTTATATATATAAAAGGAATTGAAAATGGCGCGGTAGTTCGATAATTCGATTTCAAAATTCAAATGAATGTACAGGATTCAAAATAAACCGGATTTTAGTGAAACCAAAAATATTGGAATCTAATTGAGAATATCTTTCCAACGAATCCGAAAATTTGAAATTTCATAGCGGGAATCAAAAGATATGTCTAGTTGAAAATTCAGAATAGTCGCTATGGAATTCTGGCCCTTAAAAATGGAAATTTTGCAAACGGCCTCGGTTTTCGATGAAACCACTTTTGTTGGATCCATGATGTCAAATTATTGCTATGTTTCAAAATTCGTAATTTTCTGAATCAATATGTGAGCGTGGCAAAGGAAAACGCGTTTGACCAGTTTCACTTGATTTTAATCGACTGGAAAATGACCATTTTTCAAACGGTCTCAGAATTTGACGAAATTTATTTTGTTAGGACCGTATCGTCAATACGAAGCTAGAAAATATTTCTGGGGAAATTTTAAAGGCTGTAGGTGGGCCTGGTAAATTGAAATACGCGTTCAAATTCAATATATAAGTTATATTTTGATTTTGACGAAAACTGATCGAAACAGCCAAATCATCCTGTGATACATATGCCATTGTGTTCGGAATGGGGGTAATTAGCTAGGGGCGACAGTCGTTGGGTCTCAGTTGGAGATCAAATTTAAAAGTTGCTTTTTAGAGTAAATTAAATATATATTATTATTATAATTCCCTCCATTCCTCTTTCTTCCTCTATTTACTCGGTCAACTCCCCGTTCCCTTTTCAAAATCGAAATAAGAAAAAAAAAAGAATCGACTCCTCAGATCGAAGACGGACCTCGCCCTCGCCACCAGTAGCGTACCCCCCTCTCCGCCTGGCCGCTTCCCCTTTTCCACTCGGCCCCGCGCTCCTCTCCTCCTCTGCTAAAAACCACGCACCCCCAACTCGAAGCAAACCCCACGTCCTAGCCTGAGAACCACCGGCCGCCGACCCCTCCGACCTCAGACGATGGCGCGCCTCCCATCCGACGCACAGGCAATGCCCCCCCTCTCCGATTACTGTAAGTCTTATTTTTAATCATTTTTATTTTATCCTTTATAGTGGTTGATTTTTATTTAACAACAATTGGTTTATTAGGAGTAAAAATAGGGTTTTTATATTATTATTTTTTTATATAAAGATTTGATTTTTAATTTAAATAAAGATTAGATTTTTAAAATAGAAAAGATTAGATTTTTAAAATAGAAAAGATTAGATTTTTAAAATAGAAAAGATTAGATTTTTTAAAATAGAAAAGATTAGATTTTTAAAATAGAAAAGATACAATTTTTAGCGATGTAAAAATAGAATGTTTATCTATGTAGTAGTAGTATAAAAATGTGATTTTTATATGCATGACAACAATATAAAAATTCGATTTTTATATATTGAATAGCGAAGTAAAAATAAAAAGATTCGATCTTTATATATGTAGTGAATACGGATGACGAAAGTGATGAAAGAAGAAACGGCAGAGACTTTATACATATGAAGAGTCGAGAAGTTTGGTTTAGCTAATTCGGTGAGAACTCCTCGCCTTTAATTTAAATTTCTAGTTAAAAATATATACTAGGATGCAGACGGTGTTTAGTAGCACCCGACACCCGTCGTCCACAGACCATGGACGGCTTGTATGCTTGTTTGTTTGATTTTGATGTGTAGTTGATTGTGTGATGTGAAATGAAATAAAATATTTATATAGTTAAAAATATTTTATAGTTGAAAATAGATTTTTTAACGTGTATATAAAATAAATATTTATAAACAAATCGGAGATTTGTTTATATACACTGATTTGATTGATATTGATTGGGACGATAAATTTCACACATCGCCCAACTGCAAAAATAAAATCTGTGTTTGATTTTTTGAAACCCCACATGGGTATTGGGATGATATTTGGCGTACACTAATCCCAATTATTTAGCTGTATGTCGATCGATTGGTCGACAGACTGTGTAAGCGTTAAGTATTTATATTTAATGCTTATGCAGTTGTGTGGTGCACTCTGGATGATGGTTGATTATTTATCGTTGTTATTTCATACATGTGTTGTAGAAAATCCATATAATTAACATTATATGGTAATTGATTGGGCCTCATTCCGGTTTTGATATAGAATATCTGAATAGAAATATTTGAAAAGAAATATTTGAAATGGAAATATTTGAAAATAGAAATATATGAAGCCGTGTTGATTAGATTGACGCCATTTTGACGTGAACGATATTTATATCGGTTTTATTTATTTTTAAAATGAATATTGAAAAGTGATTTCAATGATCGAATATTTTAAAATTGAATTGAATAGAATTCAAATCGAATTCAAATTGAATTGAATAGAATTCAAATCGAATTGAAATGGAATTGAATTGAAAATGAATTCGAATTAAGTTGAATAGAATTCAAATCGAATTAAAATTGAATTGAATAGAATTCAAATCAAATTAAAATTGAATTGAATAGAATTCAAATCAAATTAAAATTGAATTGAATAGAATTCAAATCGAATTAAAATTGAATCGAATAGGAATTCAAATCGAATTGAAATTGAATTGAATAGGAATTCAAATCGAATTCAAATTGAATTGAATAGAATTCAAATCGAATTGAAATTGAATTGAATAGAAAATGAATTCAAATTAAATTGGATAGGTTTGAAATTCGAATTAAATTAAAATGAATTAAAATTCGAATTAAATTGAAATTGAATTGAAATCAATTTGAAATGAAATTAAAACGAATTTATATTGAAAATTTCAATTTTGATTTGAATTTGAATATGAAGTTGAAATCGTTTTGAAAACGAATTTCAAACGATTTATAAAATACGTTTTAAGTGGAAATCGACGAAGTATTTATTATATATATTATATATATATAATATAATGGTCTGAATAGAACGCGCCGCGCCGCGGCAGTTCGCGAATTTCGACCATTGACTTCGGATGGATATTGCGGGAGATCCGACCGTCGGATTCTCCTAAAATTGGAACCGTTGAGTTCGTATCGAAAACAGCTTTCTAACGAATATTAGAAATTTGAAATATAACGGTTGGATTTGGAATTATGTCCAAATCAAATTCGGAAAAGGTCGCTGTAAGTGCAGTTCGATGGCCGTTGATGGAAATCGCTGTACGGGCCTTGATAAAATTATTAAAAATATCAATAATTTGTGTAAAATCATAAGAAATGATTTGTGAAGAATTAGGATGAAAAACTCCATATTTGAAAAGATAAAAATAGATTTTTATCGAAATGAACTAGTTTTGAACAAGAATAATAATTTATTTATTTTTAGAATAAATAAATTGGATTTGAAATGGTTTTAAAAATAACCAGAATTTCCAATAATTGCATTGGAAGGGATTTGAATCGAAATTGTCTTCGGAATATTTCGATGTTGGATTTCGTGATTATACAGATATTGTTATGGAAATTTGAAAGATATATATATATATATATATCGTTATTTCCAATACGTTGTTTGTCGGTCGTAGAATTTTATATTGAATATAAGCCGATATATTTTCTATTCAGAGCCTTGTATTGAATATCAAATGTGATTTGGGTTTGTCGTGAATGGTGTCTTCATTAACACTGTTCTTAAACCCAGTTGAGAAAAAGATTAAATCTTTTTATTTAGATTTAATGAAGTGTACCAATTAAATAATATTTAATTGGAATTGAATTGGTATTGATTTTTGGGTTTATCGTGAATAGTGTTTTAAATAACACTTGTTCTTTTACCCGATAATTAATGGAATGTGATTTTGGGTTGTCGTGAATGGTATCTTCAATAATACGGTTCTTAGACCCAAAGGAGTTAAGAAAATCAGAAACTAACTGGAGATTAGTTAAGTTGAATGGTTTCTGGGGTATTGATCTGATGTTGGTTTCGGCCTTCGGGGTTAATACTTAGGGAATTGCTCACTTGCTAATTTATGGTTAGGGACTGATTGAAATGGAATGTGATTTTGGGTTTATTGTGAACCGTGTTTTAAATGACATTGAATCTTTAACCCAGTCAAAGATTAAAACTAAGTGGAGTTTTAAAGAATCTTTAATTAGATTGAAAAGATCGAGAATGGAGTATCACCAGTTTTGCTCCAGGCGATAGTTAAATCTTTAATTAGATTTGAACGTGAAATGGTAATTAAATTACCGATAACACCATGGTGTTAGATATGAAGTATTACCGGTTTTACTTCATGGGATGAATAGGTTGGGATTGGGAAATAAAATAAATGATCACTTCGGTGTGGATCGCTAATCCCGACTAGTTTGAATTGATATTCAAAAGTAGATTAAAGAATAAATTTAAAGGATTTATCTTTGATAAAATTAATGGGAACCTTTCCCTAAGAATGTGAAATTTAGAAACTAACTGTCGGTTAGCTAAGCAGAATGGTTTTCTGGATATTGATCTGATGTTGGTTTTGGCCTTTGGGGTTAATATTTGGGGAATTATTCTCTTGATTAATTTACGGTTAGTGACTGATGAACTGGAATGAGCCGTATGTTGTGTTTGTGTAACACGTATTTATTATATACGCGAGTTATTCTGAAAGACCGGGTTTATCCCATTCCGAATAATTGATGCGACGGTAAGTCGAAGATGATGGTAGAAGACCGGAGGTCTTTACGTCGTTTGGATAATTACTGATGATCTTGATTGGGTCGTACACTCAAGAGGAGGGAATCAGTTAGTGGTCGTCCAGACGTACTTGGAGATCGATTGATATGCGGGGTGGTGCCTCCGGTTTCGTTTAGACCCAGAACGAACTTGTAAATGGACTGTGTGTCTGACATTTGATTTTAGTCTGTGTGATTGATTTCTATTAAATATATATCTGTTTAGAAGCGGAGAATTTATTCTCTTGCTTAACGCCCTTCTCTAAGACGTACGAGCTCAGGGGTTATATATTGGTGGATATCAAACGCATGGAGTGAATTGCCTGTGTAGCATGCCTAAGTCGCAATATGATCAAGGCTTCTGTTGAAAAGCAGAGTCTTGTGGTTGATGATCAAAGCACGGCCTTTGTAGCGTCGCTTTGTGTAGCGTTGATTCACGAGCCTCACACCCCGGTTGTGAACCAGAAACGGGAGAGGACCTCAGGGAGGACATGCGTTTCTTTCTAGTTAGAAGTGGCGTCAGTGGTTTTACACGCCCTGACGAGTTTGACTTATGTGGTTGTTGCTGTTGCGAGGCGCATCGGATATATCGGTCGTTCTCGAACCGATGGAGTCATTTAGTTGGCTCACATACGCCCCAAAGGGCGGGGAAACGCAGTGTTCAGGCATTTTAATCCACATCGGTGGACCGGCCCTGACGATCCAAGGGGCAGTTGCGGCTGTTCCTGAGGGGCGGGCTAGAGCGTCTCGAATCGGTAGAGGACGATCCCTTGCCTCGGTTCACAGATGGAAATCCAACTTCCAATACGTGACTTTGCGATTTTGATTGTATAACCTATATATGGCGACATAGTGGTATGCGGCATTCATGCCGCCTATGATTGATACTTAAGATTTGAAATTGATTTCTTCACTTATAGCAATAATAAAAGATTTGTTTTAACGTATCAAGCATTCTTTGGCTATTATAAGGTAAAACCCTATCCTCCGGTTTGTGTTGCATTGTGTGATGGGACCTGGGTCTTATAATAGCTTCATTGTTCTTTATTTAGCATTGCGCTATTGGTTTATGCACTGGTATTCTTGGGAGGAAACCCGTTCCGTGTTATACGGCGTGGTCCCTTGATTTACCTAACTTTAAAATAAAGATTAATAACTGTTTTAGTTCTCACACCAGTCCCATGACTGACCTGGAGTTTATTGTTTTAACCTAAACTCTGGGTGCCCTTATTTTGACACGGGCAGCTAGTAGTTTTGGTTTTGCAGATTTATATTCACAAGATCCTGATTTACAGCTGGAACGATACTCGGAAAGCTTTGTATCCGCGTATTACTTCTAGTTGTGTATTGTATTATTTTCCGGTGCTATGTAATTTATTGTAATATCTGATATTTATCAAATGTATTTTATTCATTCATACTCTGTATATTCTTGTATTCTGATGTAATTGTTGTAATACAATGAAATGTTCTTCTGTATGTGTTCTTTTGTGGCTTGTCCTCGACTCAATCCGGGCTTTCGTCACCGGGGAAGTTCGGGTCGTTTCATCGTGGTATCAGAGCTTTGGTTTACAAAGCTCAGAGAACAAGATGCATTAGAACCAAACGAAAAAATTCATCAGAAATTGGATAAGTAATATCCAATGAGAATGACTCGTTAGAGATGGGATCAGTAGTATCCTAGAACGAGTGTGAAGAGTAGTGTTTTAAAAAAAAAATTAAAAATGAAAACAATTTTTGTTTTGAAAATTGAAATCAATTATTCGTATTTGATTATTTATTTTATATTGAATTTGGACAATCCAGTATATAAAGATTTTGCATATACGTCTGATCCATGGGTATTCAAAGTATTAATATAGTGGATAGATATAAAATCGCACTGTAGTCGCTCGGGGATAATTCTGGTGATGTCGCGACATCATCAGTATTTGTGTTCGAGTTTCGAAGGTGTGATATTTATATAATTCCTATTGACTGGTGTGAGAACCAAAATTAGATAGGGCCTATTGTTGTGATTTGGCATCAAAAATGTGATTTTTGACTATGTATCAAAGTTATGAATTTGAAATGATAATTCACTAATTGATTGATGGTTGTGTTGTTTGATTATTGGTTGATTAATTAAATGTTGAACCGTTTAGCCAAATTGAACCAAATAGTGAGTTGTTATGAAAATTAGTCGCTTTTGCTTGCATATACTTGTACTTACATTGAATAGGTCATTGCAAAGAGGCTAGAGCAGAAGAATAAAATTGTTTGCCCGACAAATAGGTACATGTTTATCATAATTTACTGTTTTGTTTGGGTGATGATGATTTTGTGAGCCGATTGGCATTTTCTTTTTCTTTTGGATTGAAGAAGGCCATGGGAGGCTATATGAAATATCCCGAAGTCCCCGGTGCAGGGGAGGTTATGGAGAAATTTTTCGAAAATTTAGGGTGTTAGCCAAATTTTTGAAAAATTTGAAAAGTTCTTAGAAACTGAAAAGTTGAAGAACTTAAGCCGTAGTGAAAATACTGAAAGTTGAGTTGAATTGTTAAACAACTTTCGGCTTCGTTCCTTTTCGGGGACGAAAAGTTTTAAGTGGGGGAGATTGTAATAACCCGGAAATCCGAGCCAATTAAAATTTTTTATTTTGGCAATTTTAGCGAATTTTGATTATTTAAAATGAATTATTTTAAATAATAACGACGAGAAATTTATTTTGAATAGAATTAGAATGTATATATTTATTCGAATCGCCGTTAGAATGTAAATATTTATTTATATATATAAAAGGAATTGAAAATGGCGCGGTAGTTCGATAATTCGATTTCAAAATTCAAATGAATGTACAGGATTCAAAATAAACCGGATTTTAGTGAAACCAAAAATGTTGGAATCTAATTAAGAATATATTTCTAACGAATCCGAAAAATTGAAATTTCATAGCGGGAATCAAAAGATATGTCTAGTTGAAAATTCAGAATAGTCGCTATGGAATTATAGCCCTTAAATATGGAAATTTTGCAAACGACCTCGGTTTTCGACGAAACCACTTTTGTTGGATCCGTGATGTCAAATTATTGCTATGTTTCAAAATTCGTAATTTTCCGAATCAATATGTGAGCGTGGCAAAGGAAAACGCATTTGACCAGTTTTAGTTGATTTTAATCGACTGGAAAATGGCCATTTTTCAAACGGTCTCAGAATTTGACGAAATTTGTTTTGTTAGGACCGTATCGTCAATACAAAGCTAGAAAATATTTTTCGGGAATTTTTAGAGGCTGTAGTTGGGCCCGGTAAATTGAAATGTGCGTTCAAATTCAATATATAGAGTTATATTTTGATTTTGACGAAAACTGATCGAAACAGCCGAATCAGCCTGTGATACATATCCCATTGTGTTCGGAATGGGGGTAATTAGCTAGGGGCGACAGTCGTTGGGTCTCGATTGTTGTATATAACAGTGTTGTATACGCAATTATATGATTTTTGTTTGATGATAACAACCGAATAAATATTATTTTAATGTGTTTGATATTGTACTGTTATTATACATCACAGACAGGAATATAATATTTATGTTTAAATAGAATACGACTGTACAGAAATTCATATATTCACACAGTATTTTGTTTAAATATAATATTTTATTTCAATATTTAACAGTATAGATTTATAACTCCACTATTCGCTCATCATTGTAATTCACTGAAATAAAAATTCCTCCATATACAATTTCTCTTGTTACACAGCTCATCAATACAACACTCTATCTATACATCTCATATTTATATACAATCACTGTTTTTACATTGTCATATCCATATACAGTCACTGATACATTTACATTCATAGACACTATCTCTTAGACTTCTGTCGATCTTCTGTCTTCACAATCTTCACTGTCAGTCCAGCTCATTGTTGTCCGTCAGTCCAGTCATCATCTTCATGCTTACCTGTCACAGAAACACACACACAGTATCTAGAACAGAAATAATTTCTAAATTCTAGCAGAAATAATTTTTATTTTAAAAATTTATTTGCCTCAGTTTTCTGGTGTGTTTCTCATCATTTTTCATGACTTGATCTGATTAATCTGTGTCTAGGCAGACAGTTTGTATATATATAGGGACAGGAAATTTCCTGAATGGCTGCAAATACACATGTGTATAAATACACATGTGCACTGCCTCGCCAATCAGTGAGTAACTGAGGAGTAGCCACGTGGACCATCTCGACTCAGTGCTCAAATGCAAATCAGTATGCAAAAGTCAACTCAAACCAAAGTGGTCGAGCAAAAGGTCAAAGCATGCTCATGGCACAAGCACAAGAAAGTCAATGAAGCAGCATAGCTGACAAGTGGAACAACATACAAAAAGAAGCAGAAATTTCACAAATCAGCCAAGCAAAAAGAAGACACATGTATAAAGGCGCAACAAGAAAGTTAAAGCTGCATAGCAATGTCCTCAAGTAAACAACTCATTTTTCAAGTGCAAGCATGGATATGATTAACACAGCAAAACAAAGTTTCATTCAAAACCAAAGAAGATGTACTCAAGTCTCAAGCTAGGTACAAAGTGGATACACAGCTAAGAATCAGGTTCAAGTTTCTCAAATGATCAATGCCTACATTCGAGGCAGGTTCATTTTAAAGTGCAAGTCAACAAATACGACTGCTCAGAAATATATATGCATGTTTTCAAGTCAGCTCAATCAAGTGAGCAAAGCAGTGATGAAACAAATGCAAAGTGGTGTGACATTTCAGAATGGTCTAACTAAATAGGGCAAGGTAACAAGTGTTCGGCAACTCAAGACAGTGGGATGATAGGCATGATTCAGCAATACAGCAACATATATGTGTGAAGTTTTCATGACAGCATAATACATGATGGAAGCACCATTCAATACACATATCAAATACATGTAGTTTGATTCAGGAAATCTGCATATACATGTTTGTTCTTAGTGGACTAAAATCATGTATATATAATCATTTCAGTATGGAGCATGTGAACAAGGCAAGAATGGTACATAAGTTGCAGTAGCATTATGAAGATGGCACCAAGCATCCTAGACATGGTCGAAGTGTACTACAACAAAGTCACACAGTCCAATACATTGGTGTAGTTCAGCATAGATGCAATGTTTAACAAGTTTCAAATCAGTTCAAGTGGTCATGTGCAGCATTACTAAAATCATTCTTCTAATTCTGGCAAGTTTTCAACTCGACTATATTTGGACAACTATATTTTTTTTAATCCAAAACCATTCCAGAATTATCAAGGAAGTGATTTGACAAAGTTACTGCATTCATGGGATTCAATTTTGGGCAGAGACAAATAAAGCATTTCCAGAAATGGACAAGTGACAAAGTATTTTCTGGCAAGAAATATCTCAAAATGTAATGCCAAAAGAATCATCTCAAGTTTATTCTCGGAAATAAATCATGTGTATTTTCAGAGTTCACGAATGAACATATAAGGCAGATTATATTTGGCTTTAAAATTTTCAGAATAATTTATTCAAGGGAACAAATCAGAGAAAATTTAATGGCAAGAAATGCAGTATAAAATCAAAGAACATTCATGGCAATAAACCATTTCAAAGAGCCAAAGATTTTTCCAGATTTGCTATATAATTTCAAAGTCGACAATCAAGGAGGTCCACGTAATCATGTCATTCAAGACAGTGTTAAGTCAAGGCACAAAAAGTTTTTTTTGGTAAGAAATATTTGGAAATCCAGCATGTTTTCAAAACCGAGAATTCAAAGCAGCAAAAGGGGAAAGCAACGCAACAATCAAGTCATTTATATGAAATCGGAATTTTAGGGTTTATATTTTACCCTATATTTACACCCTTTACATCACAGGCAATTATCGATCGAAACCACAAACAAGAGAACATCGAAACCGAAACCAACAAACAACCCACAAGTTTTTACAAGCAAGAATTTTCAGAAGTACTCACAGTTTTTCGATCGAGCCAGAGAACAATTCCAAATCAGTGTCGAGCGTAAGAGAGAAGCCCCAAATCACTGACCAGAGAGAAACAACGTGAAGAAGAACATCAGAGAACCAGATTACATCGATCTGAAGCTATCGCGATTGGATTTGGGGCAAAACCCTAGCCGCCATTTTTACACAGAGAAAGAGAACGAGTTGAAGAAATAAAAGTGGGCCGGCCTATAGGAGTTAGACTAAGCCAAGCAATTTGTTTCTAAAGGGGATGACCTTATAACTTAATCTCCTTAGTTAATTTTTTTTTTGGTTTCTTTTATTTATTTTTGTTGTATTTTCAGTTTCGTTTGTAAACAATTCTGAACAGTTTATAGAGTCTGTAAAACTCTTGTAACAACCCGAAAATCTGGGCCAGTTTAAAATTTTTATTTTGGCAATTTTAGCGAATTTTGATTATTTAAAATGAACTATTTTAAATAATATCGACGGAAATTTATTTTGAATATAATTCGAATGTATATATTATACGCGTCGTCGTTAGAATATAAATATTTATATATAATTATAAATAGAATTGAAAATGGCGCGGTAGTTCGATAATTCGATTTCAAACTTCAATTGAATGTACCGGGTGCAAAACAATCCGGATTTTAGTGAAACCAAAAATAATGGAATCTAATAGTGAATATCTTTCCAACGAATCCGAAAAACTAAAAGTTCGTAGCGGAAATCAAAAGATATGTCCAGTTGAAAATTCTGAATAGTCGCTATGGAATTCAGGCCCTTAAAAATGGGAATTTTGCAAACGACCTCGGATTTCGACGAAACCACTTTTGTTGGGTCCGTGATGTTAAGTTATTGCTAGATTCCAAATTTCATAATTTTTCGAATCAATATGTGAGCGTGGCAAAAGAAAACGCGTTTGACCTGTTTCAGTTGATTTTAATCGACTGGAAATTGGCCATTTTTCAAACGGTCTCAGAATTTGACGAAACTAGTTTTATTAGGACCGTATCGTTAATACGAAGCTAGAAAATATTTTTTGGGAATTTTTCTAGTTAGTATGTGACCCCGGTAAATTGAAATGTACGTTTAAAATTCAATATAGTGATTTAAATGTAAATTCAATGGAAACTGATTTAAACAATCGAATCAGCTTACGATACATATCCCATTGTGTTCGGAATGGGGGTAAAACGTTATGGACGACAGGCGGTGGGCCTTGTTTCGAGGTCGTACGTAAAAGTCAACTCTTTGCTAAATTAAATAATTAAATAATAATAATAAAAAAAAAATCTCCCTCCCTTTTCCTTCGTACTGCCCCCCCCCCCCCCATTCACATTCGATTAAACAGAAATTGAAAAAAAAAAAAAAACAAATCGCTCCACTACCCTCGCCGATCAACGCGCGCCGCTCCCCAGATGTGCCACCGCCGCTTCTTCCTTCCCCCCCCCTCTCCCCTTCTCCTCCTCCATCTCTCTCTCCTCCTTCCTGCGAAAACCCTAGCTCTGAACCCCCTCATCCCAGCGACGCAGCCACCGCAACCGCCTGCACCGACTTCCACCGCCACCGCTTGGGCCCTGCGCCACCGCGGCGAGCACCCCGCCCCCTCTCTGTAAGTTTTTTTTTTATTTACTTATTTATTTTATTTATTTTATTTTGTATACAGGGATTTAGAAAACTGATTTCTAAAAAGGATTTAAAAACTGATTTTTAAAAAAGAATATAAAAAACTGATTTTTAAAGATTTAAAAACTGAATTTTTAAAGATTTAGAACTGATTTTTCTTAAGGAACTAAAAAACTGATTTGTTAAAGATTTATAAACTAATTTTTTTCAGATTTAAAAACTGATTTTTAATTTGAACTTTAAAAGGAAAAAAGATTAGGACTTTAAAAAGAAAAAGATTAGACTTTTAAATAAGGAAAGTTAGGATCTTTAATTGTGTAACGTTGGGTTTTTATATGATAAAAGTTGTAACTTTTAAACTAGAAAAGATTCGATTTTTCGAAATAAAAATAGGATTTTTATATGTTGAACTTCGAAATAAAAATAGGATTTTTATATATTGAACTTCGAAATAAAAATAGGATTTTTATATATTGAACTTCGAAATAAAAATAGGATTTTTATATGTTGAACTTCGAAATAAAAATAGGATTTTTATATGTTGAACTTCGAAATAAAAATGTGATTTTTAAAATAGAAATAGCAGAATAAAAATGTGATTTTCGAAATAGAAATAGCAGAATAAAAATGTGATTTTCAAAATAGAAATAGCAGAATAAAAATGTGATTTTTAAAATAGAAATAGCAGAATAAAAATGTGATTTTTAAAATGGAAATAGCAGAATAAAAATAGGATTTTTATATGTTGAACTTCGAAATAAAAATATGATTTTTATATATGGAATAGCGAAGTAAAAATTCGATTTTTACATAGGTAGTGAAAGCGGACAACGAAGATGACGAAGATGCGGTAGCGGCGAAGATTTCTATCAATGAAGTGCCGTGGAGCTAGGATAGCTATAAGTGAGAATTTCTCACCTTTCAATTTAATTTTTCTAGTTATATATATATACTAGGATGCAGACGGTGCTTAGTAGCACCCGACACAATCGTCCACAGACCATGGACTTGTTTGTTTGGTTGCATAGATTAGTTGGATATTTGAATTGAAATTGAGTTGTTTGGGTGAATTGAATGAATTTGATTGATGTGTGAATGGCGTGGGCCTTCACTAGACCGGGGATAAGGCTAGGCCTCGTCCCGTTTCTAGTATCGTGCCGTTATGCCGCCGAAATTTTCTAAAATAAGTTAGAAAAATAAAAATATCATTTTATCGAAGAAATGAATTGAATAGAAATTCATATGTTGAAATAAAATGTTTTACCGTTAAAAATATAATTTTTAACGTGAACGTGAATAAATAAATATTCATTTACAAACCAGACGGTTTGTTTATGTACACCTATTTGATTGATATTGATTGGGTCGATAAATTTTACACATCGCCCAACTGCACAACTAAATCTGTGTTTGATTGTTTGAAACCCCACACGGGTGTTAGGATGAAATATGAAGTTCACTCATCCTGATTGATTGAATATGTCGATCGATTGATTGACAGGCTGTTATAAGCGTTAGATATCTATATTTGATGCTTATACAGTGTAGCGCACTTTGGTTGATGGTTGATTATTTTTCAATGTTATTATATACGTGTGATGTATGAAAATCCATATAATTAACATTATATGGTGATTGATTGGGCCTCATTCCAATGTAGAAAATAAAGAATATTATAAAATAAAAGTTCATGTGTTGACAGTACTCATCCATTGAGATTGGTCATGTGTTGAACGAAATATTTTAGTAATAAAATTTACATCTTTATCGATATAAAATAAAAGTTCATGTGTTGACAGTACTCATCCATTGAGATTGGTCATGTGTTGAACGAAATATTTTAGTAATAAAATTTACATCTTTATCGATATAAAATAAAAGTTCATGTGTTGACAGTACTCATCCATTGAGATTGGTCATGTGTTGAACGAAATATTTTAGTAATAAAATTTACATCTTTATCGATATAAAATAAAAGTTCATGTGTTGACAGTACTCATCCATTGAGATTGGTCATGTGTTGAACGAAATATTTTGATAATAACAACTATTTTGAAAAAGAAATATTTGAAATAGAATATTTGAAAATAGAAATTTATGAAGCCGTGTTGATTAGATTGACGCCATTTTGACGTGAACGATATTTATATCGATTTTATCCATTTTGAAATGAATTGAATTGAAAACGATTTCGAAATGAATTGAATTGAAAACGATTTCGAAATGAATTGAATTGAAAACGATTTCGAAATGAATTGAATTGAAAACGATTTCGAAATGAATTGAATTGAAAACGATTTCGAAATGAATTGAATTGAAAACGATTTCGAAATGAATTGAATTGAAAACGATTTCGAAATTAATTGAATTGAAAACGATTTCGAAATGAATTGAAAACGAATTCAAATTGAATTGAAAACGAATTCGAATTGAATTGAAAACGAATTGAAATGAATTCAAATTGAATTGAAATTTGAATTGAATAGAAATGAATTTTAAAACGAATTTATAAAGAAGAATTCAATTTTGATTTGAATTGAAAAGGAAGTTGAAATTGCTTTTGAAACGAATTTAAAACTATTTATATAATTCGTTTTAAATATAAATCGACGAAGTATATATTATATATATATTATATATATAATATAATGGCCTGAATAGAACGCGCCGCGCCGCGGCAGTTCGTGAATTTCGACCATTTATTTCAAACGGACATTACGGGAGATCCGACCGTCGGATTCTCCTAAAACGGGAACCGTTGGGTTCGTATCGAAAAGAGCTTTCTAATGAATATTAGAAATTCAAAATCTAACGGTTGGATTTGGAATTATGTCCAAATCAAATTTGAAAAAGGTCGCTGTAAGTGCAGTTCGATGGCCATTGATGGAAGTCGACTGTACGGGCCTTGATAAAATTATTAAAAATAGTAATAATTTGTGTAAAATCATAAGAAATGATTTGGGAAAAATTAGGATGAAAAACTCCATATTTGAAAAGATAAAAATAGATTTTTATCGAAATGAACTAGTTTTGAACTAGAAATATAATTCTATTTATTTTTAAATAAATAAATTGAATTTGAAAAGGGTTTTAAAAATAACCAAAATTTCTAATGATTGCATTGGAGTGGATTTGAATCGAAATTGTCTTCGGAATATTTCGATGTTGGAATTCGTGATTATACAGATGTTGTTATGGAAATTTGAAAGATATACATTTATATCGTTATTTCAATACGACATTTGTTAGTCGTAGAATTTGATATTGAATATAAGCCGATATATTTTCTATTCAGAGCCTTGTATTGAATATCAAATGTGATTTGGGTTTGTCGTGAATGGTGTCTTCACTAACACTGTTCTTGAACCCAGTTGTGAAAAGATTAAATCTTTTTATTTAGATTTAATGAAGTGTACCAATTAAATAATATTTAATTGGAATTGAATTGATATTGATTTTTGGGTTTATCGTGAACAGTGTTTTAAATAACACTCGTTCTTTAATCCGATAATTAATGGAATGTGATTTTGGGTTTATCGTGAACCGTGTTTTAAATGACACTGATTCTTTAACCCAGTTAACGATTAAAACTAAGTGGAGTTTTAATGAATCTTTAATTAGATTGAAATGATCGAAAATGGAGTATCACCAGTTTTGCTCCAGGCGATAGTTGAATCTTTAATTAGATTTGAACGTGAAATGGTAATTGAATTTACCGATAACACCGTGGTGTTAGATATGAAGTATAACCAGTTTTACTTCATGGGATGAATAGGTTGGGATTGGGAAATTAAAACAAATGATTACTTCGGTAAGTTTCGTTAATCCCGACTAATTTGAATCGAAATTCAAAGGAAGATTAGAGAATAAATTCAAGAAATTTATCTTGGATAAAATTAATGGGAACCTTTCCCTGTGAATGTGAAATTTAGAAACTAACTGTCGGTTAGCTAAGCAGAATGATTTTCTGGATATTGATCTGATGTTGGTTTCGGCCTTCGGGGTTAATATTTGGGAAATTATTCTCTTGATTAATTTACGGTTAGTGACTGATGAATTGGAATGAGGCGTATGTTGTGTTTGTGTAACACTTATTTAAAATATACGCGAGTTATTCGGAAAGGTCGGGTTTATCCCATTCTGAATAACTGATACGACGATAAGTCGAAGATGAAGACGATGGTCGAAGACCAGAAGTCTTCACGTCGTTTGGGTAATTACTGATGATCTTGATTGGGTTGTACACCCAAGAAGATGGAAACAGTTAGTGATCGTCCACACGTACTTGGAGATCGATGGATATGCGGGGTACTAGGTGCCTCCGGTTTCGTTCAGACCCAGAATGGACTTGTAAATGGACTGTGTGTCTGACATTGGATTTTAGTCCGTGTGATTGATCTCTATTAAATATATATCTGTTTGGCGGCGGAGAATTTATTCTCTTGCTTAACGCCCTTCTCTGAGACGTACGAGCTCAGGGGTTATATATTGATGGATATCAAACGCATGGAGTGAATTGCCTGTGTGGCATGCCTAAGTGGCAATTGATCGAGGCTTCTGTTGAAAAGCAAAGTCTTGTGGTGATGATCAAAGCACGGCCTTTGTGGCGTAGCTTTGTGTAACGTTTACTTCGCGAGTTTCACACCCGGTATGAACCAAAAACGGGAGAGGACATCAAGGAGGACTTGCGTTTCTTTCTAGCTAGAAGTGGCGTCAGTGGTTTTACACGCCCTGACGAGTTTGACTTATGTGGTTGTTGCTGTTGCGAGGCGCCTCGGTTTGATCGGACAATCCGGGTCCGATGGAGTCATTTAGTTGGCTCACCTACGCCCCAAAGGGCGGAGAAACGTATTGTTCAGGCATTATAATCCACATCGGTGGACCGGCCCTGACGATCCAAGGTACGGTTGCGGCTGTGCCTGAGACTCGGGCTAGACAGTCTCGAATCGGTTGAGGACTATCTTTTGCCTCGGTTCATAGATGGAAATCCAATTTCCAAATACGTGACATTTGCGGTTTTAATTGTAGAACTAGTATGGCGACATGATATATGGTACCCATGCCGCCTATGATTGATACTTATGATTTGAAGTTGTTTTATACACTATGCACTTACAATAGTATCAAATGATTTGTTTTAAACGTATCAAGCATTCTTTGGCTGTTATAAGGGAAAACCCTATCCCCCGGCTTGCGTTGCATTGTGTGATAGGACCTGGGTCTTATAACAGCTTCATTTTTCTTTATTTAGCATTGTGCTGTTTGTTTTATGCACTGGTATTCTTGGGAGGAAACCCGTTCCGTGTTATACGGCGTGGTCCCTTGATTTACCAAACTTTAAAAATAAAGATTAATAACTGTTTTAGTTCTCACACCAGTCACATGACTGACCTGGAGTTTATTGTTTTAACCTAAACTCTGGGTGCCCTTATTTTGACACAGGCAGCTAGTAGTTTTGTTTTTTGCAGATTTATATTCACAGGATCCTGGTTTACAGCTGGAACGATATCCGGAAAGCTTTGTATCCGTATATCTCATCCTAGTTGTGTATTGTATTATTTTCCGCTGCTATGTATTTAAATGTAATTTAAATCTATGATATTTCTGTGTAATATTTATTCATACTCTGTATATTCTTGTAATCTGATGCATTGTTATAATATACAATGAAATGTTCTCCTGTATGCGTTCTATTTTGTCGTGTTCTCAACGATAGGGCGTTTCGAACGGCCTGGATCGGTTTAGCGACTGGTTCGGACCGAGCGAAATTCCTTGCCGTCACAACTCTAGGGGAGTTTCAGTTAGGAGTTAACTGACAGTACTAGAATCTGTAAAATCTAGGAATACATGTTACGGGTTTGTAAACTGGGGAAAATTTGATTCAGGGGTTTGGGTTAGTCTAGGGATTTGAGCGTAGAGTTAGAATAGGAGCGAGAGTCGCAAGTGTACATGGTCTTGTATGCGGGATCTGTTCTATCATCTAGTAGAAACCTTAGGAATGCAGCAGTAGGCAAGGTTTTGCCGAAGCTGGGTATATCTGTGTGTGATTTATTTTCTGCACTTTTATTTCTGCTACATTCTGTGATCTGTTTATTATTTTAATATCCTGTCAATTTTTCAATTCAGTTTTTTTTTAAAAAAAAACTGTGATAAACCCTATTCACCCCCCTATAGGGTTAATCTAGATCCAACATCGATTGGAGATAAAATTTAAAAGTTGCTTTTTAGAGTAAATTAAATATAATTAAATATATATTATTATTATAATTCCCTCCATTCCTCTTTCTCCCTCTATTTACTCGGTCAACTCCCTGTTCCCTTTTCAAAATCGAAATAGGAAAAAAAAGGAATTGACTCCTCAGATCGAAGACGGACCTCGCCCTCGCCACCAGTGGCGCACCCCCCCTCTCTCCGCCTGGCGGCTTCCCCTTTCCCCCTCCCCCCGCGCTCCTCTCTTCCTCTGCTAAAAACCGCGCACCCCTAATTAGAAGCAAACCCCACGCCCTAGCCTGAGAACCACCGGCCGCCGACCCCTCCAACCTCATACGATGGCGCGCCTCCCATCCGACGCACAGGCAATGCCCCTCCCTCTCCGATTATTGTAAGTCTTATTTTTAATCATTTTTATTTTATCCTTTTTAGTGCTTGATTTTTATTTAACAACAATTGGTTTATTAGGAGTAAAAATAGGGTTTTTATATTATTATTATTTTATATAAAGATTTGATTTTTAAATTAAATAAAGATTAGATTTTTAAAATAGAAAAGATTTGATTTTTAAAATAAAGAAGATTGGATTTTTAAAATAGAAAAGATTAGATTTTTAAAATAGAAAAGATTATATTTTAAAATAGAAAAGATTAGATTTTTTTAAAATAGAAAAGATTGGATTTTTGAAATAGAAAAGATACGATTTTTGGCGGTGTAAAAATAGAATTTTTATCTATATAGTAGTAGTATAAAAATGTGATTTTTATATACATGACAACAATATAAAAATTCAATTTTTATATATTGAATAGCGACGTAAAAATAAAAAGATTTGATCATTATATATGTAGTGAATACGGATGACGAAAGAGATGAAAGAAGAAACGGAGGAGACTTTCTACATATGAAGAGTCGAGAAGTTTGGTTTAGCTAATTCGGTGAGAAATCCTCACCTATAATTTAAATTTCTAGTTAAAAATATATACTAGGATGCAAACGGTGTTTAGTAGCCCCTGACACCCATCGTCCACAGACCATGGATGGCTTGTATGCTTGTTTGTTTGATTTTGATGTGTAGTTGATTGTGTGATGTGATGTGAAATGAAATAAAATATTTATATAGTTAAAAATATTTTATAGTTGAAAATAGAATTTTTAACGTGTATATAAAATAAATATTTATAAACAAATCGGAGATTTGTTTATATGCACTGATTTGATTGATATTGATTGGGACGATAAATTTTACACATCGCCCAACTGCACAAATAAAATCTGTGTTTGATTGTTTGAAACCCCACACGGGTATTGGGATGATATTTGGCGTACACTAATCCCAATTATTTAGCTGTATGTCGATCGATTGGTCGACAGACTGTGTAAGCGTTAAGTATTTATATTTAATGCTTATGCAGTTGTGTGGTGCACTCTGGATGATGGTTGATTATTTATCGTTGTTATTTTAGACATGTGTTGTAGAAAATCCATATAATTAACATTATATGGTAATTGATTGGGCCTCATTCCGTTTTTGAAATAGAATATCTGAATAGAAATATTTGAAAAGAAATATTTGAAATAGAAATATTTGAAAATAGAAATATATGAAGCCGTGTTGATTAGATTGACGCCATTTTGACGTGAACGATATTTATATCGATTTTATTCATTTTTAAAATGAATATTGAAAAGTGATTTCAATGATCGAATATTTTAAAATTGAATTGAATAGAATTCAAATCGAATTAAAATTGAATTGAATAGAATTCAAATCGAATTCAAATTGAATTGAATAGAATTCAAATCGAATTCAAATTGAATTCAAATTGAATAGAATTCAAATCGAATTGAAATGGAATTGAATAGAAAATGAATTCAAATTAAATTGAATAGAATTCAAATCGAATTAAAATTGAATTGAATAAAATTCAAATCGAATTAAAATTGAATTGAATAGAATTCAAATCGAATTAAAATTGAATTGAATAGGAATTCAAATCGAATTGAAATTAAATCGAATAGGAATTCAAATCGAATTCAAATTGAATTGAATAGAATACAAATCGAATTGAAATTGAATTGAATAGAAAATGAATTCAAATTAAATTGAATAGATTTGAAATTCGAATTAAATTAAAATGAATTGAAATTTGAATTAAATTGAAATCGATTTGAAATGAAATTAAAACGAATTTATATTGAAAATTTCAATTTTGATTTGAATTTGAATATGAAGTTGAAATCGTTTTGAAAACGAATTTCAAACGATTTATAAAATACGTTTTAAATGGAAATCGACGAAGTATATATTATATATTATATATATAATATAATGGCCTGAATAGAACGCGTCGCGCCGCGGCAGTTCGCGAATTTCGACCATTGACTTCGGATGGATATTGCGGGAGATCCGACCGTCGGATTCTTCTAAAACCGGAACCGTTGGGTTCGTATCGAAAAGAGCTTTCTAACGAATATTAGAAATTTGAAATTTAACAGTTGGATTTGGAATTATGTCCAAATCAAATGCGGAAAAGGTCGCTGTAAGTGCGGTTCGATGGCCGTTGATGGAAATCGACTGTACGGGCCTTGATAAAATTATTAAAAATATCAATAATTTGTGTAAAATCATAAGAAATGATTTGTGAAGAATTGGGATGAAAAACTCCATATTTGAAAAGATAAAAATAGATTTTTATCGAAATGAACTAGTTTTGAACTAGAATAATAATTTATTTATTTTTAGAATAAATAAATTGGATTTGAAATGGTTTTGAAAATAACCAAAATTTCCAATAATTGCATTGGAAGGGATTTGAATCAAAATTGTCTTCGGAATATTTCGATGTTGGATTTCGTGATTATACAGATATTGTTATGGATATTTGAAAGATATATATATCGTTATTTCCAATATGATGTTTGTTGGTCGTAGAATTTGATATTGAATATAAGCCGATATATTTTCTATTCAGAGCCTTGTATTGAATATCAAATGTGATTTGGGTTTGTCGTGAATGGTATCTTCATTAACACTGTTCTTAAACCCAGTTGAGAAAAAGATTAAATCTTTTTATTTAGATTTAATGAAGTGTACAAAGTAAATAATATTTAATTGGAATTGAATTGGTATTGATTTTTGGGTTTATCGTGAACAGTGTTTTAAATAAACTTGTTCTTTAACCCGATAATTAATGGAATGTGATTTTGGGTTGTCGTGAACGATATCTTCAATAATACGGTTCTTAGACCTAAAGGAGTTAAGAAAATCAGAAACTAACTGGAGATTAGTTAAGTTGAATGGTTTCTGGGGTATTGATCTGATGTTGGTTTCGGCCTTCGGGGTTAATACTTAGGGAATTGCTCACTTGCTAATTTATGGTTAGGGACTGATTGAAATGGAATGTGATTTTGGGTTTATCGTGAACCGTGTTTTAAATGACATTGATTCTTTAACCCAGTCAAAGATTAAAACTAAGTGGAGTTTTAATGAATCTTTAATTAGATTGAAAAGATCGAGAATGGAGTATCACCAGTTTTGCTCCAGGCGATAGTTAAATCTTTAATTAGATTTGAATGTGAAATGGTAATTGAATTTACCGATAACACCGTGGTGTTAGATATGAAGTATTACCGGTTTTACTTCATGGGATGAATAGGTTGGGATTGGGAAATAAAATAAATGATCACTTCGGTGTGGATCGCTAATCCCGACTAGTTTGAATTGAAATTCAAAAGTAGATTAAAGAATAAATTTAAAGGATTTATCTTTGATAAAATTAATGGGAACATTCCCTAAGAATGTGAAATTTACAAACTAACTGTCGGTTAGCTAAGCAGAATGGTTTTCTGGATATTGATCTGATGTTGGTTTCGGCCTTCGGGGTTAATATTTGGGGAATTATTCTCTTGATTAATTTATGGTTAGTGACTGATGAACTAGAATGAGTCGTATGTTGTGTTTGTGTAACACGTATTTATTATATACGCGAGTTATTCAGAAAGACCGGGTTTATCCCATTCCGAATAACTGATGCGACGATAAGTCGAAGATGAAGACGATGGTAGAAGACCGGAGGACTTCACGTCGTTTGGATAATTACCGATGATCTTGATTGGGCCGTACCCCCAAGTGGAGGGAATCAGTTAGTGGTCGTCCAGACGTACTTGGAGACCGATGGATATGCGGGGTACTAGGTGGATCCGGTTTCGTTCAGACCTAGAACGAACTTGTAAATGGATTGTGTGTCTTACATTGGATTTTAGTCCGTGTGATTGATTTCTATTAAATATATATCTGTTTGGCGGCGGATAATTTATTCTCTTGCTTAACGCCCTTCTCTGAGACGTACGAGCTCAATGGTTATATATTGGTGGATATCAAACGCATGGAGTGAATTGCCTGTGTGGCATGCCTAAGTAGCAATATGATCAAGGCTTCTGTTGAAAAGCAGAGTTTTGTGGTTGATGATCAAAGCACGGCCTTTGTGGCGTAGCTTTGTGTAGCGTTGATTCGCGAGCCTCACACCCCGGTTGTGAACCAGAAACGGGAGAGGACCTCAGGGAGGACATGCGTTTCTTTCTAGTTATAAGTGGCATCAATGGTTTTACACGCCCTGACGAGTTTGACTTATGTGGTTGTTGCTGTTGCGAGGCGCCTCGAATATATCGGTCGTTCTCGAACCGATGGAGTCATTTAGTTGGCTCACCTACGCCCCAAAGGGCGGGGAAACATAGTGTTCAGGCATTTTAATCCACATCGGTGGACCGACCCTGACGATCCAAGGGGCCGTTGCGGCTGTTCCTGAGGGGCGGGCTAGAGCGTCTCGAATCGGTAGAGGACGATCCCTTGCCTCGGTTCACAGATGGAAATCCAACTTCCAATACGTGACTTTGCGATTTTGATTGTATAACCTATATATGGCGACATAGTGGTATAGGGGCATTCATGTCGCCTATGATTGATACTTATGATTTGAAATTGATTTCTTCACTTATAGCAATAATAAAAGATTTGTTTTAACGTATCAAGCATTCTTTGGCTATTATAAGGTAAAACCCTATCCTCTAGTTTGTGTTGCATTGTGTGATGGGACCTGGGTCTTATAATAGCTTCATTGTTCTTTATTTAGCATTGCGTTGTTGGTTTATGCACTGGTATTCATGGGAGGAAACTCGTTCCGTGTTATACGGCGTGGTCCCTTGATTTACCTAACTTTAAAATAAAGATTAATAATTGTTTTAGTTCTCACACCAGTCCCAAGACTGACCTGGAGTTTATTGTTTTAACCTAAATCTGGGTGCCCTTATTTTGACACGGGCAGCTAGTAGTTTTGGTTTTGCAGATTTATATTCACAGGATCCTGATTTACAGCTGGAACGATACTCGAAAAGCTTTGTATCCGCGTATTGCTTCTAGTTGTGTATTGTATTATTTTCCACTGCTATGTAATTTATTGTTATCTCTGATATTTACCGAATGTATTTTATTCATTCATACTCTGTATATTCTTGTATTCTGATGGAATTGTTGTAATACAATGAAATGTTCTTCTGTATGTGTTCTTTTGTGGCTTGTCCTCGACTCAATCCGGGCTTTCCTCACCGGGGAAGTTCGGGTCGTTTCATCTTGTCTCAAAAAAGTGTGGGTTGTTACAAGATCCAACAATTATATATGTATACATATATCTCTTAAATATACATATATAAATAAAAAAGAGAGGAATACTAAGCATGACTCTTGAGGTAACCAATTTTTAGGATGATCCATATTGAATTGGATACAACTTTCAATCTCAAAGGCTGTGAGTGGAAACTTTAGACTTTCCATTTTATTTAAAATTGTTTACTTCAATTTTAGATTTATGTATGCTTAAAATGATTTGACGTTATACAAAAATAAAAATAAAACCCCCTTCAAAACTCTATTAAATTGTATAGTGTCAATCTTTTATATTTGTATAGGTTCTATTATGGACGTAAATTAGGAGAGATTTTATGTTCTTTTTTCCTAAAATCTAGTGTGTTTCATTTTCTTTTCTCCATTTTATTTAAATCCTAGATTATCATAAAAGTAGTAGACTTGAAAGTAGTAAATTATGCACGATTTAAAACCTTTGATTTTATCATATAGCAATAATAGAAGGATTTTTAGGATGTAGAATACATGTGGTTCAAATCCTTTATTTTTATCTAAAGTTACAAAAGAAATTGAAGGAAAGTGAAATAAAACTAGAAGGGGAATTATATAATTTAGTTGCAAGTAAGGTTTTTTAACTTACTTAAATTATTGGGATCCCTATGTTATAAGTCTCATTGCGGTAGATGCTATTTGTTGCCCAGCATTCATCTTTCAGGGTTAATATATAGAAAAACCTATATTTGGATATTTTGTGATGTTGGAGTGGATCATACGGAAGAGATTTCTAATTCTCATTATTAGTGTGTTAATTCCTGCACGTTAATAATTGTTAATTAATGCATATTTATTATAATGTAACCTACACACAATAAATAAATTTAAATGCATAGTAATTAGGTTCTTCAAAGCCGAAATCAAAAATCCCCATTAGGGAATTGTGTATATATGTGTGCTTGTGTGTTGTATAAGCAAATGACCTTTGTTTCATACTTAATGACAAGTGGATGTGAGGTTAACACCTTCTTACAGTACAAGTCTTCTTTGACAACCTGTCCTTCAACCACTACCAAAAGGTGGGTAAACGTGAGATGACCAGTGCATAGGCCATATAACGTTGTCAGGTCCACCATCGGGGATACGTATTAAGCGGTTGATACGATTTTGGAGTTATTAAGTGGTTAAGACTGACCCATTACCTTATGGATTTATCCTAAGGAGTATGGATTGTGTAGGATCCAAGTTAACCCAAGAGGGGTGAGTATGGTTAATAATAAATTTTCACATAATAGTAATAAACAATATATGAACATGGATAATAATCGGAGTGATTGCAGAAAGTAAATCGCACACTATAATTTGGTAAATTCAGCAAAACCTTTAGCTACTTGTAACAACCAGAAAAATTAGAACAAATTTAAAATTTTATTTAAAGGAAATTTTGTTAGAATATGTGTCAAGAATTTAAAAAATTCCATTATTAGATTAAGATATTGAATTAAAAAAAGAAGACGAAGTTTTTAAATAAAATTATGATATTATTTTTGAATGATTTCAAATATGTATCTAATAAACAATTTGTAATTAGATAAATGGTGATTTATAATAGTAGAATAACGAATACTCAAAATAGTTGATTTTGATTTGACTGTATAAATCAATTTATGATATCAATTTGAAATTGTAAGTTTGTATTAGGATTTGAACGTAGAGAATTATACTTGAATTTCTTGTTTGTTTAATTTAATTTGTTCTTGAAAGATTGAATTAAATTTTAAGATTAAATGATTAAATTTATATTTTAATTTAATATTTAAGTTTGTTGATTGTAAGATTACATTTATTTATGGAAAACTTAAATCCTAAGATCTAAATGTTGATTGACATAACTCATGTAGGCACTTGTTTAATACAACATTCATTTATTTCCTTCCCTACATTCCATTTACATGTATCTTATTTTGTATTCTAATTTCTTAAATCTACATCTCTTTAAATCTCCTTTCTCCATTTTGTTATATATATGTATTCCCTTATCTTTTATATTATGTTATTCATATTAAGAAGCAAAAAAAATAAAAATAAAAATACCGTAAAACTTTTAATGTTATCTATGTAATAACACATGATATTTAATACTATATGTTTTGAAATTGGAAAAGTTGCAAACTTTCTAACAATTAGCATTAAATAATTAATCTAGCATTCATTTCTTTCCTTTGCCTATTAATTTATTACTCTTCATTCTATTAACTTATTTCTCTTTATTCTATTTTCACACATGTATTCTTATTTCTTAAATTTCCATCCCCTTATTTCTTTTTTTATTTTCTTTTCCTTTTATTATTTCTCTCCAAAAACAAATCAACTCCATGTATGTATATTTCTTTTTTATTTGTTCTTGCATGAGCATTGAATATGTTCTTTAAATTTTGAAACGTTAATATTATATGTTTTGAAAATTGAAAAGTCTTAATCTTTCTAACAATTGACATTAAACAATAAATCATGCATTAATTACATTTCCATTTTCTCTTTTCTTATATTTTCTTTTGAATTTTTGAATAGGAGATAAACGTTGATTAGGCTAACACCTGCCTAGTCAGCTAATTTAATTTCTTTGTAACCTACTATATGTGAAGAGACACATTAGGGTAATGAAATAAATGTTTGCTCGTTAAAAAAATAATTTTTTTAATATATATATATATATATATATATATATAATGATAAAATTTACATGCTACAGAGTAGTTATTAGTTAGTTAAAAATATAATTTTTAACTAATGTAAGTGATGAAAATAAGAAGTGAGGAATTAAAAAAAAAAAAAGTTATTTCCTCCTACTATAAAACATCCTAAACACTTCCAAATCCTAACCTAATTTCTTTCTCTGGTCAAAATAATGGCCAACTTCTTCAATAATTCGACCACACATTTCTTCCAATCCTATGAATGAATTTTGAAACTTCTAAAAGCAAAACCGAAGATCTACATGAGATCTTTAACTTCAACGGAGGTGATCGCGTCTGGTGGTGCGTGGAGGTGGAATTTTGGTTGGAAAAGCGTCGTGTTTGGGTGGAAAATGCGGACGAGGGAAGGTGCAATCGGAGCATGGTGTAGGCGGTGGAGGAGTTTGGTCAGCGCTTCGATTTGGGGGTAGTCGATCGTTGTCAGGTGGAGCGAGGTGCGATGCGCGAGAAGAGAGAGACGGCGAGTGATGGGTTCGATTTTCTTTGAGCGTCAACGAAGAGGAAAGGGATTAACTTCCCTTAATGATGTAATTAAATAGATTAATTATATTTAATTTATAAATTAATTATATTTAAATAGATTTATTATATTTGAATTTATTTGTCATGTTGAAATTAGAAATTGTATGCAAATTTTTTTTTTGATTTATCATGTTGAAGTTTGAAATTGTATACAAATAAAAATATTCCTTTTTATTTTTCATGTTAAATATAGAAGTTTTTATACAAACAAAAATTCTTTTCATTTGTACATAGGTAAGATGAAACATGTAGACAAACAAAATTCTTTTTTTGTTTGTAATATGCAATGCAGAAAACATGATGTAAATAAAATTCTTCTTTTTATTTGTCATTAGCAACATAGAAAATGACATGTAAATAAATCTTTTTTTCTCATTAGCAACATAGAAAATGACATGACAATAAATAAATTCTTCTTCTTTTATTTATCATTAGCAACATAGAAAATGGCATGTAAATAAAAATCTTCTTTTATTTGTCATCAGCAACATAGAAAATGACATGAAACTAAAAATCTTCTTTTATTTGTCATGTTGAACATAGAAAATTTTATGGAAATATAAATACTTCTCTTTATTTGACATTAGAAAAATAGAACATGTTATAAAAATAAAATTCTCTTTTTATTTGACATTAGAAATGTAGAACATGTTATAAAAATAAAATTCTCTTTTCATTTGACACTAGAAATGTAGAACATATTATGAAAATAAATTCTCTTTTTATTTTGTCATTAGAAATGTAGAAAATGTTATGACAAATAAATATTTCTTTTTATTTATACATTAGAAATGTAAAACATGTTATGAAAATAAATACTCTTTTTATTTTGTCATTAGAAATGTAGAAAACATGTTATGACAAATAAATATTTCTTTTTATTTATACATTAGAAATGTAAAACATGTTATGAAAATAAATACTCTTTTTATTTTGTTATTAGAAATGTAGAAAACATGTTATGACAAATAAATATTTCTTTTTAGTTATACATTAGAAATGTAAAACATGTTATGAAAATAAATACTCTTTTTATTTTGTCATTAGAAATGTAGAAAACATGTTATGACAAATAATATTTTTTATTTATTTATACATTAGAAATGTAAAACATGTTATGAAAATAAATACTCTTTTTATTTTGTCATTAGAAATGTAGAAAACATGTTATGACAAATAAATATTTCTTTTTATTTATACATTAGAAATGTAAAACAGTTTATGAAAATAAATACTCTTTTTATTTTGTCATTAGAAATGTAAAACATATTATGACAAATAAATATTTCTTTTTATTTATACATTAGAAATGTAAAACAGGTTATGCAAATAAATTCTTCTTTTTATTTGTCATTAGAAATGTAAAATAGGTTATGCAAATAAATTCTTCTATTTATTTGTTATTAGAAATGTAAAACCGGTTATGCAAATAAATTCTTCTTTTTATTTGTCATTAGAAATGTAGAACATGTCATGCAAATTAATTCTTTTTTTTATTTGTCATTAGAAATGTAGACATGTAGACAAATAAATACTTCTCTTTATTTATACATTAGAAATGTAAAACATGTAGAAAAATAAATACTTCTCTTTATTTATACATTAGAAATGTAAACATGTAGACAAATAAATACTTCTCTTTATTTATACATTAGAAATGTAAAACATGTAGGAAAATAAATACTTCTCTTTATTTATTCATTAGAAATATAGAACATGTAGACAAATGAATTCTTCTTTTTATTTGTCATTAGAAATGTAGAACATGTCATGCAAATAAATTCTTTTTTTTATTTGTCATTAGAAATGTAGAACATGTTATGCAAATAAATTCTTCTTTTTATTTGTCATTAGAAATGTAGAACATGTTATGCAAACAAAAGTATTCTTTTTATCTGTCATTAGAAATGTAGAATATGTTATGCAAACAAAAATATTCTTTTTATTTGTCATTAGAGATATAGAATACATGTAAACAATAAAATTCTCTTTTTATTTATCATATAAAATATAGAGTTGTTGTACAAATAAAATTCTTCTTTTTATTTATACATATAAAGGGTAGGAATTATGTAAACAATGAAACATTCTTTCATTCTATATAAGTGAACACAGGAATGGTCAAAATTATGTAAACATAAAAAAAGAAACATTTTTAATGTATACAATGATTCCTTATTTAGAATAACATGTTTATTAGAAAATTATGTAAACATTAAAAAGAAACGGTTTTAATATATAAAAAGTTTCATTAATAAAAATAACATGTACATTGGAAATTGTTTAGAGGTTAAAAAGTACATTATAATGTTTATTTAGTTTCATTTAGAAATGTCACATTTTACAAGTTAGCAAAATAGGAAAATGTTGGAACACTAATATGCTTTGTTGAAAACATCACTTTAAACATGTTAGTGAAATCGTTGAACGATATATATATATATATATATATATATATTAAAATTAAACGAATCGCGCACGGTAATTCGCGTTTCAAAATTGTAACTTTAAACGATTATACCAAAGATCCGCCCGTTGGATTTTCCCAAAACGGGAACCGTTAGATCGGCTTTGGGAAGATTTTTCCAACGATATCAACTTTGTTAAAATCCAACGGTTAAATTTTGAGAAATGTGTAAATCAAATTTGGGTGAAAACAGCGTTAGGTCCGCTTATTGACCTAAAGCGTCTTTAAATTAAATTGGGCTATTTTTATATAAATTAAGATGGCGATAAATCGTTACAAAATAATATTAACGATATGAAACGATTTAAATTATATATATTCAAAAATTATTTGAAAAGACTGATTTCAATCTCATTTCAAATAATTATACGACGATTTAAATCGAAGATATTGAAGACGGTGTTTGAAGATCGACGATCTTCACATCGAATGGACGACTTCTGATGTCCGGCATTGGTTAGCTCCCAGTAAAGGGTTAAAGTGGTAGTTGCCTGGACTTACTTGTTGATTGTCCAGATATGCGAGCACCTCTCTTCCGTATTGGACATACGGGATGTGGAATGAGGTGTCTTCGGTTTCGTTCAGACCCAGAACGGACTTGTAAAAGGATATGTGTCTGACATTGAATTTCGTTCTGTGTGAATTGATTTCTATTAAATATATATATCTGTTTAGTGGTGGAGAATTTATTCTCTTGCTTAACACCCTTCTCTGAGACATACGAGCTCAGAGGTTATATATTGATACATTTCAGTTGCATAGCGTGGATTTTCAATGTGGCATACCAAGATGTAAATGATCAAGGCTTTTGTTGAAAAGCGGAGCCTTGTGGTTGACGATCAAAGAACAGCACATTTGGGCATAGCTTTGTGTATAGCATTACTTCGCGAGCCTCACACCTCGGTAAGAGTCAGAAATGGGATAAGGGAACGCAGGGAGTGCACACGTTTCTTTCTAGCTAGAAGTGGTGTCATGGTATGGAGCCCAGACATTTTTACTTATGTGGATGATAGATTCGAGGCCTCGATTTATTGGCCGATACTGCCAAATGATAGGTCTAATAGGACCGGGAAATGTGTGTTCAAGAATTGCCAATCCACTAAAGTATCTATGGACCGGCCCTGCAGGATCCAAGGGTTCGCCAGCGTCCGAGCCCTAAGACATTTGCTAGAGAATCTCGAATCGGTAAGGAGACCATCCCTAGCCTTGACTCATGATGGAAACCCAATTTCCAGTACGATTACGGATTTGGTTGTAAACCTGTATATGGAGATATAGTATATGGTAGCTATGCCATCTAGGATTGATACATTTACTTTGAAAGTATTTAAAACTGATTAGACACTAATAATAATATTAAATATTGTTTTATACGTATAAAGCATGTTTGATCATTATAAGGTAAAACTCTATCCTCCAGTTTGCATTGCATTGTGTGATGGGACTTTGGTTTTATAATGATTTCATTTTTCTAAAAAGCATTGCGTTGTTTTAAAAGATTTATTTAATTTATGCACTGGCAATCCAATGGAGTAAACCCCCACTTAAAATATTTTCGTCCTCGAAAAGGAACGGAGCTGAAAGTTGTTTAACTAATCAACTCAACTTTCATTCTGGCTTTCATTCCTCAACTTTTCAGTTTCTAAGAATTTTCCAATTCTTCAAAAATTTGGCTAACAACCTAATTTTTTTTTTAATTTCGCCATAACCTCCTTTATACAGGGAGGGATTTGAAAAACCATAACTTGCCTCGCATGGCCCTCATCAATCCAGAGGAAAAAGAAAATGCCAAGCGGCCATCCTTAGGCTCATAAACTCTTTAAAAGAAAAAGAAAATGCCAAGCGGCCAGCCTTAGGCTCATAAACTCTTTAAAAGAAAAGAAAATTACCAAGCGGCCATCCTTAGGCTCTTAAACTCTTTAAAAGAAAAGAAAATTGCCAAGCGGCCAGCCTTAGGCTCATAAACTTTTTAAAATAAAAGAAAATTGCCAAGCGGCCAACCTTAGGCTCATAAACTCTTTAAAAGAAAAGAAAATTGCCAAGCGGCCAGCCTTAGGCTCATAAACTCTTTAAAAGAAAAAAAATTAGTAAACACGTACCTATTTATCGGGCATAAAATTTTATTTCTCTTCTTAGCAGTTTATCAATAACCTGTTCAATATATATGCATGTACATGCATGCAATTTCAACCAATTTTCAATTCTGTTCAATATTTAATTTGATTTGTCTAAACTTGTGTAACACCCCGTAATTCTATTAATATTAATATTCACAAATTAAAGAATAACTAATCTCAAACGTGAGAATTATGGGAAATGGGTTGCGCCATTCTGTTCGTCTCGGAATTCTGGTTGAAATAGAGTCTGAGTTTGCGTGATTTGGACTTCGTATGAAGGAGATATGGCCATCGGAAGTTTCAGAAAATTCAAAATTCAAAATTCGAAGTCAAACAGGCCAGGCGGGAAATTTCCCGCCTAGCACCCCAGGTCGACTGGGCAGTCGACACCCCCAGGACCAGGTCGACTGCGCAGTCGACTTGGGGGTCGACCTGGTCAAGTCGGCCAGGTTTTGGCAGAGCTCAATCTTGAGCTGCTGATGTGTCTTTAGTGCTGAGTTGGCTAATTTAACGGTTCAGGTTAGTTCTGAGTTGATCTGACGGTCTAAATAAATCCCAAACTCTATATATACCTAGGTAGTCTCTCACTCTAAAATCACATGAAAAATAGAATAGTCGCCGTCATGCCATCGCCATGGAACTCAGTGTAGCCGCCGCCAACTAAGAAGGAAGAAAGCTAATCAAAACTCTAATTCTACTCAACTCTAAAGCAAATCAAGACTCTCTTTCTTTTTTAATTGTGAGTATGATGATCTTAATAAGATTATTAGCAAACTAATTAGATTAAGATGTGATATGGATCATAAGAAAATGATGTGAATTGTCATATATGTTGTTGTAAACCTTATGCTATCATATATGTTGTAAATCCTATGTTATGTGATGATGATATCCTATATGTTGTAAATCATGCTATGATGATATTATATATATGTTGCAAGTTTCTATGCTAAGTTGCGATGTTACAAAGCCATGATGTTATTATGTTGTAGTTAGCATATGAATCATGATGTTGATTATATATATTTGAGCTATGATGATTCACATGATAAATCACATGTACCTATGCAAGTTTAGATTTATTAGTATGTATAATCTCACATATTGTATGACATCTATTTAGATCTAGAATTATGACATCTATTTAGATCTAGAATTATGCTATGACTTGTGTGAGTTCTATGTGTTAGATGCTAGTTCACACCATCATTATATTGCATAAAAAACATATGCAAGTTTATACATGAACTTGGGTTATGATCATATTATGTAAGTTGTGACATTTAACCAAACAAGTTGACACCTTTAGATCCATGACATGTGTAGTTTTATGCAAGTTTCACCCCTATTATGATTAGATCTATTTTATTTGTCTATATGTTGTGATAATTTATTTTTGTGCTATGAGTTAGACTATTCGAGTCTAACGTATATTTTGCGTTGAATAAGCGAACGTATAACGTGGGGTAGGGGTAATATTAAGGATTTAATATTAAGAAATTGGGGTGCAATTGATATGATTTTGCATACCGTAAGTGGATGGCCATAATTGAGTCAATTATGGACATCATTAAAATTGGAATTAATTAATGATTTGAATAGGAATATATTTAAAACTGGGGTAAAAGATTATAAGTGTTAATCAATGCTTAGGACACGAGGTTGGACTCGTTTGTGACGTAAAACTGCCCGGACCCGCCCGGCAAATCCAGTAGTCACAAATGTCAGCCCAATGTGAGAGGTCCTAGGCCCAAATTAAAGCATAACAGTTGTAAAGACACGAGGTTAGACTCTTTTATGGTGTAAGACTGCCCGGACCCGCCCGGCGAATCCAACTGCCATAAATGTCAGTCTAATGTGAGAGGTCTTTATGAGGTTATGGCCTGAATGAATTAAGAAATACTTAACCAGATAAACATGTGAAGTGGGACATGGGGGTTAAGTAGGTGCCTTGGGTGGCATGAGGAATCTAGTGGGTGCCTTTAGTGGCATTTGAAATACGATTAGTAAGACTTAACCAAACACACGTAAATGAACATGACTAAGAAGAGGGTTAAGTGGGATACACTAGTGGGGACAAGCTTAGGTGGATAGCTTGTGGTAAGTAATTGGGGGCCCATTTCAACCAGTAACCCAAACGTATCTTTGTGGACTCGACCCAAGTCGAGGACGGGACACGCATACTGGGCTTGACTATAAGAGGCCAAACGGGTTAGCGGTGGCAACGCAAGTCCAACGGGTTTCATATGCGTGTGTGGACCCGGGCTGGTAGGTAAGACGTTGTTGCATAGTGTAGGTATAAGCCGTGCATTCTTTAGCTGTACCGGGTTGCCACTTTAGGGGAGTGATACACCCCACTGTGGGACCATCACGGGTATCTACGAGTAGGGAGCCGATCGCAAGTGGGCAGTGGGGTACACCTAGCGGAGATAGGGGCAGGCGGCACCTATGTAGTCAGCTAGGGGTACACGAAGTTATTTATAAAACTTCTAAGTGAAGCAAGTGGGATCAACCTTTAGGGTGACTGGTGTGGTGCAGTGTAGTAATTATTCGTTAGTAATTAGGTGTGCCTTTAACGTTATCTTTATCTACTCTTCCATACCCAATAGTTCATAGACATTTCCTTATTTTCCAGCTTGTGCCTCAGTCTAATTATTTTGATAATAGTATTGTTAGAATTACCATACTCGCCAGACTTTATGTCTGACCCCCTCCATTTCTATCTTTTTCCCCCTCCAGGTCCTCAGGGTGTGCCCAGCTCTAGCGGAGTTTGATTGGATTGCTTTATCTCTCTTTTGGAAAGCTTGAACCGCTGAAGTAAAGTCCAGCTTGTTATCTTCTTTAATGGCTATTTATGTAATGAGGTTATGTATTTTGTTTTATCAAGATGGATATTGTACTTGACTCTGATTTATGGTTTTATGATGTAACAAACATGTTTAATTTCCGCTGCAATGAAATAAAGTTTTAGATTTCCAAGTACTACTTATTATCTGTCTTGTTGTAATTTTTCTGTTCTATATTCACTTAAAACTTCCATGGAAGTTAATGCATTCCCTTTGTGAGTGAAATTAATGGACGTGGGGTGTTACAACTTGCCTCTCATTTCTCTTATTGGTTTAAATGAAAAAGCACACAACACAATCAGCAATTAGCAATCAATTAGTTGATTAACGTTTCAAATTCATAACTTTAATACATAGTCAAAAATCATATTTTTGATGCCAATTCACAATAATAACCTCTATCTAGTTTTGGTTCTCACACCAGTCAATTGGAAATATGTAGATATCCCACTTTCAAAACTCAAACATAAATACTGATGATGATATATCAATCATCGTATAATCCCCGTGCGACTAGAGTGTGATTCTATATCTACCCATTATATTTGGGACTTCGAATGCACGTTAATTACACGTATATTCGAAATCTCCATATACTCGATTGTCCAAATTCAATCTAAAATAAATATTGAAATACGAATAATAAATTATAAATTTTTAAAACTAAATTTGTTTTCATTTTTATTTTAAAATAACACTCTTTCGACTCATTCTGGGAAATTACTAATCCCATCTCTAACGAGTCATTATTATTGGATATTACTAATCCAATCTCTGATGAATTCTTTCGTTTGGTTCTAATGTGCCTTGTTCTCGAGCTCTATAAACCAAATTTCTGATACCAAATATAAAGAGTCGAACTTCCCAGTAAAGGAAAGCCCGGATTGAGTTGAGAACACGACAAATTAGAATGCATACAGAAGAACATTTCATTGCTTATTACAACAATTTACATCAGAGTACAAGAATATAACAGTATAAATGAATATTATACATTCGATAAATATCAGAGATTTAAATTATTATGCAGCGGAAAAATAATACATAACACAACTATAGTAAATACACGGATACAGAGATTTCTGTATATAGCTCCAGCTGTAAACCAGGATCCTGTAAGAATAAATCTGCAAAACCAAAACTACTAGCTGCCTGTGTGGAAAATAATGGCACCCAGAGTTTAGGTTAAAATAATAAACTCCAGGTCAGTCATGTGACTGGTGTGAGAACTAAAACAATTATTTATTTGATTTTTAAAGTTTGGTAAATCAAGGGACCATGCCGTATAACACGGAACGGGTTTTAACCCCAAGAATACCAGTGCATAAACAAACAGCGCAATGCTAGATAAAGAACAATGAAGCTATTATAAGACCTGGGTCCCATCACACAATTCAACGCAAGCTGAAGGATAGGGTTTTACCTTATAATAGTCAAATAATGTTTGATACACGAAATTTAATCTTTTATTATTACTATAAGTGAAGAAAGCAACTTCAAATATAAATGTATCAATCATAGACGACATGAATGCCCCATCCCACTATGTCGCCGTACTAGGCTCGACAACAAAAATCGCAAAATGTCATATTGGAAGTCGGATTTCCATCATGAACCAAGGCAAGGGATCGTCCTTATCAAATTCGAGACTGTCTAACCCGAGCCTCAGGCTACAACCACTACTGCACCTTGGAACTTGCAGGGCCGGTCCACATTTTAAGTGGATTAGTAATCCCTGAACAATATGTTTCCCCGCCCTATGGGGCGTAAACTGGTCATATATCGACAAAACAAGCCATCGACACCGTAGTGATCGATATAACTGAGGCGTCTCGCTATCCATCATCCACATAAGTAAAATGTCAGGGCTTGCAAACGCTAACACCACTCCTAGCTTGAAAGAAACGCATGTCCTCCCGGCTGTCCTTCTCCCGTTTCTGGTTCATACCGGGGAGTGAAGCTCGCGATTTATTGCTATACACAAAGCGGCGCTATATTAAAGTTGTGCTTTGATCATCAACCACAAGACTCTGCTTTTCAACAGAAGCCTTGATCATTTGCCACTAAGGCATGCCATACAGGCTATTCACCCCATGTGACTGATGTCTATTGATATATAACCTCTGAGCTCATACGTCTCAGAGAAGGGCGTTAAGCAAGAGAATTCTCCAACGCCAAACAGATTTATATTTAATAGAGATCAATTAGCATAGAATAAAATCCAATGTTAGACACATAGTCCATTTGCAAATTCGTTCTAGGTCTGAACGAAATCAGAGGCACCTTATTCCTCGTCCGTATGTCCAATACAGGAGAGAGGCCCTCGCATATCCGTCGAACTCCAAGTACGTCTGGACGATCACCACTTATTACCTCGTATTGGGTGTACAGCCCAATCAAGACATTGGTAATCATCCAAACAATGTGAAGACCTCCGGTCTTCAACCACCATCTTCATCGTCGACTTATCGTCGAATCAGTTGTTCAGAACGGGTATAAACTCGTCCTTTCTAAATAACTCGCGTATATAATAAACAAGTGCTATCAAAAACACAACATACGCCTCATTCCAATTCCGAATATTCATTTATTCAAATATTCGCATCCTTAGGGATATGTTCCCATTAATTTTATCAAAGATAAATTCTTTAAAATTTATTCTTTAATCTTCCTTTGGATATCACTCAAACCATATTAAGGTTTTCCAAACTAGTCAGGATTAGCGCACCTTACCGAAGTAATCACTTGTTTAATTTCCCAATCCCAACCTATTCATCCCATGGAGCAAAAATGGTCATACTCCATATCTAACACCACGGTGTTATCGATAAATTTGATTACCATTTCACATTCAAATCTAATTAAAGATTTAACTATCGCTAGGAGCAAAACTGGTGATACTTCATTCTCGATCATTTCCCAAATTTGATAATTTAAATTATCAATTCCCATTTAAATCTAATTAAAGATTCATTAAAACTCTACTTAGTTTTAATCTTCCCAAAAATCAATATTAAAGATTATTTAACTTTGGAAACACAAACATGTCGCATCGACAATCTACACCGTACTATAGATTTCTACCGATATATAACCTCTAAGCTCGTACGTCTTAGAGAAGGGTGTTAAGCAAGAGAATAAATTCTCCGCCACCAAACAAATATATATTTAGCAGAGATCAACCATATAGTTTGAAATACAATGTTAGACATGTAATCCTGCCTTTAACTGGGTTAAAGAACTAATGTCATTTAAAACACAGTTCACGATAAACCCAAATTCTCTTCCATAAAAATGGAATCTTCACGGAAAATAGATCAATATATAATTGATATCAATTTCCGTATGCGACTAATAATATAAATGGAATAACGGCAAAGCCTTTTAAGTCCCATATATATTAATAGTCTTCCTCCACAGAAGCTCATTTCGATTATTATCAAATCGAATTCAATTCAATTCCAATTTAATATATTAAATTGGAAGAAAAACTTTACTTTGGAAAATTCACGTTAAATCTTAACGAAAAGATTTATAAATTCCAAATCACATTTCACTATAAATCAGGTCAAAGAACGAATGTCGTTATAACATAGTTCACAATAAACCCAATTCACATTCCATTTTCAATTACAATTAAATGTTAATTAATTGGCAATTCTTCTTTAAATCTTAATTAAAAGATACGTTCTTTTCACTCGGGGTTCAAGAACAGTGTTATTTAAGACACCATTCACGACAAACCCAAAATCCAATTCAATTCAATTCCAATTAAATATTAGTTAATTGGTGGACTCCTTTAAATCTTAATTAAAAGATTTAATCTTTTCTCAACTGGGTTTAAGAACAATGTTAATAAAGACACCATTCATGACAAACCCAAAATCCCGTTTGATATTAAATACAAGGCTCTGAATAGAAACTATATCGGCTTATATTCAATATCGAATTCTGAAGTCAACAAATATCGTATTGGAATAACGATATATATATCTTCCAAATTCCTCCACAATATCCGTATAATCACGGAATCCAATATCGAAATATTTCGAAGATAATTTCGATTCAAATCCATTCCAATTCATATACTGGAAATTCTGGTTATTTTTAAAACCACTTCAAATCCAATTTATTTATTTAAAAATATTGGATTAAAATTCTAGTTCATAACTTGTTCATTTCAATAAAAATATATTTTTATCTTTTCAAATATGGAATTTTTCATCCCAATTCTTTCCAAATCATTTATTATGATTTTACACAAATTATTGATATTTTAATAATTTTATCAAGGCCCGTATAATCGATTTCCATAAATGGTCATCGAACTGCACTTACAACGATCTTTTCCAAATTTGATTTGGACATAATTCCAGATCCAACTGTTAGTTTTAAATCTCTTGTATTCATTGGAAAGCTCTTTCCGATACGGACCCAACGGTTCCGGTTTTAGGAGAATCCGACGATCGGATTTTCCGTAATGCCCATTCAAAGTCAATGGTCAAAATTCACGAGTTGCAGCGGCGCGGCGCGTTTTATTCAGGCCGTTATATATGTATAATATATATTATATATATTTCATCGATTTCCATTTAAAACGTATTTTATAAATCGTTTTAAATTCGTTTTCGAAATGATTTCAACTTTATATTCAATTTCAAATCAAATTTGAATATTCCATATCATCGATATATAAATGATAATATTTCCAAAACATTAGATTTTGAAATCACTTCCTTTTCGATATTCATTATAAAAATGAATAAAATTGATATAAATATCGTTCACGTCAAAATGGCGTTAATCTAATCAACATGGCTTCATATATTTAAATATTTTTGTGTCCATCCCAAATCGGATATCAAAATCATATTTTGATCCATTACTGGATATTATTTTAAAATATTAGTTATTTTAAAATATTCATTATTTGCCATTTAAAAATATTTGTTAATTTAAAATATTGGTTCTTTCCGAATTCGAATCAGACACAACCAATTACCATATAATTTTATTTATATGGATTTCATACACACATGTATACAACAATAATCAAACACAGTCAACCATCATCCAGAGTGCATTACACAACTGCATAAGCATTAAATATAAATAATTAACGCTTATAACAGCCTGTCAACCCATCGATTGACATACAACTAAACAATGGGATTAGTGTATGTCTAATATCATCCTAATACCCTTGTGGGGTTTTCAAACAACAAACACTGATTATTATTTGTACAGTTGGGCGATGTGTAAAATATATCGTCCCACTCCATATTAGTTAAATGTGTGTGCATAAAAAATCATCCGATTTGTAAATAAATATTTATTTTCATTTATATACTTGTTAAAAATTATATTTTTAATGATAAAACGTTTATTTCAACACATGAATATTTTATATTCCATTCCACATCACAATCAATATTCACAACACATTATCATCAAAAAAGTCGTCCATGGTCTGTGGACGACAGGGAGCAATTCATATATGCAGTTATAAAATAAATAACTGTACAAGAAATTTTTAGTGAGGAGTTCTCACTTTGCTTTTGGCTTTGCCTAAAATTGCAGCGAGCTCTAAAAATTCTCTGGTCTCTTCTAGAATGTAGAAGACATCGTCACGGTCCCGGTGTCTCTTGTTTCACTGGATTTCGACCTCAAATGAAAAAGATATGATTTTTATACAATTTTCAAACTTTGCAATGCTTTTAATTGCTATAAACAGTTTTATTATGTGACGACCCCAAACCCCGTACGACGGTGGCAAGGGTAATATTTGGATTATAACACATAAACAGATAACAGTAGAACAGAAATAATTAAATACACCAAATAATGTACAATAGAATGCACTGGATAAACATAATCATCAGAGTTACACAATATACGGGACCATACTTAGTACAAAGTACAGTTCAGCTATACATAAATGTCTACAGCGGAAAACAAAACATAATATGTACAATAGGAGCTGAACAGCATAAAAAGAGATAAATGATAGAATCCATCTTCAGCTCCAGCTATCCTGAAAGAGCCTACTAAAACATGAATACAAGGCTGCCCATGTAGAAAAAGGGGCACCCGAGTTTGCAAGTGAAACAAACTACGAGTCAGTCATGGGACTGGTATGAGAAATCTACTTAACACATTTTATAATATGACCAATCACAGGACCACGCCACTTTCGCGGAACGGGTTTACTCCATGGGACTTCCAGTGCTTTAAAACAAATAAATCTTTTAAATATCGCAATGCTTTTTATAAAAATGAAGCCGTTATAAGACTCAGTTCCCATCACACAATGCAACACAAACCTGAGGATAGTGTTTTACCTTATAATGGCCAAAATATGCTTGATATGAGCAAAACAAATCATTTGATATTATTGCTAGTGTATATATGTTTCAAAAACAATTTCAGTCATAACTATCAATAATAGACGGCATGGGTACCATATATCATGTCGCCATATATATATACAATCAAAACCGCACGGTGTTGTATTTGGAAATTGGATTTCCATCATGAACCAAGGCAAAAGATAGTCCTTACCGAATTCGAGACAATCTTGCCTACCATGTCTCAGGACCCAGACTCAGGCGATGTAACGACCGGGAATTTTGCTCGATCCGAATCATTCGCTAAACCGACCAAGGTCGTTTGAAACCCCTAATTCTTTTGAGAACACGACAAACCGGAACGCAAACAGAAGAACATTTCATTGTATATTACAACAATTCCATCAGTATACAAGAATCTACAGAGTATGAATAAATATTACACAGAAAATATCAGAGATTACAATACATTATTACATAGCAGCGGAAAATAATACAATACACAACTAGAAGTAATGCACGGATACAGAGCTTTCCGAATATCGTTCCAGCTGTAAATCAGGATCCTGTGAATATAAATCTGCAAAACCAAAACTACTAGCTGCCCATGTCAAAATAAGGGCACCCAGAGTTTAGGTTAAAACAATAAACTCAAGGTCAGTCATGTGACTGGTGTGAGAACTAAAACAATTATTAATCTTTATTTTTAAAGTTAGGTAAATCAAGGGACCACGCCGTTTAACACAGAACGGGTTTCCTCCCAAGAATACCAGTGCATAAAACAAACAGCGCAATGCTAAATAAAGATAAATGAAGCTATTATAAGACCCAGGTCCCATCACACAATGCAACACAAGCTGGAGGATAGGGTTTTACCTTATAATAGCCAAAGAATGCTTGATACGTTTAGAAACAGATTATTTTGATATTACTATAAGTGTATAGTGTCAAAACAATTTCAATCATAAATATCAATCATAGACGACATGGGCACCATATATCATGTCGCCATACTAGGCTCTACTTATAAAACCGCAAAGTCACGTATTGGAAGTTGGATTTCCATCTGTGAACCGAGGCAAGGGATCATCCTCAACTGATTCAAGACAATCTAGCCCATGTCTCAGGAACAGCCGCCACTGCTCCATGGATCGTCAGGGTCGGTCCACCGACGTGGATTATTATGCCTGAACACTACGTTTCCCCACCCTTTGGGGCGTAAATGAGCCAAATAACTCCATCGGCTCCACACAGTCACCGATATATCCGAGGCGCCTCGCAACAGCATCAACCACACAGGTGAAAATAATATAAATGTCAGGGCTGGTAGGTCACTGATACCACCCTAGCTAGAAGGAAACGCATGCCCTTCCTGATGTCCTCTCTCATTTCTGGTTCACAACCGGGGTGTGAGGCTCGCGAATCAATGTTACACAAGGCTATGCCACACAGGCGGTGCTTTGATCATCAACCACAAGACTTTGCTTTTCAACAGAAGCCTTGATCAATTGCCACTTAGGCATGCCACAAAGGCAATTCACTCCATGCGATTGATATCCATCAATATATAACCCTTGAGCTCGTACGTCTCAGAGAAGGGCGTTAAGCAAGAGAATAAATTCTCCACCGCCAAACAGATATATATTTAATAGAAATCAATCACACAGAATAAAATCCAATGTCAGACACACAGTCCATTTACAAGTTCGTTCTGGGTCTGAACGAAACCGGAGGCACCTTGTACCTCGCATATCCATCGATCTCCAAGTACGTCTGGACGATCACCAACTGATTCCCTCCTCTTGGGTGTACAACCCAATCAAGATCATCAGTAATCACCCAAACAACGTGAAGACCTCCGGTCTTCAACCACCGTCTTCATCCTCGACACCACGTCGAATTGGTTATTCAGAATGGGATAAACCCGGACTTTCCGAATAACTCGCGTATATAATAAAACAAGTGTTACACAAACACAACATACGCATCATTCCAATTCATCAGTCACTAACCGTAAATTAGTAAGAGAACAATTACCCAAATATTAACCCCGAAGGCCGAAACCAACATCAGATCAATACACAGGAAACCATTCATCTTAACTAATCTTCGGTTAGTTGTTAAATTTCACATTCTTAGGGAGAGGTTCCCATTAATTTTATCATAGATAAATTCCTTAAATTTATTCTTTAATCTTCTTTTCAATATCAATTCAAACTAGTCGGGATTAGCGAACCACACCGAAGTAATCATTTATTCTATTTCCCAATACCAACCTATTCATCCCATGAAGTAAAACTGGTCATACTTCATATCTAGCACCACAGTGTTATCGGTGAATTCAATTACCATTTCACGTTCAAATCTAATTAAAGAATTAACTATCGTCTGGAGCAAAACTGGTGATACTCCATTCTCGATCATTTCAATCTAATTAAATATTCATTAAAACTCCACTTGGTTTTAATCTTCCCAATAACCGCTATCAATGATTATTTAACTTGGGAAATCACATCCTGTCTTTAACTGGGTTAAAGAACCAATTTCATTTAAAACACGGTTTACTATAAACCCAAAATCACATTCCAGTCCATCAGCCTTTAACCGTAAATTAGCAAGTGAACAATTCCCCAAATATTAACCCCGAAGGCCGAAACCAACATCAGATCAATACCCAGGAGACCATTCAACTTAACTAATCTCCAATTAGTTTCTGATTTTATTAACTACATTGGGTCTAAGAACAGTATTATTGAAGATACCATTCACGACAAACCCAAATCACATTTGATATTAAATACAAGGCTCTGAATAGAAAATATATCGGCTCATATTCAATATCAAATTCAACGACCAACAAATATCGTATTGGAAATAACGATATAAATATATCTTTCAAATTTCCATAACAATATTTGTATAATCACGAAATCCAACATCGAAATATTCCAAAGACAATTTTGATTCAAATCCATTCCAATTCAATTATTGGAAATTCTGGTTATTTTCAAAACCATTTCAAATCCACTTTATTTATTTTAAAAATAAATAGAATTATAATTCTAGTTCAAAACTAGTTCATTTCGATAAAAATCTATTTTTATCTTTTCAAATATGGAAATTTTCATCCCAACTCTTCACAAATCATTTCTTATGATTTTACACAAATTATTACTATTTTTAATAATTTTATCAAGGCCCGTACAGTCGATTTCCATCAACGGCCATCGAACTGCACTTACAGCGACCTTTTCCAAATTTGATCTGGACATAATTCCAAATCCAACCGTTAGATTTCAAATCTCTAATATTCGTTAGAAAGCTCTTTTCGATACGAACCCAAAGGTTCCAGTTTTAGGAGAATCCAACAGTCGGATCTCCCGCAATGTCCACTCGAAGTCAATGGTCGAAATTCACGAACTACCGCAGCGCGGCGCGTTCTATTCAGGCCATTTTATATATATATAATATATATATATATATATATTATATATTTCGTCGATTTCCTTTTAAAACGTATTTTATAAATCTTTTTAAATTCGTTTTCAAAACGATTTCAACTTCATATTCAATTTCTAATCAAAATTGAATATTCCATATCATTAATCTATAAATGATAATGTTTTCAAAACGTTATATTTTGAAATCACTTCTTTTTCTATATTCATTATAAAAATGAATAAAATCGATATAAATATCATTCACGTCCAAATGGCTTCAATCTAATCAACACGGCTTTTATTCGACACATGAATATATATTTTATTCAACACATGAATATATATTTTTATTCAACACATGAATTTATATTTTCTATTCAACACATGAATATTTATTTTCTATTCAACACATGAATATTTATTTTTCTATTCAACACATGAATATATATTTTCCATTCAACACATGAATATATTTTCTAAATTGGAATGAGGCCCAATCAATTACCATATAATGTTAATTATATGGATTTTCTACAACACAAGTATATAATAGCAACGATAAATAATCAACCATCATCCAGAGTGCACCACACAACTGCATAAGCATTAAATATAAATAATTAGTGCTTACACAGTCTGTCAACCCATCGATTGACATACTACTAAACAATCGGGATTAGTGTACGTCAATATCATCCCAATACCCGTATGGGGTTTCAAATCAACAAACACAGATTTTTATTTGTGCAGTTGGGCGATGTGTAAAATTTATCGTCCCAATCAATATCAGTCAAATCAGTGTATATAAACAAATCTCCGATTTGTTTATTACTATTTATTTTATATACACGTTAAAAATTATATTTTTAACTATAAAATATTTTCCACTATAAAATATTTATTTCATTCACCATCACACAATCAAATTTCACTACACAACAATCAAACAAACAAGTCATCCATGGTCTGTGGACGACGGGTGTCGGGTGCTACTAAGCACCGTCTGCATCCTAGTATATATGTCAAACTAGAAATAAAAATAAAAGTGAGGAGTTCTCACCGAGGGATCCACTCCGCCATTCTTTATTTCTGAACGGTTCAGATTCGCTCGACATTCCAACTCAACCATTTCACGCTGTTCACAATAAAAAACACATTTTTATTCTTGTAATGTTCATACAAAAATCACATTTTTATTTCAATGCTATAAAAAAAATCACATTTTTGTTCTGATGTTTATATTTTAAATCAATGTTTATATTTTTAAACATCACATTTTTATAACGTTATTTTCTATATAAAAATTATATTTTTATATTGCTACTTATATAAAAATCAGATTTTTAACATCGCTATATATATATAAGTCTAATCTTTATTTTCGTTTAAAAACCAAATCTTTACTTTCACAAAAATCATACCTTTCTGAACGCTCCATACATATAAAGATCCAATTTTTACAACGCCTTTCATATAATAAAAATCCCATTTTTATTATGATGTATTTCATATAAAAATTAACTCTTGATTTCAAATTAAAAATCAAATCTTTTTGTTAAGAAAAATCAAATCTTTTTAAATTTAAAGATCATACCCTTTTATTATTCTAAATCTAATCTTTTCCTTTTAAAGTTCAAACCTTTTTATTATTCAAAATCTAATCACTTTAACTAATAAATAAATAAAACTCACTTTGGTTCGATCTTTACTGATGAGTGGGGGCATATAGTAGTCAGTGGTGGTCGGTGGAAGAGCTCCGGCGCGGCGGCAAGCGGAATGGGGTAGCGGCGACTGTCAGCAGGTCTTGGGGCTTAGGGTTTTAATCCGTGCGAGGAGGAGAGGGGCGCAGGAAGGGGAAGATCATCTAAGAGGGTGCGGCTATCGCCTGAACGGCGGCTGGCCATGGGGGAGTGGCGAAGGGCGGGTTCAGGTTAGGCGGCGGATTGTAACACCCCACGCCCGCTATGGTCACTCACTAAGGGAATGCCATAGCATCGGTGGAGTATTTTAGTGAATATAGATCAGAAAAATTACAACAAGACAGATATAATTAGTACTTGAAATTTAAAAATATCATCTCACAACAGCCGAAATAAACATGTCTGGTTACATCATAAAACCACGATAAAAGTCAAGTACAATATCCATCCAAATAAAGAAGTACATAATCCCACTCTCTCACACAATAGCCATAACAAAAGAAAGGATAACTGGATAACTGGAGCTTTACATCCACCCAAGCTCCTAAAGACTGGAACAGCAATCCGATCAAGCTCTACTACCGCTAGGATCCACCGTAGGACCTGAGGGTTGGGAAAAAGATAAAAACAACGGGGTCAGACATAAGTCTGAGTGAGTCCTATAACTTTAACAATACAATCATTAAAGTAACCAGAGAAGACATAAACTTGACCTACGGTAATATCTGGGATGAATGGCTACACTAAGCAGCTTGGTAGACTTAGGATAAACTAAGATAACCGTCAGGACGCATCTACCCACCCAAGGATAATTACTAACTGCACCACACCAGTCATTCCTACTTAAAGGTTGATCCCTTCCAAGGACTTAGAAAATTTCCCCAGTAGTTTCACGTACTCCTAGCCCACTACATTGGTGCCGTCTGCCCCTATCTCCACTTGGTGTACTCAGTAATTCTTACCCAGTAGTTTCGTGTACCCCTACATAGGTGCCGTCTGCCCCTATCTTTATTAGGTGTACCCACTACTCCCCATCGATCGGCTCCCTACCGTAGATACCCGTGCTGGTCCCACAGTGGGGTGTATCACTCCCCTAAAGTGGCTACCCAATACTAACGGTGCACGGCTTTATATCTACACGATGCAACAACGGCTTATCTACCAGCCCGTCCCACACACGCATATGAAACCCGTTGGACTTGCGTTGCCACCGCTAACCCGTTTTGGCCTCTTATAATCAAGCCCAATATGCGTGTCCCGTCACTCGACATGGGTCGAGCCCACAAAGATACGTTTGGGATATTGGTTGAAATGGGCCCCCACAAGCTACCCACTTAAGCTTGTCAAATATCTAGTGTATCCCACTTAACCCTTTAATCATGTTTAATTACATGTTTCCACTTGGTTAAGTATTCTAATCGTATTTTCTATTGCCACCCAAGGCAACCCACTAGATTCCACATGCCACCCAAGGCAACCACAAAATTTCCACATGCCACCCAAGGCACCCACTTAACCCCTCATGTCCCACTACATGCTACTATGGTTAAGTGTTTCTTAATTAATTAAGACCGTGATCTCTCATAAAGACCTCCCACATTAGACTAGCTGTTATGACCGCCTGGTTAAGCCGGTAGAGTCCGGGCAGTCTTACGTCATAACAGAGTCTAACCTCGTGTCTTTACCTTAATCACGTATTTAATTTATGGCTATGACCTCTCACATTGGGCTGACATTTGTAGCAACTGGTTAAGCCGGTCGGGTCCGGGCAGTTTTACACTACAAATGAGTCCAACCTCGTGTCTTAGTCGATTAATTACACCTAATTAATCACCCCCATATTAATTATCCCTAGTTAATATCAAGTTTTCCATAACATGGGTAGACCTAACTCAATAGGTAAATTCCCGTGGGGTAGACCTAACTCAATAGGTAAATTCCCACTTATGGTAATTTATTTTTATGGTATGCTTAATCATACCCAATCATTCATTTATTAACTTATTTACCAACCCCATCGTTCCCCACGTAAATCGTTCTCATTTCATGACATAATAAAGGGGAAGATCCATCACAAATATCATGGGTTTAGCATATAACTTTGTCATGGGTTAAGAGGATGTCAACTTGCATATATGAGCACATACTAACCCAACTACATTTAGCCCAACTTGCATATTATCATACACATGATTTGCATAACATGTTGCATATGAGCTTGCATATTATCATACACATATCTTGCATAACATGTTGAACTTGCATATAGGCATTCTCATAACTTGCATAACATGTTAAACATGCATTTAAGCATACACATAACTTGCATAAGCATTCACATACTTGCATAAGCATCCACATACTTGCATAAGCATTCACATACTTGCATAAACATGCATAACTTGCATATCATGTTATTTAAGCATATACATATCTTGCATAAGCATTCATATACTCACATAAGCATGCATAACTTGCATATCACATAAATCTTGCATTTAAACATATACATAACTTGCATAAGCATCCATATACTTGCATAAGCATGCATAACTTGCATATCACATTAAACTTGCATTTAAACATATACTTAACTTGCATAACTCACTTTGTTAAACATGCATAATTCCACTCATTAAATATGCATGAATCCACTTGTTAAACATGCATAAACCAACTTGTTAAACATGCATAAATCAACTTATTAAGCATGCATAAACCAACTTATCAATTATGCATAATCATAATAAAACATAGAGTAGCATATCATTACAAATGATTCAAACTCACTAATCCGCATTTAAGACCATAAGTCTCATTACACCCAATCTACTTACTTTAACAATTGATGTTAAAGTGATAGAAACTCACCAAACCCAAAATTAATCCACTTATGAAGTGGATTAGTTGCTAAATATGAAGATGGTAATGATTAGAGAATGATTTGAGAGGGATTAGCTTGCAACTTCCTTCTTAGATTAGTGGAGACTCCTTCTAGGATTTAATTTGGCGGCATGAGGCCTTCATTTCTATTTTTAGTATGGATTAAGGTAGGTTTAGGGTGTATTTATAGATTAGGAGAGTGTTTTAGGCCCTTAGATTAACCCTAGATTAAATTAGGTCCATTAGATTTAGGAAATCTCTAGAACCAAGCCCAGCCCTAGCCAGAAAACCAGATCTGGTGCACCCAAACTTCTGGCTCGAGACGCCGTGTCGACAGGCAAGTCGACACCCCTGTCGACAGGCCTGTCGACAGCCCTGTCGACATGGTCAGGGCGGGAGTCTTCCCGCCTGGCCCCGCTGGTTCTAATTTAAAATCTGAATTTAAGTTTCCAAATCTGTTTTTTTAGCTCTAATTTTTCTGCAAACTTCTTTGGGCCATAACCGGGCCATACGGACTCCGATTCTCGAAAACTCGGACTCTATTTCGCGTATTTTTCCGAGACGAACGCAATAACGCAGCCCGTTACCCCCAATTCCCACGTCTGAGATTATTTATACTGTAATTAGTGAATTTTAGTATTAACTAAAATTCGGGGTGTTACATTCTCCCTTCCTTAAAGGATTTCGTCCCCGAAATCTCTAAGCTAAGGAGAATGCATATCCTACCATCCAAACAACCATCTACTCAAATCATCAACCACGGGCATCCATTGTCCTTAAACAGTTTCTAATGATGTATGAGCATATGCAAAAAGTGTGTGTATATGTTCCCTATCTAATGTATGAACATATGCAAACCATGATAGTGCCATGCATCCATTATGTATGCGAGAGAACCTTATCGACACATACAATATCTACATGAGTGCACAATCATTCACCAAAATGCATCATCCATGTGATAACACAACCATTATACATCCATAAATATATTTTCCTACACACAATTTTATGCAATATGCAATATGAAGTGACTGAGCCGATCTAGTGCCTAGAGTGTGTGTATATGCATCCACGAGCAACCACTAGCAAACACTTGCATCCACTTGCATCCATCAACCATAACATGTCTCAAACACATGTTTCAACCATAGGTTTACCCTATCTAAAGGTCAAAGGTACTAACGAGAGGACATACCAAAGATAAGATAAGTACTAGACAAGCGATAAAGGAGAAAGTAAAGACATACCCTCAAAAAGAAATGGGTACAATGAACGCATCTTCGCTTCCGTCTCCCAAGTTGCGTTGCTCTCATCTTCTCCCCATTGCACCTTGACTAGTTGAACCTCTCTGTTTCTCAACTTCCTAGTCTCTGACCTAAGGATGCGAGTAGGAGCTCGTCGAATAGTCGCATCACGCTCTACCTCTACATCTCTAAGCAAGCTCGGCTCTACCACCTCTACCGTCTCATGTAAGCACTTCCTCAGATGTGATACATGGAATACATCATGAACACCACTAAGTCTGTCAGGCAACTCCACCCTATATGCCATCCGTCCAATCCTTTCCTTGATAGGAAATGGTCCAACAAACCTCGGTGCTAACTTCCCATCGGATCCGAAGCGAACAACATTTCTCAACGGAGATACCTTAACAAAAACCATATCCCCAACCTCAAACTCAAGATCCATCCTTCTCTTGTCCGCATAAGATTTTTGCCTATCCTGCGCTGCTTTCATCCTTCTTCGAATCAAATCGATCTTCTCTGAAGTCTCCCTAACCATATCAGGCCCAAGCAAGATCTTATCCGTAGATTCCCACCAACATGTAGGTGATCGACAAGGCCTTCCATAGAGAGCTTCGAAAGGAGCCATACCAATACTGGACTGAAAGCTGTTATTATATGCGAACTCCACCAATGGAAGATGCTCTTCCCATGTACCTCCAAAATCTAAGATACAAAGCCTCAAAAGGTCTTCTAGAACACGATTCACCCTCTCAGTCTGGCCGTCCGTCTGAGGATGATATGCAGTGCTCAGACACAATTGAGTCCCCACTGCTTCTTGCAAACTTCTCCAGAACTCGCTAGTGAAGATAGGGTCTCGATCACTTACTATGCTAGAGGGTACCCCATGTAATCGAACTATCTCTTGAAGATATACTGAAGCTAGCCATGGAGCAGTCCTCTTACTCTTCACAGGTATGAAATGGGCGCTCTTAGTAAGTCTGTCTACCACTACCCAAATTCCTGTATTACCCTTCCTCGACCTGGGTAACCCGTCAACAAAATCCATCGAGACGCTATCCCACTTCCATTGCGGAACCTCCAATGGGTGAAGCAACCCGCCTGGTTTCCTTTGCTCCGCCTTCACTTGCTGGCACACCAAACATCGAGCGACATACTCGGCCACATCTTTCTTCATACCGGCCCAGAAGAAAACCCTCTTCATGTCTTGGTACATCTTGTCCCCACCGGGATGAATGGTCATCCTAGAACGGTGTGCGTCATCAAGAATAGCCTTCCTCAAACCCTCGTCTTGCGGTACACAAAGTCTACCGTCTCTACGCAAGCACCCCTTATCATCTAGGGTGTACCTACTCAAATGACTGGTCGACTCCCCCCTTATGAGCTTCTCTACTAACTCAACCAACTGTGGGTCGCCCCTTTGTGCTTCTCCAATCCGCCCCAAAAGAGTAGGTCTAACTTCCAAAGAAGCTAGCAAACTGGGTACATAGTCAACGGAAGGTCTGAAATCAAACATCGAGATAAATTCCAAGCTTTGTCGTTCCACGAACAATGGACTTAAGGACAACCTCTTCTGCTCAAGGCGTCCGCCACCACGTTACCCTTGCCAGGGGTATATGCTATCTCGAAATCATAGGATGCTAAGAACTCCATCCACCTTTGCTGTCTTAAGTTTAGATCCTTCTGAGAGAACAAGTACTTCAAAGATTTATGGTCAGTGAACAACTCGAATCTGTCACCAAGAAGATAATGGCGCCAAATCTTAAGCGCAAAAACAATAGCGGCCAGCTCTAGATCATGGGTAGGGTAATTCTTCTCATGTGCCCTCAACTGCCTTCCACCATAGGCTATTACCCTTCCCTCTTGCATTAAGACTGCGCCAAGTCCTGTCCCACAGGCATAGGTATAGACAACAAATGGCTTGCTCCCATCTGGCAACACTAAAACTGGAGCCGTGGTTAAAGCTCTCTTTAACCGTCGGAACGCATCATCACAATCTACGTCCCATGTGAAAACAAGATTCTTCTTTGTTAAGCGGGTTAATGGGGCTGATATTTTCGCGAAGTCTTTAATGAACTTCCTATAATAACCCGCCAACCCCAAGAAACTTCTTACTTCGGTAGCATTCTTCGGAACCTTCCAATCCTGAATTGATACTACCTTCGCGGGATCCACAGCTATCCCTTCCTTGGAGACCACGTGCCCCAAGAACCGTACTTCCTTCCTCCAGAAGTGACATTTAGAGAATTTAGCCTTAAGGCTATGTGCTCGAAGAGTCTTCAACACTTCCCCAAGATGTAGGGCATGCTCTTCTTAACTCTTAGAAAATACTAAGATATCATCCACGAAGACCACCACGAATTTATTAAGGAACTCCCTGAACACCCTACTCATCAAATCAACAAAGTATGCAGGGGCGTTCGTCAACCCAAATGGCATCACCAGCCACTCATAGAAACCATCCGGAGTTCTAAAGGCAGTCTTGTCTATGCTATCCTCAGCCACCCTCAACTGATGAAACCCCGTGGCTAAGTCCAACTGAGAAAATACTGAAGCGCCAACCAACTGATCGAAAAGATCATCAATCCTCGGCAATGGGTGTCTATTCTTCTTTGTGAGCTTGTTGAGTTCTCTATAGTCTACACAAAGTCTGAGGGACCCATCCGCCTTCGTAGCAAATACTACTGGAGCACCCCACTCCGATATGCTCCGTCTTATGAACCCCTTCTCAAGCAACTCCCCTACTTGCTTATGGAGTTCCCTCCTCTCACGAGGAGCCATGTGGAGCACTGGTAAAGATACCGGTTTAGCATTATCCACCAGATATATTCGGAAGTCAATCTCCCGCTTCGGAGGTAAGCCCTTCACCTCCTCAAACACATCCGGATATTCCCGGACTACTCTCATAGATTGCAAACTCTCGACCGAAGCGTCAAGCGATTCAAGATAACTTAGCATAACAGAGTCCATGGGATTACAAGAAATCTCGAGAGTGTTACCCAAGCGGGTCATCAGCTTAACAACTCTCCTTTCGCAATCAAGAACGGCACCATTACTGGATAACCAGTCCATGCCCAAAATCAACCCATAGCCCGTGAAGCCCAACACAAAAGCATCACATCTAAACTCAATGCTAAGTATAGAAATCTTCAAACCCAAACATATCATGGACAAATAAGTGGAGCCCCCAATTGGGTTTGAAACAACCAAGGGATCATCTACCAGACTGGTGTCTAAGTGCAGTGACTCAACTAATGATGATGAGATAAACGAATGCGATGCGCCTGAATCAAACAATGTACGGACAGGATGATCAAATAGAAAAACCAGACTTTCAACGGAGATAGTTCTACCTCTCTCCTGAATCGGTGGAACCGCGAGAGCCTGTACTTGCCCCCTAGCCAGACTCGGTGCCATAAGAGCTTGCACCTGTCCTCCTGAGGTAGATCCCGTCCTTTGCCCTTTCTTAGGGCAATCCTTCACTAAATGCCCTGCTTCGCCACAGTGGAAGCAGCCAGTCTTCTTCTTTTTGCGACAATCCTTGCTTAGGTGGCCAGGTGTCCCACAATTGAAACACTTCTTCTTCTTGACCTTGCCACCGTTGCCTTTCCCACCTTTGCTTTGTTGTTGTTGCTGAGGTCTCTTTTGATCTCCCTTCTTCTCGGGTGCCTTATTAGCATTAGGACCCTTCTCTTCCTCATACATGAGTGCCATGTCAACTAGCTTCTCAAAGGTGGCCCCCATAGGGATATGAGTCATAGCCAACCCATGCATCGGTTCATTCAAGCCTTTCACGAACCTCAAAGCCTTCTTCTCTGGTGTATTCACCATATCTAGGCCAAACCTTGCCAATTGATTAAACTTGTTAACATATTCCTTCACCGAGAGATTTCCTTGCTTTAGAGTCAAGAATCTTTCCATATACAAGTTTTCCTCCGCCCTTGAGAGAAACTTTGCCACAAATCTTTGCCTAAAATCCGCCCAAGAGTCAACGGGGCGTTCTCCATTAGTGACCTCCCACCAGAATGAGGCCTCTCCCTTCATTAACCAAGCAGCCAACTTGACTTTCTTTCCTTCTTCCATCTCAAAGATATCTATCAACTCTTCCACCTCCTTAAGCCAATCTCTAGCCTCCACAAAAGTTTCAGATCCTTGAAAAGGTTTCCCTCCCATAGCTTTAAATTCCTTGCAAGTCTTAGCAAAAGTATCCGTGCGAGGAGGAGGGGGAGGAGGAAGATCGGGTGCTATGGTTGGTGGAGGAACATTTGCTGGACCCGTAGTGGTGGCCCTAGCCTCCATCAATCTCCTATACCATACTGGTACCGTCACACCCTCCGGAAGATTAAGATTCTCGGCCATGCTGAAACGAAAAAGGAAAGATTCAAAACGGAGAATTCGAAGGATATAGATATGGCTATTGGGGATTATGCTTTTCTTTCAAAAACTTTTCTCTTAAAAGACATGTTTTTGAAAATATCTTTTCCAAAAATGTTTTAGAAAAATAGTTTTCTAAAAATTTATCTGTTCCGGTAACCTTTGCTCTGATACCACGTGTAACACCCCACGCCCGCTATGGTCACTCACTAAGGGAATGCCATAGCATCGGTGGAGTATTTTAGTGAATATAGATCAGAAAAATTACAACAAGACAGATATAATTAGTACTTGAAATTTAAAAATATCATCTCACAACAGCGGAAATAAACATGTCTGGTTACATCATAAAACCACGATAAAAGTCAAGTACAATATCCATCAAAATAAAGAAGTACATAATCCCACTCTCTCACACAATAGCCATAACAAAAGAAAGGATAACTGGATAACTGGAGCTTTACATCCACCCAAGCTCCTAAAGACTGGAACAGCATTCCGATCAAGCTCTACTACCGCTAGGATCCACCGTAGGACCTGAGGGTTGGGAAAAAGATAAAAACAACGGGGTCAGACATAAGTCTGAGTGAGTCCTATAACTTTAACAATACAATCATTAAAGTAACCAGAGAAGACATAAACTTGACCTACGGTAATATCTGGGATGAATGGCTACACTAAGCAGCTTGGTAGACTTAGGATAAACTAAGATAACCGTCAGGACGCATCTACCCACCCAAGGATAATTACTAACTGCACCACACCAGTCATTCCTACTTAAAGGTTGATCCCTTCCAAGGACTTAGAAAATTTCCCCAGTAGTTTCACGTACTCCTAGCCCACTACATAGGTGCCGTCTGCCCCTATCTCCACTAGGTGTACTCAGTAATTCTTACCCAGTAGTTTCGTGTACCCCTACATAGGTGCCGTCTGCCCCTATCTTTATTAGGTGTACCCACTACTCCCCATCGATCGGCTCCCTACCGTAGATACCCGTGCTGGTCCCACAGTGGGGTGTATCACTCCCCTAAAGTGGCTACCCAATACTAACGGTGCACGGCTTTATATCTACACGATGCAACAACGGCTTATCTACCAGCCCGGGCCCACACACGCATATGAAACCCGTTGGACTTGCGTTGCCACCGCTAACCCGTTTTGGCCTCTTATAATCAAGCCCAATATGCGTGTCCCGTCACTCGACATGGGTCGAGCCCACAAAGAAACGTTTGGGATATTGGTTGAAATGGGCCCCCACAAGCTACCCACTTAAGCTTGTCAAATATCTAGTGTATCCCACTTAACCCTTTAATCATGTTTAATTACATGTTTCCACTTGGTTAAGTATTCTAATCGTATTTTCTATTGCCACCCAAGGCAACCCACTAGATTCCACATGCCACCCAAGGCAACCACAAAATTTCCACATGCCACCCAAGGCACCCACTTAACCCCTCATGTCCCACTACATGCTACTATGGTTAAGTGTTTCTTAATTAATTAAGACCGTGATCTCTCATAAAGACCTCCCACATTAGACTAGCTGTTATGACCGCCTGGTTAAGCCGGTAGAGTCCGGGCAGTCTTACGTCATAACAGAGTCTAACCTCGTGTCTTTACCTTAATCACGTATTTAATTTATGGCTAAGACCTCTCACATTGGGCTGACATTTGTAGCAACTGGTTAAGCCGGTCGGGTCCGGGCAGTTTTACACTACAAATGAGTCCAACCTCGTGTCTTAGTCGATTAATTACACCTAATTAATCACCCCCATATTAATTATCCCTAATTAATATCAAGTTTTCCATAACATGGGTAGACCTAACTCAATAGGTAAATTCCCATGGGTTAGACCTAACTCAATAGGTAAATTCCCACTTATGGTAATTTATTTTTATGGTATGCTTAATCATACCCAATCATTCATTTATTAACTTATTTACCAACCCCATCGTTCCCCACGTAAATCGTTCTCATTTCATGACATAATAAAGGGGAAGATCCATCACAAATATCATGGGTTTAGCATATAACTTTGTCATGGGTTAAGAGGATGTCAACTTGCATATATGAGCACATACTAACCCAACTACATTTAGCCCAACTTGCATATTATCATACACATGATTTGCATAACATGTTGCATATGAGCTTGCATATTATCATACACATATCTTGCATAACATGTTGAACTTGCATATAGGCATTCTCATAACTTGCATAACATGTTAAACATGCATTTAAGCATACACATAACTTGCATAAGCATTCACATACTTGCATAAGCATCCACATACTTGCATAAGCATTCACATACTTGCATAAACATGCATAACTTGCATATCATGTTATTTAAGCATATACATATCTTGCATAAGCATTCATATACTCGCATAAGCATGCATAACTTGCATATCACATAAATCTTGCATTTAAACATATACATAACTTGCATAAGCATCCATATACTTGCATAAGCATGCATAACTTGCATATCACATTAAACTTGCATTTAAACATATACTTAACTTGCATAACTCACTTTGTTAAACATGCATAATTCCACTCATTAAATATGCATGAATCCACTTGTTAAACATGCATAAACCAACTTGTTAAACATGCATAAATCAACTTATTAAGCATGCATAAACCAACTTATCAATTATGCATAATCATAATAAAACATAGAGTAGCATATCATTACAAATGATTCAAACTCACTAATCCGCATTTAAGACCATAAGTCTCATTACACCCAATCTAGTTACTTTAACAATTGATGTTAAAGTGATAGAAACTCACCAAACCCAAAATTAATCCACTTATGAAGTGGATTAGTTGCTAAATATGAAGATGGTGATGATTAGAGAATGATTTGAGAGGGATTAGCTTGCAACTTCCTTCTTAGATTAGTGGAGACTCCTTCTAGGATTTAATTTGGCGGCATGAGGCCTTCATTTCTATTTTTAGTATGGATTAAGGTAGGTTTAGGGTGTATTTATAGATTAGGAGAGTGTTTTAGGCCCTTAGATTAACCCTAGATTAAATTAGGTCCATTAGATTTAGGAAATCTCTAGAACCAAGCCCAGCCCTAGCCAGAAAACCAGATCTGGTGCACCCAAACTTCTGGCTCGAGACGCCGTGTCGACAGGCAAGTCGACACCCCTGTCGACAGGCCTGTCGACAGCCCTGTCGACATGGTCAGGGCGGGAGTCTTCCCGCCTGGCCCCGCTGGTTCTAATTTAAAATCTGAATTTAAGTTTCCAAATCTGTTTTTTTAGCTCTAATTTTTCTGCAAACTTCTTTGGGCCATAACCGGGCCATACGGACTCCGATTCTCGAAAACTCGGACTCTATTTCGCGTATTTTTCCGAGACGAACGCAATAACGCAGCCCGTTACCCCCAATTCCCACGTCTGAGATTATTTATCCTGTAATTAGTGAATTTTAGTATTAACTAAAATTCGGGGTGTTACACGGATGGTAGTGGGTTTGGGGAAATCAGGTAGAAGGAGGGAGGAGAGAGAGAAGCGCGAGGGCGATGGTGTGCTGACGGAGGGTGGCGGCGGGGCCTTGGGAGGAGGGCGACGACCTGGCATCATCCACGGTGGAGCGGGAGCGACTTTCTTTTCTTTCTCTTTTTTTATTTATTGAACGGTTTTGAAATGATTTCGAACCGGGGGGGAGGGGCTGAGAGAAAGGAAAGAGGAGTGAGGGTTTTTTATTTTTATTAATTTATTTATCTAATTCTAAAAAGCAACTTTTAATTTCGACCTCGAAATCGAACCCACCGCCTGTCGTGCATAGCTAATTACCCCCATTCTGAACACAATGGGATATGTATCGTAAGCTGATTTGATCGTTTCGATCAGTTTTCGTCAGTATCAAAATATAACTCTATATATTGAATTTGAACGCACATTTTATTTTACCATGGCCACATACTAACTAGAAAAATTCCCAAAAAATATTTTCTAGCTTCGTATTGACGATACGGTCTTAACAAAATTAGTTTCGTCAAATTCCGAGGCCGTTTGAAAAATGGCCATTTTCTAGTCGATTAAAATCAACTAAAACTGGTCAAACGCGTTTTCCTTTGCCACGCTCACATATTGATTCAGAAAATTACGAATGTTGAAATCTAGCAATAACTTGACATCACGGATCCAACAAAAGTGGTTTCGTCGAAAACCGAGGTCGTTTGCAAAATTTCCATTTTTAAGGGCCAGAATTCCATAGCGACTATTCTGAAATTTCAATTGGACATATCTTTTTATCCCCGCTATGAAATTTCAATTTTTTGGATTCATTGGAAAGACATCCTCCATTAGATTCTAATATTTTTGGTTTCGCTAAAATCCGGCTTATTTTGCACCCAGTACATTCATTTGAACTTTGAAATCGAATTTTCAAACTACCGCGCCATTTTCAATTCCTTATATAATTTAAAATAAATATTTATATTCTAACGACGATTCGAATAAATATATACGTTCTAATTCTATTCAAAATAAATTTCTCGTCGTTATTATTTAAAATAATTCATTTTAAATAATCAAAATTTGCTAAAATTGCCAAAATAAAAAATTTTAAACTGGCTCGGATTTCTGGGTTATTACAATCCCCCCCCCCCACTTAAAACTTTTCGTCCCCGAAAAGGAACAAAGCCGAAAGTTGTTTAACTAATCAACCCAACTTTCATTATTTTCTTTACGGCTTAAGTTCTTCAACTTTTCAGTTTCTAAGAACTTTTCAAATTTTTCAAAAATTTGGCTAACACCCTAAATTATAGAAAAAATTCGCCATAACCTCCCCTGCACCGGGGACTTCGGGATATTTCAAATAGCCTCCCATGGCCCTCATCAATCCAAAAAGGAAAAGAAACAGCCAAGCGGCTAGCAATGGCTAATAAAATCATCCAAAACCCAAGAAATTAGTAAACATGTACCTATTTGTCGGGCAAACAATTTTATTCCTCTTCTCTAGCCTCCTTGCTATGACCTGTTCAATGTTAGTACATGTATATGCATGCATATGTGATAAATTTCCAATACAACTCAATATTTGGTCCAATTTGGCTAAAGGTTCAACATTAAATAAATGAAACCAATAATCAAACAACACAACCATCAATCAATTTGTTGATTATCATTTCAAATTCATAGCTTTGATATACGTAGAGGAAATCACATTTTTGATGCCAAATCACAACAATAGCCCTATCTAGTTTTGGTTCTCACACCAATCAATTTGAAATATTTAGAAATCCCACTTTCGTCACACGAACATAAACCCTAATGATGGAGCTCCATCATCAAAATCATCTTCGGGCGATTAGAGTGTAATTCTATATCTATCCAGTATATTTGGGACTTCGTAAACACGCTAGCTAGGCGTATATGCAAAATCTTCATATACTAGATTGTCCAAATCAATTTAAAATAAATTATTCAAATACGTATAATACGATTTAAATTTCAAAACAAAATTTGTTTTTCTTTTTAAAGATATACTCTTCACACTCGTTCTAGGATACTACTGATCCCATCTCTAACTAGTCATTCTTATTGGATATTACTAATCCAAACTCTGATGAATTCTTTCGTATGGTTCTAATGTGTCTTTTTCTCTGAGCTTTGTAAACCAAAGCTCTGATACCACGATGTAACGACCGGGAATTCTGCTCGATCCGAATCAGTTGCTAAACCGATCATGACCGTTCGAAACCCCTGATTGTTTTGAGAACACGACAAACCAAAACGCAAACAGAAGAACATTTCATTGTATATTACAACAATTCCATCAGAATACAAGAATCTACAGAGTATGAATAAATATTATACAGAAAATATCAGAGATTACAATACATTATTACATAGCAGCGGAAAATAATACAATACACAACTAGAAGTAATACATGGATACAGAGCTTTCCGAGTATCGTTCCAGCTGTAAATCAGGATCCTGTGAATATAAATCTGCAAAACCAAAACTACTAGCTGTCCATGTCAAAATAAGGTGTAACATCCCATATTTTCTGTATATTTAATTTTCAAATTTTAAATAAATAAAATTGAATAATATTGGATAAAAATCAAATTTTGTCGATTATAATAATGATGACTATTTGAGTGGAGTATAAATAGTTTTAAATTTAGTTTATACTTAGAATTGGGGCAATTTGGAAATTTATATTTTATTTAATTAATAAATTTGAGTTAATTGGTTTATTATGGAAATTCAAATTTAATTTGAAATGGTGGAATTTTAAATTGTTGAATTATAACTGAAATTCAAATCAGAGATTTAAATAATCAAAATTTGATTTAAAATGTGTGAAATTTATTTATAGAATTTATTTAGGTTATAATTGGATTTAATTTGAATTTAACGAATATTTAATTTGAATTTAAACAGTTAATTGAATTTTGAATATTTTATTTATTTAATTAGCTGTGAAATTTAACGGTTTTGGCGACTGTCTCGGAATTCGACGAAACTGGCGCCATCAGAACCGGAACGGTGAATTATGCTAGGATTCCAATTTGCGCTACAATCCGACTTACCGTTTGATCGTACAAGAGAAATTGTGAACGAATCAATTTAAATGGATAATTGGGTATTTCTCATATTGGGCCTTATATATATTGAATAAAACTCCATATCCACTCATCAGCCCATTCTCCCATCTTATTATACGTATATTCTCCTTCTCCAAGAATTTTCTTTTATCCATGGCTGAAAAATCAATTTTTCAAAAACCTAGAAAATAAAATACAACTTCAAAATAAAATCTCTCCAAAACCTATCGTATTATGTACCAAATTAAAGCTCTCGACAAGAAGAAGCCGTTGGTACAATTTATTCTGACATGCAGTGGTCAGAGTTGCCGAAAAATCTCGGTCAAAGTTCTGAAAATAGAAACCTTAAGCATGGTTTTGGGGTTTTTTGATTTAAGTAACAATTGAGAAATCGGGGATATGGGTTTTGAAGAGGACGTTCATACGAGTCTACTGGTGGTGGTTAGAGGACCTATAGTTAAGTAGATAGCCAGAAATTGCTAGTCAAAGGTCAGAATTTCCGTTCATTCATGGACTTGGCGGCGGCAATAGGGTCCACTGGAAGCGGAGGCTCGGTTACAGGGAGGTGCGGTTCTTGATGAGCTTCGGTTTGGTGTTGGTCGCAAGGCCTAGTTCGGCCGGAGTGGGGTGTATTCGGTGGTCAAAGTTGGGTGTTTTTGGGTTTATTTTCGTTGGTTACTGTAGCTAAGTGTAGGAGGAGCGGGAGAATGATGGGGAGACGATGCTGACGTGGCAAAGGGTGAGTGTTGGGGAGTCATTATTTTATTTATTCATATATTTAAAATCCATATAATAAAATGCTGATAACTTTCTTGTTTTAACTCGGATTTGGACGCGGTTTGTTGCGTTGGGATCGTGGCGAAATTGCGGACGTTTTGGCGCTGGTTTGGTTGCATTTAGAGACTGTGAAATTTTGGGCTTCTTTTGGACGTCCGATCCATTAAGGACCCAAAGGTGAGTGATTCTTCGCTCACGAAATACTGAATTATTCCCATATTTATTGAATTAAATTATGAAGTAAGTTTGGTTGCATGGTTGTGTTGGATTGTTGATGTGTGGTTTAAATTTAACATGCAAGTGTGTTAACATGCAATTTAAGTAATTGATTTGTTATTTAATTTAATTTAAATTTCTAGTTGAATTCGAACCCTTGTAAAATCCTGAAACAGTTTAATGCTGATCAGTTGAATGAAATGGTTGTGATGGATGTTGGTTGAAATTTATTACTGAATTTATAGTGACATTTTTATGCTCCTTATTCAGTATATTGTAGTACATGTTGATCTTGACGATAAATCCCATTTACCCTTGATGTTGCGGGCATCTAATGAACCCGGGATTTATCGATAAAATGAATTAAGAACACGGAGTGAAATGATAAACCTCTGTGACCTTGATTTGGATTGAAATGATAGATCCATCCCTGAAATATCGAGAAATTAAATTTAAAATCACTTGGCCATTGGGTAGATAATTATATACAGACATCGGTTGGTTAAATGATTTTAAATATTTGAAATTTTTATTTAATAGAATTTTCCCTCTAAAAGAATGTACCGATACTCGATAATTCAATTCTGTAAAGATTCTGAACTGGGATGTTGATAAAAGGGTTAAAGAAATTTTTCCAAAACAAAGTGTAAATACTTAAATCGGAATTTGAATATGATTTAAAATCTTTTCAAATTAAGAGTTGGATGAGAAGGAAATAAATTCTTATGTAATCTGATTTTGGGAAATTTGGAAATCAAAGATATTTGGGTTGTTTTAACTCAGTTGAATATATATTTGAACTCTTGAAATCAAATAGTTGGTTGAACGAGGTTGAAACGAGAGATGGAATTTAAGGAACTCCGTTGAGACCGGAGGATAGATCCAAGTATTGAAATTTGGAAGGAAGGAAGATTTTGATTAGAGAAATTTATCTTTAAATATATTCATGCATTTGATTCCAAATAATTATTCTTGCTTTAATTTATTACTTACCTTTACTTATAACTATTGTATTTTAAATAAAGTTTTTCCTTATAATTCATTTTCCAAGATCTTCTAGTAAACCTATATTTAAGTAATATATAATATTTAAATTACTAATTTATTTTAATTACTATATCCTATATGTATATCTATATATTTATTTATATAAAATTTATTTTATTATTATTTTTATTATTTTTATTGTTATTATTATATATAAACATTTAGTTTACAAGTGTTTTGGAATTATAAATTTCTTCCGAAGGGAAATGCTTGAGTTGAACCGCTGGTTCAAATGGAGTTGAGATAAGAATCCATGATAATTTGAAATCTTTGAGATAAATTATATTCTATTTGAGTATAAGTCATTTTTAAATATTATATGATTATAATATAATGATATGAAATATATTCTAGTTTTAGAATATAATCGGGTTGGGTATGATTATGAAAGGTTGATATGAAAATTTGATTCGTTTGAATATAAATTGGGTTCGAAACAGAAGATGATATTTTGATATGAAAGCGAACCTTTATCAAATATAAAAGAACCAACCGTTGTGGAAAATGTAAGTGTTGGTTGTTAAAGAGACCGGAGTCGGCATAAGACATACTCTCTGTCAGTGTCGATACCACTTTGACAATTGTGAACGTTATGGCGTATCCAGAACGAGTATGATGACTTGAGTCGATTATTGAATCGAAGAAGATGAACGACTACGAAATAGCCCTGACCTTCGTGTCAGAATTGAAATGACTAAAATAGGAGCTATACCGTGACTAATTGAGGTTAGCGCCTTTGATCGGACACACTTCTTCGATGCTATTTATATGACTGTGATGATGATGATTTGGGCCCATTTATGATTCTGGGAGTGTGTTCCGAGGTGGGCGGTAGTGGCTGCTATGCGTTACCACCGGTCCGGGAGTGCAATTGGTAGAATCCTACCCTGGGCATTGCCTCGAGTGCCTTGTCATATTTATTCCTATCGAGCCCCTACGATTTTGATTTAGTATTGCTTTCTATGGAGTGCCCTCTGATAACGCCAGTACGGTGAATTTACGGTACTGTATAGATCGTTGATGCCTATAAACTGCGTAAGGGTAATATGGTAATCCCGCTTACGCTATTTTCTGTATTTATACTTTACTGAATAGACACTATCATAATAGCGTATTATGCTATGTATGTATTAGTTCGACGGATCCTTGAGAGATGGAAAAATCCCGTAACATCTCTCGAGTTACTGCACCCATGATACTAAATTTGTTTCATATTTTAATTTGACTAATATGAGAATGATTTAGTGCTGATCCGAGTGTTTGTTGTGTTTCTTTTATGTAATACGCTCGGGTCAGCAGACGTTGCAGTTACCGAAGATGACTGTGCTTTGGAGATCGAAGACGAAGATTTGGTATATCTACTATCTATACATATGTATATCCGCTGCATTATTTCCGCTGCTTATCATGTACAGCTGTATGTATATGTAACTCTGATAACCATTGAATGTTATAACCGAGGTATACATTTCAACCGCTTTTAAACTGCTATTTGTTTATTATATGTTGTCCTTCCGCCGTAAGATTCTGTGATTGGTTTTTCTTTTCTTTCTTTCTTTTCTTCTTTTTCCCCAATAACTACCTGCATTTGCGATTTGTTTGGGTTGACATGGGTGGTTTATTGTCGATTTGAACGGTTAAAAATGTGGGTCGTTACAGTTGGTATCAGAGCGATGGTTAGCGATAACCTTGGCTCTATTTTGGAATTAACTCATTAGAGATAGGGTAGTAGTGCCCTAGAATGAGTCTGAGTGATACGAGAGAGCGTACTTGTATTTTTGATATAAATTGGTTTTACATTGTGTTGATTTGTTCTGTTGAATATTTATGGATTCTGGTCGATATATGGGACGCCATAGAATCGATAGGAATCTCTAAATAATCGAACAGAATGATCGACATAATATGGTTTTCAACTATATTTTTAAAATTTATCAGGTATATTATTGGTTCAATCTTATATATATATATATCCGTTTTAGTAGGTGGTAATATTAAGTTATCACCTATTATGGGTGATTAGATAATAAATCTAATAAAGGAAATTATATGGTTTAAGAAAATATTAGAAACGAAATGATACTTTTAAGTATCATTGGGTGAAACGATTGCGATTAAAATAGAAATGAACTTGAACTTGATCCTAGGTATTTTGAAATAGTTTTGCCAAGGTTTGAATAATATCATATTATAGGTATTTTCGAAAGGAATGCTTTAAAGGATTTTAAAAAGAAATAAGTGTGTAATCCCTTCTCGGACATCAGAAATGACTTCGGTAATGAGTGCACGCATTATCGACGTTTATTATGAAATGTCTAAGTGGGGAGACCACTCCGTACTTTCATAATTTATTTGAAAGGTATTTTGGATTTAATTCCATATTGAATAATTTTATATGAAGGTATTAATATATGTTGTCAAGTTGGGCTTAAACTTAACCAAAATTGGAAATTGTTCGTTATAAATTTAAAGATTTAGATTTGGAAAAATTTTATGGTATGGTTTTCCCTAAAATAGTATAAATACATATATTATTTAAACTTAGTTATTACCCGGAATCAAGGCATTCAAGTTCATCCTAACAAGTAATGTTTGTTGAGAGCTAAGACAACTCGATTCAATTAGAGAATGTTGATTTTTAAACTAAGAAATGGACTTATGTATTGAGAGAAGAGATGTAGTGGTTGAAAATGCTTAAGCACTAGCAATAATAGAGTTAAGAAAATTCCAAGTTTAATAGATATAGGCGTTCGATAAAATTTTAATTAACCAAAAGGTGAAATCCAACTAAAGTATAATAAATTAGAAAATTTTATTGTGCAAATAAATTTAGCGTAGCTTATGACTTGGCTAATTTATAAGGAAATTAAGTTAGTCGAGTTAAATAAAGCCAGATTAGGAAATCGAAGAAAAATGGTTTGAAAACTAAGTGTAAAAACTTGAATGATAAACAATCCCTAATTAAATTCATGATGGAGGAGCCAAGCAAATAAATTGGTTAAAGAGAGAAAAAAATACTTAGTTGAGTAAAGGAATTGAGTATAATAAATTTCACTTAGAAATCGAATAGTTAGAGTTGAGGAACATTTGGGCTATACACAAACCGTCCTTAACTCGATTCAGGATTCTAGAGTCGAATAAATAACTTGAATTAGGAGAATAAACTTTAAGTGGGAATAGAATCTAATTGGATGAATAATGGTAAGAATAATATCGAGTGTAGAAAGGAAATGAGGTTTAACGTAAATTGGGCTTAACGAATGAAACCAAATCGAGCTAGTTCGAAAACCATAAATAGATTTGAATTAGTATTAAAATAGAAGGAGTTTGATGTTCGGTAATGATTCTCGAAATTTGGAGCATAATAAATGAAATGAGAAAAAATTTAATTTAATAACGTGGAATTATAGAAAGAAGAAAAGGGGAGTTTAAGAAAACCCTATGTTAATGAAATTAAATAAGGATTTGGATAAAGCTGAATCTAGTAAGGGAGATATTTGAAGGAACTTGGATTTAAGATAACTTAATGTAGGTTAATGAACTGAACCGAACGGAAACGAACTTAAGGGTAAATTCATGGCATTAATAAGTGGTAACCACATCTAGTGGTCGAGGGTGCTAAGGTGGAAAAATCCGAAGGTTTGGATCTCCAACTCAAATAAATTAACATTCAGAAGAAGATTTGGTTGAAATAGAAGGTACGGAATTGATTTTTTAAAGTCCGTTTGGGGAAATAAAATCATTAGTAATGGATTTCAAACATAATCGATATGGAATAAGAAATGGTTAAATGAATGAGGACGAGGTGCGAGGAAGTGGAACAAAACCGGGAATTTGAGATATGAAATAAGATATAGGAAAGATAAAACCAAGGGCTAAATTATTTAATTTGAATATTTAACTAGTTTGGTAAATCGACCAAGGTTAATGGTTTAATGATTTAATATTATCGAGTTAGTTCAGAAATTAAAATGAATTCAAGTCTTGTGTAACTGAATGCTTGGAATGAAAACGAAAGGAGAAAATATATAGAAAATATATCGGAAAAGAATAAGCAATCGAATGTGAATTCATTTCTTAATAATGAAGTGATAACAAAGTCAAGTGTCAGGGATTTACACAAGTATTGGAATCGAAAATGTTGAAATTTCAAATAGGAATAAACCAATGTTTATGTAAATCTAGAATAGTCAATAAGCTGAAATAAAATAGACATAACTTTTGATGGGATGATCGGAATCTGACGATTCCGGACTTTCCGGAAACCTTAGAAACCGAGCTAAAACTTTCGTTTATGAAGCCCTGTCGAATTCCTATGTTTACTAAGCTGAAATGCAAGTTTTAGTCATAGTTGTATGTGCAGAAAAATAAAAATCTGAACTGAATACCCATGTTGTTTTGACCATAATTCTCAAACGAAACATCGGATTTTAACGTGCGAGTACAATTCGGAAAGGCCAAAATCTGAACTAAAACTTTTCCTAAATATGCTGGGTGAAATTTTGAGATTTAAAGGGGTAAAAACTGGGTTGAACAATTCAGATCTGCAATTTTATTTGCCAGGGCTGAAGCGTTCGCCTTCGCTAAAACGGCCATAACTTTTGAACAAATTATCCGAATTCGATGAATCCGGACAATTCGTAAAGCCTGAAACAAATGCTACAACTTTTGCCTAATATGTTTTAGTCAAATTCCAACTTTTAGTGAGTGATAAACCTTGTTTTGTTCGCTGGCCTGTTATAAATATCTTGATTTTGTAGTTGAAAAGGTTTAATATAGGTTGTGCAAGTTATATACATTCGCTACTTGTTATATTTATGTTGATTCTTATGTGTATGTGAGTATGTAGCAGGTATAGGGAAGTCGCGCTATGGTTCGGAGCTCGCTTGCGCTAAACACTAAATGCTAAGGTAAATAAAAATGCAAATAAACGCTAAAGAAAGGTATGTAAACGTGTTACAAAGTTCTGGTGGTTTTATATATGAGTTTTTCCCCATTTTGGGATGCCTCATCGTGTGATGAGAGGAATATTGAGTATATATATATATATGTATGTGATTTCTCCTGACCTCTCCGTACAAAGGAGATGATGCCGAAATTTTCTGTGATTTCGGGAGTTAGAAAAATTTGTGAGTTTTACAACTATATACTTATTTTTGTAAATACTATTTTAAGTATGGTTTGAAATAGATATGTGTTTAAAATCGTTTCGTTCTCTTTTTGAGGCCGAAAAGATTTTAAGTGGGGGAGAATGTAACATCCCATATTTTCTGTATATTTAATTTTCAAATTTTAAATAAATAAAATTGAATATTATTGGATAAAAATCAAATTTTGTCGATTGTAATAATGATGACTATTTGAGTGGAGTATAAATAGTTTTAAATTTAGTTTATACTTAGGATTGAGGCAATTTGGAAATTTATATTTTATTTAATTAATAAATTTGAGTTATTTGGTTTGTAATGGAAATTCAAATTTAATTTGAAATGGTGGAATTTTAAATTGTTGAATTATAACTGAAATTCAAATCAGAGATTTAAATAATCAAAATTTGATTTAAAATGTGTGAAATTTATTTATAGAATTTATTTAGGTTATAATTGGATTTAATTTGAATTTAACGAATATATAATTTGAATTTAAACAGTTAATTGAATTTTGAATATTTTATTTATTTAATTAGCTGTGAAATTTAACGGTTTTAGCGACTGTCTCGGAATTCGACGAAACTGGCGCCATCAGAACCGGAACGGTGAATTATGCTAGGATTCCAATTTGCGTTACAATCCGACTTACCGTTTGATCGTACAAGAGAAATTGTGAACGAATCAATTTAAATGGATAATTGGGTATTTCTCATATTGGGCCTTATATATATTGAATAAAACTCCATATCCACTCATCAGCCCATTCTCCCATCTTATTATACGTATATTCTCCTTCTCCAAGAATTTTCTTTTATCCATGGCTGAAAAATCAATTTTTCAAAAACCTAGAAAATAAAATACAACTTCAAAATAAAATCTCTCCAAAACCTATCGTATTATGTACCAAATTAAAGCTCTCGACAAGAAGAAGCCGTTGGTACAATTTATTCTGACATGCAGTGGTCAGAGTTGCCGGAAAATCTCGGTCAAAGTTCTGAAAATCGAAACCTTAAGCATGGTTTTGGGGGTTTTTGATTTAAGTAACAATTGAGAAATCGGGGATATGGGTTTTGAAGAGGACGTTCATACGAGTCTACTGGTGGTGGTTAGAGGACCTATAGTTAAGTAGATAGCCGGAAATTGCTAGTCAAAGGTCAGAATTTCCGTTCATTCATGGACTTGGCGGCGGCAATAGGGTCCACTGGAAGCGGAGGCTCGGGTACAGGGAGGTGCGGTTCTTGATGAGCTTCGGTTTGGTGGTGGTCGCAAGGCCTAGTTCGGCCGGAGTGGGGTGTATTCGGTGGTCAAAGTTGGGTGTTTTTGGGTTTATTTTCGTTGGTTACTGTAGCTAAGTGTAGGAGGAGCGGGAGAATGATGGGGAGAAGATGCTGACGTGGCAAAGGGTGAGTGGTGGGGAGTCATTATTTTATTTATTCATATATTTAAAATCCATATAATAAAATACTGATAACTTTCTCGTTTTAACTCGGATTTGGACGCGGTTTGTTGCGTTGGGATCGTGGCGAAATTGCGGACGTTTTGGCGCTGGTTTGGTTGCATTTAGAGACTGTGAAATTTTGGGCTTCTTTTGGACGTCCGATCCATTAAGGACCCAAAGGTGAGTGATTCTTCGCTCACGAAATACTGAATTATTCCCATATTTATTGAATTAAATTATGAAGTAAGTTTGGTTGCATGGTTGTGTTGGATTGTTGATGTGTGGTTTAAATTTAACATGCAAGTGTGTTAACATGCAATTTAAGTAATTGATTTGTTATTTAATTTAATTTAAATTTCTAGTTGAATTCGAACCCTTGTAAAATCCTGAAACAGTTTAATGCTGATCAGTTGAGTGAAATGGTTGTGATGGATGTTGGTTGAAATTTATTACTGAATTTATAGTGACATTTTTATGCTCCTTATTCAGTATATTGTAGTACATGTTGATCTTGATGATAAATCCCATTTACCCTTGATGTTGCGGGCATCTAATGAACCCGGGATTTATCGATAAAATGAATTAAGAACACGGAGTGTAATGATAAACCTCTGTGACCTTGATTTGGATTGAAATGATAGATCCATCCCTGAAATATCGAGAAATTAAATTTAAAATCACTTGGCCATTGGGTAGATAATTATATACAGACATCGGTTGGTTAAATGATTTTAAATATTTGAAATTTTTATTTAATAGAATTTTCCCTCTAAAAGAATGTACCGATACTCGATAATTCAATTCTGTAAAGATTCTGAACTGGGATGTTGATAAAAGGGTTAAAGAAATTTTTCCAAAACAAAGTGTAAATACTTAAATCGGAATTTGAATATGATTTAAAATCTTTTCAAATTAAGAGTTGGATGAGAAGGAAATAAATTCTTATGTAATCTGATTTTGGGAAATTTGGAAATCAAAGATATTTGGGTTGTTTTAACTCAATTGAATATATATTTGAACTCTTGAAATCAAATAGTTGGTTGAACGAGGTTGAAACGAGAGATGGAATTTAAGGAACTCCGTTGAGACCGGAGGATAGATCCAAGTATTGAAATTTGGAAGGAAGGAAGATTTTGATTAGAGAAATTTATCTTTAAATATATTCATGCATTTGATTCCAAATAATTATTCTTGCTTTAATTTATTACTTACCTTTACTTATAACTATTGTATTTTAAATAAAGTTTTTCCTTATAATTCATTTTCCAAGATCTTCTAGTAAACCTATATTTAAGTAATATATAATATTTAAATTACTAATTTATTTTAATTACTATATCCTATATGTATATCTATATATTTATTTATATAAAATTTATTTTATTATTATTTTTATTATTTTTATTGTTATTATTATATATAAACATTTAGTTTACAAGTGTTTTGGAATTATAAATTTCTTCCGAAGGGAAATGCTTGAGTTGAACCGCTGGTTCAAATGGAGTTGAGATAAGAATCCATGATAATTTGAAATCTTTGAGATAAATTATATTCTATTTGAGTATAAGTTATTTTTAAATATTATATGATTATAATATAATGATATGAAATATATTCTAGTTTTAGAATATAGTCGGGTTGGGTATGATTATGAAAGGTTGATATGAAAATTTGATTCGTTTGAATATAAATTGGGTTCGAAACAGAAGATGATATTTTGATATGAAAGCGAACCTTTATCAAATATAAAAGAACCAACCGATGTGGAAAATGTAAGTGTTGGTTAAAGAGACCGGAGTCGGCATAAGACATACTCTCTGTCAGTGTCGATACCACTTTGACAATTGTGAACGTTATGACGTATCTAGAACGAGTATGATGACTTGAGGCGATTATTGAATCGAAGAAGATGAACGACTACGAAATAGCCCTGACCTTCGGGTCAGAATTGAAATGACTAAAACAGGAGCTATACCATGACTAATTGAGGTTAGCGCCTTTGATCGGACACACTTCTTCGATGCTATTTATATGACTGTGATGATGATGATTTGGGCCCATTTATGATTCTGGGAGTGTGTTCCGAGGTGGGCGGTAGTGGCTGCTATGCGTTACCACCGGTCCGGGAGTGCAATTGGTAGAATCCTACCCTGGGCATTGCCTCGAGTGCCTTGTCATATTTATTCCTATCGAGCCCCTACGATTTTGATTTAGTACTGCTTTCTATGGAGTGCCCTCTGATAACGCCAGTACGGTGAATTTACGGTACTGTATAGATCGTTGATGCCTATAAACTGCGTAAGGGTAATATGGTAATCCCGCTTACGCTATTTTCTGTATTTATACTTTACTGAATAGACACTATCATAATAGCGTATTATGCTATGTATGTATTAGTTCGACGGATCCTTGAGAGATGGAAAAATCCCGTCACATCTCTCGAGTTACTGCACCCATGATACTAAATTTGTTTCATATTTTAATTTGACTAATATGAGAATGATTTAGTGCTGATCCGAGTGTTTGTTGTGTTTCTTTTATGTAATACGCTCGGGTCAGCAGACGTTGCAGTTACCGAAGATGACTGTGCTTTGGAGATCGAAGACGAAGATTTGGTATATCTACTATCTATACATATGTATATCCGCTGCATTATTTCCGCTGCTTATCATGTACAGCTGTATGTATATGTAACTCTGATAACCATTGAATGTTATAACCGAGGTATACATTTCAACCGCTTTTAAACTGCTATTTGTTTATTATATGTTGTCCTTCCGCTGTGAGATTATGTGATTGGTTTTTCTTTTCTTTTTTCTTTTTTCTTTTCTTCTTTTTCCCCAATAACTACCTGCATTTGCGATTTTTTTGGGTCGACATGGGTGGTTTATTGTCGATTTGAACGGTTAAAAATGTGGGTCGTTACATAAGGGCACCCAGAGTTTAGGTTAAAACAATAAACTCCAGGTCAGTCATGTGACTGGTGTGAGAACTAAAACAGTTATTAATCTATATTTTTAAAGTTAGGTAAATCAAGGGACCATGCCGTATAACACGGAACGGGTTTCCTCCCAAGAATACCAGTGCATAAAACAAACAACGCAATGCTAAATAAAGATAAATGAAGCTATTATAGGACCCAGGTCCCATCACACAATGCAACGCAAGCCGGAGGATAGGGTTTTACCCTATAATAGCCAAAGAATGCTTGATACGTTTAAAAACAGATTATTTTGATATTACTATAATTGTATTGAGTCAAAACAATTTCAATCATAAATATCAATCATAGACTACATGGGTACCATATATCATGTCGCCATACTAGGCTCTACAAATAAAACCGCAAAGTCACATATTGGAAGTTGGATTTCCATCCGTGAACCGAGGCAAGGGATCGTCCTCAACCGATTCGAGACAATCTAGCCCATGTCTCAGGAACAGCCGCAACTACTCCATGGATCGTCAGGGACGGTCCACCGATGTGGATTATTATGCTTGAACACTACGTTTCCCCGCCCTTTGGCGGTGTAAATGAGCCAAATGACTCCATCGGCTCCACACAGTCACCGATATATCCGAGGCGCCTCGCAACAGCAACAACCACACAGGTGAAAATAATATAAATGTCAGGGCTGGTAGGTCACTGAAACCACCCTAGCTAGAAGGAAACGCATGCCCTCCCTGATGTCCTCTCGTGTTTCTGGTTCACAACCGAGGTGTGAGGCTCACGGATCAACGTTACACAAAGCTATGTTACATAGGCGGTGCTTTGATCATCAACCACAAGACTTTGCTTTTCAACAGAAGCCCTGATCAATTGCCACTTAGGCATAACACACAGGCAATTCACTCCATGCGATTGATATCCATCAATATATAACCCTTGAGCTCGTACGTCTCAGAGAAGGGCGTTAAGCAAGAGAATAAATTCTCCGCCACCAAACAGATATATATTTAATAGAAATCAATCACACAATAAAATCCATTGTCAGACACACAGTCCATTTACAAGTTCGTTCTGGGTCTAAACGAAACCGGAGGCACCTTGTACCTCGCATATCCATCGATCTCCAAGTACGTCTGGACGATCACCAAATGATTCCCTCCTCTTGGGTGTACAGCCCAATCAAGATCATCAGTAATCATCCAAACGACGTGAAGACCTCCGGTCTTCAACCACCGTCTTCATCCTCGACACCACGTTGAATTAGTTATTCAGAATGGGATAAACCCGGTCTTTCCGAATAACTCGCGTATATAATAAAACAAGTGTTACACAAACACAAGATACGCCTCATTCCAATTCATCAGTCACTAACCGTAAATTAGTAAGAGAACAATTCCCCAAATATTAACCCCGAAGGCAGAAACCAACATCAGATCAGTACACAGGAAACCATTCATCTTAACTAATCTTCGGTTAGTTGTTAAATTTCACATTCTTAGGGAGAGGTTCCCATTAATTTTATCAAAGATAAATTCCTTAAATTTAATCTTTAATCTTCTTTTCAATATCAATTCAAACTAGTCGGGATTAGCGAACCACACCGAAGTAATCATTTATTCTATTTCCCAATCCCAACCTATTCATCCCATAAAGTAAAACTTGTCATACTTCATATCTAACACCACGGTGTTATCGGTAAATTCAATTACCATTTCACGTTCAAATCTAATTAAAGATTTAACTATCGTCTGGTGCAAAACTGGTGATACTCCATTCTCGATCATTTCAATCTAATTAAAGATTCATTAAAACTCCACTTGGTTTTAATCTTCCCAATAACAGCTATCATTGATTATTTAACTTAGGAAATCACGTACTTTAACTGGGTTAAAGAACCAATGTCATTTAAAACACGGTTCACTATAAACCCAAAATCACATTCCACTCCATCAGCCTTTAACCGTAAATTAGCAAGTGAACAATTCCTTAAATATTAACCCCGAAGGCCGAAACCAACATCAGATCAATACCCAGGAGACCATTCAACTTAACTAATCTCCAATTAGTTTCTGATTTTCTTAACTCCATTGGGTCTAAGAACAGTATTATTGAAGATACCATTCACGACTAACCCAAATCACATTTGATATTAAGTACAAGGCTCTGAATAGAAAATATATCGGCTTATATTCAATATCAAATTCTACGACCAACAAATATCGTATTGGAAATAACGATATAAATATATCTTTCAAATTTCCATAACAATATCTGTATAATCACGAAATCCAATATCAAAATATTCCAAAGACAATTTCGATTCAAATCCATTCCAATTTAATTATTGGAAATTCTGGTTATTTTCAAAACCATTTCAAATCCACTTTATTTATTTTAAAAATAAATAGAATTATAATTCTAGTTCAAAACTAGTTCATTTCGATAAAAATCTAATTTTATCTTTTCAAATATGGAAATTTTCATCCCAATTCTTCACAAATCATTTATTATGATTTTACACAAATTATTACTATTTTTAATAATTTTTTCAAGGCCCATACAGTCGATTTCCCTCAACGGCCATCGAACTGCACTTACAACGACCTTTTCCAAATTTGGTTTGGACATAATTCCAAATCCAACCATTATATTTCAAATCTCTAATATTCGTTAGAAAGCTCTTTTCGATACAAACCCCAACAGTTTTGGTTTTAGGAGAATCCGATGGTCGGATCTCTCGCAATGTCCACTCGAAGTCAATGGTCGAAATTCACGAACTGCCGCAGCGCGGCGTGTTCTATTCAGGCCATTATATATATATATATATATATATTATATATATTTCGTCGATTTCCTTTTAAAATGTATTTTATAAATCTTTTTGAATTCGTTTTCAAAACGATTTCAAATTCATTTTCAATTTCTAATCAAAATTGAATATTCCATATCATTAATCTATAAATGATAATGTTTTCAAAACGTTATATTTTGAAATCACTTCTTTTTCTATATTCATTATAAAAATGAATAAAATCGATATAAATATCGTTCACGTCCAAATGGCGTCAATCTAATCAACACGGCTTTTATTCGACACATGAATATATATTTTATTCAACACATGAATATATATTTTTATTCAACACATGAATTTATATTTTCTATTCAACACATGAATATTTATTTTCTATTCAACACATGAATATTTATTTTTCTATTCAACACATGAATATATATTTTCTATTCAACACATGAATATATTTTCTAAATTGGAATGAGGCCCAATCAATTACCATATAATGTTAATTATATGGATTTTCTACAACACATGTATATAATAGCAACGATAAATAAATAACCATCATCCAGAGTGCACCACACAACTGCATAAGCATTAAATATAAATAATTAGCGCTTACACAGTATGTCAACCCATCGATTGAAATACTACTAAACAATCGGGATTAGTGTACGTCAATATCATCCCAATACTCGTGTGGGGTTTCAAATCAACAAACACAGATTTTTATTTGTGCAGTTAGGCGATGTGTAAAATTTGTCGTCCCAATCAATATCAGTCAAATCAGTGTATATAAAAAAAATCTCCGATTTGTGTATTACTATTTATTTTATATACACGTTAAAAATTATATTTTAACTATAAAATATTTTCCACTATAAAATATTTTATTTCATTCACCATCACACAATCAAATTTCACTACACAACAATCAAACAAACAAGTCATCCATGGTCTGTGGACGATGGGTGTCAGGTGCTACTAAGCACCGTCTGCATCCTAGTATATATGTCAAACTAGAAATAAAAATAAAAGTGAGGAGTTCTCACCGAGGGATCCACTCCTCCATTCTTTATTTCTGAACGGTTCAGATTCGCTCGACATTCCAACTCAACCATTTCACGGTGTTCACAATAAAAATCACATTTTTATTCTTGTAATGTTCATACAAAAATCACATTTTTATTCTGATGTTTATATTTTAAATCAATGTTTATATTTTTAAACATCACATTTTTAAAACGCTATTTTCTATATAAAAATTATATTTTTATATTGCTACTTATATAAAAACCAGATTTTTACCATCGCTATATATATATATATATATATATATAAATCTAATCTTTATCATCGTTTAAAAACCAAATCTTTACTTTCACAAAAATCATACCTTTCTGAACGCTCCATACATATAAAGATCCAATTTTTACAACGCCTTTCATATAATAAAAATCCCATTTTGATTATGATATATTTCATATAAAAATTAACTCTTGATTTCAAATTAAAAATCAAATCTTTTTGTTAAGAAAAATCAAATCTTTTCAAATTTAAAGTTCATACCCTTTTATTATTCAAAATCTAATCTTTTTCCTTTTTAAGTTCAATCCTTTTTATTATTCAAAATCTAATCACTTTAACTAATAAGTAAATAAAACTCACTTTGGTTCGATCTTTACTGATGAGTGGGGGCAAATAGTAGTCAGTGGTGGTCGGTGGAGGAGCTCCGACGCGACATCAAGCGGAATGGGGTAGCGGCGACTGTCAGCAGGTCTTGGGGCTTAGGGTTTTAATCGTTGCGAGGAGGAGAGGGGCGCAGGAAGGGGAAGATCGTCTGAGAGGATGCCGCTATCGCCTGAACGGCGGCTGGCCATGGGGGAGTGGCGAAGGGCGGGTTCAGGTTAGGCGGTGGAGGGTAGTGGGTTTGGGGAAATCAGGTAGAAGGAGGGAGGAGAGAGAGAAGCGTGAGGGCGATGGGGTGCTGACGGAGGGTGGCGGCGCGGCCTTGGGAGGAGGGCGACGACCTGGCATCAGCCACGGTGGAGCGGGCGCGACTTTTTTATTTATTTATTATTATTGAACGGTTTTGAAATGATTTTGAACCGGGGGGGGGGCTGAGAGAAAGGAAAGAGGGGTGAGGGTTTTATTTATTTTTATTTATTTATTTATTTCTAAAAATCAACTTTTAATTTCGACCTCAAAATCGAACCCACCGCCTGTCGTCAATAGCTAATTACCCCCATTCCGAACACAATGGGATATGTATCGTAAGCTGATTTGATCTTTTCGATCAGTTTTCGTCCAGATTAAAATATAACTCTATATATTGAATTTGAACACACATTTTATTTTACCGTGGCCACATACTAACTAGAAAAATTCCCGAAAAATATTTTCTAGCTTCTTATTGACGATACGGTCTTAACAAAATTAGTTTCGTCAAATTCCGAGACCGTTTGAAAAATGGCCATTTTCCAGTCGATTAAAATCAATTGAAACTGATCAAACGCGTTTTCCTTTGCCACGCTCACATATTGATTCAGAAAATTACGAATTTTGAAATCTAGCAATAACTTGACATCACGGATCCAACAAAAGTGGTTTCGTCGAAAACCGAAGTCGTTTGCAAAATTTCCATTTTTAAGGGCCAGAATTCCATAGCGACTATTCTGAAATTTCAACTGGACATATCTTTTTATCCCCGGTATGAAATTTCAATTTTTCGGATTCGTTGGAAAGATATCCTTCATTAGATTCTAATATTTTTGGTTTCGCTAAAATCCGGCTTATTTTGCATTCGGTACATTCATTTGAACTTTGAAATCGAATTTTCAAACTACCGCGCCATTTTCAATTCCTTATATAATTTAAAATAATTATTTATATTCTAACGACGATTCGAATAAATATATACATTCTAATTCTATTCAAAATAAATTTCTTGTCGTTATTATTTAAAATAATTCATTTTAAATAATCAAAATTCGCTAAAATTGCCAAAATAAAAATTTTAAATTGGCTCGGATTTCCGGATTATTATAAGGGCCCCTGGATTGTCAGGGCCGGTCCACCGATGTGGATTAAAATATCCGAACACTGCGTTTCCCCGCCCTTCGGGGCATAAATGAGTCCTATGACTCCATCGGCTTCACATAGTCACCGATATATCCGAGGCGCCTCGCAACAGCAACAACCACACAGGTGAAAATAATATAAATGTCTGGGCTGGTAGGTCACTGACACCACCCTAGCTAGAAGGAAATGCATGCCCTCCCTGATGCCGGGGCCACATACTAATTCTAAAAATTCCAGAAAAATAAATCTGGCGATGTTTTGATGATACGGTCCTAACAAAATTAATTTCGTCGAATTTGGAGAACGTTTGAAAAATGGCCATTTTCTGGTCGACCCAATTCAAATTAAACTGACCAAACACGTTTAAATTTACTGTGCTCACATATTAAATCCAAAAATTATGAAATTTGAAACCTAGCAATAATTTGACATTCCGGATCCAACAAAAGTGTTTCATCAAAAACGGAGGTCGTTTGCAAAATAGCTATATATTATATTAAATTCCATAGCGATTATTTTTAATTTTAAACTCGACATAACTTTCAATTACCATTATGAAATTTGGATTTTTCACATTCATTGGAAAGATATTTTCAAATAGATTTTAATATTTCTTGTGACAGCCCGCCCCGCACCAGCCTGCATTTCCTCCGAAAGTGCGCTGTACACATGCCCGACTAGCACAGGACGGTCGCCTAAGAAAGGAAGGAAGAGAATGAACTAATCAAGGAACCTGTAGAATGTCTCACAGCGCATGGGATAAAAATATAATAATAACATACTTGACATAAAACAGGCGAGACAGTGCATAAGCTGATAACTAATAATCAATGTCAACATCAGAGCAGCGGAAATCCAAATACAGCTTATTACAACTTTCAAAATTTACTGTCTCTAATCAAAAGAAAACTAAAGTAGAAGATGCACCACCAATGCCCAAGCAGTGATCTTCAACAACACAGGGAGAATATTATGTATATATATTTTACGTGGAAGCCTCCTGCTCGTCTCCGGATCATCTACCCGTGCATCACCAGCTAACCTGTCTCTAGTCTGCTCGTGTGAGCACCCAGAGTAATAAGAGGAGACATAAAACTCTGGGTCAGACATAAAGCCTGGTATGAGCGATAAGCATCTAAACAGAGTAGTAACAGGTATACTAAACCATACCTGAACCTGGACCTGCAACCAAAGAGTTAGTACCACATACCGTACAGTACCCTAAGGTGCCATAATAAATAGTGTAAGAATATGGGGGTGGGGTGTGCATGTCATAATGATAGCAACCAAATCATCCATGGCAACCATCCTCACATCTCTCACTCAGTGCGTAAAGCATACGATATCTACCACTTTGGAACACTAGACAAACTGAGGCAACGATGAATCCCGACTTGTAGAAACCCTGCTGTGACCAAGCCAAACACTTGGAGTCATGACCAAACATTTCAATGACTCGCTTCATTGGTCATAGCCCTCGGTCCTACCGATGCCATAATGGCCCTGAATCCGCCTTCATACCTCCTACCATAGTGGTCTAAAGCTATAGACGTCGATAACTCCTTAGCACGCGTCCCGCAGCAAAGCCCAACCATGAAGCGAACTCATTGATCCCCATCTGAATCTTGAGCTCTAACTTCTCATTTGGACTTCCTTTGCATCTCGGGTTTTGGTCATCATCTTTATTCGGATCGGTCTTCATTTCCCATCTTCACTTTGCTTCAAGTCGCCATCGTCAGCTTCTCAGTTCGGATCGTGGTCATCACCATCGCTTGGGTCGGATCGCGACTCGCGGATCGCCCATGGTGTCAACTCGTGCTCCTTCCACTGGATCGGGTCGTGGTCACCTCTGATGGATCGAGTCGTGCTCTTCAGATCGGATCGTGAATACCCATTGATTCGAGTCGTGCCACCTTGCTGAGATCGTGACTTGTTCCTTCAGGCGGATCGTGACACCCAGGCTGGAACGGATCGTGGTCTTCAAGCATCGACGGATCGAGTCGTGCCATCGGTTCGGATCGTGGAAGATGGGGCGGATCGTGGTACATAGGGCGATCCGATCCGGTATATTTCCTGCACTTGTTTTCCAGCGACTATCTTACGCCATTCGACGGCGTTTTTGACCAATCTAACTTCTCTAATCAATCACAAAACACTCCATAAAGTCATAACAACATGTAATAGCAACCACCAACACCAAACAACAATTCTAATGAAGCAAAATGGATCAAAAGTGGCCAAAACTCCTTATTTTCCCCTAAGCATGTTTAAGTAAAACTAATCATAAGGTTAACAAAACTTCATCAAATTAAACCAAATTTCTACCAGAGATATAAAATATTATTTTCGAATTTCTAAATATTTTTCCAGAATTTATTAGTGTATAAATTCGCTAATCTTCACTAATTACCCTTAATTACCGTAATTAGTGCAAAAACTATGCAAATCACTCACCTTTGCCACAATAAAACTTCCAAATCTGAAGTGAACCTCTGATTTGCACGAATTCCAATATATAACAGCAGCTCTACCTCGGTCCTTGTGCTAATCCTCCTTGATTTGATGCCTCTAAGCCTTAATCCTTGATTAGGGAGTGATTTTGGGTGTTTTAGAGAGATTTAGAGAGTGGAGGCCATGGCTAGGTTAAGGGGAATGAAAGTGGCGGCTGGAAAATGTCTAAAGAAATGCCTTCTAACCCTAATCAGCCCCTATATACTCCTAAACCAGAAATTCCCCTCTGGGCCTAGCTGCTAATCACCCGGTTAAGCCCAATTAAGCTGTTTTTCACCATCTGAAACTTGTTTCAGCCATATCTCCCAAACGGTAAGTCCGTTTGGCTAATGTGACCACTCTACGGAAAGAGAAACCATCATCTGGAGCCAATGGAAGTGGTTTCAGGTCAAAATTCCTTTCTAGTCAAAAGTTATGGCCAAAACAGTGCCAACTAGGGGTAAAATGGTCATTTGAAAATCGGGAAAAATCATGAACATGGGAAATGACCCCAATAGTCGTCCCCCAAAGTTACATGACCATACGACTTCGTATGTGAAAGAAATAAATATTCTACGATCCTATGATGCGTAGAATGCGGGTCGTTACACTCTCCCCCACTTAAGAAATTTCGCCCCCGAAATTCCTTAACCCAGAACATACAAAGGATCCCGCATGCCTAACAACCACATACAACAATCAATCATGCAAAACAAGCGAACAAGCCTATCCTAGCATGCGGAAAACTAAATCGAAGTCAAAATCTTACCAGGCAAAAAGTTCTGGGTGTGTCTTCCTAATGTTCTGCTCTGTCTCCCAAGTACAGTCATTCTCGTCCTCGCTCCACTGTACCTTGACTAGCTTCACCGCCTTCCTTCGAAGTTGCTTCATGCCGTGCTTGACAATACGGGCCGGCTTGCGGTTCCCAACCGCCTCGGGTTGTACTTCGAAGTCCTCTAACTGATCAGGTGAAATAGTCATATCTGAGTCGTGAACGAACTTCCTTAGTTGGGAAACATGAAATACGTCGTGAACTCCCACCATCTTCTCCGGTAAGTCAATTCTGTATGCCAAATTCCCGACTAGTTCAAGAACAGGGAATGGGCCAACAAATCTTGGTGCCAACTTGCCTCTCCTGCCAAATCGTATTACGCTCTTCAACGGAGAAATCTTGACAAACACCAAGTCGCCAACGGAGAATTTCAAGTCTCTCCTCCTCTTATCAGCATAGCTCTTCTGCCTATCTTGAGCAGCTTTCATTCGTTGCTGAATGATCTTGATTTTATCTGAAGTTTCCCTCACCACATCTGGTCCAAGCATAAACTTCTCGCCGGTCTCTATCCAACATGATGGTGAGTTACACGGTCTTCCGTACAAAGCTTCAAACGGAGCCATACCGATACTGGATTGGTAGCTATTATTATATGCAAACTCTACTAGATGCAAATGGTCATCCCATGATCCACCAAAATCCAATATACATGCTCTCAAGAGGTCTTCCAAAATACGGTTCACCCTCTCCGTCTGACCGTCGGTCTGAGGATGATATGCGGTACTGAGATGTAACTCTGACCCTAGAGCCTCTTGTAAGCTCTTCCAAAACCCACTAGTGAACAACGGGTCTCGGTCGCTCACAATGCTTTTGGGTACTCCATGAAATCTCACTACCCACTTCATATATAATTCTGCTAACTTAGCTGCCGTTCTGGTCGATTTGACTGGTATGAATCTTGCACTTTTAGTCAATCGATCCACAATCACCCAAATGCTATCATGTCCCGATCTAGTCCTTGGTAAACCATCGATGAAATCCATCGAGACTTGCTCCCATTTCCATTCGGGAATTTCTAAGGGCTGTAACAACCCACTAGGCTTCTTTTGCTCGGCTTTAACTAGCTGGCAATTCATGCACTTAGATATAAACTTCCCAACGTCTCTTTTCATCCCTTCCCAGTAGTAAGTCTGTCTCATGTTTCGATACATCTTATTACCACCGGGATGTATAGTCAGTTTTGAGTGATGACATCCTCTAAGCACTTCATCCCTCAATCCATTGACATTGGGTACGACTAGTCTTCCATCCTTTCTAAGCCATCCATCTCGATCAAGCCCATACTTGTTCATCTCCTCATCGTTACCCATCTCTAACTTGGAGATGATTTCCAATAGGTTAGGATCGTCCCTCTGACTAGAGCCGATCCGCTCAATCAAAGTGGGTCTGATCGTCAAACTTGCTAACATTTCTGGATCCAATTCGCACTTTGGTCTGAAATCAAACCCCGCGATATACTCCAGTTGCTTCCATTCAAGGAACATAGCCCCTAAGCTGGCATGTCTTCTACTCAATGCATCAGCCACCGCATTGCCCTTTCCTGGTGTGTATGCGGTGTCAAAATCATAGGAAGCTAAGAACTCTAACCATCTCTGCTGACGGAGATTCAGATCTTTCTGAGAGAAGAGATACTTTAACGACTTATGATCTGTAAACAACTCAAATCTTCCTCCCAAGAGATAGTGTCTCCACATCTTTAACGCGAACACGATCGCTGCCAATTCTAAATCATGGGTAGGGTATCTTCTCTCGTGCGGTTTCAATTGCCGACTTGCGTAAGCTATAACCCTACCGCCTTGCATCAATACAGCACCCAGTCCGGTACCACAGGCGTCCGTGTATACTGTCATCTCTTCATTCCCCTTAGGAATGACTAACACTGGTGCGCTTGTCAACTTGTCCTTTAGACTTCTGAATGCATTCTCGCACCTTTCATCCCAGACAAAAGCTTGATTCTTCTTGGTCAACTGGGTCAATGGTGCTGCTATCTTGGAGAAACCTTGGATAAATTTACGATAATATCCCGCTAACCCTAAGAAACTTCTTACATCTGTTGCGTTCTTGGGCGTAGGCCAGTCCTGTACCGCAGCCACCTTCGTCGGGTCCACGGCAATACCATTCTCTGATACAACATGGCCCAAGAACCTTACTTCCCTCTTCCAGAAGTGACACTTAGAAAACTTTGCTTTCAATTGGTGTTTTCTCAACACCTCCATCACTACTCTTAAATGTTCCTTGTGTTCTTCCTCTGTCCTCGAATAGACCAAAATATCATCAACGAACACAAGGACAAACTTATTCAACTGATCTCTGAATACCCTATTCATAAGATCCACAAAATATGCTGGGGCATTGGTCAGCCCGAATGGCATGACCAACCACTCATAAAACCCAGACGGCGTCCGAAATGCCGTTTTAGCTATACTCTCAGCTTCCACTCTAAGCTGATGAAAACCTGTCGCGAGATCCAACTGAGAAAATACTCTCGCGCCACTCAACTGATCAAACAAATCATCTATCCGCGGTAGAGGATACTTGTTCTTCCTCGTCACTTTATTCAACTCGCGGTAGTCTACACACAAACGAAGGGAACCATCCGCCTTGGTAGCAAACACAACTGGTGCTCCCCATTCAGAAACACTCCTTCTGATAAATCCCTTCTTCAAAAGATCGCTGACTTGCACCTCGAGCTCTCGCTGCTCTTTTGGTGCCATACGACGAAGTGGCATCACTATAGGCCTGGCATCTTTTACCAAATCAATACGGAACTCAATCTCTCGGTGTGGTGGAAGTCCGGTCACTTCTTCGAAAACATCCGGATACTGGCCAACCACGGGCAAACCTGACAACTCACTATGCGGAATATCGAGGGAGTTTAGAAAACTAGCCAATACCCCCTTACTGGGTAGACCACCAAACACTATCCTCCGCCCATCATCCGCTCTAGCTGTCACCAACAAGCCCTCACCGTCTACCACCACCCCGTATCTTTGGAGCCAATCTACTCCCAAAATAATGCCAAACCCAGTAAAGCCCAAAACAAAGCAATCACAAACAAACATGCATACATGACTCGATAAGACCACATTACGACAAATCATGCTAAGGCTAGTCGAACCGCCAATCGGGTTCGTCACTACTAAAGGTCTATCGACAATCTTGAGCTCCAATCCCAACCTATCTACCAGGTCACTAGATATGAAAGAACTGGAAGCTCCGGTATCAAACAAAACTCTAACAGGAACATCATAAACAGAAAGCATACCTTGAATGACGACATTCTTTCCCTTCTCCGCCGCTGTTGGGGCATTCGACGAAGAAGGAATAGCATTAAGAGCATATGCCTTCACCATTTGCTTTTCCTTAGGGGGCTGTGGACACTTGTCCTTGTGATGTCCCATCTGGCCACAGTTGAAGCACTTCCTATCTGCTGGCTTGGCCCGACAATTACTAGCATAATGGCCCTTCTTACCACAGCTGAAGCACTCCACATCTTGCTTGTTCTTTTTCTTCTGGCCATCCTTAGTCTGATTCTGCTTTCTCTTATTCTGGGAACCACCCTTGCCTCCACCACTTGCTAGTGGTTTTGGCTCTTCTGCAGATGCAACCTCAGTCTTCGACTTAGGGTAGAGACTTTCTGATCTTAATGCTTTCCCCACAATCGACTCAAACGTCTCATCGATGTGGTTAATAAGCCTTTCCCCTAAGTGCTGATCTAACCCAGTTATGAATTTCTCATTCTTCTTCTCGGCAGTATCAATAAGAGATAACCCATACTTTGACAAAGTGTCGAATTCAGCAATGTACTCCGAGATAGCTCTGCCATTCTGCTTGAGCTCCAAGAATTTCCTAAACAGCACTGACTTCTGAGCAGCTGGAATGAACTTCTTGCTAAAGCGAGCTTTAAACTGCTCCCAAGTAATCTGATCTTCGGGAGTAGCTGCCTTTATAGCATTCCACCAATTCATTGCCCGCCCTTGCAGCTGACGGGACGCTAGCTTTCTCTTCATCGCATCCTCGATACCCAAATCCTCAAAGATACGTTCGCAACTATCCAACCAATCTTGAACATCCGTGGCCGACTCCGTTCCGTGGAACGGCTTCCCACCAAGGCTAGTATAATCCTTATTCAGCTTGGCGAAGTCGACTCTTAGCGCCTGCACTATTGGACCACCACCATTTCCACCATTGGGAGCTGCCCTCTGTACATCTCTAAGCATCTCTCTCATGAGGTCAGTAAACATCGTCCTCATGTCAGCAGCATTCCCATTATTGGCTCCCCTACCAGCACCTCTAGTATATCGGCTCATCGTCAATCTGAAAAATGAAACGATTAACGACTCCATAGTGGTGCTAGTGCAGTACGACTTCATTCTTATACTACTAATAGTATATATATAGCTTTTGAAAACCAAAATAATCACAAATACGCTCTCTCGTATACGTATATTATCTCTCCCTGATAACTTCCCTAGGTTAACTACGCAACCTAGAGCTCTGATACCAAGTGTGACGGCCCGCCCCGCACCAGCCTGCATTTCCTCCGAAAGTGCGCTGTACACATGCCCGACTAGCACAGGACGGTCGCCTAAGAAAGGAAGGAAGAGAATGAACTAATCAAGGAACCTGTAGAATGTCTCACAGCGCATGGGATAAAAATATAATAATAACATACTTGACATAAAACAGGCGAGACAGTGCATAAGCTGATAACTAATAATCAATGTCAACATCAGAGCAGCGGAAATCCAAATACAGCTTATTACAACTTTCCAAATTTACTGTCTCTAATCAAAAGAAAACTAAAGTAGAAGATGCACCACCAATGCCCAAGCAGTGATCTTCAACAACACAGGGAGAATATTATGCATATATATTTTACGTGGAAGCCTCCTGCTTGTCTCCGGATCATCTACCCGTGCATCACCAGCTAACCTGTCTCTAGTCTGCTCGTGTGAGCACCCAGAGTAATAAGAGGAGACATAAAACTCTGGGTCAGACATAAAGCCTGGTATGAGCGATAAGCATCTAAACAGAGTAGTAACAGGTATACTAAACCATACCTGAACCTGGACCTGCAACCAAAGAGTTAGTACCACATACCGTACAGTACCCTAAGGTGCCATAATAAATAGTGTAAGAATATGGGGGTGGGGTGTGCATGTCATAATGATAGCAACAAAATCATCCATGGCAACCATCCTCACATCTCTCACTCAGTGCGTAAAGCATACGATATCTACCACTTTGGAACACTAGACAAACTGAGGCAACGACGAATCCCGACTTGTAGAAACCCTGCTGTGACCAAGCCAAACACTTGGAGTCATGACCAAACATTTCAATGACTCACTTCATTGGTCATAGCCCTCGGTCCTACCGATGCCATAATGGCCCTGAATCCGCCTTCATACCTCCTACCATAGTGGTCTAAAGCTATAGACGTCGATAACTCCTTAGCACGCGTCCCGCAGCAAAGCCCAACCATGAAGCGAACTCGTTGATCCCCATCTGAATCTTGAGCTCTAACTTCTCATTTGGACTTCCTTTGCATCTCGGGTTTTGGTCATCATCTTTATCCGGATCGGTCTTCATTTCCCCTCTTCACTTTGCTTTAGGTCGCCATCGTCAGCTTCTCAGTTCAGATCGTGGTCATCACCATCGCTTGGGTCGGATCGCGACTCGCGGATCGCCCATGGTGTCAACTCGTGCTCCTTCCACTGGATCGGGTCGTGGTCACCTCTGATGGATCGAGTCGTGCTCTTCAGATCGGATTGTGAATACCCATTGATTCGAGTCGTGCCACCTTGCTGAGATCGTGACTTGTTCCTTCAGGCGGATCGTGACACCCAGGCTGGAACGGATCGTGGTCTTCAAGCATCGACGGATCGAGTCGTGCCATCGGTTCGGATCGTGGAAGATGGGGCGGATCGTGGTACATAGGGCGATCCGATCCGGTATATTTCCTGCACTTGTTTTCCAGCGACTATCTTACGCCATTCGACGGCGTTTTTGACCAATCTAACTTCTCTAATCAATCACAAAACACTCCATAAAGTCATAACAACATGTAATAGCAACCACCAACACCAAACAACAATTCTAATGAAGCAAAATGGATCAAAAGTGACCAAAACTCCTTATTTTCCCCTAAGCATGTTTAAGTAAAACTAATCATAAGGTTAACAAAACTTCATCAAATTAAACCAAATTTCTACCAGAGGCATAAAATATTATTTTCGAATTTCTAAATATTTTTCCAGAATTTATTAGTGTATAAATTCGCTAATCTTCACTAGTTACCCTTAATTACCGTAATTAGTGCAAAAACTATGCAAATCACTCACCTTTGCCACAATAAAACTTCCAAATCTGAAGTGAACCTCTGATTTGCACGAATTCCAATATATAACAGCAGCTCTACCTCGGTCCTTGTGCTAATCCTCCTTGATTTGATGCCTCTAAGCCTTAATCCTTGATTAGGGAGTGATTTTGGGTGTTTTAGAGAGATTTAGAGAGTGGAGGCCATGGCTAGGTTAAGGGGAATGAAAGTGGCGGCTGGAAAATGTCTAAAGAAATGTCTTCTTACCCTAATCAGCCCCTATATACTCCTAAACCCGAAATTCCCCTCTGGGCCTAGCTGCTAATCACCCGGTTAAGCCCAATTAAGCTGTTTTTCACCATCTGAAACTTGTTTCAGCCATATCTCCCAAACCGTAAGTCCGTTTGGCTAATGTGACCACTCTACGGAAAGAGAAACCATCATCCGGAGCCAATGGAAGTGGTTTCAGGTCAAAATTCCTTTCCAGTCAAAAGTTATGGCCAAAACAGTGCCAACTAGGGGTAAAATGGTCATTTGAAAATCAGGAAAAATCATGAACATGGGAAATGACCCCAATAGTTGTCCCCCAAAGTTACATGACCATACGACTTCGTATGTGAAAGAAATAAATATTCTACGATCCTATGATGCGAAGAATGCGGGTCGTTACATTTCTGGTTTCACTAAAATCCGGTATATTTTGAATCCTGCACATTCAATTGAAATTTGAAATCGAATTTTCAAACTACCGCGCCATTTCTAATTCCTTTTATAATTAAAATAAATATTTATATTCTAACTTTGATTTAAATAAATTTATACGTTCTAATTCTATTCAAAATAAATTTCTAGTTGTTATTTTTTAAAATAAATCATTTTAAATAATCAAAATTCATTAAAATAGCCAACATAAAAATTTTAAATTGGTTCTAATTTTCTGGGTTGTTACAGGCATGGTCCTGTGATTAGCCTTATTATTAGGTAAGTTAAGTAAAGATTTCTCATACCAGTCCCATGGCTGACTCGTAGTTTGTTTCACTTGCAAACTCGGGTGCCCATATTTTCCCCACGGGCAGTCGAGTGGCTTGTTTTGCAGATATTTATTTATTGAGCAGGATTCTGGATCGAACTATGTCCAGAGAAATGATAATCTTCTGCTGCATTGTATTAAATTTATTGTAAATTATCTTCCGTTGTATTATATTCGACGTACTCTGATATTTTGTACTCGATGTAACATTATTATAATGTTTATAAAAGTCTTTTGTTATTTGTTCTGATGTGTTGTATGCCTAGAGTTAGCGTATGCGGGATTTGAGCGGTCTTGGTCGATGTTGCGATCGATTAGGTCCGAGCGAAATCCAATCGTTACAGCTGGCATCAGAGCTTTGGTTAATTCAAATCTTTGGGGTACAACTTGATAGAACTGGAAAAAAGACTCATCAGAGGTAGGATTAGAAATATCCTACAAAAGAATACTCATTAGAGATAGGATCGGCAGCATCCTAGAATGAGAAACTCGTTAGAGATAGGGTTAGAAGTGGCCTAGAATGAGTTGAGAGTGACAAGTTTATAATTAACGTATTTGTGACTATATACATAATCCGATCTTAGAAAATATGATTTTTGAATATATAAAAGTTATGTATATTTGAAAAGTTAATCAACTAATTGATTGATGATTGTGTTGTGTGATTATTAGTTCAAATAATAAAATTATTGAAACCAATAAAAGAAGAAAAGTTGAGTTGGTTAATTAACAACTTTCAGCTCCGTTCCTTTTCGGGGACGAAAAGTTTTAAGTGGGGGAGATTGTAACAACCTAGAAAATCAGACCAATTTAAAAATTTATTATAAGGAAATTTTGTTAGAAAATGTGTTAAAAATTTAAAAAATTCCATTATTAGATTAAGATATTGAGTTTAAAAAAAGAAGAAGAAGACGTTTTTAAATAAAATTATGATGTTATTTATGAATAATTTCAAATTTATTTCTAATAAACAATTTGTAATTAGATAAATGGTGATTTATAACAATAGAATTGTTTATGAATATTTGCATGAACTAATACTCAAAATAGTTGATTTTGATTTGACTGTGTAAATCAATTTATAATATCAATTTGAAATTGTAAGTTTGAATTAGGATTTGAACGTAGAGATTTATACTTGAATTTCTAATTTGTTTAATTTAATTTGTTCTTGAAAGATTGAATTAAATTTTAAGATTAAATGATTAAATTTATATTTTAATTTAATATTTTAGTTTGTTGATTGTAATATTACATTTATTGATGGAAAACTTAAATCCTAAGATCTAAATGTTGATTGACATAACTCATGTAGGCGCTTGTTTAATGCAGCATTCATTTATTTCCTTCTCTACATTCTGTTTACATGTATCTTATTTTGTATTCTAATTTCTTAAATCTACATTCCTTTAAATCTCCTTTCTCCATTTTGTTATATATATGTATTCCCTTATCTTTTATATTATGTTATTCGTATTCAGAAGCAAACAAAATAATAATAATAATAATACCATAAAACTTTTAATGTTATCTACGTAATAACACATGATATTTAATACTGTATGTTTTGAAATTTGAAAAGTTGCAAACTTTCTAACAATTAGCATTAAATAATTAATTTAGCATTATTTCTTTCCTTTACCTATTAATATATTACTCTTCATTCTATTAACTTATTTCTCTTCATTCTATTTTCACACATGTATTCTTATTTCTTAAATTTACATCCCCTTATTTCTTTTTTTTTATTTTCTTTTCCTTATATTATTTCTCACCAAAAATAAATCAACTCCATATATGTATATTTCTTTTTTATTTGTTCTTGCATGAGCATTGAATAGGTTCTTTAAATTCTGAAACGTTAATACTATATGTTTTGAAAATTGAAAAGTCATAATCTTTCTAATAATTGGCATTAAACAATAAATCATGCATAAATTACATTCCCATTTTCTCTTTCCTTATGATTTCTTTTGAATTTTTGAATAGGAGATAAACGTTGATTAGGCTAACACCTGCCTAGTCAGCTAATTTAATTTCTTTGTAACCTACTATATGTGAAGAGACACATTAGGGTAATGAAATAAATGTTTGCTTGTTAAAAAAACAATTTTTTTAATGTATATATAGAATGGATAAAATTTACATGGTACAGAATAGTTATTAGTTAGTTAAAAGTATAATTTTTAACTAACGTAAGTGATGAAAATAAGAAGTGAGGAATAAAATAAAAATAAATAAATAAAGTTATTTCCTCCTACTATATAACATCCTAAACACTTCCAAATCCTAACCTAATTTCTTTCTCTGGTCAAAATAATGGCCACCTTCTTCAATAATTCGACCTCACTTTTCTTCTAATCCTATCAATGAATTTCGAAACTTCTAAAAGCAAAAACATAGATCTACATGAGATCTTTAATTTCAATGGAGGTGATCGTGTCTGGTGGTGCATGGAGGTGGAATTTTGGTTGGAAAAGCGCCGCATTTGGGTGGAAATTGCTAACGCGGGGGGAGGTGCGATCGGAGCATGGCTATAGGCGGTGGAGGAGTTCGGTCAGCACTTCGATTTGGGGGTGGTCTGTCTTTGTCAGGTGGAGCGAGGTGCGATGCGCGAGGAGAGAGAGACGGCGAGTGACGGGTTCGGTTTTCTTGGAACATCAACGAAGAGGAAAGGGATTAACTTACCTTAATGATGTAATTAAATAGATTAATTATATTTAATTTATAAATTATGTAATTCAAATGTTTAATCGCGTGTATCTCATTCAAATGAAAATCAGAATTTAAACGAAACGAATTGCGTTGCAATTGTCTTGAAGAGCACTACAACATGGAGCAGATCAAAACTGAAACAGAGGCTGTTGGATTTGTTTTGATAAAATTAAATGCAAGCTTAATTTTATTAAAACCAATCGTTATATAAACAATACCTGAAACCGATCAAGGTGAGAACTCTCTCACTAAATTTTCTTATACAGTTATTTATTATAAACTTCCATGATTTTCATATGTATTTAATCATCATGAATATTTGTTCGCTAAGGATATTATTTTTTAGCTTATGTGTGAGATTTCTTTTTAAATAATTAAAATTAATTAATTATTATCGTGTTTAGAAATTCTTTCATCTACGATTTTAAATTCAATTTGTTGAGGTACGCGATTTGATTTGAATTGGTTTATGCTGTTTGGGGTTATCTGTTTGATTTAATTGAATATAATGGAAACTAGAAATTGTATACATATAAAGATATCATTTTTATTTGTCATGTTAAAAATAGAATTTGTATACAAATAAAAATATCATTTTTATTTGTCATATTAATATAGAATTTGTATACAAATAAAGATATCATTTTTATTTGCCATGTTAATGTAGAATTTGTATACAAGTAAAAATATCATTTTTATTAGTCATGTTAAAAAAAGGAATTTGTATGCAAATAAAAATATCATTTTTATTTGTCATGTTAATGTAGAATTTGTATACAAATAAAAATATCCTATTTTATTAGTCAGGTTAATAATAGAATTATATGCAAATAAAAATATTTTTTTATTTATCATGTTGAAATTAGAAATTGTATGCAAATAAAAATATTTTTTTCATTTGTCATGTTGAAGTTTGAAATTGTATGCAAATAAAAATATTCCTTTTTATTTTTCATGTTAAATATAGAAGTTTTTATACAAACAAAAATTCTTTTTATTTGTACATAGGTAATATGAAACATGTAGACAAACAAAATTCTCTTTAGTTTATCATATGCAATGCAGAAACCATGATGTAAATAAAATTCTTCTTTTTATTTGTCATTAGCAACATAGAAAATGACATATAAATAAATCTTATTTTTGGTCATTAGCAACATAGAAAATGACATGACAATTAATAAATTGTAATAACCCGGAAATCCGAGCCAATTTAAAATTTTTATTTTGGCAATTTTATTGACTTTTGAATATTTAAAATGATTAATTTTAAATAGTAATGACGAGAAATTTATTTTGAATAGAGTTAGAACGTATATATTTGACACGACCCGAACTTCCCAGTGAAGGAAAGCATGGATTGCGTTGAGGACAAGACAAAATAGAACGCAGACGGAAGAACATTTCATAGCTATTACAACAATTCCATCAGATACAAGAATATACAGAGTACAAATGAATAAATTACATTCGATAAATATCAGAGATTACAATAAATTACATAGCAGCGGAAAATAATACAAAGCACAACTGAAGGTGATATACGGATACAAAGCTTTCCAGATATCATTCCAGCTGTAAACCAGGATCCTGTGAATATAAATCTGCAAAACCAAAACTACTAGCTGCCCGTGTCGAAAATAGGGGCACCCAGAGTTTAGGTTAAAACAATAAACTCCAGGTCAGTCATGTGACTGGTGTGAGAACTAAAACAGTTATTTAAAACTTTACTTTAAAAGAGAGTAATTCAAGGGACCACGCCGTATAACACGGAACGGGTTTCCTCCCAAGAATACCAGTGCAAAGAATAAACAACGCAATGCTTTTTCGAAAAATGAAGCTATTATAAGACCCAGGTCCCATCACACAATGCAACGCAAGCCGGAGGATAGGGTTTTCCCTTATAATAGCCAAACATGCTTGGTACGTTTAAAACAAATCATTTGATACTATAATAAGTGTATAGTGTCAAAACAATTTCAATCATTAATATAAATCATAGATGGCATAGCATCCCATGCTACTATGTCGCCATACTAGGCTCTACAAATAAAGCCGAAATATCTCGTATTGGAAATTGGATTTCCGTCATGAGTTGAGGCAAGGGGCAAGCTCCTCTCCGCTTCGAGACACTCTAGCAAATGCCTCGAGACTACACACTCTGGGTAACCCCTGGATACTTCAGGGTCGGTCCTCTCTTACGTTTGAGGATTAATTATTCCTGAACACACGTTTCCCGGTCCTAACAGACCTAAAATCGAGGCGCCTCATACAACAACCACATAGGTGAAAAGTATATAAATGTCAGGGCTGGTAAGTCACTGACACCACCAAAGCTAGAAAGAAACGTCGTGCTATCCCTGCAGTCCTTATCCCGTTTTTAACTCATACCGAGGTGTGAGGCTCGCGAATTCACGTTATACACAAAGCTACGCCACAAAGGCCGTGCTTTGATCATCAACACCAAGACTTTGTTTTTCAACAGAAGCCTTGATCAATTGCCACTTAGGCATGCCACACTGGCAATTCATGCCATGCGACTGATGTCCATCGATATACAACCTCTGAGCTCGTACGTCTCAGAGAAGGGCGTTAAGCAAAAGAATAAATTCTCCGCCACCAAACAGATGTATATTTAATAGAGATCAATCAACATAGAATAAAATCCAATGTCAGACACACAGTCCATTTACAAGTTCGTTCTGGGTCTGAACGAAACCGGAGGCACTTTTCTCGCATATCCATCGATCTCCAAGTACCTCTGGACGGCCACCAACTGATTCCTTCATCTTGGGTGTACAGCCCAATCAAGATCATCAGTAATCACCCAAACGATGTGAAGACTTCTGGTCTTCAACCACCTTCTTCATCTTCGACATATCGCAGAATCGGTTATTCAGAATGGGTGTAAACCCGGCCTTTTCGAACAACCCGCGTATATTAAAACAAATGTTACACAAACACAACATACGCCTCATTCCAATTCAGCAGTCACTAACCGTAAATTAGCAAGAGAACAATTTCCCAAATATTAACCCCGAAGGCCGAAACCCACATCAGATCAATACCCAGGAAACCCTTCTTCTTAGCTAACCTCCAGCTAGTTTCTAAATTTCATAATCTTAGGGAAAGGTTCCCATTAATTTTGTCAAAGATAAATTCTTTAAATTTATTCTTTAATCTTCCTTTGGATGTCATTTCAAACCAAATTATGGTTTTTCAAACTAGTCGGGATTAGCGAACCACATCGAAGTAATTATTTATTTTATTTCCCAATCCCAACCTATTCATCCCATGAAGCAAAACTGGTAATACTCCATATCTAACACCCCGGTGTTATCGGTAAAATTAATTACCATTTCATGTTCAAATCTAATAAAAGATTTAACTATCGCTTTGGAGCAAAACTGGTGATACTCCCTTCTCGCTCACTTTCCAAATTTGATAATTTAAATTATCACTTTTCATTTCAATCTAAATACTGATTCATTAAAACTCCTTTTACTGGGTTAAAGAACTAATGTCATTTAAAACACAGTTCACGATAAACCCAAATCACATTCTATTTATTATCGGGTTAAAGAACTAGTGTTGTTTAAAACACCGTTCACAATAAACCCATAAATCAATTCTATTTAAAACCCATTTCAAATCCAATTTATTTATTTAAAAATAAATGGGTTTTAATTTCAGTTCAAAACTAGTTCATTTCGATAAAAATCCATTTTTATCTTTACAAATATGGGATATTTTCATCCCAGTTCTTCACAAATCATTTCCTATAATTTTATACAAATTATTACTATTTTTGATAATTTTATCAAGGCCCGTACAGTCGATTTCCAACAACGTCCATCGAACTGCACTTACAGCGACCTTTTCCAAATTTGATTTGGTCGTATCTCCAAATCCAACCGTTAGATTTCAAATTTCTATTATTCGCTAGAAAGCTCTTTTCGATATGAACCCAACGGTTCCGGTTTTAGGAGAATCCGACGGTCGGATCTCTCGTAATGTCCGTTTGAAGTCAATGGTCGAAATATATGAACTGCCGCGGCGCGGCGCGTTCTATTCAGGCCATTATATTATATATATAATATATGTAATATATATTTCGTCGATTTCTATTCAAAACGAATTTTATAAATAGATTCAAATTTGTTTCAAAAACAATTTCAACCTTTATTTCAAATTCAAATCAAAATTGAATTTTCTATTATAAATCCTTTTTACTTTCATTTCTATTTGATTTCAATTCAAATCGATTTTAATTCGATTCGAATTCATTTTCTTTTCAATTCAATTCAATTCGAATTCGTTTTCTTTTCAATTCAATTCGAATTCGTTTTCTATTCAATTCAAATCAAATTCGTTTTCTATTCAATTCAAATCAAATTCGTTTTCCTGTTATAAATATTCTATTTTTATCTCTTTTCAATATTCATTATAAAAACGAATATAATCGATATAAATATCGTTCGCGTCAAAATGGCGCATCTCTAATCAACACGGCTTTATATTTTTCAATAACTTCGTTATTCTATTCAACAAATGAATCTATATTTCTTTCAATACACGACTCTATATTATTGTCAACACATGACTAATCTCAACGAATGAGTACTGTCCACGTGTGACTATTTTTGTTATTTAATATATTTTATAAAAATTATGGTATCTATCGTTTAATTTCAAATCAGACTCCAACCGTAAATCAGTAAGAGAACGATTCCCTAAATATTAACCCCGAATGCCGAAACCAACATCAGATCAATATCCATGAGACCACTCATCTTATCTATTTTCCAGTTAGTTTCTAATTTCATATATGATAAAGATGTAAATTTTATTGTTAAAATATTTCGTTCAACACATGACTAATCTCAACGGATGAGTACTGTCAACACATGAACCTTTATTTTATAATATTCTTTATTTTCTAAATTGGAATAAGGCCCAATCAATTACCATATAAAGTTAATTATATGGATTCCATACAACACATGTATATAATAGCAACGATAAATAATCAACCATCATCCAAAGTGCACTACACTGTACAAGCATCAAATATAGATATCTAACGCTTATAACAGCCTGTCAATCCATCGATCGACATACAACTAATTACTGGGATTAGTGTATGCCATATTTTATCCCAATACCCGTGTCGGGTTTCAAACAATCAAACACAGATTTTATTTGTGTAGTTGGGCGATGTGTGAAATTTACCGTCCCAATCCATGTCCTTCAAATAGGTGTACATAAACTAACCGTCCGGTTTGTAAATGAATATTTATTTATTCACATTCACGTTAAAAATTATATTTTTAACGATAATTATTTTATTTTATTCAACCTATGAATACTCTATTCGGTTCATTTAATAAATAAAATGATATCTTTATTTTTCTATCTTATTTTAGAAAATTTCGGCGGCATAACGGCACGATACTAGAAACGGGACGAGGCCTAGCCTTATCCCCTGACTAGTGATGGCCCACGCCATACACATATCAATCAAATCAATTTCATTTCACCAAACAATTCAATTCAAACCAAATAATCTAACCACTACACAACCAAACAAACAAGTCCATGGTCTGTGGACGATGGTGTCGGGTGCTACTAAACACCGTCTGCATCCTAGTATATATTTATATAAATAGAAAAGAAAAGTTAAAGTGAGAAGTTCTCACCAAAGCTATCCCAACTCCACGACACTTCCAATATAGGGAATCATCACTGTTCTCGCCCTTTGTCACTTTCGTTGCCCGTAGCCACTACATATATAAAAATCACATTTTTATATTGTTGCTATGCATATAAAAATTATATTCTTATACTACTACTATATAGATAAAAATTATATTTTTACATCAATACTATATAGATAAAAATTCTATTTTTACATCAATGTTCATATAATAAAGATTATATTTTTATCCTTCTACTATATAAAAGATTATATTTTTCTATGAACAAAATCATCTTTTTATTCTCTATGCTTTTCTAATCTAAAAATATAATTTTTCCTAATAAAAATCAAAACTTTAAACAAATAAAAATCATATAATTTCAGTTTTAAAATCAATCAAGAAAAATCAGTTTTAAATATAAACAAAAATCAGTTTTTAATTTAAATAAAAAGGAAAAATCTTACTATCTTTGAAGGAGGGAGGCCGGAGGAGTCGGATGTCCTCTCAGGCGGCGGCGGCTGGCCATCCAGGTGGCGGGGCGTCGGCTTCATTTGGAGGAAAGGGGAAAAGAGCTGGAGATGGACGGAAGAGGGGGGAGGTCTGGGCGAGGTCGAGGAGGCGCGCAGGCTCAGGTGGTGGTGCTCCGGGTGGTCGACGCGGCGTCGGGTCTGTCGGAGGCGGCTAGGGTTGCGGGTTTCGCTAGAGGGGCTGGGGGGTTACGCGATAAAGAGGGGTGGTGCTGGGGAGCGTGGTGGTGGGCGGAGGGTAAACGACAGCGACGGCCTGGTGGGTGGCGCGCTCGATCGTTTTGTTTTATTTTCTTTTGATTTCTGATTTAATGAAGAACTGGGGGGGGGGGGCAGAGGAGTTTAAGGAGGAGAGAGAGAGGAAATATATTTTTTTATTTATTTTTAATTTCAAAAAGTAACTTTTATTTTCGACCTCTAAACAAGGCCCACCGCCTGTCGTCCATAGCTAATTACCCCCATTCCGAACACAATGGGATATGTACCATAAGCTGATTCGACCGTTTCGATCAGTTTCCGTTAAAATCAACATATAACTCTATATATTGAATTTGAACGCGCATTTCAATTCACTGGGGTCACATACTAACTCTATAAATCCCAGAAAAATATTTTCTAGCTTCGTATTGACGATACGGTCCTAACAAAACTAATTTCGTCGAATTCTGAGACCGTTTGAAAAATGGCCATTTTCCAGTCGATTAAAATCAACTAAAACTGATCAAACGCATTTTCCTTTGCCACGCTCACATATTGATTCGAAAAATTATGAAATTTGAAACCTAGCAATAACTTGACACCACGGTTCCAACAAAAGTGGTTTCGTCGAAATCCAAGGTCATTTGCAAAATTCCCATTTTTAAGGGCCTGAATTTCATAGCGACTATTCAGAATTTTCAACTGGACATATCTTTTGATCCCCGCTATGAAATTTCGATTTTTCGGATTCGTTGGAAAGATATTCTCAAATAGATCCTATTATTTTTGGTTTCGCCAAAATCCGGTTTATTTTGCACCCGGTACGTTCATTTGAATTTTGAAATCGAATTATCGAACTACCTCGCCATTTTCAATTCCTTTTATATATATAAATAAATATTTATATTCTAACGACGACGTATATAAATATATTCGTTCGAATTCTATTCAAAATAAATTTTCGTCGACATTATTTAAAATAATTCATTTTAAATAATCAAAACTCGCTAAAATTGCCAAAATAAAAATTTTAAACTGGCCCAGATTTTCGGGTTATTACAATATTTATTTGAATCATCGTTATAATATAAATATTTTATTTTAATTTTAAAAGGAATTGAAAATGGCGCGGTAGTTCGAAAATTCGATTTCAAAGTTCAAATGAATGTGCAGGATTCAAAATAAACTAGATTTTGGCGAAACCAAAAGTATTAGAATCTATTTGAAAATAACTTTCCAACGAATCTGAAAAATTGAAATTTCATAGCAGGGATAAAAGGTTATGCCCAGATAAAAATTCAGAATAGTCGCTATGGAATTCTGGCCCTTAAAAATGGAAATTTTGCAAACGATCTCTATTTTCGACGAAACCAGTTTTGTTGGATCTGGATGTCGAATTATTGCTAGATTCCAAAATTCAAAATTTTTCGATTCAATATGTGAGCGTGGCGAAGTAAAATGTGTTTTAACAGTTTCAGTCAATTTCGATCGACCAGAAAATGGCCATTTTTCAAACGGTCTCGGAATTTGACGAAATTAGTTTTGTTAGAACCGTATCGTCAATACGAACCTAGAAAATATTTTTCGGGAATTTTTAGAGTATGTATGTGGCCCCGGTAAATTGAAATGTGCGTTCAAATTCAATATATAGATTTATATTTTGATTTTGATGGAAACTGATCGAAACAGTTGAATCATCCTACGATACATATCCCATTGGTTTCAGAATGGGGGTAATTAGCTAGGGACGATAGTCGGTGGGTTTGATTTTGAATTCAAAAGGTACTTTTTGAAATTAAATAATTAAATAATAATAAAAAAATCTCTCTCTCTATACTCTCTCAGCCCCCCCCCCCCCCCGGTTTACTTTTTCAATCGAATGAAAAAAAAGGGGACGCAGTGGAGAATCCACCGCGACGGGCTACCCTGCGGCGGAACGTGCCGCCACCGCGAGCCCCCCCTCTCGCGCCTCCGCCTCCCCCTTATCCCCAACCTTCCTCCTCCCCTCTAGCGCATCGCGCAACCCCCCCAACCCCTCAGAAAAACCGCACCCCCCTCCACAGCTCGAGACCCCTCTGCCGCCGAGAGCCGCCTCCGTCGTACTACTACCACCCCGCGCGCCCTCTTCACTCCTCCCCTCTTCCCCTTCATTCGATTATCACAGTGAGTTCTTCGACCTGATTTTGTTTATTTATATTCTATAAGATCTGTTTTATTTAATTTAGGAATATGTTAGAATTTTATATACCAAAACAAAATGATTTTTAATTTAGAAAAGGTTAAATCTTTAATCTAGAAAAGTTAAGATTTTTAATTTGCTAAAGATTAGAATTTTAATTAGTGAAAGGCGAGATTTTTATCGCATGAAAAATGAGATTTTTATATATATGGTTTTGAAATAAAAAATGCGATCTTTATATATGTGTAGTGGAATAAAAATATAATCTTTATATAGAGGTTAGCGTTATAAAAATATGATCTTTATGTAGAAAACACCGTTGTAAAAATATAATTTTTATATAGGAAGTAACGATGTAAAAATATAATTTTTATATGAGGTTCATGAGAGTAAAGATTCGATTTTTAACATAGTAAAGATTCGAATTTTTATTTGAAAAGATTTGATTTTTATTTTTATATAAAGAAAGGTTATATTTTTATATAAAGAAATATTATATTTTTATATAAGGAAATGTTATATTTACATATAAGAAAAGATTAGATTTTTTGATTTGTAAAAGACGTGATTTTGGTTATGTAAAAGAGGCGATTTTTATATATATGAAAGTGAAATAAAAATTTGATTTTTATGTTGAAAGCGAAGTAAAAATATAATTTTTATATAGAAAGAAGGGTTGTAAAAATATTTAATTTTTATGTAAGAAGTGAAATAAAAATGTGATTTTTAATGTGAATAGTGGGAAAAGATAGAGATGGTATCGATTGAAATCAAAACGAAATCGGAACTGTTCAGAAATGACGAATGGCGGAGTGGAACCCCAAGGAGAGAACTCCTCACTTTTATTTTATTTTCTAGTTGAAATATATACTAGGATGCAGATGGTGCTTAGCAGCACCCGACACCCGTCGTCCACAGACCATGGATCACTCGTTTGTTTGATTGATGTGTTGTGAAAATTGATTGTGTGATGTGGAATGAATATTTTATAGTTAAAGATATAATTTTTAACGTGTATATAAAATAAATATTCATAAACAAATCGGACGATTTGTTTGTGTACACACATTTCACTGATATTGATTGGGACGATAAATTTTACACATCGCCCAACTGCACAAATACTATTTGGTGTTTGTTGATTTGAAACCCCACACGGGTGTTGGGATGATATTTGGCATACACTAATCCCAATTATTTAGTTGTATGTCAATCGATTGGTTGACAGATTGTGTAAGAGTTAATTATTTATATTTAACGCTTATGCAGTTGTGTGGTGCACTCTGGATGATGGTTGATTATTTATCGTTGCTATTATATACATGTGTTGTATGGAATCCATATAATTAACATTATATGGTAATTGATTGGGCCTCATTCCAATTTGGAAAATAAAGAATATTATAAAATGAAAATTCATGTGTTGAATAAAAGAAAATATCCATTTGTTGAATAAAAGAATATTCATGTGTTGAATAAAAGAAAATTCATGTGTTGAATAAAATATAAATTCATGTGTTGAATAAAAGAAATTTCATGTGTTGAATAAAATATATATTCATGTGTTGAAGAAAATATTCATTTGTTGAATAGAATAACGAAGTTACTAAAATATATAAAGCCGTGTTAATTAGATTGACGCCATTTTGACGTGAACGATATTTATATCGATTTTATTCATTTTTATAATGAATATAGAAAAGGAAGTGATTTCAAAATATAACGTTTTGAAAATATTATCATTTAGAGATTAATGATATGGAATATTCAATTTTGATTAGAAATTGAATATGAAGTTGAAATCGTTTTGAAAACGAATTTAAAACGATTTATAAAATACGTTTTGAAAGGAAATCGATGAAATATATATAATATATATTATATATATAATGGCCTGAAAAGAACGCGCCGCGCTGCTGTAGTTCGCGAATTCCGAGCATTGACTTTGAATGGATATTATGGGAGATCCGACCGTCGGATTCTCCTAAAACCGGAACCATTGGGTTCGTATCGAAAAGATCTTTCTAACGAATACAAGAAATTAGAAATTTAATGGTTAGATTTGGAATTATGTCCAAATCAAATTTGGAAAAGGTCGTTGTAACTGCAGTTCGATGGCCGTTGACGGAAATCGACTGTACGTGCCTTGATAAAATTATTAAAAATAGTAATAATTTGTGTAAAATCATAAGAAATGATTTAGAAAAAATTGGGATGAAAATTTCCATATTTGAAAAGATAAAAATAGATATTTATCTAAATGCACTAGTTTTGAACTAGAATTATAATCCGTTTGTTTTTGAAATAAATAAATTGGATTTGAAAGGGTTTTAAAAAGTAACCAGAATTTCCAATAATTGAATTGGAATAGATTTGAATCGAAATTGTCTTTGGAATATTTCGATGTTGGATTTCATGATTATACAGATATTGTTATGGAAATTTGAAAGATATATTTATATCGTTATTTCCAAAACGATATTTGTTGGTCGTAGAATTTGATATTGAATATAAGCCGATATATTTTCTATTTAGAGCCTTGTATTTAATATCAAATAGGATTTGGGTTTGTCGTGAATAGTGTCTTCATTAACACTGTTCTTAAACCCAGTTGAGAAAAAGATTAAATCTTTTTATTTATATTTAATGAAGTATAACAATTAAATGGAATTTAATTGGAATTGAATTTGAATTGATTTTTGGGTTTATCATGAACGGTGTTTTAAATAATACTTGTTCTTTAACCCGATAATTAATGAAATGTGAATTGGGTTTATCGTGAACTGTGTTTTAATGACATTCGTTCTTTAACCCGATTTACAGTGAAATGTGATTTGGAATTTATAAATCTTTTGTTAAGATTTAAAGGAGATTTTCCAAAGTAGAGTTTTCCAATTTAATAAAATCAATTGGAATGGAATTCGATTTTGTAATAATCGAAGTGAATTTCTGTGGGGGAAGACAACTAATATATCTGGAATTTAAAAAGCTTTGTCGTTATTCCGTTTATATTATTAGTCGGATATGGAAGTTTATATCGATTATATATATCGATTTGTTTTCCATGAAGATTCCATTGTAAATGGAATTTGATTTTGGGTTTATCGTGAACCGTGTTTTAAATAACATTGGTTCTTTAACCCAGTTAAAGACAGGATATGATTTCCCAAGTTAAACAATCACTAATATTTATTTTTGGGAAGATTAAAACCAGGTGGAGTTTTAATGAATCTTTGATTAGATTGAATTGATCGAGAATGGAGTATCACCAGTTTTGCTCCAGGCGATAGTTAAATCTTTAATTAGATTTGAACGTGAAATGGTAATTGAATTTACTGATAACATCATGGTCTTAGATATGAAGTATTCCCAGTTTTACTTCATGGGATGAATAGGTTGGGGTTGGGAAATTTAACAAATGATTACTTCGGTAAGTTTCGTTAATCCCGACTAGTTTGGATAAACCAGAAATTGGTTTGAATTGATATTCAAAAGAAGATTAAAGAATAAATTTAAATAATTTATCTTTGATAAAATTAATGGGAACCTTTCCCAAAGTATAAGAATATTTGAATAAAAGAATATCCTGAATTGGAATGAGGCGTATGTTGTGTTTGTGCAACAATTGTTTATTATATACGCGAGTTATTCAGAAAGACCGGGTTTATCCCATTCTGAATAACTGATTCGACGATGTGTTGAGGATGAAGATGGTGGTCGAAGACCGGAGGTATTCACATCATTTAGGTGGTTACTGATGATCTTGATTAGGCTGTACACCCAAGAGGAGGGAATCAGTTGGTGATCGTCCAGATGTACTTGGAGATCGATGGATATGCGAGGAATGAGGTTCCTCCAGTTTCGTTCAGACCCAGAACGAACTTGTATGGACTGTGTGTCTGACATTGGATTTTTCTCTGTGTTGATTGATCTCTATTAAATATACATCTGCCTGATGAAGGGGAATTCATTCCCTTACTTCACCCTTCTCTGATACGTACGAGATCAGAGGTTGTATATCAATAGACATCAGTTGCATGGTGTGAATTGCCTGTGTGGCATGCCTAAGTGGCAAATGATCAAGGCGCCTGTTGAAAAGCAGAGTCATGTTGTTGATGATCAAAGCACTGCCTGTGTGGCATAGGTTTGGGTAGCGTTAATTCGCGAGCCTCACATCCCGGTGTGAACCAAAAAAGGGAGAGGACGTCGGGGAAGGCATGCGTTTCCTTCTAGTTAGTAGTGGCGTCAGTGGTTTTACATGTCCTGACGAGTTTGACTTATGTGGTTGTTAGAATGCGAGACGTCACGGTTATATCGGTCGATCCGGGACCGATGGAGTCATTTGTTAGCTCATTTACGCCCCATAGGGTGGGGAAACGCATGTTCAGGCATTTTAATCCACTCCGTGTGGACTGGCCCTGAGGATCCAAGGGACGATGCGTTCTGTTCCTGAGGGGCGGACTAGAGGCTCTCGAAGCGGTGAGGACTATCTTTTGCCTCGGTTCACAGATGGAAATCCAACTTCCAATACGAGCTTTGCGATTTTAGTTGTGCACCTATATATGGCGACATAGTGGTATGGGGCATTCATGCCGCCTATGATTGATACTTATGATTGAAATTGTTTTGACACTATACACTTATAGTAATAATAAAACATGAAATTTAGCGTATCAAGTATTCTTTGGCTATTATAAGGTAAAAACATATCCTCCGGCTTGTGTTGCATTGTGTGATGGGACCTGGGTCTTATAATAGCTTCATTGTTCTTTATTTAGCATCGCGCTGTTGTTTTATGCACTGGTATTCTTGGGAGGAAACCTGTTCCGTGTTATACGGCGTGGTCCCTTGATTTACCTAACTTTAAAATAAAGATTAATAACTTTTTTAGTTCTCACACCAGTCACATGACTGACCTGGAGTTTATTGTTTTAACCTAAACTCTGGGTGCCCCTTTTTTCCATACCGGCAGCTAGTAGTTTTGGTTTTGCAGATTTATATTCACAGGAACCTGGTTTACAGCTGGGATGATATCCGAAAAGCTTTGTATCCGTATATCTCTTTCAGTTTTTTATTGTATTATTTTTCCGCTGTAGTAATGTAATTTAAATCTCTGATACTTGTCAATTGTGTAATATTGATTCATACTCTGTGATATTCTTATATTCTGATGGAAATGTTGTAATAAGCAATGAAATTTTCTTCTGTTTGTGTTCTGATTCGTCTTTTCCTCAACTCAATCTGCTCTTTCCTTCATAGGGAAGTTACGGGTCTTACATTTGGTATCAGAGCTTTGGTTTACAGAGCTCCAAGAATAAGACATACTAGAACCGAATGAAAGAATTCATCAGAGATTGGATTAGTAATATCCAATGAGAATGACTCGTTAGAGATGGGATCAGTAGTATCCTAGAACGAGTGTGAAGAGTGATGATTTTTAAAATAAAATTGAAAAAAAATGTTTTGAAAAATTAAATTCAATTATTCGTATTTGAACATTATTTTTATATTGATTTGGACAATCCAGTATATAAAGATTTTGCGTATACGTCTGATCCGCGTGCATTCGAAGTTTTAATATACTGGATGGATATAGAATCTTACTCTAGCAGGCCGAAGATGATTCTGATGATTGAGTACTCGTCATCAGATTTTATGTTCGAGTGACGAAAGTGGGATTTCTATATGATTCAAATTGACTGGTGTGAGAATCAAAATTAGATTGGGTCTATTGTTGTGATTTGGCACCAAAAATCTGATTTTTGGACTATATATCAAAATTATGAGTTTGAAAAGATAATCAACAAATTGATTGCTGATTGTGTGGTTTGATTATTGTTCGATTAATTAAATGCTGAACCTTTAGCCAAATTGAACCAAATAGTGAATTGTATTGAAAATTAGTCGCATTTGCATGCATATACATGTACTTACATTGAACAGGTCATAGCAAGGAGGCTAGAGCAGAGGAATAAAATTGTTTACCCGACAAATAAGTACATGTTTATTGTATTTCTTGGGTTTTTGATGATTTTATGAGCTGATTGGCTAACCGCTTGGCTGTTTCTTTTTCTTTTTGGATTGGTTAGGGCCATGGGAGGCTATTTGAAATATCCCGAAGCTCCCGGTGCAAATGAGGTTATGGCGAAAATTTTCGAAAATTTAGGGTGTTAGCCAAATTTTTTAAAAATTTGAGAAGTTCTTAGAAACTGAAAAGTTGAAGAACTTAAGCCATAATGAAAGTTGAGTTGGTTTGTAAAACAACTTTCAGCTTCATTCCTTTTCGGGGACGAAAAGTTTTTAGTGGGGGAGATTGTAATAACCCGGAAATCCGAGCCAATTTAAATTTTTTATTTTGGCAGATTTAGTGAATTTTGAATATTTAAAATGATTTATTTTAAACAATAATGATGAGAAATTTATTTTGAATAGAGTTAGAACGTATATATTTATTTGAATCGTCGTTAGAATATAAATATTTTATTTTAATTATCAAAGGAATTGAAAATGGCGCGGTAGTTCGAAAATTTGATTTCAAAGTTCAAATGAATGTATAGGATTCAAAATAAACCGGATTTTGGCGAAACCAAAAATATTAGAATCTATTTGAAAATATCTTTCCAACGAATCCGAAAAATTGAAATTTCATAGCGGGGATAAAAAGTTATGCCTAGATGAAAATTCAGAATAGTCACTATGGAATTCTGGCCCTTAAAAATGGAAATTTTGCAAACGATCTCTTTTTTTGTAACGACCCGTATTTTTACGATATATAAATAATTTATTTAATTATTTAAAATAATGGTTTAGAGAATTAAATGGTTTTTTAATTATATAATAGTGAATATTTAATTAATATAATTAATAGAATAATATACTTATTTCTGAAATAGTCGGAAATAGTGAATTGACGATATGGTGTGAACAGGACAATTTAAAATTTATAATCCAGTTTGGAATTTAATTAGAATAACGAATATATTATTTGAACGATAGTCTGACCGTATAATTATATTATAATCGAGCTCGAAATGGCGCGGCAGTTCGCTATTTGGCGATTCGAACTTCAACTGAATATACAGGGTCTGTTTTAAATCGGATTTCTGTGAAACAAGAAACGTTCGGAACTGGTGAAGTATATTTTTTTAGTGGAAGAGAAAAATCTGGATTTCATCGTGTCGATTTGATATATGTTCAAATCAAATTTTAGAAAAGTCGCTATGGAATTCTTTTGAAAATTTTAAATATATATTATAAAAGGATTTTATATATAAATCGAATATCGATATAACTGGGAATTTTGAAATATCGAGTTATAAATCCCAGTGGAGCTGTATGGTATTCTACTATTAATATATACGATAATATTTATTTTTTAATATTAAATTTAATTATTTTTAAATATATTTATATATTTAAAAGGGTTATTTAGAGCTTTAAAAATAGCCAGTTTTGCAAACGACCTCAGAATTTGACGAAACTAATTTTGTTGGATCCACAATATTAAATTATTGTTAGATGTCAAGTTCCGTGATTTTTAAATTCAGTATGTGGCTGTACGAAATTTTAATGTGGAAAACAGTCGATATTTTGACGGTTAAAAATACGCTGTGTGAGCAAACGGAGTCGGAATTCGACGAAACTAGTTTCATTGGGTCTGTAATGTCGAACTGAAGGTGCATGTTCAGTTTCGTGATTTTTGGGTATTGTGTGTGATCACAGGGATTTTTAAACAGCGTATACAAGCAGCGATACGATAATAATAAATATAATAATCGAATAAAGAAATATATATTTTCCCTATATATATTCCCCACCTTTCCTAAACCATAACCTAATTTTCTCCCAGATCAAAACATGCGCCGCCATCAGTTCTTCTACAAACGTGAAGAACGACCATTTCAAAAATCAATATAAAATCAAAACGAAACCCATAAATCTCAACACTAATATATTCGCAATCCCTGTTCGAAGCTCTTCGATCTGGTATGCTGATAAGAGGGTACGACGTCCATTTTAGGTTACTGGATTTTTCAGCATGAATTAGGGTTGGAGATTTTGGGAATCTAAGGCGAAATTGCTTGGATTTGATATTGCTTTTGGGTTTGTCATTGGATTTGGCTTCGGTTGAGGGAATTTTTGGAATTTTCGTCATTATTTTGGTCGATGGTCTCACTGGTGCGACAGTTGAGGAGCCGATGACGCAATTCAATTGATAACACCGAGTTCTGCAACTTGGGGTCCAGGGGATCGAGAAATGGAAGAGAAGTTCATGGACATTATTAGTTCTTGAAATCATTGAGTGATGAAGAGTATGGGATTGAAGAGAACATACGAAATGGTTGTTTGTAAATGGAGGAGCAGCGTTTTAAGGTGCCAGGAGGAAGAAAGGGAGAACTTAAATGGGTCGGTCAGATTTACATTTGGGCCGGGTTCATAAAGTAAGCCCAAGTCTAAATTTAATTAAATTTATTTTAATTAAAATAGTATACGAACTTGGAACTTTAATATCTTGAACATGCTTTATCAGAAATTCGAACGGTCAGTCACATTGGGATCGTATGAATGGACACTACGCAGTGGAACTGACTGGGAGTGGATTCGAGCTCGTTACAATTTATGGCGAAATAAATTGTTTGATCAGAATCAACTAACGCAAATCGATATTAAACGGTTAACGCGAAATCTGAGTTAATCTCACTAACTCTGCTCAATTTATATTTCATAAAGTATTTTTAGAATTGATAAATAATGGTTGTTTGCTGTGTGTTGGCAGTTGGGTTGAATTGCTAGTTAAATTGGTTGGAAGTATAGATAACGATATATATATATATATATATATATATATCCTTAATCGAATATTGATTCTGTTGTCGAAATATTTCATATTAGTGTTATTATGTTGATTAACATCTGTGGATGAAGGAAAACAGGTTGGAGGGACCCAACTGGGTTCCTCAACATTTATTTTACTGTTTTTCATATATTGTGGTATATGATGTGATTTATAATCTGTTGTTGATTATGTGTGTATGATCATGGTTATTTGGTACTTTTAAATACCAAAGGAAATACTGGAATTTGAAAAGGGAAATTTCAAACTATAAGTAATAGAATATTTATGTAAAATCAAAGGATTTTATAAAAAGGAAGTTTGAAGTGGTTATTAAATTGTGGAAGTTTATAAAATCAAAAAGGATTTTATAAAAAGGGAATTTGTGAAGTGTATATTGAAATAAGGATTTTATAAATCAAAAAGATTTTATAAAAAGAAGGGAAATGTGAAAATGAAATCAGAAGCTTATATATAAAATTATTAACAGTTATGTGGAAGTTTAAAAGACCGTTATTGGTAAATCACTTAATAATAGTAATAAGAAGTAAATAAAGAAATATATGAAAGGAAATATTTATATGAAATAGATAGGATATTATAAATGAAATAAGTGGGAAACAAATATAATTATAAAAGGGATTATTTGGAAATAAATAGAATTATAAAAAGGGAATTGGAAAAAAATGTAAAAGAACAACGAGAAGTTGGTTTCAAAGTAGGTATTAAATAGAATATGTTTTAACAGATTAATTGAGAAGATTAATTTATAAATAATATTTTAAAAATTAAATAAAAATATTTATCTTTTGATAAATGTAAATATATAATTCGAACTTATATAGAGAAGTAGAAATCGGTTTAACACCGATATTTTATGGAATATGAATTCAACATTTGTAAAGGGAAATTTAAATGAGATTTAAGTGTTAGAAGTCAAAAAGGAGATTTTATACAAATAATTCTGTAAACAGAAATATAAATAGAAATTGAAAATGAGATACTGTTTTCAAATATGAAATCAAACTGAATAGATTTTATAAAAGAAACATTTTTCACATTCGATGTGAATTATGAAATTAAGCAAATATTTCACAAATAAAAACGTGTATAGAGGAAGTTGGGTTTTATAATAGGAATTCAAACAGAAAGGAAATTTCAAATGGTTAAGGAATAAAGAATGTTTAAAAATGAAACAAGTGTTGTGATTTATAAACAAAGTTTATAAATGAACTAAAGTATAATTATCAGTGGATAATTGAGATGGCAAATTCAACAGTGAATATAAAATGGGAAAATTGGAGTTGTTTTAAAAAAGGGAACGATGAAATACATTTTGATATTCGAAATGTAAAAAGGATTTAATAAAATCCATAGAGATGATATAATCGAATATAAGTTATTCGAAGAAGATCGTTAATCGAATAGAAGTTACTCGAAGAAGAGAGATAATCGAATATAGGTTATTCGAAAGAAAGGGTTATCGAATATAGTTTACTCGAAAGAGTTATCGAATATAGTTTATTCAAAGAGAGATAATCGAATATAGTTATTCGAGAGGAATTACCGAATAGAGATTATTCGAGAGAGAATTGTAAGTCGAAATTCGATTATATCGAATTTGGGAAAGTACTATATACTTTCCGTTTTCAAATCGAGATTTATTTAATTATTAATAAATTAGTTGTTGGTCTAATTAATTAAATTAATAATTAAAAGTTATATTTAAGTTATTATATTTCAAAGGCATGGGATTATAACACTATCGTTATAATCAAATGATTTCTGTAAAGGAAGGGGGTTCTTAAATAGAATCCGAGAGTTTCATAAGGAAGTTGTTAAATTTTTAAAAGATGAACTTTGTCTGTTTCGAAGTTAGAAATGTTGTTCAGTTAAGGTCTGAGAGGTAATTATACCCCAACTTGATTGACTTCGTTTTTAACTAAGGAATGGTTAAGGTTCGATAGTGAAGGTTGGTTAAGTGAATCTAGTTAATGAGTGAAATGGTTCGAGTTCGCATAGCGACGTTATATTTAAACATCTGTTTAAATCCAATAAAGAAATTTTGGAATGTTTTCCAAGTAAGAATCAGAATTGTATAATATAGAAATAAGAAGTGGGAGTAAACATGGAAATGTTTTCCAATGATTAATAACGTGTATTTTCTAAGTTTAGAGAATAAGAATTTACGAATATATAGAAATGGGTAAATGAATAAATTAATGATGATTTAATCTAAGGAGATAAATATTGAATGATGATTGATCGATCGAAATCCTATTTGGAAATAAGATCGTTGTTTGTACACCTATTTTCCTTTGATAGTTAAATCACCGACTATCAAAGTTTTTGACCATTTTCTCGTCGTCAATACGAAGAGACCGGGATCAGATTCATTATCTGAAAACCACTCTGTATGGACGTTAGTGTTGCGATCAAATATGATGAAGGTAATTGAAAACGGAGTTATGCAAGGGCTATCCTTTTTACAGAATAATGCCTTCGGTTTGTCCATTCCCAGGACAACGTGAATGGACGAATGTTTGACGGAGTATATCTAACGGATCGTGTAAGTTGAGTTCTTCAAACGTACTTACGTTTGGTGGCGGAGGAATTCGTTTCACTTTGCTTTATACCCGTGGTATTTTTGGGGAAGTCAATTTGTAGTTTGGCGAGTATGATGATGTGGCATTCAAAGTGAATGGTGGTCAGGTGTTTTAAATGATACGTTATGACCTCTAGCCTCATCAACCGGGAAATGACAGAAATCGGGCAGGCAGCATGGCTAGGTGGGTCGCTCCCATTAGGGTGTATATCACCTATCTAGAGAAAATCCAATGCATTCTTTATCTATTTTCGATGCTGTCCTTTTTCGGGAAACGGTGGGTAGCTCCCAACCGTTGGTGATATACATTCGATACACTCAAGCGAAATGAGTGGTCGGTCATTTGTGGGCCGGGTTGCAAGACGTTCTTGTTGAACCTAGTGTATTCGCCTCTAGAGATACACTATCGGCAGGTGGTCCCATACCTTGTTATAGTTGGAATCCAATCTACAATAAGCGCCCGCGGTTTTGATTGTATACTATATATGTGGAACGTGAGATGCAAGCATTCTGCTAGATTGTTAATTACTTGTGATTAGACATTATTATAATATTAGAGAAGTATTGGTTTCCAAACTGTTTTGGGTTATCGTAAGGTAAAAACCGTCCGTGTTTATGTGTGGATCGGTCTTACGATTACCTTTTCTTTTGGAAAGGATTTTGAAAAGTTAAACCAAATGATTTGAGTTTAATCACACCAGTCCCATGACTGACCCTAAATTTATTTTGTTTTGTTTTCCCTAAACTCTTGGGTGCCCAAATTTGTACGGGCAGTCAAGTAGTTCAGGTCTTTACAGATATACTTGGAGGAGCTTGAAGCTGGAGGCTTCCAGATTATATAGCTATTGTTATTTCCGCTGTGTGTAAGTGTTGTACTCTGATAATGTCATTCTATATATATATATACTGTTTTATTGCAAGGTTATGTTATATATTATATTTTATTCGTTCCGCTGTTAGATTCGTGTTTACTCTGATTGTGTTTTTCTTCTTCTTCTATTCTAATTTTCTATCTTTTCTATTCTCACCCTCTAACTTCTTTCTATTAATGATCAGGAATTTTTGATATCTGAATAGTCAATATGGTAGTTTTGTGTTGATTTTCGGAGTTGAAAATTCCGGTTCGTTACAGTGGTATCAGTGTTGAAGGTTAAGTGATTACCTTGGCTCTATGGCGTGACTCAGTAGAGATGGGGTTAGTAATACCCTAGATTGAGTTGAGTGTATGTATACGGGTGAACGTATTTGTAGATTTTATAAAATTATTTTATATTATGGAGATTTATTGATTGAGTTGTTTATGAATTTTGGTCGATCCGCTTGATCCACTGTATCGATAGGAGTTTCTAAACACTCAAGTACGATAAACTGACACAGTATGTTTTGAAAGAGGGTAAATGAAATAATTTTACCCAAATTATATTTGGATATAAAAGAAAATATTTATATTTGAAGTATTATAGTATATTGGATGTGTTGGTTGATTATTATTGAAATGGTTATATAAATAACCAATTGGAGTTCACATAATATGGAATTAGATGAATTAAATCTGAATTAACTCAGAGTTGGAGTTAAAATTCTGAAAATTGGGGAAAAGGTGATTGTAAGTGGATTTGAGCTAAGTTTAATAAAACTTTAAAATCCTGGGAGGTTTTAAATTGTAACACCCCACATCCTTTAGTGTCACTCACAAAGGGAATGCACTAAGTTCTGTGGAGCGTTTTAAGGTAAAAGATGCAGATGAATTACAAGACAGACAAAAATTAAAACAGCGGAAAATAAAACTTTGCTTTATTGATAAAATAGTTTGTACAATGATTTCTTTACAATATCAGGGTATCATCTGTCTTACAAAATAAAGAAGCATAAAGCAACATTTATATTCCCCAATTTTTGCAAGAGCCAGCCATAGCATCTGAAAAGAGAATCCAAGCAAAACTTCGACAAATCTTCAAGCTGGGAAAGAGTGACAGTCCAACTTAACCTCGGCTATACTATTCCCTTCTTTACTACCCGAGGGGGGGGGGACGGAAGAAAAGAAGACGAAAGAAAAACAGAGTCAGACATAAAGCCTGAGTAAGTTCAGTAACTTCTAGCATGTGAACATGGAAAACAAAACGACATGAATTAACTGAATACAAGATAACACCATGACGATAGGATCAACAAGATTAGACAAGATAAGCACAAGATATGCTAAGCTAAGATAAACTGGATATGCTCTAATACTTTCACCGCTTCGCTATTTCCTTGTTAGACTGGTTTCTACATCTCTGCACCACCTAACTAATGTCCTAACTAGTAACGATAACGTTATCCCAATCCCTGTAGTTTCCATTGCCTTCAGGCATACATTTATTATTTGTTACCTAGATCTAATCTAGGGTTTTCTACCAAGTGCCTTCTAGATTCAACTAGAGTTTACGCTATCTGCTGAACGCTTCTCGGATTCAGGGTTTATGCCACCTAGTCCAACTAGGGATTATGCTACCTATCGAACGATGCCCCAAGTCTAGGACACACTACCTAGAGTGGTATATGTTCCTATACTTCCCCACGCATGTATCGCGAATCGTTATCGCTTGTCTAGATGCACATGTCCTGTAATGTGCGGCCCGAGTCCTGTGGCAGGGCAAATCAAGGAACACAGAACTCGGTCGGGAGCTTTCAAATATCTGCCGATGCAGATGCTAAGGTCTGTTTTTATTCCAGTGGCTATGGTCCCACTCGACCCCTCCCTCAACTAATGAAAGGCACACCTTGAAAAATGAGAACTATACGCAGGCCCCCTATGCCCCCACTAACCTATGGCCATCCTCACCCATAACTAGATAGCAAGTATATGGTCTTTTGGAGTTCTCCGCCTTTCCGCTTCACGTATCTCGACTGACTCAAGATGGATGGTAGACGACGAGTTGCAATCACAGGGCTACCGGTATCTCATCGAATCACGCTGGTCCATCCTAGTCTTTAGGTTGCCATATTTTGCAACCAAGGCATACCCTTGGTTCTTCTAACGCAGACCTTAACCTCTGTGAGCCCAGGAGGATCATCTGCAGCCTCACAGAGGGATACCAAGAGTACCCTCACGTCCCCTCGAAGCCTCGGGCTTCGTAACCCAATTCGTTGGAGCCTTCTTTTTACTCAGACGGACATTCGCTCCTTCTCGTTTTATACTAAGAATTACTACTTAGTTTTGCTAACTAAGATTTACCACTTAGTTTCCAGAATCATTGTTTTCTTAACTAAGTTTTACTACTTAGCTCCTTTTAACTAAGGTTTACTACTTAGTTCTCTTTCCCATCAATTTGGATTGGTTAAGTGTCATTAGTCAATTCTAGCTAACTTAACCCTCTTCATTTATCCTGTTAAACTGGGTATGTGTTATCAGTAATTCATGTTGACTTAACCCTACCACAAACCAAGTTATATTGGTTAAGTATTTCTTATTACTTAACCCTACCCATTCATCCTGTATTGGTTAAGTGTTCCTTTTTGACTTAACCTTGCCCGTCTATTTTAACTAACATGTTATTAATGGTTAAGTATTATCCCTTCATGTTCTAGACTTAACCCTATTCCTTTATCACAATCTGATGGTTAAGTGTTCAAGTTTACTTAACCCTACAGTCTAGCCCAGCTAACATATCAAATTGGTGTATTAAATTTTACTTAACCCCAACCTCTAGTCTAGTTAACATGTTAATTTGGCTAAGTGTATCAACCTTACTTAACCCCACCTTCTAGTCTAGTTAACATGTTAATTTGGCTAAGTGTTTCCTTAGTTACTTAACCCCTACAAATCTTGTCTTGTTACCATGTGAAGTTGGTTAAGTGTCCCTATGGACTTAGCCCTCCCATCCTAGCTTAACTGTGTTGAGTTGGTTAAGTGTTCCTATGGACTTAACCCTCCCATTCTAGCTTAACTGTGTTAAGTGTCTGTATGAACCTAACCCCACCTACCGGTCTGGTTATCATGTTGAATTGGTTAAGTGTCTTAGTTAACTTAACCCTACCATTCTTGTTCTAGCTTTAACTAAATAAATTAAAGCCGCTACCACTCACATTAGACAGATATTGTTGCGATTACTGGATGTGCCGGTTGGTTCCGGGCAGGTTTACATCACAACTCAGTCTAACCTCGGGTTAGGCATATTCGTGTTTTCTAAGTTCAAAGGGTTTTGATTAATTTCCAAATAAGGATTTAAAAGTAACCATCCTGTCCGTCGGATCAGTTAGGGATAGCCAAGGAGAGCAGGAAACTTGTAATTTCCAAACCCAAGCCTAGACACTATCCTCTCTGTCACCCTAGGACTTTCTGGTGTATTATTAAAATAGATGTCGTTAAGAAACCTTTAATTTGTCTAAATTTGTATTTTCTCATTTAGGACAAATTCTATAAGTAAATTATTCCTAATTTACTTATTTCCTAATTACTCTTTTAATGTAAATTGTCAACATTTATTCTTTTGGCCGATTTTCCCCTCTATATCATATTTATGCTTTTTGGTATGTAAACTATACCAAATTAAGTGTCACTAACCATGATTTTGCTAAACGTGACAATTACTCACAATTATGGCCAATTTCAAATTTATGCCAATATACTTATTATGCCAATTTCCAAGTTTAAAACTACGTTTTCAGTAAATTTCATATTTTTCCCAAATCGTATTCCCACCGTTCGTATAATCGTGATTCAACCTAGATTATAAATAAATCTAGATTCGTAGAAAATAGGGAATGAACCAAAGATGCTATGAAAAAGATAGACATAATAACTGGCATAAAATGATAATTTACTAATTACAGACCTAACGAATTTCACTGAAATTGATCTAAAACATCGAAGGCCTATAGGTCTGAAAATCTTATGACATAAAAAGGGTTGAATAACGACGTAGGTTCAAGAACATGGGTAGACCTAACTTAATAGGTAAATTCCCAAGGTCTAAAACCAAAGAAAACCAAGAATAGACAGAATAGATAATCAGGTTTAGACCCAATTTCACAGTCACCAAAACTTAAGTAACACTTTCCTAGTCATGAATCATAGGTGTTTAATCATGGCTGTTCTTGTTATGTCATAGGCAATAGTTTATGTTTCCTAATCAAAGGCATAGGCTTGTGTTCATAGTCAAGGAAATAATTCTCATAGTCATGAGTCACAGTCATAGGCAATGTTCATAGTCATACGCAATGTTCATAGTCAAAGAGGCATATGGTTTTAAGGTCCATAGTTTCATAGTCACAGTCTTATTGGTCCTCGAATCATAGCAATTCTTAATTAGGTCCAAAGATATAAGCACTGATTCGAATATAAAGTTTTGGCATATTCTTTTATTCCTTTAATTTCATGTCACGAAAAGAGAAAACTTTCAAATCTAAAAAGTAACCGACTTACAGAGATTAGATTAGATTCGTAGAAAAACTTTCGTTGAAGTCGTTTGAATCTTCACTTGAATCCAAGTTTGTTTTTGAATCTCCTCTTGAAAGTCTTGAGCAGCATTTCCTCGTCTTGATTTATTTTATATATTATTTTATTTATACATTTTCTCAGAGGCAGCATAAGGATAGAAAAGAATTGAGAATAGAGAAGGAGACTAAGGCTGTTTATATAGGATTAGGCGGACGAACCTAGGCAGAAAACATGACCAAATACATCAGAACGAACCAGGTTCAGAAAACTGGATTTCGGGAGCAGGTCGACCCCTAGGTCGACTACCCAGTCGACCTGGTCAGGGGGGGTCGACTCCCCCGTCGACCTGGGGAGGGGGGGTCGACTACCCAGTCGATTCCCCAGTCGACCTGGGTCCTGGGCGGGAAATTTCCCGCCCAGCCCGCTTCTGGGTTTGAATTCGAATTTTGAATTCGAATTTCGAGCTGTTTTCGATTCTGAAAATTCCTAAAACTTCGGAGGGTCATATCTCCTTCTTACGGACTCCGATTCTTGCAAACTCGGACTCGTTTTCATGCAGAATTCCGAGACGAACGCACTGGCATAACCCGTTTCCCTTGATTTTGAATTTAAAATTTAATTCTGCCTTAATTTTTGAATCCTAGTGTTACTGAATTACGGGGTGTTACATTCTCCCCCACTTAAAAGGATTTCGTCCCCGAAATCTTCAAGTTAGGAAGAATATGTCCTACCATCCAATCACCCATCTACTCAACCATTCAATCACAGGAATTCACTGTCCTTAAAAGATTTCTAATGCTTTCATGTTCATATGCATAGTGTGTGTATATGTCTTTATCTAATGTAAAATCAGGCGGTCTACTGATTCAGTTGACCTCCTTAATTCGAATCATGTCAGTGCCATGCGTCTAATCATGTATGCAAGCATCCCTAGTTATGTAAATACTACATGTGTGCATAGCCATTCATCCATATGCAACATCCATATGGTAACATATCAAGTTCAACTTACAAACAATTACATATCTGTAAATGCAATATGAAAGCGTCCGAACTGATCTACCTAATATGTATGCATATGCATTCACGAGCAACCATTAGCAACCACTTGCAACCATCAACTATAACATGTTTCAAATACATGTTTACATCCATTGGCCTCTACCTAAGGATCAAAGAGACGACCTAGAGGATATACTTTGGAAAGAGAGAAACAATTATGCGTAAAGCTCCTACAAAAGAAATCAAGGATGCACCCTTAAGGAAAAGGGTATGATGCTAGTATCTAGCCTTCTTGAGCTTTACTCCACTATATCTTAACTAGTTTAACTTCACGATTGTGAAGTTCCTGATCTCCATTTCCAAAATAAACAGATGTCAATCACGGTACCAAGTGTATGTACTAAGATGATTAGAGGTCTCCCTCTTATCCTCCATGCCATAACTATAAGGGTCGAAAGGTTACTACGTGCTTTTTAGAGTGCATGCCACAACTATTCATATCTCACGCAAACCATCCTAGTCGAACTCGACATTCCTCAAGTACAAGCCCCAAAGGCCTAAACCAATATCATACAAGCACCCAAGGAATATCTCCTCCGAATTTAGACGATCTACGTGAGATGATATAACCAAACTCGATAGCTATTCTCAAATCCCTACTAACCAAAAATAAACTGGTCGGACCACCAATTGGATTTGAGACCCTAGTGGGATCTTTCTACTATACAAGTACTATGGTGCAGAGACTCAACTATGGAAGTGGATATGAACAATTGCGAAGCGCTAAAACCAAAGGAAAGAGTACTAACAGCAAAACTAGACTCTTACAACAGAATTTTACTACCTTTCTCCTAGGTACGCTTGGTGGTGAAAGTATGTACTTGCCCTTCTGAAAATCTTGTTCCTCGTTCTTGCCATTGTCCTTAATTATACGCCCTGTCATACCCTAGTAAAGATACTTCCTCTTTTATAATTTCTTCCTCCTTCGTGAGCTAAATCTACATCCATGAATTCCTCATCCTGGTGTTATGCTCCTTAGCCAAACTCCTCATCCCCTTCCGTGTGTAACCATGTTGACAAATCTCTCGAAAGCTGCCTCCATTGTACGGAAAACCCTATAAGCTTGAAAGAAAACTGGCCGTAGGTGAAACAACTACGGCTATGGATGGAAGCCGGGGCACTACTTCGCCCATCGATGAGGTTACCTCCCAAAAAGCCAGGAGCCCCAGAGACTCAAGAAAGAAGGAGACAAGAATTCAAACAGAGGAAGAGAAGATAGTGCGTATGGCTTTGGGGGAATATGCCTTTTAAAACAATTTTCTTTTCTTTTGATAATGCTTTTTTTTTTCAAAAACCATTTTGAAAATAATTTTTCAAATCTTTTATCTGATCCAGTAACCTTCAGCTCTGATACCACGTGTAACACCCCACATCCGTTAGTGCCACTCACAAAGGGAATGCACTAAGTTCAGTGGAGCGTTTTAAGGTAAAAGATGCAGATGAATTACAAGACAGACAAAAATTAAAACAGCGGAAAATAAAACTTTGCTTTATTGATAAAATAGTTTGTACAATGATTTCTTTACAATATTAGGGTATCATCTGTCTTACAAAATAAAGAAGCATAAAGCAACATTTATATTCCCCAATTTTTGCAAGAGCCATCCATAGCATCTGAAAAGAGAATCCAAGCAAAACTTCAACAAATCTTCAAGCAGGGAAAGAGTGACAGTCCAACTTAACCTGAGCTATACTATTCCCTTCTTTACTACCTTGGGGGGGGGGGCGGAAGAAAAGAAGACGAAAGAAAAACAGAGTCAGACATAAAACCTGAGTAAGTTCAGTAACTTCTAGCATGTGAACATGGAAAAACAAAATGAAATGAATTAACTGAATACAAGATAACACCATGACGATAGGGTCAGCAAGATTAGACAAGATAAGCACAAGATATGCTAAGCTAAGATAAACTGGATATGCTCTAATACATTCGCCGTTTCGCTATTTCCTTGTTATACTGGTTTCTACATCTCTGCACCACCTAACTAATGTCCTAACTAGTAACGATAACGTGATCCCAATCCCTGTAGTTTCCATTGACTTCAGGCATATATTTATTATTTGTTACCTAGATCTAATCTAGGGTTTTCTACCAAGTGCCTTCTAGATTCAACTATAGTTTACGCTATCTGCTGAACGCTTCTCGGATTCAGGGTTTATGCCACCTAGTCCAACTAGGGATTATGCTACCTGTCGAATGATGCCCCCAAGTCTAGGACACACTACCTAGAGTGGTATATGTTCCTATACTTCCCCACGCATGTATCGCGAATCGTTATCGCTTGTCTAGATGCACATGTCCTGTAATGTGCGGCCCGAATCCTGTGGCAGGGCAAATCAAGGAACACAGAACTCGGTCGGGAGCTTTCAAATATCTGCCGATGCAGATGCTAAGGTCTGTTTTTATTCCAGTGGCTATGGTCCCACTCGACCCCTCCCTCAACTAATGAAAGGCACACCTTGAAAAATGAGAACGATACGCAGGCCCCCTATGCCTTACTAACCTATGGCCATCCTCACCCATAACTAGATAGCAAGTATATGGTCTTTTGGAGTTCTCCGCCTTTCCGCTTCACGTATCTCGACTGACTCAAGATGGATGGTAGACGACGAGTTGCTATCATAGGGCTACCGGTTTCTCGCCGAATCACGGTGGTCCATTCTAGTCTTTAGGTTGCCATATTTTGCAACCAAGGCATACCCTTGGTTCTTCTAACGCATACCTTAACCTCTGTGAGCCCAGGAGGATCATCTGCAGCCTCACAGAGGGATACCAAGAGTACCCTCACGTCCCCTCGAAGCCTCGGGCTTCGTAACCCAATTCGTTGGAGCCTTCTTTTTACTCAGACGGACATTCGCTCCTTCCCGTGTTATACTAAGAATTACTACTTAGTTTTGCTAACTAAGGTTTACCACTTAGTTTCCAGAATCATTGTTTTCTTAACTAAGTTTTACTACTTAGCTCCTTTTAACTAAGGTTTACTACTTAGTTCTCTTTCCCGTCAATTTGGATTGGCTAAGTGTCATTAGTCAATTCAAGCTAACTTAACCCTCTTCATTTATCCTGTTAAACTGGTTAAGTGTTATCAGTAATTCATGTTGACTTAACCCTACCACAAACCAAGTTATATTGGTTAAGTATTTCTTATTACTTAACCTTACCCATTCATCCTGTATTGGTTAAGTGTTCCTTTTTGACTTAACCTTGCCCGTCTGTTTTAACTAACATGTTATTAATGGTTAAGTATTATCCCTTCATGTTCTAGACTTAACCCTATTCCTTTATCACAATCTGATGGTTAAGTGTTCAAGTTTACTTAACCCTACGGACTAGCCTAGCTAACATATCAAATTGGCTAAGTGTATTAAATTTTACTTAACCCCAACCTCTAGTCTAGTTAACATGTTAATTTGGCTAAGTGTATCAACCTTACTTAACCCCACCTTCTAGTCTAGTTAACATGTTAATTTGGCTAAGTGTTTCCTTAGTTACTTAACCCCTACAAATCTTGTCTTGTTACCATGTGAAGTTGGTTAAGTGTCCCTATGGACTTAGCCCTCCCATCCTAGCTTAACTGTGTTGAGTTGGTTAAGTGTTCCTATGGACTTAACCCTCCCATTCTAGCTTAACTGTGTTAAGTGTCTGTATGAACCTAACCCCACCTACCGGTCTGGTTATCATGTTGAATTGGTTAAGTGTCTTAGTTAACTTAACCCTACCATTCTTGTTCTAGCTTTAACTAGATAAATTAAAGCCGCTACCACTCACATTAGACAGATATTGTTGCGATTACTGGATGTGCCGGTTGGTTCCGGGCAGGTTTACATCGCAACTCAGTCTAACCTCGGGTTAGGCATATTCGTGTTTTCTAAGTTCAAAGGGTTTTGATTAATTTCCAAATCAGGTTTTAAAAGTAACCATCCCGTCCGTCGGATCAGTTAGGGATAGCCAGGGAGAGCAGGAAACTTGTATATTCCAAACCCAAGCCTAGACTCTATCCTCTCTGTCACCCTAGAACTTTCTGGTGTATTATTAAAAGAGATGTCGTTAAGAAACCTTTAATTTGTCTAAATTTATATTTTCTCATTTAGGACAAATTCTATAAGTAAATTATTCCTAATTTACTTATTTCCTAATTACTCTTTTAATGTAAATTGTCAACATTTATTCTTATGGCCCATTTTCCCCTCTATATCATATTTATGCTTTTTGGTATGTAAACTATACCAAATTAAGTGTCACTAACCATGATTTTGCTAAACGTGACAATTACTCACAATTATGGCCAATTTCAAATTTATGCCAATATACTTATTATGCCAATTTCCAAGTTTAAAACTACGTTTTTAGTAAATTTTATATTATGCCCAAATCGTATTCCCACCGTTCTATAATCGTGATTCAACCTAGAATATAAATAAATCTAGATTCGTAGAAAATAGGGAATGAACCAAAGATGCTATGAAAAAGATAGACATAATAACTGGCATAAAATGATAATTTACTAATTACAGACCAAACGAATTTCACTGAAATTGATCTAAAACATCGAAGGCCTATAGGTCTGAAAATCTTATGACATAAAAAGGGTTGAATAACGACGTAGGTTCAAGAACATGGGTAGACCTAACTTAATAGGTAAATTCCCAAGGTCTAAAACCAAAGAAAACCAAGAGTAGACAGAATAGATAATCAGGTTTAGACCCAATTTCACAGTCACCAAAACTTAAGCAACACTTTCCTAGTCATGAATCATAGGTGTTTAATCATAGTTGTTCTTGTTATGTCATAGGCAATAGTTTATGTTTCCTAATCAAAGGCATAGGCTTGTGTTCATAGTCAAGGAAATAATTTTCATAGTCATGAGTCACAGTCATAGGCAATGTTCATAGTCATAGGCAATGTTCATAGTCAAAGAGGCATATGGTTTTAAGGTCCATAGTTTCATAGTCACAGTCTTATTGGTCCTCGAATCATAGCAATTCTTAATTAGGTCCAAAGATATAAGCACTGATTCGAATAGAAAGTTTTGGCATATTCTTTTATTCCTTTAATTTCATGTCACGAAAAGAGAAAATGTTCAAATCTAAAAAGTAACCGACTTACAGAGATTAGATTAGATTCGTAGAAAAACTTTCGTTGAAGTCATTTGAATCTTCACTTGAATCCTAGCTTGTTTTTGAATCTCCTCTTGAAAGTCTTGAGCAGCATTTCCTCGTCTTGATTTATTTTATATATTATTTTATTTATACATTTTCTCAGAGGCAGCATAAGGATAGAAAAGAATTGTCAATAGAGAAGGAGACTAAGGCTGTTTATATAGGATTAGGCGGACGAACCTAGGCAGAAAACGTGACCAAATACATTAGAACGAACCAGGTTCAGAAAATTGGATTTCGGGAGCAGGTCGACCCCCAGGTCGACTACCCAGTCGACCTGGTCAGGGGAGGGGGGTCGACTACCTAGTTGACTCCCCAGTCGACCTAGGGGGGGTCAACTACCCAGTCGACCTGGGTCCTGGGTGGGAAATTTCCCGCCCAGCCCGCTTCTGGGTTTGAATTCGAATTTCAAGCTGTTTTCGATTCTGAAAATTCCTGAAACTTCGGAGGGTCATATCTCCTTCATACGGACTCCGATTCTTGCAAACTCGGACTCGTTTTCATGCAGAATCCCGAGGCGAACGCAATGGCGTAACCCGTTTCCCTTGGATTTGATTTTAAAATTTAATTCTGTCTTGATTTGTGAATCCTAGTGTTAAAGAATTACGGGGTGTTACATAAATTGTTTACAAGCATTGTGAATGGTATTTTGAAATAATTTTAAAATAGAATTTGTTTAAATATGATTTTGGAAAAGTGGTACAGTATTGAACTCACTTTAGTAGCTGGGAAATAACTCTGATGATGTTGGCCACATCATCAGTGTTCATTTTCGAGTCCTAAGTGACGGATTACTACCAAAGATTTTGTGTTGAATTTTTTTGAGGAAAACAAGTTATTTTAAATCTCGAAAAGGGAATATTTGATTTTTGTGAAAAGAAAAGTTATTTAAAACTCCTAGGAAAAGATCATCTGAATTAAAAACAAATTAAATAGAAATTTGTGAAAGCAAATATGAATTGAATTGAAACCAATTAACTGGAAATTAAATTGGAATATAATATATCAAATAGAATCAGATTTTGAATTGTGAGATAGGAATCTGAAATGGTATTGGATCGATGAGTTAGGAGTTGGAATCAAGGATAAAACTTTGGTTTGAAATAGAATTTGGATTGGATACGTGAATGATTTTGTTTTGAGGATAAAATTGAAATTTTGTTTGGGAATGCATGTGTATATGCTGACAGGGTAGCAGATGGAAAGGATATAATGATATGCCCGACAAAAGGTACACATTTATTTTCATGGATTTGGTGATTTATGGGCCGATTTGTCAAGCCGCTTGGCTGTATGATTTTCTTTTGGATTGAAGAAAGCCTAGAGAGCGAGTTGGGGTTTGAACTATTGACCGGTACAAAGGAGGTGCTGGCGGAATTGTCCGGAAATTTAGAGTGTTGGAAAATTTTCAGGATTTTAGAAAATTATCGTTGATAATAATTAATTAATATTTTAATTGAAATTAAATTGGTTCTGTTGAAATTAAAGTTGGTAAGTAAACAAATAAGTTTGTACTAGTCAATAGGGTATGTTCTCTACCTTAGCAATTTCAAGGATGAAATTATTTTAAGGGGGGAAGAATGTAACGACCCGTATTTTTACGATTTATAAATAATTTATTTAATTATTTAAAATAATGATTTATAGAATTAAATGGTTGTTTAATCAAATAATAGTGAATATTTAATTAATATAAATAATAGAATAATATATTTATATCTGAAATAGTCGGAAATAGTGAATTGACGATATGGTGTGGACTGGACAATTTAAAATATATAATCCAGTTTGGAATTTAATTAGAATAACGAATATATTATTTGAATGACATTTTGAACGTATAATTATATTATAATTATAATCGAGCTCGAAATGGCGCGGTAGTTCGCTATTTGGCGATTCGAACTTCAAGTGAATATACAGGGTCTGTTTTAAATCGGATTTCTGTGAAATAAGAAACGTTCAGAACTGGTAAAGTATATTTTTCTAGTGGAAGAGAAAAATCGGGATTTCATCGTGTAGATTTTGATATATGTTCAAATAAAATTTTAGAAAAATCGCTATGGAATTCTTTTGAAAATTTTAAATATATATTATAAAAGGATTTTATATATAAATCGAATATCGATACAACTGGGTATTTTGAAATATCGAGTTATAAATCCCAGTGGAGCTGTATGGTATTCCACTGTGAATATATACGATAATATTTATTTTTTTATATTAAATTTAATTATTTTTAAATATATTTATACATTTAGAAGGGTTATTTAGAGCTTTAAAAATAGCAGTTTTGCAAACGCCCTCAGAATTCGACGAAACTAATTTTGTTGGATCCGCAATATTAAATTATTGTTAGATGTCAAGTTCCATGATTTTTAAAGTCAATGTGGCCGTACAGAATTTTAATGTAAAAAACAGTCGATATTTTGACAGTTGAAAATATATTGTGTGAGCAAACGGAGTCGGAATTCGATGAAACCAGTTTCGTTGGTTCTGTAATGTCGAACTGAAGGTGCATGTTCAGTTTTGTGATTTTTGGGTATTGTGTGTGATCACATGGATTTTTAAATAGCGTATACAAGCAGCGATACGATAATAATAAATATAATAATCGAATAAAGAAATATTTATTTTCCCTATATATATTCCCTACCTTTCCAAAACCCTAACCTAATTTTCTCCCAGATCAAAACATGCGCCGCCATCAGTTCTTCTACAAACGTGAAGAACGACCATTTCAAAAATCAATATAAAATCAAAACAAAACCCATAAATCTCAATACTAATATATTCGTAATCCCTGTTTGAAGCTCTTCGATCTGGTACGCTGATAGGAGGTGACGACGTCCATTTTGGGTTACTGGATTTTTCAGCGTGAATTAGGGTTGGAGATTTTGGGAATCTAAGGTGAAATTGCTTGGATATGATATTATTTTTGGGTTTGTCATTGGATTTGGCTTCGATTGGGGAAGTTTTTGGAATTTCCGTCATTATTTTGGTCGATGGTCTCACTGGTGCGACAGTTGAGGAGCCGACGACGCAATTCAAATGAGCACACCGAGTTCTGCATCTTGGGGTCCAGGGGATCGAGAAATGGAAGAGAAGTTCATGGACGTTTTTAGTTCTTGAAATCATTGTGTGATGAAGAGTATGGGATTGAAGAGGACATACAAAATGGTTGTTTGTAAATGGAGGAGCAGCGTTTTAAGGTGCCGTGAGGAAGAAAGGGAGGACTTAAATGGGTCGGTCTGATTTACATTTGGGCCGGGTTCATAAAGTAAGCCCAAGTCTAAATTTAATTAAATTTATTTTAATTAAAATAGTATACGAACTTGGAACTTTAATATCTTGAACATGCTTTATCAGAAATTCGAACGATCAGTCACGTTGGGATCGTATGGACGGACACTACGCAGTGGAACTGACTGGGAGTGGATTCGAGCTCGTTACAATTTATGACGAAATAAATTGTCTGATCAAAATCAACTAACGCAAATCGTTATTAAACGGTTAACGCGAAATGTGAGTAAATTTCACTAACTCTGCTCAATTTATATTTCATAAAGTATTTTTAGAATTGATAAATAATGGTTGTTTGCTGTGTGTTGGCTGTTGGGTTGAATTGCTAGTTAAATTGGTTGGAAGTATCGATAACGATATATATATATATATATCATTAATCGAAAATTGATTCTGTTATCGAAATATTTCATATTAGTGTTATTTATGTTGATTAACATATGTGGATACAGGAAAACAAGTCGGAGGGACCCAACTGGGTTCCTCAACATTTATTTTACTGTTTTTCATATATTGTGATATATGATGCGATTTATAATCTGTTGTTGATTATGTGTGTTTGATCATGGTTATTTGGTACCTTTAAATACCAAAGGAAATACTGGAATGTGAAAAGGGAAATTTCAAACTATTAGTTGAAATAGAATATTTATATAAAATCAAAGGATTTTATAAAAAGGAAGTTTGAAGTGGTTATTAAATTGTAGAAGTTTATAAAAACAAAAAGGGTTTTATAAATAGGGAATTTGTGAAGTGTATATTGAAATAAGGATTTTATAAATCAAAAAGGTTTATAAAAAGAAGGGATATGTGAAAATGAAATCAGAAACTTATATATAAAATTATTAACAGTTACGTGGAAGTTTAAAAGAACGTTATTGGTAAATCACTTAATATAAGTAATAAGAAGTAAATAAAAAAATATATGAAAGGAAATATTTATATGAAATAGATAGGATATTATAAACGAAATATGTGGGAAACAAATATAATTATAAAAGGGATTATTTGGAAATAAATAGAATTATAAAAGGGGAATTGAAAAAAATGTGAAAGAACAAGGAGAAGTTGGTTTCAAAGTAGGTATTAAATAGAATCTGTTTTAGCAGATTAATTGAGAAGATTAATTTATAAATAATATTTTATAAATTAAATAAAAATATTTATCTTTTGATAAATGTAAATATATAAGTCGAACTTATATAGAGAAGTAGAAATCGGTTTAACACCGATATTTTATGGAATATGAATTCAGCATTTATAAAGGGAAATTTAAATGAGATTTAAGTGTTAGAAGTCAAAAAGGAGATTTTATACAAATAATTCTGTAAATAGAAATATAAATAGAAATTGAAAATGAGATACTGTTTTCAAATATGAAATCAAACTGAATAGATTTTATAAAAGAAGCATTTTTCACATTCGATGTGAATAATGAAATTAAGCAAAGACTTTGCAAATAAAAACATGTATAGAGGAAGTTGGGTTTTGAAACAGGAATTCAAACAGAAAGGAAATTTCAAATGGTTAAGGAATAAAGAACTTGTTTAAAAATGAAACAAGTGTTGTGATTTATAAACAAAGTTTATAAACGAACTAAAATATAATTATCAGTGGATAATTGAGATGGCAAATTCAACAGTGAATATAAAATAGGAAAATTGGAGTTGTTTTAAAAAAGGGAACGATGAAATCCATTTCGATATTCGAAATGTGAAAAGGATTTAATAAAATCCGTAGAGATGAGATAATCGAATATAAGTTATTCGAAGAAGATCGTTAATCGAATAGTAGTTACTCGAAGAAGAGAGATAATCGAATATAGGTTATTCGAAAGAAAGGGTTATCGAATATAGTTTACTCGAAAGAGTTATCGAATATAGTTTATTCAAAGAGAGATAATCGAATATAGTTATTCGAGAGGAATTACCAAATAGAGATTATTCGAGAGAGAATTGTAAGTTAAAATTCGATCATATCGAATTTGGGAAAGTACTATATACTTTCCGTTTTCAAATCGAGATATATTTAATTATTAATAAATTAGTTGTTGGTCTAATTAATTAAATTAATAATTAAAAGTTATATTTAAGTTATTATATTTCAAAGGCATGGGATTATAACACTATCTTTATAATCAAATGATTTCTGTAAAGGAAGGGGTTCATAAATAGAATCCGAGAGTTTCATAAGGAAGTTGTTAAAGTTTTAAAAGATGAACTTTGTCTGTTTCAAAGTTAGAAATGTTGTTCAGTTTGGGTCTGAGAGGTAATTATACCCCGACTTGATTGACTTCGTTTTTAACTAAGGAATGGTTAAGGTTCGATAGTTAAGGTTGGTTAAGTGAATCTAGTTAATTAGTGAAATGGTTCGAGTTCGCATAGCGACGTTATATTTAAACATCTGTTTAAATCCAATAAAGAAATTTTGGAATGTTTTCCAAGTAAGAATCAGAATTGTTGTATAATATGGAAATAAGACGTGGGAGTAAACATGGAAATGTTTTCCAATGATTAATAACGTGTATTTTCTAAGTTTAGAAAATAAGAATTTACGAATATATAGAAATGGGTAAATGAATAAATTAATGATAATTTAATCGAAGGGGATAAATATTGAATGATGATTGATCGATCGAATTCCTATTTGGAAATAAGATCGTTGTTTGTACACCTATTTTTCTTTGATAGTTAAATCACCGACTATCGAAGTTTTTGACCATTTTCTCTTTGTCAATAAGGAGAGACCGGGATCAGATTCATTATCTGAAAACCACTCTATATGGACGTTAGCGTTGCGATCAAATATGATGAAGGTAATTGAAGACGGAGTTATGCAAGGGCTATCCTGTTTACAGAATAGTGCCTTCGGTTTGTCCAGCCCCAGGACAACGTGAATGGACGAATGTCTGACGGAGTATATCTAACGGATCGCGTAAGTTGATTTCTTCAAACGTACTTACGTTTGGTGGCGGAGGAATTCGTTTCTCTTAGCTTTATACCCGTGGTATTTTTGGGGAAATCAATTTGTGATTTCGCGGGTATGATGACGTGGCATTCAAAGTGAATGGTGGTCAGGTGTTTTAAATGATACGTTATGACCTCAAGCCTCATCAACCGGGAAATGACAGAAATCGGGCAGGTAGAATGGCTAGGTAGGTCGCTCCCATTAGGGTGTATATCACTTATCTAGAGAAAATCCAATCCATTCTTTATCTATTTTCGATGTTGTCCCTTTTTGGGAAACGGTGGGTAGCTCCCAACTGTTGGTGATATACATTCGATACACTCAAGCGAAATGAGTGGTCGGTCATGTGTGGGCCGGGTTGCAAGACGTTCTTGTTGAACCCAGTGTATTCGCCTCTAGAGATACACTATCGGCAGGTGGTCCCATACCCTTTCATAGTTGGAATCCAATATCCAATAAGAGCCCGCGGTTTTGTTTGTATACTATATATATGGAACGTGAGATGCAAGCATTCTGCTAGATTGTTAATTACTTGTGATTAGACATTATTATAATATCAGAGCAGTATTGGTTTCCAAACTGTTTTGGGTTATCGTAAGGTAAAAACCGTCCGTGTTTATGTGTGGATCGGTCTTACGATTACCTTTTCTTTTGGAAAGGATTTTGAAAAGTCAAAACCAAATGATTTGAGTTTACTCACACCAGTCCCATGACTGACCCAGAGTTTATTTTGTTTTGTTTTCCCTAAACTCTTGGGTGCCCAAATTTGTACGGGCAGTCAAGTAGTTCAGGTCTTTACAGATATACTTGGAGGAGCTTGAAGCAGGAGGCTTCCAAATTATATAGCTATTGTTATTTCCGCTGTGTGTAAGTGTTGTACTCTGATAATGTCATTCTATATATATATATATACTGTTTTATTGCAAGGTTATCTTATATATTATATTTTATTCGTTCCGCTGTGAGATTCGTGTTTACTCTGATTGTGTTCTTCTTCTACTTCTATTCTAATTTTCTATCTTTTATATTCTCACCCTCTAACTTCTTTCTATTAATGATCAGGAATTTCCGATATATGAATAGTCAACATGGTAGTTTTGTGTTGATTTTCAGAGTCAAAAATTCCAGTTCGTTACAGTTTTCGACGAAACCACTTTTGTTGGATCTGGGATGTCGAATTATTTCTAGATTCAAAAATTCATAATTTTTCGAATCAATATGTGAGCGTGGCGAGGTAAAACGTGTTTTAACAGTTTCAGTCAATTTCGATCGACCAGAAAATGGCCATTTTTCGAACGATCTCGGAATTTGATGAAATTATTTTTGTTAGAACCGTATCGTCAATACGAAGCTAGAAAATATTTTTCGGGAATTTTTAGAGTCTGTATGTGGCCTCTGTAAATTGAAACATGCATTCAAATTCAATATACAGATTTATATTTTGATTTTGACGGAAACTGATCAAAATAGTCGAATCAGCCTATGATACATATCCCATTGTGTTCGGAATGGGGGTAATTAGCTAGGGATGATAGTCGGTGGGTTTGATTTCGAATTCAAAATCAAAAGGTACTTTTTGAAATTAAATAATTAAATAATAATAAAAATCTCTCTCTATACTCTCTCAGGCCCCCCATCCCGTTTAGTTTTTCAATCGAATGAAATAAAAAAAGAGAGAGAAAGGGGGACACGGTGGAAAATCCACCGCGAGGGGCCACCGTGCGGCGGAACGCACCACCACCGCTGGCGTGACCGCGAGCCCCCCTCTCTCGCGCCTCCTCCTCCCCCTTATCCTCAACCTTCCTCCTCCACTCTAGCGCATCGCGCAACCCCCCGAATGTAACAACCCGGAATTTTGGAGCCAATTTAAAAATTTTATTATATAAATTTTAATGAATTTAGAATATTTAAGATGATTTATTATAAATAATAACGACTAAAAAAATTATTTTAATTGAAGTTAAAACGAATAAATTTTATTTAAACTTTAAAAGGAGTTTGAATTGGCGTGGTGAGTGGATTTAATTATTCACATTTAGTAAATATTCCGTTATCATTCGATTTTCCTTTTAATTATTAGATTGGTTAATTTTAATGTAAACTGTAATATTCAGTTATTTTAATTGCTGTAAACATATATGTAGATATTTTGAGTAATTGCATTAGACAATTTAATTTGGCTTGGGAATGGAATAAGCATGATAGGTTGGAATTTACATTAATGTGAAAACTAAAATTTGGAATGAAAATGATTACTTGATTAGTAAACATATTAAATATATTCCTTGTCATTAAATTAAGCAAATTGGATTTTTATGGCAGACAGTAATAAATGACAATAATCAAGTTGATTTCGTAAATGGAAACCTAGTAAAATGTAAGTTTGTACATTTTGTATTTATTTACACTAATGGTTAAACAATTGTGATTCAAATAGGAATTCACACAAATCGGCTAAGACGAAAATTAGCAATTTACATAAGGACGAAGTTATTAATATAAATCATGATGGGCAGGTTATAAATATAAATTGTAATGGACCCACGTGTATATTTCTATTCTTTTTATTCATGTCTATCCAATTGAATACCTTCCCATTTTTTCCTTTTCTTATTCTATTTTGAAATTTGAATAGGAGAAACGGGCCTTTTGGTGATTAATAAATTATATAATATTATAAATATCCACTAATAACCAAACCTCAACCTAATTCAAAAAGAGGGAGCCGCCGCTTCTCTAATTCAATGGCTGAAAACACGCCCTCTTCTTCCCCTTCGATCCCCTCAAATACTCAATGAATTTCAATAACTCCCAGTTGCAAAATGATCTAATCAATGAGATCTTTGAACTAAACGGTTGAGATGAGGTTTTGTTAACTGGATTGCTCGAATTTTGTGCGAGAACACCGCGCCTTTAGGGTGGATTTGCTAGAGGTGGGTCCACCGAGTGGCGCGTGGGTGCTGGCGTGGGAGGAGCTTCGATCGGCGGTGAGGATGGGCGATTCAGATCGGCCTCCGGCCAAGTGAAGAGGCATGCAGAGTGAAGCTTTGAGGCGCGATGTATGGGTTCCAGTTTTCCGGAAGCAGATGTATAAGATGACGGCTAATTACATTTAAAAGGGATTAAAGGTCGATATATTTATTCACATTCTAGATCTAAATAGAAACTTGAATTTCAAAGTGCATTTTTATTTACATTTTAGATGTAAATAAAAACATGATTATGAAAAGTACATTTTTATTTACATTGTAGATGTGAATAAAGATATGAATTGAAAAAGTGCATTTTTATTTACATTTTAGATGTGAATAAAAACTTGAATTTCAAAGTGCATTTTTATTTACATTTTAGTTGTAAATAAAAATATGATTATGAAAAGTACATTTTCATTTACATTGTAGATATGGATAAAAATATGAATTGAAAAAGTGCATTTTTATTTACATTTTAGGTGTGAATAAAAACGTAGAAATAAAAAGAATACATATGAAGTTATACTTTTTTTCACATTTTATTTGAAAACTAGAACATAGAAATGAAAGAAATCTTTTTATTTACATAGTCCATGTAAATAAAAGACATGAATGAAAGACATATTTTTATTTACATTATCCATGTAAATAAAAGACATGAAAAATAAAGGACACATTTTTTTACAGGTTAGATGTAAAATAAAAACATGGATACAAAAAGTATATTTACATTTTAGATGTAAATAAAAAGAATAAATTTGAAGTTACATCTTTATTTTCATTTTAGATGTAAATAAAAGGATAAATTAAAGAGTAGATTTAGAGCGACATTTTTATTGACATTTTATATCCAATAAAAAGTATGGAATTAAAACAAATATTTTATCTTCATTTTAGATGCGATAAAAGGAGTAGAAATAAAGATTATATTTTATCGTCATTTTAGATGCGATAAAAAGAATAGATTTTAAAATTACATTTTCTATGTAATTAAAGATTAAAAGGGAAAATTACATTTGTTTAGTATAATAAAATATTTAAATAAAAATTTACATTTTTCGATATAAGTGAAGATTGAATAAAGGATAAACAATAAAAATTTACATTTTTATTGTAATGTAATAAATGAAGAAAAATATTCATAGCTTGAAATAGGAATGATAAACAATAATAACTTACATTTTTAATGTCGTATAAGGAATGAAGAAAATGTACTTGTTTTGAAGTAGACTTCTGTTCAATAAAAATAACTTGAACACGAAGTGTAGGAAATTATTTAAAGGATGAATAATTTGAAATCATCCAACGAATGGATTATATTTATTTATATAAATATAAATTAAATTTAAGCGAAACACGCGCGGTAGTTCGCATTTCGGCAATCGTAACTTTAAACGAATATACCGAATGATCCGACCGTCGGATTTTCCCAAAACTAGAACCGTTAGGACCGCCTTGGGAAGATCTTTCCAACGATATAAATTTTGTTAAAATCCAACGGTTAGATTTCGAGATAAGTGTAAATCAAATTTGGAGAAAAACAGTGCCAGGGCCGCCGATCGACCCGAAGCGTCGTTGAATTAGATTTAGCTATCTTTTTATATATAAAAATAGCGATAAATCGTTATCAAATACTAATAACGATATGAAATGATTTTAAAATATATATATGCGAGCATCATTTGAAAAGTCCGAGTTCAATCTCATTTCAAATGATTATACGTCGATATAAGTCGAAGAGTTGAAGACGGTGATTGAAGACCGGCGATCTTCACATCGAATGGATGTGTTGCTACTGAGGCCCATGATTGGAGTATCTACCTTGAAGGGGAGTCGGGGTAGCGGTCCGGACGTAGTGTTGATTGTTCGGATATGCGAGGTATAAGGTGCCTCCGGTTTCATTCAGACTCAGAACGGACTTGAAAATGGATGGTATGTCTGACATTATATTCCTTTATACTGTATTCTTTGATCTCTGCTAAATATATATCTGTTTGGTGGTTAACACCCTTCTCTGAGATGTACGAGCTTAGAGGTTATATATTGGCAGAAATCAGTGATATGGTATGGATTGATAGTGTGGCATGCTGAGTTGCATGGATCAAGGCTTTTGTTGAAAAGCAGGGCTTTGTGGTTGATGATCAAAGCATAGCCTGTTTAGGCGTACCTTTGTGTATAGCATGACTTCGCGAGCCTCACACCTCGGTATGAGTCAAAAACGGGAGATGGGAACGCAGGGAGTGCACACGTTTCTTTCTAGCTAGAGTGATGTCAGTGACCTAACAGCCCTGGCATTTTTACTTATGTGGATGATGGATTATGAGGTACCTCGGATTTATAGGTTGTTAGTGGCCAAATGGAGATTCAAAGGAACCGGGAAACGTATGTTCAGGCATAATTAATCCACTTTCGACAGGTGTGGACCGGCCCTGCAGATATCCAAGGGTTCACTGCGGGGAATCCTGAAGCATTTGCTAGAGTGTCTCGAATCGGTAAGGAGCTCCTCCCTAGCCTTGACTCATGATGGAAACCTAATTTCCAATACGACATTACGGTCTTGATTGTAAACTTATATATGGCGACATAGTAGGATGGGGTACTATGTCGTCTATGATTGATACATTATGATTGAATTGTTTTTGAAACATATATATACACTAATAATAATATCAAATCTATTTTTTATCGTATCAAGCATTTTTTTGACCGTTATAAGGTAAAACTCTATCCTCCGGTTTGCGATGCATTGTGTGATGGGACTTGAGTCTTATAATGGTTTCATTTTTCTAAAAAGCATTGCGTTATCTAACGATTTACTTTATTTTATGCACTGGCAATCCAATGGAGCAAACCCGTTCCGCGTTAGCGTCGTGGTCCTATGATTAGCCTTATTATTAGATTAGTTAAGTTAGATTTCTCATACCAGTCCCATGACTGACATATAGTTTATTTCACTTGCAAACTCGGGTGCCCTCTTTTCCACATGGGCAGTCGAGTAGCTTTTTGCAGATATTTATCTCTTGAGCAGGATTCTGGATCGAAGCCTGAAGCTGTGTCCAGAGCATAGAAAGTCTTCCGCTGTGTATTGTATAAATTTACTGTAATAAGTCTTCCGCTGTATTTTATTTATCGATGTACTCTGATATTCTGTACTCTGATGTAACATTATTATGATGTTTATAAAAGTCTTTTGTTATTTTTTCTGATGTGTTGTATGCCCAAAGTTAACGTATGCAGATTTTGAACGATTTTGATCGATCTAGCGATCGATTAAGGTCGGGCAAAATCCATGTCGTTACAGTTGGTATCAGAGCTCTGGTTAGCTCAAATCTTTAGGATACAACTCGTTAGAACTAAACAAAAGACTCATCAGAGATTGGATTAGTAATATCCAATAGGAATACTCATTAGAGATACGATCGACTGTATCCTAGAATGAGAAAACCATTAGAGATGGGGTCAGTAATGCCCTAGAATGAGTTGAGAGTGACAAGTCTTTAATTAACGTATTGTATAATCCGATCTTAGAAAATATGATTTTTGAATATATAGAAGTTATATATTTAATGAGTTAATCAACTAATAAAATTATTGAAACGAATAAAGATAAAAAGTTGAGATAGGTTAATTAAACAACTTTTAGGTTCTTTCCTTTTCGAGGACGAAAAGATTTTAAGTGGGGGAGATTGTAACAACCTGGAATTTTGGAGCCAATTTAAAATTTTTATTTTAGAAATTTTAATGAATTTAGAATGTTTAAGATGATTTATTTTAAATAATAACGACTAAAAAAATTTATTTTAACTGATGTTAAAATTAATAAATTTTATTTAAACTTTAAAAGGAGTTTGAAATGGCGTGGTGAGTGGATTTAATTATTCACATTTAGTAAATATTCCATTATCGTTTGATTTTCCATTTAATTATTAGATTGGTTAATTTAGTGTTAATTGCAATATTCAGTTATTTTAATTGATGTAAACATATGTGTAGATATTTTGAGTAATTGCATTAGACAATTTAATTTGGCTTGGGAATGGCATAAGCATGATGGGTTGGAATTTACAGTAATGTGAAAACTAAAATTTGGAATGAAAATGATTACTTGATTAGTAAACATATTAAATAAATTCCTTGTCATTAAATTAAGCAAATTGAATTTTTATGTCAGACAGTAATAAATGACAATAATCAAGTTGATTTCGTAAATGGAAACCTAGTAAAATGTAAGTTTGTACATTTCGTATTTATTTACACTAATGGTTAAACAATTGTGATTCAAATAGGAATTCACACAAATCGGCTAAGACGAAAATTAGCAATTTACATAAGGATGAAGTTATTAATATAAATCATAATGGGCAGGTTATAAATATAAATTGTAATGGACCCACGTGTATATTTCTATTCTTTTTATTCCTGTCTATCCAATTGAATACCTTCCCATTTTTCCCTTTTGTTATTCTATTTTGAAATTTGAATAGGAGAAACGGGCCTTTTAGTGATTAATAAATTATATAATATTATAAATATCCACTAATAACCAAACCTAAGCCTAATTCAAAAAGAGGCAGCCGCCGCTCCTCTAATTCAATGGTTGAAAACATGCCCTCTTCTTCACCTTCGATCTCCTCAAATACTCAATGAATTTCAATAACTCCCAATTGCAAAATGATCTACTCAATGAGATCTTTGAACTGAATGGTTGAGATGAGGTTTTGTTAACTGGATTGCTCGAATTTTTTGCGAGAATACCGCGCCTTTGGGGTGGATTTACTGTAGGTGGGGGCCACCGATTGGCACGTGGGTGCTGGCGTGGGAGGAGCTTCGATCGGCGGTGAGGATGGGGGATTCAGATCGGCCTCCGGCCAAGTGGAGAGGCGTGCGGTGTGAAGCTTTGAGGCGCGATGTATGGGTTGCTGTTTTCCTGAAGCAGATGACGGCTAATTACATTTAAAAGGGATTAAAGGTTGATATTTTTATTAACATTTTAGATGTGAATAAAAACTTGAATTTCAAAGTTCATTTTTATTTACATTTTAGATGTAAATAAAAACATGATTATGAAAAGTACATTTTTATTTACATTGTAGATGTGAATAAAGATATGAATTGAAAAAGTGCATTTTTATTTACATTTGAGATGTGAATAAAAACTTGAATTTCAAAGTGTATTTTTATTTATATTTTAGTTGTAAATAAAAACATGATTATGGAAAGTACATTTTCATTTACATTGTAGATGTGGATAAAAATATGAATTGAAAACATGCATTTTTATTTACATTTTAGGTGTGAATAAAAACATAGAAATAAAAAAGAATACATATGAAGTTATACTTTTGTTCACATTTTAGTTGGATACTAAAACATGGAAATGAAAGAAATCTTTTTATTTACATAGTCCATGTAAATAAAAGACGTGAATGAAAGACATATTTTTATTTATATTATCCATGTAAATAAAAGACATGAGAAATAAAGGACAATTTTTTTTTATAGGTTAGATGTAAAATAAAAACATGGATACAAAAAGTATATTTACATTTTAAATGTAAATAAAAAGAATAAATTTGAAATTACATCTTTATTTACATTGTAGATGTAAATAAAAGGATAGATTAAAGAGTAGATTTAGATTGACATTTTTATTGACATTTTATATCCAATAAAAAAGTATGGAATTAAAAAAAGTATTTTATCGTCATTTTAGATGCGATAAAAGGAGTAGAAATAAAGATTATATTTTATCGTCTTTTTAGATGCGATAAAAAGAATAGATTTTAAAATTACATTCTCTTTGTAATTAAATATTAAAAGGGAAAATTACTTTTTTTAGTGTAATAAAAGATTTAAATAAAAATTTACATTTTTCGATATAAGTGAAGATTGAATAAAGGATAAACAATAAAAATTTCCATTTTTATTGTAAGGTAATAAATGAAGAAGAATATTCATAGCTTGAAATAGGAATGATAAACAATAAGAACTTACATTTTTATTGTCATATAAGGAATGAAGAAAATGTACTTGTTTTGAAATAGACTTTTGTTCAATAAAAATAACTTGAACATGAAGTGTAGGAAATTATTTAAAGAATGAATAATTTGAAATCATTGAACAAATGGATTATATTTATATATATAAATATAAATTAAATTTAAACGAAACACGCGCGGTAGTTCGCGTTTCGGCAATCGTAACTTTAAACGATTATACCGAATGATCTGACCGTCAGATTTTCCCAAAACTAGAACAATTAGGACTGCTTTGGGAAGATCTTTCCAACGATATAAATTTTGTTAAAATCCAACGGTTAGATTTCGAGATAAGTGTAAATCAAATTTGGAGAAAAACAACGCTAGGGCCGCCGATCGACCCGAAGCGTCGTTGAACTAGATTTAGCTATTTTTATGTATATAAAAATAGCGATAAATCGTTTTCAAATACTAATAACGATATGAAATGATTTTAAAATGTATATATGCGAGGATCATTTGAAAAGTCCGAGTTCAATCTCATTTCAAATTATTATACGTCGATCTAAGTTGAAGAGTTGAAGACGGTGATTGAAGACCGGCGATCTTCACATCGAATGGATGTGTTGCTACTGAGGCCCATGATTTGAGTAGCTACCTTGAAGGGGAGGCAGGGGTAGCCGTCTGGACGTAGTGTTGATTGTTTGGATATGCGAGGTATAAGGTGCCTTCGGTTTCGTTCAAACCCAGAACGGACTTGAAAATGGATGGTATGTCTGACATTATATTCCTTTATACTGTATTCGTTGATCTCTGCTAAATATATATCTGTTTGGTGGTTAACACCCTTCTATGAGATGTACGAGCTTAGAGGTTATATATTGGCAGAAATCAGTGATATGGTATGGATTGATAGTGTGGCATGCTGAGTTGCGTGGATCAAGGCTTTTGTTGAAAAACAGGACTTTGTGGTTGATGATCAAAGCATAGCCTGTTTAGGCGTACCTTTGTGTATAGCATGACTTAACGAGCCTCACACCCCGGTATGAGTCAAAAACGGGAGAAGGGAACGTAGGGAGTGCACACGTTTCTTTCTAGCTAGAGTTATGTCAATGACCTACCAGCCCTGGCATTTTTACTTATGTGGATGATGGATTATGAGGTACCTCAGATTTATAGGTTGTTAGTGTCCATATGTAGGTTCAAAGGAACCGGGAAACGTGTGTTCAGGCATAATTAATCCACTTTCGACAGGTGTGGACCGGCCCTGCAGATATCCAAGGGTTCACTGAGGGAATCCTGAGGCATTTGCTAGAGTGTCTCGAATCGGTAAGGAGCTCCTCCCTAGCCTTGACTCATGATGGAAACCCAATTTCCAATAAGACATTACGGTCTTGATTGTAAACTTATATATGGCGACATAGTAGGATGGGGTACTATGCCGTCTATGATTAATACATTATGATTGAATTGTTTTTGAAACATATATATACACTAATAATAATATCAAATCTATTTTTATCGTATCAAGCATCTTTTGACCATTACAAGGTAAAACTCTATCCTCCGGTTTGCATTGCATTGTGTGATGGGACTTGAGTCTTTTAATGGTTTCATTTTTCTAAAAAGCATTGCGTTATCTAACGATTTACTTTATTTTATGTACTGGCAATCCAATGGAGTAAACCCGTTCCGCGTTAGCGGCGTGGTCCTGTGATTAGCCTAATTATTAGATTAGTTAAGTTAGATTTCTCATACCAGTCCCATGACTGACCTGTAGTTTGTCTCACTTGCAAACTCGGGTGCCCTCTTTTCCACACGGACGGTCGAGTAGCTTTTTGCAGATATTTATCTCTTGAGCAGGATTCTGGATCGAAGCCTAAAACTGTGTCCAAATCATAAAAAGTCTTCCGCTGTGTATTGGATAAATTTACTGTAATAAGTCTTCCACTGTATTTTATTTATCGATGTACTCTGATATTCTGTACTCTGATGTAACATTATTATGATGTTTATAAAAGTCTTTTGTTATTTGTTCTGATGTGTTGTATGCCCAAGGTTAACGTATGCGGGTTTTGAACGATTTTGATTGATCTAGCGATCGATTAAGGTCGGTCAAAATCCGTGTCGTTACACCCAACCCCTCAGAAGAAACCGCACCCCCTCCACAGCTCAAGACCTCTCTGCCGTCGAGAGTCGCGTCCGCCATACTACCACCACCCCGCACGCCCTCTCCTCTTCACTCCTCCCCTCTTTTTCTTCATTCGATTATCACAATGAGTTCTTTGACATGATTTTGTTTATTTATATTTTATAAGATCTGTTTTATTTAATTTAGGAATATGTTAGAATTTTATATACCAAAAAGAAATGATTTTTAATTTAGAAAAGGTTAAATCTTTAATCTAGAAAAGTTAAGATTTTTAATTTGCTAAAGATTAGATTTTAAATTAGTGAAAGGCGAGATTTTTATCGCATGAAAAATGAGTTTTTTATATATATGGTTTTGAAATAAAAAATGCGATCTTTATATATGTGTAGTGGAATAAAAATATAATCTTTGTATAGAGGTTAGCGTTATAAAAATCTGATCTTTATGTAGAAAACACTGTTGTAAAAATATAATTTTTATATAGGAAGTAACGATGTAAAAATATAATTTTTATATGAGGTTCATGAGAGTAATGATTCGATTTTTATCATAGTAAGGATTCAAATTTTTATTTGAAAAGATTTGATTTTTATTTTTATATAAAGAAATTTTATATTTTTATATAAAGAAAGGTTATATTTTTATATAAAGAAAGATTATATTTTTATATAAGGAAAGGTTATATTTACATATAAGAAAAGACAAGATTTTTTGATTTGTAAACTACGTGATTTTGGTTATGTAAAAGAGGCGAATTTTATATATATGAAAGTGAAATAAAAATTTGATTTTTATGTTGAAAGAGAAGTAAAAATATAATTATTATATAGAAAGAAAGGTTGTAAAAATATTCAATTTTTATGTAAGAAGTGAAATAAAAATGTGATATTTAATGTGAACAGCGGGAAAAGATAGCGATGGTATCGACTGAAATCAAAACGAAATCGGAACTGTTCAGAAATGACAAATGGAAGAGTGGAACCCCAAGGTGAGAACTCCTCACTTTTATTTTATTTTCTAGTTGAAATCTGATGACCCCAAACCCCGATAAGATGGTGGCGAGGGTAATCTTTGGAATATAACACATAAACAGATAATAGCAGAACATAAATAAATAAATACACCAGATAATGTACAATAGAATACACTGGATAAACATAATCATCAGAGTTACACAATATACAGGATCATACTTAGTTCAAATACAGTTCAGCTATACATAAATGTCTATAGAGGACAACAAACATAATATGTACAATAGGAGCTGAACAGCATAAAAAGAGATAAATGATAGAATCCATCTTCAGCTCCAGCTATCCAGAAAGAGCCTGCTAAAACCTGAATACAAGGCTGCCCGTGTAGAAAAAGGGGCACCCGAGTTTGCAAGTGAAACAAACTACGAGTCAGCCATGGGACTGGTATGAGAAATCTACTTAACACATTTTACAATATGGCTAATCACAGGACCACGCCACTTTCGTGGAACGGGTTTACTCCATTGGATTGCCAGTGCTTTAAAACAAACAAATCTTTTAAACATCACAATGCTTTTTATAAAAATGAAGCCATTATAAGACTCAGTTCCCAACACACAATGCAACACAAACCGGAGGATAGAGTTTTACCTTATAATGGCCAAAATATGCTTGATATGAGCAAAACCAATCATTTGATATTATTGCTAGTGTATATATGTTTCAAAAACAATTTCAATCATACCTATCAATCATAGACGGCATGGGTACCATATATCATGTCGCCATATATGTTTTCAATCAAAACTGCACGATGTCGTATTTGGAAATTGGATTTCTGTCATGAACCGAGGCTAAGGATCGTCCTCGGTCCACCGATGTGGATCGTCAGGGCCGGTCCACCGATGTGGATTAAAATGCCTGAACACTGCGTTTCCCCTCCCTTTGGGGCGTAAATGAGCCCAATGACTCCATCGGTCCCGGATCAACCGATATATCCGAGGCGCCTCGGTATCCATCATCCACATAAGTAAATGTCAGGCCGTGTAAAAACACCGACACAACTCCTAGCTAGAAGGAAACGCATGCCCTCCCTGATGTCCTCTCCCGTTTCTGGTCCATACCGGGGTGTGGGGCTCACGAAACAACGTTATATACAAAGCTATGCCACACAAGCTGCGCTTTGATCATCAACCACAAGACTTTGCTTTTCAACAGAAGCCTTGATCATCTGCCACTTAGGCATGCCACACAGGCAATTCACTCCATGCGACTGATTTCTATCGATATATAACCTCTGAGCTCGTACGTCTCAGAGAAGGGCGTTAAGGAAGAGAATAAATTCTCCGCCGCCAAACAGATATATATTTAATAGAGATCAATCAGCACAGAACAAAATCCAATGTCAGACACACAGTCCATTTACAAATTCGTTCTAGGTCTGAACGAAACCAGAGGCACTCAGTACCTCGCATACCCGTACAATCAACAAGTACGTCCGAACGGCTACTAATTCAGCCCCTTCAAGGTAGCTACTCCCATCATGAGCATCAGTAGCACCCCTCCATTCGATGTGCAGATCGTCGATCTTGCACCGTCTTCATATCTTCGACTTTCACTCGTCGATCAATTATTTGAAATGAGAATTAACTCGGCCTTTTCAAATAATTCACGTATATTTAGAATTTCAAATCAATTCATTTCAATGGTTAAATTATTCGATATCACTAATTCTGTTCTTTAATGTAATTTTCACACTGAACACATTCAACCATCAAATATCACATAAATTGAGCAAATTCAGTTTATTTCCATTCCATATCATTTATAATATTTTATCATGATTATTGCTATTTTTATTTATTTAAAAATAGCCATTTCATTCAAAACAACGCTTCAGGCCATAACGCGGCCGTGGCGCTATTTTTCTTCAGATTTGATTTACACATATCTGAAAATCTAACCGTTGGATCTTCACAAATTTTATATCATTAGAAAGATTTTTTTCAAAACGAATCCAACGGTTCTAGTTTCGGGAAAATCCGACGGTCGGATCTCCCGCGCTCATCGTTTGAAGTTACGATTTCAAAATACGAACTGCAGCGTCGTTATTCGATTTAATTTAATTATATATATATAATCGATTTAATTTAATTATATATATAATCCGATTGTCAGATCTCCCACAATAATCGTTTGAAATCACGGTTTAAAACAAGAACTGCAGCTTCGTTATTCGATTTATTTTAATTATATTTTTATATATAAATATAATTCATTCTTCGATTTCAAAACTATATTCATTTCTTATATTTGATAAAAATTCTATTTTTATCATCAAAAATATTTATTCCACACATGAATATTCTGAAAACTTCACATTCACAATAAAAATGTAGATTTTATGGTTCAACCCATATATTCAACACATGAACCTTTTTGACTTCACACATACGATAAAAACACATACGACAAAAATATGATTTTTATCGTTCTAGTCCTTTATTCAACACATGAATATTTTCAATAGTTTATATATATAATTAAAATGTGATTTTTATTGTAAAAAAAATTATTTCAAAAACGATTATTTTATATAGTCTATACATAAGGTAAAAATGTTATTTTTGGTGTTAAAATAATTTATTTAAAATACTAATATTTTATATAGCCTATATATAAGGCCAAAATGTTATTTTTGGTGTTAAAATAATTTATTTAAAATACTAATATTTTATATAGCCTATATATATAATAAAAATGTGATTTTTATTTTTTAAAAAAATTATTCAACACATGAATTTCTACTCAACACATGAATATAGGTTCAACACATGAAAACAATTCTAACACATGAACATTATTGAAAATTTCGGCAGCATAACGGCAGGGTAGTTAAAACCGGCACCATCCCTAGTACGGCTCCTCGCTCTACCTTAAAACCTCGCGGTTTTTGACAATGGGGATTTTCAATATCTAGTTCGCACGCAGGCGAATTTTCCCATATACTAATTCTATTGGGATTTCAATCACAATCAATCATTTCAATTCAACCATTCACCAAATTTCACATCAACCAATAATCCAAACAATATCACAACCAATATATATCGTCCATGGTCTGTGGACGAGGGGAGTGTATATATATATTCGTAAATAAATATATTTCTTTTCACTTTAATTCATTTCAATATCACTTCAACACATATATTATTTTACAACTCATATATAACTTATACATCGAACATACAACTTATACAACGCTTATACATGAGGTATACAATGCTTATATAACTCATACATCGACTATATAATTTATACATCGTTGCTTTCCATATCGTTTATAATTCAGAAATTTCACATTGGGTTCCACTCCACCAAAAAATGCAGAAGGCTCAGAAAAATATGCGGTCTCTTCTCGAATGTAGAAGACGTCCACACGGGTCCACTATCTCTTGTTTCACTGAATTTCGTCAACAAACGAAAAAGATATGATTTTTACAGTGAAATCAAAAACTGTAGCGCTTTAAAGTGCTATAATCAGTTTAAAATAAAATAGGCCGTATACCTCTCTATTTTCTTCAAAACTAGGTTTGCGATTTTCGTGCAATCCGTGAATCGATAGGACGATCGGCCTTCACCACGAAGAAGAGCAAGGAGAGGCGCGCCAGGGGACCCTAACCGCGATGAACTCGACGGTGAAGTGAAGGCGGGGCGGCGCTCGACAGATCCGAACTTCCTGGCCACGATTCTCCGTATATACTCAATGATTTTTCGCAAATCGGGTATAGATTGGAAGATCTCGAGGAGTACAACAGATTTCCCAACTGGAGGGCTTGATTCTGATTCGTGGATAAGAAGAAATCGAGGAGAGAAGGAAATTGCAGCTTCCGTTGTTCGTTACAGGGGTTTATCGGGTTTTGGGAAAGTTGACCGGCCAATGAGAAATTTCCTTTTATTTATATATTTTTAAAAGTTTGAAAATACCCTCTTTCGCACACGAACCCCAATCCAGACCCAACGACTGTCGTCCCTAGCTAAATACCCATTCGACTGTTTCAGTCAGTTTTCCTTCAAATTAAAATATAAAACATTTAATATTTAATTTGAACGTACATTTCAATTTGCCGGGGCCACATACTGATCCCAAAAATTCCAGAAAAATAAATCTAGCTATGTTTTGACGATACGGTCCCAACAAAACTAGTTTCGTCGAATTCTGAGACCGTTTAAAAAATGGCCATTCTCTGGTCGATCCAATTTAATAGAAATTCACCAAACACATTTTCTTTTGCCACGTTCACATATTAAATTCAAAAATTATGAAATTTGAAACCTAGCAATAATTTGACATCCCGGATGCAACAAAAGTTGTTTCGTCAAATTCTGAGGTCGTTTGCAAAATGTCTATTTTTACGGGCTATATAAATTTTATAGCGACCTTTCTGAAAATTTATTTGGCCATAAATTTTGATTCCCGCTACGAAACTTCGATTTTTCAGATTCGTTAGAAAGATATTCACTAACAGATATAAATATTTTTGGTTTCACTAAAATCCGTTTTATTTTGCACCCGGTACAGTCAGTCAAAGTTTGAAATGAAATTTTGAAACTGCCGCGCCATTTCAGGCCTTGTTTATAATTCAAAGTAATTATATTTAATTTCAAATTTTGATTCAAACATACTTTTCGTCGCTGTTATTTAAAATATTTTATTTTAAATATTTAAAATCCACTAAAATAGCCAAATTAAAAATTTTAAACTGGCTCAGATTTTCCGGGTTGTTACAATCTCCCCCACTTAAAACTTTTCGTCCCCGAAAAGGAACAAAGTCAAAAGTGGCTTAATTAACCAACTCTACTTTCCTTCTGGCTTCAATTCTCCAATTTTTTAGTTTCTAGGAACTGTCAAATTCTTCAAAAATTTGGCTAACACCCTAAATTTTCGAAAAATTTCGCCATAACCTCCTTTGTACGGGGGACTTCGGGATATTTCAAATAGCCTCCCATGGCCCTCACCAATCCAAAAGAAAAAGGAAAAGCCAATCGGCTCATAAAATCATCAAATCCCGAGAAATACAATAAACATGTACCTATTTGTCGGGCAAACAATTTTATTCCTCTGCTTAGCTGTTCATCCATAACCTGTTCACACATATATAATGCACATGTATATATTTCTATCAATTTCTAGGTCAGTTCGATACTTGATTCACTTGCATACATTTAACTTTATTCCCTTATTGATTAAATTAACTATCATTCTAATAATTCAATTAATCTAATCCACAATCACACAACACAACCAACAATCAATTTGTTTTTAACTTTCCAAAAATATACTAAATAATTCATATATTCTTTTAATATCGTTCAAACTATATAATTAAAAAGTTTCCATGCATGAAAAGAAAACAACAGCGAAGTAGAGAACAAATTGGTAATGCAAAGTATGGTAACTGTACCTTGCACCAGAGTCAATCAGAGATATCCACCCTGCACTTAGGATAGGCTTTCTTAATGCTTTCCTCTGTTTCCCAAGTACAATCTCGCAGATCTCCACTCCATTGCACTTTGACTAAGTGAACCTTCCTGTTCCTCAGTTCTTTGGTTTCTTTGCCAATTATCTTTAGCGGTTCTCTTCTCACAGACAATTCTGGAGTAATTTCTATATCCTGTTGCGCTGCTTCTTCCACGATCAAGTCGGGATCATGAACATGCTTTCGAAGTTGAGATACGTGAAACACATTATGTATTCCAGGCAACCAATCAGGCAATTGAACCCTATAAGCGAGAGTTCTAACCCGTTCCAGAATAGGAAACAGACCAATGAATTTAGGCGCTAATTTACCTGTTTTATCGAACCGGATAACTTCTCTCATCGGAGATACTTTCAAATACACATAATCGCCAACAACAAATGATATATCTATTCTTCTCTTATCTGCATAGGATTTCTGTCAACTTTGAGCGGCTAGCAATCGTTTCTTAACGAAATTGACTTTGTCCGTAGCTTCGTGAATCATATCGGGTCCCAATACAAGTCTATCACCAGGTTCTACCCAACTAGTAGGAGATCGGCACGGTCTACCATACAATGCTTCGAATGGTGACATAGTCAGGCTCGCTTGGTAGTTGTTGTTGTATGAGAACTCGGCCAAATGCAAATGGTCTTCCCATGATCCACCAAAATCAATAACACAAGCCCGCAATAAATCTTCAAGAATACGGTTCACCGTCTCAGTTTGACCATCTGTTTGAGGATGATAAGCGGTGCTCAAGTTCAGTTTCGTTCCCAATTCTGCTTGGAATGCTTCCCAGAATTTACTAGCAAAAATTGGGTCATAATCACTAACGATGCTCATAGGAACTCCGTGCAGTCTAACTATTTCCTTTAAATAAACATGCGCCAGACTCTGAGCAATTCTATTCGATTTGACTGGTATGAAATGGGCGGTCTTCGTGAAATGATCTACGATCACCCAAATACTGTCATTTCCTTTTCTGGTTCTGGGTAAACCATCTATGAAATCCAAAGAAATCTGCTCCCACTTCCCACCTGGAATTTCCAAAGGTTGAAGCAATCCAACGAGCTTCTACTGATCGCTTTTGACTTGTTGACAAGTAGAACACCGGCTAACATATAAAGAAATGTCCCTTTTCATAGATTTCCACCAGAAAGTTTGTTTGATGTCATTATACATTTTGCTCACCCCTGGATGGATACTAAGCTTGGCTTTGTGACATTCATCTAACACTTCTCTCTGGAGTTCAAGAATATTTGGCACACATATTCGGCCTTTCAACCTAAGTATCCCTTCGTTATCTATTTGAAAACTCGAGGGCTCACCTTTCTGTATTCTTTCTTTGATTCTTTGAATGAAGTGATCATCCTTCTGAAGAGAAGATATTTTATCAAACAATGAAGTCGTAATAATAAAACTGGTGATTATTACATTCTTTCTACTCAGCGCATCAGCCACAACATTGGCTTTCCCTGGAGTGTACAAAATCTCGAAATCGTACGCGGTAAGAAATTCTAGCCAACGCTGCTGTCTCAGACTCAAGTCTTTCTGGGTGAACAGATACTTCAATGACTGATGGTCTGTATACAGTTCGAATTTCTCACCCAACAGATAGTGCCTCCAGATTTTCAGAGCAAATACAATGGCTAACAACTCAAGATCATGAGTAACGTAATTTTTCTCATGCGGTTTCAGTTGACGGCTCGCATAAGCAATCACTTGACCTCTTTGCATTAACACTGCACCAAGGCCTTCTCTAGATGCGTCAGTCCATACTTTCAAGTCCTCATTGCCATCTATTATTGTTAACACTGGAGCAGTCGTCAGTTTTAATTTCAGCTTCTGGAAAGCTGCCTCACGTTCGGGAGTCCAGTTGAATCTCGAATGTTTTTTAGTCAGTTTCGTTAAAGAACTAGATGTTTTCGCGAAATCCTTAATGAATTTCCGATAATAACTAGCCAACCTGAGAAAACTTCTGACTTCTGTGGGTGTATGAGGCTGTTTCCAATTCTGAATAGCAGTGATTTTACTGGGATCCACTGAAATTCCTTGTTTTGACACGACATGGCCAAGGAATTTGACTTCTTCTTGCCAGAATATACATTTGGAAAACTTTTCTTTCAAAACATTCTTTCTTAGAATTTCTAACACTTGTTCCAAATGTTTTTCGTGCGCGCTCTCTGACTTAGAGAAGATCAATATATCATCAATGAAAACCAGAACGAATTTATTCAATACTCCTCTGAATACCCGGTTCATTAGATCGACAAAATATGCTGGAGCATTACATAAGACGAATGGCATTACTAACCACTCGTAGAATAAGTCTGGACCTCTGAATGCTATCAAAGGAACACACTCTTCGGCAATACGAAGCTGATGGAAACTTGTAGCTAGGTCCATTCGTGAAAATACTTGCGCTCCATTCAATCGGTCCAACAAATCATCAATCTGCGGCAATGGATATTTGTTTTTCAACGTCTGCTTATTCAAGTTACGATAATTGTAACACCCCACACCCGCTATAGTCACTCATAAAGGGAATGCCATAGCATCGGTGGAGTATTTTTAGTGAGTATAGAACAGTAAAATTACAACAAGACAGATATAATGTAATACTTGAAAATTTAAAACATCATCTCATAGCAGCGGAAAGTAAAACATGTTTGGTTACATCATAAAACCATAACAAGAGTCAAGTACAAAATATCCATCCTGAATAAAATAAGTACATAATCCCACTACTCATAACAAATAGCCATAACAGAAAAGATAAGATAAGCTGAGCTCTACATCTACGGTCCAAGCTCCAAGAGATAGATAAAGCAAACTGATCAAAGCCCACTAGCACTAGGCCCAACCTGAGGACCTGAAGGAAAAAGATAAAAACAACGGGGGTCAGACATAAGCCTGAGTGAACCCTATCTCCTTAATAATACAATTATTAAAGTAATTAGGGTATGATATGAACTCGGTATGGTATCTTTGGGGATAATGACTACACTAAGTTGCCCACGAACACAGGACGAACTAAGATAACCGTAAAGACGCATCTACCCACCCAAGGACAATTACTAACTGCACCACACCAGTTCTACCCACCAAGAGTAATTCCTTCTTAAAGGTTGATCCCACTAAAGTCTTAGAAAATATAGCTAGTAGTCTCTGGTACTTCTAGCTGACCACGTAGGTGCCGTCTGCCCCTACCTCCACTAGGTGTATAACTGACCACGTAGGTGCCGTCTGCCCCTACATTCACTAGGTGTACCTAGTAATCTTACCCAGTAGTTTCGTGTACCCCTACATAGGTGCCGTCTGCTCCTATCTTTACTAGGTGTACCCACTACTCCCCATCGATCGGCTCCCTAACGTAGATACCCGTGCTGGTCCCACAGTGGGGTGTATCACTCCCCTAAAGTGGCTACCCAATACTATCAACGGTGCACGGCTTTATATCTACACGATGCAACAACGGCTTATCTACCAGCCCGGGCCCACACACGCATATGAAACCCGTTGGACTTGCGTTGCCACCGCTACCCCGTTTTGGCCTCTTATAATCAAGCCCAATATGCGTGTCCCGTCACTCGACATGGGTCGAGCCCACAAAGATACGTTTGGGATATTGGTTGAAATGGGCCCCCACAAGCTACTACTTAAGCTTGTCATTTTATCTAGTGCATTCCACTTAACCCCTTTTTATAATCATGCCCCCTTACATGTTAAGGTTTGGTTAAGTCATCCAATTATATTACAATTGCCACTTAAGGCACCCACTAGATTTCCGCATGCCACCCAAGGCACTTACTTGATTCCCCCATGCCACCCAAGGCACTTACTTGATTCCCCCATGCCACCCAAGGCACTTACTTAACCCTTTAATCATGTTTAGTTACATGTTCCACTCTGGTTAAGTATTCTAATCGTATTTTCTATTGCCACCCAAGGCAACCCACTAGTTTTCTCATGCCACCCAAGGCACCCCCACTAGTTACTACATGCCACCCAAGGCACCCACTTAACCCCTCATGTCCCACTACATGCTAATATGGTTAAGTGTTTCTTAATTAATTAAGACCGTGATCTCCCATAAAGACCTCCCACATTAGACTGGCTGTTATGACCGCCTGGTTAAGCCGGTAGAATCCGGGCAGTCTTACGTCATAACAGAGTCTAACCTCGTGTCTTTACCTTAATCACGTATTTAATTTATGGCTAAGACCTCTCACATTGGGCTGACATTTGTAGCAACTGGTTAAGCCGGTCGGGTCTGGGCAGTTTTACACTACAAATGAGTCCAACCTCGTGTCTTAGTCGATTAATTACACCTAATTAATCACCCCCATATTAATTATCCCTAATTAATATCAAGTTTTCCATAACATGGGTAGACCTAACTCAATAGGTAAATTCCCATGGGGTAGACCTAACTCAATAGGTAAATTCCCACTTATATTAATTAATTTTTTATGGTATGCTTAATCATACCCATTTCAACATACTTTTAATTAACATATTAATTAACCCCATCGTTCCCCACGTAAATCGTCATTATGACATAACATAATAAAGGGAAGATTTACCACACATAACATGGGTTTAGCATATAACTTTATCATGGGTTAAGAGGATGTCAACTTGCATATATGAGCATGTATTAACCCAACTATATTCGACCCAAACTTGCATATTATCAAACATGTGTCTTACATAACATGTTGCATATGAACTTACATATCATCAAACATGTGATTTGCATAACATGTTGCATATGAACTTACATATCATCATACATGTGATTTGCATAACATGTAGAACTTGCATTTTAGCATATACTTAACTTGCATAAGCACTCACATACTTGCATAAGCATTCATATACTTGCATAAGCTTGCATATCATGTTAAACTTGCATTTCAACATATACATAACTTGCATAAACATTCACATACTTGCATAAAATGCTAAACATGCATATAAGCATATACATGACTTGCATAAACATTCACATACTTGCATAACATGTTTGCATAATGGATCCATATTCACTTAGTGTTTTGCATCATAAACATCATGAAACAACTTGCATAAAAATATCATGATTACATATTATGAAACTTGCATGACATAAGGCATATAACTTGCAAAACACATAATATTCACTACATCAAGCTTGCATAAATATATGGATCCACAAACATAGCCATACTTTATCACATCTTATCATAATCAATTCAATAATTGATTATTAAGGGGATAGAAGCTCACCAAAACAAGATTAGCAAGTTAAATGAAGCAAATCCCAAGGATTAAGTAGAAGAAGATGTAGATTAGCTTGCAAACCCTCTTAGGATTTTTAGTGGAGGCTCTCCAATTTTCTAAGTGGTGGCATAATGGCCTTAGATCTATTTTTGGTAAGGATAAGGGGGGTATTAGGGTGTATATATAGATTAGTTAGATGTTTTAGGACCATAGGATATACCCTAGAACCAATCCTAGCCTTTAAAGCATGTCTTGGGGAAGAAGTCAAGTGTAGGAACCATTTAGGGCCCAAAAAAAACAGCCCAAAACTCATCCCGGGCCTCAAAACATGAGCAGTTTTCGTTTTTGATTTTTCGTGAAACTTTGACGGGCCATAACTTGGTCATACGGACTCCGATTTACGAAAACTCGGACTCTATTTCGTGTATTTTTCCGAGACGAACGCAATGGCACAGCCCGTTTCCCCTGATTCAGAATATTAAATTTAATTCTGCTCTGATTTATGTTATAACAAGTTATTTAACATACGGGGTGTTACAATAATCCACACATAGTCTGAGAGTACCGTCTGACTTCGGGACAAATACCACTGCTTCTCCCAAATCAGAGAAACTAGGCCTGATCAGACCTTTCCATACTAGCTGTCGAGTTTGATTATCTAACTCTTCTTTCTCCTTCAAGGTCATTCTTCGAATATCGTGAACTACTGGTCTTGCATTCGGAACCAAAGAGATTTTAAAATCAATTTCTCTCTGCGGAGGCAAGCTGACAACTACTTCGAACACATCCGCATAGTTCTTGACGACTGGGATATTCATATCTCCTTGTATCAAATAGTAGAATTCATCGCTTAACCGCTCAGTTGCTTCTGGAGGAGTAAATCTTTCACTGAAAATTTCTTTGAATTTACCCCAGGTGATATCACCTTCTGGGTTATCCTTAATGATTGTCTCCCACCAGAACAAAGCTTCATCTTTGAGTGTCCAAGATGCCACTAATATTTTCTGATCATCTCCCAGCTGGAGATGCTCAAGAATTCTTTCAGCAGACCGCACCCAATCTTGGGTTTGACTAATGGATTCATTTCCCGAGAATGATACTCCACCCAGATTTCGATATTTCTTTAATAGAGCTTCTAGATCTGGTTCTGCATTCCTTCTTCTGTTTTTGACACTCATTTTCTAGTACTTTTGCAAATAGCAGACCAAGTGTTAGACCAACAGAAAAGGTAATTTTAAAACATAGAGACATATACTTGGATGTAAATGTGTCTATCGAGGTGTATCTCATTCTGCTATACTCATACTAGGATATTACTGATCCTATCTGTAATGAGTTATTCGTCCTAGAACTCTACTGGTTCTATTTCTGACGAATTCGTTAATATGTTATATTCCAAACCTAAGCTTAACCAAAGCTCTGATACCACGTTTCTGACGACCCCAAACCCCGATAAGATGGTGACGAGGGTAATCATTGGAATATAACACATAAAAAGATCATAACAGAAAAGAAATAAATAAATACACCAGATAATGTACAATAGAATACACTGAATAAACATAATCATCAGAGTTACACAGTATACAGGATCATACTTAGTTCAAATACAGTTCAGCTATACATAAATGTCTACAGCGAACAACAAACATAATATGTACAATAGGAGCTGAACAACATAAAAAGAGATAAATGATAGAATCCATCTTCAGCTCCAGCTATCCAGAAAGAGCCTGTTAAAACCTGAATACAAGGCTGCCTGTGTAGAAAAAGGGGCACCCGAGTTTGCAAGTGAAACAAACTACGAGTCAGTCATGGGAATGGTATGAGAAATCTACTTAACACATTTTACAATATGGCTAATCACAGGACCACGCCACTTTTGCGGAACGGGTTTACTCCATATGGCTAATTATAAGACTCAGTTCCCATCACACAATGCAACACAAACCGGAGGATAGAGTTTTACCTTATAATGGCCAAAATATGCTTGATACGAGCAAAACCAATCATTTGATATTATTGCTAGTGTATATATGTTTCAAAAACAATTTCAATCACAACTATCAATCATAGACGGCATGGGTACCATATATCATGTCACCATATATATATATATACAATCAAAACCACATGATGTCGTATTTTGAAATTGGATTTCCGTCATGAACCGAGGCTAGGGATCGTCCTCACCGCTTCGAGACTGTCTAGCCCGAGTCTCAGGACCCAGACTCAGGTGGGCCCTCGGATCGTCAGGGCCGGCCCACGAATGTGGATTAAAATGCCTGAACACTGCGTTTCCCCGCCCTTTGGGGCATAAATGAGCCCAATGACTCCATCGGTCCTGGATCGACCGATATATCCGAGGCGCCTCGCTATCCATCATCCACATAAGTAAATGTCAGGTCATGTAAAAACACCGACACAACTCCTAGCTAGAAGGAAACACATGCCCTCCCTGATGTTCTCTCCCGTTTCTGGTCCATACCGGGGTGTGAGTCTCGCGAAACAACGTTATACACAAAGCTATGCCGCACAGGCTGCGCTTTGATCATCAACCACAAGACTTTTCTTTTCAACAGAAGCCTTGATCATCTGCCACTTAGGCATGCCACATAGGCAATTCACTCCATGCGACTGATTTCTATCGATATATAACCTCTGAGCTCGTACGTCTCAGAGAAGGGTGATTAACATAGAAATGTGTTTATTTTATGCTCTTATATTTTATCTTTTGTAAATAAATAAATGATACTTTGGGTACTTTTATGTGTTTTTACAGGTTGTCAAGAAATGCCTCCTTCGTTTCAAATTAAAGGCCCACTACAAATAAAAAACTACTTCCCCGTATTAAAGCCATCTCAATTACAAAAGACGTTGTAGCTCACTGGTAAATGCATACAGATTTGTACTAAGAGACCTGAGTGCGATCCCCATCAAGCTCACTTTTTGCCAAAGAACGTAACTTTCACACTGCCCCTTTGCTATGAAGAATATATTAATTAGTGTTATATTATACATATTCATGTGTATGTATGATATTCACTAATAGACATTTTAGGAGTAGTCATGGAAATCAATTCAGAACATTCATTTTTCAATTTCCAATTAGAAGAATTTCTGATTGATTTATTGCCAGGACAAGATCAATTTTGAAGATTTTATCCTTTGTTACCTTTGGAGTCTGATGAGTATCCTTGTTTGGAAGAATTAATCACATGGAATCTGCTCATCAATCAATCAATCAATTTACTACATGGAAGATAGGAAGATTTGGAAGATATTCACCAAGTTTTGCTTTCCAATCAAGCTTGGGCAAGGAAGGCAAGAGATATCATGGATGATAAGGCCCAGTTATTCATAGACTTAATTAGGGTTTCCAGTTCACCTATAAAAGCACATATACATCCCATTGTAAAAATATCCATTATTATGTACTCTCATTTATTAATAAAAAGTTTTACTGTCTTTTTTTCTTTCATAACAATTTGTGTATCTATCCAATTAGTTTTGGTAGAACACATTGTTATTTTCTTTTATTACTGCTTGTTAGCTATTGTCCGTTCGATTAGATTCAACGAAAATTCTGCTTTTTAATTCTCTGTTGTTATTTTCTTTTTCTCTAGTAATTGTTTCTTTTCTTTTCAATTGGTGAATTTGATACTGATTAGATTCAGATTTAGATTCAGAGTAATTTCAACAACATTAAAAAAAAAACCACTTCAAATTCTGCCTGACTCGCCCAAGAATAAATACATAATAATTTTTAATTACTCCTCCCTGTGTTTGACCTGTATGCTACACACCTGTATGCTTGCAGAATTTAATTTAAATATCGCGCTTTTCTAGCGTCGATCAAGTTTTTGGCGCCGTTGCCGGGGAGGTAACGTTTAAATTTTATTATTTATTTAATTTCTGATTCGTGTTAGTTTTTTTTATTTTATTTTTCCTTTTTTGACTTGTATATACAAAAAAAATCTAGGTTGGTTGATTGGGTATTAAAACAGTGATACTGCAATCCTCAAATTAAGAAAAAAAACTTGTCATTCTTTTATTCAATTTCTTTCCTTTTCACTCTCTCCTCTTTCCATCTTCTTATTTTCTTTTCATTGCTTTCCTTTTAAAAAAACAATAAATTTCTTTCTGCTAATTTTATTTCTTTCCTATTTTCTTTCCTCTGCCTGATTCTCTCCTCTACGTTAGTTATCTTTCCTTAATTCCTCACTACTGCAAATTCTTCCTTAATTCCTCCTTAATTCCTCACAAAAAAAAATCTCTGCAAATTCTTCCTTAATTCCATAACCGAAATCCACACACCCAAAAATCTTCAATCACCACCTACAGAAGTTCACGCCCATCCTCTTCATCATATAATCATCACCATCCTCTCACAAACACCCTCTGTCCAACACCAAGCCAATTAACACTGTCAAATTCCAAACAAGTTTCAACCTTCACTACAGTTCGTCACCTTACAATCCCTACCAAACCCTCATCTCCAATCAGTTCATCACCCCTCCAAGCCCCTCCACCGTACAATCCATATCACCAGCATCGATTACCCACAAACTCATCAACTTTCAGACCACATCACCGCAACAACCGAAAGACGCAAACTTCTGCCAATCAAACTCCCAATAACCAAACTCGGAAACCCAATTGAATCACGGTTTTGAAACCAATGCAGTTCGAAAAAAAAGAAAAAAAAATACAGGACGGAGGGAGGATTTGAAACCAAAAAAATCGACCATACATCAGCCTCACCGAATCTTCCCCTGCCAGTACCACTATCCTTTCCACCAAGCACACCCATCAGCTCTTCGCACAAACCCAAAATTTCGAAACCCACTTCCCAATTCAACCTGAAATCGGTTTACCGCAAATCCTGAATACCCAATAACCTGAACCATAAAGTCAATCGTGGACAGAGATCCTAATCAAAATCGATTTCGGCTTGCATAGATTTCTAAAAAAAATAGAAAAAAAAAGAGAGAAAGACGAGAGCAAGAATTCGGTATTTCCTGAATCGGTTGATCGAGTATTGCCTTGTTTCCTTTTTCTGGGATTAAGTGGCAAGTTATCTGCAATTGGTTGATTGAGCGTTTTAAGGGGAAGAGAATACCCATTATTTTTGGAAGGGGTTTATCGTCTTCTGTTTTTGGGAAGCGGTTGTTTTAATTAGAAAAAAAAGGAGAACCCATATTGACTTTTCTTTGGTGCGTGGGCCCATTTGGCAATCTTTCTGGTGCGTGCCTGGGTTCTTAGTTTTAATTCTCTTCAAGCTTAGTTTTAGTTCTTATAGAGTTTTGATTTTTGTTGAGTCAATTGTTAGTTTTTTCTCTTTAGCTAAGTTAGTTTGTTTATTTTATATTTTTTTTTAGTCGAGTCAATTGTTAGTTTTATTTTTATTTTATCTGTACTTTTTGTTGTTGTTTGTCTTCTTTAAAAAAAAGCACACAAATCATAGGCCAAAGCGAAGGAACAGATTCAACAAACAAGAAATTCAGTGGCTAACCAATTTGCACACAGTGGAGTTTGAAACGTGAGCGCTACTCAATCTATGGACGGACTGCCATACCCACTGTAATAATTTCTAACTCTACAGGTGCTCGGCTGCAAAGAAAAAAAAATAGACAATTGTTGTAAAAAAATTCTGCAGGGGCAGCGGCTTGAATGTAAAATTTTTAATTTCTGCAATTAAATTGTGTGATTGTTGTTATTTCTGCACTTTTTATTCATTCTGTTAAGGGCAATACCACAATTCACATAAGGTGAGGGATTTCATCACCCTTTCCTTAGCCCACAAATTGCATTTCATCGTAGAATCTAACTAATAATAACTGTTAGACGTTGGACTTAAGGGAGTCACGGGCTCATCTAGGGCTTAATTGTATTGTGATAGTTGATTCATTTAGGATGAATTATTTCTTGGTGTCGAGACTACGGCAGAGAAATAGCCGTTTATAAATATTACGGTGATTCATAAATATTATATCGGTTGTTACTCTGAAGGTACTTAAACCTTCGGCTGCATTGCTAGGGTGATTCCTGGTGCACCGATAACTCCTGTCCGTTAACTGGCTGAGAAATCTTTTGATCTAAGTAATCAAACGCGTCACTTTATAATTTTGGGTTAGGAGCCATTAAGGATAGAAAATTTCATTGTAGCTAATTTCTGTGCTTGCATTTAACAACAATGAGTGAAAAAAGTGTTAGCCAACAAAATTCTCCCAGGGGTTCTCGAATCAACCAAAATTTTCCAACCGAATTGGATCAAAATCGAGTGAATCAAAACTTTCCAAACTTTAGGGATCAAAATCGAGTGAATCAAAACTTTCCAAACTTTGGGGATCAAAATCGAGTAAATCAAAATTTTCAAAATTTCAATATCGAAATGGATAGACCCTTATCTCTTCGTGATCAATGTTATCCAACTAGGACCGTCCAACCCTCTGTCATCATGTTCCCACCAGCTGAAGGGAACAATTTTGAGCTAAAACATTCTTTTATCCAAGGGGTACCAAAATTTACTGGGTCTGAAAATGCTTATGAATTTCTGAGTGAATTTGCATTATATGACAAAAATGCAACAATTGTCTAACGCATTGATCAAGCTGAGGCTAATTCCATTTGCACTACTTAAAAGCGCTAAAAGATGGCTAAATTCTCTTCCAAAACATTGCATAAGAAGTTGGGATGAATTTGTCACTGCATTCTTGAAAAAGTTTTTCCCTTTTCATAAAACTCTCAAAATTCGAACCGAGATAAATCAATTTTGTCAAAATGAGGGGGAAACTTTTTCAAAATACTTTGAAAGATTCAACCAACTATTGTATAGTTGTCCTCATCATGGAATTCTAAAAGATCACTTATGTCAAATTGCATATGAAGGGCTAAACTATCAGACTAGAACTCAACTTGAATCAATGTGTGGAGGAGACTTTTGTCTAAGACGGCCGGCCGATGAAGCTTGGAAATTCTTAGAAGATTATTCAGAAAAGGACATGAAGTGGGAATCGATTCGTGTTCCCATTCGTACTTCTACTAGAGGAGTGCATGTCATGGACCCAAGTCAAATTCCTTTAGAAAATCAAACTCCTCAAGCCGGAGAAGGGTTACCCCACTATTACTCTCAAGACCAAGCCAATGCTATAGCTCAAAATAATCCTTACTCATCCACATACAATCCTGGTTGGAGGAACCACCCAAAATTTTCTTGGTCAAACCTCAATAATTCGGCTAACCCATCTCACGTGCAACCCTTTATTCCAAATCCGAATTATCAAGCTCCACCTCCCAATTCTCAAACCTCTCGAGCTGCACCTCAACCCAAACAACCTTATAGCACCCCAACTTTCAATCATTAAACCAATCGTCTTAATCTTCTCAATCGTCACCAGAAATTGTGTGTCTAGAAAAACAAATGGAACAAATGATGAATATGATAAAGGAACTAACGAAAAATAACGAGAAAGGAAAGTTGCCTAGTCAACCTGAGGTAAATTCAAAATATAACTCTCGTTCTGTAAATTCTTGTGAGGACGAAAACCATAATCCAGTCAATGCTGTCACAACCCTTCGATCTGGAAAGAGGATTGATAATAACGTGGGCAACCCTGGTGAACCTTCTAACTCGACCCCTAATCTTGCTGATCACCCATTGGCGTCGAATGCCAATTCTTCTAAACCTCAAGTTCCCTTAAATGTTGGCAATCCCAACAGTTCTTCTCCTAGTGTCGGCAAACCCGACCCACCTTCAAAAATTAATGTTGGCAATACCAACATTCCATCTTCTACGACCTTACCACCTTCTATTTACTTGGATAAACCTTCTTCTTCGAAAGATGAAACTGATCACAGAGTCGAAAAACAAATAGCTCCATTTCCACATAGACTCAATAATAAGAAGAAAGCGGCAAATTTCGATAAAATTTTGAAAATTTTCAAACAAGTCCGTGTGAACATTCCTCTTTTAGACACCATTGAACAAATTCCTCAATATGCCAATTGTCTTAAGGAATAGTGCACACAAAAACGTGCGACTAATGTCCCAAAAACCGCCTTTCTAACTGCGAGTACAAGCTCTGTTCTTTCGAATCTTACCCCAGTCAAGTACAAAAACCCTGGCTGCCCTACAATTGATTGCAAAATAGAGAACACCCATATCTCTCGTGCCCTACTCGACCTTGGTGCCAGTGTCAATCTTCTTCCTTATACTATTTATTGTCAACTTGGGTTAGGGGAAATTAAACCAACAAACATCACTCTTCATTTAGTCGATCGATCTGTCAAAAAGCCATTGGGAATTATCGAAGACGTCTTGACACAGATCGAACAATTTTACTTCCCTGTCGATTTCATAGTTTTAGATACAAAGCCTGTCTCAAATCCCAAAGTTCAAATACCATTGATTTTAGGACGGCCCTTCTTAGCAACCTCAAATGGTGTCATTAGTTGTAGGAACAGTCAACTTCGACTTTCCTTCGTGCACCTAACCATTGAGCTAAACATCTTCAATTTCAACAAACAACCTAGGGATTTTGAGATCGATGAAATCGACATGATTCAAACCATAGTTGACGAAACCTCTAATGACACTTCTGAAGCCTTGAAAATGTGTCTGGAAAATTTCGACTCCAATTTCGACGAACTTGAATACATTTCTGAACTAAATGAATTTCTTGACTTAAATCCTTCGTCTTCTGAATTTAACCAAGGAATGTTAACCAATGTTAACACTCAAGAACATCCTAAGTTAGATCTCAAACCCTTGCCACAAGACCTTAAGTACGCATACTTAGACTCATCAGAAACTCTTCCCGTTATCTTGGCCTCTGATCTTACCGAGGACCAAGAAGAAAAACTCTTAGAAATTTTGCGGGAAAATAAAGAAGCCTTGGGGTGGGAACTGAGCGATATAAAAGGAATTAGCCCGTCAATTATGGAACATCACATACATTTAGTTGATGAGGCTAAACCCGCCCGTGAGGCTCAAAGGCGATTAAACCCAAACATGAGAGAAGTGGTCAAGGAGGAGATAATCAAATGTCTAGACAATAACATCATCTATCCCATCTCTGATAGTACCTGGGTGAGTCTAGTACAAGTCGTACCAAAGAAATCGGGAGTCACAGTGATCAAAAATGAAAGTAATGAGCTCGTCCCAACAAAAATCAAAATAAAATGGCGTGTGTGTATCGACTATCGAAAGCTCAACTCAGCCACACGAAAAGACCATTTTCCCTTACCTTTTATTGACCAAATGCTCGAACATTTAGCGGGTCATGAGTACTATTGTTTTCTCGATGGATACTCTGGCTATAACCAAATCCCTATTACTTTAGAGGATCAACATAAGACCACCATTACTTGTCCCTTTGGAACCTTTGCTTATCGTCGCATGCCTTTTGGTCTTTGTAATGCCCCCGCGACTTTCCAAAGGTGTATGATGAGTATTTTCTCTGATATGGTGGAAGAATTCTTGGAAATATTCATGGATGATTTTTCAATCTATGGATCATCTTTTTCCCAATGCGTCACTCATTTAGAACTCATCCTAAAACGTTGTAAGGAAAAATCACTTGTGCTTAATTGGGAAAAATGTCACTTCATGGTAAAAAGGGGGATAGTTCTAGGTCATGTCGTCTCCAAAGATGGCCTTGAAGTCGATAAATCCAAAATCGATTTGATTGCTAATCTGCCTCCTCCTAAGTCTGTTAAAGATGTTCGTTCATTTCTTGGCCATGCGGGATTCTATAGAAGATTCATTAAGGATTTCTCAAAAATTTCAAAACCTCTCTCAAATTTACTTGCCAAAGATGCTAAGTTCGAATTCTCCAATGACTGCAAAACATCTTTTGAAACTCTTAAGTCAATCTTGACCGCAGCTCCTATCATTCAACCTCCTGATTGGACTTAGCCCTTTGAACTTATGTGCGACACTTCTGACTTTGCAATTGGAGCCATCTTAGGTCAGCGTATCGATAAACTCCCTCGAGTCATTTATTACGCTAGCAAAACCTTAAACGAGGCCCAATTGAATTACTCAACTACTGAAAAGGAATTTTTGGCAGTTGTCTTCGCTCTTGAGAAATTCAGGCCATATCTCGTAGGATCCAAAGTCATAGTTTACACTGATCATGCTGCCCTACGATATTTGCTTTCTAAGAAGGATGCTAAGGCCCGCTTGATTCGTTGGATCCTTCTTCTTCAAGAATTCGACATAGAAATACGAGATAAAAAGGGTTCTGAAAATGTTGTTGCTGAACATCTCTCTCGAATTGTGCACAAAAATGTTGATGACACCCAAATCGATGACTATTTTCCGGACGAACAAATCCTTTCCATCTCTAACACCCCTTGGTACGCTGACATTGTGAATTATCTTGTCACACAGCAAACACCCGCTGAATGGTCGAAACAAGATAAACAAAAATTTCTCTCGAAAGTTCGAAACTTCTATTGGGACGACCCATATCTTTTCAAATACTGTCCAGACCAAATCATTCGAAGGTGTGTGCCCGATCATGAACACCAAAGTATTCTCTCTTTCTCACATGACCATGCTTGTTGCGATCATTTTGGAGCAAGAAAAACTGCTGCAAAAGTTTTGTAAAGCGGTTTTTATTGGCCCACACTGTTTCGTGATGCTTTCGAATTTTGCTCTAAATGCGATCGATGTCAAAGAACGGGTCGAATCACTAAGCGAAACATGATGCCTCTCAACCCCATTTTAGTGATTGAGTTATTCGATGTTTGGGGCATCGATTTCATGGGACCATTCCCTAATTCGTTTGGGAATCTTTACATCTTGCTTGCGGTAGACTATGTCTCAAAATGGGTTGAAGCCATTCCGACCAAAACCAACGACAACAAGGTTGTTGTCAAATTCCTCAAAGAAAACATCTTTTCACGCTTTGGCACACTTCGAGCTATCATTAGCGATAACGGCACTCACTTCTGTAATCGTGCTTTTGAGTCCTTGCTCAAGAAATACTCAATCACACACAAGCTGTCGACCCCTTACCATCCACAAACTAGTGGGTAAGTAGAAGTTTCCAATAGATAAATCAAACAAATTCTTGAGAAAACCATGAATTCCAATATAAAAGATTGGTCCTTAAAACTGATTGATGCACTTTGGGCTTTTCGCACTGCTTATAAAACCAATCTAGGGATGTCACCATATCGACTAGTCTTTGGAAAGGCCTGTCACTTACCTCTTGAATTAGAGCATCGTGCTCTTTGGGCCATAAAATTTTTGAATTTTGACTTAGAGAAAGCCGGCTCACATAGGAAGTTACAAATTTCTGAATTAGAGGAATTAAGAAATGAGGCATATGAAAATGCGAAAATCTACAAAGAAAGAACCAAAGCCCAACACGACAAAAACATACTTCGTAAGGAATTCAACGTAGGTCAAAAAGTTCTTTTATACGACTCTAGACTTCACTTGTTTCCAGGAAAACTCAGATCTCAATGGACTGGAACTTATGTTGTGAAAACAACATATCCTCATGGAGCATTTGAAATTGAAAATCCTAGGGATGGAAAAGTCTTCAAAGTAAACGGTCAACGACTGAAACCATTTTTAGAATTCGAGCAATATGACGAAGATGACCTTATCGATCTTCATGAGCCTGATCATCCACCGTGAAATCAGGTGGTACACGTTCTTTTTCTTTTATTTGTCCTTTTTATTTTATTTTTTATTTTTTTTTGTTTTTCTGCCATTTTGGTCTACATACCTTAGACAGTTGGGACACTGTCTCATTCTAGTGTGGGGGAGTCAAGTCTACATCACATCTCCTCCATCTTCATTTAAAAAACACACACACACACACACACAATCACACCGACACGACTCATTTTAGAGTGATACCACGAAATAAGTTTACAACTTTTAGTCAGTTGATAGTATTTTTTTTCTCTCAACTTAGATCGAATAAGAAATATAATGAAAATTTTAATTTTGAGGGATAATTGTGTAACCGGTACATAGGGAGATTCTTTGGTGATGGCCATGAAATATATTCTATATTGTAGACTTTGTTTAAATAAGTGGAGGACTTAAAAGACTTATGTTGGCTTTTCGAATCTTTAAAACTAAGTTGTGTTAAGCTGAATTCGCATAACTCTCTTTTGTGCTTATATTTTCAATAATAATAATAGTAATCCAAGGGTATCCAACATTGCTTGTATATCAAGCGTTGGTGTGCAAACCCGCTAAGCTCTATCCGACATGTTGTTGACAAAGTCAGCGTTGGAATATCTTGGTCTCATTTTATGAGATTGGACACCTAAGGATTACCAACACGTTGTTGACAAAGTCAAAGTCGGCCTGCACAATCCGCCAAGCTCTTTACCCACTCTCCGTTAGTCCGCGAGGCAGTGCATGGGTGGTAAACCTTGGTCTTCTAAGTTAGGTGTATGTACTTGATCATAAATTTTAAAATTTTATAGAATAAAGAATAAGCGATGATGCCCAAACACTTCTTGACCTTATTGATTTGACTAGCCATACATGAGAAAATTAGAATACCACTTTACAAACTATGCCAAGCAAACTAAGAATCTATTTCATGGTTGCACTATGTTATCGACCGAACTAACTGGCCAAACTGGAATTTAACATTTGAAAACTTGATTTATATTGAAAATTTGTGACAAGTTGAGGTATCTAAAATAAAATCAATTGACTAGAAATTGTAAACTTAATTTGTTGTACCACTTTCCTGAAACAAGTCGTGTTGTCATTCTTGTTTTCTTTGTTTTTTGTATATAACCATCGCATTCATATAGTTACATTAAATCCACACATACTGCATTTGGATTTTGTGGGTAGTATCCGCTGAAAACCCTCACGAGACACCACTCGTCCTACTAGGGACACCTAGAGGTTTAACGGCTTGTTGCATATGCTCAATGCAATCGTGTTTCCTACGAAAGTGTGACCTATCTAGTTAGTTTTTCATTTTCTTTTTACTCAAGGACGAGTAAAAGATAAGTGTGGGGGTATTGGATTAACATAGAAATGTGTTTATTTTATGCTCTTATATTTTATCTTTTGTAAATAAATAAATGATACTTTGGGCACTTTTATGTGTTTTTACAGGTTGTCAAGAAATGCCTCCTTCGTTTCAAATTAAAGGCCAACTACAAATAAAAAGTTACTTCCCCGTATTAAAGCCATCTCAATTACAAAAGACGTTGTAGATCACTGGTAAATGCATAGAGATTTGTACTAAGAGACCTGAGTTCGATCCCCATCAAGCTCACTTTTTGCCAAAGAACGGAACTTTCACACTGCCCCTTTGCTATGAAGAATATATTAATTAGTGTTATATTATACATATTCATGTGTATGTATGATATTCACTAATATACATTTCAGGAGTAGTCATGGAAATCAATTCTGAACATTCATTTTTCAATTTCCAATTAGAAGGATTTCTGATTGATTTATTGCCAAGACAAGATCAATTTTGAAGATTTTATCCTTTGTTGCCTTTGGAGTCTGATGAGTATCCTTGTTTGGAAGAATTAATCACATGGAATCTGCTCATCAATCAACCAATCAATTTGCTACATGGAAGATAGGAAGATTTGGAAGATATTCACCATGTTTTGCTTTCCAATCAAGCTTGGGAAAGGAAGGCAAGAGATATCATGGATGATGAGGCCCAGTTATTCATAGACTTAATTAGGGTTTCCAGTTCACCTATAAAAGCACATATACATCCCATTGTAAAAATATCCATTATTCTGTACTCTCATTTATTAATAAAAAGTTTTATTGTCTTTTTTTCTTTCATAACAATTTGTGTATCTATACAATTAGTTTTGGTAGAACACATTGTTATTTTCTTTTATTATTGCTTGTTAGCTATTGTCTGTTCGATTAGATTCAAAGGCAATTCTGCTTTTTGATTCTCTGTTGTTATTCTAGTTGTTATTTTCTTTTTCTCTAGTAATTGTTTCTTTTCTTTTCAATTGTTGAATTTGATACTGATTAGATTCAGATTCAGATTCAGAGTAATTTCAACAACATTAAAAAAAACCACTTCAAATTCTGCCTGACTCGCCCAAGAATAAATAAATAATAATTTTTAATTACACCTCCCTGTGTTCGACCTGTATGCTACACACCTGTATGCTTGCAGAATTTAATTTAAATATCGTGTTTTCTAGCGTCGATCAAAGGGCGTTAAGCAAGAGAATAAATTCTCCGCCGCCAAACAGATATATATATTTAATAGAGATCAATCGGCACATAACAAAATCCAATGTCAGACACACATTCCATTTACAAGTTCGTTCTGGGTCTGAACGAAACCGGAGGCACTCAATACCTTGCATACCCGTACAACCAACAAGTACGTCCGGACGGCTACTACTTCAGCCCCTTCAAGGTAGCTACTCCCATCATGAGCATCAGTAGCACCCCTCCATTCGACGTGCAGATCATCGGTCTTGCACCGTCTTCATATCTTCGACTTTCACTCGTCGATCAATTATTTGAAATGAGAATTAACTCGGCCTTTTCAAATAATTCATGTATATTTAGAATTTCAAATCAATTCATTTCAATGGTTAAATTATTCGATATCACTAATTCTGTTCTTTAATGTAATTTTCACGCCAAACACATTCAACCATCAAATATCAGATAAACTGAGCAAATTCAGTTTATTTCCATTTCATATCGTTTATAATATTTTATCATGATTTATTGCTATTTTTATTTATTTAAAAATAGTCATTTCATTCAAAACAACGCTTCAGGCCATAACGCGGCCGTGGCGCTGTGTTTCTTCAGATTTGATTTACACATATATGAAAATCTAATCGTTGGAGCTTCACAAATTTTATATCATTAGAAAGATCTTTTCAAAACGAATCCAACGGTTTCAGTTTCTGGAAAATCCGACGGTCGGATCTCCTGCACTCATCGTTTGAAGTTACGATTTCAAAATACGAACTGCAGCGTCGTTATTCGATTTAATTTAATTATATATATATATATATATAATGGATTTTGGCGCTGTTTCTCTTCAAATTTGAATTAAACATTCCAGACAATCCAACCGTTGGATCTTCACAAAGTGGGTGTCGTTGGAAAGATATTTCCAAAGCGAACCCAGGGGTTGCGGTTTCGGGAAAATCCGATGGTCGGATCTCCCGCAATAATCGTTTGAAATCACGGTTTCAAAACACGAACTGCATCTTCGTTATTTGATTTATTTTAATTATATTTATATATATATAAATATAATTCATTCTTTGATTTCAAAACTACATTCATTTCATATATTTGAGAAAAATGCTATTTTTATCATCAAAAATATTTATTCCGCACATGAATATTCTGAACACTTCACATTCACAATAAAAATGTAGATTGTATTGTTCAACCCATATATTCAACACATGAACGTTTTCGACTTCACACATACGATAAAAATATGATTTTAATCGTTCTAGTCCTTTATTCAACACATGAATATTTTCAATAGTTTATATATATAATAAAATTGTGATTTTTATTGTAAAACAATTTATTTCAAAACATGATTATTTTATATAGTCTATACATAAGGTAAAAATGTTATTTTTGGTGTTAAAATAATTTATTTAAAATACTAATATTTTATATAGCCTATATATAAGGCAAAAATGTTATTTTTTATGTTAAAATAATTAATTTAAAATACTAATATTTTATATAGCCTATATATATGATAAAAATGTGATTTTTATTTTTAAAACAATTTATTCAACACATGAACTTCATTCAACACATGAATTTCTACTCAACACATGAATATAGTTTCAACACATGAAAATAATTCTAACACATGAACATTATTGAAAATTTCGGCAGCATAACGGTAGGGTAGTTAAAACCGGCACCGTCCCTAGTACGGCTCCTCGCTCTACCTTAAAACCTCGCGGTTTTTGACAATGGGGATTTTCGATATCTAGTTCGCACGCAGGCGAATTTTCCCATATACTAATCCTATTGGGATTTCAATCACAATCAATCATTTCAATTCAACCATTCATGATATTCACCAAATTTCACATCAACCAATAATCCAAACAATATCACAACCAATATATATCGTCCATGGTCTGTGGACGAGGGGAGTGTGTGTATATATATATATTCGTAAATAAATATATTCTATTCACTTTAATTCATTTCAATATCACTTCAACACATATATTATTTTACAACACATATATTATTGTTTTCCATATCGTTTATAATTCAGAAATCTCACATTGGGTTCCACTCCACCATAAATTGCAGAAGACTTAGAAAAATATGCGGTCTCTTCTAGAATGTAGAAGACGTCCACACGAGTCCACTGTCTCTTGTTTCACTGAATTTCATCAAAAAACGAGAAAGATATGATTTTTACAGTGAAATCAAAAGCCGTAGTGCTTTAAAGTGCTATAATCATTTTAAAATAATATAGGCTGTATACCTCTCTATTTTCTTCAAAACTAGGTTTGCGATTTTCGTGCAATCCGTAAATCGATAGGACGATCGGTCTTCACCACGAAGAAGAGCAAGGAGAGGCGCGCCAGGGGACCCTAACCGCGATGAAATCAACGGTGAAGTGAAGGCGGGGCGGCGCTCGACAGATCTGAACTTCCTGGCCACGATTCTTCGTATATACTCAATGATTTTTCGCAAATCGGGTATAGATTGGAAGATCTCGAGGAGTACAACAGATTTCCCAACTGGAGGGCTTGATTCTGATGCGTGGATAAGAAGAAATCGAGGAGAGAAGGAAATTGCAGCTTCCGTCGTTCGTTACATGGGTTTGTCGGGTTTTGGTAAAGTTGACCGGCCAATGAAAAATTTCCGTTTATTTATATATTTTTAAAAGTTCGAAAATACCCTCTTTTACACACGAACCCCAATCCTGACCCAACGACTTTCGTCCCTAGCTAAATATCCCCATTACGAACACAATAGGATATGTTTTGTAGGCCCATTCGACTGTTTTAGTCAGTTTTCCTTCAAATTAAAATATAAAACACTCAATATTTAATTTGAATGTACATTTCAATTTGCTGGGGTCACATACTGATCCCTAAAATTCCAGAAAAATAAATCTAGCTTTGTTTTGACAATACGGTCCCAACGAAACTAGTTTCGTCGAATTCTGAGACCGTTTGAAAAATGGCCATTTTCTGGTCGATCCAATTTAATAGAAATTCACCAAAAACATTTTCTTTTGCCACGCTCACATATTAATTTCAAAAATTATGAAATTTGAAACCTAGCAATAATTAGACATCCCGGATCCAACAAAAGTGTCTTCGTCGAATTCTGAGGTCGTTTGCAAAATGTCTATTTTTACGGGCTATATAAATTCTATAGCGACCTTTCTGAAAATTCATTTGGCCATAACTTTTGATTCATGCTACGAAACTTCGATTTTTCAGATTCGTTAGAAAGATATTCACTAACAGATTTAAATATTTTTGGTTTCACTAAAATCCGTTTTATTTTGCACCCGGTACAGTCAGTCAAATTTTGAAATGAAATTTTGAAACTGCTGCGCCATTTCAGGCCTTGTTTATAATTCAGAGTAATTATATTTAATTTCAAACTTCGATTCAAACATACTTTCGTAGCTATTACTTAAAATATTTTATTTTAAATATTTAAAATCCAATAAAATAGCCAAATTAAAAATTTTAAACTGGCTCAGATTTTCCGGGTTGTTACATGAAATATATACTAGGATGCAGACTGTGCTTAGCAGCACCCAACACCCGTCGTCCACAGACCATGGATGACTTGTTTGATTGATGTGCTGTGAAAATTGATTGTGTGATGTGGAATGAATATTTTATAGTTAAAGATATAATTTTTAACGTGTATATAAAATAAATATTCATAAACAAATCGGACGATTTGTTTGTGTACACACATTTGACTGATATTGATTGGGACGATAAATTTTACACATCGCCCAACTGCACAAATTCTATTTGGTGTTTGTTGATTTGAAACCCCACACGGGTGTTGGGATGATATTGGCGTACACTAATCCCAATTATTTAGTTGTATGTCGATCGATTGGTTGACAGACTATGTAAGCGTTAATTATTTATATTTAATGCTCATGCAGTTGTGTTGTGCACTCTGGATGATGGTTGATTATTTATCGTTGCTATATATACATGTGTTGTATGGAATCCATATAATTAACATTATATGGTAATTGATTGGGCCTCATTCCAATTTGGAAAATAAAGAATATTATAAAATGAAAATTCATGTGTTGAATAAAAGAAAATTCATGTGTTGAATAAAATATAAATTCATGTGTTGAATAAAAGAAATTTCATGTGCTGAATAAAAGAAATTTCATGTGTTGAATAAAATATATATTCATGTGTTGAAGAAAATATTCATTTATTGAATAGAATAACGAAGTTATTGAAATATATAAAGCCGTTTTGATTAGATTGACGCCATTTTGACGTGAACGATATTTATATCGATTTTATTCATTTTTATAATGAATTTAGAAAAGGAAGTGATTTCAAAATATAACATTTTGAAAATATTATCATTTAAAGATTAATGATATGGAATATTCAATTTTGATTAGAAATTGAAAATGAAGTTGAAATCGTTTTGAAAACGAATTTAAAACGATTTATAAAATACGTTTTGCAAGGAAATCGACGAATTTAAAACGATTTATAATGGCCTGAATAGAACTCGCCGCATTGCGGCAGTTCGCGAATTTCGATCATTGACTTCGAATGGATATTACGGGAGATCCGACCGTCGGATTCTACTAAAACCGGAACCGTTGGGTTCGTATCGAAAAGAGCTTTCTAAAAAATACAAGAAATTAGAAATCTAATGGTTGGATTTGGAATTATGTCCAAATCAAATTTGGACAAGGTCGTTGTAGGTGCAAGTTCGATGGCCGTTGATGGAAATCGACTGTACGGGCCTTGATAAAATTATTAAAAATAGTAATAATTTGTGTAAAATCATAAGAAATGATTTGGAAAGAATTGGGATGAAAATTTCCATATTTGAAAAGATAAAAATAGATTTTTATCGAAATGAACTAGATTTGAACTAGAATTATAATCCATTTATTTTTGAAATAAATAAATTGGATTTGAAAGGGTTTTAAAAAGTAACCAGAATTTCCAATAATTGAATTAGAATGTATTTGAATTGAAATTGTCTTTGGAATATTTCGATGTTGGATTTCATGATTATACAGATATTGTTATGGAAATTTGAAAGATATATTTATATCGTTATTTCCAATACGATAATTGTTGGTCGTAGAATTTGATATTGAATATAAGCCGATATATTTTATATTTAGAGCCTTGTATTTAATATCAAATCGGATTTGGGTTTGTCGTGAATGGTGTCTTCATTAACACTGTTCTTAAACCCAGTTGAGAAAAAGATTAAATCTTTTTATTTATATTTGATGAAGTATACCAACTAAATGGAATTGAATCTGAATTGATTTTTGGGTTTATCGTGAACGGTGTTTCAAATAACACTTGTTCTTTAACCCGATAATTAATGGAATGTGAATTGGGTTTATCGTGAACTGTGTTTTAACGACATTCATTCTTTAACCCGATTTAAAGTGAAATGTGATTTGGAATATATAAATCTTTTGTTAAGATTTAAAGGAGATTTTCCAAAGTAAAGTTTTCCAATTTAATAAAATAAATTGGAATGGAATGGAATTCGATTTGGTAATAATCGAAGTGAATTTCTGTGGGGTAAGACAACTATCTGGAATTTAAAAAGCTTTGCCGTCATTCCATTTATATTACTAGTTGGATATGGAAGTTTATATCGATTATATATAACGATTTGTTTTCCATGATGATTCCATTGTAAATGGAATGTGATTGTGGGTATATCGCGAACCGTGTTTTAAATGACATTGGTTCTTTAACCCAGTTAAAGACAGGATATGATTTCCCAAGTTAAACAATCACTAATATTGATTTTTGGGAAGATTAAAACCAAGTGGATTTTTAATGAATCTTTGATCAGATTGAAATGATCGAGAATGGAGTATCACCAGTTTTGCTCCAGGCGATAGTTAAATCTTTAATTAGATTTGAACGTGAAATGGTAATTGAATTTACCGATAACACCATGGTGTTAGATATGAAGTATTACCAGTTTTGCTTCATGGGATGAATAGGTTGGGGTTGGGAAATTTAACAAATGATTACTTCGGTAAGTTTCGTTTATCCCGACTAGTTTGGATAAACCAGAATTTGGTTTGAATTGATATTCAAAAGAAGATTAAAGAATAAATTTAAAGAATTTATCTTTGATAAAATTAATGGGAACTTTTCCCAAAGTATAAGAATATTTGAATAAAAGAATATTCTGAATTGGTGTGAGGTGTATGTTGTGTTTGTGTAACACTTGTTTATTATATATGCGAGTTATTCAGAAAGACCGGGTTTATCCCATTCTGAATAACTGATTCGACGATGTGTAGAGAATGAAGACGGTGGTCGAAGACCGGAGGTATTCACATCGTTTGGGTGGTTACTGATGATCTTGATTGGTTTGTACACCCAAGAGGAGGGAATCAGTTGGTGATCGTCCAGACATACTTGGAGATCGTTGGATATGCGAGGAGTAAGGTACCTCAGGTTTCGTTCAGACCCAGAACGAACTTGTATGGACTGTGTGCCTGACATTGGATTTTGCTCTGTGTTGATTGATCTCTATTAAATATACATGTGCCTGGTGAAGGGGAATTCATTCCCTTACTTCACCCTTCTCTGAAACGTACGGGATCATAGGTTGTATATCGATAGACATCAGTTGCATGGTGTGAATTGCCTGTGTGGCATGCCTAAGTGGAAAATGATCAAGGCGCCTGTTGAAAAGCAGTCTTTTGGTTGATGATCAAAGCACGACCTGTGTGGGACAGGTTTGTGTTGCATTAATTCGCGAGCCTCACACCCCGGTGTGAACCAAAAAAGTGAGAGGACATCAGGGAGGGCATGCGTTTCCTTCTAGTTAGAAGTGGCATCAGTGGCTTTACACGCCCTGACGAGTTTGACTTATGTGGTTGTTGGAATGCGAGGCGCCTCGGTTATATCGGTCGATCCGGGACCGATGGAGTCATTCATTGGCTCATTTACACCCTATAGTGCGGGGAAATGCATGTTCAGGCATTTTAATCCACTCCGTGTGGACCGGCCTTGAGGATCCAAGGGACGATGCGTTCTGTTCCTGAGGTGCGGACTAGAGGCTCTCGAAGCGGTGAGGACTATTTTTTGCCTTGGTTCACAGATGGAAATCCAACTTCCAATACGAGATTTGCGATTTTAGTTGTGCACCTATGTATGGCGACATAGTGGTATGGGGCATTCATGCTGCCTATCATTGATACTTATGACTGAAATTGTTTTGACACTATACACTTATAGTAATAATAAAACATGAAATTTAGCATATCAAGCATTCTTTGGCTATTATAAGGTAAAACCCTATCCTCCGGCTTGTGTTGCATTATAACGACCAAGAATTTCACTCGATCCGAATCAGTCGCTAAACCGATCAAGACCGTTTGAAACGCCTGATTGTTTTGAGAACACGACAAAATAGAACGCAGACGGAAGAACATTTCATTGTTTATTACAACAATTCCATCAAAATACAAGAATTAAATATTGCACAGAAAATAACAGAGATTTAAATTACATTTAAATACATCGCAGCGGGAAATAATACAAAACACAACTAGAAGGAGATATACGGATACAAAGCTTTCCTGACATTGTTCCAGTTGTAAACCAGGTTCCTGTGAATATAAATCTGCAAAACCAAAACTACTAGCTGCCCGTTTCAAAATAAGGGAACCTAGAGTTTAGGTTAAAACAATAAACTCTAGGTCAGTCATGTGACTGGTGTGAGAACTAAAACAGTTATTTATCTTTATTTTAAAGTTAGGTAAATCAAGGGACCACGCCGCTAACACGGAATGGGTTTCCTCCCAAGAATACCAGTGCATAAAACAAACAGCGCAATGCTAAATAAAGAACAATGAAGCTATTATAAGACCCAGGTCCCATCACACACTGCAAAGCAAGCCGGAGGATAGGGTTTTTACTTTATAATAGCCAAAGAATGCTTGATACGTTTAAAAACAGGTTATTTTGATGGTACTATAAGTGTATAGTGTCAAAACAATTTCAATCATAAGTATCAATCATAGACGGCATAGTATCCCATGCTACTATGTCGCCAATACAAGGCTCTACAATCAAAACCGCAAATATCACGTATTGAAAGTTGGATTTCCATCTGTGAACCAAGGCAAAAGATAGTCCTTACCGATTCGAGACTCTCTAGCCCGCGTCTCAGGAACAGCTGCAACTGCACCCTGGATCGTCAGGGCTGGTCCACCGATGTGGATTATTATGCCTGAACACTAAGCTTCCCCGCCCTTTGGGGCGTCAATGAGTCAACGAATGACTCCATCGGCTTCACATAGTCACCAATATATCCGAGGCGCCTTGCAACAGCAACAACCACATAAGTCAAACTCGTCAGGGCATGTAAAACCACTGACGCCACTTCTAACTAGAAGGAAACGCATGCCCTCCCTGATGTCCTCTCCAATTTCTGTTTCACAACCGGGGTAAGAGGCTCGCGAATTCACGCTACATAAAGCTACACCACAAAGGTCGTGCTTTGATCATCAACCACAAGACTTTGCATTTCAACAAAATCCTTGATCATTTGCATCTTAGCATGCCACACAGGCAAACAACCCCATGCAACCGATATCCATCAATCACACAGAATGATATCCAATGTCAGACACACAGTCCATTTGCAACTCCGTTCTGGGTCCGAACGAAACCGGAGGCACCTAGTACCCCGCATATCCATCGATCTCCAAGTACGTCTGGACGATCACCAACTGATTCTTTCCTCTTGGGTGTACGACCCAATCAAGATCATCAGTAATTATCCAAACGACGTGAAGACCTCCGGTCTTCAACCACCGTCTTCATCTTCGACTTATCGTCGTATCAGTTATTCAGAATGGGATAAAACCGGTCTTTCCAAATAACTCGCGTATATAATAAACAAGTGTTACACAAACACAACATACGCCTCATTCCAATTCATCAGTCACTAACCGTAAATTAATCAAGAGAATAATTCCCCTAATATTAACCCCGAAGGCCGAAACCAACATCAGATCAATATCCAGAATACCATTCTGCTTAGCTAACCGACAGTTAGTTTCTAAATTTCACATTCTTAGGGAAAGGTTCCCATTAATTTTATCAAAGATAAATCTTTTAAATTTATTCTTTAATCTACTTTTGAATATCAATTCAAACTAGTCGGGATTAGCGAACCACACTGAAGTGATCATTTATTCTATTTCCCAATCCCAGCCTATTCATCCCATGAAGTAAAACTTGTAATACTTCATATCTAACACCACGGTGTTATCGGTAAATTCAATTACCATTTCACGTTCAAATCTAATTAAAGATTTAACTATCGCCTGGAGCAAAACTGGTGATACTCCATTCTCGATCTTTTCAATCTAATTAAAGACTCATTAAAACTCCACTTAGTTTTAATCTTTGACTGGGTTAAAGAATCAGTGTCACTTAAAAACATTGTTCACGATAAACCCCAAAATCACATCACATTTCAATCAGTCCCTGACCGTAAATTAGCAAGTGAGCAATTCCCTAAGTATTAACCCTGAAGGCCGAAACCAACATCAGATCAATACCCCAGAAACCATTCAACTTAACTAATCTCCAGTTAATTTCTGATTTTCTTAACTCCTTTGGGTCTAAGAACAGTATTATTGAAGATACCGTTCACAACAACCCAAAATCACATTCCATTAATTATTGGGTTAAAGAACAAGTGTTATTTAAAACACTGTTCACGGTAAACCCAAAAATCAATACCAATTCAATTCCAATTAAATATTATTTAACTGGTACACTTCATTAAATCTAAATAAAAAGATTTAATCGTTTTCTCAACTAGGTTTAAGAACAGTGTTAATGAAGACACCATTCACGACAAACCCAAATCACATTTGATATTAAATACAAGGCTCTTAATAGAAAATATATTGGCTTATATTCAATATCAAATTCTACGACCAACAAATATCGTATTGGAAATGACGATATATATATATATATATATATATATATATATATATATATAATATCTTTCAAATTTCCATAACGATATCCGTATAATCACGAAATCCAACATCGAAATATTCCAAAGACAATTTCGATTCAAATCCATTTGCAACGCAATTATTGGAAATTCTGGTTATTTTTAAAACCATTTCAAATCCAATTTATTTATTTTAAAAATAAATAAATTATTATTCTAGTTCAAAACTAGTTCATTTCGATAAAAATCTATTTTTATCTTTTCAAATATGTAGTTTTTCATCCCAATTCTTCACAAACCATTTCTTATGATTTTACACAAATTATTGATATTTTTAATAATTTTATCAAGGCTCGTACAGTCGATTTCCATCAAAGGCCATCGAACTGCACTTACAGCGACCTTTTTCAAATTTGATTCGGACATAATTCCAAATCCAACCGTTAGATTTTAAATTTTTAATATTCGTTAGAAAGCTCTTTTCGATATGAACCCAACGGTTCTGGTTTTAGGAGAATCCGACGGTCGGATCTCCCGCAATATCCATTCGAAGTCAATGGTCGAAATTCGCGAACTGCCGCGGCGCGGCGTGTTCTATTCAGGCCATTATATTATATATAAATAATATATATGATATATACTTCGTCGATTTCCTTTTAAAATGTATTTTATAAATCGTTTTAAATTCGTTTTCAAAACGATTACAACTTCATTTCAAATTCAAATCAAAATTGAATTTTTCCTCATAAATTCGTTTTAAATTCATTTCAAATTGATTTCAATTCAAATCGATTTTTAATTCAATTTCAGTTCGTTTTAAATTCAATTCAATTTCCATTCGATTCTGAATTTATTTCAAATTGATTTCTATTCAGTTTCAATTTAAATTCGAATTCATTTCAATTTGAATTCAATTCAAATTCAATTCTATTCAATTTTAATTCGAATTCAATTCTTTTCATTTTTAATTCGAATTCCATTCTATTCATTTTTAATTCGAATTCAATTCGTTTCAAAATATCAGAATTTGAAATCACTTCCTTTTCTATATTCATTATAAAAATGAATAAAATCGATATAAATACCGTTCACGTCAAAATGTCGTCAATCTAATCAACACAGCTTCATATACTTCTATTTCCAAACATTCTAGTTCAAATATTTCTTTTCAAATATTTCTATTCAAATATTTCCTTTTTAAAACTGGAATGAGGCCCAATCAATTACATAGATTTTATTTCTATGGATTTACATACAACGCATGTATACATTGACAATGACAAATAATCAACCATCGTCCAAAGTGTATTCTACACTGTATAAGCATCAAATATAAATATTTAACGCTTATAACAGTCTGTCAATCAATCGATCGACATACAACTAATTATTGGGATTAGTGTATGTCATATATTATCCCAATACCCGTGTGGGGTTTTCAAACAATCAAACACAGATTTTATTTGTGCAGTTGGGCGATGTGTAAAATTTATCGTCCCAATCAATATCAGTCAAATATGTGTATATAAACAAACCGTTCGATTTGTTTATATTAATCTATTTCATTTCATATACACGTTAAAAATTCTATTTTTAACTATAAAAATATTTTTAACTATATAAATATTTTATTTCATTTCACATCACATCACACAATCAACTACACATCAAAAACAAACAAACAAGCATACAAGCCGTCCATGGTCTGTGGACGACGGGTGTCGGGTGCTACTAAACACCGTCTGCATCCTATTATATATTTTGACTAGAAAAATTAAAGGTGAGAAGTTCTCACCTAGGGATCCACTCCTCCATAGAAATTTCTGAAATTCAGAACAGTCTGGATTTGCCCGTACTTCCAACATAGTCTTCTCCATGCTATTCATATTAAAATCACATTTTTAATATGATGTTCTATACATTAAAAAACATATTTTTAATACTCTACCAATATAAAAATCATACTTTTATTTGTTCACTTTCAATTTAAAAATCATATTTTCCTTAACCATTCTAATGATCAAAATCGTATTTTTACTTTACTATATATACGATAAAAATTCTATTTTTACATCGCTACTATATAGATAAAAATTCTATTTTTATAACGGTGTTCATATGACAAAGATTATATTTTTATCACGCTATTCTCTATATAAAAATTATATTTTTATATATCTTCTTCTAATAATAAGATCGAACTTTTATACCACCACTGTAAAAATCACCTTTTTATTTCAACATATATATAATAAAAAATCAGACTTTTATTTCGCTACATATATAAAGATGATATTTTTGTTACTCCCACTATATAAAAATCTTATCTTTAATATTTCTACTATATAAAAATAACATATTTAATATTTCTATAGTATAAAAATCGATCTTTTACTATTCTACTAAGGTAAAAATCATATTTTATATCTTCTATATAATAAAAATAATATTTTTATGGTCTCTAAAATATAAAGACATATTTTTAATACTTCTATGATATATAAATATCATATTCTTTATATTTTATTTTCATGCTAATGCTAATTTTATAAAACAAAAATCATATTTTTTTCAATGTTGTCTATATTTAGAAATCTGAATTTGAACAATGTTTTTTTCCTAAACTTATTTAAAAATTAAGTATAAGTAAAATAGATAAATAAATAAAGCAATGTCATTTTCAGTTTAAAACTAAATTAAATAATTAACTGATTTAATTAAGTTTTAAAATTTTACCTCTATTAAGTTTCTTCTTCCTATAACTATCGACTGGACTTCAACATGGTTGACCTGCGCTACCGTCGCCAGAGGGTCGGAGGTCGAGGGCTTTAGGGGGTGCGATGCTCGCGGTTGTGTCAGAGGGGGTCAGAGCGGCGAGATTGGGTCGAAATGGGTTGGGGGCCGCGGTTTTCAGAAGGGGGAAGAGGAGGAGGTCGCGGTCGGAGCAAGGGAGGCGGGTGCAGCGATTGTGGAGGGCGGTAGCCTCCTGCGGCGGCGGCGATGCCTCCAAGGGGGGAGGGGCGACGGGAAAGGGGGTTAGGGCTTCCTCATCGAAGAAGGAAGGAGGAGAGAGAGTCGCGAGGGGGAGGAGATGAACGGGAGGAGGGAAGGCGGTGGTGCCAGGGAGATCTGAATCGGGTTTTCCCGATTTGGGAAGAAGGAGGAATCAGGAAAATGAAATAAAAAGGGGGGCTGATGTATATTTATATTTTATTTTTCTTTCTCTTTTAAAAAGTTGACTTTTCTTTCAAACTCCAAACGAGACCCAACGACTGTTGCCCCTTGCTAATTACCCCCATTTCGAACACAATGGGATATGTATCATAGGTTGATTCGATCGTTTCGATCAGTTTTCTTCAAAATCAACATATAACTCTATATATTGATTTTGAACGCGCATTTCAATTTATCGGCGCCACATACTAACTTTAAAAATTCCCAAAAAATATTTTCTAGCTTCGTATTGACGATACGGTCCTAACAAAACTAGTTTCGTCAAATTCTGAGACCGTTTGAAAAATGGCCATTTTCCAGTCGATTAAAATCAACTAAAACTGGTCAAACGCGTTTTCCTTTGCCACGCTCACATATTGAATCGAAAAATAATGAAATTTGAAACCTAGCAATAATTTGACATCGCAGATCCAACAAAAGTGGTTTCGTCGAAAACCGAGGTCGTTTGCAAAATTCCCATTTTTAAGGGCCAGAATTCCAAACGACTATTCTGAAATTTCAACTGGACATAACTTTTTAGCCCCGCTATGAAATCTCGATTTTTCGGATTCGTTGGAAAGATATTCTCAATTAAATTCAAATATTTTTGGTTTCACTAAAATCCGGTCTATTTTGAATCCTGTACATTCATTTGTAATTTTGAAATCGAATTATCGAACTACCACGCCATTTCCAATTCCTTTTATAATTATAAATGAATATTTATATTCTAACGACGATCTATATAAATATATACGTTTGAATTATATTCAAAATTAATTTCTCGTCGTTATTATTTAAAATAATTCATTTTAAATGATCAAAACTCACTATAATTGCCAAAATAAAAATTTTAAATTGGCTTGGATTTCCGGGTTATTACATTCTCCCCCACTTAAAACTTTTCGTCCCCGAAAAGGAACGAAGCCGAAAGTTGTTTAACTAATCAACTCAACTTCCAGTATTTTCACTACAACTTAAGTTCTTCAACTTTTCAGTTTCTAAGAACTTTTCAATTTTTTCAAAAATTTGGCTAACACCCTAAATTTTCGAAAATTTTCGCCATAACCTCCCCTGCACCAGGGACTTCGGGATATTTCATATAGCCTCCCATGGCCTTCTTCAATCTAAAAGAAAAAGAAAAAGCCAAGCGGCTAGCCAATCGGCTCACAAAATCATCATCACCCGAACAAAACAGTAAATTATGATAAACATGTACCTATTTGTCCGGCAAACAAATTTTATTCTTCTGCTCTAGTCTCCTTGCTATGACCTGTTCAATGTAAGTACATGTATATGCAAGCAAATGCAACCAATTTTCAATACAATTCAATATTTGATTCTATTAGGCATAATGGTTCAAAATTATCAAACAAATAAACAAACAACACAACCATCAATCAATTAGTGAATTAGAATTTCAAACACATAGCTTTGATATATAGTCAAAAATCCCCTTTTTGATGCCAATTCACAACAATATATCCTATATAATTTTGGTTCTCACACCAGTCTAATGGAAATATATATAGATATCACACTTTTGGCACTCGAACATCAAATCTGATGACGATGCATCAATCATCAGAATTCTCTCCGGGCGACTAGAATGTGATTCTATATCTACCCAATATATTAAAACTTTGAATACACGCGGATCAGACGTATACGCAAAATCTTTATATACTGGATAGTCCAAATCAATATAAATAAATATTCAACTATGAATAATTGATTTAAATTTTCAAAACAAATTTTGTTTTTACTTTAAAGATATACCCTTCACACTCGTTCTAGGATACTACTGACCCCATATCTAACGAGTCAATCTCATTGGATATTACTAATCCAATCTCTGATGAATTCTTTCGTATGGTTCTAATGTGTCTTGTTCTCCGAGCTTTGTAAACCAAAGCTCTGATACCAAATGTAACGACTAAGAATTTCGCTCGATCCGAATCAGTCGATAAACCGATCAAGACCATTCAAAACGCCTGATTGTTTTGAGAACACGACAAAATAGAACGCAGACGGAAGAACATTTCATTGTTTATTACAACAATTCCATCAGATTACAAGAATATACAGAGTATAAATAAATATTGCACAGAAAATAACAGAGATTTAAATTGCATTTAAATACGTCGCAGCGGAAATAATACAAAACACAACTAGAAGTAGATATACGGATACAAAGCTTTCCTGATATTGTTCCAACTGTAAACCAGGTTCCTGTGAATATAAATCTGCAAAACCAAAACTACTAGCTGCCCGTGTCAAAATAAGGGCACCCAGAGTTTAGGTTAAAACAATAAACTCCAAGTCAGTCATGTGACTGGTGTGAGAACTAAAACAGTTATTTATCTTTATTTTAAAGTTAGGTAAATCAAGGGACCACGCCGCTAACGCGGAACGGGTTTCCTCCCAAGAATACCATTGCATAAAACAAACAGCGCAATGCTAAGTAAAGAACAATGAAGCTATTATAAGACCCATGTCCCTTCACACAATGCAACGCAAGCCGGAGGATAGGGTTTTTACCATATAATAGCCAAAGAATGCTTGATACGTTTAAAAATAGATTATTTTGATGGTACTATAAGTGTATAGTGTCAAAACAATTTCAATCATAAGTATCAATCATAGACGACATAGTATCCCATGCTACTATGTCGCCAATACTAGGCTCTACAATCAAAACCACAAATATCACATATTGAAAGTTGGATTTCCATCTGTGAACCAAGGCAAAAGATAGTGCTTTCCGATTCGAGATGCTCTAGCCCGTGTCTCAGGAACAGCCGCAACTGCCCCCTGGATCGTCAGAGCCAGTCCACCGATGTGGATTATTATGCCTGAACACTACGCTTTCCCGCCCTTTGGGGCATCAATGAGTCAACGAATGACTCCATCGGCTTCACATAGTCACCGATATATCCGAGGCGCCTTGCAACAACAACAACCACATAAGTCAAACTCATCAGGGCGTGTAAAACCACTGACGCCACTTCTAACTAGAAGGAAACGCATGCCCTCCCTGATGTCCTCTCCCGTTTCTGATTCACAACCGGGGCGTGAGGCTCGCGAATTCACACTACACAAAGCTACGCCACAAAGGCCGTGCTTTGATCATCAACCATAAGACTTTGGTTTTCAACAAAAGCCTTGATCATTTGCATCTTAGCATGCCACACAGGCAAACCACCCCATGCAACCGATATCCATCAATCACACATAATGATATCCAATGTCAGACACACAGTTCATTTACAAGTCCGTTCTTGGTCTGAACGAAACCAGAGGCACCTAGTACCCCGCATATCCATCGATCTCCAAGTACGTCTGGACGATCACCAACTGATTCCCTCCTCTTGGGTGTACGGCCCAATCAAGATCATCAGTAATTATCAAAACGACGTGAAGACCTCCGGTCTTCAACCACCGTCTTCATCTTCGACTTGTCGTCATATCAGTTATTCAGAATGGGATAAACCCAGTCTTTCCGAATAACTCGCGTATATAATAAACAAGTGTTACACAGACACAACATACGCCTCATTCCAATTCATCAGTCATTAACCGTAAATTAATCAAGAGAATAATTCCCCTAATATTAACCCCGAAGGCCGAAATCAACATCAGATCAATATCCAGAAAACCATTCTGCTTAGCTAACCGACAGCTAGTTTCTAAATTTCACATTCTTAGGGAAAGGTTCCCATTAATTTTATCAAAGATAAATCCTTTAAATTTATTCTTTAATCTACTTTTGAATATCAATTCAAACTAGTCGGGATTAGCGAACAACACCGAAGTGATCATTTATTTTATTTCCCAATCCCAACCTATTCATCCCATGAAGTAAAACTGGTAATACTTCATATCTAACACCACGGTGTTATCGGTAAATTCAATTACCATTTCACGTTCAAATCTAATTAAAGATTTAACTATCGCCAAGAGCAAAACTGGTGACACTCCATACTCGATCTTTTCAATCTAATTAAAGATTCATTAAAACTCCACTTAGTTTTAATCTTTGACTGGGTTAAAGAATCAGTGTCACTTAAAAACACTGTTCACGATAAACCCCAAAATCACAACACATTTCAATCAGTCCCTAACCGTAAATTAGCAAGTGAGCAATTCTCTAAGTATTAACCTTGAAGGCCGAAACCAACATCAGATCAATACCCCAGAAACCATTCAACTTAACTAATCTCCAGTTAGTTTCTGATTTTCTTAACTCCGTTGGGTCTAAGAACAGTATTATTGAAGATACCGTTCACGACAACCCAAAATCACATTCCATTAATTATTGGTTAAAGAACAAGTGTTATTTAAAACACGGTCCACGATAAACCCAAAAATCAATACCAATTCAATTCCAATTAAATATTATTTAACTGGTACACTTCATTAAATCTAAATAAAAAGATTTAATCTTTTTCTCAACCGGGTTTAAGAACATTGTTAATGAAGACACCATTCACGACAAACCCAAATCACATTTGATATTAAATACAAGGCTCTGAATAGAAAATATATCAACTTATATTCAATATAAAATTCTACGACCAACAAATATCGTATTGGAAATAACGATATATATATATATATATCTTTCAAATTTCCATAACGATATCCGTATAATCACGAAATCCAACATCGAAATATTCCAAAGACAATTTCGATTCAAATCCATTTCCAATGCAATTATTGGAAATTCTGGTTATTTTTAAAACCATTTCAAATCCAATTTATTTATTTTAAAAATAAATAAATTATTATTCTAGTTCAAAACTAGTACATTTTGATAAAAATCTATTTTTATCTTTTCAAATATGGAGTTTTTCATCCCAATTCTTCACAAATCATTTCTTATGATTTTACACAAATTATTGATAATTTAATAATTTTATCAAGGCCCGTACAGTTGATTTCCATCAACGGCCATCGAACTGCACTTACAGCGACCTTTTTCAAATTTGATTTGGACATAATTCCAAATCCAACCGTTAGATTTCAAATTTCTAATATTCGTTAGAAAGCTATTTTCGATACGAACCCAACGGTTCCGGTTTTAGGAGAATCCGACGGTCGGATCTCCCGCAATATCCATTCGAAGTCAATGGTCGAAATTCGCGAACTGCCGTGGTGCGGCGCGTTCTATTCAGGCCATTATATTATGTATATAATATATATGATATATACTTCGTTGATTTCCTTTTAAAACGTATTTTATTAATTGTTTTAAATTCGTTTTCGAAACGATTTCAACTTTATTTCAAATTAAATTCAAAATTGAATTTTTCCTCATAAATTTGTTTTAAATTCATTTCAAATTGATTTCAATTCGAATCGATTTTTAATTCAATTTCAGTTCGTTTTAAATTCAATTCAATTTCCATTCGATTTTGAATTTATTTCAAATCGATTTCTATTCAATTTCAATTCAATTCCAATTCATTTCAATTTGAATTCAATTCTATTCATTTTTAATTTGAATTCCATTCTATTCATTTTTAATTCGAATTCAATTCATTTCAAAATATCAGAATTTGAAATCACTTCCTTTTCTATATTCGTTATAAAAATGAATAAAATCGATATAGATATTGTTCATGTCAAAATGTCGTCAATCTAATTAACACGGCTTCATATATTTCTATTTTCAAACATTCTAGTTCAAATATTTCTTTTCAATTATTTCTATTCAAATATTTCCTTTTTAAAACTAGAATGAGGCCTAATCAATTACCATAGATTTTATTTCTATGGATTTACATACAACGCATGTATACATCGACAATGACAAATAATCAACCATCATCCAAAGTGTATTCTACACTGTATAAGCATCAAATATAAATATTTAACGCTTATAACAATCTGTCAATCAATCGATCGACATACAACTAATTATTGGATTTAGTGTATGTCATATATCATCCCAATACCCGTGTGGGGTTTTCAAACAATCAAACACAGATTTTATTTGTGCAGTTGGGCGATGTGTAAAATTTATCGTCCCAATCAATATCAGTCAAATATGTGTATATAAACAAATCGTTCGATTTGTTTATATTAATCTATTTCATTTCATATACACGTTAAAAATTCTATTTTTAACTATAAAAATATTTTTAACTATATAAATATTTTATTTTATTTCACATCACATCACACAATCAACTACACATCAAAATCAAACAAATAAGCATACAAGCCGTCCATAGTCTGTGGACGACGGGTGTCGGGTGCTACTAAACACCGTCTGTGTCCTAGTATATATTTTGACTAGAAAAATTAAATGTGAGAAGTTCTCACCTAGGGATCCACTACTCCATAGAAATTTCTGAAATTCAGAACAGTCTGGATTGGCCCGTACTTCCAACGTAGTCTTCTCCACGCTGTTCATATTAAAATCACATTTTTAATATGATGTTCTATACTTTAAAAATCATATTTTTAATACTCTACCAATATAAAAATCATACTTTTATTTGTTCACTTTCAATTTAAAAATCATATTTTTCCTTAACCATTCTAATGATCAAAATCATATTTTTACTTTGCTATATATATGATAAAATTCTATTTTTACATTGCTACTATATAGATAAAAATTCTATTTTTATAACGGTGTTCATATGATAAAGATTATATTTTTATCACGCTATTCTCGATATAAAAATTATATTTTTATATATCTTCTTCTAATATAAAGATCGAATTTTTATACCACCACTATAAAAATCACCTTTTTATTTCAACATATATATAATAAAAAATCAAACTTTTATTTCACTATATATATATAAAGATGATATTTTTGTTATTCCCACTATATAAAAATCTTATCTTTAATATTTCTACTATATAAAAATAACATCTTTAATATTTCTATAGTATAAAAATCGAACTTTTACTACTCTACTTAAGTAAAAATCATATTTTTATATCTTCTATATAATAAAAATAATATTTTTATGTTCTCTAAAATATAAAGATCATCTTTTTAATACTTCTATGATATATAAAAATCATATTCTTTATATTTTATTTTCATGCCAATGCTAATTTTATAAAACAAAAATCATATTTTTTTTCAATGTTGTCTATATTTAGAAATCTGAATTTAAACAATGTTTTTTTCCTAAACTGATTTAAAAATTAAGTATAAGTAAAATAGATAAATAAAAAAACAATGTCATTTTCAGTTTAAAACTAAATTAAATAATTAACTGATTTAATTAAGTTCTAAAATTTTACCTCTATTAAGTTTCTTCTTCCTGTAACTATCGACTGGACTTCAACATGGAGGAACTGCGCTACCGTCGCCTGAGGGTCGGAGGTCGAGGGATTCAGGGAGTGCGCTGCTCGCGGTTGTGTCAGAGGGGGTCGGAGCAGCGAGATTGGGTGGAAATGGGTTGGGGGACCTCGGTTTTCAGAAGGGGGAAGAGGAGGAGATCGTGGTCGGAGCAAGGGAGGGGGTGCGGCGATTGTGGAGGGCGGCATCCTCCTGCGGCGGCGGCGATGCCTCCAAGGGGGGCGACGGGAAAGGGGGCTAGGGCTTCCACATCGAAGAAGGAAGGAGGAGAGAGAGAGTCGCGAGGGGGAGGAGATGAACGAGAGGAGGGGAGGCGGTGGTGCCAGGGAGATCTGAATCGGGTTTTCCTGATTTGGGAAGGAGGAGGAATCGAGAAAATGAAATAAAAAGGGGGGGCTGATGTATATTTATATTTTATTTTATTATTTTATTATTCTTTCTCTTTTATAAAGTTGACTTTTCTTTCAAACTCCAAACGAGACCCAACGACTGTTGCCCCTAGCTAATTACCTCCATTTCGTACACAATGGGATATGTATCGTAGGTTGATTCTATCGTTTCGATCAGTTTTCGTCAAAATCAACATATAACTCTATATATTGAATTTGAACGTGCATTTCAATTTACGGGGGCCACATACAAACTTTAAAAATTCCCGAAAAATATTTTCTAGCTTCGTATTGACGATACGGTCCTAACAAAACTAGTTTCGTCAAATTCTGAGACCGTTTGAAAAATGGTCATTTTCCAGTCGATTAAAATCAACTGAAACTGGTCAAACGCGTTTTCCTTTGCCACGCTCACATATCGAATCGAAAAATTATGAAATTTGAAACCTAGCAATAATTTGACATCGCAGATCCAACAAAAGTGGTTTCATCGAAAACCGAGGTCGTTTGCAAAATTCCCATTTTTAAGTGCTAGAATTCCATAGCGACAATTCTGAAATTTCAGCTGGACATAACTTTTTACACCCGCTATGAAATCTCGATTTTTCGGATTCGTTGGAAAGATATTCTCAATTAGATTCATATATTTTTGGTTTCACTAAAATTTGATCTATTTTGAATCCTGTACATTCATTTGGAAATTTGAAATCGAATTATCGAACTACCGCGCCATTTCCAATTACTTTTATAATTATAAATGAATATTTATATTCTAACGACGATCTATATAAATACATACGTTCGAATTATATTCAGAATAAATTTCTCGTTGTTATTATTTAAAATAATTCATTTTAAATGATCAAAATTCACTAAAATTGCCGAAATAAAATTTTTAAATTGGTTCGGATTTCCGGGTTATTACAAGCATTGTGTGATGGGACCTGGGTCTTATAATAGCTTCATTGTTCTTTATTTAGCATCGCGCTGTTGTTTTATGCACTGGTATTCTTGGGAGGAAACACGTTCCGTGTTATACGGCGTGGTCCCTTGATTTACCTAACTTTAAAATAAAGATTAATAACTGTTTTAGTTCTCACACCAGTCATATGACTGATCTGGAGTTTATTGTTTTAACGCAGAATCTGGGTGCCCCTATTTTCCACACGGGCAGCTAGTAGTTTTGGTTTTGCAGATTTATATTCACATGAACCTGGTTTATAGCTGGGATGATATCCGGAAAGCTCTATATCCGTATATCTCTTTCAGTTGTGTATTGTATTATTTTTCCGCTGCAGTAATGTAATTTAAATCTCTGATATTTTTCAATTGTGTAATATTGATTCATACTCTGTGATATTCTTATATTCTGATGGAATTGTTGTTATAAGCAATGAAATGTTCTTCTGTTTGTGTTCTAATTCGTCTTGTCCTCAACTCAATCCGCTCTTTCATTCATGGGGAAGTTACGGGTTCTTACATAAATTCTTCTTCTTTTATTTGTCACTAGCAACATAGAAAATGACATGTGATCAAAAATCTTCTTTTATTTGTCATCAGCAACATAGAAAATGACATGAAAATAAAAATCTTCTTTTATTTGTCATGTTGAACATAGAAAATGTTATGGAAATATAAATAGTTATTTTTATTTGACATTAGAAATATAGAACATGTTATAAAAATAAAATTCTCTTTTTATTTGACATTAGAAATGTAGAACATGTTATAAAAATAAAATTCTCTTTTCATTTGACATTAGAAATGTAGAATATGTTATGAAAATAAATTCTCTTTTTATTTTGTTATTAGAAATGTAGAAAATGTAATGACAAATAAATATTTCTTTTTATTTATACATTAGAAATGTAAAACATGTTATGAAAATAAATACTCATTTTATTTTGTCATTAGAAATGTAGAAAACATGTTATGACTAATAAATATTTCTTTTTTTTTATACATTAGAAATGTAAAACATGTTATGAAAATAAAAACTCTTTTTATTTTGTCATTAAAAATGTAGAAAACATGTTATGACAAATAAATATTTGTTTTTATTTATACATTAGAAATGTAAAACATGTATGAAAATAAATACTCTTTTTATTTTGTCATTAGAAATGTAGGAATAACATTATGACAAATAAATATTTCTTTTTATTTATACATTAGAAATGTAAAACATGTTATGAAGATAAATACTCTTTTTATTTTGTCATTAGAAATGTAGAAAACATGTTATGACAAATAAATATTTCTTTTTATTTATACATTAGAAATGTAAAACATGTTATGAAAATAAATACTCTTTTTGTTTTGTCATTAGAAATGTAAAACATGTTATAACAAATAAATATTTCTTTTTATTTATATATTAGAAATGTAAAACAGATTATGCAAATAAATTCTTCTTTTTATTTGTCATTAGAAATGTAAAGCAGGTTATGCAAATAAATTCTTCTTTTTATTTGTCATTAGAAATGTAAAACAGGTTATGCAAGTAAATTCTTCTTTTTATTTTTCATTAGAAATGTAAAACATGTCATGCAAATAAATTTTTCTTTTTATTTGTCATTAGAAATGTAAACTTGTAGACAAATAAATACTTCTCTTTATTTATACATTAGAAATGTAAAACAAGTAGACAAATAAATACTTCTCTTCATTTATACATTAGAAATGTAAACATGTAGACAAATTAATACTTCTCTTTATTTATACATTAGAAATGTAAAACATGTAGACAAATAAATACTTCTCCTTATTTATACATTAGAAATGTAGAACATGTAGACAAATAAATTCTTCTTTTTATTTGTCATTAGAAATGTAGAACATGTCATCCAAATAAATTCTTCTTTTTATTTGTCAATAGAAATGTAGAACATGTCATGCAAATAAATTCTTCTTTTTATTTTTCATTAGAAATGTAGAACATGTTATGCAAACAGAAATATTCTTTTTATCTGTCATTAGAAATGTAGAACAAGTTATGCAAACAAAAATATTCTTTTTATTTGTCATTAGAAATATAGAATACATGTAGACAATAAAATTCTCTTTTTATTTGTCATATAAAATTTAGAATTGTTGTATAAATAAAATTCTTCTTTTTATTTATACATATGAAGGGTAGGAATTGTGTAGACAATGAAACTTTCTTTTATTGTATATAAGTGAACACAGGAATGGTCAAAATTTTGTAAACATGGAAAAGAAACATTTTTAATGTATAAAATGATTCATTATTTAGAATAACATGTTGGTTCGAAAATTATGTAAACATTAAAAAGAAACGTTTTTAATATATAAAATGTTTCATTAATAAAAATAACATGTAAATTGGAAATTGTTTAGAGGTTAAAAAGTGCATTTTAATGTTTATTTAGTTTCATTTACAAATGTCACATTTTACAAGTTAGTAAAATAGGAAAATGTTGGAATACTAATATATGCTTTGTTTGTCGAAAACATTACTTTAAACATGTTAGTTAAATCGTTGAACGGTTTATATTTATATATATAAACTAAAATTAAATGAATCGCGCACGGTAGTTCATGTTTCAAAATCATAACTTTAAACGATTATACCGAAAGATCCGCCTGTCGGATTTTCCCAAAACTGGAACTGTTAGATCCGCTTTGTGACGATCTTTCCAATGATATTAACTTTGTTAAAATCCAACGGTTAGATTTCGAGAAATGTGTAAATCAAATTTGGGTGAAAACAGCGCTAGGGCCGCCTATTGACCTGAAGCGTCGTTAAATTAAATTGGGATATTTTTATATAAATTAAAATGGCGATAAATCGTTATAAAATAATATTAACGATATGAAATGATTTAAATTATATATATTCAAAAATTATTTGAAATGACCAAGTTCAATCTCATTTCAAATAATTATACGATGATATAAAATTTTAGATATTGAAGACGGTGTTTGAAGACCGGCGACTACTGATGCCCGACATTGGTTAGCTCCCAGTAAAGGGTTAAAGTGGTAGTTGTCCGGACGTACTTGTTGATTGTCCAGATATGCGAGCACCTATCTTCCGTATTGGACATACGGGACAAAGAATAAGGTGTCTCCGGTTTCGTTTAGACCCAGAACGGACTTGTAAATGGATGTGTGTTTGACATTGAATTTCGTTCTGTGTGAATTAATTTCTATTAAATATATATCTGTTTGGTGGCGGAGAATTTATTCTCTTTCTTAACACCCTTCTCTGAGACATACGAGCACAGAGGTTATATCTTGATAAATATCAGTTGCATGTCGTGGATTGTCAATGTGGCATACCAAGATGCAAATGATCAAGGCTTTTGTTGAAAAGCAGAGCCTTGTGGTTGATGATCAAAGAACGGCTCATTTGGGCATAGCTTTGTGTATAGCGTTACTTCGCAAGCCTTACACCACGGTAAGAGTCAGAAATGGGATAAGGGAACGCAGGGAGTGCACACGTTTCTTTCTAGCTAGAAGGGGTGTAATGGTATGGAGCCCAGACATTTTTACTTATGCGGATGATAGGTTTCGAGGCCTCAATTTATTGGTCGCTACTGGCCAAATGATAGGTCCAATATGACCGAGAAATGTGTGTTCAGGAATTACTAATCCACTCAAGTATTTGTGGACCGGACCTGCAGGATCCAAGGGTTCACTAGCGTCCGAACCCTGAGACATTTGCTAGAGAGTCTCGAATCGGTAAGGAGACCATCCCTAGCCTTGAATCATGATGGAAACCCAATTTCCAATACAACATTACAAATTTGGTTGTAAACCTATATATGGTGACATAGTATATGGTGGCTATGCCATCTAGGATTGATACATTTACTTTGAAAGTATTTTAAAACTGATTAGACACTAATAATAATATTAAATATTGTTTTATACGTATCAAGCATGTATGATCATTATAAGGTAAAACTCTATCCTCCAGTTTGCGTTGCATTGTGTGATGGGACTTGAGTCATATAATGATTTTATTTTTCTAAAAATCATTGCGTTGTTTTAAAAGATTTATTTACTTTATGCACTGGCAATTCAGTGGAGTAAACTCGTTCCGCGTTAGCGGCGTGGTCCTGTGATTAGCCTTATTATTAGGTAAGTTAAGTAAAGATCTCATACCAGTCCTATGACTGACTCATAGTTTATTTCACTTGCAAACTCGGGTGCCCTATTTTTCACACGGGCAGTCGAGTGGCTTGTTTTGTAGATATTTATTTATTAAGCAGGATTCTGGATCGAAGCTTAAAGCTGTGTCTAGAGGACCAATAGTCTTCCGCTGCATTGTATTAAATTTATTATAAATTATTTTTCGCTGTATTATATTTGATGTACTCTGATATTCTGTACCCTGATGTAACATTATTATAATGTTTATAAAAGTCTTATATTATTTGTTCTGATGTTTTGTATGCCCAGAGTTAGCGTATGCGGGATTCGAATGGTCTTGGTCGATTTTGCGATCGATTAGGTTCGAGCGAAATCCTGTTGTTACACTACTGCTACCCGCATTATTTATAGTAGATGTTAAACAATACAACGCTTAAAGCCACTGTAAATTTGTTACTCTCGAACACCTTGTTGTTTTAACCCATGCTCAAAACTTTTACCCTAAATTTTCTACAAGATGTTAAATAATACAACGCTTATACACGCAGTAAACTCGTGATTATCCTTACCTAATTGTTCTAACTCTATGCTCAAAACCCTACCATAACTCTATAATTGAGTAACGAATCCCCAAACCAAATACAACTCAAATAAATTGAGACAACTAAACCGTAATAACTACAATGCAGATAAAAAGGAAGATAATTATACATGTCAACCCAATTTGAAGCTTAATATCCTTTGGTTTATTTGGTCTGACCACTTATTCACTTATGCCCATTCACTTCCTTTTGTTGACTTATTCCTGATCACTTCCTTCATTTCTTTCAGAAATGGGATTATGGTTTCCTGAAAAAATAAGGGCGTTGCTCCTTTGTCGACTTTAGTTGTTTAATATGATACGCTTAGATCGATTTGCACCTTCAGTTCCTTTGTGCTTGCTTCCCTTTAGTCAAGTTTGTTTAATATAGATAAAAATTATATGTGATTTACTCTTCTCACTTTAGAATTGCTCGCCTTTTCTTCAATTAATTGTTAATGTTGTTATTGGTATTTATAGGGTTTTACACCCCATTATTCCTCTAATTTCATGCCTTGCTATATGCACGTGTGGGTGTGTATATGTTGGCTTTGAATGGGCTTCAGCTTCAGATTATTGACTATTTCAACATGATTTTGAAATTGGTATTTGTTCGTTGGTATTTGGCTTTGGGCTTTGAATAATTTTCTGCAATATTGTTGACTTAATCAACAATTCGACTTCGAATTTACATGTTTGATCAGATGTTACACTTTTGATTTATGATGAAAATGAGACCGATATTATAATTATATACCTCCTATGAAAATTATTCTTTATGTCTTGGCCTTAACTTTATGTGATAAAAGCTGAGACTACGCTTGATTTTGATCATGTTCTTCTGCCTTGTACCTAATTGTAGGTTGCCTTGTGTGGCTTCTTCCCTGTTTGAAAATTGAATGCACCGGTACATTGCATTAGTGTTGCTCTGGCCTATGCTCTCTAACTTGATCTTATGCATTTCACATTTGTTGTTGCATATGTTTTTTGGAATTAATCTTTCTAAAACCTGTTGCATATGCACTTGTGCATTTATATAGCCTTGCTAATTTGATATGTGACCATGCTTGCTTGAAAAACTTAATATATATTTTCTTTATCACTTGTTAATTGTGTTTTTGCATTTGATGGTTGATCTAAATTATCGGCTTTGACCTATTTGCACCTATGTATGCTGGTTGTATGTTAATCTGACCATTTAAGTTGTATACTTGTGTTGGACCTGTTGCTGTTGCACCAGTTTTGCTATTAGTTGCAATATTTTGTGAATGTTGAAGTTGAACTTATTGTGACCAACTTGAACTTTGAACTTGTTGAGCCTGATTTGGTTTTGATCTTATGTTCAACCTAAATTGTTACATTTTATTAGATTTCCAATTTGAGCTTGAGATTTAGTTGAAGCTTTTATTTTGGACATATGGGCTTGTGTTCTCCTTTTGATGTGTGTTAGAGCATTTGAATTTTTCGAGATTTTTGGCTTCATGAAATGCACTGAGTTGTGCCCTATGGTTTGAACTTGAAATTTATCGAGATCAATTTGATTTCAAATTCGAACATCGTCGAGATCAACGGTGATAAGTTCTCGAACATTGTAACATTGACAGTGTATCACTGTAAATATTATATGTTGTTCAACTACACATTTATGCTTATTTGACCATATTTAGAAAGATGAAGAGAAATAACCAAAAAACTAAGGCAATTAAAAAATTTGAATTAAATTCATATTTGTAAATTTCTTCTTTTCCAGTTTACTACGTAATTATATTTTATAGATATAACGGACGACTGGATAAATTTTGGAGCACACAATAGAAGATCACAACCGAGTGTGAGTGTGTGAGTGCTAGTGTTGTATTGGAAGTATGAGTATTTACTAAGAAAATGTATGTACAAATGAATGTTAATTTGTATAGTGATTGTGTAACAGAGAGAAATAGAAATGTGAACTATTCAAAATAGTATAATAAAATATTTGTTTAAATTCAAAAATTGAAAATTCTCGGTTAAATATTTTATTCTCGCAAATGTTTATTTATTATCTATGCAAAATAGAATAGTACATACATAAACACATGTGCTGAAAAATGTATATGTATTTATTGTCATTCAACAAAAATCATATCATTATATTCAACAATTTCCCCTTTTGATGATGACAAACATATATTCAAATTTTGAAGTGCATGCAAAAGTGTTTATCACAATACAGTCATGCTCCCTCTATTTAAATACGTTTCCTACACCTACACTACCCTATACAAATGCATATATTTGGAAATGAGAAAGTTGCAATTCAAGTCAATTTTGAATTTTGAATATTAGAAAAATTCTTATCCATTCACTCATCCATCGAAATCCTAACCTTTACCCCCTTTTTTATCCGCCAAAGAATAACAAAAATCTAAATAATGATGAATTTTGACTAAAAAAGTTTAAATTCAAAACAAAATGGAAAATATGAGTCGCAATTCTCAAATAATCGAACAAAATCATAATGTTTCATTAATTAGAAACAAATTCCACTTTTTAGAATGGTAAGACTTCGATAAATATTATATAATGGAGAGAGTTGGTCAATTTCAAATAATGGATTGATAGTTTCAAATCTTTCGAATAAGTTTTATATACAAGTTTAAGTGCGTTTTAAATAACTGAAGCACTTCCTAACCACGTATAATAGTTAAGAATTTTAAATGAGGTTAGTAATAACATAAAATTTGTCAAGTATTTTCTAACCATGCATGACCCTAAGGATTTTTAAATGAGATTAGAAACATTTTTTACATTTATTCGTCTCTTAAATAAGTTCCATCCATGCATATAACCGTGAGAACTTTCAAATAAGAACGGAAAAACATATATAGAGATTAAGGCGATGATTCACTCATGCATAGCCGTAAGGACTTTTAAATGAGAGTGAATATCTAGGATGAACTTTTATTAAAAAAATATTTCCTAATTTTCAAAACAAAATCCAAACTCTTCCCATTACATGAACCATAGTGTATGACAGAAAGATGGCAATGAAAGAAATGTTTATGAAATAAGCACAAATTTTAAAATATATTATAAAATCTTTTCAATCGTCATGAGATTTTAATTAATATTTCTTCTTGTTTGGAAATATAATATAATCACTACTCATGATAATTTCAAAATCTACAAATATTTTTGATAAGTTCCAAACGATCAATTGGTCAATCATTTAGTTCTTGAGTGAACTATCAAGGATACTTTTAAAATTAGAAATATGTGAAGACCAATTTTCTGTAATACGGCTTTGTAGAAAAATTGGGCAAGCTGGAAAATCAGTTTCAAAAACAAATTAATTGAATGCATCAAGATGATACCTAACACTATTTGTATTCTGATTGCTTCTAGTGGTATACAATGATAGTTCAGACACTGACTTTAATTTACACTACAAACCTCATTCTCAATTACGAACTTTCAAGAAATCTAATTGTTCTAAGCAAGACAATCTATGTCAAATAAAAAAACACATGAGAGAACATCAATCATAAATTATCAAGCACAAAAATGCAATATGAGTGTAGGTCAATATATCAACCTAATTTTTCTTAAATTGTCTTATTTGAAACCATTAGTTGAAACTTAATTCTAAAAATTCAAATTGATTGAAAACATGATAGTACTTAAAATCCAACATGTCAACAACTAATGGTGATTTCAAATCTGACTTGCCAAGTCAATCATAAGCTATACAAGATTATCACAATTTGTTCATAAAAAATAGCATTTGAGTTAAGAGTTGAATTGAGTGCATATTTTCAGGACTTTATGAAATGAAATAGAAACAACTAAAAATAGTAAAGTTGTGAAATAATTGTTACCTTTTCACTCCTTCAAGAATTTCATAATTCAATGAAATAGTGTTTAAGATATGATCTAAGCACCACAACAATATAAAAAATTATGAAAATACTTCAAAATTCATTTGGAAATGTTCACCAAATTTTTGGATAAAGATTGTAATGTTTAAAACCTCAAATATCAATATTGATGAAAAATGTTGCAAAAGCAGTGCTAAGAGTGTTGCTAAATGGCCTAGTTTAACTAGTTTGATACAGATAACCTTCTCATTAGTAAAAACTTCATAATTTCGATACAAAATACTTTTAAAACATTTAATATGATTTATTAGAAATATCCATGTTTTTTATAATTTCTGAATAGCCATTTCAAATGTTTTCAAATTTGGTCATCTAACTACACTACCACCATTTTCATTCAAATTTGATTTGAACATATTTTAAAATCTATACATTGAAAAGTGAAACTTCCTTTTTCGTTTGAAAACTAATATCATTTAAACGCATTGGGCCTGAATATGCCGGTCCATTAGGAATTCTTCAAGCTATAACAGATGGAACCAAATTCGTTAGAGGATCTCCTCCCAAAAAAGTTTTTGTTTTATGAAAATCTGACATAATTTACATTTTGTACATTCATTTGATGTTAATGGTCGAAACTCGTGAACTACAGCAGTGCAACTTGCTCTATTCTAACCGAATTTCAACTTGAACTTGAAATTAATCCATTCAAATTTGTTTATAATTCATTTAATATATATATATATATATAAATTCATTTTTAACAATATTTCAATATTTAAACTATTTATAAATGAATATTCATTTTAAATGAATATTATTGTTTTATTAATATTATATTAATATTTTTTGAAGTTTAACTTTTTTAAATCTAGACTTCCCAAATCACAAATTAAACATTATATATAAACATAATGGAACTTCCTATTTGAGTTTAAAACGTTTTTTACATAGCAAACTCAAATCTAATTCCAAAATGGCTATTCCAATTTGATTTCATTATTCACTTTGAAATTGAACACGCCATTTTGTATCAAATCCTTGTTCAAATAAATTTCTACCTATACAAAAGTTTTTTATGACCACTTTAATTTCATTGCCACCCTGTTTCAGATATAATATTCTAGCATTTATTTTTACACTTTATTTAAATGAATATGATATTCATTTATATTACCAGAATGGAATGAGACTTTACCAGTAGCTATATAATGCCATATATTTGGGTGTAACATGTGACGTGTGTTGCATTATCAATAATAATGACCATAATAACATCCATAACAACTATTCATCCATATCATAGTATCTATCATACAAGCATTACGGTAATTAATGCTTATATTCTATAATAAAACTGATTATAATTTCTCAACAAACAACATATCTAACTTATAAAACAAACATACGTGTAGAGTTTCTCACCTTGGGGTTCCACTCCTCCTAACTTTAACTATAGAACAAAAATGTTTCTAACTTGAATTTGAATGGCTTTATTCACTTAATCTTTTTTCAAACATTAATAACTTATTTATAGGGTTAGGCCTAGGTACTTTGGAAGAGGGTGGGGTTTGGCTGTGGATTGTGAGGTGGCGTGAGGGTGGAGAGCCGAAGAGGTGGTGGTGGTGTTAGTTGCTTGTTAGGGAATGAGGGAGGTGATGGTGGTGCCGAGGTGGCGGTGAGAGGAGAAAGAAATGCGGCGATCGAATAGGGAGATTGAAGAGGTGGGAAGTGGAGGAAGAAAATAGAAAATGGACTGAAATGGAGAGAAGAGGAAGGAAAGGAAATGGAAGAATGGGGAAGAGAAGTGTATAAGGAGATGGATGAGGGAAATGGTGAAGGGAGGAGGTGTATTTAAAGGAAAGAAGAGGCTCTCATGTGTTTACACCTAAGGGGACACTTGCCTGCCCCTTAGGCAAGTGTGCATGCACAACGACAAGTGTGATGGCACTTGTCTACCACTTAGGAATGAAGTTTTGGTAAAATTTTATATAAATTCTATGGTTTCCATGTTATACCAAGTTGTATAAAGTGCTACAAATACATGTTATCATGTGTTTACTTTGTTCTAAATTTTATTTTATTAATTATTCAATTAACCGAATCTCTGTGTTGTTACAACTTATTCATTTGTAACTGCGCTTTCCCTTAACCACTTATACCGCTTAACCCCACAACTTGCTTCCATACTTTTTTTAAAAATAAATTTGCATAACTTTTTTTTTTCAAAAATTATTTTAGTGCAACTCTTAATATTACAAACCAGTAAAAAAAATTAAATTGTAAACTTTTAAACTTGAATTTTTTTCCAGAAATCTCTTTCTACATTTACACATTTTTCAAACTCTTTTTAAAAGTTTAACTATGGGGCTAAGTACAAAGTGGTTTCTTAACTATCATTCCCAAATCCTTTCACGAAATTATACTTCTTCGTCCTAAATTTCCTTTTTTTCACTGATTTCTCTAAAACTGTGTCTGAACTGAAAAATAAGACTATCGCCATTTTTGCGCCAAATGTGTGTGTATATATATACATCTTACTAATCCTTTGTTTTTTTTTCAACTTACAAGGCCTTACTACTGAATCTACTAATCTGAAACATCAAAATTTAGGGTAGTAACATATTGAATCTTCTACCTATTTTTTCAAAACATATTGTACACTTTTCTCTATAGGCACTCATGGGGCTTCTATTCTTAAATTTCCATAACCATTTCCTTAGTATACAAAACTAATATTCCAAATTCCTTTATGTGTTTCTTTACTTAGTTGGTGGGTTCCCTATGGATATATGTGTATATATAATATATATATTTAATTTTTAAAAATACAAATACATTCACTTACTATCTATATAGAAATCCAAAACATAAGCTTTGATACCAGATGTAACAATTCATTTTTTTTTCAAAAATCCTAATCTACCAAAGCTCGGGTTAGCTTGTTTGATATCATGTGGAAAGGAAAAGATAAAATATATTAGAGCATATGTCAAAAATATCTCACATCAGAATGAATAAAATATAATTATGAGTAAATACTTACCCTAATTATGACACTGTGTAACAAGTGTCTCTAAGCGGTATAATCTCTGCCACTTGTCTAATCTATGGGTTTATTACGAGGAGTAGGTCAGAATAAAAGTTCTAGTGAATGGACAAATGATATTTTCTTCAAATAACAATACATATGCCATTCTATCACTGGATCTTATTTTTTAAGTTATTCGGGTTTATTTCACATACTTTCGATTCTTCCATATAAATCACACCCATTCACTCCCAGTAGATTAACATAATAATTCATATATATAGTTATATGCCCAATAAATCAAGGTATTTCCCATAGTATCCTTCTCGAGTGGTCCCCATCATCGTAATGTGAAAACGTATTGGACCTCCATCCCCACGCTATGAAGCTTTACCAAGTCTCTAACATTACGCTAACATAGAGAACTAGGCTATGTAGTGAAAGAAAATAAGCCTCTACTGTTGTGTCACAAGGGCACCCAAATACCCGAGTTGTAACACCCCATAGAAGACATAAATATTAACAATAAATAAAAAAAAAATTAATAATAAGGCTGGAAAATGCGATTTTTCCAGCTTTAAGAATTTAGCTACGAAAATATTTTATTTGGATTCATGACAAAATTAATCGTTTTCATATATAATATGTTGAAAACAGTGAAAGTTGGGAGGATTTATAAGGAAATGAAATTGGAAAGTAAAATCAGAAATATATATACATATATAATCAGGTAAGTAATATATATATATCCCAGATATATAAAAATAAATATGGGTGAATTTGAATTTCAAACTGAGGATAAGATAAAGGGGACAGAGAATATTGTAAATAAGGAAAGTGATTAGAAAATAATGTAACGTATTATCTAATTAAACACCTTAGTGCCATATACGTTCATTGGGCGTTTCAACGAGCACGAGGTCAGCCGCCCCCAAGAAGGGGTGTCGACTGCCGGTCCACCTCCCAGGTCGACCGCCTGGCGGCTGAAAGGCCCAGTGAATCTTTGTTTGATTAGGGTTTTCTAAGCGAATATATATAAATATATGGCCAGGATTACATCTTAATAATCTAATAGCCTACACTTACACAAGTGGCTATATATAACGACCCGAAATCCCCCGGTAAGGAAAGCCCGGATTGAGATGAGAACAACACACACCGGAACGCAAACAGAAGAACATTTCATTGTATATTACAACAATTCCATCAGAATACAAGAATATACAGAGAATGAATAAATATTACACAGAAAAATTTCAGAGATTACAATAAATTACACAGCAGTGGAAAAACAATATACAACACCACTGAAAGTGATACACGGATACAGAGCTTTCCGAGCATCGTTCCAGCTATAATTCAGGATCCTGTGAATAGAAATCTGCAAAACCAAAACTACTAGCTGCCCGTGTGGAAAATAGGGGCACCCAGAGTTTAGGTTTAAACAATAAACTCCAGGTCAGTCATGTGACTGGTGTGAGAACTAAAACAGTTATTCAAAACTTTACTTTAAAGGGAGTAATTCAAGGGACCACGCCGTATAACACGGAACGGGTTTCCTCCTAAGAACACTAGTGCATATAACGAAACAGCGCAATGCTTTTTGGAAAAATGAAGCTATTATAAGACCCAGGTCCCATCACACAATGCAACGCAAGCCGGAGGATAGGGTTTTCCCTTATAATAGCCAAACATGTTTGGTACATTTAAAACAAATCATTTGATACTATTATAAGTGTATAGTGTCAAAACAATTCAAATCATAAATATCAATCATAGGCGGCATGGGTACCATCTATCATGTCGCCATACTAGTTCTATAATTAAAACCGCAATATCACGTATTGGAAATTGGATTTCCGTCAAGAGTCGAGGCAAGGGGCAAGCTCCTCTCCGTTCGAGACACTCTAGCAAATGTCCCAGGACCCCACTATGATCCTTGGAATCGGTTGGGACGGTCCTTACCAAACTTTGGAGGATTAGTTATTCCTGAACACACGTTTCCCGGTCCTAACAGACCTATATCCGAGGCGCCTTGCATTCCAACATCCACACAGGTAAAAAGTATATAAATGTCAGGGCTGGTGGGTCATTGACATCACCCATAGCTAGAAAGAAACATCGTGTTCTCCCAACGGTCCGTATCCCGTTTTTGACTCATACCGAGGTGTGAGGATCGCGAATTCACGTTATACACAAAGCTGCGCCACACAGGTCGTGCTTTGATCATCAACCACAAGACTTTGCTTTTAAACAGAAGCCCTGATCATCTTCCACTTAGGCGTGCCACATAGGCAATTCACTCCATGCGACTAATGTCCATCGATAAACAACCTCTGAGCTCGTACGTCTCAGAGAAGGGCGTTAAGCAAGAGAATAAATTCTCCGCCGCCAAACAGATGTATATTTAATAGATATCAATCAACACAGAATAAAATCCAATGTCAGACCCACAGTCCATTTACAAGTTCGTTCTGGGTTTGAACGAAACCAGAGGCACTTTCCTCGCATATCCATCGATCTCCAAGTACGTCTGGACGATCACCAACATTTTCCCTCATCTTGGGTGTACAGCCCAATCAAGATCATCAGTAATCACCCAAACGATGTGAAGACTTCCGGTCTTCAACCACCGTCTTCATCTTCGACTTACCATCGAATCGGTTATTCAGAATGGGTATAAACCCGGCCTTTCCGAATAACCCGCGTATATAATAAACACGTGTTACACAAACACAACATACGCCTTATTCCAATTCAGAATATTCTTTTTATTTAAATTTTCACATTCTTAGGGAAAGGTTCCCATTAATTTTATCAAAGATAAATTCTTCTAAATTTATTCTTTAATCTTCCTTTGGATATCATTTCAAACCATATTATGGTTTTCCAAACTAGTCGGGATTAGCGAACCACACCGAAGTAATTATTTATTTTGTTTCCCAATCCCAACCTATTTATCCCATGGAGCAAAACTGGTAATACTCCATAACTAACACCACGATGTTATCGGTAAATCTAATTACCATTTCACGTTCAAATCTAATTAAAGATTTAACTATCGCTTTGGAGCAAAACTGGTGATACTCCATTCTCGATCACATTTCAGATTTGATAATTTAAATTATCAATTCACATTTCAATCTAATTAAAGATTCATTAAAACTCCACTTAGTTTTAATCTTTCCAAAAATCAATATCCTATCTTTAACTGGGTTAAAGAATCAATGTCATCTAAAACACGATTCACGATAAACCCAAAACCAATTTAAATTCAATTCCAATTAATACTATTTAATTGGTACACTTCATTAAATCTAAATAGAAAGATTCAATCTTTTTCTCAACTGGGCTTAAGAACAGTGTTAATGAAGACACCATTCACGACAAACCCAAATCACATTTGGTATTAAATACAAGGCTCTGAATAGAAAAAATATCGGCTTATATTCAATACCAAATTCTGAAACCAACAAATATCGTATTGGAAATAACGATATGAATATATCATTCAAATTTCCACAACCATATCTATATAATCACGAAATTCAACATCGAAATATTCCAAAGCCAATTTCGATTCAAATCCATTTCCGCTTTATATATTGGAAATCCTGGTTATTTTTCAAAACCATTTCAAATTCAATTTATTTATTTCAAAAAAATAAATTGATTTTAATTCTAGTTCAAAACTAGTTCATTTCGATAAAAATCTATTTTTATCTTTTCAAATATGGAGTTTTTCATCCCAGTTCTTCCCAAATCATTTCTTATGATTTTACACAAATTATTGATATTTTTAATAATTTTATCAAGGCCCGTACAGTCGATTTCCATCAACGGCCATCGAACTGCACTTACAGCGACCTTTTCCAAATTTGATTTGGACATAATTCCAAATCCAACCATTAGATTTCAAATTTATAATATTTATTGGAAAGATATTTTCGATACGAACCCAACGGTTCCGGTTTCAGGAGAATCTGACGGTCGGATCTCCCGTAAAGTCCATTCGAAGTCAATGGTCGAAATTCACGAACTGCCACAGCGCGGCGCGTTCTATTCAGGCCATTATATATATAATATATATATATATATGTGACAGCCCGCCCCGCACCAGCCTGCATTTCCTCCAAAAGTGCGCTGTACACATGCCCGACTAGCACAGGACGGTCATCAGGAGAAAGGAAAGAAGAGAATGAACTAATCAAGGAACCTGTAGAATGTCTCACAGCGCATGGAATAAAATATAATAATAACATACTTGACATAAAACAGGTGAGACAGTGCATAAGCTGATAACTAATAATCAATGTCAACATCAGAGCAGCGGAAATCCAAATACAGCTTATTACAACTTTTCAGAATCTACTGTCTCTAAACAAAAGAAAGCCAAAGTAGAAGATACACCACCAATGCCCATGCAGTGATCTTCAACAACACAGGGAGAATACTATATATATGTATTACGTGGAAGCCTCCTGCTCGTCTCCGGATCATCTACTCGTGCATCACCAGCTAACCTGTCTCTAGTCTGCTCGTGTGAGCACCCAGAGTAATAAGAGGAGACATAAAACTCTGGGTCAGACATAAAGCCTGGTATGAGCGATAAGCATCTAAACATAACGATAACAGGTATACTAAACCATACCTGAACCTGGACCTGCAACCAAAGAGTTAGTACCACATACCGTACAGTACTCCAAGGTGCCATAATGAATAGTGTAAAGAATACGGGGGTGGGGTGTGCATGTCATAATGATAGCAAACAAATCATCCATAGCAACCATCCTCACATCTCTCACTCAGTGCGTAAAGCATACGATATCTACCACTTTGGAACACTAGACAAAATGAGGTAACGACGAATCCCGACTTGTAGAAACCCTGCTGTGACCAAGCCAAACACTTGGAGTCACGACCAAACATTTCAATGACCCACTTCATTGGTCGTAGCCCTTGGTTCTACCGATGCCATAATGGCCTTGAATCCGCCTTCGTACCTCCTACCATAGTGGTCCAAAGCTATAGACATCGATAACCCCTTAACACGCGTCCCGCAGCAAAGCCCAACCATGAAGCGAACTCGTTGATTCCCATCTAAATCTTGAGCTCTAACTTCTCATTTGGACTTCCTTTGCATCTCGGGTTTTGATCGAGTTGGAGTTGGTCTTCAAAAGAGTCGTCGCATAGAAGTGGTCCTGAATTCGATTCGGTTCGGATATATACGTATAACACGGTTCGGTTCGGTGCAATGCTCCATGGTGTATTCCTGCGTGTGGTTCGGTTCGGTGATCCTTCCCCTTAGACGTCGGTTCAGTTCGGATGTCACGCTCCAGTCGGTTCGGTTCGTCCCTCCTCCAGCTTTCCTGCTCCGATCTGATCTCGTCCTCTGGCCTACTCCGATCCGGTCCTGCTCCATAGCCCGATCCGATCCCACCCCCTTATTTGCTCCGATCCGCTTCGCTCCCTAGCTTACCCCGATCCGATCCGCTCTTCAACCTACTCCGATCCCATCCGCTCTTTATAGATCCGATATGATCCCCTCGTCCACTCCAACTCTAAGTAAACGGCCTTCCTTCTCGCCAAGCCTCCTCCAGTGACAAGTTCCAATCCAGTTCGAATCCCCTCGGTCAGTTCACAAATCCGATCCGACCCCCTACTCCGATCCGATCCGGTTCGGAACCTGCACATTTCTGCAACTTTCCAGCGAGCTTTCTACGCCATTCAACGGCGTTTTCGACCAACCTAACTATTCTAATCAATCATAAAACATACCATAGAGTCATAGCAATATGTAAGAGCAACCACAAACACCAAACAACAATCCAAATGAATCAAAATAGATCAAAAGTGGCTAAAACCTCACATTTTCCTATAATCCTTCTTAATCATGTTTAAGCACATACTTAGTAAAACTTAATCAAATCGTCTAAATTTTCTAACAGAGGTATGAAATATTATTTAAGAATTTCTAAACATTTTTCCAGAATTTATTAGTGTATAAATTCGCTAATCTTCACTAATCACCCTTAATTAACTGTTATTAGTGTCAAAACGATACTATCACTCACCTTTGCCACAACTAAAACCCCAAAACTGAAATATTCTCTGATTTGGCGCTGTTCCCAATCTTACACAGCAGCTCTACCTCGGTTCTCGTGCTAATACTTCTTGATTTGATGTTTGCTAAGCCTAATCTTCAATTAGAAAGTGATTAAGAGGTGTTTTGAAGAGATTTAGAGGGTGGAGGCCATGACTGGTTAAGAGGAATGAATAGTGATGGTTGAAAAATGAGAAAAAGGTATTCTCCAAACCCTAACAGACCTTTTAAACTCCTAATCCCAAAATTCCCCTTTGGGCCTAGCTGTTAATCACCCGGTTAAGCCCAATTAAGCTGTTTTTCACCATCTGAAACTTGTTTCAACCATTTCTCCCAAACGGTGAGTCCGTTTGGCTAATGTGACCACACTACAGAAAGAGAAACCATCATCCGGAGCCAATGGATGTGGTTTCAAATCAAAATTCATTTCCAGTCAAAAGTTATGGCCAAAACAGTACCAACTAGGGGTAAAATGGTCATTTAAAAATCGGGAAAAATCATGAACATGGGAAATGACCCCAATAGTCGTTGTGACGGCCCGCCCCGCACCAACCGACATTTACTCCAAAAGTGCGCTGTACACATGTCCAGTTAGCACGGAACGGGTCGCCAGAAGAAAAAGAAAGAAGAGAATGGGCTAATCAAGGAACCTGTAGAATGTCTCACAGCGCATAGAATAAAATATAATAATAACATACTTGACATAAAACAGGTGAGACAGTGCATAAGCTGAAACAACTAACATAGCAGCGGAAAATATAAGTACAGCTTATGATCCAAAGTTAAACATTATTACAACTTTTCAAACTGTCTCAAAGCAAAAGCAAGATAAAGGAGGTACACTACTAATGCCCAAGTAGCGACCACCAACGACACAGGGAGAATATCTATATATCATACGTGGAAGCCTCCTGCTCGCCTCCGAATCAGCTACTCGCGCATCACCAGCTAACCACAACCTGTCTCTAGTCTGCTCGTGTGAGCACCCAGAGTAATAAGAAGAAACATAAAACTCTGGGTCAGACATAAAGCCTGGTATGAGCGATAAGCATCTAAACAGAATAATAACAGGTACAATCTAATCATACCTGAACTTGGACCTGCAACCAAAGAGTTAGCACTACATACTGTACAACACTCTAAGGTGCCCTTTCAAATGGTGTAAAGATAACGGGGGTGGGGTGTGCATGTCATAGTGATATCAAACAATCAAGCATAGCAATCATCCTCACATCCCTCACTCAGTGCGTAAAGCATACGATATCCACTACTTTGGTCACCTAATACTTTGGGCCATGACGGAATCCAATCCCGTGTAACTATCACTACAAGCCCACTATCCATCTCTCAGTGGTGAGCCAGAGTTATGAATATCGACAACCCCTTTGCACACGTCCCGCTGCAAAGCCCAATCATGAAGTGAACTCATTGGTTCCCATCTGGATCCTGAGCTCTAACTTCCATTTGGACTACCTTTGCATCTCGGGTTATTGGTCATCACCGGATCGGTCTTCATCTGCTTCACTCCGCTCCAGGTCGTATCGTGGTCACCAGCTCCCCTCGGATCGTGTCGCAACATCCCATACGGGTCGGTTCGCACCCCTGTAGTTCGAGTTGAATTCCTCCATTCGGATCGTACTCACCTGTGCGGATCGGATCGTGGTTGCTTGCTCGGATCGGTTCGTGGCCTCCGGATCGTGGGAACCATTCGTGAGCGGATCGGGTCGTGGTCCATAGCTCGTGACGCTTCCCTGGGATCATGATGCTCCTTCCCCTTCAGATCACCTGGTTCGGATCGTGACACATAAGTCAGCTCGTGGTTGGAGGCACAACTCAAGGCATCAGTTCGTTCAAGCTCCACGGTTCGGATCGCGCCGCCTTCACCAGGTTGGATCGTGGCGCTTGAGCTAGAGCGGATCGTGGAGTGTAATATGCGATCGGGTCGGGTCGCGACTTCCTTCATGCGATCTGATCTGGTCCTGTACATTTTCCTGCAACTTCTTACAGCGACTGTTTACGCCATTCGACGGCGTTTTTGACCAATCTAACTATTCTAATCAATCGCAAAGCAAACCATACAGTCATAGAAACATGTAGAAACATCCACAAACAACAAAACAACAATATGATATGTCAAAACGGATCAAACATACCTAAAAACCCATATTTTCCCCTTAAGCATATTTAAGCAAATCTAACAATAGGATTAGCAAAACTTAACCAAATTAGCCAATTTTTCTAACAGAGGCTTAAAATAATATTTATGAATTTCTGCATATTTTTCCAGATTTTTAACATGCATAATTTCGCTAATTATCACTAATCACCCCTTAATCCCCCAAAATCCGGGATTAACAAAATTAGTCGAAATTAACCCAAATTCATATCAGAGGCATAAAATGATGTTTTAGAATTTTAGGAATTTTTCTAGATTTTTCTGAGCCATAGTTTCGCTAATTTTCGCTAATTACCATAACTAGCCATAATTAGTGAAGAACAATGCAAATCACTCACCTTTGCCACAAATTAAACTATAGATCTGAAATGTCCTCTGATTTGGATCCAATCCCTATGTGTTCCAGCAGCTCTATCCCAAATTTGACGTTGATTTGCCTTGATTTGATGTAGATTAGGCCAAAACTTGATTAGAAAGTGATTAGAAGGTGATTTGGGTGTTGGAGGCCATGGCTAGAGCTCAAAGGAGGTTTGTGGCGGCTGGAAAATGAATAAAGAATCGTTTTCTAAACCCTAGCAGCCCTCAAATACCTCTAAACCCGAAATCCCCCGATTGGGCCTAGTTGTTAATTACCCGGTTAAGCCCAATTAGCTGAAAATAACTCTTTAAACCTTAATTCAGCCATATCTCCCAAACGGTAAGTCCGTTTGGCTAATGTAACCACTCTACGGAAAGAGAAACCATCATTCGAATCCAATGGAAGTGGTTTCAGGTCAAAATTCCTTTCCAGTCAAAAGTTATGGCCAAAACAGTACCAACTAGGGGCAAAACGGTCATTTAAAAATCGACAAAAATCATGAACATGGGAAATGACCCCAATAGTCGTCTCCCAAAGTTACATGACCGTACGACTTCATATGTGAAAGAAATAAATATTCTACGATCCCATGATGCGTAGAATGCGGGTCGTTACAGTCGTCTCCCAAAGTTACATGACCATACGACTTCGTATGTGAAAAAAATAAATATTCTACGATCCTATGATGCGTAGAATGCGGGTCGTTACACTCTCCCCCCCTTAAGAAATTTCGTCCCCGAAATTCCTTAACCCAAAACATACAAAGGATCCCGCATGCCTAACAACCACATACAACAATCAAACATGCAAAACAAGCAAACAAGCCTATCCTAGCATGCGGAAAACTAAATCGAAGTCAAAATCTTACCAGGCAAAGAGTTCTGGGTGTGTCTTCCTAATGTTCTCCTCTGTCTCCCAAGTACAATCATTCTCGTCCTCGCTCCACTGTACCTTGACTAGCTTCACCGCCTTCCTTTGAAGTTGCTTCATGTCGTGCGCGACAATACGGGCCGGCCTGCGATTCCCAACCGCCTCGGGTTCTACTTCGAAGTCCTCTAACTGATCAGGTGAAATAGTCATATCTGAGTTGTGAACGAACTTCCTTAGTTGGGAAACATGAAATACGTTGTGAACTCCCGCCATCTTCTCTGGTAAGTCAATTCTATATGCCAAATTCCCGACTAGTTCAAGAACAGGGAATGGGCCAACGAATCTTGGTGCCAACTTGCCTCTCCTGCCCAATCGTATTATGCTCTTCAACGGAGAAATCTTGACAAACACCAAGTCACCAACGGAGAATTTTAAGTCTCTTCTCCTCTTATCAGCATAGCTCTTCTGCATATCTTGGGCAGCCTTCATTCGTTGTTGAATGATCTTGATCTTATCTGAAGTTTCCCTCACCACATCTGGTCCAAGCATAAACTTCTCGCCAGTCTCTATCCAACATGATGGTGAATTACACGGTCTTCCGTACAAAGCTTCAAACGGAGCCATACCGATACTGGATTGGTAGCTATTATTATATGCAAACTCTACTAGATGCAAATGGTCATCCCATGATCCACCAAAATCCAATATACATGCTCTCAAGAGATCTTCCAGAATACGATTCACCCTCTCCGTCTGACCGTCGGTCTGAGGATGATATGCGGTACTGAGATGTAACTCTGACCCTAGAGCCTCTTGTAAGCTCTTCCAAAACCCACTAGTGAACAACGGGTCTCGATCGCTCACAATGCCTTTAGGTACTCCATGAAATCTCACTACCCACTTCATATACAATTCTGCTAACTTAGCTGCCGTTCTGGTCGACTTGACTGGTATAAACCTTGCACTTTTAGTCAGTCGATCCACAACTACCCAAATGCTATCGTGTCCCGATCTAGTCTTTGGTAAACCATCAATAAAATCCATCGAGACTTGCTCCCATTTCCATTCGGGAGTTTCTAAGGGCTGTAACAACCCACTAGGCTTCTTTTGCTCGGCTTTAACTAGCTAGCAATTCATGCACTTGGATATAAACTTCCCAATGTCTCTTTTCATCCCTTCCCAGTAGTAGGTTTGCTTCATGTCTCGATACATCTTGTTACCACCGGGGTGTATAGTCAGCTTTGAGTGATGACATTCTCTAAGCACTTCATCTCTCAATCCATTGACATTGGGTACAACAAGCTTTCCATTCTTTCTAATCCATCCATCTCGATCAAGCCCATACTTGTTCATCTCCTCATCGACACACATCTCTAACTTGGAGATGATTTCCAATAGGTTAGGATCGTCCCTCTGACTAGAGCTGATCCGCTCAATCAAAGTGGGTCTGATCGTCAAACTTGCTAACATTTCTGGATCCAATTCGCACTTTGGTCTGAAATCAAACCCCGCGATATACTCCAGTTGCTTCCATTCAAGGAACATAGCCCCTAAGCTGACATGTCTTCTACTCAATGCATCAGCCACCGCATTGCCCTTTCCCGGTGTGTATGCGATGTCAAAATCATAGGAAGCTAAGAACTCTAACCATCTCTGCTGACGGAGATTCAGATCTTTCTGAGAGAAGAGATACTTTAACGACTTATGATCTGTAAATAGCTCAAATCTTTCTCCCAAGAGATAGTGTCTCCACATCTTTAACGCGAACACGATCACTGCCAATTCTAAATCATGGGTAGGGTATCTTCTCTCGTGCGGTTTCAATTGCCGACTTGCGTAAGCTACCACCCTACCGCCTTGCATCAATACAGCACCCAGTCCGGTACCACAGGCATCCGTGTATACCGTCATCTCTTCATCCCCCTTAGGAATGACTAACACTGGTGCGCTTGTCAACTTGTCCTTTAGACTTTTGAATGCATTCTCGCACCTTTCATCCCAGACAAAAGCTTGATTCTTCTTGGTCAACTGGGTCAATGGTGTTGCTATCTTGGAGAAACCTTGGATAAACTTACGATAATATCCGGCTAATCCCAAGAAACTTCTTACATCTGTTGCGTTCTTGGGCGTAGGCCAATCTTGTACCGTAGCCACCTTCGCCGGGACCACGGCAATACCATTCTCTGATACAACATGGCCCAAGAACCTCACTTCCCTCTTCCAGAAGTGACACTTAGAAAACTTCGCTTTCAATTGGTGTTTTCTCAACACCTCCATCGCTACTCTTAAATGTTCCTTGTTTTCTTCCTCTGTCCTCGAATGGACCAAAATATCATCAACGAACACAAGGACAGACTTATTCAACTGATCTCTGAAAACCCTATTCATAAGATCCACAAAATATGCTGGGGCATTGGTCAGCCCGAATGGCATGATCAACCACTCATAAAATCCGGACGGCGTTCGAAATGTCGTTTTAGCTATACTCTCAGCTTCCACTCTAAGCTGATGAAAACCTGTCGCGAGATCCAACTGAGAAAATACTCTCGTGCCACTCAACTGATCGAACAAATCATCTATCCACGGTAGAGGATACTTGTTCTTCTTCGTCACTTTATTCAACTCGCGGTAGTCTACACACAACCGAAGGGAACCATCCTCCTTGGTAGCAAATACAACTGGTGCTCCCCATTCTGAAACACTCCTTCTGATAAACCCCTTCCTCAAAAGATCGCTGACTTGCGCCTCGAGCTCTCGCTGCTCCCTTGGTTCCATACGACGAAGTGGCATCACTATAGGTCTGGCATCCTTTACCAAATCAATACGAAACTCAATCTCTCGGTGTGGTGGAAGTCCGGTCACTTCTTCGAAAACATCCGGATACTAGCCAACCACGGGCAAACCTGACAACTCACTATGCGGAATGTCGAGGGAATTTAGAAAACTAGCTAATACCCCCTTACTGGGTAGACCACCAAACACTATCCTCCGCCCATCATCCGCTCTAGCTGTCACTAAAAAGCCCTCACAGTCTACCACCACCCCGTATCTTTGGAGCCAATCTACTCCCAAAATAATGCCAAACCCAGTAAAGCCCAAAACAAAGCAATCACAAACAAACATGCATCCATGACTCGATAAGACTACATTACGACAAATCATGCTAAGGCTAGTCGAACCACCAATCGGGTTCATCACTACTAAAGGTCTATCGACAATCTCGGGCTCCAATCCCAACCTATCTACCAGATCACTAGATATGAAAGAACTTGAAGCTCCGGTATCAAACAAAACTCTAACAGGAACATCATAAACAGAAAGCATACCTTGAATGACGACATTCTTTCCCTTCTCTGCCGCTGTTGGGGCATTCGACGAAGAAGGAATAGCATTAAGGGCGTAGGCTTTCACTATTTGCTTTTCTTTGGGGGGTTGCGGACACTTGTCCTTGTGATGTCCCATCTGGCCACAGTTGAAGCACTTCCTATCCGCTGGCTTGGCCCGACAATTACTAGCATAATGGCCCTTCTTACCACAGCTGAAGCACTCAACATCTTGCTTATTCTTTTTCTTCTGGCCATCCTTAGTCTGATTCTTCTTTCTCTTATTCTGGGAATCACCCTTGCCTCCACCACTTGCTTGTGGCTTTGGCTCATCTGCGGATGCAACCTCAGTCTTCGGCTTAGGGTAGAGACTTTCTGACCTCAATGCTTTCCCTACAATCGACTCAAACGTCTCGTCGATGTGGTTAATAAGCCTTTCCCCCAAGTACTGATCCAAACCAGTTATGAATTTCTCATTCTTCTTTTCGGCAGTATCAATAAGAGATAACCCATATTTTGACAAAGTGTCAAATTCAGCAATATACTCCGAGACAGCTCTGCCATTCTGCTTGAGCTCCAAGAATTTCTTAAACAGCACTGACTTCTGAGAAGCTGGGATGAACTTCTCGCTAAAGCGAGCTTTAAACTGCTTCCAAGTAATCTGATCTTCGGGAGTAGCTGCCTTTATAGCATTCCACCAATTCATTGCCCGCCCTTGCAGCTGACGGGACGCTAGTTTTCTCTTCATCGCATCCTCGATACCCAAATCCTCGAAGATACGTTCGCAACTATCCAACCAATCCTGAACATCCATGGCCGACTCCGTTCCGTGGAACGACTTCCCACCAAGACTAGTATAATCCTTATTCAGCTTGGCGAAGTCGACTCTTGGAGCCTGCACTATTGGACCACCACCATTTCCACCATTGGGAGCTGCCCTCTGTACATCTCTAAGCATCTCTCTCATGAGGTCAGTAAACATCGTCCTCATGTCAACAGTATTCCCATTATTGGCTCCCCTACCAGCACCTCTAGTATATCGGCTCATCGTCAATCTGAAAAAGGAAACGATTAACGACTCCATAGTGGTGCTAGTGCAGTACGACTTCATCCTTATACTAGTAATAGTATATATATAGCTTTTAAAAACCAAAGTAATCACAAATACGCTCTCTCGTATACGTATATTATCTCTCCCTGATAACTTCCCTAGGTTATCTACGCAACCTAGAGCTCTGATACCAAGTGTGACAGCCCGCCCCGCACCAGCCTGCATTTCCTCCAAAAGTGCGCTGTACACATGCCCGACTAGCACAGGACGGTCGTCAGGAGAAAGGAAAGAAGAGAATGAACTAATCAAGGAACCTGTAGAATGTCTCACAGCGCATGGAATAAAATATAATAATAACATACTTGACATAAAACAGGTGAGACAGTGCATAAGCTGATAACTAATAATCAATGTCAACATCAAAGCAGCGGAAATCCAAATACAGCTTATTACAACTTTTCAGAATCTACTGTCTCTAAACAAAAGAAAGCCAAAGTAGAAGATACACCACCAATGCCCAAGCAGTGATCTTCAACAACACAGGGAGAATACTATATATATGTATTACGTGGAAGCCTCCTGCTCGTCTCCGGATCATCTACTCGTGCATCACCAGCTAACCTGTCTCTAGTCTGCTCGTGTGAGCACCCAGAGTAATAAGAGGAGACATAAAACTCTGGGTCAGACATAAAGCCTGGTATGAGCGATAAGCATCTAAACATAACGATAACAGGTATACTAAACCATACCTGAACCTGGACCTGCAACCAAAGAGTTAGTACCACATACCGTACAGTACTCCAAGGTGCCATAATGAATAGTGTAAAGAATACGGGGGTGGGGTGTGCATGTCATAATGATAGCAAACAAATCATCCATAGCAACCATCCTCACATCTCTCACTCAGTGCGTAAAGCATACGATATCTACCACTTTGGAACACTAGACAAAATGAGGTAACGACGAATCCCGACTTGTAGAAACCCTGCTGTGACCAAGCCAAACACTTGGAGTCATGACCAAACATTTCAATGACCCACTTCATTGGTCGTAGCCCTTGGTTCTACCCATGCCATAATGGCCCTGAATCCGCCTTCGTACCTCCTACCATAGTGGTCCAAAGCTATAGACATCGATAACCCATTAACACGCGTCCCGCAGCAAAGCCCAACCATGAAGCGAACTCGTTGATTCCCATCTAAATCTTGAGCTCTAACTTCTCATTTGGACTTCCTTTGCATCTCGGGTTTTGATCGAGTTGGAGTTGGTCTTCAAAAGAGTCGTCGCATAGAAGTGGTCCTGGATTCGATTCGGTTCGGATATATACGTATAACACGGTTCGGTTCGGTGCAATGCTCCATGGTGTATTCCTGCGTGTGGTTCGGTTCGGTGATCCATCCCCTTAGACGTCGGTTCAGTTCGGATGTCACGCTCCAGTCGGTTCGGTTCGTCCCTCCTCCAGCTTGCCTGCTCCGATCCGATCTCGTCCTCTAGCCTACTCCGATCCGGTCCTGCTCCATAGCCCGATCCGATCCCACCCCCTTATTTGCTCCGATCCGCTTCGCTCCCTAGCTTACCCCGATCCGATCCGCTCTTCAACCTACTCCGATCCGCTCTTTATAGATCCGATCTGATCCCCTCGTCCACTCCAACTCTAAGTAAACGGCCTTCCTTCTCGCCAAGCCTCCTCCAGTGACAAGTTCCAATCCAGTTCGAATCCCCTCGGTCAGTTCACAAATCCGATCCGACCCCCTACTCCAATCCGATCCGGTTCGGAACCTGCACATTTCTGCAACTTTCCAGCGAGCTTTCTACGCCATTCGATGGCGTTTTCAACCAACCTAACTATTCTAATCAATCATAAAACATACCATAGAGTCATAGCAATATGTAAGAGCAACCACAAACACCAAACAACAATCCAAATGAATCAAAATAGATCAAAAGTGGCTAAAACCTCACATTTTCCTATAATCCTTCTTAATCATGTTTAAGCACATACTTAGTAAAACTTAATCAAATCGTCTAAATTTTCTAACAGAGGCATGAAATATTATTTAAGAATTTCTAAACATTTTTCCAGAATTTATTAGTGTATAAATTTGCTAATCTTCACTAATCACCCTTAATTAACTGTAATTAGTGTCAAAATGATACTATCACTCACCTTTGCCACGACTAAAACCCCAAAACTGAAATATTCTCTGATTTGGCGCTGTTCCCAATCTTACACAGCAGCTCTACCTCGGTTCTCGTGCTAATACTTCTTGATTTTATGTTTGCTAAGCCTAATCTTCAATTAGAAAGTGATTAAGAGGTGTTTTGAAGAGATGTAGAGGGTGGAGGCCATGACTAGGTTAAGAGGAATGAATAGTGACGGTTGAAAAATGAGAAAAAGGTATTCTCCAAACCCTAACAGCCCTTTTAAACTCCTAATCTCGAAATTCCCCTTTGGGCCTAGCTGTTAATCACCCGGTTAAGCCCAATTAAGCTGTTTTTCACCATCTGAAACTTGTTTCAGCCATATCTCCCAAACGGTGAGTCCGTTTGGCTAATGTGACCACTCTACAGAAAGAGAAACCATCATCCGGAGCCAATGGAAGTGGTTTCAAATCAAAATTCATTTCCAGTCAAAAGTTATGGCCAAAACAGTACCAACTAGGGGTAAAATGGTCATTTAAAAATCGGGAAAAATCATTAACATGGGAAATGACCCCAATAGTCGTTGTGACGGCCCGCCCCGCACCAACCGACATTTACTCCAAAAGTGCGCTGTACACATGTCCAGTTAGCATGGAACGGGTCGCCAGAAGAAAAAGAAAGAAGAGAATGGGCTAATCAAGGAACCTGTAGAATGTCTCACAGCGCATAGAATAAAATATAATAATAACATACTTGACATAAAACAGGTGAGACAGTGCATAAGCTGAAACAACTAACATAGCAACGGAAAATATAAGTACAGCTTATGATCCAAAGTTAAACATTATTACAACTTTTCAAACTGTTTCAAAGCAAAAGCAAGATAAAGGAGGTACACTACTAATGCCTAAGTAGCGACCACCAACGACACAGGGAGAATATCTATATATCATACGTGGAAGCCTCCTGCTCGCCTCCGAATCAGCTACTCGCGCATCACCAGCTAACCACAACCTGTCTCTAGTCTGCTCGTGTGAGCACCAAGAGTAATAAGAAGAGACATAAAACTCTGGGTCAGACATAAAGCCTGGTATGAGCGATAAGCATCTAAACAGAATAATTACAGGTATAATCTAATCATACCTGAACCTGGACCTGCAACCAAAGAGTTAGCACTACATACTGTACAACACTCTAAGGTGCCCTTTCAAATGGTGTAAAGATAACGGGGGTGGGGTGTGCATGTCATAGTGATATCAAACAATCAAGCATAGCAATCATCCTCACATCCCTCACTCAGTGCGTAAAGCATACGATATCCACTACTTTGGTCACCTAATACTTTGGGCCATGACGGAATCCAATCCCGTGTAACTATCACTACAAGCCCACTATCCATCTCTCAGTGGTGAACCAGAGTTATGAATACCGACAACCCCTTTGCCACGTCCCGCAGCAAAGCCCAATCATGAAGTGAACTCATTGGTTCCCATCTGGATCCTGAGCTCTAACTTCCATTTGGACTACCTTTGCATCTCGGGTTATTGGTCATCACCGGATCGGTCTTCATCTGCTTCACTCCGCTCCAGGTCGTATCGTGTTCACCAGCTCCCCTCGGATCGTGTCGCAACATCCCATACGGGTCGGTTCGCACCTCTGTAGTTCGAGTTGAATTCCTCCATTCGGATCGTACTCACATGTGCGGATTGGATCGTGGTTGCTTGCTCGGATCGGTTCGTGGCCTCCGGATCGTGGGAACCATTCGTGAGCGGATCGGGTCGTGGTCCATAGCTCGTGACGCTTCCCTGGGATCATGATGCTCCTTCCCCTTCAGATCGCCTGGTTCGGATCGTGACACATAAGTCAGCTCGTGGTTGGAGGCACAACTCAAGGCATCAGTTCGTTCAAGCTCCACGGTTCGGATCGCGCCGCCTTCACCAGGTTGGATCGTGGCGCTTGAGCTAGAGCGGATCGTGGAGTGTGATATGCGATCGGGTCGGGTCGCGACTTCCTTCATGCGATCCGATCCGGTCCTGTACATTTTCCTGCAACTTCTTCCAGCGACTGTTTACGCCATTCGACGGTGTTTTTGACCAATCTAACTATTCTAATCAATCGCAAAGCAAACCATACAGTCATGGAAACATGTAGAAACATCCACAAACAGCAAAACAACAATATGATATGTCAAAAAGGATCAAACATACCTAAAAACCCATATTTTCCCCTTAAGCATATTTAAGCAAATCTAACAATAGGATTAGCAAAACTTAACCAAATTAGCCAAATTTTCTAACAGAGGCTTAAAATAATATTTATGAATTTCTGCATATTTTTCCAGATTTTTAACATGCATAATTTCGCTAATTATCACTAATCACCCCTTAATCCCCCAAAATTCGGGATTAACAAAATTAGTCGAAATTAACCCAAATTCATATCAGAGGCATAAAATGATGTTTTAGAATTTTAGGAATTTTTCTAGATTTTTCTGAGCCATAGTTTCGCTAATTTTCGCTAATTACCATAACTAGCCATAATTAGTGAAGAACAATGCAAATCACTCACCTTTGCCACAAATTAAACTATAGATCTGAAATGTCCTCTGATTTGGATCCAATCCCTATGTGTTCCAGCAGCTCTATCCCAAATTTGACGTTGATTTGCCTTGATTTGATGTAGATTAGGCCAAAACTTGATTAGAAAGTGATTAGAAGGTGATTTGGGTGTTGGAGGCCATGGCTAGAGCTCAAAGGAGGTTTGTGGCGGCTGGAAAATGAATGAAAAATCGTTTTCTAAACCCTAGCAGCCCTCAAATACCTCTAAACCCGAAATCCCCCCATTGGGCCTAGTTGCTAATTACCCGGTTAAGCCCAATTAGCTGAAAATAACCCTTTAAACCTTAATTCAGCCATATCTCCCAAACGGTAAGTCCGTTTGGCTGATGTAACCACTCTACGGAAAGAGAAACCATCATTCGAATCCAATGGAAGTGGTTTCAGGTCAAAATTCCTTTCCAGTCAAAAGTTATGGCCAAAACAGTACCAACTAGGGGCAAAATGGTCATTTAAAAATCGTCAAAAATCATGAACATGGGAAATGACCCCAATAGTCGTCTCCCAAAGTTACATGACCGTACGACTTCATATGTGAAAGAAATAAATATTCTACGATCCCATGATGCGTAGAATACGGGTCGTTACACTCTTCCCCCCTTAAGAAATTTCGCCCCCGAAATTCCCTAACCAGAACACACAAAGGGTCCCGCATGCCTATCAACCATAAAACAACAATCAACATGCAAAACAAGTCTATCCTAGCATGCGGTTTACTAACAAGGGAAGAAACTATCACTACCAAAACCTTACTAGGCAAAGAGTTCTGGATACTTCTTCCTTATATCTTTCTCTGTTTCCCAAGTACGGTCTTTTTCCATTCTCACCCCACTGGACTTTGACTAGTTTCACCGCCTTCCTTCGAAGCTGCTTCGTATCGTTCCCAACAATACGCATGGACTTGCGGTTCCCAACCGCCTCGAGTTTAACTTCGATGTTATCCAACTGATCAGGTGAAATAGCCACACTAGGGTCGTGCACGAATTTCCTTAACTGGGAAACATGAAATACATTGTGAACTCCTGCCATCTTGTCAGGTAGCTCTACCTCATACGCCAAATTCCTTCGTCTCTTATCGAGATAAGCCTTCTGCCTATCTTTATCCCTTCCCAGTAGTAGATCTGCTCTATGTCTCAATACATCTTGTTACCACTGGGATGTATAGTCAATTTCGTGTGATGATATACTCTAAGCACTTCACCTCTCAGTCCATCTACGCTGGGTACAACTAGTCCCTTATTCTTTCGAAGCCACCCTTCTCGATCAAATCCTTACCTAATCATTCTCTTTCCATCCATACCCATCTCTACCCTAGAGATGGTTCCCAATAGATTAGGATCGTCCTTCTAACTGGAAACAATCCACTCAATCAAAATCGATCTAATCGTCAAGCTTACTAGCGTTTCTGAATCCAATTCAGTCTTGGGTCTGAAATCATATCCTATGACATACTCTAGTTGCTTCCATCCTAGAAACAAAACCCCTAAACTGGCATGTCTCCTACTCAATGCAACTAGTACTGCACCCAAATCCTTTACTATGATCACTCTGCCCCATGGAGTCATGGCGACTCCACTGCACTGATCCATAGCCACTAGTCCTTTGCTATGTCCACTCTGCCCCATGAAGTCATAACAACTCCACTGCACTGGATCATAGCCTTACTAATCCTTTACTATGTCCACTTTGCCCCTCGAGTCACAATGACTCTACTGCACTGGCTCATAGTCCTACTACAATCACTTTGTTCCCCATCGCCGGAACCCTACAGGTGATAGTCTACTCAAGAGAAGAAAGATAGGAACAAACATAGCAACCATAACATCCATCAAACAAGTCCTACCTATCACCTGCTAAATTCATAAACACATCGACACCTACATGACTGGTCTAACCAATCCCAATATGTCGATTCTAACATGTCTGGTCCAACCAACATCACTAACTAATGGAAGCCCAGCCCCCATACATACACCGATGCCTACTTGACTGGTCCAACCAATCCCAGGCCAATGGAAGCCCCGCCTCCCTTCGGACTACCGTACGTCCAACGTACGTTTATCCTCCAAGGATAATTAAACTAATGGAAGCCCAGCCTCCAATTGGACTACCATACGTCCAACGTACGTTTATCCTCCAAGGATAACTAGATCACGTCCAACGGATCCAAGGTAACGGGCGTCCCCAGATACCCCTGCTTTTAGTCCTCCTAAAATACTTGAGTCCAACCCAAGTCTATCCATTATCTTGCTGCCCTCTCGAGTCCAACTCGAGCTGAATCCAATTCCTTGCAGCCTTCTCGAGTCTAACTCGAGTCAATCTCCCAGAGATAAACTAGACTCATCCAATGAATCTCGTACTGCACGTCCAACGTACATTCACCTTCCAAAGGTAAACTAGACCCACCTAGTGAATCTAGGTACTCTACCTACGAGTCCAAGTCCAACGTGAATCTCTCCTATGTTCGCTGAATCTCCAAGATCAGCGAGCTTCCCAAAATGTTCCAAACATACTTCAAATCTAATGTGAAGTATTTCCATATTCGTTGTATCACCATGACTAACGAACTCGCCCCATTTTTCTTTTACGAGTTCAAGTCTAACTTGAATCGTCCTAATCTTCGTTGCATCTTCCATGATCAACGAACACATCCTATTCTTTCAAAAAGAACATCAACATAGGGTCCTAACCAATCCATTACTCTGCATCTTTCTCGAGTCCCACTCGAGCAATCTCATAACCCTATCGAGTCTAACTCTAGGCAGTCTATACCGTTGAACAGTTTTATCATGTTTCATCTGCCCGTCACTCCTCAAGTGAACCAAGATATCATCCAATGAAAAATCACAACAACTATTTACCCCTCACGCAACCCATCCTAGTCGAAATCGACATTCCCCAAGCACAAGCCCCAAAGGCCTAAACCAATATCAGACAAACACCCAAGGAACGTCTCCTCCGAGTTCAGACAATCCACATGAGGTGATACTAGCAAAACAATCTAGCACTGGAGTACTCATTTGCCTCCCAGAGACAACTAGAACTTATTACAACGATAACTTCTTAGCTTCCTTAACTCCAGTTACTATCGCCATTACTAGGTAGGTACCTAATACCACCCTATTCCTTTGGAGTAGATCGACTCCCCAAAATAATGCTAAACCCAGTAAAGCCCAAAACAAAGCAATCACAAGGAAACATACATCCATGACTCGATAAGACCACATTAACAAATCATGCCAAAACTAGTCGAACCACCAATCGGGTTCGTCACTACTAAAGGTCTATCGACTAACTCAGGTTTGTCAAACAAAACCCGATCAAAACATCTTAAATAGAAAGCATACCTCGAATAACGACACCTTTTTCCTTCTGCGCCGCAGTTGGGGCATTTGACGAAGAAGGAACAGCGTTGATAGCATACGCTTTCACAATCTGCTTCTCCCTAGGAGGTTGTGGGCAATCATCCTTGTGATGTCCCGCCTGGCCGCAGTTAAAGCACTTCCTTTCCCCAGGCTTTTCTCGACAATCTCTGGCGTAATCGCCCTTCTGGCCACAACTAAAGCATTCGCCATCTTTCTTGTTTTTCTTACTTTGACCATCCTTGGTCGGGTTCTGCTTCCTCTTGTTCTGAGAATTCTTCTTGCCTTCACCGCCTGCTTGCGGCTTTGGCTCCTCTGCAGATGCCGTAGCAACTTCGGTCTTCGACTTAGGGAAAAGGCTCTCTGACCTTAATGCCTTTCCTATAATAGACTCGATCGTCTATCGATATGGTTTATAAGTCTTTCCCCTAAGTACCCATCCAAACCAGTTATGAACTTCTCGTTCTTCTTTTCGACTGTATCGATAAGGGACCATCCATATTTCGATAAAGTGTCGAATTCAGCGATATACTCCGAGACTGCTCTACCGTTCTGCTTAAGCTCCAAGAACTTCCTGAACAGTTCCGATTTATGAGCAGCTGGAATAAACTTATCATAAAAGCGAGTCTTAAACTGATTCCAAGTAACTTGATCTTCTGGAGTAGCTGTTCTAATGGCATTCCACCAATTCATCGCTCGCCCTTGCAGCTGACGAGACGCTAGCCTTCTCTTCATCGCATCCTCAAGACCCAAGTCATCGAAGATACGGTCACAGCTATCCATCCAATCTTGAACATCTGTGGCCGACTCCGTTCCGTGGAACGGCTTCCCACCAAGGTTAGTGTAATCCTTGCACAACTTGGCGAAATCGACCCTAGGCGCCTGCACTACTGGACCACCACCATTTCCGGGATTGGAACTGCTCTCTGAACATCTCTAAGCATGTCTCTCATGAGGTCGGTAAACATCGCCCTCATGTCGGCAGCATTCCCATTATTGGCTCCCCTACCCGCACCTCTAGCATATCGGCTCATCGTTAATCTGTAAAAGGGGAAACGATTAACGACCCCATAGTGGTGCTAGTGCAGTACAACTTCATTATTATACTACCAATAGTATATATATATAGCTTTTGAAAAACAAAGTAATCACAAATACGCGCTCTCATATACATACTAACTCTCCCTAGTGTCTTTCCCTAGGTTAACTACGCAACCTAGAGCTCTGATACCAAGTGTGACGGCCCGCCCCGCACCAACTGACATTTACTCCAAAAGTGCGCTGTACACATGTCCAGTTAGCACGGAACGGGTCGCCAGAAGAAAAAGAAAGAAGAGAATGGGCTAATCAAGGAACCTGTAGAATGTCTCACAGCGCATAGAATAAAATATAATAATAACATACTTGACATAAAACAGGTGAGACAGTGCATAAGCTGAAACAACTAACATAGCAGCGGAAAATATAAGTACAGCTTATGATCCAAAGTTAAACATTATTACAACTTTTCAAACTGTCTCAAAGCAAAAGCAAGAAAAAGGAGGTACACTACTAATGCCCAAGTAGCGACCACCAACGACACAGGGAGAATATCTATATATCATACGTGGAAGCCTCCTGCTCGCCTCCGAATCAGCTACTCGCTCATCACCAGCTAAACACAACCTGTCTCTAGTCTGTTCGTGTGAGCACCCAGAGTAATAAGAAGAGACATAAAACTCTGGGTCAGACATAAAGCCTGGTATGAGCGATAAGCATCTAAACAGAATAATAACAGGTATAATCTAATCATACCTGAACCTGGACCTGCAACCAAAGAGTTAGCACTACATACTGTACAACACTCTAAGGTGCCCTTTCAAATGGTGTAAAGATAACGGGGGTGGGGTGTGCATGTCATAGTGATATCAAACAATCAAGCATAGCAATCATCCTCACATCCCTCACTCAGTGCGTAAAGCATACGATATCCACTACTTTGGTCACCTAATACTTTGGGCCATGACGGAATCCAATCCCGTGTAACTATCACTAAAAGCCCACTATCCATCTCTCAGTGGTGAACCAGAGTTATGAATACCGACAACCCCTTTGCACACGTCCCGCAGCAAAGCCCAATCATGAAGTGAACTCATTGGTTCCCATCTGGATCCTGAGCTCTAACTTCCATTTGGACTACCTTTGCGTCTCGGGTTATTGGTCATCACCGGATCGGTCTTCATCTGCTTCACTCCGCTCCAGGTCGTATCGTGGTCACCAGCTGCCCTCGGATCGTGTCGCAACATCCCATACGGGTCGGTTCGCACCCCTGTAGTTCGAGTTGAATTCCTCCATTCGGATCGTGCTCACCTGTGCGAATCGGATCGTGGTTGCTTGCTCGGATCGGTTCGTGGCCTCCGGATCGTGGGAACCATTCGTGAGTGGATCGGGTCGTGGTCCATAGCTCGTGACGCTTCCCTGGGATCATGATGCTCCTTCCCCTTCAGATCGCCTGGTTCGGATCGTGACACATAAGTCAGCTCGTGGTTGGAGGCACAACTCAAGGCATCAGTTCGTTCAAGCTCCACGGTTCGGATCGCGCCGCCTTCACCAGGTTGGATCGTGGCGCTTGAGCTAGAGCGGATCGTGGAGTGTGATATGCGATCGGGTCGGGTCGCGACTTCCTTCATGCGATCTGATCTGGTCCTGTACATTTTCCTGCAACTTCTTCCAACAACTGTTTACGCCATTCGACGGCGTTTTTGACCAATCTAACTATTCTAATCAATCGCAAAGCAAACCATACAGTCATAGAAACATGTAGAAACATCCACAAATAGCAAAACAACAATATGATATGTCAAAACGGATCAAACATACCTAAAAACCCATATTTTCCCCTTAAGCATATTTAAGCAAATCTAACAATAGGATTAGCAAAACTTAACCAAATTAGCCAATTTTCCTATCAGAGGCTTAAAATAATATTTATGAATTTCTGCATATTTTTCCAGATTTTTAACATGCATAATTTCGCTAATTATCACTAATCACCCCTTAATCCCCCAAAATCCGGGATTAACAAAATTAGTCGAAATTAACCCAAATTCATATCAGAGGCATAAAATGATGTTTTAGAATTTTAGGAATTTTTCTAGATTTTTCTGAGCCATAGTTTCGCTAATTTTCGCTAATTACCATAACTAGCCATAATTAGTGAAGAACAATGCAAATCACTCACCTTTGCCACAAATTAAACTATAGATCTGAAATGTCCTCTGATTTGGATCCAATCACTATGTGTTCCAGCAGCTCTTTCCCAAATTTGACGTTGATTTGCCTTGATTTGATGTAGATTAGGCCAAAACATGATTAGAAAGTGATTAGAAGGTGATTTGGGTGTTGGAGGCCATGGCTAGAGCTCAAAGGAGGTTTGTGGCGGCTGGAAAATGAATGAAGAATCGTTTTCTAAACCCTAGCAGCCCTCAAATACCTCTAAACCCGAAATCCCCCCATTGGGCCTAGTTGCTAATTACCCGGTTAAGCCTAATTAGCTGAAAATAACCCTTTAAACCTTAATTCAGCCATATCTCCCAAACGGTAAGTCCGTTTGGCTATTGTAACCACTCTACGGAAAGAGAAACCATCATTCGAATCCAATGGAAGTGGTTTCAGGTCAAAATTCCTTTCCAGTCAAAAGTTATGGCCAAAACAGTACCAACTAGGGGCAAAACGGTCATTTAAAAATCGACAAAAATCATGAACATGGGAAATGACCCCAATAGTCGTCTCCCAAAGTTACATGACCGTACGACTTCATATGTGAAAGAAATAAATATTCTACGATCCCTTGATGCGTAGAATGCGGGTCGTTACAGTCGTCTCCCAAAGTTACATGACCATACGACTTCGTATGTGAAAGAAATAAATATTCTACGATCCTATGATGCGTAGAATGCGGGTCGTTACACTCTCCCCCCCTTAAGAAATTTCGTCCCCGAAATTCCTTAACCCAAAACATACAAAGGATCCCGCATGCCTAACAACCACATACAACAATCAAACATGCAAAACAAGCAAACAAGCCTATCCTAGCATGCGGAAAACTAAATCGAAGTCAAAATCTTACAAGGCAAAGAGTTCTGGGTGTGTCTTCCTAATGTTCTCCTCTGTCTCCCAAGTACAATCATTCTCGTCCTCGCTCCACTGTACCTTGACTAGCTTCACCGCCTTCCTTTGAAGTTGCTTCATGTCGTGCGCGACAATACGGGCCGGCCTGCGGTTCCCAACCGCCTCGGGTTCTACTTCGAAGTCCTCTAACTGATCAGGTGAAATAGTCATATCTGAGTCGTGAACGAACTTCCTTAGTTGGGAAACATGAAATACGTTGTGAACTCCCGCCATCTTCTCTAGTAAGTCAATTCTATATGCCAAATTCTCGACTAGTTCAAGAACAGGGAATGGGCCAACGAATCTTGGTGCCAACTTGCCTCTCCTGCCAAATCGTATTATGCTCTTCAACGGAGAAATCTTGACAAACACCAAGTCACCAACGGAGAATTTTAAGTCTCTTCTCCTCTTATCAGCATAGCTCTTCTGCCTATCTTGGGCAGCCTTCATTCGTTGTTGAATGATCTTGATCTTATCTGAAGTTTCCCTCACCACATCTGGTCCAAGCATAAACTTCTCGCCAGTCTCTATCCAACATGATGGTGAATTACACGGTCTTCCGTACAAAGCTTCAAACGGAGCCATACCGATACTGGATTGGTAGCTATTATTATATGCAAACTCTACTAGATGCAAATGGTCATCCCATGATCCACCAAAATCCAATATACATGCTCTCAAGAGATCTTCCAGAATACGATTCACCCTCTCCGTCTGACCGTCGGTCTGAGGATGATATGCGGTACTGAGATGTAACTCTTACCCTAGAGCCTCTTGTAAGCTCTTCCAAAACCCACTAGTGAACAACGGGTCTCGATCGCTCACAATGCCTTTAGGTACTCCATGAAATCTCACTACCCACTTCATGTACAATTCTGCTAACTTAGCTGCCGTTCTGGTCGATTTGACTGGTATAAACCTTGCACTTTTAGTCAATCGATCCACAACTACCCAAATGCTATCGTGTCCCGATCTAGTCCTTGGTAAACCATCAATAAAATCCATCGAGACTTGCTCCCCTTTCCATTCGGGAATTTCTAAGGGCTGTAACAACCCACTAGGCTTCTTTTGCTCGGCTTTAACTAGCTGGCAATTCATGCACTTGGATATAAACTTCCCAATGTCTCTTTTCATCCCTTCCCAGTAGTAGGTTTGCTTCATGTCTCGATACATCTTGTTACCACCGGGGTGTATAGTCAGCTTTGAGTGATGACATTCTCTAAGCACTTCATCTCTCAATCCATTGACATTGGGTACAACAAGCTTTCCATTCTTTCTAAGCCATCCATCTCGATCAAGCCCATACTTGTTCATCTCCTCATCGACACACATCTCTAACTTGGAGATGATTTCCAATAGGTTAGGATCGTCCCTCTGACTAGAGTCGATCCGCTCAATCAAAGTGGATCTGATCGTCAAACTTGCTAACATTTCTGGATCCAATTCGCACTTTGGTCTGAAATCAAACCCCACGATATATTCCAGTTGCTTCCATTCAAGGAACATAGCCCCTAAGCTGGCATGTCTTCTACTCAATGCATCAGCCACCGCATTGCCCTTTCCCGGTGTGTATGCGATGTCAAAACCATAGGAAGCTAAGAACTCTAACCATCTCTGCTGACGGAGATTCAGATCTTTCTGAGAGAAGAGATACTTTAACAACTTATGATCTGTAAACAGCTCAAATCTTTCTCCCAAGAGATAGTGTCTCCACATCTTTAACGCGAACACGATCGCTGCCAATTCTAAATCATGGGTAGGGTATCTTCTCTCGTGCGGTTTCAATTGCCGACTTGCGTAAGCTACCACCCTACCGCCTTGCATCAATACAGCACCCAGTCCGGTACCGCAGGCATCCGTGTATACCATCATCTCTTCATCCCCCTTAGGAATGACTAACACTGGTGCGCTTGTCAACTTGTCCTTTAGACTTTTGAATGCATTCTCGCACCTTTCATCCCAGACAAAAGCTTGATTCTTCTTGGTCAACTGGGTCAATGGTGTTGCTATCTTGGAGAAACCTTGGATAAACTTACGATAATATCCGGCTAATCCCAAGAAACTTCTTACATCTGTTGCGTTCTTGGGCGTAGGCCAATCTTGTACCGTAGCCACCTTCGCCGGGTCCACGGCAATACCATTCTCTGATACAACATGGCCCAAGAACCTCACTTCCCTCTTCCAGAAGTGACACTTAGAAAACTTCGCTTTCAATTGGTGTTTTCTCAACACCTCCATCGCTACTCTTAAATGTTCCTTGTGTTCTTCCTCTGTCCTCGAATAGACCAAAATATCATCAACGAACACAAGGGCAGACTTATTCAACTGATCTCTGAATACCCTATTCATAAGATCCACAAAATATGTTAGGGCATTGGTCAGCCCGAATGGCATGACCAACCACTCATAAAATCCGGACGGCGTTCGAAATGTCATTTTAGCTATACTCTCAGCTTCCACTCTAAGCTGATGAAAACCTGTCGCGAGATCCAACTGAGAAAATACTCTCGCGCCACTCAACTGATCGAACAAATCATCTATCCGTGGTAGAGGATACTTGTTCTTCCTCGTCACTTTATTCAACTCGCGGTAGTCTACACACAACCGAAGGGAACCATCCTCCTTGGTAGCAAATACAACAGGTGCTCCCCATTCAGAAACACTCCTTTTGATAAACCCCTTCCTCAAAAGATCGCTGACTTGCGCCTCGAGCTCTCGCTGCTCCCTTGGTGCCATACGACGAAGTGGCATCACTATAGGTCTGGCATCCTTTACCAAATCAATACGAAACTCAATCTCTCGGTGTGGTGGAAGTCCGGTCACTTCTTCGAAAACATCCGGATACTGGCCAACCACGGGCAAACCTGACAACTCACTATGCGGAATGTCGAGGGAATTTAGAAAACTAGCCAATACCCCCTTACTGGGTAGACCACCAAACACTATCCTCCGCCCATCATCCGCTCTAGCTGTCACTAAAAAGCCCTCACAGTCTACCACCACCCCGTATCTTTGGAGCCAATCTACTCCCAAAATAATGCCAAACCCAGTAAAGCCCAAAACAAAGCAATCACAAACAAACATGCATCCATGACTCGATAAGACTACATTACGACAAATCATGCTAAGGCTAGTCGAACCACCAATCGGGTTCATCACTACTAAAGGTCTATCGACAATCTCGGGCTCCAATCCCAACCTATCTACCAGATCACTAGATATGAAAGAACTTGAAGCTCCGGTATCAAACAAAACTCTAACAGGAACATCATAAACAGAAAGCATACCTTGAATGACGACATTCTTTCCCTTCTCTGCCGCCGTTGGGGCATTCGACGAAGAAGGAATAGCATTAAGGGCGTAGGCTTTCACTATTTGCTTTTCTTTGGGGGGTTGCGGACACTTGTCCATGTGATGTCCCATCTGGCCACAGTTGAAGCACTTCCTATCCGCTGGCTTGGCCCGACAATAACTAGCATAATGGCCCTTCTTACCACAGCTGAAGCACTCAACATCTTGGTTATTCTTTTTCTTCTGGCCATCCTTAGTCTGATTCTGCTTTCTCTTATTCTGGGAACCACCCTTGCCTCCACCACTTTCTTGTGGCTTTGGCTCATCTGCGGATGCAACCTCAGTCTTCGGCTTAGGGTAGAGACTTTCTGACCTCAATGCTTTCCCTACAATCGACTCAAACGTCTCGTCGATGTGGTTAATAAGCCTTTCCCCCAAGTACTGATCCAAACCAGTTATGAATTTCTCATTCTTCTTTTCGGCAGTATCAATAAGAGATAACCCATATTTTGACAAAGTGTCAAATTCAGCAATATACTCCGAGACAGCTCTGCCATTCTGCTTGAGCTCCAAGAATTTCTTAAACAGCACTGACTTCTGAGCAGCTGGGATGAACTTCTCGCTAAAGCGAGCTTTAAACTGCTCCCAAGTAATCTGATCTTCGGGAGTAGCTGCCTTTATAGCATTCCACCAATTCATTGCTAGCCCTTGCAGCTGACGGGACGCTAGTTTTCTCTTCATCGCATCCTCGATACCCAAATCCTCGAAGATACGTTCACAACTATCCAACCAATCCTGAACATCCGTGGCCGACTCCGTTCTATGGAACGACTTCCCACCAAGACTAGTATAATCCTTATTCAGCTTGGCGAAGTCGACTCTTGGAGCCTGCACTATTGGACCACCACCATTTCCACCATTGGGAGCTGCCCTCTGTACATCTCTAAGCATCTCTCTCATGAGGTCAGTAAACATCGTCCTCATGTCAGCAGTATTCCCATTATTGGCTCCCCTACCAGCACCTCTAGTATATCGGCTCATCGTCAATCTGAAAAAGGAAACGATTAACGACTCCATAGTGGTGCTAGTGCAGTACGACTTCATCCTTATACTAGTAATAGTATATATATATAGCTTTTAAAAACCAAAGTAATCACAAATACGCTCTCTCGTATACGTATATTATCTCTCCCTGATAACTTCCCTAGGTTAACTACGCAACCTAGAGCTCTGATACCAAGTGTGACAGCCCGCCTCGCACCAGCCTGCATTTCCTCCAAAAGTGCGCTGTACACATGCCCGACTAGCATAGGACGGTCGTCAGGAGAAAGGAAAGAAGAGAATGAACTAATCAAGGAACCTGTAGAATGTCTCACAGCGCATGGAATAAAATATAATAATAACATACTTGACATAAAACAGGTGAGACAATGCATAAGCTGATAACTAATAATCAATGTCAACATCAGAGCAGCGGAAATCCAAATACAGCTTATTACAACTTTTCAGAATCTACTGTCTCTAAACAAAAGAAAGCCAAAGTAGAAGATACACCACCAATTCCCAAGCAGTGATCTTCAACAACACAGGGAGAATACTATATATATGTATTACGTGGAAGCCTCCTGCTCGTCTCCGGATCATCTACTCGTGCATCACCAGCTAACCTGTCTCTAGTCTGCTCGTGTGAGCACCCGGAGTAATAAGAGGAGACATAAAACTCTGGGTCAGACATAAAGCCTGGTATGAGCGATAAGCATCTAAACATAACGATAACAGGTATACTAAACCATACCTGAACCTGGACCTGCAACCAAAGAGTTAGTACCACATACCGTACAGTACTCCAAGGTGCCATAATGAATAGTGTAAAGAATACGAGGGTGGGGTGTGCATTTCATAATGATAGCAAACAAATCATCCATAGCAACCATCCTCACATCTCTCACTCAGTGCGTAAAGCATACGATATCTACCACTTTGGAACACTAGACAAAATGAGGTAACGACGAATCCCGACTTGTAGAAACCCTGCTGTGACCAAGCCAAACACTTGGAGTCATGACCAAACATTTTAATGACCCACTTCATTGGTCGTAGCCCTTGGTTCTACCGATGCCATAATGGCCCTGAATCCGCCTTTGTACCTCCTACCATAGTGGTCCAAAGCTATAGACATCGATAACCCCTTAACACGCGTCCCGCAGCAAAGCCCAACCATGAAGTGAACTCGTTGATTCCCATCTAAATCTTGAGCTCTAACTTCTCATTTGGACTTCCTTTGCATCTCGGGTTTTGATCGAGTTGGAGTTGGTCTTCAAAAGAGTCGTCGCATAGAAGTGGTCCTGAATTCGATTCGGTTCGGATATATACGTATAACACGGTTCGGTTCGGTGCAATGCTCCATGGTGTATTCCTGCGTGTGGTTCGGTTCGGTGATCCATCCCCTTAGACGTCGGTTCAGTTCGGATGTCACGCTCCAGTCGGTTCGGTTCGTCCCTCCTCCAGCTTGCCTGCTCCGATCCGATCTCGTCCTCTGGCCTACTCCGATCCGGTCCTGCTCCATAGCCCGATCCGATCCCACCCCCTTATTTGCTCCGATCCGCTTCGCTCCCTAGCTTACCCCGATCCGATCCGCTCTTCAACCTACTCCGATCCGATCCGCTCTTTATAGATCCGATCCGATCCCCTCGTCCACTCCAACTCTAAGTAAACGACCTTCCTTCTTGCCAAGCCTCCTCCAGTGACAAGTTCCAATCCAGTTCGAATCCCCTCGGTCAGTTCACAAATCCGATCCGACCCCCTACTCCGATCCGATCCGGTTCGGAACCTGCACATTTCTGCAACTTTCCAGCGAGCTTTCTATGCCATTCGACGGCGTTTTCGACCAACCTAACTATTCTAATCAATCATAAAACATACCATAGAGTCATAGCAATATGTAAGAGCAACCACAAACACCAAACAACAATCCAAATGAATCAAAATAGATCAAAAGTGGCTAAAACCTCACATTTTCCTATAATCCTTCTTAATCATGTTTAAGCACATACTTAATAAAACTTAATCAAATCGTCTAAATTTTCTAACAGAGGCATGAAATATTATTTAAGAATTTCTAAACATTTTTCCAGAATTTATTAGTGTATAAATTCGCTAATCTTCACTAATCACCCTTAATTAACTGTTATTAGTGTCAAAACGATACTATCACTCACCTTTGCCACAACTAAAACCCCAAAACTGAAACATTCTCTGATTTGGCGATGTTCCCAATCTTACACAGCAGCTCTACCTCGGTTCTCGTGCTAATACTTCTTGATTTGATGTTTGCTAAGCCTAATCTTCAATTAGAAAGTGATTAAGAGGTGTTTTGAAGAGATTTAGAGGGTGGAGGCCATGACTAGGTTAAGAGGAATGAATAGTGACGGCTGAAAAATGAGAAAAATGTATTCTCCAAACCCTAACAGCCCTTTTAAACTCCTAATCCCGAAATTCCCCTTTGGGCCTAGCTGTTAATCACCCGGTTAAGCCCAATTAAGCTGTTTTTCACCATCTAAAACTTGTTTCAGCCATATCTCCCAAACGGTGAGTCCGTTTGGCTAATGTGACCACTCTACGGAAAGAGAAACCATCCTCTGGAGCCAATGGAAGTGGTTTCAAGTTAAAATTCATTTCCAGTCAAAAGTTATGGCCAAAACAGTACCAACTAGGAGTAAAATGGTCATTTAAAAATCGGGAAAAATCATGAACATGGGAAATGACCCCAGTAGTCGTCTCCCAAAGTTACATGACCATACGACTTCGTATGTGAAAGAAATAAATATTCTACGATCCTATGATGCGTAGAATGCGGGTCGTTACAATATATATATACATATATATTATATATATTTCGTCGATTTCCTTTTTAAAACGTATTTTATAAATTGTTTTAAATTCGTTTTCGAAACGATTTCAACTTCATATTCAATTTTGAATCAAAATTGAATATTCCACATCATCGATATACAAATGATAATATTTTCAAAACGTTATATTTCGAAATCGCTTCCTTATCTATATTCATTGTAAAAACGAATATAATCGATAAAAATATCACTCACGTCAAAATGGCGCATCTTTAATCAACACGGCTTTATATATTTCAATAAATTCGTTATTCTATTCAACAAATGAATATTTATTCTATTCAACACACGAGTCTATATTTCTTTCAACACATGAATATTCTCAACACATGAGCATCTCAACACATGACTATTTATATTATTTAATATATTTTATAAAATTATGGTATCTATCGTTTGATTTTTAATCAGACTCCAACTGTAAAGTAGTAAGAGAATGATTCCCAAAGTATTAACCCCGAAGGCCGAAACCAAAATCAGATCAATACTAAGGAAACCACTCATCTTATTTATTTTCTAGTTAGTTTCTAACTTTAAATATGATAAAGATGAAAATTTTATTGTTAAAATATTTCTTTCAACACATGATTATCGTCAACACATGACTATATATTCTATTCAACACACGAATCTTTATTTTATTCTATTCTTTATTTTCCCAATTGGAATGAGGCCCAATCAATTACCATATAATGTTAATTATATGGTTTCCCTACAACACATGTATATAATAGCAACGATAAATAATCAACCATCATCCAAAGTGCACCACACAACTGCATAAGCATCAAATATAAATAATTAACGCTCACACAGTCTGTCGACCAATCGATCGACATACAATGAAATAATTGGGATTAGTGTATGCCAAATATCATCCCAATACCCGTGTGGGGTTTCAAATCAACAAACACAGATTTTTATTTATTCACATACTCGTTAAAAATTATATTTTTAACGATAAAATATTTTTAACTATATAAATATTTTATTTCATTTCACATCACACAATCAATTTTCACCACAACAAACATACAAGCCATCCATGGTCTGTGGACGATGGGTGTCGAGTGCTACTAATTACCGTCTGCATCCTCGTATATATTTTAACTAGAAAAGAAAATTCAAAGTGAGAAGTTCTCCCCAAGCTAAACCAAACGCCATGACTCTTTATATGTAGGAAATCTTCATCGTGCTCGCCTCTTGTCACTTTCGTTGTGAGTGTTCACTACATGTATAAAAATCACATTTTTATATCCTCTATTATATAAAAATCATATTTTTAAGTTGCTATATACATATAAAGATCGAATTTTTATCTTCCTTCCTTATAAAAACCATATTTTCAATCTGCTGCTTATATAAAAATCGAATTTTTATTTCGCTACATCATATATAAAAATCGTATTTTTATTTTCTCCATCTTATAAAAATTATATTTTTAATATTCCTATAGAATAAAAATTATATTTTTAACTTTCCTATAATATAAAAATTATATTTTTAACCTTTCTACTTTAGCTATAAAAATCACATCTTCATGCAAATAAAAATCGCATCATTATATTTTATAAAAATCAAACCTTTATTCAATTAAAAATCTCGCCTTTCTTTGATTAAAAATCTCGCCCGTCTTTGATTAAAAATCTAATCTTTCTTTGATTAAAAATCTCGCCTTTCTTTGATTAAAAATCTAATCTTTCTTCCGATAAAAATCAAATCTTTCTATTAGGAAAAATCAAATCTTTTTCACTTCCTATTTTTACTTCGCTAAGTACATGTAAAAACTGATTTAAACTAATTTAGTTAAACTAAAATAAGTACAAAGGAGAACTCACTTGTCAACAAAGGGGAGGGATCGATCAAAAGAAAGAGGGGGGAGTGGGGTTTTCTGCGTCGCATTCAACGGAGGAGGGGGGTCACGGGTGGTCAGGCGCGGTGGTAAGGGGGTGCGGGCCAGGGTGCCGCGTCAGTTGGTGGAGCTGCTCGCGGGTTTCCAGGGAGCTAGGGCGCGGGTTCTTTGAGGAAGAGGAGGGTGAACGCGAGAGGAGGACTCACCGGAGAAGGAGGAGGCGGAAGGAGGGAGTGCGGGCTTGGGGAAGGCGGCGGCGGCCCATCCCCGGCGGCGCGGCACGTGAGTTAGGGCACGAAGCCCTTTTTTTCAATTTTTAAAACTGAATCGGGGAAGAGAAAGAAGGAGGGGGGGGGTTTGTAAATGTTTATATTATTTTATTTATTTTAAATTTTTAAATCCATGAAGGTTGACTTTTAATTCGAACACCAAACGAGGCCCAATGACTGTCGTCCCTAGCTAATTATCCCCATTCCGAACACAATGGGATATGTATCGTAGGCCAATTCGATCGTAATGATCAATTTCCTTTGAATTTAAAATATAAATCTTTGTATATTCAATTTTAACGCACATTTCAATTTACCGGGGCCATATACGGACCCGAAAAATTTCAGAAAAATATTTTCTAGCTTCGTATTGACGATACCGTCCTAACAAAACTAATTTCGTCGAATTTTGAGACCGTTTGAAAAATGGCCATTTTCCAGTCGATTAAAATCAACTAAAACTGGTCAAACGCGTTTTCCTTTGCTACGCTCACATATTGATTTGAAAAATTACAAAATTTGGAATCTAGCAATAACTTGGCATCACGGATCCAACAAAAGTGGTTTCGTCGAAATCCAAGGTCGTTTGCAAAATTTTCATTTTTAAGGGCCAGAATTCCATAGTGACTATTCTGAATTTTCAACTGGACGTATCTTTTGATTCCCGCTATGAAATTTCGATTTTTCGGATTCGTTGGAAAGATATTCTCAATTAGATTCTAATATTTTTGGTTTCGCTAAAATTCGGTTTAATTTGCACCTGGTACATTCATTTGAAGTTTGAAATCGAATTACCGAACTACCGCGCCATTTTCAATTCCTTTTATATATATAAATAAAATTAAATATTCTAACGATGATCTATATAAATATATACGCTCTATTCTATTCAAAATAAATTTCTCGTCGTTTTTATTTAAAATAATTCATTTTAAATATTCAAAATTCGCTAAAATAAAATTTTTAAATTGTCTCGCATTTCTGGCTTATTACACTATATTCGTGTTTTAAATATAAAAATGACCTTTTTATCTATATATACAAACTATAGAAAACCTTCATGTGTTGAATAGAAATTCATTCGTTGAATGGAAATTCATGTGTTGAATGGTATTCGTGTTTTAAATATAAAAATCACCTTTTTTCTATATATATAAACTATATAAAACCTTCATGTGTTGAATAGAAATTCATGTGTTGAATGGTATTCATGTTTTGAAATAAATTGTTTTATAATAAAAATCATATTTTTACCATCTATATGAACTATATAAAATAGTCGTGTTTTGAAATAAATTGCTTAACAATAAGAATCATATTTTTATTATATACATGAATTGTTAAAAATAGTGAAGTGTTGAAATAGAAGTTTGTTTGATAAAAATATCATTTTTATCAAAGGTATGAAATGAATATGGTTTTGAAATCGAAGAATCGGTTATATATATATATATATAATTAAAATAAATCGAATAATGAAGCTGTAGTTCGTGTTTTGAAACCGTGATTTCAGACGATTAGTGCGGGAGATCCGACCATCGGATTTTCCCGAAACCGAAACCGTTGGGTTCGCTTTGGAAATATCTTTCCAACGACACCAACTTTGCAAAGATCCAACGGTTGGATTGTCTGGAATGTTTAATTCAAATATGAAGAAAAACAGCACCATAATTGATTATATATATATATAATTAAATTAAATTGAGTAACGACGCTGTAGTTCGTATTTTGAAATTGAAACTTCAAATGATTGTACCGGGAGATCCGACTGTCGGATTTTCCCAAAACTGGAACCGTTAGATTCGTTTTGAAGATATATTTCTAAAGATATAAATTTTGTGATGATCCAACGGTTATATTTTCAGATATGTGTAAATCAAATCTGAAGAAAAACAGCGCCACAGCCGCGTTATGGCCCGTAGCGTCGTTTAAATAAATTGGCTATAAATAAATAAATAAAAATAGCGATAAATCGTTATAAAATATTATAAACGATATGGATGTGAAATTTAGAAACTAACTGAAGGTTGGCTAAGTCGAATGGTTTCCTGGGTTTTGATCTGATGTTCGTTTCGGCCTTCGGGGTTAATATTTGGGAAATCGTTCTCTTACTGATTGACGGTTAGTGACTAATGAATTGGAATAAAGCGTATGTCGTGTTTATGTAGCACTTGTTTATTATATACGCGAGTTGTTCAGAAAGACCGGGGTTATCCCATTCTGAATAAGTGAATCGACGATAAGAAATCGAAGATGAAGACGGTGGTCGAAGACCGGAGATATTCACCTCGTTTGGATGGTAACTGATGTCCTGATTGGGAGGCATCCCGAAATATGGATAATGAGTGGTGACCGTCCAGACATACGTGGAAATCGATGGGTTTGCGAGGTATATAGTGCCTCCGGTTTCGTTCAGACCCAGAACGGACTTGCAAATGGACTGTGTGTCTGACATTGGAATTCATTCTGTGTAATTGATAGCCATCAGTTGCACGGTGTGAATTGCCTTTGTGGCATGCTAAGATGCAGTGATCAAGGCTTCTGTTGAAAAGCAAAGTCTTGTGGTTGATGATCAAAGCACCGCCTGTGTGCCGTAGCTTTGTGTATAACGTGAATTCGCGAGCCTCACACCCCGGTATGAAACAGAAACGGGAGAAGGACCTCAGGGAGGGCATGCGTTTCCTTCTAGCTTGAGGTGGTGTCGGTGCTTAAACTGGCTGACATTTATATTATTTTCACCTATGTGGTTGTTGCTGTTGCGTGGCGCCTCGGTTATATCGGTCGATCCGGGACCGATGGAGTCATTCGTTGGCTCATTTACGCCCTAAAGGGCGGGGAAACGTAGTGTTCAGGCATTTTAATCCACATCGGTGGACCGACCCTGACGATCCAAGGGTCACTCGAGCTCTGATCCTGAGACATGGGCTAGATTGTCTCGAAGTCGGTAAGGACTATCTTTTGCCTTGGTTCATGGCGGAAATCCAATTTCCAAATACGACATCGTGCGGTTTTGATTGTAAACCTGTATTTGGCGACATAGTGGCATGGGACGCTCATGTCGTCTATGATTGATATTTATGATTGTGTATGAAATTAGAAACTAACTGTAAACGAGATAAGATGGATGGTTTCCTGGGTGTTGGTCTGATGTTGGTTTCGGCCTTCGGGGTTAATACCTATGGAATCATTCTTTTACTATTTTACAGTTGGAGTCTAATTATCAAATTATTTGTTTTGCTCGTATCAAGCATATTTTGGTCGATATAAGGTAAAACTCTATCCTCCGGTTTTCGTTGCATTGTGTGATGGGACTTGAGTCTTATATCGGCTTCATTTTTATAAAAAGCATTGCGATGTTTAAAAGATTTAATTGTTTTAAAGCACTGGCAATCCAATGGAGTAAACCCGTTCCGCGAAAGTGGCGTGGTCCTGTGATTAGCCATATTATAAAATGTGTTAAGTAGATTTCTCATACCAGTCCCATGACTGACTCGTAGTTTGTTTCACTTGCAAACTCGGGTGCCCCTTTTTCTACATGGGCAGCCTTGTATTCAGGTTTTAGCAGGCTCTTTCTGGATACTTGGAGCTGAAGATGGATTCTATCATTTATCTCTTTTTATGCTGTTCAGCTCCTATTGTACATATTATGTTTGTTTTCCGCTGTAGACATCTATGTATAGCTGAACTGTATTTATACTAAGTATGATCCTGTATACTGTGTAACTCTGATGATTATTGTTTATCCAGTGTATTATTGTTCATTATCTGGTGTATTTATTTATTTCTGTTATGCTATTATCTGTTTCTGTGTTATATTCCAAAGATTACCCTTAACACCGTCAGTACGGATTTCGGGGTCGTCACATCGATCCTATGTGGTTTCAACCAAATAATTCTCAACCACAAACGGGTATTTTTCAACCACTATCGATCAATTTCAACCACAAAAAATTCTAATCAACCATTCGCTATCAACCAATTTTCACATCCATCACAACCAATAAATATCGTCCATGGTTTGTGGACGAGGGGCGTGTGTATATATATATATTATAAGCATTTCACTTCTATTTCAACACCTATATAATTTTTACAACGCATATATAACTTATACATCGAAGTACAACCTATACAACGCTTATACATGAGGTGTGCAACGCCTATATAAGTCATACATCGACTATATAATTTATACATCGTCATTTTCCATATCGTTTATAATTTAGAAATCTCACCTTGGGTTCCACTCCTCCAAAAATTGCAAAAGGCTCAGAAAAATATGCGGTCTCTTCTAAAATGTAGAAGATGTCCTCACGGTCCCGGTGTCTCTTGTTTCACTGGATTTCGACGAGAAACGAAAAAGATATGATTTTTACAAGTTTGCAACACTTAAAAGTGTAAAAATCAGTTTTAATTAACAAGGCCATACCTTTTCTAAAATGGTTCCAAACTAGGTTTGGATTTTTCGATCAATCTGTGTAACGGTTCCACGATCGGGTTGCGCGAGGTCGAAGGGGGAGGAGAGGCGGCCTCTCATCGGAAGTGGGGCCCACTTCGGTGGCTGGACGTGGTCGGGGCGGAGGTCCAAAACGACGGACTTCGTGGAGGTGATTCGTCCTCAATACTCAACAAAAAATTCCACAGTAGGTATGGATGTGAAGCTCTCTCCTAGCTCTACAAAATCCTCCAAAGCACCATGGGTTTTTATTGTGGGGATTTAGAGAAAAAGAAGAGAGAAGGAGGGGAGCTGCTATCGTCGTTCGCGCTTGGGATTGTCGAGGAGAGAGAAAGGGCACGATGAATGATGATTGGCCCCCCTTATTTATTTATCCATTTAATTCCTTAAAATCCGAAAATACCCCTTTCTCATACGAACACCAATTCAAACCCAACGACTATCGCCCTTAGCGTTTTACCCCCATTCCGAACACAATGGGATATGTTTCGTAGGCCCATTCGACTGTTTCAGTCAGTTTTCCTTCAATTTAAAATATATAACATTTAATTTTAATTTTAAACGTACATTTCCATTTGCCAGGGCCACAAACTGATTCTAAAAATTCCCGAAAAATAAATCTAGCTATGTTTTGACGATACGGTCCCAACAAAACTAGTTTCATCGAATTCTGAGACAGTTTGAAAAAAAGGCCCATTTCGGGTCGATCCAATTTAATAGAAATCGACCAAACACCTTTTCTTTTTCCACTTTTACATATTAGATTCAAAAATTATGAAATTTGAAACCTAGCAATAACTTCACATCCCGGATCCAACAAAAGGGTTTCGTCGAATTCCGAGCTCGTTTGCAAAATGGCCATTTTCACGAGCTATATAAACTCTATAGCGACCTTTCTGAAAATTCATTTGGCCATAACTTTTGCTTCCCGCTATGAAACTTTGATTTTTCAAATTCGTTAGAAGGATATTCACTAACAGATTTAAATATTTTTGGTTTCACTCAAATCCGTTTTGTTTTGCACTCGGTACAGTCAGTCAAAGTTTGAATTCAATTTTTGAAACTACCGCACCATTTCAGGCCTTGTTTATAATTCAGAGTAATTATATTTATTTTCAACTTCGATTCAAACTTACTTTTCATCATTATTATTTAAAATATTTATTTTAAATATTTAAAATCCACTAAAATAGCCAATTTAAATTTTTTAAATTGGTTCAGATTTTCCGGGTCGTTACATATATAGACCTCAAACCACACAACAGAACCCAAGCCACTTTCTTATCTCTACCTCCATATTATCCTTCTACAATTGCTGAATTCCAGAAAGATTAGGAATTTCTCTTTTATTACTCTAACTACCATTCTTATCTTTTCTCTAATCTAAAATCATATAGATTTTAGTATGAATTATGGAATTCAGTTTTATATATGCATAAGATTTTAAAGATGATTCTTATGAACATTAAGCGTTATTTATGCATTAGAATTATTATATTAATATAGCGTAATCAATGTAATTAATGTAATATTAACATAATAAATGCGATTAGAATAGAATTCGAATTTGATATGTCCCTACATAAATGTTGATTGCTTGTGTGTGCATATAGACTGACTTTACATATATTAATAGTGACATACCTACACGAGGTTAGTTGCTAATTGTGGTAGAAGCCTTCCCGGAACTGATCGGCAAATCTAGCAACCACAAGTAGGCCCAACTAATGCCAGAGATCTGGGTTCCATGGGCCATTCAAACTTAGAACACTATGACACGAGGTTAAACCCACTTGTAGTAGTAGCTTACCTAGAACCGCCCGGTACATCTAGCATCTATAGGTATTCGGTTTAATGTGAGAGGTCTAGTGTGTATATATATATAAGTCTATTGTGTGTGAAAATAGGCAGGTTTACTATGCCTTAGGAAGGTCTTAAGTGGCTGACTATCTTCTTGTTTAATTTGGGTCTTAAGTGGTTAGGACTGGGATCCCTTCAAAGTTTTATTACTTGGAGAGGAACCAAAGTCTTGGGACTCATCCTTATTAAATTTGAAGTCTTTTGGTCCTTCTCCTCTAAAAGCGGTTATGCATAAGCTATAACGGAGTAGGGTAGTTCAAAGGGATATCCACTTCCTCTAGAAGCTTATAGAGGCTCAATTAGGGACATGATTGGTATATAAAAGATATGTGGCCATTGCATGCTCACCATCTATCTAAGGGAAGTCTTAAGCGACATAGGTGTTCTACCGTAATATCAGTTAAGTAGTAATGTTCACAATACTACTTCTCATATTACAATTGAGAGTATAGACTTAAGAACATTGACGTATTAGGACGAGGCCTTAACGGGCTAGGGTCTACCTCAGGGTTATAAGAGATCGTAAAAATCCACCTTTAATATGGCCATAAGTGACCTAGAATGACCGCCTAGTTGGGTCTTTACGCTAAAAACACTAATGAGGGATTGACTTGGATATCCACCTCATTGATTAGATACTTGGTGTTTGTGTCAATCTTGTGTGCTACGTAGACATACCTTGACATATGTAACCTGCTAAAAACTAAGGTATGTACTCTAAGTAAACATCATATATTAGTTACATAGAACATTATGTTCTAACCCCTCTCCTTAACATGTCCAATAGGTCTGTAGATGGGGTAAAATCCATGGACAAAGTCATGACGGGAGCTGAAGACGAAACTATTGTGCTATTATTAGTTGTTATTACATTACTTCTTATGCAAACATTTGAGAATAAATTTATTGATGTACCCATGAAACAAATGTGCTCTTAACTGTTGTGCTGGAATTCTGTGATTTTTTTAAATAAAGTGGTACATCTTATTTCCTCTTTTCGCATGTGAGACTTCCATTCGAAGTGTGTATATATATTATCTGTGCAAATGTAATTCCTTATAGGAACAACCAACCCATTTAGAATGGTTCTAAGTTTCGATGTGCCTTTTCTGGGTTGAATTTTGACCAATTTTGGGCCAAATTTTGACACATTCTGGGCGGTTTGTTACATTTATATCAGAGCCTAGGTTACTCGATTATAAACGAATTATACGTATGAGAGACGTATTTGTATTTTGAAAAAGATTTTTCAGACTATATATATATATATAATATTTACTAAAATAAGCATATGCATTTATACTAGACAACTTTATCGTTTTCTTCCCTTTTCAGCTTAAATACTATCTCAGTAGTTTCCACTAAGGAAATCTTCCTTTTCTTTTCAGATAGTAGAATGGTTGATAATCCTACCAAGCAGGGAAACTAGGCAAGGCCCCGATACTTTCTAGAATGGTTCCAACAGTATCTCCATGCTGTGGAACAAGTCCCTGTTGCTAATCCTTCCCCAGCGGCGCCTGCAACTCCTGCAGCTAAGGTAGCCTTTTGACTTTTCTTGCTTTTGTAAGAACTTCGCGAACCTTAGAGGAAAATCATTCTCTAGAAAGGAAGGTTTTGCTAGTTCCCAATCTTGGATAATGGATTGTGAAAGAATTTTCAAAGCTATTGGCTGGCCCGATGAAGTGAAAAGAGAGTTGCGACCTGGCACTTAAAAGAGGAAGCCCTGAATGGTTGAATTTAATATCAAAAGAGAACGGGGGTCGGATATTTACACGGCCCGAATTCAAAACACGTTTCGATGCAATGTTTTTGCTAAGGGTGGAAATGAATATCCAGTTGGGGAAATGTATTCTTCTCAAGCAAGGAAGCTTGAGCTTGCAAAAGTATGTAGCTAAATTAATCGAATTGTGTTAGTTTGGAAGCGATTTAATAGACACACCCATGAATAAAGCCTTCAGAATTGTTAAACAATTGAACTCTCCGTTGAAGGAAACTTTATTAGTTCAAGTAACATTTGGGGAACTTTTGAAATCCTAGTAGAGACTGCTACCCTATGCACGGCTGAAGGCTCCAAGGAGAATAAAGAAGGTGAGAAGGGAGAAGAAAGTTCCAAAAGAATAAGGAAAAGGAATGGTGGAAAAACAAGAAGAAAGGGGACAAATTCAAAAAGGAAGCAAAGACTTGTACGAGATGCAATTATAAGGTCCACGAGGCCAAGGATTGTAGGACCTTGTTGGCAAAGAAGGAATTCAAAGGAAAGTGTTACAACTTCCATGAAGAAGGACACATGTCTAAGGACTGCCCAAAGCCCAAAGTTATCTGAAGTGGCTAGAATTATGCAATAGAGGCAGCACCGACTCAAAGCCGACTCCCAAAAGACCAAGGGCAACCCACACTTGAAGATATAACTTCCATTTTAGGAAATTCTGTATACACCTTGTTCAATTCCGGAGCGACTCGTTCTTTTATCTCTAAGAGATTAGTTAATATGTTGAACCTTCCTATGTCTATCTCTGATAGTCCGATAGAGGTGACCAACCCTATCGGAGGATCTAAGTATCTTGAACTTTTTTTAAAAGACCTAGTATTGGAGGTTGACAATGTCGAGTTCCTTTGCAAAGCATACGCGTTGGATTTTATGGGGTATGAACTTATCATAGGCATGGATAAGCTCTCAATTTATGTGGACGTCCTAGTTTGCGACAAGAGAATCGTTCATCTTAGGAGTCGAGAAGGACGTAGTTTGAGTAATTCCTTATAATGTTAAGAACAAGGATAAAGCCTTGTATATTCATTATCTCCTAGTTCAGGAGGACCATCTTCGGTCCCGACAGTATGTGAGTTCTTGGATGTCTTTGAGGAGGTCACAGGACTTCCACCCCACAGAGAAATCTCTTTTCGTATTGACCTAGAGAAGGACATTAGACCTATAGCACGACCCTTGGGGCATATGGCACCTAAGGAAAGAAGGGAGTTAGATAAGGAGATTTTAGAATTATTACAAAAAGGTTTCATTCAATGATGTACCTTAGAATGGGGTGCAACTGTTGTGTTTGCCACCAAGGTAGACAGATCTTTAAGACTTTTTATGGATTATAGGAAACTCAATAAGTTGATCAAAAAGAATAGGTACCCCTTACCTAGAATTGACGACCTTTTTGACTACATGGGTGGAGCCCGAGTATTTTCCTAATTAGACCTTGCTAATGGATTTCACAAGTTAAGGATTGCGGAGGACAGTAAAGATAAAACTGGGTTTAGGATGCTGGATGGATTGTTCCAATGGTAAGTTATGCCCTTCGGACTAATGAATGCACCTGCCTTCTTTGTTGACCTAATGAGTAGAGTTTTAGGGGCATTCGACATAAGATTGTAGTAGCCTTCGTAGATGATATCCTTATATTGTCAAAAGACCATAAAGAATATGAAAATCACTTAAGACAAGTTCTAGGGATATTAAGAAAGAACCAATTAAAAGCAAAATTCTCGAAGTGCCATTTCTGAAGGGAAGAAGTTAGATTTTTAGGACATATTGTGTCAAGTGAAGGCATGGCCATAGACCTCGCAAAGATCGAGGCAATCAAGGAATAGAGGATACCTCGAAATGTTACGGAAGTGAGAAGCATCCTTGGATTGGTCGGATATTATAGGAAATTCATTAAAGACTTTGCAAAGATTGCTACTCCTTTAACCCAATTAACAAAGAAGAATTTGGTGTTTTCTTGGAGTAACAAATGTGACATAGCCTTTAAGAAATTAAAGGAATTATTAACTAGCACGCCAGTCCTAATTATACTCGACGGATAAAAAATGTTTACAGTTTACACCGATGCGTGTAGGACCGGTTTAGGAGCAGTCCTTATGAAATAAGGAAGAATCGTTGTTTACGCTAGTAGACAACTCAAGGATATAGAGAAGAGATACCCAGTTCATGACCTTGAGTTAGCCGCAGTATTATTCGCCCTTAAAATATGGAGGCATTATCTTTTAGGGTAGAAATTTGAACTTTTTACCGACCATATATCCCAAAAGTATTTATTTTCGCAACGTGATCTAAACTTGAGACAACAACGGTTCATATTATCTCATTTGATTTCATGATCCAGTATATCCTGGGAAAGGGGAATGTTGTAATGGATGCGTTAACTAGGAAACACACAACCTTGAATACGATCTTAGAATGGAAACAATTAGGGTTTCCTTTAATTTTAATTTGCAGCCCTCTCCAGCCACCACTAATGGTTTTCTAGGAGCTTTGATAACTATACCTACTCTAAAAGAGAGGATTCGAAGTGCACAAGACCTTGACGAAGAATTAAGAAGCATAAAGGAGAAAGTGGGGAAGAAGAAGACTTTTTCCTATTCGGTTAGATATTCGATTGGCGATGATGGATGTTTACTTTGAGATGGACGACTTCACGTCCCTAAAGATGGAAGGTCAAGGAAAGAAATTCTAGAGGGGTGCCATAGGTCAAAAATGACCATACACCTCGGTAGGGATAAAATGTAAAAAGATATAAAGAGGAATCTCCATTAAGAGGGAATGAAGAGAGATGTAGCCAAGTTTGTGGCCAAATGTTTAACATGACAGAAAGTGAAAGCAGAGCAAGGGAATCCTAGAGGATTATTACTACCTTTGTAGATCCCCATGTAGAAGTGGGAACATATTTCCATGGACTTTGTAGATGGACTTCCTAGAAGCCAAAAGGGTAATGAGGCCATTTTGGTTATGGTAGATCATTTAACAAAAAACGCCCATTTTATATTGAACAAGAAGGCAAGGACTGCAACCTCATTAGCACAACAATATGTCAGAGAGATAGTCAGATTACCTAGTTTCCCATCGAGTATTGTGAGTGATAGAGACCCCTTGTTCATAAGGGAATTTTGGAGAAGCCTACAATAAACATTGGGAACGACCATTAACCTAAGCACAACCTATCATCCACAGACTGGCAGCCAGACGAAAAGAGTAAATCGAATTTTAGAAGACTTGCCCAGAGCTTGCATCATCGACCTTGGAGGAGTTTGGGAACAACACCTATCGCTTGTAGAGTTCACCTGCAACAATAGTTTTCAAATGACGATTGGTATGGCCCCTTTTGAAGTGCTTTGTGGGAGGCCTTGCAAATCACCAACTTGTTGGTGGGAAACTACCGATAAGGTTCTACTCAGACTAGACTTCGTCCGTGATTCCATGGAGAAGATATCCTTGATTAGGCAGAGAATGATGGCAGCCCAAGACCGTCAGAAATCATATGGCGATAAACGAAGGAGGGAGCTTGAGTTTAATGTTGGAGATTTGGTATTCGTAAAAGTATCCACTCTCAAGAAGACTGTTTGTGTAACGAACATGAATTTTCGACCCTGAAAATCAACATAAACACCATGTCGACTATTCAAGTATCGGAAATACCAGATCATTAATAGAAAGAAGTTAGAGGTTGGGAAATAGAAAGATAGAAAATTAGAATAGAAGAAGAAGAAGATCACAATAGAACAAAATTAGAGTAACACGAATCTTGCAGCAGAATGAATAAAATGTATTATATAACATAAATTTGGAAATATAACTTGTAACAGTATATACATACCATTATCACATAACATCATAGCTGAAATAAACTCTCTCTATATATCTAGTGTTGAAGCCTCATGCTCCGAGCTCCTCTAAGTATATCTTTAAAATCCCGACCACTTGACTGCCCGTACAAATTTGGGCACCCAAGAGTTTAGGGAAAACAACAAAATAAACTTTGGGTTAGTCATGAGACTGGTGTGAGTAAACTCCAACCATTTGGTTTAACTTTTCAGATTCCTTTTCAAAAGGAAAGATAATCGTAAGATCAGTCCACATATAAACACAGATGGGTTTAACCTTACGATAGCCCAAAGCATTTCTAAAAATCAATACTATTCTGATATTATAATAGTGTCTAATATAAGTCAAGAATAATCTAGCAGAACATTTTCATCTCAAGCTATACACATATATTATATAATCAAAAACCGTGGGCTCTTACTAGAGAATGAATTTCCAACTATGACAAGATATGGAACCACCATCCGATCAGTGTACTCTAGAAGAGATACACTAGAGTTCAACAAGAACATCTTGTAACTCAGCCACATATGACCATCCATTCATTTCGCTTGAATGTTCCGAATATATTGTCACCTTATGGTCGGTATACCAACATAACCATTCTCAGGAGATAAAGAAATGAAAAGAAGTAACAAATATGAATATTCTCTAGATGGTGATAATATACCCTAATTAGGTGTGACCAACTTAGCTGTGCTACATTCCCGATTTTTGTCATTTCCGGGTTGATGAGGCTTTAAGTCATAACGTATCTTGACAAATCACACCTTCATTTACTCTGAATGCCACATTGTCATACCCCCCAAATCACAAATTTATTTCCCAAGAAATACCACGGGTATAAAGCTAAGAAAAACGAATTCCACCGCCACCAACGTAAATACATTTGAAGAAATCAACTTACGCAATCTATTAGATATACTCTATCAGACATTCGTCCATACACGTTGTCCTGGGACTGGACAAACCGAAGACACTATTCCGTAAATCCATCTTAGGCAATTTGTACCTAGGATTCGCAGAACAACCCTTGCATACTCTCCATCTATAATAATATTTGATTCACAATGCTAATACCATACAGAGTAGGTTTCATATAATAAATTTGATCCCGGTCTCTCCATAATGTCAACGGAAAAATGGTCAAAAACTTTGATAGTCGGTTATTTAACTATCAAAGTAAAGCATCCATACAAACAAAAGATCTTATTCCAAATGGAAATAATATCGATCAACCATCAATCAACACCGAGCTCCTTTAATTTAATTCAATAATTTATTCATTTCCAACTTTCCCTTTTCCCATATTTCTTAAACCTATTTTAGACTCTTACGATTTGCGGAATTTTTTTTCCATATACCCACTATTTTCTTATTTTCTATATTTAGAAAATATACACTATTTATATTGGAAAACATTTCCATTCCTTATTCACGCATCACTATCTTTTCACATCCATCAGTCTCTAACCGAAAACAAGTAAGAGAACAACCCCCTAAGTATCAGCCCCGAAGGCCGAAACCAACATTAGATCGATACTATGACACCTATTCAACTTAACTAATTTCCAGTCAGTTTCTAATTTCTTTAATTCCATTTCTTCATTTCTTATTTACAAAATTGTTTACACAACTCTCGTATTCAGTTTACGAATCCACTTCTTTGTAGAAATTTTTGATTATAACGATAACGTTCTAATCTCTTCCTTTGAAATATTTAATTTCAAAATATAACTTTTATGTAAATAAATAAACAAATAATTAATTAATTAATTAATTAGATAGATCTTGATCAAAACCAGAAAGTAAATGGTACTTTCCTGAATTTGATAGGATCGAATTCCAACTTACACCTCACTTTTGAATACTCTCTATTCAATTAACGTTCCGAATGTCAGAATAAACTCACCGTTTTAGGTTAACTTGATTTCTAAATTCAAGTTTGAATTTATCACTTAAAATATTGATCAGTTTCTTTTTATAACCAATTTAATCTACAAAGTGTTTGCTTTTAAATTGTTATTCACTTTAGAACGTGAATATTATTTCTTTATAGAAAACTGGACTCGTTATATCAAATCAAATCCTGATTTATATTTATAAATACTTATATAGATTAAAATTCCATTTATTGAGTTATTTTACAGTTTTATCTTCAAGTTTCACTTTATAAACTCCATTTATAAATCAGCTTCTCGATAATTATATGTTAAGTTTATACCTTAATCTTGATTACACATTCGATTACAAGTTATTGGTTTTAAACCGAATATTAATTATCCTGTACATCTCCAAATTATATAATATATTTTTTCTAAAATAAATTATTTTAACAATTAACATTGTTGAATAATAATCACAAACCTTTATAGTCTTATTCAACTCATATTCACATTCCGAATCTCGAATTAAATTCAACAATTTCTCTTTCAATTTCCCATTTTAAATAAACATTCACGGATTATTTAATAATAATTATTTAAAAATAATTAGTTTATCCCATTTCTAAATATGTTTATAAATCAAACTTCTTATTTTAATATAATCAAAACAAGTTATTATATTATACCCAATCGAACTTCAAACTCTATTTTAAAAATATAAATTTCCTTTTTAAAACCCCAATTCTTTTCCAATATATTCAAATATATTTATGGTGTTTAAATAATTATTTCAGGTCAATTTTATTTAATACCCCAACACACAATAATCAACCATAGACTTTTTGTCACATCATATAATACAATATATGGAAACATCAATATAGTTGTTGAGGAATCCAGTTGGATCACTCCAACCTGTTTCCCTGCATCCACGGATGTTAATCAACATAAATAATACCAATATGAAATAAATAAAATCAGCATTTAACCAACAACTTTATGTATATATATATACATATATATATAACTATCAACCAATTTATTTATAAATCATCCAAACAACCATCATGTTGTATGTAACGTAGTTGTATACACAATTATATGATTTTTGTTTGATGATAACAAACAAATAAATATTATTTTAAATGTTTTGTTACTGTATTGTTCTATATATACATCACAGACAAAAATATAATATGTTAATGGATTGAGATTTTGATTTATGAGTGAATATTTTATAAATATTTTTAATTTTTAAAATTCATTATTATACATTCAGTTCACTCATGCACAGTTATAGGGGGAGTTTCTGCTGTAGGGGGAGCTAATAAATAGGGGGAGTCTAATATTCACTGTCAAACACATTTATTGTGCTCAAATTTTTTTATTTGTCTGTCATCATCAAAAGGGGGAGATTGTTGTATATAACGTAGTTGTATACACAGTTATATGATTTTTGTTTGATGATAACAAACAAATAAATATTATTTAAATTGTGTTTGTTACTGTATTGTTCTATATATACATCACAGACAGAAATATAATATTATATTTCAATATTCAACAGTACAGATTTACAACTCCACTATTTAATCACATCACAGAATATTGTACTTGTAAATATAATGAATAAAGTAGACAAGTTTTTTTGACAATATAATATAATATTTTATTTCAATCAAACTTGTTTATTACAAATAACAGTACAATTTTTTCTATATATCATCTCCTCACTATAGTTCACTCAACACTCATTTATATATTACAGACTTTTATACATTCATAGACTCAATTTACAGATACACTAATACACTGACAAGCACTTCATATTGACTAAATCTTCTGTCTTCACAGTTTTCCAGTCAGTCCAATCTTCTTACCTGTCACATAAAACAGAAACACACACAGTACACAGCAACAGGGATAAAACTGAATACATATGAATATAAATTTTTAAAATTTTATTTGCCTCAGTTTTCTGGTGTGTTTCTCATCATTTTTCATGACTTGATCTGATCTGTGTCTAGTCAATCTATATATGTATAGTACAGGGACAGGAAAACTTGTCTGGATGGCTGCATATACACACGTGTATATATATACATGTGTGCATTGCCTCGCCAATTCAGTATGCAACTAAGGAGCAGCCACGTGGACCAACTCGACTCAGTGCACAAATGGTCGAGCAATAATGAGATGTCACACATTATATATGACAGTGCAAAGTCAAGGCAGAAAATATACAAAGCAATGGAGTATACATAATGAAAGTCAATGGAATAAGCAAGAGCATGGATGGGTCATGCAGCATAATCATGGTCGAGCATACAACAATGACAAATCAGCCCAAACAAGGTGGAAAACAAATCAGCTCAAAACATGTTGGCAAGGATACAAGATCAGTTTAGGTTTATACTAAAATACATGGAGGATGATTAAGTACATGCAGCAAGATAATGAGCTGTTCACAAATCAGCATGAGTATGAAAATACAACATTGGTCGAGACAGCTCACAAATACAAGAGTTACACAAGTACAAGCAAATGGATGGACAATGGACATACATGGCAGCAAGCTCAAGATCATATACACAAGCAGCAATGACTATACACAAATCAATGAAGAAGCATGTACAAGGATGATTAAGCAAGTGCAGCAAACAAGCTACTGTGTAATTGCCAAGCTAAGCACAAAAGTCAATATGATTCAGTATTTTTTAAACAGTGTATACAAGCAGGATGCCAGAACTTCAAATACATGGATCATACGATCAAGCAGCATGTAAATGACCCTGAATCGTGTCTATTATAACATGGACAAGTATATCAAGCCTTCAACACAGCATAAAGACTAGATTGGTGTGAATGTGCAACAAGTATACAAGATGTAAAGCTTCAGGGTCACACAAGCATGCAAGTGTACATTGTTACAGCATGGTGTGCTATTAGTAGTTGTGCAATGCATATGTGGTGCAACTATAGTAGCAGCAGTTACATGTGTGACATGCATTAGAAATAGACAAACTTGAGGTCACACAGCAACGGAATTATATGCACAACAAAAGGATAGCACAGGTGCAAAGATGGTGCAGCATGGGGTTCAGTACATTCATGTCGAGGGAAAAACACATATGAAGGATATACTAGCACTGAATTGCCAAGAGAATAAATACAAGAAATCATGGTATAACAAGTCTCATGTTTAATGCAATAGACAAGTTTGGTATTTACTGAAATCAAGTGCTAAATTTTCTCTTTGCAAAATGCAAGTGTATCAAGACTGGCATATGGTAGAAGCAAATGAACTGAAACAGTATTTAAAAAAGGGAGCAATTCATATTTGGCAAGTTTTATAAATGGTTCCAGAAATTATGCAGGGATTGTTTGGAGAATTAAACTACAGCAGTATACAGGAAATCCGATTTCTTTAAAGGCAGTTCTTTTGATCAATCAAAGAATGCAAACTCGGCAAGAAAATCAAAATTCCAGCAATTTGTTTCCTGATATAATTGAAGTTAAATTGTCAAATTTTCTGCTCAATTTTCTAGCTTAAAATCAAACAACAAAAGATCAGAATTCCATCAATTAAATCCAAGAATTTCAAAAGAGGAAACCGGACCAAATCAGATCGAGCCATACAAGTGAAATCAGAGACAATAGGATTTTGATACTACCCTATAAATAACAACATATCATCATCGGCATGAATATCGAAAACCACAAGCCAAAAACTAAAGAGCAAAAATCAAATCGAATTTCACTTACAATCATTTTTTCGATCGAGAGAACCCCCCCCCCCAAAATCAGACAGCATACGATTGAAGAAGCAAGGCGCCAGAAGATTAAAGACAAGGGGAATCATTTCCAGAATCAATTCATCACAACGTCGTTCTGATTTGAGGGAAATCAGAAACCCTAGATCGATGTTCGTCGCTAATCTATGAATTAGAAAAGCACGACATTTAAATTAAATTCTGCAAGCATACAGGTGTGTAGCATACAGGTCGAACACAGAGAGGTAGATTAAAATTAAATTATTTATCTAATCTCTTGGGCGAGTTAGACAAACTTTGGAGGTTGATTTTGAAAATAAAACAAAAAAAAAATAAAACTGTAATTTGATTCAGAACAGATCTAACTGAACCGACGATCAAATCACAATTTCAATGGAAAAGCAATGAGACCATGAATCAGATTCAAATCTAATCAAATCCAATTTAACCTATGAACGCGATTAAAATACAGAAAATAGAAGTGCAGAATATAAGTAACAACAAGAAATAAAATTAGGATTACCTCTGAATCTAATCAGACGGTCAATCACTAATGAAAAGAAGTGCAAAATACAAATAGTGTTCTACCGAATCTAATCGTGTAGACAACACTAATTTCTAAGAAATAGAAAATTGCATAAAATAAAAAGAAAAATGAGTTTTATTGATGAAGAAGAGAATAGAATGAGATATAGGGATGGTGGCCACAATGATATTACAAGGGTATATATAGGGTAGATAGCCAAACCCTAACCCTAACCCTAATGATAACTGGGTTTGGTCATTACATCACTAATTAGTTTACAATGAGAAACATAAATGGGCCTTAGATAAATAAAGCAAATTTGGGCCTTTTCTCTTTTCCTCTTGCTTCCTTGACACTTCTTCATTGATTTGTGATGTGCAAAGCCTTTTTATCAATCCTTTTCTTGTCCAACAGCAACTAGATGTGAGATCTTCATCTACAATTCTTCAAAATGTAAATATATATCAATTTCATCTCTATTTCTCTACTTTCCTAGTTGCATGCAGGCTGGGTTGGAATATCTGTAAAAGTAACAAAAAAATACCCAAGTAATATTTATTTATATACAAAAGATAAGAAATAAGAGCATAAAATAAACACATTTCTATGTCAATCAAATACCCCCACACTTATCTTTTACTCGTCCTCGAGTAAAACAAGAAATGAAAAACTAACTAGATAGGTAACACTTTCGTAGGAAACACGATTGCATTGAGCGTATGCAACAAGCCGTTAAACCTTTAGGTGTCCCTAGTAGGACGAGTGGTGTCTCGTAAGGGTTTTCAGAGGATACTACCCACAAAATCCAAATGTAGTATGCTATGATTCTAATGAAACTACATGAATGCAATGGACATATGCAAAATAAAAACAAAAAAAAATGAAAACAAGGCTTGTTTCTGAAGTGGTACAAACAAATTAAATTAACAATTTCTAGTCAGTTGATTTTATTTTAGATACCTCGACTTGTCACAAATTTTCAATATAAATCAAGTTTTCAAATGTCAAATTCCAGTTTGGCCAGTTAGTTCGGTCGATAACATAGTGCAGCCATGAAATAAATTCTTAGTTTGCTTGGCACAGTTTGCAAAGTGGTATTCTAATTTTCTCATGTATGGCTAGTCAAATCAATAAGGTCAAGAAGTGTTTGGGTATCATCGCTTATTCTTTATTCTATAAAATTTTAAGATTTATGATTAAGTACATACACCTAACTAAAAAGACCAAGGTTTACCACCCATGCACTGCCTCGCGGACTAACGGAGAATGGGTAAAGAGCTTGGCGGATTGTGCAGGCCGACTTTGACTTTGTCAAGAACGTGTCGGTAATCCTTAGGTGTCCAATCTCATAAAATGAGACCAAGATATTCCAACGCTGACTTTGTCAACAACGTGTCGGATAGAGCTTGGCGGGTTTGCACACCAACGCTCGATATACAAGCAATGTTGGATACCCTTGGATTACTATTATTTTTATTGAATTTATAAGCACAACAAGAGAGTTACGCGAATTCAACTTAACACAACTTAGTTTTAAAGATTTGACAAGCCATTATAAGTATTTTAAGTCCTCCACTTATTTAAACAAAGTCTACAATATAGAATAGATTTCATGGCCATCACCTAAGAATCTACCTATGTACCGGTTACACTATTATCCCTTAAAATTAAACTTTTCATTATATTTCTTATTCGATCTAAGTTGAGAGAAAAAAATACTATCAACTGGCTAAAAATTGTAAACTTATTTTGTTGTATCAATTTTTTTTTTTGTTGTGGTATGTTACTACGATATAAAATGTATGATGGCCCTACATGAAAAGAAAGAAAAATTAAAGAAAAATCAAAAGAATGCAATGCAGACTCCCCCCACACTATATTGAGACAGTGTCCCAACTGTCTAAGGCAGAAAAACAAAAATAAAAAAAATGAAAAAGAAAAATAAAAGAAAAAGAACGCGTACCACCTGATTTCATGGTGGATGATCATGCAGATCGATAGAGTCATCTTCGTCATATTGCTCGAATTCCAAAAATGGTTTCAGTCGTTGACCGTTTACTTTGAAGACTTTTCCATCCCTATGATTTTCAATTTCAACCGCTCCATGAGGATATACTGTTTTCACGACATAAGGTCCAGTCCATCGAGATCTGAGTTTTCCTGGAAACAAGTGAAGTCTAGAGTCGTATAAAAGAACTTTTTGACCTACGTTGAATTCCTTACGAAGTATGTTTTTGTCGTGTTGGGCTTTGGTTCTTTCTTTGTAGATTTTCGCATTTTCATACGCCTCATTTCTTAATTCCTCTAATTCTGAAATTTGTAACTTCCTATGTGAGCTGGCTTTTTCTAAGTCAAAGTTCAAAAATTTTATGGCCCAAAGAGCACGATGCTCTAATTCAAGAGGTAAGTGACAGGCCTTTCCAAAGACTAATCGGTATGGTGACATCCCTAGATTGGTTTTATAAGCAGTGCGGAAAGCCCAAAGTGCATCAATCAGTTTTACAGACCAATCTTTTCTATTGGAATTCACGGTTTTCTCAAGAATTTGCTTGATTTGTCTATTGGAAACTTCTACTTGTCCACTAGTTTGTGGATGGTAAGGTGTTGACAGCTTGTGTGTGATTGAGTATTTCTTGAGCAAGGACTCAAAAGCACGATTACATAAATGAGTGCCATTATCGCTAATGATAGCTCGAGGTGTGCCAAAGCGTGAAAAGATGTTTTCTTTGAGGAATTTGACAACAACCTTGTTGTCGTTGGTTTTGGTTGGAATGGCTTCAACCCATTTTGAGACATAATCTACCGCAAGTAAGATGTAAAGATTCCCAAATGAATTAGGGAATGGTCCCAAGAAATCGATGCCCCAAACATCGAATAACTCAATCACTAAAATGGGGTTGAGAGGCATCATGTTTCGCTTAGAGATTCGACCCGTTCTTTGACATCGCTCACATTTAGAGCAAAATTCGAAAGCGTCACGGAAGAGTGTGGGCCAATAAAAACCGCTTTGCAAAACTTTTGCAACAGTTTTTCTTGCTCCAAAATGACCGCCACAAGCATGGTCATGTGAGAAGGAGAGAATACTTTGGTGTTCATGATCAGGCACACACCTTCGAATGATTTGGTCTGGACAGTATTTGAAAAGATATGGGTCGTCCCAATAGAAGTTTCGAACTTTCGAGGGAAATTTTTGTTTATCTTGTTTCAACCATTCAGCGGGTGTTTGTTGTGTGACAAGATAATTCACAATGTCAGCGTACCAAGGCGTGTTAGAGATCGAAAGGAGTTGTTCGTCAGGAAAATAGTCATCGATTTGCGTGTCGTTATCATTTTCGTGCACAATTCGAGAGAGATGATCAGCTATGACATTTTCAGAACCCTTTTTATCTCGTATTTCTATATCGAATTCTTGAAGAAGAAGGATCCAACGAATCAAGCGGGCCTTGGCATCCTTTTTAGAAAGCAAATATCGTAGGGAAGCATGGTCAGTGTAAACTATGACTTTGGATCCTATTAGATATGGTCTGAATTTCTCAAGAGCGAAGACAACTGCCAAAAATTCCTTTTCAGTAGTTGAGTAATTCAATTGGGCCTCGTTTAAGGTTTTGCTAACGTAGTAAATGACTCGAGGGAGTTTATCAATTCGCTGACCCAAGATGGCTCCAATTGCAAAGTCAGAAGCGTCGCACATAAGTTCAAACGGTTGAGTCCAATCAGGAGGTTGAATGATGGGAGTTGTGGTCAAGATTGACTTAAGAGTTTCAAAAGATGTTTTGCAATCATTGGAAAATTCAAACTTTACGTCTTTGGCAAGTAAATTCGAGAGAGGTTTTGAAATTTTTGAGAAATCCTTAATGAATCTTCTATAGAATCCTGCATGGCCAAGAAATGAACGAACATCTTTGACAGACTTAGGAGGAGGTAAATTAGCAATCAAATCGATTTTGGATTTATCGACTTCTAGGCCATCTTTGGAGACGACATGACCTAGAACTATCCCCCTTTTTACCATAAAGTGGCATTTTTCCCAATTAAGCACGAGTGATTTCTCCTTACAACGCTTAAGGACGAGTTCTAAATGAGTGTGACATTGGGAAAAAGTTGATCCATATATTGAAAAATCGTCCATGAATATTTCCAAGAATTCTTCCACCATATCAGAGAAAATACTCATCATACACCTTTGGAAAGTCGCGGGGGCATTACAAAGACCAAAAGGCATGCGACGATAAGCAAAGGTTCCAAAGGGACAAGTAAAGGTGGTATTATGTTGATCTTCTAAAGCAACAGGAATTTGGTTATAGCCAGAGTATCCATCAAGAAAACAGCAGTACTCATGTCCCGCTAAGCGTTCGAGCATTTGGTCAATAAAAGGCAAGGGAAAATGGTCTTTTCGTGTGGCTGAGTTAAGCTTTCGATAGTCGATGCACACACGCCATTTGGTTTTGATTTTTGTTGGGACAAGTTTATTACTGTCGTTTTTGATCACTGTGACTCCCGACTTCTTTGGTACAACTTGTACCAGACTCACCCAAGTACTATCAGAGATGGGATAGATGATGTTATTGTCTAGACATTTGATTATCTCCTCCTTGACCACTTCTCTCATGTTTGGGTTTAATCTCCTTTGAACCTCATGGGTGGGTTTAGCCTAATCAACTAAATGTATGCGATGTTCCACAATTGATGGGCTAATTCCTTTTATATCGCTAATTTCCCACCCCAAGGCGTCCTTATTTTCCCGCAAGATATCCAAAAGTTTTTCTTCTTGGTCCTCGATAAGATCGGAAGCCAAGATTACGGGAAAAGTTTTTGAAGAGTCTAGGTAGGCATACTTAAGGTCTGGTGGCAAGGGTTTGAGGTCTAACTTAGGAAGTTCTTGTGTATCAACATTGGTCAACATTCCTTGGTTAGATTCAGGTGACGAAGTGTCGGAGTCAAGAATTTTGTTTAGTTCAGAAATGTATTCGAGTTCATCGAAATCAGAGTCGAAATGGTCAAGACACATTTTCAAGGCTTCAGAAGTGTCACTAGAGGTTTCATCAACTGTGGTTTGAATCATGTCAATTTCATCGATCTCAAAATCCCTAGGTTGTTTGTTGAGATTAAAGATGTTTAGCTTAATGGTTAGGTGCCCGAAGGAAAGTCGAAGCTGACCATTCCTACAATTAATGACAGCATTAGAGGTTGCTAAGAAAGGGCGTCCTAAGATCAATGGTATTTGAACTTTGGGATTTGAGACAGGCTCTGTTTCTAGAACTATAAAATCGACAGGGAAGTAAAACTGTTCGATCTGTATCAAGACGTCTTCGATAATTCCCAATGGCTTTTTGACAGATCGATCGGCTAGTTGAAGTGTGATGTTTGTTGGTTTAATCTCCCCTAGTCCAAGTTGACGATAGACAGTATAAGGGAGAAGGTTGACACTGGCACCAAGGTCGAGTAGGGCACGAGAAATATGGGTGTTTCCTATTTTGCAATCAATCGTAGGGCAGCCAGGGTCTTTGTACTTGCTGGGGTAAGTCTCGAAAGAGCAGAGCTTGTATTCGCAGTTAGAAAGGCGGTTTTTGGGACATTGGTCGCACGTTTTTGTGTGCACAATTCCTTAAGACATTTAGCATATTGAGGAATTTGTTCAATGGTGTCTAAAAGAGGAATGTTCACACGGACTTGTTTGAAAATTTCCAGAATTTTATCGAAATTTGCCGCTTTCTTCTTATTATTGAGTCTATGAGGAAAAGGAGCTACTGGTTTTTCGACTCTGTGATGAGTTTCATCATTCGAAGGAGAAGGTTTATCCAAGGAAATAGAAGGTGGTAAGGTCGTAGAAGATGGTATGTTGGTATTGCCAACATTAATTTTCGAAGGTGGGTCTGTTTTGCTGACACTGGGAGAAGAACTGTTGGGATTGCCAACATTTAAGGGAACTTGAGGTTTAAAAGAATTGGCATTCGAAGCCAATGGGTTATCATCGAGATTAGGGATTGGGGTCGAGTTAGAAAGTTCGCCAGGGTTGCCCACGTTATTATCCATCCTCTTTCCCGATCGAAGGGTTGTAATAGCATTGACTGGATTATGGTTTTCGTCCTCACAAGAATTTACAGCATGAGAGTTATATTTTGGATTCACCTCAGGTTGACTAGGCAACTTTCCCTTCTCATTATTTTTCGCCATTTCCTTTATCATATTCATCATTTGGTCCATTTTAGCGTCTTGCGAGTTTATTTTAGCTTCGTAAGAGTTCATCTGTTTCTCTAATCGAACACAATCTTGTGACGATTGACCAGATTGAGAGGATAAGTTTGATGATTGAAAATTGGGGTGCCTATAGGGTTGTTTGGATTGAGGTGCAGCTTGAGAGGTTTGAGAATTGGGAGGTGGAGCTTGGTAATTCGGATTGGGGATAAAGGGTTGCATGTGAGAAGGGTTAGCCGAATTATTGGGGTTCGACCAAGAAAAATTTGGGTGGTTCCTCCAACCAGGATTGTACGTGGCTGAGTAAGGGTTATTTTGAGCTATAGCATTGGCTTGGTCCTGAGAGTAATAGTGGGGTAACCCTTCTCCGACTTGAGGAGTTTGACTTTCTAAAGGAATTTGACTTGGGTCCACGACATGCACTCCCCTAGTAGAAGTACGAATAGGAACACGAATCGATTCCCACTGCATGTCCTTTTCAGAATAATCTTCTAAGAACCGCCAAGCTTCATCGGCTGTTTTAGACATAAAGTCTCCTCCACACATTGACTCTAGTTGAGTTCTAGTTTGATAGTTTAGCCCTTCATATGCAATTTGACATAAGTGATCTTTTAGAATTCTATGATGAGGACAACTATATAATAGCTGGTTGAATCTCTCAAAGTATTTTGAAAAAGTTTCCCCCTCATTTTGACAAAATTGATTTATCTCGGTTCGGATTTTTAGAATTTTATGGAAAGGGAAAAACTTTTTCAAGAATGCAGTGAAAAATTGATCCCAACTTCTTATGGAATGTCGTGGAAGAGAATTTAGCCATCTTTTAGCGCTTTCAAGTAGTGCAAATGGAATTAGCCTTAGCTTGATCGATTCGTTAGATAGTTGTTGCATTTTTGTTGTGGAGGCATACAATTCAAATTCACTTAGAAATTCATAGGCATTTTCAGACCCAGTAAATTTTGGTACCCCTTGGATAAAAGAATGTTTTAGCTCAAAATTGTTCCCTTCAGCTGGTGGGAACACGATGACAGAGGGTTGAACGGTCCTAGTAGGATAACATCGATCACGAAGAGACAAGGGTCTATCCATTTGGATATTGAGTTTTTGAAAATTTTGATTTATTTGATTTTGATCTCCAAGGTTTGGAAAGTTTTGATTCACTCGATTTTGATCCAATTCGCTTGGAAAATTTTGGTTGATACGAGAACCCCTAGGAGAATTTTGTTGGCTGACACTTTTTTCACTCATTGTTGTTAAATGCAAGCACGGAAATTAGCTACAATGAAGTTTTCTGTCCTTACTGGCTCCTAACCCAAAATTATATAGTGACATGTTTGATTACTTAGATCAAAAGATTTCTTAGCCAGTTAACGGACAGGAGTTATCGGTGCACCAGGAATCACCCTAGCAATGCAGCCGAAGGTTTAAGTACCTTCAGAGTAACAACCGATATAATATTTACGAATCACCGTAATATTTATAAATGGTTATTTCTCTGCCGTAGTCTAGACACCAAGAAATAATTCTTTCCAAATGAATCAACTATCACAATATAATTAAGCCCTAGATGAGCCCGTTACTCCCTTAAGTCCAACGTCTAACTGGTATTATTAGTCAGATTCTACGATGAAATGCAATTTGTGGGCTAAGGAAAGGGTGATGAAATCCCTCACCTTATGTGAATTGGGGGTGTTGCCCTTAACAGAATGAATAAAAAGTGCAGAAATAACAACAATCACACAGATTAATTGCAGAAATTAAAAATTGTACATTCAAGCTGTTGTCCCTGCAGAAATTTTTTACAACAATTGTCGATATATATTTTCTTTGCAGCAGAGCACCTGTAGAGTTAAAAGAAATTTACAGTGGGGTATGGCAGTCCGTCCTGAATAGTTGAGCTAGCACTGACGATTCAATTCAACTGTTCGCAAATCGGTCTTTGATCGTTTCGCTTGAATCCTTCTCCCTTTGATCGTTGTTTGTTTGCTTGAGTTCTTGTTGCTTCGGTCTTTGATTTTTTTTTTTTTTTTTGAGGAAAATTGGAATAGACACGAACTATACTAATAGAAACAAATTGAAACAACCTAGCAAAGCAAAAACAAAACCAAACAACTAAACTAGTTTCAATAAAATAAAACAAAAGAAACTAAACCTATCAATAAAAACAACAATGAACAGAACTCACGCACAAAATAAAGTCCACCCACTCAAGATCCAAAACAATTCCACGCGTTCAACTTAGGGCCCACACACCAATAAAAGCACACAAATCAAGCACCACAAATCTTCCTAAAAGCTAAAACAAACAGCCCCCGTTTTACAAGTAAACAAATCCGCTCATTTTGATTGCAGAAACAAATCCATCGCTCTCTCTCTTCTATATATATAAATATATATATTTTCGAAATCAAGTTCGGGTTCCAAGAGGGCTTGCGATTCTGGCTTGCGATTGGGGATTTTTGATAGCGGTGATGTTCAATTGGGTTGAGGTACGGTTGTAGTTTGGTCCATGGGAAGGACGTGAGTGGTTTCTGCAAATCGGATTTAGGGTGCGTAATTGCTATGCGATGAGAAGCTTTCGGTTTTCGAATCTTGGTCTGTTGAATTTTGCTGAATGAAGTGGACTCGGTATGAGCGTTTGTTGAGGGGAGAGAGATGCACAAGGGGTTTTAAACGTGGGATGTTGAGGGGTTGAAGTCTGTGTTTGAGTTCGGTTCAGAAAGGGAGTTGTTGAAATTTGGGGTGTAGCGTAGTTGACATTGGGTGACGAGGCAGAACTGAGTGAAAATGGTTTTGCACTAGAACTAGGTGGTAGCTTTTGTGCTTTGGGTTCGGATGTTGTGGGGTTGTTTTTGGCAAGGGAAATTTTGAAGTGATGATCGAGGTTTAGATCCGATTTATGTACGGAGGATGCGAAGTGGCTGTGAAGCAATGGTTTTCTGTTTGGAGATGTGGTACGTAAGGGTGATTATTGACCTGATGAAAACGTGGTTGGGTCACGTGAATAGGCGTGCTATGGCTTTCTTAGATGGTGCGGGTTTCCTGGTATGGTCGGCACTGAAGATTAGGGTGAAGATGAAGGATGGTGATCTTGTAAGGAGAGAAAAAGAAAAAAAAGAATATGTAAAGAAATAAGGGAAAAATAGGAAACCCCTTTTTATTTTTTTTATATATATATTTTTTTTTGGAAAAGAAAAGGGATTATAGGAAAGAAATTAAAGAAAAGTTGGCAGCTTTTTTTTCTGTTTAGTTGATGGCAGTACCAATGAATTTGATAAGCCAAATCACAAAACAAGATTTTTTTTTTAAATTTATTTTATATTTAAAAGAAAACAAAAAAACAAGAAAAACAAAAAAAAACTAACATGAATCAGAAATTAAATAGACAATAAAATTTAATCGTTACCACCCCGGCAACGGCGCCAAAAACTTGTTCGTCGCTAATTTATGAATTAGAAAAGCGCGAAATTTAAATTAAATTCTGCAAGCATACAGGTGTGTAGCATACAGGTCGCACACAGGGAGGTAGATTAAAATTAAATTATTTATCTAATCTCTTGGGCGAGTTAGACAAACTTTGGAGGTTGATTTTGAAAATAAATCAAAACAAAATTAAAACTGTAATTTGATTCAAAACAGATCTAACTGAACCGACGATCAAATCACAATTTCAATGGAAAAGCAATGAGACCATGAATCAGATTCAAATCTAGTCAAATCCAATTTAACCTATGAACGCGATTAAAATACAGAAAATAGAAGTGCAGAATATAAGTAACAACCGGAAATAAAATTAGGATTACCGCTGAATCTAATCAGACGGTCAATCACTAATGAAAAGAAGTGCAAAATACAAATAGTGTTCTACCGAATGTAATCGTGTAGACAACACTAATTTCTAAGAAATAGAAAATTGCATAAAATAAAAAGAAAAATGAGTTTTATTGATGAAGAAGAGAATAGAATGAGATATAGGGATGGTGGCTACAATGATATTACAAGGGTATATATAGGGTAGATAGCCAAACCCTAACCCTAACCCTAATGATAACTGGGCCTGGTCATTACATCACTAATTAGTTTACAATGGGAAACATAAATGGGCCTTAGATAAATAAAGCAAATTTGGGCCTTTTCTCTTTTCCTCTTGCTTCCTTGACACTTCTTCATTGATTTGTGATGTGCAAAGCCTTTTTATCAATCCTTTTCTTGTCCAACAGCAACTAGATGTGAGATCTTCATCTACAATTCTTCAAAATGTAAATATATATCAATTTCATCTCTATTTCTCTACTTTCCTGGTTGCATGCAGGCTGGGTTGGAATATCTGTAAAAGTAACAAAACAATACCCAAGTAATATTTATTTATATACAAAAGATAAGAAATAAGAGCATAAAATAAACACATTTCTATGTCAATCAATCGAATTGAAGCTAGCTGCTATTTTTTATTCTCCAAAGAAGAAAAGGGAAGGGTAAAGCAATTACAGAAGGAGCCGACCATTTTCTATTTTGGTTTAGCCATGTCTTTTAAAACAAAGGGAGTTTAAAATTCATTTTTAAACTAGGGTTTTGGTTTTTATTTCTTGTTGTATTTTTAAATTTCTTTTGTAAATCGTCAACAGTTCTAGTGTCTGTAAAATACTAGGGGAATCAGTAAGGGTGTTCACTGATAGTTGACAGAGTCTGTAAAATCTGGGTTACTAGTTATGGGGTCATAAACAGGGAAATCTGATCGAGTGGATATTGGTCAGTCTAGGGTTTTGAGTGTAGGGTTAGAATAGGAGCAGGGATTGCGAGTGTACATGGTCTTATATGCGGGTTTTTTTCTATCACCTAGTAGAAACCTTAGGAATGCAGCAGTAGGCAGGGTTTTGCCGAAGCTGGGTATCTCATGTGTCATTTACTTTCTGCATTTCTATTTCTGCTATTATCTGTGATCTATTTATTTTCCCGTAATTGTTGAACTCAGTAAAAATTGTAATTAACCCTATTCACCCCCTCTAGTGTTAATCAAGATCCAACAATTGGTATCAGCGCGGGTATTTTCTTTAACTCTAGAGAAATAGTGAATCCTAGTTGTCAGTATTCTGATAGTCAGTCCAGTGATATTCCAATAATTTTCAATGGAACGGATTTTTTAATGTGGAAATCAAAATTCGAATTATGTTTAAAATCTGTTAATTTTGAATTTGGAATATTATTGACAATGTAACAACCCAAAATTTTGGGGCCAATTAAAAAATTTTATTTTAAGAATTTTAATGGATTTTTAATATTTAAAATAATTTATTTAAAATAAGAACGACTAAAAATTTATTTTAAAACGAATAAATTTAATTTAATTATAAAAGGAGTTTAGAAACAGCGCTGCAGTTTGAAAATATGAATTTGAACTTTGACTGAATGTGCAGGATTCATTTTAAATCAGAATTAGGCAAAACAAGAAATATTTAAATCTGTTTAGTCATATCTTTCTAACGAATCTGAAAAATTGAAATTTCACTTTGTAAATTAAAAGTTATGTCCAGTTTAAAATTTAGAAAAGTCGATGTAGAATTTTTATATATTTTAATTAAATATATTGGCCTTAAAAATAGTCATTTTACAAACGACCTCTGTTTTCGACAAAACCACTTTTTTTGGAACCGGAATGTCAAATTATTGCTAAGTTTAATTTTCCAGAATTTTTCGAATTAAAATGTGAGCGTGGCGAAAGAAAATGTGTTTTGCCAGTTTTAGTCAAATCGGGTCGACCCAAAAATGACCATTTTTCAAACGGTCTTCAAATTCAACGAAATTAGTCTTGTTAGGACAGTATCGTCAAAACGTAGCTAGATATAATTTTTTTGTAATTTTAGAATCAGTATGTAGCCCCGGTAATTTAAAATGTACGTTTAAATTTAATGTATATTGATGTATATTTAAATTTTGAGACAAGCATATCGTAATAGCCGAATTGGGTTACGAAACATATTCCATTGTGTCCGGAACGGGGGTTATTAGCTAGGGATGTCACTCGTTGGACTGAAAGTGGAGTTATAAAATAAAAAGGGGATTAAATTGCAAAAAAATTACATTTACTATTATAAATATAGATTAAATTAAACCTAAAAACACTATTCATCGTCTCGATCAAAACAGCAGCCGCCGCTGTCCATATTAGCTCAAATTTTCTTCCTCCAATTCCCCCTTCCCCATTTACTTTCAGACCTTGGCTCTTAGACTTTTCTTTAGTCCTCTCCTAGGCCTTTCTATCCATATAAGATTCATCTCCTATCGAGCACCAGAGCTCGAGTTTCGAGCCTCCAAACGCGGGCCGCGTTTCCCGCCGCTGGGCCCCACAGACGCCACCGAGCTGGCCCACCCCCTTCGACCTCCAACAACCCGTTCCTTAATCCATACACCATAGATCGTGAATTCTCGAATCAAACTTTTGAACAAAACTGGAGTTATACGGTGGTTTTAATTTGAAAGGTTTTCTACGCTTTATTACCATAACTAATTCATTTAATTTATAAAAATCGTAACTTTCTCATACGATATCGAAATTCAGAAATTCTAGTTGCGTTGGAATCGTGGCGATAAGATCTACATTTCAGAACTGACTAGAAGTGATTTGGAGTCAGTTTGAATTTTTAGCAAAGTCAGATCTGAACCGATTCAAAGCAATGTGAGAAATCTTAATTTATGTTTATTATTATTTATTTTAAATAATATGAATAAATCATAACTGTGTTCTCCTCCATTCACTGTATATGCCATGCTTTGTGATTTGATTTGAACTGTGACTTGTGTCTTATGTGGATCCGAAAAATTAACATGTTTGTTAATTATAATTGTGTTTAACAAAAATGATCAGTTTGTTAATTAGTGAGAATTCAATTTTTTTTTAAATTAAAAATAACTAATTGTGTGATTGTGATCTTTCTTCCGATCAATTGTTAAAATCTAATGGATTGCCATTATGTTGTAGACCTAGTGATGTGATGATTGTTGTGTTGAAAACAAATATATCATACTTGTTATTACAAAATTGACGAAAAATTGACGAAAACAAATATGGAATTTAGTGATTATAAGATTGTTGAAACCAAATATGTTATTTTATTATCAACTTGTGGTAAACAAATATATATATATATATATATATATATATATATATTGTTATAATAAAATGGATAAGAGCAAATATATCATTTTGTTGTTACAAAAGGATTGTAGATAAAAATAATCATTTTGTTGTATAGGAAACTAACAAATAAACAAAGTCATCACTTTTGGTTTGCATTAAAAGTAAATAAACAAAATCATCGTTTTGTTTGCATCATATGTTAACAAACAAATTATCATTTTGTTTGTATATTGAAGGTTAACAAACTAATTTATCATTTTGTTGTATTGAAAGTTACCAATGAAATTAGTCATTTGGTCGCATTGAAATTTATATATATATGTATGTATTCATTTTTGTAGAATAGAAGTTGACACAAAAAACAAATTATTTTGTGAAGTAAAATTGACATTTTTGTCAAAACTTGATTAGTAAATAAAATTACATTTTTGTGAAAGAATGATTATAGAAATAAAAATTAACATTTTTGATTAGAAATTGATTATGAAAGTAAAAACAACCTTTTTATTTGAAATACGTTTTGCAAATCAAATTAACATTTCTGATTAGAAATTGGTTAGAAAAATAAAGACAACATTTTATTTGAAATGTGTTATGCAAATGACATACTTGATTATAGAATTAGAAATCACATTTTTTGGGAAACTTGATTATAGAATTAGAAATCACATTTTTTGTGAAACTTGATTATAGAACTAGAAATCACATTTTTTGTGAAACATGATTAAAGAATTAGAAGACATTCATTTTGTCACTTTAAAAAAATTAAACCAAAATATACATTTTGGTTATTAAAAATGGTTAAACCAAAAATATCCATTTTTGGTCATTGAAAAGAATTAGATCAAAATTATCATTTTGTTTAGAAATGTTAAATAGGATAACAAGGTAATCATTTTTGTTTACATTAAAAAGAGTTACACAAGATAATCATTTTTGTTTACATTTAAAAGATTTAAACAAGATAGTCATTTTTGTTCACATTAAAATAATTAGATTAGATTATCATTTTTGTACCTTAAAAGGAATTATACAAAAATGAATATTTTTTTACTTTGAAAAGAATGTGATTAAAAGTACATTTTTGTTTAGAAATGTTAAACAGGATAAAAGGACAATTTTTGTTTAGAAATGTTTAATGTGATAAAAAGTACATTTTTGGTTTAGAAATGTTTAATATGATTAAAGGAACATTTTTGTTAGGCAATGTTTCTTAGAATTGAAGATATCATTAGAAGAGAATATAAAAAAAGAAGATTATATTTACATGTGATATTGATATCATTAAAGAGAATAGAGTTAGAAGATTACATTCTCATGTAATATTGTTTTCAATTGAAAGAATAGATTTCATTTCTCATTTGTTTACAATAACAAGAGTTGGAATAAAAGATAGATTTTTATTGACATTTTATATTCAATAAAAAGACTAGATTTATAAGTTGCATTTTTATTGTCATTTTAGGGACAGTAAAAAGATTAGAAATAAAAGTTAATATTTTTTTTATTGTCGATTAGTTACAGTAAAAAGATCATATGTAACAAATATGATGTTAGCGATGGCTTGATGTATATCTGTGATGTTGAAATGTTTGATGTGTTAAATATATTGTTAGTATTTTCAAACTGAATATTACACTTCCATTTACAAGTCATCCGACTTGTTTATGTGATTGGGTCGATAATTTTTACACCTCGCCCAATTGCACAGATAATTTATTATTTGATTGTTGGATGAAACCCCATATGGGTGTTGGGATGATATTTGATCTACACTAGTCCCAATATTTAGTGTAGAATTCACTTTGGGTGTTATTTGGATGCTTGGTAATTATTTATCATGATTATTGATTACATGCAATATGTGGTTGTTGATTGAGTCACATTCCAATAAAGAATATTCAAGAAAAGAATGTTTTAGAAAATATCGTAGAAAAAGAATATATTTTAGAAAAATATATTTTTATTGAAATGAACTAGTTATTAACTAGGAAAAAATCATTAAATCAAGGTTTAATGAAGTTTTCCATTATGTTAATATTTTACTGAAGTTAAATTAAATAAATTGGATTTTGGGTTTGTCATGAATAGTGTCTTAAATAACACTGTTCTTAAACCCCGTATGAAATGAATAATCTTTTATTTAGATTATTAAAGTTTTCAGTTATATTTAGAAATTGGAATAAAAAGGAATGTGAGTTGGGTTTATTGTGAACTGTGTTTTTAAGTGACATGTGTTCTTTAACCCAACTGACAGTAAAAATATGATTTGGAATTTATAAATCTTTTATTAAGATTTTTTAGTGGAATTTTCCAAAAGCCATGTTTTCCAATTTAACATATTAAATTGGAGTAATATGGAATTCGAATTAATAATAACCGAGATAAGCTTCTGTAAAAGAAGACCGATACTACATACGGAATTTAAGAGGCTTTGCCGTTATTCCATTTATATTATTGGTCGGATTCAGAAATTTATGATGAGTATATATTGATTTGATTTCTGTGAAGATTCCATATTTTATGGAAGACGATTTTGGGTTTACTGTGAACTATGTTTTAAATGACATTAGTTCTTTAACCCAGTTAAGGATAAGATTAATTTTTTAAATTTAAATAATCATTAAATAATGATTTTTGATATTTAAAACCAAATTGGGTTTTTAATAAATCTTTTAAAGAAAGATTTACGATTTATCTTTGATAGAATAATGTGAATATTTTATTTAAAAGAATATTCTGAATTGGAATGAGGCGTTGGATGTGTTTTATATAGCACTTGATTTTTAATTATAAAAATACGCAAGTTATTCGGAAAGACCGGGATTAACCCATTCCGAATAATTACACGACGATGAAGAGTCGAAGTTGAAGACGTTGGTTGAAGACCGACGATCTTCGCATCGGATGGATGTGTTGCTACTGAGACCTATGATGGGAGTAGCTACCTTGAAGGGGCTTCAGTGGTATCCGTCCAGACTATTGTTGATTGTTTCGGATATGCGAGGACCTCCCAGGTGTCTCCGGTTTCGTTCAGACCCAGAACGAACTTGTAAATGGATGCATGTCTGACATTGGATTTCGTTCCATGTAAATTAAATTGATTTTTATTAATATATATCTGATTGGTGGTGGAGAATTTATTCTCTACTTAACACCCTGGTATATATGAATATTTATCAATAGCATGGCGTGAATTGTCAATGTGGCACGTCAAGATGCAAATGATCAAGGCTTTTGTTGAAAAGCAGGGCCATGTGGGATGATCAAAGTATAGCCTATTACGGCATAGCTTTGTGTATAGCGTGACTTCACGAGCCTCACACCCCGGTATGAGTCAAAAACGGGATATGGACCGTAGGGAGTGCACACGTTTCTTTCTAGCTAGGGGTAGTGTCAGTGCTTAAACTGGCTGGCATTTTACTTATGTGGATGATGGATTGATGCGCCTCGGATTTATAGGCCGGAAGTGGTCATACTATAGATTCAAAGTAACCGGGAAACGTGTGTTCTGGCATAACTAATCCACTACCGTTAGGTGGGGACCGGCCCTATCGCTCCAAGGGTTGCCCATAGGAGTGATCCTGAGGCATTTGCTAGAGTGTCTCGAATCGGAGAGGACGATCCCTAGCCTCGATCTCATAATGGAAACCCAACTTTCGATACGACCTTGCGGTTTTGATTGTAGAACTAGTATGGCGAGATGATATATGGTACCCATGCCGTCTATGATTGATATATTATGATTGAAATTGTTTTTAAAAACATATACTCACTAATATTAAATCTGTTTTATCGTATCAAGCATCTTTTGACCATTATAAGGTAAAACCCTATCCTCCGGTTTGCGTTGCATTGTGTGATGGGACGTGGGTCTTATAATGGTTTCATTTTTCTAAAAAGCATTGCGTTGTTTAAACGATTTACTTTATTTTATGCACTGGCAATCCAATGGAGTAAACCCATTCCGCGTTAGTGGCGTGGTCCTGTGATTAGCCTTTTTATTAGATAAGTTAAGTTAAGATTTCTCATACCAGTCCCATGACTGACCTGTAGTTTGTTTCACTGGCAAACTCGGGTGCCCATAATTTCCACACAGGCAGTCGAGTAGCTTCTTGCAAATATATTTACAGGATCCTGGTTTACAGCTGAAGCGGTATTCAGAAAGCTCTGCATCTGTGTATTCCTTTCAGTTGTATATTTGTATTATTTTTCCGCTGCTATTTAAATGTAATTTAAGTCTCTGATACTATTGTATTTCTATTGTGCAATGAGTTTTCATACTCTGTTATATTCTTGTACTCTAAATGTAATTTAAGTCTCTGATATTATTGTACTTCTATTGTGTAATGAGTTTTCATACTCTGTTATATTCTTGTACTCTGATGTAATTGTCGTAATCAGCAATAAAATGTTCTTCAGTTTGTGTTCTGATGTGTATTGTTCTCAAAGCAATCCGGGCTTTCCTTTACTAGGAAGTTTGGGTCGTTTCATTTAGTATCAGAGCCTTGGTTTACAGAGCTCGAGAACAAGACACATTAGAACCGAACGAAAGAATTCATCAGAGATTGGGTTAGTAGTATCCAATAAGAATATCTCGTTAGAGATGGGATCAGTAGTATCCTAGAACGAGTGTGAAGATTATTATTTTCTTTAAAATAAAAATAAAAACAAATTTAGTTTTGAAAATTTTATCTAAGATACGTATTTGAGTATATTATATTTTAATGTGGACAATCGAGTATATAAAGACTTCGAATATATGAGTAATTAATGGATATTCGAAGTTTTAGTATACTGGATAGATATAGAATCACACTCTAGTCGCCCGAAGATGATTCTGATGATGGAGCTCCATCATCAATATTTATGTTCGAGTTTTGAAAGAGGTATATCTATATATTTTCATTGACTGGTATGAGAACCAAAACTAGATAGGATTCACTGCTTTGATTTGCACTAAAAATATGATTTTTGGCTATATATAAAAGTTATATATATTTGAAAAGTTAATTCCCTAATTGATTGATGGTTGTGATGTTTGATTATTAGTTTAGCTAATAAAATTATTGGAATGATAATTACTTTAACTAGTAAAATTATTGAAAACAATAAATAGAAAAATTTAAAGTTGAGTTAGTTAATTAAACAACTATAGCTTCGTTCCTTTTCGAGGACGAAAAGAATTTAAGTGGGGGCAATTGTAACAACCCGGAATTTTGGGGCCAATTTAAATTTTTTATTTTAAGAATTTTAATGGATTTTTAATATTTAAACTAATTTATATTAAATAAGAACGACTAAAAATTTATTTTAAAACGAATAAATTTAATTTAATTATAAAAGGAGTTTAGAAACAGAGCTGCAGTTTGAAAATTTGAATTTGAACTTTGACTGAATATGCAGGATTCATTTTAAATCAGAATTGGGCAAAACAAGAAATATTTAAATCTGTTTAATCATATCTTTCTAACGAATTTGAAAAACTGAAATTTCACTTTGTAAATTAAAAGTTATGTCCAGTTTAAAATTTAGAAAAGTCGCTGTAGAATTTTTATATATTTTAATTAAATATATTGGCCTTAAAAATAGTCATTTACAAACGACCTCTGTTTTCGATGAAACCAATTTTGTTGGAACCGGAATGTCAAATTATTGCTAAGTTTAATTTTCCAGAACTTTTCAAATTAAAATGTGAGCGTGGCGAAAGAAAATGTGTTTTGTCAGTTTCAGTCAAATCGGGTCGACCAGAAAATGACCATTTTTCAAACGGTCTTCAAATTCGATGAAATTAGTCTTGTTAGGACCATATCGTCAAAACATAGCTAGATATAATTTTAGAATCAGTATGTAGCCCCGGTAATTTAAAATGTACGTTTAAATTTAATATATATTGATTTATATTTAAATTTTGAGAAAAGCATATCGTAACAGCCGAAGTGGGTTACGAAACATATTCCATTGTGTCCAGAACGGGGGTTATTAGCTATTAACGTCACTAGTTGGACTGAAAGTGGAGTTATAAAATAAAAAGGGGATTAAATTGCAAAAAATTACATTTAGTATTATAAATATAGATTAAATTAAACCTAAAAACACTATTCATCGTCTCCATCAAAACAACAGCCGCCGCCTTCCATATTAGCTCAAATTTTCTTCCTCCAATTCCCCCTTCCTCGTTCACTTTCAGACCTTGGCTCTTAGACTTTTTTTTAGTCCTCTCCAAGGCCTTTCTACCCATATAAGATTCGTCTCCTATTGAGCACCAGAGCTCGAGTTATGAGCCTCCAAACGCGGGCCGTGTTTCCCGCCGCTGGGCCCCACAAGCGCCACCGAGCTGGCCATCTCCGACCGGCGCCAGCTCGCCTCCACACCCCCTCCGACATCCAACAACCCGTTCCTCAATCCATACACCATAGCTCGTGAATTCTTGAATCAAACTTTTGAACAAAACTGGAGTTATACGGTGTTTTTAATTTGAAAGGTTTGCTACGATTTATTACCATCACTAATTCATTTAGTTTACAAAAATCGTAACTTTCTCATACTATATCGAAATTCAGAAATTCTAGTTGCGTTGGAATCGTGGCGACAAGATCTACATTTCAGAACTGACTAGAAGTGATTTGGAGTCAGTTTGAATTTTCAGCAAAGTCAGATCTGAATCGATTCAAAGCAATGTGAGAAATCTTAATTTATTTTATTATTATTTATTTTAAATAATATGAATAAATCGTAACTGTGTTCTCCTCCATTCACTGTATATGCCATGCTTTGTCATTTTATTTGAACCGTGACTTATGTGTTATGTGGATCTAAAAAATTAACATGTTTGTTAATTATAATTGTGTTTAACAAAAATGATCAGTTTGTTAATTAGTGAGAATTCTATTTTTTTATTTATTTAAATTAAAAATAACTAATTGTGTGATTGTGATCTTTCTTCCGATCAATTGTTAAAATCTAATGGATTGCCATTGTGTTGTAGACCTAGTGATGTGATGATTGTTGTATTGAAAACAAATATATCATACTTGTTATTACAAAATTGACGAAAAATTGTAGAAAACAAATATGGAATTTAGTGATTATAAGATTGTTGAAACCAAATATGTTATTTTATTATCAACTTGTGGTAAACATATATATATATATATATATATATATATATTGTTATAATAAAATGGATAAGAGCAAATATATCATTTTGTTGTGACAAAAGGATTGTAGATAAAAATACTCATTTTGTTGTATAGGAAACTAATAAATAAACAAAGTCATCACTTTTGGTTTGCATTAAAAGTAAATAAACAAAATCATCGTTTTGTTTGCATCATATGTTAACAAACAAATTATCATTTTGTTTGTATATTGAAGGTTAACAAACTAATTTATCATTTTGTTGTATTGAAAGTTACCAATGAAATTAGTCATTTGGTCGCATTGAAATTTATATATATATATATATATATATATATATATATATATATTCATTTTTGTAGAATAGAAGTTGACACAAAAAAAATATTTTGTGAAGTAAAATTGACATTTTTGTCAAAACTTGATTAGTAAATAAAATTACATTTTTGTGAAAGAATGATTATAGAAATAAAAATTAACATTTTTGATTAGAAATTGATTATGAAAATAAACACAACCTTTTTATTTGAAACATGTTTTGCAAATCAAATTAACAATTTTGATTAGAAATTGGTTAGAAAAATAAAGACAACATTTTATTTGAAATGTGTTATGCAAATGACATACTTGATTATAGAATTAGAAATCACATTTTTTGTGAAACTTGAATATAGAATTAGAAATCACATTTTTTGTGAAACTTGATTATAGAATTAGAAATCACATTTTTTGTGAAACATGATTAATGAATTAGAAGACATTCATTTTGTCACTTTAAAAGAATTAAACCAAAATATACATTTTGGTTATTAAAAATGATTAAACCAAAAATATCCATTTTTGGTCATTGAAAAGAATTAGATCAAAATTATCATTTGGTTTAGAAATGTTAAATAGGATAACAATGTAATCATTTTTGTTTACATTAAAAAGAGTTAAACAAGATAATCATTTTTGTTTACATTTAAAAGAGTTAAATAGTCATTTTTGTTCACATTAAAATAATTAGATTAGTTTATCATTTTTGTACCTTAAAAGGAATTATACAAAAATGAATATTTTTGTACTTTGAAAAGAATGTGATAAAAAGTACATTTTTGTTTAGAAATGTTAAACAGGATAAAAGGACAATTTTTGTTTAGAATTGTTTAATGTGATAAAAAGTACATTTTTGGTTTAGAAATGTTTAATATGATTAAAGGAACATTTTTGTTAGGCAATGTTTATTAGGATTGAAGATATCATTAGAAGAGAAAATAAAAGAAGAAGATTATATTTACATGTGATATTGATATCATTAAAGAGAATAGAGTTAGAAGATTACATTCTCATGTAATATTGTTTTCAATCGAAAGAATAGATTTCATTTTTCATTTGTTTACAATAACAAGAGTTGGAATAAAAGATAGATTTTTATTGACATTTTATATTCAATAAAAAGACTGGATTTATAAGTTGCATTTTTATTGTCATTTTAGGGAGAGTAAAAAGATTAGAAATAAAAGTTAATATTTTTTTATTGTCGATTAGTTACAGTAAAAAGATCATATGTTAAAAATATGATATTAGCGAAGGCTTGATATATATCTTTGATGTTGAAATGTTTGTTGTGTTAAATATATTGTTAGTATTTTCAAACTGAATATTACACTTCCATTTACAAGTCATCCTACTTGTTTATGTGATTGGGTCGATAATTTTTACACCTCGCCCAATTGCATAAATAATTTATTATTTGATTGTAGGATGAAACCTTACACGGGTGTTGGGATGATATTTGATCTACACTAATCCCAATATTTAGTGTAGAATCCACTTTGGGTGTTATTTGGATGCTTGATAATTATTTATCATGATTATTGATTACATGCAATATGTGGTTGTTGATTGAATCACATTCCAATAAAGAATATTCAAGAAAAGAATGTTTTAGAAAATATCGTAGAAAAAGAATATATTTTAGAAAAATATATTTTTATTGAAATGAACTAGTTATTAACTAGGAAAAAATCATTAAATCAAGGTTTAATGAAGTTTTCCATTATGTTAATATTTAACTGAAGTTAAATTAAATAAATTGGATTTTGGGTTTGTCGTGAATAGTGTCTTAAATAACACTGTTCTTAAACCCCGTACGAAAAGAATAATCTTTTATTTAGATTATTAAAGTTTTCAGTTATATTTAGAAATTGGAATAAAAAGGAGTGTGAGTTGGGTTTATTGTAAACTGTGTTTTTAAGTGACATGTGTTCTTTAACCCAACAGATAGTAAAATATGATTTGGGATTTATAAATCTTTTATTAAGATTTTTTAGGGGAATTTTCCAAAAGCCAAGTTTTCCAATTTAACATATTAAATTGGAGTTAAATGAAATTCGAATTAATAATAACCGAGATAAGCTTCTGTAAAAGAAGACCGATACTACATATGGAATTTAAGAGGCTTTGCCGTTATTCCATTTATATTATTGGTCGGATACAGAAATTTATGATGAGTATATATTGATTTGATTTCTGGGAAGATTCCATATTTTATGGAAGACGATTTTGGGTTTACTATGAATTATGTTTTAAATGACATTAGTACATTAACCCAGTTAAGGATAAGATTAATTTTTTAAATTTAAATAATCATTAAGTAATGATTTTTGATATTTAAAACCAAATTGGGTTTTTAATAAATCTTTTAAAGAAAGATTTAAGATTTATCTTTGATAGAATAATGTGAATATTTTATTTAAAAGAATATTCTGAATTGGAATGAGGCGTTGGATGTGTTTTATACATCACTTGATTTTTAATTATTAAAATACGCAAGTTATTCGGAAAGACCGGGTTTAACCCACTCCGAATAAATACCACGACGATGAAGAGTCGAAGTTGAAGACGGTGGTTGAAGACTGACGATCTTCACATCGGATGGATATGTTGCTACTGAGACCCATGATGGGAGTAGCTACCTTGAAGGGGCTTCAGTGGTAGCCGTCCAGACTATTGTTGATTGTTTCGGATATGCGAGGACCTCCCAGGTGTCTCCAGTTTCGTTCAGACCCAGAATAAACTTGTAAATGGATGCATGTCTGACATTGGATTTCGTTTCATGTAAATTAAATTGATTTTTATTAATATATATCTGATTGGTGGTGGAGAATTTATTCTCTACTTAACACCCTGGTATATATGAATATTTATCGATAGCATGGCTTGAATTGTCAATGTGGCACATCAAGATGCAAATGAGCAAGGCTTTTGTTGAAAAGCAAGGCCTTGGGGGATGATCAAAGTATAGCCTATTACGGCATAGCTTTGTGTATAGCGTGACTTCGCGAGCCTCACACCCCGGTATGAGTTAAAAACGGGATATGGACCATATGGAGTGCACACGTTTCTTTCTAGCTCGGGGTAGTGTCAATGCTTAAAATGGCTGGCATTTTACTTATGTGGATGATGGATTGAGGCGCCTCAGATTTATAGGCCAGAAGTGGTCATACTATAGGTTCAAAGGAACCGGGAAACGTGTGTTCAGGCATAACTAATCCACTATCGTTAGGTGGGGACCGGCCCTACCGCTCCATGGGTTTCCCATAGGTGTGATCCTGAGGCATTTGCTAGAGTGTCTCGAATCGGAGAGGACGATCCCTAGCCTCGATCTCATGATGGAAACCCAACTTTCGATACGACCTTGCGGTTTTGATTGTAGAACTAGTATGGCGAGATGATATATGGTACCCATGCCGTCTATGATTGATATATTATGATTGAAATTGTTTTTAAAAACATATACTCACTAATATTAAATCTGTTTTATCGTATCAAGCATCTTTTGACCATTATAAGGTAAAACCCTATCCTCCGGTTTGCGTTGCATTGTGTGATGGGACGTGGGTCTTATAATGGTTTCATTTTTCTAAAAAGCATTGCGTTGTTTAAACGATTTACTTTATTTTATGCACTGGCAATCCAATGGAGTAAACCCATTCCGCGTTAGCGGCGTGGTCCTGTGGTTAGCCTTTTTATTAGATAAGTTAAGTTAAGATTTCTCATACTAGTCCCATGACTGACCTGTAGTTTGTTTCACTGGCAAACTCGGGTGCCCATAATTTCCACACGGACAGTCGAGTAGCTTCTTGTAGATATATTTACAGGATCCTGGTTTACAGCTGAAGCGGTATTCGGAAAGCTCTGTATCCATGTATTCCTTTAAGTTGTATATTTGTATTATTTTTCCGCTGCTATTTAAATGTAATTTAAGTCTCTGATATTATTGTATTTCTATTGTGTAATGAGTTTTCATACTCTGTTATATTCTTGTACTCTGATGTAATTGTTGTAATCAACAATAAAATGTTCTTCAGTTTGTGTTCTGATGTGTGTTGTTCTCAAAGCAATCTGGGCTTTCCTTTACTAGGAAGTTTGGGTCGTTTCAGACAATATGGGAGATATGTTAGATAAGAAAAATAAAGTTGTCAATGCTCGTGTTATGCATATTCTCTATTCTTATCTTAGTAATAATCACCTTGATCTTATCTCTCACTGTTTGACTGCGCAGGAAGTTTGGAGAACGCTCAACAAGCTGTATGGAAAATCTGACAACAGCTCAAAACCCAAGGATGACAACTCAGTTTCAGATCTATGCTTAACAAGTCATGTAGATGAAACTTCAGATGGATCAGAAGATGGAGAATCAACAAATGCTGAAACAGAAAATTTCTCATATGAAGATCTGGTTTACATGTGTCTTGATTTAACGAAATCTGTTGATAAACTCCAACAGAAAAATAAGTCATTGAAATCTAAGAATTTTGAGTTGACCAGAAAAATTGATGATTTGAAATCACAACTTGAATATGTTAAAAATTCTTCAAATTCTACTTGCAAAAATTGTTTGAAATTGAAAACCAATCTGGTTCATCTCAATAAAAATATTCAAAAGTTTGAAAATGAAATTATGATCTTAAAAGAGAACAAGACTGAGTTATCAAATTTGAATAAACTTCTGCAAAAGAATTTGAAAATTTTAAAACAGATATAAATTCCAAATTTTAAATTGCTGAAAAAGAGAACTTGTTGAAATCAAATTTGATTTTAGAAGAACTTGAAAATGAGATTGGAAAATCCAAGAAATTTGAGTCTGAAAAACAAAAATGATTTGAATCTGAAATCATGGAATCCCAAGGCAGAATTAAAATTCTTAAAGATGAAAATTTGATTTTGAAAGATGTAAGATCACTATAAATCATTGTTCGGATTTGATGAAAGAAAACAGTAATCTAAAAACTAAAATTCAACAAATTGAAATAACTTTGACTAAATTTTCTGATGGTGAAAAATCTTTGAACATGTTGTTGAAAAACCAAATTTCTATTGGAAATAAACATGATCTTGGTTTTGGGAAAGCAAATGATTTTGAAAAATTGAATTCTTGTGGTTTTAAAAATCCTTTAAATTGCTTTAAAAAGGGTCTTTCTAAAAATTTGAATTTTGAAAATTCCAAAAGGTTTTTAAATCACAAACGAGACAAGAATTGGTTTGATAACAATCCAGTTGAACAGATGTAGACCCCAAAAGGAAATAAAATGATTTTTGGAAAATATAAACAAGTTTGGGTTTCTAAAGGCACAAAGGTAGAATCAAATGGGATGTTGTACAAACAGATTTGGGTAGCAAAAGATGTTAACATGACTGTGAGTGGTTTTACTAATTTTGTTAGACCACTCAATCCCCTAAAGTGTTAGGTACCAGAGGAGGCTGAGAAACTGCTATGCAAAAAGAAATGTTAAGCAAAGCTGTCTATACTTCTTTATCATTCACAGTTCCTTTAGTCAAGATTTGTTGAGTTAGAGATTTATTTACTCATGTCAATTTCAGGTATAACCTCTAAACTCAACCTTTGTAAATATTTTTCTTCTTCATTGTGTATTCCTCCTTCTTCCCCTTCGTTTTATTTTCTTTATCTCTTCTTTTTTGTTTTGTCACTACCACATATTTTTTGTGCTTTCTTAAACTTCCAATTGTAGAATTCATATTTTCTGGAAATTCACTTTATTTAAATAGAACTCTGATATTCTAATTATTTCCAGATCTTGAATTAAAATTTGTAAATATTTCTGCAATTCTTTTGAAGTTTATTTTCTGATTCCTGAATTTCTAACAGCGCTGAAGCATTCATATCATGTCTTGAACACTGTTAGTATAAATTCTAAAATTTTGAAGATTAGAATAATTAATGAAATTTCACATATATCTGCTGTTTTGGATTTCTTCTAATTCAGTTTAGAAAAGCTTGAAATATTATACTCATTATAGCACACTAATATTTATCAGTTGTGATAATTTCATTATTTTTTAGATTGACTTGGATATTTTAAATTGTCTAGAATCTCAGTGATACATCTTGAAAATCATCGTTATTCATGATCATTATGGTTAGAATTTGTTTGTTTCAAATCATCTGAAATTATTAATATTTTGAATAATCACACACCTCCTAAATCTGAAATTAACAACCTTGTGTGACTGATTCATTGATTCAAGTAATTTCAAATAAATTATTTTGGATCATGAATATCTATCAAACCTGATGTAAATGATCTGAATTTTTCTTTGGACTTGTCAGAAAAACTTTTGAAAATTCCTTGAAAATATGGTTTTAAATCTCATTGCTATTTCATGATGATTTGATTGAATACTTGTTTGTTTAAAGTCATTTGAAATTATTGATTTATTGAATCTCACACATATCTTGAATCTGAAACTTAATATGGTGTGATTGATTCATTGAATCTTAAGATTTTCATATTTCCTCAAATAATTTCAAATAAACTGTATTGTATATCTTGAATCATATTTTGTGACCATCAGAAACATCGTCTGACAAGTCTTCTATGATATTGATTTTTTCTTTGCTGCTCTGATACTGTTTTTTTTAATGTTCTTTGACTATTGCTTGTCTTGGTATATACTATTTACAGATTTGACAAATGTGTCAAATTTATTTGTCTTATCTGCTTATGATCTGAATTTGTATATCATTGTCAAGGATAACTGTGTTTGGCACCCATGTCATGTTAAAATTCCTGTAAATAGAGACGCCAACAAGTGTTATCAGTTTAGATGTGTTGCATTCTTAGATTTATTCACATCATTTATATATTTTTCCAATCCCTAATCTTTCGTGTAAATCTTTCATTTCCCTCTTGTAATTGATTTTCAAATTTTAAAGTTATTTATTGATTATTCATTCAGAAATTGAAATCAATATCCAAATTGAGCTGTATTTATACTTCATCAAAATTATTATTAGATTTTGAAATTGTGATGAATTATGACTGCAATATATTTCACAACAAGATGAGATTTTATCTGGATTTTCATGATGGTTGAATATTTATTATAATATCTTTGAACTGGCAATTATTTCACGACCATCTTCATTATCTATCATCTTTCCGCCATCCATGATAATTCTATATTAATGTGGAGAGTTTGATTTTTTTTTTTTAAAATCATCTTGAATAAACAGTGAAAATATTTGTGATGGAATTATGGCCATGTTATTATTATTCAGAATTAGTGATAATTGAAAATTTTCAATAATCCTGGTACAGTCGAGCATATTTCATAATATAATTAATTTAAAAATTTATTTCACAAGACCATTTCTGTACCTACCGCATTTCTATCATCCATTTTTTGTTTTATATACTGAGGAGTTTTTCCTTTTAAAGCTGAAATGATAAATATATATAATTAATATATAAGTGTGGCTCTAACCTCATTTAAAAATCCAAGCTCTGGTCATGCATGGTTAAGAGACAACTTATAATTTAAGCTGCGACTGACCTCATTTAAAAATCCAAGCTCTGGTTATGCATGGTCAGTGTGCTCTTAAACAAAAAAAAGGGAAATAATGTGCTATAAATTGAAATTAATATGAAATTCTCTTTTGTGTATAGAAACCAGCCTGTCATTTCATTTTCCATCTGTGAAATGTGTTGAAATCTTATGACGTATTATGATTTGTTGATTGATGAGTATTGGGATTTGAGAGTATTCGATTTTGTTACTTACATTGAATTATTAACTATAGTCCAAATCCGTCACTGTTTTTGAACTTCTTTTTTATAAAATTCTTTTGAAAATAATTGGAAATATATGTTCTTGAAACTCTCCATTTTATATAAAATTCATCGTAAATCCGTCAGTCTCTATAATGTGAAATATGCCACTAGTTCTCAGTTTATTATGATTTTTGTTTGACTGATTGAGAATTATGATGACCGTTCTTCCTCTTAAATTATGTATCCTTTTAATGATAACAAAAGGGGGAGAATGGATTGAGATTTTGATTTATGAGTGAATATTTTATAAATATTATAATTTTGAAAATTCATTATTATACATTCAGTTCACTCATGCACAGTTATAGGGGGAGTTTCTGCTGTAGGGGAGCTAATAAATAGGGGGAGTTCAATATTCACTGTCAAACACATTTATTGTGCTCAAATTTTTTTATTTGTTTGTCATCATCAAAAGGGGGAGATTGTTGTATATAACGTAGTTGTATACACAATTATATGATTTTTGTTTGATGATAACAAACAAATAAATATTATTTTAAATGTGTTTGTTACTGTACTGTTCTATATATACATCACAGACAGAAATATAATATTTTAATGGATTGAGATTTTGATTTATGAGTGAATATTTTATAAATATTTTTAATTTTGAAAATTCATTATTATACATTCAGTTCACTCATGCACAGTTATAGGGGGAGTTTCTGCTATAGGGGGAGCTAATAAATAGAGGGAGTTCAATATTCACTGTCAAACACATTTATTATGCTCAAATTTTTTTATTTGTTTATCATCATCAAAAGGGGGAGATTGTTGTATATAACGTAGTTGTATACACAATTATATGATTTTTTTATGATAACAAACAGATAAATATTATTTTAAATATGTTTGTTACTGTACTGTTCTATATATACATCACAAACAGAAATATAATATTATATTTCAATATTCAACAGTACAGATTTACAACTCCACTATTTAATCACATCACAGAATATGGTACTTGTAAATAAAATGAATAAAATAGACAAGTTTTTGTTTGACAACAATAAAATAATATTTTATTTCAATCAAACTTGTTTATTACAAATAACAGTACAATTTTTTTCTATACATCAGCTCCTCACTATAGTTCACTCAACACTCATTTATATATTACAGACTTTTATACATTCACAGACTCAATTTACAGACACATTGATACACTGACAAGCACTTCATATTGACTAAATCTTCTGTCTTCACAGTTTTGCAGTCAGTCCAATCTTCTTACCTGTCACATAAAACAGAAACACACACAGTACACAGCAACAGGGATAAAACTGAATACATATGAATATAAATTTTTAAAATTTTATTTGCCTCAGTTTTCTGGTGTGTTTCTCAACATTTTTCATGACTTGATCTGATCTGTGTCTAGTCAATCTATATATGTATAGTACAGGGACAGGAAAACTTGTCTGGATGGCTGCATATACACACGTGTATATATATACATGTGTACACTGCCTTGCCAATCCAGTATGCAACTAAGGAGCAGCCACGTGGACCAACTCGACTCAGTGCACAAATGGTCGAGCAATAATGAGATGTCACACATTATATATGACAGTGCAAAGTCAAAGCAGAAAATATACAAAGCAATGGAGTATACATAATGAAAGTCAATGGAACAAGCAAGAGCATGGATGGGTCATGCAGCATAATCATGGTCGAGCATACAACAATGACAGATCAGCCCAAACAAGGTGGAAAACATATCAGCTCAAAACATATTGGCAAGGATACAAGATCAGTTTAGGTTTATACTAAAATACATGGAGGATGATTAAGTACATGCAGCAAGATAATGAGCTGTTCACAAATCAGCATGAGTATGAAAATACAACAATGGTCGAGACAGCTCACAAATACAAGAGTTACACAAGTACAAGCAAATGGATGGATAGTGGACATACATGGCAGCAAGCTCAAGATCATATACACAAGCAGCAATGACTATACACAAATCAATGAAGAAGCATGTACAAGGATGATTAAGCAAGTGCAGCAAACCAGCTACTGTGTAATTGCCAAGCTAAGCACAAAAGTCAATATGATTCAGTATTTTTTAAACAGTGTATACAAGCAGGATGCCAGAACTTCAAATACATGGATCATATGATCAAGCAGCATGTACATGATCATGAATCGTGTCTACTACAACATGGACAAGTATATCAAGCCATCAACACAGCATAAAGACTAGATTGGTGTGAATGTGCAACAAGTATACAAGATGTAAAGCTTCAGGGTCACACAAGCATGCAAGTGTACATTGTTACAGCATGGTGTGCTATTAGCAGTTGTGCAATGCATATGTGGTGCAACTATAGCAGCAGCAGTTTCATGTGTGACATGCATTAGAAATAGACAAACTTGAGGTCACACAGCAACAGAATCATATGCACAACAAAAGGATAGCACAGGTGCAAAGATGGTGCAGCATGGGGTTCAGTACATTCATGTCAAGGGACAACCACATATAAAGGATATACTATCACTGAATTGCCAAGAGAATAAATACAAGAAATCATGGTATAGCAAGTCTCATGTTTAATGCAATAGACAAGTTTGGTATTTACTGAAATCAAGTGCTAAATTTTCTCTTTGCAAAATGCAAGTGTATCAAGACTGGCATATGGTAGAAACAAATGAACTGAAACAGTTTTTAAAAAAGGGAGCAATTCATATTTGGCAAGTTTTATAAATGGTTCTAAAAATTATGCAGGGATTGTTTGGAGAATTAAACTACAGCAGTTTACAGGAAATCCGATTTCTTTAAAGGCAGTTTTTTTGATCAATCAAAGAATGCAAACTCGGCAAGAAAATCAAAATTCCAGCAATTTGTTTCCTGATATAATTGAAGTTAAATTGTCAAATTTTCTTCTCAATTTTCTGGCTTAAAATCAAACAACAAAAGATCAGAATTCCATCAATTAAATTCAAGAATTTCAAAAGAGGAAACCGGACCAAATCAGATCGAGCCATACAAGTGAAATCAGAGACAATAGGATTTCGATACTACCCTATAAATAACAACATATCATCATCGGCATGAATATCGAAAACCACAAGCCAAAAACTAAAGAGCAAAAATCAAATCGAATTTCACTTACAATCATTTTTTCGATCGAGAGAAACCCCCCCAAAAATCAGACAGCATATGATTGAAGAAGCAAGGCGCCAGAAGATTAAATATAGGGAGAATCATTTCCAGAATCAATTCATCACAACGTCGTTCTGATTTGAGGGAAATCAGAAACCCTAGATCGATTTGAAGCCAGCTGCCATTTTTTATTCTCCAAAGAAGAAAAGGGAACGGGTGAAGCAATTACAAAAGGAGCCGACCATTTTCTATTTTGGTTTAGCCATGTCTTTTAAAACAAAGGGAGTTTAAAATTCATTTTTAAACTAGGGTTTTGGTTTTTATTTCTTGTTGTATTTTAAATTTCTTATGTAAATCGTCAACAGTTTAAGTGTTTGTAAAATACTAGGGGAATCAGTCAGGGTGTTCACTGATAGTTGACAGAGTCTGTAAAATCTGGGTTACTAGTTACGGGGTCGTAAACAGGGAAATCTGATCGAGTGGATATTGGTCAGTCTAGGGTTTTGAGCGTAGGGTTAGAATAGGAGCAGGGATTGCGAGTGTACATGGTCTTATATGCGGGTTTTGTTCTATCACCTAGTAGAAACCATAGGAATGCAGCAGTAGGCAAGGTTTTGCCGAAGCTGGGTATCTCTTGTGTCATTTACTTTCTGCATTTCTATTTTTGCTATTATCTGTGATCTGTCTATTTTCCCGTAATTGTTGAACTCAGTAAAAATTCTAATTAACCCTATTCACCCCCTCTAGTGTTAATCTAGATCCAACAATTGGTATCAGAGCGGATATTTTCTTTAACTCTAGAGAAATAGTGAATCCTAGTTGTCAGTCTTCTGATAGTCAGTCCAGTGATATTCAAATAATTTTCAATGGAACAGATTTTTTAATGCGGAAATCAAAATTTGAATTATGTTTAAAATCTGTTAATTTTGAATATTGGAATATTATTGACAATGTAACAACCCGGAATTTTGGGGCCAATTTAAAATTTTTATTTTAAGAATTTTAATGGATTTTTAATATTTAAAATAATTTATTTTAAATAAGAATGACTAAAAATTTATTTTAAAACGAATAAATTTAATTTAATTATAAAAGGAGTTTAGAAACAACGCTGTAGTTTGAAAATATGAATTTGAACTTTGACTGAATGTGCAGGATTCATTTTAAATCAGAATTGGGCAAAACAAGAAATATTTAAATCTGTTTAGTCATATCTTTCTAACGAATCTGAAAAACTGAAATTTCACTTTGTAAATTAAAAGTTATGTCCAGTTTAAAATTTTGAAAAGTCCCTGTAGAATTTTTATATATTATAATTAAATATATTGGCCTTAAAAATAGTCATTTTACAAATGACCTCTGTTTTCGACGAAACCACTTTTGTTGGAACCGGAATGTCAAATTATTGCTAAGTTTAATTTTCTAGAATTTTTCGAATTAAAATGTGAGCGTGGCGAAAGAAAATGTGTTTTGTCAGTTTTAGTCAAATCGGGTCGACCCGAAAATGACCATTATTCAAACGGTCTTCAAATTCGACGAAATTAGTCTTGTTAGGACTGTATCGTCAAAACATAGCTAGATATAATTTTTCTGTAATTTTATAATCAGTATGTAGCCCCTGTAATTTAAAATGTACGTTTAAATTTAATGTATATTGATTTATATTTAAATTTTGAGAAAATCATATCGTAACAGCCGAATTAGGTTACGAAACATATTCCATTGTGTCCGGAACGGGGGTTATTAGCTGGGGGTGTCACTCGTTGGACTGAAAGTGGAGTTATAAAATAAAAAGGGGATTAAATTGCAAAAAAAATTACATTTACTATTATAAATATATATTAAATTAAACCTAAAAACACTATTCATCGTCTCCATCAAAACAGCAGCCGTCGCCCTCCATATTAGCTCAAATTTTCTTCCTCCAATTCCCCATTCCCCGTTGACTTTCAGACCTTGTCTCTTAGATTTTTCTTTAGTCCTCTCCAAGGCCTTTCTACCCATATAAGATTCATCTCCTATCGAGCACCAGAGCTCGAGTTTCGAGCCTCCAAACGCGGGCCGTGTTTCCCGCCGCTGGGCCCCACAGGCGCCACCGAGCTGGCCATCTCCGACCGGCGCCAGCTCGCCTCCCCACCCCCTCCGACCTCCAACAACCCGTTCCTTAATCCATACACAATAGATCGCGAATTCTCGAATCAAACTTTTGAACAAAACTGGAGTTATACGGTGGTTTTAATTTGAAAGGTTTGCTACGCTTTATTACCATCACTAATTCATTTAATTTGTAAAAATCGTAAGTTTCTCATACGATATCGAAATTCAGAAATTCCAGTTGCGTTGGAATCGTGGCGACAAGATCTACATTTCAGAACTGACTAGAAGTGATTTGGAGTCAGTTTGAATTTTCAGCAAAGTCAGATCTGAACCGATTCAAAGCAATGTGAGAAATCTTAATTTATTTTTATTATTATTTATTTTAAATAATATGAATAAATCGTAACTGTGTTCTCCTCCATTCACTGTATATGCCATGCTTTGTGATTTGATTTGAACCGTGACTTGTGCGTTATGTGGATCTGAAAAATTAACATGTTTGTTAATTATAATTGTGTTTAACAAAAATGATTAGTTTTTTAATTAGTGAGAATTCTATTTTTTTTTTAAATTAAAAATAACTAATTGTGTGATTGTGATCTTTCTTCCGATCAATTGTTAAAATCTAATGGATTGCCATTGCGTTGTAGACCTACTGATGTGATGATTGTTGTGTTGAAAACAAATATATCATACTTGTTATTACAAAATTGATGAAAAATTGACGAAAACAAATATGGCATTTAGTGATTATAAGATTGTTGAAACCAAATATGTTATTTTATTATCAACTTGTGGTAGACAAATATATATATATATATATATATATATATTGTTATAATAAAATGGATAAGAGCAAATATATCATTTTGTTGTGACAAAAGGATTGTAGATAAAAATACTCATTTTGTTGTATAGGAAACTAATAAATAAACAAAGTCATCACTTTTGGTTTGCATTAAAAGTAAATAAACAAAATCATCGTTTTGTTTGCATCATATGTTAACAAACAAATTATCATTTTGTTTGTATATTGAAGGTTAACAAACTAATTTATCATTTTGTTGTATTGAAAGTTACCAATGAAATTAGTCATTTGGTCGCATTGAAATTTATATATCTATGTATGTATTCATTTTTGTAGAATAGAAGTTGACACAAAAAAAAAAAAAAATTATTTTGTGAAGTAAAATTGACATTTTTGTCAAAACTTGATTAGTAAATAAAATTACATTTTTGTGAAAGAATGATTATAGAAATAAAAATTAACATTTTTGATTAGAAATTGATTATGAAAATAAAAACCACCTTTTTATTTGAAATATGTTTTGCAAATCAAATTAACATTTTTGATTAGAAATTGGTTAGAAAAATAAAGACAACATTTTATTTGAAATGTGTTATGCAAATGACATACTTGATTATAGAATTAGAAATCACATTTTTTGTGAAACTTGATTATCGAATTAGAAATCACATTTTTTGTGAAACTTGATTATAGAATTAGAAATCACATTTTTTGTGAAACATGATTAAAGAATTAGAAGACATTCATTTTGTCACTTTAAAAGAATTAAACCAAAATATACATTTTGGTTATTAAAAATGATTAAACCAAAAATATCCATTTTTGGTCATTGAAAAGAATTAGATCAAAATTATCATTTTGTTTAGAAATGTTAAATAGGATAACAAGGTAATCATTTTTGTTTACATTAAAAAGAGTTACACAAGATAATCATTTTTGTTTACATTTAAAAGATTTAAACAAGATAGTCACTTTTGTTCACATTAAAATAATTAGATTAGATTATCATTTTTGTACCTTAAAAGGAATTACACAAAAATGAATATTTTTGTACTTTGAAAAGAATGTGATAAAAAGTACATTTTTGTTTAGAAATGTTAAACAGGATAAAAGGACAATTTTTGTTTAGAAATGTTTAATGTGATAAAAAGTACATTTTTTGTTTAGAAATGTTTAATATGATTAAAGGAACATTTTTTTTAGGCAATGTTTCTTAGGATTGAAGATATCATTAGAAGGGAATATAAAAAAAGAAGATTATATTTACATGTGATATTGATATCATTAAAGAGAATAGAGCTAGAAGATTACATTCTCATGTTATATTGTTTTCAATTGAAAGAATAGATTTCATTTTTCATTTGTTTACAATAACAAGAGTTGGAATAAAAGATAGATTTTTATTGACATTTTATATTCAATAAAAAGACTGGATTTATAAGTTGCATTTTTATTGTCATTTTAGGGACAATAAAAAGATTAGAAATAAAATTTAATTTTTTTTTAATTGTCGATTAGTTACAGTAAAAAGATCATATGTTAAAAATATGATGTTAGCGATGGCTTGATATATATCTGTGATGTTGAAATGTTTGATGTGTTAAATATATTGTTAGTATTTTCAAACTGAATATTACACTTCCATTTACAAGTCATCCGACTTGTTTATGTGATTGGGTCGATAATTTTTACAACTCGCCTAATTGCACAAATAATTTATTATTTGATTGTTGGATGAAACCCCACACGGGTGTTGGGATGATATTTGATCTACACTAGTCCCAATATTAAGCGTAGAATCCACTTTGGGTGTTATTTGGATGCTTGGTAATTATTTATCAAGATTATTGATTACATGCAATATGTGGTTGTTGATTGAGTCACATTCCAATAAAGAATATTCTAGAAATGAATGTTTTAGAAAATATCTTAGAAAAAGAATATATTTTAGAAAAATATATTTTTATTGAAATGAACTAGTTATTAACTAGGAAAAAATCATTAAATCAAGGTTTAATGAAGTTTTCCATTATGTTAATATTTAACTGAAGTTAAATTAAATAAATTGGATTTTGGGTTTGTCGTGAATAGTGTCTTAAATAACACTGTTCTTAAACCCCGTATGAAAAGAATAATCTTTTATATAGATTATTAAAGTTTTCAGTTATATTTAGAAATTGGAATAAAAAGGAATGTGAGTTGGGTTTATTGTGAACTGTGTTTTTAAGTGACATGTGTTCTTTAACCCAACTGACAGTAAAAATATGATTTGGAATTTATAAATCTTTTATTAAGATTTTTTAGGGGAATTTTCCAAAAGCCAAGTTTTCCAATTTAACATATTAAATTGGAGTTAAATGGAACTCGAATTAATAATAACCGAGATAAGCTTCTATAAAAGAAGACCGATACTACATACGGAATTTAAGAGGCGTTGCCGTTATTCCATTTATATTATTGGTCGGATTCAGAAATTTATGATGAGTATATATTGATTTGATTTCTGTGAATATTCCATATTTTATGGAAGACGATTTTGGGTTTACTGTGAACTATGTTTTAAATGACATTTGTTCTTTAACCCAGTTAAGGATAAGATTAATTTTTTAAATTTAAATAATCATTAAATAATGATTTTTGATATTTAAAACCAAATTGGGTTTTTAATAAATCTTTTAAAGAAAGATTTAAGATTTATCTTTGATAGAATAATATGAATATTTTATTTAAAAGAATATTCTGAATTCGAATGAGGCGTTGGATGTGTTTTATACAGCACTTGATTTTTAATTATAAAAATACGCAAGTTATTCGGAAAGACCGGGTTTAACCCATTCCGAATAATTACACGACGATGAAGAGTCGAAGTTGAAGACGGTGGTTGAAGACCGACGTTCTTCACATCGGATGGATGTGTTGCTACTGAGACCTATGATGGCAGCAACTACCTTGAAGGGGCTTCAGTGATAGCCGTCTAGACTATTGTTGATTGTTTCGGATATGCGAGGACCTCTCAGGTGTCTCCGGTTTCGTTCAGGCCTAGAACGAACTTGTAAATGGATGCATGTCTGACATTGGATTTCGTTCCATGTAAATTAAATTGATTTTTATTAATATATATCTGATTGGTGGTGGAGAATTTAGTCTCTGCTTAACACCGTGGTATATATGAATATTTATCGATAGCATGACATGAATTGTCAATGTGGCATGTCAAGATGCAAATGATCAAGGCTTTTGTTGAAGAGCAGGGACTTGTGGGATGATCAAAGTATAGCCTATTACGGCATAGCTTTGTGTATAGTGTGACTTTGCGAGCCTCACACCCCGGTATGAGTCAAAAACGGGATATGGACCATAGGGAGTGCACACGTTTCTTTCTATCTAGGGGTAGTGTCAGTGCTTAAACTGGCTGGCATTTTACTTATGTGGATGATGGATTGAGGCACCTCGGATTTATAGGCCGGAAGTGGTCATACTATAGGTTCAAAGGAACCGGGAAACGTATGTTCAGACATAACTAATCCACTACTGTTAGGTGGGGACCGGCCCTACCGCTCCTAGGGTTGCCCATAGGTGTGATCCTGAGGCATTTCCTAGAGTGTCTCGAATCGGAGAGGACGATCCCTAGCCTCGATCTCATAATGGAAACCCAACTTTCGATACGACCTTGCGGTTTTGATTGTAGAACTAGTATGGCGACATGATATATGGTACCCATGCCATCTATGATTGATATATTATGATTGAAATTGTTTTTAAAAACATATACTCACTAATATTAAATCCGTTTTATCGTGTCAAGCATCTTTTGACCATTATAAGGTAAAACCATATCCTCCGGTTTGCGTTGCATTGTGTGATGGGACTTGGGTCTTGTAATGGTTTCATTTTTCAAAAAAGCATTGCGTTGTTTAAACGATTTACTTTATTTTATGCACTGGCAATCCAATGGAGTAAACCCATTCCGCGTTAGCGGCATGGTCCTGTGATTAGCCTTTTTATTAGATAAGTTAGGTTAAGATTTCTCATACCAGTCCTATGACTGACTTGTAGTTTGTTTCACTGGCAAACTCGGGTTCCCATAATTTCCACACGGGTAGTCGAGTAGCTTCTTGTAGATATATTTACAGGATCCTGGTTTACAGCTGAAGCGGTATTCGGAAAGCTCTGTATCCGTGTATTCCTTTCAGCTGTATATTTGTATTATTTTTCCGCTGCTATTTAAATGTAATTTAAGTCTCTGATATTATTGTATTTCTATTGTGTAATGAGTTTTCATACTATGTTATATTCTTGTACTCTAAATGTAATTTAAGTCTCTGATATTATTGTTCTTCTATTATGTAATGAGTTTTCATACTCTGTTATATTCTTGTACTCTGATGTAATTGTCGTAATCGGCAATAAAATGTTCTTCAGTTTGTGTTCTGATGTTTATTGTTCTCAAAGCAATCCAAACTTTCCTTTACTGGGAAGTTTTGGTCATTTCATTTGGTATCAGAGCCTTGGTTTACAGATCTCGAGAACAAGACACATTAGAACCGAACGAAAGAATTCATCAGAGATTGGGTTAGTAGTATCCAATAAGAATAACTCGTTAGAGATGGGATCAGTAGTATCCTAGAACGAGTGTGAAGAGTAATATTTTCTTTAAAATAAAAACAAATTTAGTTTTGAAAATTTTATCTAAGATACGTATTTGAGTATATTATATTTTAATGTTGACAATCGAGTATATAAAGATTTCGAATATACGAGTAATTAATGGATATTAGAAGTTTTAATATACCGGATAGATATAGAATCACACTCTAGTCGCCCGGAGATGATTCTGATGATGGAGCTCCATCATCAGTATTTATGTTCGAGTTTGGAAAGTGGTATATCTATATATTTTCATTAACTGGTATGATAACCAAAACTAGATAGGATTCACTGCTTTGATTTGCACTAAAAATATGATTTTTGGCTATATATAAAAGTTATATATATTTGAAAAGTTAATTCCCTAATTGATTGATGGTTGTGATGTTTGATTATTAATTTAGCTAATAAAATTATTGGAATGATAATTACTTTAATTAATAAAATTATTGAAAACAATAAATAGAAAAATTTAAAGTTGAGTTAGTTAATTAAACAACTATAGCTTCGTTCCTTTTCGAGGACGAAAAAATTTAAGTGGGGGCAATTGTAACAACCTGGAATTTTGGGGCCAAATTTTTTTTTTTTTTAAGAATTTTAATGGATTTTTAATATTTAAAATAATTTATATTAAATAAGAACAACTAAAAATTTATTTTGAAACGAATAAATTTAATTTAATTATAAAAGGAGTTTAGAAACAGCGCTGCAGTTTGAAAATTTGAATTTGAACTTTGACTGAATGTGCAGGATTCATTTTAAATCAGAATTGGGCGAAACAAGAAATATTTAAATCTGTTTAATCATATCTTTCTAACGAATCTGAAAAACTGAAATTTCACTTTGTATATTAAAAGTTATGTCCAGTTTAAAATTTAGAAAAGTTGCTGTAGAATTTTTATATATTTTAATTAAATATATTGGCCTTAAAAATAGTCATTTTACAAACGACCTCTGTTTTCGACGAAACCAATTTTGTTGGAACCGGAATGTCAAATTATTGCTACGTTTAATTTTCCAGAATTTTTCGAATTAAAATGTGAGCGTGGCGAAAGAAAATGTGTTTTGTCAGTTCAAGTCAAATCGGGTCGACCAGAAAATTACCATTTTTCAAACGGTCTTCAAATTCAATGAAATTAGTCTTGTTAGGACCGTATCGTCAAAACATAGCTAGATATAATTTTTCTGTAATTTTAGAATCAATATGTAGCCCCGGTAATTTAAAATGTACGTTTAAATTAATATATATTGATATATATTTAAATTTTGAGAAAAGCATATCGTAACAGCCGAATTGGGTTACGAAACATATTCCATTTTGTCCGGAATGGGGGTTATTAGCTGGGTACGTCACTCGTTGGACTGAAAGTGGAGTTATAAAATAAAAAGGGGATTAAATTGCAAAAAATTACATTTAGTATTATAAATATAGATTAAATTAAACCTGAAAACACTATTCATCATCTCCATCAAAACAGCAGCCGCCACCCTCAATATTAGCTCAAATTTTCTTCCTCCAATTCCCCCTACCCTTTTTAGTTTCAGACCTTGGCTCTTAGACTTTTTTTTAGTCCTCTCCAAGGCCTTTCTACCTATATAGGATTCATCTCCTATTGAGCACCAGAGCTCGAGTTTCGAGCCTCCAAACGCGGGCCGTGTTTCCCGCCGTTGGGCCCCACAGGCGCCACCGAGCTGGCCATCTCCGACCGGCGCCTGCTCGCCTCCACACCGCCTCCGACCTCCTACAACCCATTCCTCAATCCATACACCATAGCTCGCGAATTCTTGAATCAAACTTTTGAACAAAACTGGAGTTATACGGTGGTTTTAATTTGAAAGGTTTGCTACGCTTTATTACCATCACTAATTCATTTAGTTTATAAAAATCGTAACTTTCTCATACGATATCGAAATTCAGAAATTCCAGTTGCGTTGAAATCGTGGCGACAAGATCTACATTTCAGAACTGACTAGAAGTGATTTGGAGTCAGTTTGAATTTTCAGCAAAGTCGGATCTGAACCGATTCAAAGCAATGTGAGAAATTTTAATTAATTTTTATTATTATTTATTTTAAATAATATGAATAAATCATAACTGTGTTCTCCTTCGTTCACTGTATATGCCATGCTTTGTGATTTGATTTGAACCGTGACTTGTGTGTTATGTGGATCTAAAAAATTAACATGTTTGTTAATTATAATTGTGTTTAACAAAAATGATCAGTTTGTTAATTAATGGGAATTCTATTTTTTATTTATTTAAATTAACAATAACTAATTGTGTGATTGTGATCTTTCTTCCGATCAATTGTTAAAATCTAATGGTTTGCCATTGTGTTGTAGACCTAGTGATGTGATGATTGTTGTATTGAAAACAAATATATCATACTTGTTAATACAAAATTGACGAAAAATTGACAAAAACAAATATGGCATTTAGTGATTATAAGATTGTTGAAACCAAATATGTTATTTTATTATCAACTTGTGGTAAACAAATATATATATTTTGTTATAATAAAATGGATAAGAGCAAATATATCATTTTGTTGTGACAAAAGGATTGTAGATAAAAATACTCATTTTGTTGTATAGGAAACTAATAAATAAAAAAAGTCATCACTTTTGGTTTGCATTAAAAGTAAATAAACAAAATCATCGTTTTGTTTGCATCATATGTTAACAAACAAATTACCATTTTGTTTGTATATTGAAGGTTAACAAACTAATTTATCATTTTGTCGTATTGAAAGTTACCAATGAAATTAGTCATTTGGTCGCATTGAAATTTATATATATATGTATTCATTTTTGTAGAATAGAAGTTGACACAAAAAAAAAAAAAAAATTGTGAAGTAAAATTGACATTTTTGTCAAAACTTGGTTAGTAAATAAAATTACATTTTTGTGAAAGAATGATTATAGAAATAAAAATTAACATTTTTGATTAGAAATTGACTATGAAAATAAAAACAACCTTTTTATTTGAAATATCTTTTGCAAATCAAATTAACAATTTTGATTAGAAATTGGTTAGAAAAATAAAGACAACATTTTATTTGAAATGTGTTATGCAAATGACATACTTGATTATAGAATTAGAAATCACATTTTTTGTGAAACTTGATTATAGAATTAGAAATCACATTTTTTTGTGAAACTTGATTAAAGAATTAGAAATCACATTTTTTTTGAAACATGATTAATGAATTAGAAGACATTCATTTTGTCACTATAAAGGAATTAAACCAAAATATACATTTTGGTTATTAAAAATGATCAAACCAAAAATATCCATTTTTGGTCATTGAAGAGAATTAGATCAAAAATATCATTTTGTTTAGAAATGTTAAATAGGATAACAATGTAATCATTTTTGTTTACATTAAAAAGAGTTAAACAAGATAATCATTTTTGTTTACATTTAAAAGAGTTAAATAAGATAGTCATTTTTGTTCACATTAAAATAATTAGATTAGATTATCATTTTTGTACCTTAAAAGGAATTATACAAAAATGAATATTTTTGTACTTTGAAAAGAATGTGATAAAAAGTACATCTTTGTTTAGAAACGTTAAACAAGATAAAAGGACAATTTTTGTTTATAATTGTTTAATGTGATAAAAAGTACATTTTTGGTTTAGAAATGTTTAATATGATTAAAGGAACATTTTGTTAGGCAATGTTTCTTAGGATTGAAGATATCATTAGAAGAGAATATATAAAAAGAAGATTATATTTACATGTGATATTGATATCATTAAAGAGAATTGAGTTAGAAGATTACATTCTCATGTAACATTGTTTTCAATTGAAAGAATAGATTTCATTTTTCATTTGTTTACAATAACAAGAGTTGGAACAAATGATAGATTTTTATTGACATCTTATATACAATAAAAAGACTGGATTTATAAGTTGCATTTTTATTGTTATTTTAGGGACAGTAAAAAGATTAGAAATAAAAGTTAATATTCTTTTTTATTGTCGATTAGTTACAGTAAAAAGATCATATGTTAAAAATATGATGTTAGCGATGGCTTCATATATATATCTGTGATGTTGAAATGTTTGATGTGTTAAATATATTGTTAGTGTTTTCAAACTGAATATTACACTTCCATTTACAAGTCATCCGACTTGTTTATGTGATTGGGTCGACAATTTTTACACCTCGCCCAATTGCACAAATAATTTATTATTTGATTGTTGGATGAAACCACACACGGTTGTTGGGATGATATTTGATCTACACTAGTCCCAATATTTTGTGTAGAATCCACTTTGGGTGTTATTTGGATGCTTGATAATTATTTATCATGATTATTGATTACATGCAATATGTGGTTGTTGATAGAGTCACATTCCAATAAAGAATATTCTAGAAAAGAATGTTTTAGAAAATATCTTAGAAAAAGAATATATTTTAGAAAAATATATTTTTATTGAAATGAACTAGTTATTAACTAGGAAAAAATCATTAAATCAAGGTTTAATGAAGTTTTCCATTATGTTAATATTTAACTGAAGTTAAATTAAATAAATTGGATTTTGGGTTTGTCGTGAATAGTGTCTTAAATAACACTGTTCTTAAACCCCGTATGAAAAGAATAATCTTTTATTTAGATTATTAAAGTTTTCAGTTATATTTAGAAATTGGAATAAAAAGGAATGTGAGTTGGGTTTATTGTGAACTGTGTTTTTAAGTGACATGTGTTCTTTAACCCAACTGATAGTAAAATATGATTTGGAATTTATAAATCTTTTATTAAGATTTTTTAGGGGAATTTTCCAAAAGCCAAGTTTTCCAATTTAACATATTAAATTGGAGTTAAATGGAATTCGAATTAATAATAACCGGGATAAGCTTCTGTAAAAGAAGACCGATACTACATATGGAATTTAAGAGGCTTTGTCGTTATTCCATTTGAATTATTGGTCGGATATAGAAATTTATGATGACTATATACTGATTTGATTTCTGGGAAGATTCCATATTTTATGGAAGACGATTTTGGGTTTACTGTGAACTATGTTTTAAATGACATTAGTTCTTTAACCCAGTTAAGGATAAGATTAATTTTTTAAATTTAAATAATCATTAAATAATGATTTTTGATATTTAAAACTAAATTGGGTTTTTAATAAATCTTTTAAAGAAAGATTTAAAATTTATCCTTGATAGAATAATGTGAATATTTTATTTAAAAGAATATTCTGAATTGGAATGAGGCGTTGGATGTGTTTTATACAGCACATGATTTTTAATTATTAAAATACGCAAGTTATTCGGAAAGACCGGGTTTAACCCATTCCGAATAATTACCACGACGATGAAGAGTCGAAGTTGAAGACGGTGGTTGAAGACCGACGATCTTCACATCGGATGGATGTGTTGCTACTGAGAACCATGATGGGATTAGCTACCTTGAAGGGGCTTCGGTGGTAGCCGTCCAGACTATTGTTGATTGTTTCGGATATGCAAGGACCTCCCAGGTGTCTCCGGTTTCGTTCAGACCCAGAACGAACTTGTAAATGGATGCATGTATGACATTGGATTTCGTTCCATGTAAATTAAATTGATTTTTATTAATATATATCTGATTGGTGGTGGATAATTTATTCTCTGCTTAACACCCTGGTATATATGAATATTTATCGATAGCATGGCGTGAATTGTCAATGTGGCACGTCAAGATGCAAATGATCAAGGCTTTTGTTGAAAACAGGGCCTTGTGGGATGATCAAAGTATAGCCTATTACGACATAGCTTTGTGTATAGCGTGACTTCGCGAGCCTCACACCCCGGTATGAGTCAAAAACGGGATATGGACCGTAGGGAGTGCACACGTTTCTTTCTAGCTAGGGGTAGTGTCAATGCTTAAACTGGCTGGCATTTTACTTATGTGGATGATGGATTGAGGCTCCTCGGATTTATAGGCCGGAAGTGGTCATACTATAGGTTCAAAGGAACCAGGAAACGTGTGTTCAGGCATAACTAATCCACTACCGTTAGGTGGGGACCGGCCCTATCGCTCCAAGGGTTGCCCATAGGTTTGATCCTGAGGCATTTGCTAGAGTGTCTCAAATCGGAGAGGACGATCCCTAGCCTAGATCTCATGATTGAAACCCAACTTTCGATACGACCTTGCGGTTTTGATTGTAGAACTAGTATGGCGACATGATATATGGTACCCATGCCGTCTATGATTGATATATTATGATTGAAATTGTTTTTAAAAACATATACTCACTAATATTAAATCCGTTTTATCGTATCAAGCATCTTTTGACCATTATAAGGTAAAACCTTATCCTCCGGTTTGCGTTGCATTGTGTGATGGGACTTGGGTCTTATAATGGTTTCATTTTTCTAAAAAGCATTGCGTTGTTTAAACGATTTACTTTATTTTATGCACTAGCAATCCAATGGAGTAAACCCATTCCGCGTTAGCGGCGTGGTCTTGTGATTAGCCTTTTTATTAGATAAGTTAAGTTAAGATTTCTCATACCAGTCCCATGACTGACCTGTAGTTTGTTTCACTGGCAAACTCGGGTGCCCATAATTTCCACACGGGCAGTCGAGTAGCTTCTTGCAGATATATTTACAGGATCCAGGTTTACAGCTGAAGCGGTATTCGGAAAGCTTTGTATCTGTGTATTCCTTTCAGTTGTATATTTGTATTATTTTTCCACTGCTATTTAAATGTAATTTATGTCTCTGATATTATTGTATTTCTATTGTGTAATGAGTTTTCATACTCTGTTATATTCTTGTACTCTGATGTAATTGTTGTAATCAGCAATACAATGTTCTTCTGTTTGTGTTCTGATGTGTGTTGTTCTCAAAGCAATCTGGGTTTTCCTTTACTAGGAAGCTTGGGTCGTTTCAGACAATATGGGAGATACGTTAGATAAGAAAAATAAAGTTGTCAATGCTCGTGTTATGCATATTCTCTATTCTTATCTTAGTAATAATCAGCTTGATCTTATCTCTCACTGTTTGACTGCGCAGGAAGTTTGGAGAACGCTCAACAAGTTGTATGGAAAATCTGACAACAGCTCAAAAGCCCAGGATGACAACTCAGTTTCAGATCTATGCTTAACAAGTCAGGTAGATGAAACTTCAGATGGATCAGATGATGGAGAATCAACAAATGCTGAAACAGAAAATTTCTCATATGAAGATCTGGTTTACATGTGTCTTGATTTAACAAAATCTGTTGATAAACTCCAACAAAAAAATAAGTCACTGAAATCTAAGAATTTTGAGTTGACCAGCAAAATTGATGATTTGGAATCACAACTTGAATATGTTAAAAATTCTTCAAATTCTATTTGCAAAAATAGTTTGAAATTGAAAACCAATCTAGTTCATCTCAATAAAAATATTCAAAAGTTTGAAAATGAAATTATGTTCTTAAAGGAGAACAAGACTGAGTTATCAAATTTGAATAAACTTCTGCAAAAGAATTTGAAAATTTTAAAAATAGATATAAATTCCAAATTTTAAATTGCTGAAAAGGAGAACTTGTTGAAATCAAATTTGATTTTAGAAGAACTTGAAAATGAGATTGGAAAATCCAAGAAATTTGAGTCTGAAAAACAAAAATGATTTGAATCTGAAATCATGGAATCCTAACGCAGAATTAAAATTCTTAAAGATGAAAATTTGATTTTGAAAGATGTAAGATCACTAAAAATCATTGTTCGGATTTGATGAAAGAAAACAGTAATCTAAAAACTAAAATTCAACAACTTGAAATAACTTTGACTAAATTTTCTGATGGTGAAAAATCTTTGAACATATTGTTGAAAAACCAAATTTCTATTGGAAATAAACATGGTCTTGGTTTTGGGAAAGCAAATGATTTTGAAAAATTGAATTCTTGTGGTTTTAAAAATCCTTTAAATTTCTTTAAAAAGGGTCTTTCTGAAAATTTGAATTTTGAAAATTCCAAAAGGTTTTTAAATCACAAACGAGACAAGAATTGGTTTGATAACAATGCAGTTGAACAGATGTGGACCCCAAAAGGAAATAAAATGATTTTTGGAAAATATAAACAAGTTTGGGTTTCTAGAGGCACAAAGGTAGAATCAAATGGGATGTTATACAAACAAATTTGGGTACCAAAAGATGTTAACATAACTGTGAGTGGTTTTACTAATTTTGTTAGACCACTCAATCCCCTAAACTGTTAGGTATCAGAGGAGGCTGAGAAACTGCTATGCAAAAAGAAATGTAAAGCAAAGCTGTCTATACTTCTTTATCATTCACAGTTCCTTTAGTCAAGATTTGTTGAGTTAGAGATTAATTTACTCATGTCAATTTCAGGTATAACCTCTAAACTCAACCTTTGTAAATATTTTTCTTTTTCATTGTGTATTCCTTCTTCTTCCTCTTCTGTTTATTTTCTTTATCTCTTCTGTTTTGTTTTGTCACTACCACATATTTTTTGTACTTTCTTAAACTTCCAATTGTAGAATTCATATTTTCTGGAAATTCACTTTATTTAAATAGAACTCTGATATTCTAATTATTTCCAGATCATGAATTAAAATTTGTAAATATTTCTGCAATTGTTTTGAAGTTTATTTTCTGATTCCTGAATTTCTAACAGTGCTGAAGCATTCATATCATGTCTTGAACACTGTTAGTATAAATTCTAAAATTTTGAAGATCTGAATAATTAATGAAATTTCATATATATCTGCTATTTTGGGTTTCTTCTAATTCAGTTTAGAAAAGCTTGAAATATTATACTCATTATAACACACTAATATTTATCAGTTGTGATAATTTCATTATTTTTTAGATTGACTTGGATATTTTAAATTGTCTAGAATCTCAATGATACATCTTGAAAATCATCGTTATTCATGATCATTATGGTTAGAATTTGTTTGTTTCAAATCATCTGAAATTATTAAAATTTTGAATAATCACACACCTCCTAAATCTGAAATTATCAACCTTGTGTGACCGATTCATTGATTCAAGTAATTTCAAATAAATTATATTGGATCATGAATATCTATCAAACCTGATGTAAATGATCTGAATTTTTCTTTGGACTTGTCAGAAATACTTTTGAAAATTCCTTGAAAATATGGTTTTAAATCTCATTGCTATTTCATGATGATTTGATTGAATACTTGTTTGTTTAAAGTCAATTGAAATTATTGATTTATTGAATCTCACACATATCTTGAATCTGAAACTTAATATGGTGTGATTGATTCATTGAATCTTAAGATTTTCATATTTCGTCAAATAATTTCAAATAAACTGTATTGTAAATCTTGAATCATATTTTGTGACCATCAGAAACATCGTCTAACAAGTCTGCTATGATATTGATTTTTCTGTGCTGCTCTGATACTGTTTTTTTTTTAAATGTTCTTTGACTACTGCTTGTCTTGGTATATACTATTTGCTGATTTGACAAATGTGTCAAATTTATTTGTCTTATCTACTTATGGTCTGAGATTGGATATCATTGTCAAGGATAACTGTGTTTGGCACCCATGTCATGTTAAAATTTTTGTAAATAGAGACGCCAACATGTGTTATCAGTTTAGATGTGTTGCATTCTTAGATTTATTCACATCATGTATATATATTTCCAATCCCTCATCTTTCGTGCAAATCTTTCATTTCCCTCTTGTAATTGATTTTCAAATTTTAAAGTTATTTATTGATTATTCATTCAGAAATTGCAATCAATATCCAAATTGTGCTGTATTTATACTTAATCAAAATTATTATTAGATTTTGAAATTGTGATGAATTTTGACTGCAGTATATTTCACAACAAGATGAGATTTTATCTGGATTTTCATGATGGTTGAATATTTATTATAATATCTTCGAACTGGCAATTATTTCACGACCATCTTCATTATCTATCATCTTTCCGCCATCCATGATAATTCTATATTAATGTGGAGAGTTTGATATTTTTTTTAAAAATCATCTTGAATAAACAGTGAAAATATTTGTGATGGAATTATGGCCATGTTATTATTATTCAGAATTAGTGATTGATCGACGCTAGTCTATGAATCAGAAAAGCGCGACTTTTAAATTAAATACTGCAAGCGTACAGGTGTGTAGCATACAGGTCGAACACAGGGAGGTAAATTAAAATCAAATTATTTATCTAATTTCTTGGGCGAGTTAGACGAAGTTTGAAGGTTGGTTTTGAAAACAATAAAAATTGAAACTGCGATCCGATTCAGAACAAATCTAATTGAACCGACGATCAAATCACAATTATCAATTGGAAATTAAAATGCAAAACAGAAATAAAATGCAGAAATTAAAATTGCAGAATAAGACGAACAACAAAAAACATAAAATTAGGATTGTCGTTGAAACTAATCCAACGACTAATCACTAATGAAACAAATGTAAAATACAATTGGTGTTCTACCGAATCTAATCGTGTAGACAACACTAATCGCTAAGAAAATAGAAAAATGCTAGAAAATAAAAGAACAGAACTTTTATTAATGTAAGAGAAGATAGAAAATGGGATATTTGTTACAATGGATATACATGTGCTTTTATAGGTGAATTGGTAACCTTAATCCTCTAATGGGTATATAAGCCACTTTTCCAAGAATTGTTTTCATATCACGTGCCTTTCTTCACTAAGCTTGTTTGGAAATAATCTCTAAGAATATCTGTGCATATCATGCTGAATACCTTCCATATCTTCCAAATTATCCATGTGGCTAGTTGATTGACAAAAGATGTGCATGCGATTAATTCTTCCAAACATGGACTCATGTTAGACTCCAAAAGTATATAACAAAATTCTTCAAATCTTCCATATCTTCCATGTGGCTAATGTGAACACAAACATCCTCCAATGACATCTTATGCAATTCTTCAAGTAAATGACATCTATTCTTTACTTTTAAGGCTGAATGAAGTCTGGTTAACATATCTATAAAAACAACAAGAAAATACCCAGCGTAATATTTATTTATATACAAAAAAATAAAATATAGTTGCATAAATTAACATATTTCTATGCTGATCAAATACCCCCACACTTATCTTTTACTCGTCCTAGAGTAAAACAAAAATTAAAAATTAAACTAGATAGGTCACACAATCGTAGGAAACACGATTGCATTGAGCGTATGCAACAAACCGTTAAACCTCTAGGTGTCCCTAGTTGGACGAGTGGTGTCTCGTGAGGGTTTTCAGCGGATACTACCCACAAAATCCAAATGCTATATGTCGTGGTTCTAATGCAACTACATGAATGCAATGGACATATGCAAAATAAAAACAAAAAAAATGAAAATAAGACTTGTTTCAGGAAAGTGGTACAACAAATTAAATTAACAGTTTCTGATCAGTTGATTGTACTTTAAATACCTCAACTTGTCACAAATTTTCAATATAAATCAAGTTTTCAAATGTTAAATTCCAGTTTGGCCAGTTAGTTCGGTCGATAACATAGTGCAGCCATGAAATAAATTCTTAGTTTGCTTGGCACAGTTTGTAAAGTGGTATTCTAATTTTCTCATGTATGGCTAGTCAAATCAATAAGGTCAAGAAGTGTTTGGGCATCATCGCTTATTCTTTATTCTATAAAATTTTAAAATTTATGTTTAAGTACATACACCTAACTTAGAAGACCAAGGTTTACCACCCATGCACTGCCTCGCGGACTAACGGAGAGTGGGTAAAAAGCTTGGCGGATTGTGCAGGCCGACTTTGACTTTGTCAACAACGTGTCGGTAATCCTTAGGTGTCCAATCTCATAAAATGAGACCAAGATATTCCAACGCTGACTTTGTCAACAACATGTCGGATAGAGCTTGGCGGTTTTGCACACCAACGCTCGATATACGAGCAATGTTGGATACCCTTGGATTACTATTATTATTATTGGAAATATAAGCACAAAAGAGAGTTACGCGAATTCAACTTAACACAACTTAGTTTTAAAGATTTGAAAAGCCAATATAAGTCTTTTAAGTCCTCCACTTATTTAAACAAAGTCTACAATATAGAATAGATTTCATGGCCATCACCTAAGAATCTCCCTATGTACCGGTTACACTATTATCCCTCAAAATTAAACTTTTCATTATATTTCAAAGCTGAGAGAGAAAAATACTATCAACTGGCTAAAAATTGTAAACTTATTTTGTTGTATCAATTGAAAATGAGTCGTAATTCAAAAAAAAAATGGCATGTTACTACAGTCTAAAATGCATGATGGTCCTATTTAAATGGATGAAAATGAAAAGAAAGAAAAATAAAGAAAAAACGAAAATGAGTGAAATGCAGACTCCCCCCCACACTAGAACTAAACAGTGTCCACACTGTAATTTTTTTCTATAATTGAAAGATAGTACCCAAAGGTGTATCAAATGCAGAATGTAACACCCCACGTCCATTAATGTCACTCACAAAGGGAATGCATTAACTTCCATGGAGGTTTTAAGTGAATATAGAACAGTAAAATTACAACAAGACAGATATAAAATAGTACTTGGAAATTCAAAAACTTTATTTCATTGTAGCAGAAGTCAAAACATGTTTGATTACATCATAACACCATATTCAATGTCAAGTACAATATCTATCTTGATAAAACAAGTACATAATCCCATTACATGAATAGCCATTAAAAAGAAAGATAACAAGCTGGACTTTACTTCAGCAGTCCAAGCTTTCCAGAAGATAAGCGATCCAACTAGACTCCACTAGAACTTGGCCCAACCTGCGGACCTGAAGGGAGAAAAAGGATGGAAAAGAGGGGGTCAGACATAAAGTCTGGTGAATATGATAATTCTACAATATTATTACCAAAATAACTGGACTAAGGCATAAGCTGGAAAACAAGAAAATGTCTATGAAGAGCAGATTAAGGACATAGACAATCGCTAAAGGCAACGTTATAGGCGCTCCTAAATACTAAAGGATAAACACTATACTGCACCACACCAGTCACCCTAAAGATTCATCCCACTAAGCTTCACTTAGAAACTTTCCCAATGGCTTTACGTACCCCTAGCTGACTACATAGGTGCCGCCTGCCCCTATCTCCACTAGGTGTACCCTACTTCCCATTATTCGATCGGCTCCCTAACTCGTAGATACCCGTGCTGGCCCCACAGTGGGGTGTATCACTCCCCTAAAGTGGCAACCTGATACAACGGACATGCACGGCTTATACCTACACGATGCAACAACGTCTTACCTACCAGCCCGGGTCCACACACGCATATGAAACCCGTTGGACTTGCGTTGCCACCGCTCCCTGTTTTGGCCTCTTATAGTCAAACCCAGTATGCGTGTCCCGTCCTCGACTTGGGTCGAGCCCACAAAGAAACGTTTTGGGATACTGGTTGAAATGGGCCCCCACTATTTACCACAAGCATTCCACCTAAGCTTGTCCCCATTAGTCCATCCCACTTAACCCACTTAGTCATGTTCATTTACATGTGTGTTTGGTTAAGTCTAATCGTATTTCAAATGCCTCTAAAGGCAACCACCAGATTCCTCATGCCACCCAAGGCACCTACTTAACCCCCATGTCCCACCTTACATGATTATCTGGTTAAGTATTTCTTAGTTCATTAAGGCCATAACCTCATAAAGACCTCTCACATTAGACTGGCATTTATGGCAGCTGGATTTGCCGGGCGGGTCCGGGCAGTCTTACACCATAAAAGAGTCTAACCTCGTGTCTTTACAACTGTTATGCTTTAGTTTGGGCCTAGGACCTCTCACATTGGGCCGACATTTGTGACTACTGGATTTGCCGGGCGGGTCCGGGCAGGTTTACATCACAAACGGGTCCAACCTCGTGTCCTAAGCATTGATTATTAATAATAATCCACTTTCCCCCAATTTTAATAATTCCCTACTTGAATTATTAATTACTTCCAATTTTTAACAATGTCCATAATTGACTCAATTATGGACATCCATTCATGGTATGCAAAATCTTACAAAATTGCACCCAATTTATTAATTCCTAATATTACCCCTACCCCACGTTTGAACGTTTATTCGATAAATATATGTTAGACTCGAATAGCCTAACTCATAGCATAAAAGAGATTATCATAATAACAACATGTATATGTGACCAAATGAATCATAATAAGGGGTGAAACTTGCATATGTCCAACTTGCATAGATTATACATGTCATGGACCTAAATGTGTCAACTTGTTCAAAATTCACCTAATATAATCTCAATCAATTTTCATAAACTTACATATGAACATGTGTGAATCAACATCATCTAATTTTTTAACAACATGGTTTTATATGGGTACACCTAACTCAATAGGCAAATTCCCATATTCAAGTTTTATTTAATTATAGTTTCAAGTTTATGGGTACACCTAACCTAATAGGCAAATTCCCATAAACAAGATCCATTTAAATTAAATTAAAAAAACATAACTTTAAGCATGTTCCAACAACATCATGATTTTACAACATAATATAGCATGATTTATAACATGGCATAGTATGATAGTATAACATAGCTTGACATGATTCTCAACATAGCACGACATAGCATAAGAGAATTTACAACATAGCATGACATAGCATATATAATTTACATCATACGACAACATAATAACATAATAAGAGATCCACAATATATAGAATTTACAATTACAAATCACGTCACTTTCTTGTGATCCATTCATAACTGAGTCAAATTAGTTTGTAATAGTCTTGTGAGAATCATCATACTCACCAACAAAAGAAAAGAATTAGAGAAAGAGAGATCTTTTGATTTGATTTGTGTAGATTTAGTTGTAGATGATTAGGCTTCCTCTTCTTAGTTTGTGACGGCTATGCTGAACTCCATGGCAGCAGCATGACGGTAGCTTCTCTAATTTTACAAGTGATTTAGGTCTAGGGTTTACCCACTTATTTATAGATTTTAGAATTCATTTAGGCCATTAGATTTAACCTAGAAATAACCGCAGCCGTTCAGACAAGATGGGGTTTATCTTGTTGACTCAGCAATGAGTCAGAAGTGACTCAGCAAACACTCAGCATATAAATAAACTTCTATTCATGTCATAAATATATATATATTTTCTACAATGTACATATTAGATACATCCCCCTTTACTTATTATTGTTTTTATATACATATTAGATACATCCCCTCTCTCACACACTTATTAATATTTTTATATTCATATTAGATACATCCCCTCTCTTACACACTTATTAATATTTTTATATTCATAATAGATACATCCCCTCTCTTACATACTTATTAATATTTTTATATTCATATTAGATACATCCCCTCTCTTACACACTTATTATTATTCTAGCAACTTTAGTGTTAATAGAAAATTCGGGGTGTTACATTCTCCCCTCCTTTTAGGATTTCGTCCCCGAAATCTTCAAGTCTGGAAGAATGTATATCCTACCATCCAAACGTCTATCTACTCATCCATCATACACAGGCATCCATTGTCCTTACAGACTTCTAATGCTTTCATGTTTAAATGCACAGTGTGTGTATATGTCCGTATCTAATGCAAAATCAGGCGGTCCACTGATTCAGTTGACCTCCTTAATGCAACTATGATCGTGCCATGCATCCATTATGTATGCAAAAGATTCTTAATGCTACATAATACTTCTATATGCGTGCACAACCATCATCTGAATGCAGCATCCACATGATAATACAACCATCGTTCATCCATTTTACTAAATACATCCATATATATATGCAATATGCAATATGTAGTGACTGAGCCGATCTAGTGCCTAAAGTGTGTGTATATATGCATCCACAAGCAACCACTAGCAAACACTTGCATCCATTTTGCATCCATCATACATAACATGTCTCAAACACATGTTTCTACCATAGGATTATCCTAACTAAAGGTCAAAGATACTAATGAGAGGACATACTAAAGATAAGATAAGATAAGCTAAGCGATAAAGGAGAAATTAAAAGACATACCCTAAAAAAGAAAAGGGTACAACGAACGCATCTTCTCTTCTGTCTCCCAAGTTGCGTTGCTCTCATCATCTCCCCATTGCACTTAAACCAATCTGACCTCTCGATTCCTCAACTTTTTGATCTCCGACCCAAGAATGCATGTAGGAGCTCGTCTAATTGTTGCATCACGCTCTATTTCCACCTCTTTAAGCAAGCTCGGCTCTACCACCTCCGCGGTCTTGTGCAAACACTTCCTCAAATGTGATACATGGAATACGTCGTGTACTCCACTAAGTTTCTCAGGCAACTCCACCCTATATGCCATCTTCCCAATCCTGTCTTTTACAGGAAACGGCCCTACAAACCTTGGTGCTAATTTCCCCACGGACCCAAAGCGAACAACATTCTGTAACGGAGATACTTTGATAAAAACCATGTCCCCAATGTCAAACTCAAGATCTGTCCTCCTCTTATCAGCATACGATTTTTGCTTATCTTGTGCTTCTTTCATCCTCCTTCGAATCAACTCAATCTTCTCCGAGGTTTCCCTAACCATATCGGGCCCAAGTAGGATTTTATCGGTAGATTCCCACCAACATGTAGGCGAACGGCAAGGCCTTCCATAAAGAGCTTCGAAAGGTGCCATGCCAATACTAGACTGAAAGCTATTATTATATGCGAATTCTACTAACGGAAGGTGCTCTTCCCATGTACCCCCAAAGTCTAGGATACAAAGCCTTAAAAGATCCTCTAGAATGCGATTCACCCTCTCGGTCTGGCCGTCTGTCTGAGGATGATATGCGGTGCTCAAACATAGCTGAGTCCCTACCGCCTCTTGTAAACTCTTCCAAAATTCGCTAGTAAAGATGGGGTCACGGTCGCTTACTATACTAGAAGGAATACCGTGCAAACGAACTATCTCCTTAATGTATACAGAAGCCAACCACGGAGCAGTCCTCTTACTTTTCACGGGAATAAAATGGGCGCTTTTAGTAAGTCTATCTACTATAACCCAAATCCCCGTGTTACCCTTCCTTGATCTTGGTAATCCATCCACAAAATCCATTGAGATGCTTTCCCATTTCCGTAGTGGAACTTCTAATGGGTGAAGCAACCCACCGGGTTTCTTTTGTTCTGCTTTAACTCGTTGGCACACCAAGCATCTAGCGACGTACTCGGCCACATCCTTTTTCATACCGGCCCAAAAGAAAACCCGCTTTATATCTTTGTACATCTTATCCCCGCCGGGATGAATGGTCATTTTTGAGCGATGAGCATCATCAAGAATGGCCTTCCTTAAGTCTTTGTCTTGTGGTACACAAAGTCTATTATCCCTTCGTAACCAACCCTTATCGTCTAGGGTATACCTACGAAGATGGCTTGATGACTCCCCCCCTTTGAGCTTTTCTACTATCTCAACCAACTGTGGGTCGTCTCGCTGTGCCTCACCAACCCGTCCTAGAAGTGTAGGTCTAACCTCCAAGGATGCTAACAGACCGGGTACTAAGTCAACGGAGGGTCTAAAGTCAAACATAGAGATGAATTCTAAGCTTTGTCGTTCAACAAACAACGGATTCAAGGACAACCTTTTCCTACTTAAGGCGTCTGCCACCACGTTACCCTTGCCCGGGGTATATGCTATTTCAAAATCGTAGGAGGCTAAGAATTCCATCCACCGTTGCTGCCTTAAATTCAAATCCTTCTGAGAGAATAAGTATTTTAATGATTTGAGGTCAGTGAACAGTTCGAATTTCTCACCAAGAAGATAGTGACGCCAAGACTTAAGCGCGAAAACAATTGCGGCTAGCTCTAAGTCATGCGTGGGGTAATTCTTTTCATGAACCCTCAACTGCCTTCCACCATAGGCTATTACTCTTCCCTCTTGCATGAGGACCGCGCCAAGTCCCGTCCCACAAGCATCAGTATAGATGGTAAACGGTTTATTCCCGTCTGGCAGCACTAAGACTGGGGCTGAAGTTAAGGCTCTCTTTAAACGTTGGAACGCATCATCGCAATCTTTGTCCCACGTAAAAACCAGGTTCTTCTTCGTTAACCGTGTTAATGGAGCTGATATTTTTGCGAAGTCTTTGATAAACTTCCTATAATAGCCAGCCAACCCCAAGAAACTTCTTACTTCGGTTGCATTTTTAGGGACCTTCCAATCTTGGATAGCCACCACCTTTGCGGGATCCACTGCTATCCCTTCTTTGGAAACCACGTGCCCTAAGAACCGTACTTCCTTCCTCCAGAAGTGACACTTAGAAAATTTTGCCTTAAGGTTATGCGCTCGAAGGGTTTCCAATACTTCCCTAAGATGTAGGGAGTGCTCTTCTTTATTCTTAGAAAAGACTAAGATGTCATCCACAAAGACTACCACGAATTTGTTAAGGTATTCCCTAAACACCCTACTCATCAAATCAACAAAATATGCAGGGGCGTTTGTCAAACCAAAGGGCATCACTAGCCATTCATAAAATCCGTCAGGAGTCCTAAAAGCAGTCTTATCTATACTATCCTCAGCCACTCTCAGTTGATGAAAGCCAGTGGCTAAGTCCAACTGCGAAAACACTGAGGCGCCAACTAGCTGATCAAAGAGATCATCAATCCTCGGCAGTGGGTGTCGGTTCTTTTTAGTAAGCTTGTTTAGTTCTCTATAGTCCATACAAAGTCTAAGAGACCCATCCGCCTTTGTGGCAAAAACTACTGGAGCACCCCACTCCGATATACTACGTCTTATGAACCCCTTCTCAAGCAACTCCTTTACTTGCTTATTGAGTTCCCTCCTTTCACGAGGAGCCATGTGGCGCACTGGCAAAGATACGGGTTTAGCATTATCCACAAGATAAATTCGAAAGTCTATCTCCCGCTTTGGAGGTAAGCCCTTCACCTCCTCAAACACATCCGGATATTCCCGGACCACTTCTACCGATCGCAGGTTCTCTACAGACGCGTCAAGCGATTCAAGATAACTTAGCATAACGGAATTTATGGGATTACAAAAGATGTCGAGAGCATTACCAAGGCGAGTCACAAGCCTAACTACTCTCCTTTCACAATCAAGAATGGCCCTATTTCTAGACAACCAATCCATTCCTAAAATTAGCCCATAGCCCGTGAAGCCCAATACATAAGCATCACATCTAAATTCAACGCTAAGTATAGAGATTTTCCAATCCAAACATATCATGGTCAAATGAGCCGAACCCCCAATTGGATTTGAAACGACCAAGGGATCTTCTACTAAACTGGTGTTCAAGTGCAGTGATTCAACTAATGATGCAGAGATAAATGAATGAGATGCGCCAGAATCGAATAAGGTACGGACAGGATGATCAAACAGAAAAACTAAGCTTTCAACAGAAATTGTTCTACCTCTTTCTTGCAGCGGTGGGGCCACAATAGCCTGAACTTGCCCCCTTGCCTGCCCTGGTGCCATAAGAGCCTGCACCTGTCCTCCCGAGGTAGACCCTTCCCTCTGCCCCTTCTTTGGACAGTCATTTACTAAATGTCCCGCATCTCCACAATGAAAACAACCAGTCTTCTTTTTCTTTCTACAATCTTTGCTGAGATGGCCAGGCGTCCCACAATTGAAGCATTTCTTCTTCCCTTTGCCATTATTGTTTTTACCACCCTTCTTATTTTGCTGTTGGGGTTTCTTCTGATCCCCTTTCTTTTCAACTGCCTTATCCTCATGCATAAGTGCCATTTCTACTAGCTTTTCAAAGGTGGCTCCCATAGGGATGTGGGTCATAGCCAACCCTTGCAACGGTTCATTCAAGCCTCTAACGAACCTCAAAGCTTTCTTCTCTGGCGTGTTCACCAACTCCAAGCCAAACCTTGCTAACTGATTAAATTTATTGACATATTCCTTTACTGATGAGCTCCCTTGCTTTAGTGCCAGGAATTTTTCCATATTTAAGTTCTCCTCTGCCCTTGAAAGAAACTTTGCCTCAAACCTTCGTCTGAAATCCGCCCATGAATCAACTGGACGTTCCCCGTTAGTGACCTCCCACCAAAACGAGGCCTCTCCCTTCATTAACCAAGCAGCTAAACGGACTTTCCTCCCATCTTCCACTTCAAAGATATCCAACAATTCCTCAGTCTCCTTAAGCCAATCTCTGGCCTCCACAAACGTCTCAGTCCCTTGAAAAGTTTTTCCTCCCATAGCCTTGAATTCCTTGCACGTCTTTGCAAAAGTGTCAACACGAGGAGGAGGAGGAGGAATGGGTGCAACTAGGGGTGGAGGAGTATCCGCTGGGCCTGCAGTGGTGGCCCTAGCCTCCAAGTATCTCCTAAACCACCCTGGAATCGTCACACCTTCTGGGAGATTAAGATCTTCAGCCATGCTGAAACGAAAATGGAAAGATTCAAAATGGAGAATTCGAAAGATAAAGATAAGGATGTGGCTATTTGGGATTATGTTTTTCATAAAAACTCTCTTTAAATAACATGTTTTTTTTTGAAAGCACTTCTTCCAAAAATACTTTAGAAAAAAATATTTTTTAAAAAAAATTTTATCTGTTATGGTAACCTTATGCTCTGATACCACGTGTAACACCCCACGTCCATTAATGTCACTCACAAAGGGAATGCATTAACTTCCATGGAGGTTTTAAGTGAATATAGAACAGTAAAATTACAACAAGACAGATATAAAATAGTACTTGGAAATTCAAAAACTTTATTTCATTGTAGCAGAAGTCAAAACATGTTTGATTACATCATAACACCATATTCAATGTCAAGTACAATATCTATCTTGATAAAACAAGTACATAATCCCATTACATGAATAGCCATTAAAAAGAAAGATAACAAGCTGGACTTTACTTCAGCAGTCCAAGCTTTCCAGAAGATAAGCGATCCAACTAGACACCACTAGAACTTGGCCCAACCTGCGGACCTGAAGGGAGAAAAAGGATGGAAAAGAGGGGGTCAGACATAAAGTCTTGTGAATATGATAATTCTATAATACTATTACCAAAATAACTGGACTAAGGCATAAGCTGGAAAACAAGAAAATGTCTATGAAGAGCAGATTAAGGGCATAGACAATCGCTAAAGGCAACGTTATAGGCGCTCCTAAATACTAAAGGATAAACACTATACTGCACCACACCAGTCACCCTAAAGATTCATCCCACTTAGCTTCACTTAGAAACTTTCCCAATGGCTTTACGTACCCCTAGCTGACTACATAGGTGCCGCCTGCCCCTATCTCCACTAGGTGTACCCTACTTCCCATTATTCGATCGGCTCCCTAACTCGTAGATACCCGTGCTGGCCCCACAGTGGGGTGTATCACTCCCCTAAAGTGGCAACCTGATACAACGGACATGCACGGCTTATACCTACACGATGCAACAACGTCTTACCTACCAGCCCGGGTCCACACACGCATATGAAACCCGTTGGACTTGCGTTGCCACCGCTCCCTGTTTTGGCCTCTTATAGTCAAACCCAGTATGCGTGTCCCGTCCTCGACTTGGGTCGAGCCCACAAAGATACGTTTTGGGATACTGGTTGAAATGGGCCCCCACTATTTACCACAAGCATTCCACCTAAGCTTGTCCCCATTAGTCCATCCCACTTAACCCACTTAGTCATGTTCATTTACATGTGTGTTTGGTTAAGTCTAATCGTATTTCAAATGCCTCTAAAGGCAACCACCAGATTCCTCATGCCACCCAAGGCACCTACTTAACCCCCATGTCCCACCTTACATGATTATCTGGTTAAGTATTTCATAGTTCATTAAGGCCATAACCTCATAAAGACCTCTCACATTAGACTGGCATTTATGGCAGCTGGATTTGCCGGGCGGGTCCGGGCAGTCTTACACCATAAAAGAGTCTAACCTCGTGTCTTTACAACTGTTATGCTTTAGTTTGGGCCTAGGACCTCTCACATTGGGCCGACATTTGTGACTACTGGATTTGCCGGGCGGGTCCGGGCAGGTTTACATCACAAACGGGTCCAACCTCGTGTCCTAAGCATTGATTATTAATAATAATCCACTTTCCCCCAATTTTAATAATTCCCTACTTGAATTATTAATTACTTCCAATTTTTAACAATGTCCATAATTGACTCAATTATGGACATCCATTCATGGTATGCAAAATCTTACAAAATTGCACCCAATTTATTAATTCCTAATATTACCCCTACCCCACGTTTGAACGTTTATTCGCAAAATATATGTTAGACTCGAATAGCCTAACTCATAGCATAAAAGAGATTATCATAATAACAACATGTATATGTGACCAAATGAATCATAATAAGGGGTGAAACTTGCATATGTCCAACTTGCATAGATTATACATGTCATGGACCTAAAGGTGTCAACTTGTTCAAAATTCACCTAATATAATCTCAATCAATTTTCATAAACTTACATATGAACATGTGTGAATCAACATCATCTAATTTTTTAACAACATGGTTTTATATGGGTACACCTAACTCAATAGGCAAATTCCCATATTCAAGTTTTATTTAATTATAGTTTCAAGTTTATGGGTACACCTAACCTAATAGGCAAATTCCCATAAACAAGATCCATTTAAATTAAATTAAAAAAACATAACTTTAAGCATGTTCCAACAACATCATGATTTTACAACATAATATAGCATGATTTATAACATGGCATAGTATGATAGTATAACATAGCTTGACATGATTCTCAACATAGCACGACATAGCATAAGAGAATTTACAACATAGCATGACATAGCATATATAATTTACATCATACGACAACATAATAACATAATAAGAGATCCACAATATATAGAATTTACAATTACAAATCACGTCACTTTCTTGTGATCCATTCATAACTGAGTCAAATTAGTTTGTAATAGTCTTGTGAGAATCATCATACTCACCAACAAAAGAAAAGAATTAGAGAAAGAGAGATCTTTTGATTTGATTTGTGTAGATTTAGTTGTAGATGATTAGGCTTCCTCTTCTTAGTTTGTGACGGCTATGCTGAACTCCATGGCAGCAACATGACGGTAGCTTCTCTAATTTTACAAGTGATTTAGGTCTAGGGTCTACCCACTTATTTATAGATTTTAGAATTCATTTAGGCCATTAGATTTAACCTAGAAATAACCGCAGCCGTTCAGACAAGATGGGGTTTATCTTGTTGACTCAACAATGAGTCAGAAGTGACTCAGCAAACACTCAGCATATAAATAAACTTCTATTCATGTCATAAATATATATATATATTTTCTACAATGTACATATTAGATACATCCCCCTTTACTTATTATTGTTTTTATATACATATTAGATACATCCCCTCTCTCACACACTTATTAATATTTTTATATTCATATTAGATACATCCCCTCTCTTACACACTTATTAATATTTTTATATTCATAATAGATACATCCCCTCTCTTACATACTTATTAATATTTTTATATTCACACTAGATACATCCCCTCTCTTACACACTTATTATTATTTTAGCAACTTTAGTGTTAATAGAAAATTCGGGGTGTTACACAGAATGATTTGTAAAATGAAATGCAATTTAATCACTATATGCGATTGCCAATTATAAACAAAATGAAATCTATAATGATGATGATTGTTATGTGAAAAATGAGATTTTCTTTTCCCCCCACACTTACCTCTATCGAATTTGGTATATGATGATTTCGTGTCTGATCTTTGAGGAACCATAGGCATATCAATGAAATCAGAAATCAGAATCCTTCCAATGAAAATTTTATCGTGCCAATTATTTAAATCATTCAAGAGAAGATTATCATAATTCCATAAACTCGAGTTTTTAGCAACAATTTCATTCGATGGTATGGAACTAAAATTGTCTTCAAGACATACTCCCAATTCGTCTTGTAAAAAATTAATCTCGTCCTCAAATAGCTCTTCGAAAGACATAACAGATACGTCCGTTGAGGAAAGTGAAGTTTTCAAAGGAGATAAATTAGATGTGTCATCTACAACTGTTTCTATCATGTCGACTTCTCCTATTTCAGAATATTTGAGTTGATGGAAAATATTCAATTCAATGGTTAAGTGCCCAAACGATAGTCGAAGTTGGCCGCTCCTACAATTAATGATAGCATTTGAGGTTGCTAAGAAGGGACGACCCAATATCAATGGAATCTGACTATTCGGATTCGAAACAGGCTCAGTTTCAAGAACTATGAAGTCAACTGGGAAATAAAATTGTTCAATTTGAATCAAAACGTCTTCAACAATGCCTAGGGGTTTTTTAAAAGATCGATCAGCCAATTGAAGTGTGATACTCGTGGATTTCAATTCTCCTAGTCCAAGTTGATGATAAACAGTGTAGGGAAGATGGTTGACACTTGCACCAAGATCAAGTAAGGCTTGACTGATGTGAGTATTTCCTATTTTACAACCGATTGTAGGGCAGCCAGGGTCTTTGTACTTGACTGGGGTAAGATTCGAAAGAACAGAGCTTGTATTCGCGGTTAGAAAGGCGGTTTTTGGGACATTAGTCGCACGTTTTTGTGTGCACAATTCCTTAAGACATTTAGCATATTGAGGAATTTGTTCAATGGTGTCTAAAAGAGGAATGTTCACACGAACTTGTTTGAAAATTTCAAGAATTTTTTCAAAATTCGCATCCTTCTTCTTATTGTTAAGTCTATGAGGATATGGAGCTACTGGTTTATAAACTCTTTCAGAATTTTGATCGTTCGAAGAAGAAGGTTTCGATGTGATAAGTGAAGGAGGTACAGGAATAGAAGGTGAGATGCTGGGATTGCCAACATTAGCGGAGGAGATATTGTCGGGGTTGCCGACATTAGAAGAAGAGATGTTGGGATTGCCAACATTCGAAGAAGATGGGGTTTCAGAAGGTTCCAAGGAGTTGGCATTGGTTGTCGTCGCAAGAGTGTCAAGCTTTTCAATTGGGGTTGAAATCGAATGGTTGTCGGGATTGCCAACATTATTGTCAATCATTTTTCTAGACCTCAGCGTGGTGACAATGTTAACTGAATTATGGTTTTCGTCCTCACAAGAATTCACAGTACGAGAATTATGTTTTGGATTCACCTCGGGTTGACTAGGCAAATTTTCATTCTCATTATTTTTCGTTAGTTCCTTTATCATATTCATCATTTGTTCCATTCGTTTCTCTAAACGCACAATTTCTGGTGATGATTGAGAAGATGAAGTAGATTGAAAGTTAGAATGTCTATATGGTTCACTCGAAGGCTCGAATTGAGGTGAAACTTGAGAAGTTTGAGGACTAAGAGAAAATGGAGCTTGGTAATTCGAATTCGGTATCATGTGAGATGGATTTGCGACATTATTTGGATTAGACCATGAGAAATTTGAATGATTTCTCCAACTAGGGTTAGATTTGGATGAGTAAAGATCATTTTGAGCTATGACATTGACTTGGTCTTGAAGGTAATATTGGGGTAGTCCATTGAATTGAGGAGTTTGAGTCTCTAAGGGAATATGAATTGTATCCACAACATGCACTCCTCTAGTGGAAGCACGGATGGGAACACGAATGGACTCCCATTGCATGTCCTTTTCAGAATAATCCTCTAAAAATTTCCAAGCTTCATCGGTCGTTTTAGACATAAAATCTCCCCCACACATTGATTCTAGTTGAGTTCTAGTCTGATAGTTTAGACCCTCATATACAATTTGACATAAGTAATCTTTTATGATTCCATGATGAGGACAACTATACAGTAATTGGTTGAACCTATCAAAGTATTTTGAAAAAGTTTCCCCCTCATTTTGAGAAAAGTGATTTATTTCAGTTCGAATTTTCAGAGTTTTGTGAAAAGGGAAAAACTTTTTCAGGAATACACTGACGAATTCATCCCAACTTCTTATTGACTGTTTGGGAAGAGAATTTAGCCATCTTTTAGCGCTTTCAAGTAGTGCAAATGGAATTAGCCTTAGCTTGATTGATTCATTAGATAATTGTTGCATTTGAGTTATGGATGAATACAATTCAAATTCACTTAAAAATTCATAAGCATTTTCAGAACCAGTAAATTTTGGTACCCCTTGAATAAAAGAATGTTTAAGCTCAAAATTTCCTTCAACTGGTGGAAGTACTATGACAAAAGGTTGAACGACTCTAGTTGGATAACATCGATCACGAAGTGACAAGGGTCTATACATTTGGATATTGAGATTTTGAAAATTTTGATTTATTTGATTTTGATCCCCAAAGTTTGGAAAGTTGTGATTCACTCGATTTTGATCCAATTCGGTTGGAAAATTTTGGTTGATTCGAAAACCCCTAGGAGAATTTTGTTGGCTCACACTTTTTTCACTCATTGTTGTTAAATGCACGCACAGAAATTAGCTACAATGAAATTTTCTATCCTTAATAGCTCCTAACCCAAAATTATATAGTGACACGTTTGATTACTTAGATCAAAAGATTTCTTAGCCAGTTAACGGACAGGAGTTATCGGTGCACCAGGAATCACCCTAGCAATGCAGCCGAAGGTTTAAGTACCTTCAGAGTAACAACCGATATAATATTTACGAATCACCGTAATATTTATAAACGGTTATTTCTTTGCCATAGTCTAGACACCAAGAAATAATTCTTTCCAAATGAATCAACTATCACAATACAATTAAGCCCTAGATGAGCCCGTGACTCCCTTAAGTCCAACGTCTAATCATTATTATTAGTTAGATTCTACGATGAAATGCAATTTTTGAGCTAAGGAAAGGGTGATGAAATCCCTCACCTTATGTGAATTGGGGTATTGCCCTTAACAGAATGAAAAAAAAATTGCAGAAATAACAACAATCAGACAAAACAATTGCAGAAATTAAAAATTGTACATTCAAGCCACTGCCCCTGCAGAATTTTTTTACAACAATTGTCGATATTTTTTTTTTTGCGGCAGAGCACCTGTAGATTTAAAAGAAATTTACAGTGGTGTATGGCAGTCCTTCCAGAGAAATTAGAGTGGTTACAGCAATTAAAATCTCAGTCTTTGCAAATTGCTCCACCTCTGAATTCTTTGTTGCTTGTTTGAACTCTTCGCCTTTGTCTTGACTGAATTTGATTTTTCTGTTTGATTGCTTGACGGTATCCTTTGATTTGACCTATGATTAGACCCTTGTTTTTTTTGAAGAAAATTGGAATAGACACAAACTATACTAATAAAAACAAATTGAAACAAACGAGCAAAGCCAAAAACTAAACAAAACAACTAAACTAGGTTCAATAAAATAAAATAAAAGACTAAACCTATCAATAAAAACAACAATGAATAAAACTCACGCACAAAATAAAGTCCACCCACTCAAATCCTAAAACAATTCCACGCACTCAACTTAGAACCCACGCTCCACAGTCTTGAAAACAAAATTAACTCACGGACTGTAAAATTAGTACGCCTAACAAAACGATAAGAGGCAAGATCTTTCACCCCCTTTTCGGAGGAAAAAAAAATTTGAAGCGCCGGCCCTAATCCTAGTCCAATATAAAACCTGCCTTAATCAAAACGCAACAGTCAATAAATACTTCCCTTTTTTTTCAATACAAAACCTGCCCGAAATTTGGCAAACACGGCTCCCCCTTTCCTTCTCAGGAAGAAAATCACGCACAAATATCCTTATTTATTTTTTTCAAACTCCACAAACCAACCGCAGTAATCAAAGGACTCACGCCCCCTTGTCCTTTGCTCACAATGAGCCCAAACCAGAAAGAAAAACAAATCACGCACAAAAAAATATTGGACAGATTCAATTTTTTTTTCTTTTTTGGATCAATGGTTCAGATCTGAAAGGTTTAGTTCGAAGTTGTGCTTTGCTGATTCTTCTGTATTCGGGCTTGGCTTTGGTTTGATTCGATGAGGGTTTTTGGTCTCAGGTTCCGATTAAGGGTTGAGGATGGAGTTGTGATATGGGTTTGGGACCTCGGTGTGGTTCGCGGCAAAACTGGGTGTGGATGAAGGAGGTGATCTGGTGGGTCTGAGGGGGTTCGAACTGGGTATTGGTTCGGGTCTATGGGTTTCGAACGTGGGTTTTGGGTGTTATGAGGAGGTGATCTGGTGGGTCTGAGGTCGCGTGAAGCTCGGTTCCGGAGTTCGAATGGATTGAATCGATTTCAGCTATGTCTGGTGGTGGTTTGAAAATTGGACTGGGGATGAAGATGTGGTGAACGGGGTCTTCTTGTTTGTGAGTGGGGGGTATTTGCGGGTCTGCTGTGTTTGGATTTATGCGTTGATGATACGAACTGGGGGCGGTGCTTTCCTATGTGGTCTAGGTGAAGGAAATTTTTTGTGCGGTGCGTGAAACTTGGATAAGGTTGGAATGGCAATTGTATATATGTGAAGTATGGTGATGAGCAGAATTGGTTGCTAGCATGGTACTTGCGTAAGATGTTTTTGGGTAGGATTTGAAAATTGTAGAAATGGGGTTAAAGGTTTTGATGTGGGCACAGGGGTTTGTTGAGCGCGGTGTTAATGGTGAATATGGTTGTTTTGCGTGAATGCTCACGTTTTGGGTTTCGTAAATATGGTTATTTGTTGCGCAAGGTTGGATGATTGGGGTACTGGTGATTTGTTTGAAAGGGCAGTGTGAAGGTTTTGGCAGAAATTTGAATGATGGACGAGGTTATGGTAATATGGTAGTGGAGATTTGGTTTGAGTGGTTTGTGCGACTGATGTTAGGGAAGAAATACAACAAATAAAAGCACAGGAGATGGAAAAGAACAAAAGTTTTTTTTAATATATTTATGGAAATGCTTAAAAGAAGGGAAGCAATTGTAAATAGAAAGAAATTGATTGGGAAAAAGGGAAAGAAATAAAACAAAAAAAAATGGCAAAGGAATTTATTTTTTTGTTATTTTTTTTTTGAAATAAAAGAGAATTCAATGTATTGCAAGGAGGAGAAGAAAGTTAAAAGGAAAGAGATCAGAAAAGTAGGCAAGAAAATAAAAGAAAAAGTGAAAGTTTTTTTTTTCTCTTATTTGGAGGATTATGGTACCAATAATTAATACCAAATCAAGCCAGCCAAGGTTTTTTTTTCTATATATACAAGAAAAAATAAGGAAAAAAAATAAAATAAAAAACTAACACGAATCAGAAATTAAATAAATAATAAAATTCAATTACTGCCTCCCCGGCAACGGCGCCAAAAACTTGATCGACGCTAGTCTATGAATCAGAAAAGCGCGACTTTTAAATTAAATACTGCAAGCGTACAGGTGTGTAGCATACAGGTCGAACACAGGGAGGTAAATTAAAATCAAATTATTTATCTAATTTCTTGGGTGAGTTAGACGAAGTTTGAAGGTTGGTTTTGAAAACAATAAAAATTGAAACTGCGATCCAATTCAGAACAAATCTAATTGAACCGACGATCAAATCACAATTATCAATTGGAAATTAAAATGCAAAACAGAAATAAAATGCAGAAATTAAAATTGCAGAATAAGAAGAACAACAAAAAACATAAAATTAGGATTGTCGTTGAAACTAATCAAACGACTAATCACTAATGAAACAAATGTAAAATACAATTGGTGTTCTACCGAATCTAATCATGTAGACAACACTAATCGCTAAGAAAATAGAAAAATGCTAGAAAATAAAAGAACAGAACTTTTATTAATGTAAGAGAAGATAGAAAATGGGATATTTGTTACAATGGATATACATGTGCTTTTATAGGTGAATTGGAAACCTTAATCCTCTAATGGGTATATGAGCCTCTTTTCCAAGAATTGTTTTCATATCACATGCCTTTCTTGACTAAGCTTGTTTGGAAATAATCTCTAAGAATATCTGTGCATATCATGCTGAATACCTTCCATATCTTCCAAATTATCCATGTGGCTAATTGATTGACAAAAGATGTGCATGCGATTAATTCTTCCAAACATGGACTCATGTTAGACTCCAAAAGTATATAACAAAATTCTTCAAATCTTCCATATCTTCCATGTGGCTAATGTGAACACAAACATCCTCCAATGACATCTTATGCAATTCTTCAAGTAAATGACATCTATTCTTTACTTTTAAGGCTGAAAGAAGTCTGGTTAACATATCTATAAAAACAACAAGAAAATACCCAGCGTAATATTTATTTATATACAAAAAAATAAAATATAGGTGCATAAATTAACATATTTCTATGCTGATCAGTGATAATTGAAAATTTTCAATAATCCCGGTACAGTCGAGCATATTTCATAATATAATTAATTTAAAAATTTATTTCACAAGACCATTTCTATACCTACCGCATTTCTATCATCCATTTTTTGTTTTATATACTGAGGAGTTTTTCCTTTTAAAGCTGAAATGATAAATATATATAATTAATATATAATTGTGGCTCAAACCTCATTTAAAAATCCAAGCTCTGGTCATACATGGTTAAGAGACAACTTATAATTTAAGCTGCGACTGACCTCATTTAAAAATCCAAGCTCTGGTTATGCATGGTCAGTGTGCTCTTAAACAAAAAAAAAGGGAAATAATGTGCTATAAATTGAAATTAATATGAAATTCTCTTTTGTGTATAGAAACCAGCCTGTCATTTCATTTTCCATCTATGAAATGTGTTGAAATCTTATGACGTATTATGATTTGTTGATTGATGATTATTGGGATTTGAGAGTATTCGATTTTGTTACTTACATTGAATTATTAACTATAGTCCAAATCCGTCACTGTTTTTGAACTTCTTTTTTATAAAATTCTTTTGAAAATAATTGGAAATATATGTTCTTGAAACTCTCCATTTTATATAAAATTCATCGTAAATCCGTCAGTCTCTATAATGTGAAATATGCCACTAGTTCTCAGTTTATTATGATTTTTGCTTGACTGATTGAGATTTATGATGACCATTCTTCCTTTTAGATTCTGTATCCGTTTGATGATAACAAAAGGGGGAGAATGGATTGAGATTTTGATTTATGAGTGAATATTTTATAAATATTTTAATTTTGAAAATTCATTATTATACATTCAGTTCAGTCATGCACAGTTATAGGGGAAGTTTCTACTGTAGGGGAGCTAATAAATAGGGGGAGTTCAATATTCACTGTCAAACACATTTATTGTGCTCAATTTTTTTTATTTGTTTGTCATCATCAAAATGGGGAGATTGTTGTATATAACGTAGTTGTATACACAATTATATGATTTTTTATTGATGATAACAAACAAATAAATATTATTTTAAATGTGTTTGTTACTGTACTATTCTATATATACATCACAGACAAAAATATAATATTTTAATAGATTGAGATTTTGGTTTATGAGTGAATATTTTATAAATATTTTTAATTTTGAAAATTCATTATTATACATTCAGTTCACTCATGCACAGTTATAGGGGGAGTTTCTACTGTAGGGGGAGCTAATAAATAGAGGGAGTTCAATATTCACTGTCAAACACATTTATTATGCTCAAAATTTTTTATTTGTTTGTCATCATCAAAAGGGGGAGATTGTTGTATATAACGTAGTTGTATACACAATTATATGATTTTTTTTATGATAAAAAACAAATAAATATTATTTTAAATATGTTTGTTACTGTACTATTCTATATATACATCACAAACAGAAATTTAATATTATATTTCAATATTCAACAGTATAGATTTACAACTCCACTATTTAATCACATCACAGAATATGGTACTTGTAAATAAAATGAATAAAATAGACAAGTTTTTGTTTGACAATAATAAAATAATATTTTATTTCAATCAAACTTGTTTATTACAAATAACAGTACAATTTTTTTCTATACATCAACTCCTCACTATAGTTCACTCAACACTCATTTATATATTACAGACTTTTATACATTCACAAACTCAATTTACAGACACACTGATACACGGACAAGCACTTCATATTAATTATATCTTCTGTCTTCACAGTTTTCCAGTCAGTCCAATCTTCTTATCTATCACATAAAACAGAAACACACACAATACATTGCAACAGGGTTAAAACTGAATACATGTGAATATAAATTTTTAAAATTTTATTTACCTCAATTTTTTGGTGTGTTTCTCATCATTTTCGTGACTTGATCTGATCTGTGTCTAGTCAATCTATATATGTATAGTACAGGGACAGGAAAACTTGTCTGGATGGCTGCATATACACACGTGTATATATATATATGTGTGCACTGCCTCGCCAATCCAGTGTGCAACTGAGGAGCAACCACGTGGACCAACTCGACTCAGTGCACAAATGGTCGAGCAATAATGAGATGTCACACATTATATTTGATAGTCCAAAGTCAAGGCAGAAAATATACAAAGCAATGGAGTATACATGATGCAAGTCAATGGAACAAGCAAGAGCATGGATGGGTCATGCAGCATAATCATGGTCGAGCATACAAAAATGACAGATTAGCCCAAACAAGGTGGAAAACATATCAGCTAAAAACATGTTGGCAAGGATACAAGATCAGTTTAGGTTTATATTAAAATACATGGAGGATGATTAAGTACATGCAGCAAGATAATGAGCTGTTAACAAATCAGCATGAGTATGAAAATACAACAATGGTCGAGACAGCTCACAAATATAAGAGTTACACAAATACAAGCAAATGGATGGACAATGGACATACATGGCAGCAAGCTCAAGATCATATACGCAAGCAGCAATGACTATACACAAATCAATGAAGAAGCATGTACAAGGATGATTAAGCAAGTGCAGCAAACAAGCTACTGTGTAATTGCCAAGCTAAGCACAAAAGTCAATATGATTCAGTATTTTTTAAACAGTGTATACAAGCAGGATGCCAGAACTGCAAATACATGGATCATATGATCAAGCAGCATGTACATGATCATGAATCGTGTCTACTACAACACAGACAAGTATATCAAGCCTTTAACACAGCATAAAGACTAAATTGGTGTGAATGTGCAACAAGTATACAAGATGTAAAGCTTCAGGGTCACATAAGCATGCAAGTGTACATTGTTACAACATGGTGTGCTATTAGCAATAATGCAATGTATATGTGGTGCAACTATAGCAGCAGCAGTTTCATGTGTGACATGCATTAGAAATGGACAAACTTGAGGTCACACAGCAATGGAATCATATGCACAACAAAAGGATAGCACAGGTGCAAAGATGGTGCAGCATGGGGTTCAGTACATTCATGTCGAGGGACAAACACATATGAAGGATATACTAGCACTGAATTGCCAAGAGAATAAATACAAGAAATCATGGTATAGCAAATCTCATGTTTAATGCAACAGACAAGTTTGGTATTTACTTAAATCAAGTGCTAAAATTTCTCTTTGCAAAATGCAATTGTATCAAGACTGGCATATGGTAGAAGCAAATGAATTGAAACATTTTAAAAAAAAGGAGCAATTCATATTTGGTAAGTTTTATAAATGGTTCCAGAAATTATGCAGGGATTGTTTGGAGAATTAAACTACAACAGTTTACAGGAAATCCGATTTCTTTAAAGGCAAATTTTTTAATCAATCAAAGAATGCAAACTCGGCAAGAAAATCAAAATTCCAGGAATTTGTTTCCAGATATAATTGAAGTTAAATTGTCAAATTTTCTGCTCAATTTTCTGGCTTAAAATCAGACAACAAAAGATCAGAATTCCATCAATTAAATTCAAGAATTTCAAAAGAGGAAACTGGGCCAAATCAGATCGAGACATACAAGTGAAATCAGAGACATTAGAATTTCTATTCTACCCTATAAATAATACCATATCATCATCGGCATGAATATCGAAAACCATAAGCCAAAAACTGAAGAGCAAAAATCAAATCGAATTTCACTTACAATCAGTTTTTCGATCGAGAGAAAATCCCCAAAAATCAGACAGCATACGATTGAAGAAGCAAGGCAGCAGAAGATTAAAGACAAGGAGAATCATTTCCTGAATCAATTCATCACAACGTCGTTCTAATTTGAGGGAAATCAGAAACCCTAGATCGATTTGAAGACAGCTGCCATTTTTTATTCTCCAAAGAAGAAAAGGGAATGGGTGAAGCAATTACAAAAAGGGCTGGCCATTTTCTATTTTGGTTTAGCCATGTCTTTTAAAACAAAGGGAGTTTAAAATTCATTTTTAAACTAGGCTTTTGGTTTTTATTTCTTGTTGTATTTTTAATTTTCTTTTGTAAACCATCAACAGTTCCAGTGTCTGTAAAATACTAGGGGAATCAGTCAGGGTGTTGACTGACAGTTGACAGAGTCTGTAAAATCTGGGTTACTAGTTACGGGGTCGTAAACAGGGAAATCTGATCGAGTGGTTATCGGTTAGTCTAGGGTTTTGAGCGTAGGGTTAGAATAGGAGCAGGGATTGCGAGTGTACATGGTCTTGTATGCGGGTTCTGTTATATCACCTAGTAGAAACCTTAGGAATGCAGCAGTAGGTAGGGTTTTGCCGAAGCTGGGTATCTCTTGCACCATTTACTTTCTGCATTTCTATTTCTGCTATTATCTGTGATATGTTTATTTTCCCATAATTGTTGAACTCAGTAAAAATTGTAATTAACCCTATTCACCCCTCCTAGTGTTAATCTAGATCCAACACATCACACAGTATTCAATCATTATTTATCAATATTAAATAACGTTTATAGGAATATAAAACTGGATAGAGTTAGTGAGTTTACTTACATTTGTTGTTAATCGTTAAATAACGATTAAATTTCAATTGATTTGGTCAGATGTTTAATTTCTCCATAATTTCAATTGAGATCCAAATGGTTCTGGACTAGCCTCGTAATATAGTCTGCGTTCGTACGGCTCCAACGAATCAGACCGTTTGAAAGTTTGATAGCGTATGTACATTATATTAAAGTTTAAGTTATTCATTATTCAAAACAAATCAAAAATAAGATTTAATTAATATATTTGGGCCTACCTTAAAACTTCCCTGCGGCCCATCCGCTAATATATTAGCCCATGCCTGCGCACAACTTCTTCCAAAAAAAATATAAAACTTCCATAACTGGTCCACAATTTTTTGACTCCATTTCCATGTGTGTTATCCCCCATTCATAATCGTTCAATACTTCTGGCAACATCTTATTTTTATTTCTCCGCCCATTCCATATTTTTATGCCCACGTGTTTTATTTTCCATTTTTATTTCCTTTAAATTAGGCTTCATATTTAATATCGTCCCATCCCTACTATAAAACCCACGCATGCCCAAACCTTCTGACCCGCCAACTACCCTTTCCTTCTTCAATGATATAAACTCTCCACTACACTAAACCATACCACTTAATTGTATCTCCTCAGCTTGTTCAGCTCTTTTTAATCATCCTTGCGCCTTCTTATCCCTCTTCGCTTTCAAAAATTAAGTGCTCACTGTTGCATGGAAATAAACCCCCTCTCATTCCCATGCGGCTGCTCTTTTTTTTTATTTGCCTTTACTTCTGCAAGCCACCCACGTCCATTCTTCCCTCCCATCGCATTTCAAAACACTCAGAACGCCTACAGTACTGTACTCCACCATATCTCCCTTCATGTTCAACACGAAACTCTCCCCTCACCTCAGCATGCGTTCGAAGGCATCATCCCACAAATAAAACTCTACCAACTCGCATTCGATTTTGATGCCACGACTCAGGGCCTTCTGTAATACCCCGTATTTCTGTTAACACTAATATTCATATATTAAAGAATAACTAATCTCAGATGTGAGAATTAAGGCAAACGGGTTATGCCATTGTGTTCGTCTCGGAATTCTGGTTGAGAAAGAGTTCGGGTTTGCATGAATTGGACTTCGTATGAAGAAGTTATGGCGATCGGAAGTTTTAGAAAATCCAAAACAGAATTCAAAATTTGAAAATTTAGAGTCAGATGGGCTAGGTGGGAATTTTCCCGCCAGGGCCAGGTCGACCTGGGGGTCGACCTACCCTGACCAGGTCGACCATAGGGTCGACCTGGGGGTCGACCTGCCCCCCTGGGCAGAATTAATTGATGACCTGTTTGTGACTGTGTGCTGACTCATTAGGGTTTCTGAACTGCTCTGATTGGCTGGGATTAATTCTGGGTTGATCGGACGGCTTAAACTGATCCTAAACTCTATAAAAACACCTATAGACTAAAACACTAAAATCAAAATAAAATTAGACTCATGACCTCGATTCCGTCACCTAGCAACTCAGCATAGCCGCCACCAATTAGAGAGGAAGAAAGCAAACCTAATTCAATCCTTTTCAAATTTAACAACGAATCTTCTCCAAGGGAAAGCTAATACAACTTCAGAACTCAGAATTCAGAACTCAAGACCTTCTATGAGTTGTGAGTTCGATTTATTTAATAAAATAATTAGCAATTTAATTGGATTAAGTTATGATGTGGATTATATGGATATGATGTGAATTATTAACCGCATGTTATAATTATGTTGTAAAATTGTGATGTTATCATACATGTTGTAAATTCTATGATGTGATGTTGTGATGTTATCATCTATGTTGTAAAGTTATGATGCTATCATCTATGTTGTAATTTTATGTATAATCAAATCATCATGTTGTTCATATGCTAGTTGGTTATGTTGATTCATATGATAAATCATAAGTATGTATGCAAGTTTAGGTGTTGATTTAGATGTGGATCATATGCAAGTTAGAAAAGATTATGTATAACTTTACATGTTTCATTACATCTAATTTAGACCTAAAGTTAGGCTATGACATGTGTGAGTTATATGCTAAATTCTACATGCTAGTTTACATGTTTAGATGTAAGTTTACACCATTGTTATGATGCATAAATCACATATGCAAGTTTATATAAATGGGTTTGGAATAGGAATCATGTTACGCAAGTTTGTGGTTATTGCCTATGCAAGTTTACACCTTTAGATGTAGATCTATGACATACATGATTTATGCAAGTTCGTGACCATCATCTAAACAAGTTTACACCTTTAGATTTGGATCTATGACATATGTAGTTTTATGCAAGCTGTAACTTTGGTCTATGCAAGTTTTAGATGTAGAACATCATTCACACATGCAAGTTCACCCCTTATGTTTAGATCTATTTTTAGTTATATGTATGTTGTGATGTTTTTCCATGAGTTAGACTATTCGAGTCTAACGTATATTTTACGTTAAACGAACGAACGTACAACGTGGGGTAATGGGAAAATATTAAAAAGATCTAATTGGCATAAATGCCTTAAATGGCATAAAATAAATTGTGAAGATAATTGGTATGATTTTGCATACCATAAATAGATGGACATAATTGAGTCAATTATGGCCATAGTTAAGTTTGGAATTAATTGATAATTTGAATAGGGAAATTAATTCAAAATGGGGGATGATTAATTAGGAGTAATTAATCGTCTGAGACACGAGTTTTGGCTCTTTTGTGGTGTAAAACTGCCCGGACTCGCCCGGCAAATCCAGCTGCCACAAATGCCAGTCTAATGTGAGAGGTCTTAGGCATAAATTAAATACATAACAATTGTAAAGACACGAGGTTAGGCTCTTTTGTAGTGTAAGACTGCCCGGACCCGCCCGATAAATCCAGCTGCCACAAATGCCAGTCTAATGTGAGAGGTCTTTGTGAGGTTACGGTCTTAATGAATTAAGAAACACTTAACCAGATAAACATATAGTGGGACATGAGGGGGTTAAGTGGGTGCCTTGGGTGGCATGTGGAATCTAGTGGGTGCCTTGGGTGGCATTGGAAATACAATTAGAAATACTTAACCAAAATTTGAAACATGTAATTGAAACATGAATAAGAAGCGGGTCAAGTGGGATGTACTAGAGGGGACCAAGCTTAGGTGGATAGCTTGTGTCAAGTAATGGGGGCCCGTTTCAACCAGTAACCAATACGTATCTTTGTGGGCTAGATCCAAGTCGAGGACGGGACACGCATACTTGGGCTTGACTGTTAGAGGCCAAACCGGGTTAGCGGTGGCAATGCAAGTCCAATGGGTTCATATGCGCGTGTGGACCCGGGCTGGTAGGTAAGACATTGTTGTATCGTGTAGGTATAAGCCGTGCATTATTGGTGGTATCGGGTTGCCACTTTGGGGAGTGATACACCCCACTATGGGGCCAGCATGGGTATCTACGAGTTAGGGAGCCGATCGCATGGGGGTAGTGGGTACACCTAATGGAGACAGTGCAGGCAGCACCTATGAAGGTAGCTAGGGATACACGGAACTACCATTATCATTATTTAGTTCTGTAGGCGGGATCAACCTTAGGGTGACTAATGGTGGTGCAGTATAGCAAATATCTTATAGTGGTGGTGCAGTATAGTAATTATCTTATAGTGGTTTAGGAGCGCCTTTAACGATATCGTTGTTCATCTTGTTTCCTTGTTTACTCTGCCATACTCAATTGTTCACAATCGTTTCCTTATTTTCCAACTTATGCCTTAGTCTAGTTATTTTGGTAATTATATTGTTAAAGTTATCGCACTCGCCAGACTTTATGTCTGACCCCCCTTTGTTTCCTCCTCTTTTCTTCCTCCCCGCCCCCAAGGTGCTCAGGTTGGAACTAGCACCAGTGGAGCTTGATTTTGGACTGCTGTTTCTCTGCTTTAAGAAGTTACTTGGATCGCTGAAGTAAAGTTCAGCCTCTCTTATTTATGGCTATTTTGTATTGGGGTTATGTCTCTCAATTTATGTACTTGGTTATGTATTTTCCGCTGCAATGAAATAAAGTTTTAAATTTTTGAGTACTGTTTATATCTATCTTGTTGTTAAGTTTCTGTTCTATACTCACTTAAAATGCTCCATAGAAGTTAATTCATTCCCTTTGTGAGTGACATTAATGGACTTGGGGTGTTACACGTGGTATCAGAGCTGAAGGTTACCAGAACAGATATGAATTTTGAAAAGCTATTTTTCAAAACTACTTTTATAAAGAAGTACCTTCAAAAATATGTTTTAAGGAAAGTATTTTCAAGAGAAAAGTATATTTTAGAAAGCATAACCCCAAGAGCCATATATCCTTCCTTCGGTTCTTTTATATTGAATCTTTCCTTTTTCGTTTAAGTATGTCTGGAATTCCCGGGATACCCGAGGGGATAATGACACCAGGATGGTTTAGGAGGTATTTGGAGACTAGGGCCACCACTGCAGGTCCAACAAATGCTCCTCCTCCTCCTCCTCCTTCCCCTCCTCCTCCTCCTCATGTCGATACTTTCGCGAAGATATGTAAGGACTTTCGAGCAATGGGTGGAAAACCTTTTCACGGGACAGAGACATTTGTTGAAGCACGAAATTGGCTAAAGGAGGTGGAAGAATTGTTTGGGATCTTTGAGGTGGAAGATGGAAGAAAAGTCCAGTTAGCCGCCTGGCTAATGAAGGATGAGGCCTCGTTTTGGTGGGAGGTCACTAATGGGGAACATCCAGTCGATACATGGCCAAATTTCAGGCGGAGGTTTGAAGCAAAGTTTCTCTCACTGGCTGAAGAGAATCTATACATGGAAAGGTTTCTAGCATTGAAGCAATGGAATCTATCGGTGAAAGAATACGTCAACAAGTTCAATCAGTTGGCGAGATTTGGCTTGGACTTGGTGAATACACCAGAAAAGAAGGCCCTAAGATTTGTTAAGGTTTTGAACGTGCCGCTTCATGGGTTAGCTATGACCCACATTCCCATGGGGGCCACCTTTGATAGATTAGTTGACATGACACTTATGCATGAAGAGGAGAAGGGCGCCAATGCTAATAAGGAAACCGAGAAGAAAGGGGATCAAAAGAAGCCGCAACAGCAACAACAGAACAAGAAAGGCGGTAAAGGCAACAATGATAAGGGAATGAAAAGATGCTTTAACTGTGGGACACCCGACCATCTAAGCAATGATTGTAGGAAGAAAAAGAAGACTGGTTGTTTCCACTGTGGCAAAGCGGGACATCTGATCAAGGACCGCCCAAAGAAAGGGCAGAGGGTAGGGTCTACCTCGGGAGGACAGGTGCAAGCTCTTATGGCACTAGTGCAGGCAAGGGGACAAGTTCAGGCTCTCATGGTCCCACCGCTGCAAGAACGAGGTAGAACAATTTCCGTTGAAAGTTTAGTTTTTCTGGTTGATCATCCTGTCAGTACTTTATTCGATTCTGGCGCATCGCATTCGTTTATTTCTACATCATTAGTTGAAACACTGCACCTAGATACTAGTCTATTTACTGATCCCTTAGTAGTCTCAAATCCTATTGGTGGTTCGGCTCATCTTTCTATGATTTGTTGGGATTTAAGAGTGTTTATCTTGGGCGTTGAGTTTGAATGCAACGCCTTTGTTCTTGGCTTCATGGGCTACAGCTTGATTCTAGGTATGGATTGGGTAACTAGATACGGGGCCATCCTAGATTGTGAAAGATGGGTAGTTAGATTGTTGACTCGTTGTGGGAGGACCCTTGATATTTCTTGTGACCCTAGAGGTCCAGTAATGCTTAGCTACCTAGAATCCCTTGACGCATCCGATGATGATGTACATTCTGTTCGCATAGTCCGTGAATATGTTGATGTCTTCGATGAGGTGAGGGGTTTACCCCCAAAACGTGAGTTAGACTTTCGAATATATCTAGTAGATAATGCAAAGCCAGTTTCATTGCTAGTGCGCCGCATGGTTCCAAGAGAGAAAAGAGAACTCAGTAAGCAAGTGAAGGAATTGCTTGAGAAGGGGTTCATCAGACGTAGTATATCGGAGTGGAGTGCTCCATTAGTATTTGCCACGAAGGCAGATGGGTCCCTTAGACTTTGTGTGGACTATAGAGAACTTAATAAGCTTACCAAGAAGAATAGACACCCAGTGCCGAGGATTGACGATCTCTTCGATCAGTTAGTTGGCGCCTCAGTATTTTCGCAGTTGGACTTAGCCACGGGTTTCCATCAGTTGAGAGTGGCCGAGGATAGCATAGAAAAGACTGCCTTTAGGACTCCAGACGGCTTCTTCGAGTGGCTTGTGATGCCCTTTGGTTTGATAAACGCCCCTGCATACTTTGTTGATTTGATGAGTAGGGTGTTTAGGGAGTACCTTTATAAATTCGTGGTAGTCTTTGTAGACGACATCTTGATCTTTTATAAGAGCGAGGAAGAGCATGCCCTACATCTTAGGGAAGTGTTGGAGACTCTTCGAGCGCATAGCCTTAAAGCTAAATTTTCTAAATGTCACTTTTGGAGAAAGGAAGTGTGATTCTTAGGGCACGTGGTTTCCAAAGAAGGGATAGCTATGGATCCCGCGAAGGTAGTGGCCATCCAAAATTGGAAGGTCCCTAAGAATGCTACCGAGGTGATAAGTTTCTTAGGGTTGTCTGGCTACTATAGGAAGTTTATCAAAGACTTCGCAAAAATATCAGCCCCATTAACACGCTTAACGAAGAAGAACTTAGTTTTCACATGGGACGTAGATTGTGATGATGCGTTCAACGTTTGAAGAGAGCTTTAACCACAGCCCCAGTCTTAGTATTGCCAAATGGGAGTAAGCCATTTACCATTTATACCGATGCTTGTGGGACTAGACTAGGCGTAGTCTTAATGCAAGTGTAACACCCCACCTCCGCCAGGGTGGCTCTTGCAAGCACTCTGACTTTGGAGGGGCGTTTGAATCAGGTAAACATGCATAATGATATATCAAGGCAGAACAAGAACATACGTATATATGTAAACAGAGTAAATAAGATAAGTAAAACAGCGGAAGGTTTCAAACTATTTCAAAACAAGTTTGATACAACATAATGTCAACTTTCCAAATACACAAGTCTAGATAAAAACAACATCACTGAAAAACTGAAATACATAAGTACTATCCCCAAAATAAGTGATAACCATAGCTAGCTTCATGTCAAGACCGTACATGAGCTAAAATCCCACAAGCAAGTGATCAGAAATCCAAGCTAAGCTCCAATATTCCCACCCTGAGAACCTGGGGGGGGGGGAACGGAAGAAAAGAGGCGAAAGAAAAACAGGTCAGTCAAAAAGACTGAGTAAGCCCTACTACAATCAATGTAAACTGGTAAAGTTAACTGTCATGATGAAAGCTGAGATGAACATAAGGATAACTACATACTGGCATGATAGATAAAGGTGTCATCGCATAATCAGGTTTAAGGTTTTGCACCACAGGTGTACTAGCAAACTAACATGACTTGAATAAACAAGTATTGATCCCTTGGCCCAATCTTTGGCCCAATAACACGAAGTGACCCTAATACGCGGTCCAACCAAACGGTCTAGTCGATCGGCTCCCTATAAGCCTAACTCGTCACGTGTTGGTGTCAATGCGGCCCAAACATAATTGTAGTCAGACTGTGCAGGGTCTCCCGTCGGGTGTATCAAGCCCTAAGGTGTCAACCCCTGGACACCATAAACATAAGTGCACAGTCTCGATCTACTGGTACCCGTGCATGTTTTCCCCGGCTTCGGACTATGTGCACGACCATAGTCCGCCCGGAACTACACCGGCGTACCACTCTGTCGTCGTTTTTGGTCACTTACCTCAAGTCCAGTAATCGTGCCCCCACCCTAGCCTAGTCCCTAGGGTCATAATGATACAAACTTGGGATTACTGCTGGAGTGGACCCCCATTGCTAGGATATTCTAGTGGGTTAAGTACGGTTTAACCCTCTTGCTAATCATGGATTAACTTGGTTAAGTGTAACGATGAGTTCACGACTTAACCCTGATTAATCTACCAAGCCCAAATTGGTTAAGTATTAAGTGGATCATGACTTAACCCTAATCATGAGGCATTAATTAATTAACATGCCTTAACTTCTCACATTAGACTTCGTTGCGGTTACTAGTTAAGCCGGTCGGTTCCGGGTAGCTTTATACCACAACTTGGTCTAACCTCGGGTTCAAGGTACAACATGACCAACTTCTCACATTGGGTCCTATTGTTTGTAGCAACTAGTTAAGTCGGTCGGTTCCGGGTAGGTTTACGCTACAAACTCAACCCAACCTCGAGTTGGTCACACTTATATTTTATAAGTGTCATGTCCATCATGTTTCCAAAACATGCTACAAATTTTCAAGAATTTGGGTAGACCTAACTTAATACGTAAATTCCCAATGGGTAGACCTAACTTAATAGGTAAATTCCAAATCTTATGTTTTTATGTCTTTTAAGTTTACCCAACCCCAAACGCAATCCCATCGCTTACATATCGCAATAGCGCATAAAGGATAGAAAGAGGGAACTTGGCATAATCATGACATAAAGGTGTTGAAGCCACAAGTTTAACATGGTGGCATATGAAATGTACATATGTTCATATGCTTGCATATTACATTTTTAGGCCTCAAAAGCATGCATAAAATCAAACTTAGCATATTGGTGATACATGGTGATAAATGACATGTAGAAATGGCCATAAGTTCGCATTTAGCCTCACATGCAAGTTATCATAAGAGATATGATAACTTACATGTTGCCAAAATGCAACCTTTAGCATAAAGCTTGAAGCTTTATGTTCATATACTCAAGGTAAGCTTGCATAACATGATAACATGAACAAAATGATCAGCCCAAACTTGCATAACATAACTTGCATATCATATGACAAACTTGCATATCAAACTTGCATAACATAACTTGCATATCATATGACAAAATTGCATATCAAACTTGCATAACATAACTTGCATATCATATGACAAACTTGCATACCAAACTTGCATAACATAACTTGCATATCATATGACAAACTTGCATATCAAACTTGCATAACATAACATGATAAACTTGCATATCATGGCAAACTTGCATATCATAATGATTAACCAAACTTGCATCATTCATTTAACTTTAGAGTTTAAATATGAAAGTAGAAAAGGGCTTACAATGCTTATGAAGACACAAAAATATGACAAAGCCCTTATGCAATCAAATAAACCCAAAATGCAAGCTCCAAATCAATAAAAACCCTTGCTTTATGATGTAAATATGGAAACTTGACTTGAATGCAAGCTAATGACACTCATAAAAGCTTGAAAACACTTGTATGCATGGAAAATCTCTCATAGAAATAACTTAGGAATTTTATGAAGAGAGTGGAGGCCATGAGAGGAATGATTTTGCCATAGTTTAGTTACTTGAATGAATAATGATGATTTAGGGTTAGGTTAGGGGCTTATTTATAGAGAATAGGATTAGTTTCAACCTTAGGATTAAACCCAAGTTCCAATCTCAGCCCTCAAAACCGAATCTGGCCCCCAAACTCAACACAACTCCAAGATGGTGCACCAGGCAAAACTGCCCGGCTGAACCAAGTCGACAGCCAAGTCGACAGGGCTGTCGACTTGGGTCCAACCAAGTCGACTCCCAAGTCGACAGGGCTGTCGACTTGGGTGCTCTGGCGGGAATTTTCCCGCCTGGCCCAATTTGACCTAATTTCCAAATTCAAACTTGAATTTGAAATCTGTTTTTTTTTTTTTTAACTTTGAATTTTTTTGAAAACTTCGTTGGGTCTTAATCGGGTCATACGGACTCCGATTTTCGAAAACTCAGACTCTATTTCGCGTATTTTTCCGAGACGAACGCAATGGCATAGCCCGTTTCCCTTGATTCAGATTTATAAATTAAATTCTGCCTCGATTTACATTATAACAGGTTATTGAAAATACGGGTTGTTACATTCTCCCCTCCTTAAAGGATTTCGTCCCCGAAATCTTCAAGTTAGGAAGAACGTATCCTACCATCCAACATCCATCTACTCAAAACATCATCTACGAGCAATCATTGTCCTTACAAGATTCTAAATGTTGTATGAACATATGCAAAGGTGTGTGTATATGTACTTATCTAATGCAAATATCATCAATGCAAATTATGTTAGTGAAATGAATCCATATGTATGCAATTCCTAACATAATGTATAACATCTATATGTGTGCACATAACATACATCCATATGCAACATCCATGTGATAACACAAAAATTTTCATCCATGAATAAGCATAAACACTCATGCATATGCAATATGAGGAGTGTGTGAGCCGATCTAGTGCCTAACGTGTATAATGCATCCACGAGTAACCACTTGCAAACACTTGCAACCACTTGCAACCATCAAGCATAACATGTTTCAAACACATGTTTCATCCAAAGGGTTTCTACCTAAGGTTCTCATGACAAGATTAACACGATAAACTAGATAAATATGGATAGCAAAGAGAAAGATATGCTAACAAAGAAAAGAGATTGAGAGTGTACCCTCAAAAAGGAATGGATAAAGCCCACGCATCTTCTCCTCGGTTTCCCAAGTTGCGTCTTCTTCGGCTTCACCCCCATTGAACCTTCACCAACTTGACCTCTCGATTCCTTAGCTTCTTGGTCTCCGTCCCCAAGATACGAATCGGAGCTCTCCTCAAGGTAGCCTCTTTCTCCACTTCCGCATCTTTCAGGACACTTGGCTCAACAACCTCTGCTGATTCATGTAAACACTTCCGGAGATGCGAGACATGAAAAACATCGTGTACTCCGGCAAGCTTCTCGGGCAACTCCACTCTATAAGCCATCTGCCCGATCCTCTCTATAATAGGGAATGGTCCAACAAACCTCGGTGCTAACTTCCCAACGGCTCCAAATCGGACCACATTCCGCAAAGGAGAAACCTTCACGAAAACCATATTCCCAACATCAAACTCCAAATCAGTTCTTCGCTTACCAGCATAGGATTTCTGTCGGTCTTGGGCCGCTTTCATCCGTCTCCGAATCAACTCGACCTTCTCGGATGTATCTCTGATCATATCAGGCCCAAGTATAAGCTCATCTGTAGTCTCCCACCAACATGTAGGCGACTTGCACGGCCTCCCATATAAAGCTTCAAATGGTGCCATCCCTATGCTTGCCTGATAACTGTTATTATATGCAAACTCAACAAGAGGAAGATGGTCTTCCCAAGTACCACCAAAATCCAGAATACAAAGCCTCAACAGATCCTCGAGTACCCTATTCACCCTTTCGGTTTGACCGTCCGTCTGTGGGTGATAAGCCGTACTTAGATTCAACCTCGTGCCCATAGCTTCTTGCAAGCTATTCCAGAATTGACTTGTAAAGATTGGGTCACGGTCACTGGCTATGCTAGAAGGGACTCCATGTAGTCTCACAATCTCACGAAGATATACAGACGCTAGCCAAGATGCGGTCCTCTTTCTCTTCACCGGAATGAAATGAGCACTCTTCGTGAGTCTACCTACTATGACCCACATGCTCTTATTCCCTTTCTTGATCTAGGCAGTCCATCCACGAAATCCTTCGTGACGCTTCTCCCTCTTCCATTGCGGGGACCTCCAATGGATATAATAGCCCACCGGGCTTCTATGACTCAGCCTTTAACCTGTTGGCACAACATGCACCTTGGGACAAACTCGGCCACCTCCTCGGGTGATGTGCATCTTCAAGAACCTTCTTTCTCTCATCGCGTCTTAGCCATCCCTTGTCATCTATATCGAGGTGACTTACCATCTCGCCTCGAATCAACTTGTCCATAATCTCGACTAACTGCGGGTCTTCTTTCTGCGAAGTCCCTACTTGATCCAGAAGGGTAGGTCTAAGCTCAAGGGACGCTAACTAACTAATTAAACTGAGAGAACTTCTTACTTCAGTTGCATTCCTTGGAGTCTTCCAATCCTGAACTGCAACTACCTTAGCGGGATCCACCGCTAAGCCTTGCTTAGATACTATATGCCCAAGGAATCTAACTTCCCTTCTCCAAAAGTGACACTTGGAGAACTTGGCCATCAACTGATGCGCTCTAAGCGTATCCATCACCTCCACGAGATGCCTTGCATGCTCTTCCTCATCCTTAGAGAAGATCAGAATATCTTCTACATAGATTACCACAAACTCGTTCAGGAACTCCCTAGGCACCCTACTCATCAAGTCCATGAAGTAGGTGGGTGCATTAGTCAAACCGAATGGCATGACTAGCCATTCTAAGAATCCACCTAGAGTTCTGAACGCAGTTTTGCCTATACTATCCTCAGCTACTCTGAGCTGATGGAATCCAGTAGCAAGATCAAGAGAAAACAGATGTTCCTACAAGCTGATCAAACAAACCATCGATCCTTGGCAATGGTTGTCTATTCTCTTTAACTCACGATAATCAACACAAAGCCAAAGAGAACCATCTGCCTTGGTAGCAAATACCACAGGCGCTCTCCATTCAGATATACTTCGTCTAATGAATTTCTTTTCAAGCAACTCCTTCACTTGCTTACTTAGCTCCCGCCTTTCACGCGGAGCCATGTGCCGAACGGGCAAAGAAACCGGCTTTGCATTATCCACCAGATAAATGCGGAAATCAATCTCTCGCTTAGGGGGCAACCCCCTAAATTCATCGAAAACATCCGGATACTCTCGAACCACTCTCACAGACTAAAGAGTTTCCATTGACGAGTCGAGTGATTCAAGATAGCACAACATGACGGGACCTCTCGGATTACAAGAAATTTCTAGGGTGTTTCCGAGGCGAGTCACGAGCCTCACTACCCTATGCTCACAATCAAGGATGGCTCTATATCTGGACAACCAATCCATGCCCAATATCAATCTGTATCCCCTAAAACCAAGAACATAAGCACTACACAAGAACTCTACACTCAGTATAGAGATCCTCAAATCCCCACATATCATAGACAGATGGGCGGAACCCCCAATAGGATTTGAGACACAGACGGGATCATCTACCAAGCTAGTACTGAGGTGCAAACTATCAACAAGATCAGATGAGATAAAGCTATGCGATGCACCAGAATCAAACAAGGTACGAACTGGAAAATCAGAAATATATACAAGGCTCTCAACAGAAATACTACCTCGATCGGGAACTGGAGCGGTATTGAGAGCATGAACTTGCCCTCCTGAAGGTCCAGCACGCTGAGTCTGACCCTGGCCTTGCCCTTGCTTCTTCGGGCAATCCTTACTGAAATGTCCAGTCTCACCGCAGAAAAAGCATTCACCATTCTTCCTTTTCCTCTTCTTACAATCCTTAATAAGATGCCCAACTGAACCGCAATAATGGCACTTCCCCTTGTTGTTCTTGCCCTTGTTGTTGTTCCCCTTGTTGCCTTGACTCTTGTTCTTGTTCTTGTTCTGATTGCCTTGACTGCTCTGACCACTTGGATTACCCTGATTTCCTTTCCACTGGGAATCAGTCTTCTTGGCTTGAGTATCATTCATCTTGATCTCTTTCTTGACATCTCCCTGAAGTAACGCCATATCAACCAAGCTCTCAAACATGGCCCCATGGGGAATATGTGACATAGCCAATCCCTGCAACGGCTCATTCAATCCTCTAGCAAAACGAAGAGCCTTCTTCTGAGGAGTATTCACCATATCCAAGCCAAAACGAGCTAACTGATTGAACTTGTTCACATATTCTTTGACAGACATATCTCCTTGTTTCAAAGTTACGAACCTCTCCATTTGCAGATTCTCCTCAGCAGAAGATAGAAACTTAAGCACGAACCTTGCCCTGAAATCGGCCCAAGTCTCAATTGGCCTAGCAGCGGTGGTGACCACCCACCAACGTGCAGCTTCTTCCTTTAGCAACCACACTGCCAATAAAACCTTCCTACGGTCATCTATATCAAAGAAGGCAAAAAGATCTTTGGTTTCTTTCAACCAATTCCTTGCCTCTACATAAGTCTCGGTTCCAATGAAATTCTTGCAACCCATCGCCTTAAAGTCTTTGCAAATCTTTGCGAAGTCAGCTTGAGGATGCTGAGGGGGAGGAGGAAGAACATTAACTACCGGAGGAGGAGGAGGAGGAACATCTGCGGGGCCGGCTTCGGTCGCCCTAGCCTCCAAAAGTCTCCTATACCAAACAGGTACGTGTACTCCCTCCGGAATGGCAAAGTAATCGGCCATAATGAAAACGAAGAAAAAGATAGATTCAAAATGGAGAAAAACGAAGGAATTTTTTTTTTGCTAATGGCTTTTTGGGGATATCCTTTAAAATAAACTAGACTTTTCTTTGGAAAATACTTTATACTTGGTTTTGAAAATAGTTTTCCAAAAAATTTTAAAAACCTTTTTGTTCCTTCTCGTAAACCATATGGTCTGATACCAAATGTAACACCCCACCTCCGCCAGGGTGGCTCTTGCAAGCACTCTGACTTTGGAGGGGCGTTTGAATCAGGTAAACATGCAAAATGATATATCAAGGCAGAACAAGAACATACGTATATATGTAAACAGAGTAAATAAGATAAGTAAAACAGCGGAAGGTTTCAAACTATTTCAAAACAAGTCTGATACAACATAATGTCAACTTTCCAAATACACAAGTCTAGATAAAAACAACATCACTGAAAGACTGAAATACATAAGTACTATCCCCAAAATAAGTGATAACCATAGCTAGCTTCATGTCAAGACCGTACATGAGCTAAAATCCCACAAGCAAGTGATCAGAAATCCAAGCTAAGCTCCAATATTCCCACCCTGAGAACCTGGGGGGGGAAACGGAAGAAAAGAGGCGAAAGAAAAACAGGTCAGTCAAAAAGACTGAGTAAGCCCTACTACAATCAATGTAAACTGGTAAAGTTAACTGTCATGATGAAAGCTGAGATGAACATAAGGATAACTACATACTGGCATGATAGATAAAGGTGTCATCGCATAATCAGGTTTAAGGTTTTGCACCACAGGTGTACTAGCAAACTAACATGACTTGAATAAACAAGTATTGATCCCTTGGCCCAAGCTTTGGCCCAATAACATGAAGTGACCCTAATACGCGGTCTAACCAAACGGTCTAGTCGATCGGCTCCCTATAAGCCTAACTCGTCACGTGTTGGTGTCAATGCGGCCCAAACATAATTGTAGTCAGACTGTGTAGGGTCTCCCGTCGGGTGTATCAAGCCCTAGGGTGTCAACCCCTGGACACCATAAACATAAGTGCACAGTCTCGATCTACTGGTACCCGTGCATGTTTTCCCCGGCTTCGGACTATGTGCACGACCATAGTCCGCCCGGAACTACACCGGCGTACCACTCTGCCGTCGTTTTTGGTCACTTACCTCAAGTCCAGTAATCGTGCCCCCACCGTAGCCTAGTCCCTAGGGTCATAATGATACAAACTTGGGATTACTGCTGGAGTGGACCCCCATTGCTAGGATTTTCTAGTGGGTTAAGTACGGTTTAACCCTCTTGCTAATCATGGATTAACTTGGTTAAGTGTAACGATGAGTTCACGACTTAACCCTGATTAATCTACCAAGCCCAAATTGGTTAAGTATTAAGTGGATCATGACTTAACCCTAATCATGAGGCATTAATTAATTAACGTGCCTTAACCTCTCACATTAGACTTCGTTGCGGTTACTAGTTAAGCCGGTCGGTTCCGGGTAGCTTTATACCACAACTTGGTCTAACCTCGGGTTCAAGGTACAACATGACCAACTTCTCACATTGGGTCCTATTGTTTGTAGCAACTAGTTAAGCCGGTCGGTTCCGGGTAGGTTTACGCTACAAACTCAACCCAACCTCGAGTTGGTCACACTTATATTTTCTAAGTGTCATGTCCATCATGTTTCCAAAACATGTTACAAATTTTCAAGAATTTGGGTAGACCTAACTTAATAGGTAAATTCCCAATGGGTAGACCTAACTTAATAGGTAAATTCCCAATCTTATGTTTTTATGTCTTTTAAGTTTACCCAACCCCAAACGCAATCCCATCGCTTACATATCGCAATAGCGCATAAAGGATAGAAAGAGGGAACTTGGCATAATCATGACATAAAGGTGTTGAAGCCACAAGTTTAACATGGTGGCATATGAAATGTACATATGTTCATATGCTTGCATATTACATTTTTAGGCCTCAAAAGCATGCATAAAACCAAACTTAGCATATTGGTGATACATGGTGATAAATGACATGTAGAAATGGCCATAAGTTCGCATTTAGCCTCACATGCAAGTTATCATAAGAGATATGATAACTTACATGTTGCCAAAATGCAACCTTTAGCATAAAGCTTGAAGCTTTATGTTCATATACTCAAGGTAAGCTTGCATAACATGATAACATGAACAAAATGATCAACCCAAACTTGCATAACATAACTTGCATATCATATGACAAACTTGCATATCAAACTTGCATAACATAACTTGCATATCATATGACAAACTTGCATATCAAACTTGCATAACGTAACTTGCATATCATATGACAAACTTGCATACCAAACTTGCATAACATAACTTGCATATCATATGACAAACTTGCATATCAAACTTGCATAACATAACATGATAAACTTGCATATCGTGGCAAACTTGCATATCATAATGATCAACCAAACTTGCATCATTCATTTAACTTTAGAGTTTAAATATGAAAGTAGAAAAGGGCTTACAATGCTTATGAAGACACAAAAATACGACAAAGCCCTTATGCAATCAAATAAACCCAAAATGCAAGCTCCAAATCAATAAAAACCCTTGCTTTATGATGTAAATATGGAAACTTGACTTGAATTCAAGCTAATGACACTCATACAAGCTTGAAAACACTTGTATGCATGGAAAATCTCTCATAGAAATAACTTAGGAATTTTATGAAGAGAGTGGAGGCCATGAGAGGAATGATTTTGCCATAGTTTAGTTACTTGAATGAATAATGATGATTTAGGGTTAGGTTAGGGGCTTATTTATAGAGAATAGGATTAGTTTCAACCTTAGGATTAAACCCAAGTTCCAATCTCAGCCCTCAAAACCGAATCTGGCCCCCAAACTCAACACAACTCCAAGATGGTGCACCAGGCAAAACTGCCCGGCTGAACCAAGTCGACAGCCAAGTCGACAGGGCTGTCGACTTGGGTCCAACCAAGTCGACTCCCAAGTCGACAGGGCTGTCGACTTGGGTGCTCTGGCGGGAATTTTCCCGCCTGGCCCAATCTGATCTAGTTTCCAAATTCAAACTTGAATTTGAAATCTGTTTTTTTTTACTTTGAATTTTTCTGAAAACTTCGATGGGTCTTAATCGGGTCATACGGACTCCGATTTTCGAAAACTCGGACTCTATTTCGCGTATTTTTCCGAGACAAACGCAATGGCATAGCCCGTTTCTCTTGATTCAGATTTATAAATTAAATTCTGCCTCGATTTACGTTATAACAGGTTATTGAAAATACGGGTTGTTACAACAAGAGGGAAGGGTAATAGCCTATGGTGGAAGGCAGTTGAGAGTGCATGAAAGAAATTACCCTACACATGACCTAGGGTTGGCCGCTATTGTTTTCGCGCTTAAGTCTTGGTGCCATTATCTTCTTGGCGAGAAATTCGAATTGTTCACTGACCACAAATCGCTAAAATACTTGTTCTCTCAAAAGGACTTGAACTTAAAGCAGCAAAGGTGGATGGAATTCTTAGAGTCCTACGATTTCGAGATAGCATATACCCCTGGCAATGGTAACGTAGTGGTAGACGCCTTAAGTCAGAAAAGGTTAACCTTGAGTCCGTTGTTTGCTGAGCGGCGAAGCTTAGAGTTCATCTCTACGTTTGACTTTAGACCTTCCATCGACTTTGTACCCTGTTTACTAGCATCCTTAGAGGTCGGACATACGCTTTTGGGACGGATTGGTGAGGCACAGCGAGATGACCCACAGTTGGTTGAGTTAGTAGAAAAGCTCAAAAGAGGGGAGTCATCGAGCCATCTCCGTAGGTATACCCTAGATGATAAGGGTTGGTTGCGTAGGGACGGTATACTTTGTGTACCATGGGACGAGAGTTTGAGGAAGACCATTCTTGATGATGCACATCATTCGAAGATGACCATCCATCCCGGCGGGGACAAGATGTACATGGACATGAGACGAGTTTACTTTTGGGCCGGCTTGAAGAGGGATGTGGCTAAATTTTTCGCGAGATGCTTGGTGTGTCAACAAGTAAAAGCAGAGCAAAAGAAACCCGGTGGGTTACTTCATCCATTGGAGGTCCCACAATGGAAGTGGGAAAGTGTCTCGATGGACTTTATTGATTGGCTACCGAGATCGAGGAAGGGTAATACGGGGATTTGGGTCATGGTAGACAAACTTACTAAGAGCGCCCATTTCATTCCCGTGAAGAGTAAAAGGACTGCTCCATGGTTAGCCTCCGTATACATTCAAGAGATAGTTCGTTTGCACGGTGTTCCATCTAGCATAGTGAGCGACCGCGATCCTATTTTTACTAGCGAATTTTGGAAAAGTTTGCAAGAGGCGGTAGGGACTCAGTTATGTTTGAGCACCGCATATCATCCTCAGACGGATGGCCAGACCGAGAGGGTGAATCGTATTTTAGAGGACCTACTGAGGTTGTGTGTCTTAGACTTCGGAGGTACATGGGAGGAACATCTTCCGTTGGTGGAGTTTGCATATAATAATAGCTTTCAGTCTAACATTGGCATGGCACCGTTTGAGGCTCTTTATGGACGGCCGTGTCGTTCACCTACATGTTGGTGGGAGTCTACGGATAAGATCTTGCTTGGGCACGATATGATTAGAGAGAATTCAGAAAATATCGATTTGATTCGAAGGATGATGAAGACGGTGCAAGATAGGCAGAAATCTTATGCGGACAAGACAAGGTCAGATCTTGAGTTTGATATTGGGGACATTGTAACACCCCGCCTCCGCTAGGGTCACTCGCAAGGGAATGCACTAGCTTTAGAGGGGCATTATTGGTAAACATGCACAGAAATATCACAAGACAGAACACATAAAATAGCGGAAGTAAAATCAATCTTTCATAACATGAATACATAAGGTCTAAAGCCTTTTACATCAGAGTACATCAAAACCTGTCTTGCAATAGTAAAGAAGCATAAAGACTTTTTAATAAATTATTCCCCAAGTAAAAACAGTAAAGTAGCCATAGCCAAGAGAAGTCCAAGCCATCCATGATGACCTTCAATCAGAAGAAGTCCGAACTAAACAGCATTGTTTCCTCCCTGTAACCTGGGGGGGAAACGGAAGAAAAGAGGCGAAACAAAACGGGTCAGTCAAAAAGACTGAGTAAGCCCTATCTACTATTAGTATAGAAACTAGTAAAGTTAACTGACATGAGAAACTGAGATGAACATGAGCATGATAACAAGATAGATAAGCTAAATCAAAATAACAGGATAAACTACTGAACTAAAGTATCATGATAAACTACGGTGTCATAATAAATCAAGGTATCATATCGTCAGACTTCTATCAAGTATACTATCCCAAGGTATCTACCCCGTCTAACATCCCACGGTATCTATTCCGTATATTCTTCCTGGTTCTAACATGTATATTTGCTCTGCACCCTCCGTACTAGTATCCCAGCCTTGTTATGTGTTAACCATGAATGTCCCTTACTCAAAATCGTGTAATGGTCCATGTCAACCTAATATATCGCATATATAGGTTACTCAAATCATATGTTTCTTTCCATGTATATAAGTTCAGTCCTTTGCCGTACCTCGTACGGGCTTCCTCATGTCGTATTATCCTTGAAATCGTTTGGACTGTCACCCTTGTTCTAGCTAGGCTCTTCCATATGAATCATCGTTTGAACTACTAGGACTTACGCCACCTAGCACCACTAGGGATTACGCTTACCTATTGCACGCTTTCGTATTTCGGTTTGGGTTAAACCACCTAGGCCACTAGGGATTACGCTAACCCTCAACCGCGCCCTTTTCCCACGCATTCATCGTGAATCGTTTTTCTATAACTGTATGCACATGTATCACATCGTGCCATCCGAGTCCTGTCACAGGGCAAACCAAGAAATACAGGACTCGGTCGGGAGCTTTAGATTTATCTGCCGATGCAGATACTAAGGTCTGCTTTTCTACACGTGGCTATGGTCCCACGAGACCCCTCCCTCAACTAGTGAAAGGCAACACAAGAGAAAATCTTGCATGAGAACTACACTCCGGCCAGCCCACATCCTACGGCCTACCTCACCCATAATTAGATAGCAAATTATGGTCTGTTGGGTGTTCCCTGCCTTTCCGTACGTACACGCTTGACTCAAAATGGTAGATGATCGACGAACTTGCTATCTCGGGCACCTTATGTATTCGTCGACTCACTGCTATCCACCCCAGTCTTTAGGTCGCTCGCATAGCAACCAAGGCATATTCTTGGTTCTTCTACCGCAGACCTCAACCTCTCGTGAGCCTAGTATAATGACCTGGCAGCTCACAGAGGGATCCCAAGAATATCCTCACGTTCCCCGAAGCCGCTGCTTCGTTACCCAGTTCGTTGGAGCCTTTATCTAAATCAGATAGCCTGCTCCTACACGCATACTTAAACGTTGACCTAACGTATCGGGTTACTAATCTATCTAAGAAATGGTCCAAATTCCCTTGACTAAGAATTATTACTTAGTTTCCCTTAACTAAGGTTTACCACTTAGCCTTATTTCCATAATCCTTGTTAACTATGGTTATTTACCTAATCCTCCGAATTAGGGTTTATCTAATGGCTTAAGTGTCACTTAAGTTCATAACTTAGCCCGTCTACAAACCATGTCAAAATTGGCTAAGTATCCAAGTCCAAGACTTAACCCTACAAACCATGTGTCAAGTTGGCTAAGTATATTAAGCAATCCATAACTTAACCTCGTCTAATTATCATTTTAGATTGGTTAATTATATAAATTAACTTGACCTTGTCAAATTACCGAGTCAAATCGGTCAAGCGTATTCAAGTGATTCGTGACTTAGCCTTATCATGTTTTCATGTTATATTGGTTAAGTATGGGTTAACTTAACCTCCGTAAATTCACTGGTTAGATTGGCTAAGTATAGGTCACTTAACCACATCCAATTTAACGAGTTAGATTGGTTAAGTTTAGGTCACTTAACCACATCCAATTAACGAGTTAGATTGGTTAAGTTTAGGTCACTTAACCACATCAAATTAACGAGTTAGATTGGTTAAGTTTAAGTCACTTAACCACATCGAATCATCATGTATAATTGGTTAAGTATAAGTTGCTTAACCCCATTAAATTATCACGTTAAGTTGGTTAAGTATTGGTTACTTAACCCCATTGAATTACCAAGTTTATATTGGTTAAGTGTTTAACTTAACCCCATCGAATTACCGTGTTTAGATTAGTTAAGTGTGGATTACTCAACCCCATCTAATTACCGTGGTTAGATTAGTTAAGTGTCAATTACTTAACCCCATCTAATTACCGTGTTTAGATTAGTTAAGTCTTAATTACTTAACCCCATCCATTAACTGTATCTCTTGGTTAAGTGTCATTAAGAAAACTTACTTAACCTTGCCAATTTATCATGTTGGATTGATTAAGTGTTGGTTAACTTAATCCCCGTCCACTAGTCGTATAAAAAAAATGGTTAAGTGTCATTAGGCAAATCAAATTACTTAACCTACCCAACCTTGTCATGTTTTGTTAAGTATCATTAGCCTAATCAATTTTCTTAACCCATTTATCCATGTCATATTTGGTTAAGAGTCATTAATCAAATTAACTTAACCCTATCATGTGGCATTAATTACTTAATGCACCTCAACCTCTCACATTAGACTTTGTTGTGGTTACTAGTTAAGCCGGTCGGTTCCGGGTAGCTTTACACCACAACCTGGTCTAACCTCGGGTTCAAGCACAAAATGACCAACTTCTCACATTGGGTCCTATTGTTTGCAACTACTAGTTAGGCCGGTCGGTTCCGGGTAGCTTTATGTTGCAAACTCAACCCAACCTCGAGTTGGCCACACTTACATTATCTAAGTGTCATGTTCATCATGTTTTCAAAACATGTTACAAGTTTTTCAAGCATTTGGGTAGACCTAACTTAATAGGTAAATTCCCAAAGGGTAGACCTAACTTAATAGGTAAATTCCCAAGCTTATGTTTTATGCATACTTACATGTCAACTTTCATGTTATATTTCAAGTCATGTTTTCAAGTTGTATTTTCATGCCATTAGAAATTACCCATAACATAGCCCAACGCTTTTAAACTCGCATATACGTTCGCAACAACGTAATGGATTAAAAGAAGAGACTTGGCAAAAGCATGACAAAGATGGATATTAAGCCACAAATTAATCATAGTGGCGAATGAGGCACAAATGTGTTCATTAGCTTGCATATACCATTGTTAAGCCTCAAAAACATGCATAAACCCAAACTTGGCACATAAGCGAATCATGGTGATAAACAACATGGAATGATGACAAGTAACTCGCATATGACCTCACATAAGGGTTATGGCTTCATATGCAAGTTGACATGAAGGTTATAAGGGTTCTCATGTTGCATAATGCAACATTTCAACATAAAGGTCAAAGCTTTATGACCACAAGACCAAGGTAATGACTTTATAAGCTTGCATAAGATGATAGCATGTTACATACTAATGTTTAAACTCACTTACAACATGTCATATTAAGTTTAAAGTTCATATCTAATAGTAGGAGAAGGGCTTACCTTGCTATGAAGGCCTAAATCGATTAAACCAAAGCTTATGATGAAGCCTATGCATGCCATCACCCAAAAACCCAAAGATGGATGCACCAAATTACTAAAAACACCATCTTTATGAACAAAGATCATAGCTTTTGCCTTGGAATCAACTTGAGAAGCTCTCATACTAACATAGGGACTCTCTAACACTCTCATGATCATGAAACCTCTCATAGAAATGAAGTGGAGGCTAGGATAGTTGAGTGGAGGCCATGAGAGTAGAAATTTTGCCATAGTTTAGTTACATGAGTGAATAATGAGGGTTTATGAGAGGGTTAGGGGCTTATTTATAGATTAGGCAAGTGTTTTAGGCCATAGGATTAAACCTAGATTCAATCCAAGCCATCAAAGCATGTCTTGGGGAAGAAGTCAAGTGTAGGAACCATTTAGGGCCTTTAGATTAAAGATGAACCATGAGAACCATCCAAATGCAAAATCTGCATTTGAGCGAATCGGCCCACGGGTTGACAGCCAAACACCCTGGATTAACCCCTAGTCGACCCAGCGGGCTCGGGTCGACCTCAAAAATCGGCCGGTTCGGTTATTCCCCTCTCCCAATTCGCTGTTTTGAACATTTTTGCATATTTATTTATTTAATTTTCAATTATATATATATATATATATATATATCAATATATATATATTTCTTTGCGCAACCCATTTCACTTAATTAAGTACACTTTAATTTGGGAATTTTCCGTGAAACTTCGCGAGGCCATATCTTGGTCATACGGACTCCGATTTTCGAAAACTCGGACTCTATTTCGCGTATTTTTCCGAGACGAACGCAATGGCATAGCTCGTTTCCCTTGATTCAGATTTTACAGTTTAATTCTGCCTCCATTTATGTTATAACAGGTTATTGAAAATACGGGTTGTTACAGACATGGTCTTTGTCAAGGTGTCTCCATTACGGAACGTCGTTCGCTTTGGGTCCGTTGGGAAGTTAGCACCAAGGTTCGTAGGGCCGTTTCCTATTAAGGAAAGGATTGGGCAGATGGCCTATAGAGTGGAGTTACCCGAGAGACTTAGTGGTGTATACGATGTATTCCATGTATCACATTTGAAGAAGTGCTTGCACGAGACCGCGAAAGTGGTAGAGCCGAGCTTGCTTAGAGAGGTAGAGATCGAGCATGATGTGACGATTCGACGAGCTCCTACGTTCATTCTTAGGTCGGAGATTAAGAAGTTGAGGAATTGAGAGGTCAGGCTAGTCAAAGTGCAATGGGGAGATGATGAGGGTAACACTACTTGGGAGACGGAAGAGAAGATGCGTTCATTGTACCCTTTTCTTTTCGAGGGTATGTCTTTTAATTTCTCCTTTATCGCTTAGCTTGTACTTATCTTATCTTTAGTATGTCCTCTCGCTAGTATCTTTGTCCTTTAGATAGGATAGTCCTATGGTTGAAACATGTGTTTGAGACATGTTATGTATGATGGATGCATGTGGATGCAAGTTTTTTCTCGTGGTTCCTCGTGGATGCATATACACACACTTTAGGCACTATATCGGCTCAGTCACTTCATATTGCATATTGCATATAAATGTGTGTGCATATTTAAGTTAATGGATGTATAATGGTTGTACCATCATATGGACGTTGCATTTTGGTGAATGGTTGTGCACACATGTAGAAATAATATGTATCGATAGGGTTCTTCGCATACATAATGGACGCGTGACACTATCATGGTTTGCATTAAGGAGGTCAACTGAATCAGTAGACCGCCTGATTTTGCATTAGATAAGGAACATATACACACACTTCTTGCATATATTCATACAACATTAGGAATTTTATAAGGACAATGGATGGCTGTGTTTGATGGTTGAGTAGATGGTTGTTTGCATGTTAGGATAAGCATTCTCCTTAACTTGGAGATTTCGGGGGCGAAATCCTTTAAGGAGGGGAGAATGTAACACCCCGTATTTCTGTTAACACTAATATTCACAAATTAAAGAATAACTAATCTCAGATGCGAGAATTAAGGGAAACAGGCTGCTCCATTGTGTTCATCTCGGAATTCTGGTTGAGATAGAGTCCGAGTTTGCGTGAATTGGACTTCGTAAGAAGAAGTTATGGCGATCGGAAGTTTCAGAAAATCCAAAACAGATTTCAAAATTTGAAAATTCAGAGTCAGATGGGCTAGGTGGGAATTTTCCCGCCTGGGCCAGGTCGAGCATAGGGTCGACCTATCCAGACCAGGTCGACCATAGGGTCGACCTGGGGGTCGACCTCCCCCCCCCCCCCCCCCCCCGGGCATAATTAATTGATGACCTATTTGTGACTGTGTGCTGACTCATTAAGGTTTCTGAACTGCTCTGATTGGCTGGGATTAATTCTGGGTTGATCGGACGGCTTAAACTAATCCTAAACTCTATAAAAACTCCTATAGACTCCAACCCTAAAATCAAAATAAAATTAGACTCATGGCCTCCATGCCGTCACCTAGCAACTCAGCATAGCCGCCACCAATTAGAGAGGAAGAAAGCAAATCTAATTCAATCCTTTTCAACTTTAACAACGAATCTTCTCCAAGGGAAAGCTAATACAACTTCAGAACTCAGAATTCAGAACTCAAGACCTTCTATGAGTTGTGAGTTCGATTTATTTAATAAAATAATTAGCAATTTAATTGGATTAAGTTATGATGTGGATTATATGGATATGATGTGAATTATTAACCGCATGTCATAATTATGTTGTAAAATTGTGATGTTATCAGACATGTTGTAAATTCTATGATGTGATGTTGTGATGTTATCATCTATGTTGTAAAGTTATGATGCTATCATCTATGTTGTAATTTTATGTATAATCAAATCATCATGTTGTTCATATGCTAGTTGGTTATGTTGATTCATATGATAAATCATAAGTATGTATGCAAGTTTAGGTGTTGATTTAGATGTGGATCATATGCAAGTTAGAAAAGATTATGTATAATTTTACATGTTTCGTGACATCTAATTTAGACCTAAAGTTAGGCTATGTCATGTGTGAGTTATATGCTAAATTCTACATGCTAGTTTACATGTTTAGATGTAAGTTTACACCATTGTTATGATGCATAAATCACATATGCAAGTTTATATAAATGGGTTTGGAATAGGAATCATGTTATGCAAGTTTTTGGTTATTGCCTATGCAAATTTACACCTTTAGATGTAGATCTATGACATACATGATTTATGCAAGTTCGTGACCATCATCTAAACAAGTTTACACCTTTAGATTTGGATCTATGACATATGTAGTTTTATGCAAGCTGTAACTTTGGCCTATGCAAGTTTTAGATGTAGAACATCATTCACACATGCAAGTTCACCCCTTATGTTTAGATCTATTTTTAGTTATATGTATGTTGTGATGTTTTTCCATGAGTTAGACTATTCGAGTCTAACGTATATTTTACGTTAAACGAACGAACGTACAACGTGGGGTAATGGGAAAATATTAAAGAGATCTAATTGGCATAAATGCCTTAAATGGCATAAAATAAATTGTGAAGATAATTGGTATGATTTTTCATACCATAAATAGATGGACATAATTGATTCAATTATGGCCATAGTTATGTTTGGAATTAATTGATAATTTGAATAGGGAAATTAATTCAAAATGGGGGATGATTAATTAGGAGTAATTAATCGTCTGAGGCACGAGGTTAGGCTCTTTTGTGGTGTAAGACTGCCCGGACCCGCCCGACAAATCCAGCTGCCACAAATGCCAGTCTAATGTGAGAGGTCTTAGGCATAAACTAAATACATAACAATTGTAAAGACACGAGGTTAGGCTCTTTGTGGTGTAAGATTGCCCAGTCCCGCCCGGCAAATCCAACTGCCACAAATGGCAGTCTAATGTGAGAGGTCTTTATGAGGTTACGGTTTTAATGAATTAAGAAACACTTAACCAGATAAACATGTAGTGGGACATGAGGGGGTTAAGTTGGTGCCTTGGGTGGCATGTGGAATCTAGTGGGTGCCTTGGGTGACATTGGAAATACGATTAGAAATACTTAACCAAAATTTGAAACATGTAATTGAAACATGAATAAGAAGCGGGTTAAGTGGGATGTACTAGAGGGGACCAAGCTTAGGTGGATAGCTTGTGTCAAGTAATGGGGCCCCGTTTCAACCAGTAACCCATACGTATCTTTGTGGGCTCGACCCAAGTCGAGGACGGGACACGCATACTTGGGCTTGACTGTTAGAGGCCAAACCGGGTTAGCGGTGGCAACGCAAGTCCAACGGGTTCATATGCGCGTGTGGACCTGGGCTGGTAGGTAAGACGTTGTTGCATCGTGTAGGTATAAGCCATGCATTATTGGTGGTATTAGGTTGCCACTTTGGGAAGTGATACACCCCACTGTGGGGCCAACACGGGTATCTACGAGTTTGGGTGCCGATCGCATGGGGATAGTGGGTACACCTAATGGAGACAGGGCAGGCAGCACCTATGAAGGTAGCTAGGGGTGCACGGAACTACCATTATCATTATTAAGTTCTGTAGGCGGGATCAACCTTAGGGTGACTAATGGTGGTGCAGTATAGCAAATATCTTATAGTGGTGGTACAGTATAGTAATTATCTTATAGTGGTTTAGGAGCGCCTTTAACGATATCGTTGTTCATCTTGTTTCCTTGTTTACTCTGCCATACTCAATTGTTCACAGTCGTTTCCTTATTTTCCAACTTATGCCTTAGTCTAGTTATTTTGGTAATTATATTGTTAAAGTTATCGCACTCGCCAGACTTTATGTCTGACCCCCTTTGTTTCCTCCTATTTTCTTCCTCTCTCCCCCCCCCCCCCAAAGGTGCTCAGGTTGGAACTAGCACCAGTGGAGCTTGATTTTGGACTGCTGTTTCTCTGCTTTTAGAAGTTGCTTGGATCGCTGAAGTAAAGTTCAGCCTCTCTTATTTATGGCTATTTTGTATTGGGGTTATGTCTCTCAATTTATGTACTTGAATTTGGTTAAGATGGATATTATGTACTTTGACTCTAGTTTTGATGATGTAATCAAACTTATGTATTTTCCACTGCAATGAAATAAAGTTTTAAATTTTTGAGTACTGTTTATATCTATCTTGTTGTTAAGTTTCTGTTCTATACTCACTTAAAACGCTCCATAGAAGTTAGTGCATTCCCTTTGTTAGTGACATTAATGGACGTGGGGTGTTACATGTGGTATAAAAGCTGAAGGTTACCAGAACAGATATAAAATTAATAACACGTCTTGAAAATCTTATCCAAATTCGAAATAAATAATTTGTTATAATTAAATAATCATTATGGTTTATAAACGATTCCATAGCAACCATTTGAAAATTTGATTTGGACATAACTCAACATCTATAAGCCAAAATATCGATTTTTCACTTACATTATAAAAATATAATTTAATAGATTCAATCATTTTTTATTTCAAAGAAATCCGACTTAAAATGAATCTTGTATGATCAATTGAAGTTCAAATCGTAACATTTCGAATTACCGTGACATTACGCGCTCGATTATAATTTATATTATAATTAATAAGTTCAATTGTCGTTTAACTAATTTATTCGTTATTATAATTAAATTATAAACTGAATTAAATCTCATATATTATCCAATTCACACACTATTGCGAATTCAACTCATTTCCAACCATTTTGGAAATTAAATGTATTGTCAAATTATTTATATTAATAAATATAAATTAGAATTATTTAAATATTCAAAAATATTTGAATTCCAACCATTTAAATTATCAAACCCATATATTAAAATAATTAAATAAACTAATTATTAAATCACTAAAATTCTGGGATGTTACATTCCTTCCCTTTTAAAATAATTTCGTCCCCGAAATTTCTAAGGTAGGAAAAATGCTACAAATCTGTATTAACTAGGTTAAAATCACTTGTTTTACTCCTTAACCTCAGTTTCAACTCAACCAATTTATTTTAATTAAAATATTAATTTATTTCTAACAACGAACATTTTCAAAAATTCTGAAAATTTTCTAACACTCTAAATTTCCAAAAAAATTCGCCTGCGTCTCCTTTGCACGGCTCAATTGGTACAACTACAACTCGCCTCTCTAGGCCTTCTCCAATCCAAAATAAAATCCAACAGTCTCATAAAAATCTCATACTCAAATATAATATAAACTCGTACCTTTTTGTCGGGCATTCACCTTTATCACTCCTATCTGCTATTAATTCAGCATATTTCCAAGCATTCCCAATTGATCTCCATTCAACTTATCCTCAATCCAATTATTCGCTTATATTCAGGCCGAATTTCATTTCAAACTCCAATTCCACTCTCAAATACAAATTCTTAACTCATCAGTTTAGTTCCATTCTAAAATCTAATTTCACAAATTCCATTACTTCACCGAATTAAATTATATCCCAATACGATTTTCACTTAGCTAGCTTTAATTCAATTCCAATTTTATTGAACTAAGTTTAAGTTAAATCATATATATTTTTATTTACTCTTACCAGTTCAAACTGTTTAACTTCATACGTTAAATTTTAAATTTCAGAATTTAAATTCCTGGATTTTAAATCAGTAGGAAATCATATATACGTACATATAATAACAACAATTCAAAACATATGAATTTTTGGCAATTTATTTTCTCAAAACAATTCAAAACAAAATCTTTGTTAGTAATCCATCACTTAGAAACCCAAAAACGAATACTGATGTTGCAGCTGTCATCATCACAATTATTTTCCAATGAACGAAGTGAGTTCAATAATATATCCTTTTCAAAGCCATTTATAAACACTTCCTTTTTGGAATTACTCAAAATATCTTTTTCAGCACTTGGAAAACATTTCAAATTTTCCCAAGATCTTAAAATTACCATATATTTTTAATTCCAAAATTCATTTATAAACACTTTGCAAATTTCCAAAGTTTTAATTCTAATTCTAGTTTAAATCCAGATTTAATTCATCAGAATTTATTTATTACACTTATATGAATTCTGATTGGTCATTTATAACCATCTCGATTATAATATTATTCGATTATAATTATAACCAACACATCCAATATAATAATTTCAATATACATACTTCTTTATATCAAAATATATTTTGGGTAAAATTATTTCATTTACCCTCTTTCAAAAACATACCGTATCGATTCATCGTATTCAAGTGTTTAGAAATCCCTATCAACGTTGTGGTGCCCCACCAACGACTAAAATTCATAAGCCACCCGACCAATAAATTCCCACAATATAAAATATTTTTATACAATTTACAAATACGCTCACTCGTATATATACACTCAAACTCATCTAAGGTATTACTAAATCCATCTCTATTGAGTTACGCCACAGAGCCAAGGTAATTACTAAACCTTCCACTCTGATACCACTGTAACGAACAGGAATTTTGGACCCTGAAAATCAACATAAACACTATGTCGACTATTCAAGTATTAGAAATACCAGATCATTAATAGAAAGTAGTTAGAGGGTGGGAAATAGAAAAATAGAAAATTAGAATAGAAGAAGATCACAACAGAACATAATCAAAATAACACGAATCTCACAGCGGAACGAATAGAATGTATTATATAACATAACTTTGGAAATACAACTTGTAACAGTATATACATACCATTATCACATAACATCACAACAGAAATAAACTCTATATATATATATATATAGTGTTGTAACCTCCTGCTCCGAGCTCCTTTAAGTAAGTCTGTAAAATCCCGACCACTTGACTGCTCTAGTAAACATGCATGAATTATATGCTGGCACGTTGGTATTCAAAAATGGATTATCTTTGGTGTAAAAGCAGTAGAAGCGAAGGCATATAATACCGCTCGGTTTCTGGAAATATATAGGGCAGAACGGTACACAAAAGCAGATGCGGGTTCAGGAATGTATAACCGATCGGTGCTTCAATCCATAGCCGACCGGCACCCCAAAAAGTAAAACCGACCAGTACCCCTTTCCAGCTGTACACAGCTGTTCTCAGTGCAAATCTGTATATATTTCTAGGACCAACCGATTCCCTACACTACATATTTTTGGTTTTCTCCTCACCTGCTCCACACCTATAAATAGAGGTCCAACCCTACTTTAAGCGGGGACCGATTTTCTCCATCCCGAAAGGCCGCCAAATAATTTTTCAACCTCCAAGCTCCATTCTAACTTCACTAATGGCTTCCATGAATCAAACTACATCTCTCCAACAACAAGAAGATCAAAACAAGTCCATCATCCATTCAAAGTGGCTCTAACTCGATTCTAGTCTACTCCATCCACCATTAATCTTCTCTAAAAGCTCGGATCTACCGCTAATCTCACGGAGAAGTTAAGGAAAATCATTTAACCACGAGATCTAATCCATTTCTCCGCGAATCCAAGTGTGATCTAAAGCTAAAAGAGAGAATATTATGGAAAGTTGCTATAAAAAGAGAGAAATGAATGTAATGAGGGAAAGTCCATATGTTGTAAGCTCAAACATCATAATGAGAATTGATCAAAAGTGGACATAGATTCATACTGAATCGAACCACTATAAAAATCTCTTTGTTTTCTTTCTTTTATGCTTTTATTTTTGTGATCGCGGTTCTACATCTTAATTTTACCGAATCGTAGAAGTGCACATTTGCACCATTTGATGTTTGTGCCATTTTAGACGCAAACATTTGGCGCCCACCATGGGGCCGCGTTCGCATCTCTTTCCTTCACATTGAAGTTCTTAATCTACTTCTACCATAGATTCTGCAAATCTAAGATCTAGGCCACTCGACGAATTGTCTTCCAAATTCTAGGCCTTATCCGAGATCATGGAAAAGTCTAGGAAGACCACTAACAAGACCGTGGTAGAAGCCGATAATGTTGCTAATGAAAAAACACCGATCGAAATCGCTTTGAAGTTGGTGAAAACTCGAAAAGCGGAGCCGATGTGACCAGAAATGAATTAAAAATCGCTATTGCCAACGTCAACAGCCGAATGGATGCCTCTACTAAAATGATGATGGAGAAACTTGACGCCATTCTTAATGCTCGATCAAATCCAACCCCTCTGCAAGCTCATGTTGATCTCAAAGAGAATGACAAATCGCCCGCTTCCGATCATAACCACAACGACAATATGGAAGACAATTTTGATTGGACAAGTGACAGAGACGAAGCTAACATCAAAGAATTGAGATCAAAAGTTAAGAATCATTCTGAAATGGATGCTTGAAAGATCGCTAACCCAATCACGGAGGCATCCCCTCGTCGAGAAGGCAAAGCACCTAAGCTCTCTAATCGAGATCATATGCCTAGACGGACATTTGGTAAAGAGCTCAGTTTCATAGAGCGCCATAACACTGAAGAATACATTTCGGATATGATAGAACGAGCCATGAAAAAGAATCAAGCTAGCAAAGACGACGAAAGAGAATGGGACTTCTCCCCCAATAGGACCCCATTCACCGAAAGGATCCTCGAAGAAGAATGTCCAAAGAAATTTAATCCTCTAACTTTGCCTCCATACAACGGCCTCGTTGATCCCAACTACTTCCTATTCAAATATGAGTGGCATATGAGCGCGGCTAAAGCGACTGATGAGATGAGATACACGTATTTTCCTCTCTACTTAGAAGGTGCTGCATCGTTATGGTTCACAAAGCTGCCACCTAAATCCATTGACCGTTTCTCTGACCTAACCAAAAAGTTCAAAGAGCAGTTCCGCTTGTATGCTACCAAAGCCAAGGACGCTATAACGCTCTCATACATGAAGCAGAAACCAGGGGAAACTGTCAAAGCCTTCCTCAGTCGATTCAATGTAGCCTTGTCTGAAGTGAGGAATCCAGAGCCATGCATAATTCTCATGGATTTACTCGATGCTATAGATAAGACAAGTGACTTCAGAAGATGGATAAAAATGAAAGAACCAACTACGCTTGACAAGTTCTATAAGAAAGCAGAGGAGTGCATGAGAGTGGACGATAATCCTATACCCCTTCAGATCATTGATGGTAACCAACTCCTTGAAGCTCCTAGAAGTGCAACTATTGAACCCAGTCAAAAGAACCCCGGAAATGGCCAAAAGAGGGGAAATGGCGGAAGGGATGACCGGAACATTAAGAAGCCCCGCTTATTCAAGAATTCTGAGCTAACCCCTTTGATGGAAACTCCCAAAGACATTTTCACTGCAACAAAGGACACCGAAGAGTATCCAATACCAAAGCCTCAAAAAATAGGAGATGATCAAGCCAAATTTGGGAGGTTCTGCAGGTTCCACAATCAGCCAGGCCACAGTACCAACGAATGTAGGCACCTGAAATCATTAATTGAAGAGTTGATTAGAAAGAACCGTCTCCAATAATATGTGAAGAATTCCCAAAATGTAAATCCTTCTGCAGCTCCCCAAGGGCAAGGGGCATCAAATGACCAGTCCGGTCCAAGCAACGTAGCTTCTGCTCAAGCTATTCCAAGGCTGATAATCAAGACCGTTGATGATCTAATATCTATGGCTCAGAATAAGCGATCACTATCGCATTTACTTTACTTCCTGCATTACTTTACTCTTTTCTATGTTCTACTTTCTTGTAAATATTCTATAGTGATTTACATGCATTGTACCGAACAATAGCTCTACGAATGAAGTATTACATGCCTGTATAAATCCCTGACTTGCCAAATTTACATGAAAATTTGCTAATAGATGATTTTTCATTACAGACTATCCAATAATTGTTTTCTCTCTCGAGGTCTAACAAAGTGAAATGCTGCCAACGAACACTAATTCAAATGTTGAGTGCTTTAAACGCCAATGTGCATGAGGCAAGGAAGAGAAGCACCCCTTTGAAGGGCGAATAGGGAGGATCACAATGAGTTAAGCAATAAAAGAAGAGAAGCACCGCCTTGGAAAGTGAATGGAAAAGTCGTAGAGATTCGAACAGCGAACGAGCGCACCGATAAACAAACAAGAAGGTTGTAACTTTCGTCCAAGGGGCACCTTCCTAAGTGAAAGTTTCAAAGCTCTAATTCCTAAACTGAGTTAGCTCGCCAAGTCGAGCATCCGACAAAGGAATTGGATTCAGCCCCGTGAAACGATACATCAACTGTCCAATTAACTTGCGCAGTGTCTGAATATCTCAGATGCGACAGGTGTTGGATCATTAACCAATTAACTTGTGAAGTGTCTGAATATCTCAGATGCGACAGGTGTTGGATCACTAACCAATTAACTTGTGCAGTGTCTGAATATCTCAGATGCCACAGGTGTTGGATCACTAACCAATTAACTAGCGCAGTGTCTGAATATCTTAGATGTGACAGGTGTTGGATCACTAATCAATTAACTTGCACAGTGTCTGAATATCTCAGATGCGACAGGTGTTGGATCACTCACCAATTAACTTGCGCAGTGTCTGAATATCTCAGATGCGACAGGTATTGGATCACTGACCAATTAACTTGCGCAGTGTCTGAATATCTCAGATGCGACAGGTGTTAGATCACTAACCAATTAACTTGTGCAGTGTCTGAATATCTTAGATGCGACAGGTGTTGGATCATTAAACAAATAACTTGTGTAGTGTCTGAATATCTCAGATCCGATAGGTGTTGGATCATTAACCAATTAACTTTTACAGTGTCTGAATATCTCAAATGCGACAAGCATTGGATCATTAACCAATAAACTTGTGCAGTGTCTGAATATCTCAGATGCGACAGGTGTTGGATCATTAACCAGTTAACTTGCGTAGAGTCTGAATATCATTGATGCGATAAGTGATGAGTCATTAACCAGATCACTTGCGTAGTGTCTAAAATCTCAGACACAACAAGTTTCGGATTTTAGCCAAAGCTGGTGTATGAGATCCAAATTACTCACCGTGGAGAAAACTAATAAAGACCTCCTAAGTTGGAGCATCTCCAAAAGGATGCAAAATATATCAACAACTGCGTTCATTTCGAAGCCCGCATTTCTCGCAAGCAAAAATACAAGCTTCGAGGGGCAAATGTTAACACCGTTATTAAAATGTGGTTCAAAACTAAGAAGTATGGACTGACATCAGCAAATGGCTACAATGATTAATACAAAGTCCAGCAAACCATACCGATCAGTCAGTTCTTTCAGATACTGGTCAGCCAGCTGCAGTTCGTGTGGTCGGTTATCTGGACATCGTACTGACCGGTCAGTCCCTCCATCACCGGTCGATCGGTCTACTCTCCCACCACTGCTCGGTCAGCAGAAGACACAAGCGGTCAGTCTTACACTGAAGCATACCGGTCGGTGGTGAAAGAGATGATCGAACGGTTATTTAAAGAAGAATGTCCACGTAGGAATAATTGCACCTGATCGACATAATATCAGTGCGATGGCAAAGCAGTATTATTCCCATATCTTTTGAAGAGGATTCAAGTAGCACACGTAACAAAACACACGCGCTGTAGAATGTAAGGCCTTGAATGGTATAAAAGCTAAGTTGTTATAAGCATGCAATGCATAGGACGTGAAGGCCATCTGCTGTCATTACCACGTTAACATGCAACTTCCATACAACATAATCTGGACACAAGTTTATAAATGGACTATCTTGTGTTTGCATGGATCAATGAGGGATATGCACTTTTTAATATATGAAGATGGAATTTTATCATTACAAAAGAATGCACTAAACGACAAAAAAGGATACAGGGCAGTTGAATAGTTTTTCCAGCTGTTCGGTGGTGCACCTTTTGGTTAGTCATGTTTGCATCAAGGCGGTCGGTACAGAAGCATGCATGGGCATCAGTTCAAATGTAAATGTACACGTGGGACAGCTCTAGTTAACATGCATGAATTATATGCTGGCACATTGGTATTCAAAAATGGATTATCTATGGTGTAAATGCAGTAGAAGCGAAGGCATATAATACCACTCGGTTTCTGGAAATATATAGGGCATAATGGTACACAAAAGCAGATGCGGGTTCAGGAATGTATAACCGATCGGTGCTTCAATCATAGCCGACCGGTACCCCAAAAATTAAAGCGACCGCTACCCCTTTCCAGCTGTACACAGCTGTTCTCAGTGGCAAATCTGTAAATATTTCTAGGACCAATCGGTTCCCTGCACTACATATTTTTGGTTTTCTCCTCACTTGCTCCACACCTATAAATAGAGGTCCAACCCCACTTTAAGGGGGACTGATTTTCTCCATCACGAAAGGCCACCAAATCATTTCTTCAACCTCCAAGCTCCATTCTAACTTCATTAATGGCTTCCATGGATCAAACTACATCCCTCCAACAGCAAGAAGATCAAAACAAGTCCATCATCCATTCAAAGTGGCTCTAACTCGATTCTAGTGCACTTCATCCACCACTAATCTTCTCTAAAAGCTCGGATCTACCGCTAATCTCATGGAGAAGTTAAGGAAAATCATTTAACCACAACATCTAACCCATTTCTCCGCGAATCCAAGTGTGATCTAAAGCTAAAAGAGAGAATATTGTGGAAAGTTACTATAAAAAGAGAGAAATGAATTTAATGAGGGAAAATCCATATGTTGTAAGCTCAAGCATCATAATGAGAATTTATTAAAAGTAGACGTAGATTCATATTGAATCGAACCACTATAAAAATCTCTTTGTTTTCTTACTTTTATGCTTTTATTTTTGTGATCGCGGTTCTACATCTTAATTTTACCGAACCGGAGAAGTGCACATTTGCATCATTTGGTGTTTGTGCCATTTTTGACGCAAACATAAACAATTAAAAACCGAGGGTTCTTACTGGAGAATGAATTCCCAAATATGACAAGGTATGGAACCACCTTCCAATCAGTTTACTCTAGAAGCGATACACTAGAGTTCAACAAGAACATCTTATAACTCAACCGCATATGACCGGCTATACATTTTGCTTAAATGTTCCGAATATTTTGTCACCTTACGGTTGGTATACCAATATAACTGTTCTCGGGAGATACAGAAATAAAAATAAGTAACAATATGAATATTCTCTAGATGTTGACAATATACCTTAATTGGGTGCGATCCACTTAGCCATGCTACCTGCCCGATTTTCAACATTTCCTGGTTGATGAGGCTTGAAGTCATAACGTATCTTGACAGATCACGCCTTCATTTACTCAAAATTCCACATTGTCATACCCGCCAAATCACAAATTGATTTCCCAAAAAGTACCATAGGTATAAATCTAAGAGAAATGAATTCCACCACCACCAACATAAATAAGTTTGAAGCAATCATCTTACGCAATCTATTAGATATACTCTGTCAGACATTTGTCCATACACGTTGTCCTGGGACTGGACAGACCGAAGACACTATTCCGTAAATCCATCTTAGGCAATTTGTACCTAGGATTCGTCGAACAACCCCTACATACTCTCCATCTTTAATCATATTTGATTCACAATTCTAATACCATATAGAGTGGGTTTCAGATAATAAATCTGATCCCAGTCTATCCGTATTCTCAAAGGAAAAATGGTCAAAAACTTTGATAGTCAGTTATTTAACTATCAAAGGAAAACATCCATACAAACAACGATCTTATTTACAGATGGAAATAATATCGATCAATCATCAATCGACACGGAGCTCCTTTAATTTAATTCAATAATTTATTCATTTCCAAATTTCCCTTTTCCCTTATTTCTTAAACCCATTTTAAAATCTTACGATTTGCGAAAAAACATTTCCATGTATCCACCATTTTCTAATTTTATGTATTTAGAATATATACACCATTTATATTGGAAAACATTTCCATTCCTTATCCACGCATCACTATCTTTTCACATCCATCAGTCTCTAACTGAAAACTAGTAAGAGAACAACTCCTTAAGTATCAACCCCGAAGGCCGAAACCAACATCAGATTGATACTCAGATAGCTATTCAACTTAACTAATTTCCAGTAAGTTTCTAATTTCTTTAATTCCATTTCTTCATTTCTTATTTACAAAATTGTTTACACAACTCTCGTATTCAGTTTACGAATCTACTTCTTTACGGAAATTTTTGATTATAACGATAATGTTCTAATTTCTACCTTTAGAATATTTAATTTCAAAATATAACTTTTGTTTGAATAAATAAACAAATAATTAATTACTTAATTAAATAGATAGATCTTAATTATAACCAAAAAGTAAATGGTACTTTCCTGAATTAGATACAATTGAATTCCAACTGACAACTAACTTTTGAATACTCTCTATTCAATTAATGTTCCGAATATCGAAATAAACTCACCGTTTCAGGTTAACTTGATTTCTAAATTTATGTTTGAATTTATTACTTCAAATATTGATCAGTTTCTTTTTATAACCCATTTAATCTGCAAAGTGTTTGCTTTTAAATCATAATTCACTTTAAAACGTAAATAATATTTCTTTATCAAAAACTGCACTCGTTATATCAAATCAAATCCTGATTTATATTTATAAATACCAATACAGATTAAAATTCCATTTATCGAGTTATTTTACAATTTTATCTTCAAGTTTCACTTTATGAACCCCATTTATAAATCAGCTTCTCATTAATTATATGTCAAGTTTTACCTTAATCTTGATTACACATTCGATTACAAGTTATTTGTTTTAAACCAAATATTAATTATCCTGTACATCTCCAACTTATATAATATATATTTTCTAAAAATAAATTATTTTAATAAAATTAACATTGTTGAATAATAATTACAAACCTTTATATTTTTATTCATCTCATATTCACATTTCGATCTCGAATTAAATTCAACAAATTCCCTTTCCATTTCCTATTTTTAAATTAATATTCATGGATTATTTTATACAATTATTTAAAAATAATTATTTTAATCCATTTCTAAATATCGTTTATAAATCAATCTTCTTGTTTTAATATAATTAAAACAAGTTATTATATTATAGCCAATTGAACTTCAATCTTTATTTTCAAAATATAAATTTCCTTTTTAAAGCCCCAATTCTTTTCCAATATATTCCAATATATTTTACGGTATTTAAATAATTATTTTAGGTCAATGTTATTTAATACCCCAACACACAATAATCAACCACAGATTATCTGTCACAGCATATAATACAATATATGAAAAACATCAATATAATTGTTGAGGAATCTAGTTGGATCCCTCCAACTTATTTCCCTGCGTCCACAGATGTTAATCAACATAAATAATACTAATATGAAATAAATAGAATCAACATTTAACCAACGACTCCATATATATATATAACTATCAACCAATTTATTTGTAAATCATCCAAACAACCATCACACAGTATTCAATCATTATTTATCAATATTAAATAACGTTTATAAAATTATAAAACTGGACAGAGTTTGTGAGTTTACTCACCCTTGTTGTTAATCATTAAATAACGATTAACGTTCAATTGATCTAGTCAGATGTTTAATTTCGCCATAATTCTAAACGAGCTCCAAATGGTCTGGACTATCTTCGTAATGTAGTCTGCGTTTGTACGGTTACAACGCATCAGACCGTTTGAAATTCTGATGTACATTATATTAAAGTTTAAGTTATTTATTGTTCAAAACAAATCAATAATAAATTTTAATTAATATATTTGGGCCTACCTTAAAACTTCCTTGCGACCCATCCACCAATGTATTAGCCCATGCCTACGCACAACTTCTTCCAAAAAAAAGTATATAAAACTTCTGTAACTGGTCGACACATTTTTCGACTCCATTTCCATGTGTTTATCCACCATGCATAATCGTTCAATACTTCCGGCAAAATCCTATTTTTATTTCTCCCCCCATTCAATATTTTTCTTCCCACGTGTTTTATTTATCCATTTTTATTTCCTTTAAATTGAACTTTATATTTAATACGTCCCATCCCTACTATAAAACCCACGCATGCCCAAACCTTCTAACCTACCAACTATCCTTTCCTTCTCCAATGATATAAACTCTCCACTACAGTAAACCATACCATTAAATTGTATCTCCTCACCTCGTTTACCCCGTTTTAATCATCCTTGCGCCTGCTTATCCCTCTCCGCTTTTAAACATTAAGTGCTCACTGTTACATGGAAATAAACCCCTCTCATTCCCATGAGGCTGCACTTTATTTATTTTATTTTAATTTTTAATTTGCCTTTACTTCTACAAGCCGCCCACGTCCAGTCCTCCCGCCCATCGGATTTCAGATCACTCAGCAAGCCTATAGTACTATAATATCTCCCTTCATGTTCAACACGAAACTCTCCCCTCAACTCAACATGCGTTCAAAGGCATCACCCCATAAATAAAACTCTTCCAACTCGCTTGCCATTTTGATGCCGTGACCCAGCGCCTCCCTACTGCCATGCAAGGAAGCTGCAAAAATTCTAACACCAAGATTCCTCAAATCTTTCACAGACGTGGGGTTTTTACTACCAAACTATAATATATGCCTCAGCTTGCAACAAGTTGCCCAGATTTATGGATACATGAAGTTTTAACGCACGCTGTATAAAAACTAGTGCAGCAAAAGTGGAAACGAGCCTGATAAAATTTGCATGGAGATGGAACTTATGTGAACAGAAGTTCTAGTAAAATCTTTATAAGATATGTATTATTTTTTCTGACATGTGAAGTGTTATCGAGGACCATAGGTTTGCAGAAGAATTAGTTAGTTGTTTGCTTTTCTTAAGGAAGATAATAATGGCAGCATGTTTAAACTTATTGATGTAGAAGAGTTAATGTCTAAGGCTTTGATGGTACAGGGTACACTATAGGCCTACTTTGATTAAAAAAAAATGATTTTCTTAGGCATGCGGTAGGAATAGCTTCTGATGGGTGACAATTCAATGTGGTAGCCGTGCATCAAAACTTAGGGTTGTATCGTTTTTCTTACTTGCTAAGGTAAGTATATTCATGCTACAGTATTCTTCATTGCCAATCAATAAGAAACGTGGGTACATTGATCACTAAAAAGGATGCATACAGCTGCAGCGCATGAAAATGAGGTATGGGAAGTATTAGCATGAATACCCCATTGCGTAGAATTTAGTTCGTTTACGAACTGCTAACGACAAAAATAAAAATACCATCGTGTTGAGTAATGTGTCCTGATTCCAAAACTATAATACGGACAAGTTAACTTATTCTGTGAAATCCAAAAACACTGATATAAGGTGCACAATAAGTTAAACAAAAAGTTGCATATTTTCCAAATAAAAAATTATGGAAAATTTCTATAAACTAAATTAATAACACGTCTTCAAATTATTATCCAAATTCAAAATAAATAATTTATTATAATTAAATAATCGTTATGGTTTATAAACGATTCCATAGTGACTATTTGAAAATTTGATTTGGACATAACTCACCATCTATAAGCCGAAATCTCGATTTTTCACTTCCATTAGAAAAATATAATTTAATAGATTCAAACGTTTCTTGTTTCAAAGAAATTCGACTTAAAACGAATCCTATATACTCAGTTGAAGTTCAAATCATAATATTTCGAGCTGCCGCAACATTATGCGCTCGATTATAATTTATATTATAATTAGTACGTTCAATTGCCGTTTAATTAATATATTCGTTATTATAATTCAATTCTAAACTGAGTTAAATCTCATATATTATCCAATTCACACCCTATTGCGAATTCAACTCATTTCTGACCATTTCAGTAATTAAATGTATTATCACATTATTTATATTAATAAATATAAATCAGAATTATTTAACTATTCAAAATATTTGAATACCAACCATTTAAATTACCAAACCCATATATTAAAATAATTAAATAAAGTAATTATTAAATCACTAAAATTATGAAACGTTACAGTTCGGTTTGGGACGACTGTGAAATTGGCTCTAAGATTTATTTGACCATTTCGTGTCATGGAGAAGATAGGATCTCTGGCCTATCGAGTGGATCTCGTGGAGCGTCTATCGTGAATCCATAATGTTTTTCATGTGTCTCATCTAAGGAAATGCCTTCATGATTTTGCTATCAGACTCGAGCTTGATGAAATTGGGGACATAGAAAAACTCAAGTTGGAGTCTAGGGTGCCCCGTGCCACTACAAGGATTGTAGAGCACGGAATCAAGAGGCGTCGCAAAAAACAGTTCACTCGTTCGAGTACAATGGGGAAATGACCCTGTGGAAAGCACATGGGAGACCAAGGATAAGATGTGATAGACTCGGCCAGAGTTTTTCATGGGTAATTTTTCCTCGAGTTAACGTTTATGGATGCATTGTGATTACTAGATTAGATGTTAGGAAATGGATGCAACACCATTGCACAACGCACTCATATAGAAATATATGCATAATTAGGTTGTCTGCAAACGTATTGCATCGCTTATCACACCTACATGCTAGGATAGAGCTCACTTTAGTGGGTCTGCAAATCATAACCACTGTGAGTTATGGATGAATTGAAAATAACATGGATGTTTCGAGCGAGTTGTGTTTTTTTCCCCTTTAAATAGATTTCGAGACGAAATTTATTTTAAGGGGGAAGAATGTAACACCCCATAAAAGACATAAATATTAACAATAAATAAAAAATAAAACAATTTAATAATAATGATGGAAAATGAGATTTTTGCAGCTTTAAGAATTTGGCTACGAAAATATTTTATTTGGATTCGTGGCAAAATTCTGAATACTGAATTGAGTTGTCATGTTATTTGGGTTTGTGGATTTGGATCTTAATATTAAATTGAGAATGAAAGGGGTGTTGTGTTTCTACTTCATGTAATTCACTCTTATGTAAATATTTGATTGTAACCTAAAGGGTTTAAATTTGGTTTAATTCATGACTTGATTAGGTTTAGGTTCTATTTTGAATCGAAACATATTCATACTTGAATTATATCAAACACAAACGTTTTTATGTGCAAAACACAAAAAGGGGTGAACTAGATAAAGCAGAGCTTATAAATGTACATGTACATATTATATGTGTATGTTATACTCTATTCTTGATCCATTATTAAAATCATTCCATTAAGCCTAGGATGCAAGTTGAAATTTGTATGTATGTTGTATTTTTCATTCACTACTATCTGTTATTATGCTATTATTCCATCATGCCTAAAAATGTAGTGGTCAAGATATGGAAACAAACATGTGGTCCTACATCCAATGACCCAATAGAAAAATATCATTTCCTTATTGGTTTTAGCTATAGTCTTTCCGGCACACGCTCCTATTGATGACGACATGTATCCTACAATCTACTATCCTTTGTTGGGTCCCGACCATAAAGACTCCTACCCTGAGGCAGCTGCCGAATCATCCCAGAAATCATTCCAGTCAGTCTTTAAGCTTCCCACAACGATAGATGTAGTGAAGTCATCCTCACTGGAAGGTGCCGTACAGACCATGCCTCTGTGAGTATAGCCAAGGGCCTTCCATAAACGAGCGTCGCGGAGTATCCTCACGTCCCATAGAAGTCCCGCACTTCATTTTAGTCCTGTCAAATGTTGGACATGCTCCCACAAGTCTCCTAACAACTTCGATGATATTCCCTGTTGGGCTCTTCATCCTTATGGATTGGACCAAACGCATATCGCTATTTTGTTTGACCCTATGTCTAATTTACCATTATGTGTTTCACTTACTTTCTTTTCAATGATTTATAATATTCATTAATTTATTTGACTTCAATATTATTTCTTCATTAATCAACGATACCATTTACCATAGAATTTTAGTTTTAAGCTTGGAATTTAACCTCTTTAATTCAATATGTTCATATTAAGGCTTAATTGTCATTTCAACCAATATATGTCTATTTCATACTTATAAATAAACTATGTTTATTTATTATGATTTCTCAATTACCATGTTTGTGCAAACATGGGTTATAGTCATTTTTTCTGTCAAATTATGTTTCTTCCATTTTCCTAATTATAACCTTTATGTTATAATCTTCCTTACACATTATTTCCATTGAACTATGCTTATTATATTCCAAATTATATGTTTACAGTAAGCTCTTTTGGTTATGTTGTCTTTTCTTTTTCAATCTATACAATTAATCCTTTTAGGAGGTTAGGCCAATTCCCAATTGATTGGTTACCAAAACTGTATAAAATTTATTTCCATATTTTCAAGTAATTACTATAATAGGAATGCATGAATGCAAGACATTTCATTTTTTATTTATTTTTGGGTTATCAAATTAGTGCATAAGATTGCCAGTTCCTTATTTTGCACCAATTCATGTCTTCTCTTATTTCATATTTGCAATCATGTTTATCTATTTTTTTTCTTATTTAAAAAACTATGAAAATGCATTTCCTTTGTCCTAACCAATAAATATAGGTTATTCCTAACTGTTCAGGCTTATAGGTAAATGTGAATTCCTGTTTTCCTCTTTTCAGTTTCGTTAAATTTGCCATATTTTATGTAACTTTAATATAATTAGGATCTATACCATTTGGGATTTATACAATTTTTCGCAACTCAAAGTTTACCCAAATATTTGAATTATAGTTCTCAAACTAAATATAGAAATTCTCAGATCCGTAATCCAATTACATGTTTGTTGTACATGGAAATTCTTACATATTTTCAGTTGAGATTTAGTACAAGAATATAAACATGAGTAGATTCATATCCAAATTGTACAAAAATAAATTATCACAATTTAACAATACCAATTTTGCGAGATATATAAGAATCAAATGATATAATATACCATTATCAGAAATTATAATTTAAACGCAGTCAGTTGATTTCTCTCCAATTTCTGAATTTGATTCAGATCCATCATCCGTGGTCTCCTTAATTGAATCTACTAGTATAATTTCCACAAATTTACAAATCTGGTTTTGAAAGAATGAAATGAATAATATTATATTTAGATTCATGTTATTTACTTCATACAGAGAATAAATACGGGTATCTATAACTTAGAACTACAACCTTCATCTCCAAATCCTAAATAAAAAATCTAAAAACTAATATAGATTTATTTTCAAAAGAATTTGGAGGAAAAAGGAAGTGGCAAAGCTCTAGCTACCTTTTTGAAATATGAGTTGGAGGCTAGGCCCTATTGGTATATTTATAGCCGCCTAGAAGAACCTCATCTGTACGGTTCAAAACAAAAAAAATTCAAGCCGTCAATGAAATAAAATCACGCCAGATCTGGCCTGAATGGGTCGGCCTATGCTTCAAATGGGTCGATACCTGGGTTGAACAATCTTTGAAGTGTGTCGACCTGTGGGTCGACCCATTTCCGGCATGAATCAACCCATATATATGATTTTAAATCATATAATAGGTAATATTCTACGTGATTGATGTTATGTTTAAACATTATTATTAACTTTTATATTTCTTAACTATATTCATACTATTTTCAGTTTTGATGCATGTTCATTCTAACATGTAAATAAATATGTGCATTAATTTTTCATCCGCTTTAAAATTCTTGCATGTTTAATTCCATTAATTTTGTAAATATTATTGTTTTAATGTCTATTTCTACTCCCATTTTTATTAAATCTTCTAGCATTTTCGATAAGCATTTTATTCCTATTTCCAATATATGCACCATTAATATGCACATATCCAAATTAAATTGGAACATTACTTAATTAGCGTCATTTAAACTTCCTTTTATTTCGTGGTTTTATACCATTTATGTAACACCACGTATTTTCTATTAACATTATAATAACGAATCCAAGAATACTTAATTTAAAATATGAGAATTAAGGGAAACGGGTTACGCCATTGTGTTCATCTCAAAATTCTGGTTGAGATAGAGTCCGAGTTTGCGTAAATTGGACTTCGTATGAGGAAGTTATGGATGTCAGAAGTTTCCAGAAAACTCAAGTAAATTCAAACAGCTCGAAAACAAATTCAAATTCAAATCAGAAGTCAGAAGCGGGCTGGGCGGGAAAATTCACGCCCAGGACCCAGGTCGACCAAGGGGTCGACCCTAGTGTCGACCTCCCCCCTACAGGTCGACCTGGGGGTCGACTACCCCCCCACCCCCCCCCCCCCCACCCCCCGACCAGATCTGAATTTTGATGACTAATGACTTGCTGCTGAGTCACAAGGGTTTCTGGATAGTTCTGATATGGTCTGAATGGTTGCGATTAACCTTAGGATCATCCGACGATTCAAATTGAATTGAAATTCTATATAAACAACCCAATGCTCAAACCTAAAAATCACACAAAAATAATTCTAGAACTATCATGCTGTCAATTGAGAACGTGGAGTAATCGTCACCAATTCAAAGACAAGATAAGAACTTGAATCAAAAATCAAATTAAAAGGTTATCAAAGGTGAGCTTACCAATTTAAGAATTCAGATTTCAGAACGCAAGAATTCCTTTTTAGTTTGTAAGTTGGTTGTTACGCAGATTTAAACGTTTCAAATGAATGATGACATGTTGTAATTTGAATAAAGAGTGATGCTTATGTATAAGATTTGATTCTCGTTTATCTTAAAGTATCGTTGAAATGAATCATATCTATATGCTTGTGGTGATGAACATATTTTATATTAATCATATCTATATGCTTGTGGTGATGAACATATTGTATGTTATTGGAATCAATTATGATTGGGTAATGGATTTATTTTGCCAATTAAATAGTGAAATATGTCATGTTATAAATTGGTGGTTATTTGCAAGTTTATGATCTAAAACACATGCTTATATGTTAGATCAACACTCATGTATATTCATGTTAGGTTGAATCTATTTATGTTGTAAAAATGATTATAGTAGTTTTTTTTATGTTTTGACATACATAAGTCAATATGCTAAGTTGTGATTTAAAAATGATTATAATAGCTTTCTTATGTTTTGACATACATAAGTTAATATGTTAAGTTGTGGGTTGAAATCGTGATTATATGTTAAACCTCCATGCTAGACCTTTGTCAAGTTTACATGACAATTAGACCCAACTTAGTAACAAGTTCACCTTTACCCATTTAATTAAAGTTAATGATACCTCTATGCCAAGTTACACATGACAAGTTGATATGTATGCTATTTTATGTTTTTTTTCATGTCCCTTGTTTATTACCCCTTTTCTTGTTTATGGGTTAGGCTAATTTACTAGCCCAACATTTTATGTGATTCATGTGTACGTTCCACGGGGGTAGCGATGGGAAATATGAAAATTCATGGCATAGATTTGTTCATTAAATGGTATAATTGATATACCGTTTATGGTAAGCATAATCGAAGGGTAATTATGGCATGATTAAATTAAATTTACATAAAGAAATTAGACATATATAGGAAAATGTGAATTTAGAAAAGACGAATATGCCCAACCCGAGGTAAGACTGAGTTGTGGTGTAAATATGCCCGGAACCGACCGGCATATCCAGTGACCACAACAAGACCTGTCTAATTTGGGTGGTTAGTGCATCAAGCCCGAAAAGAACCCGAGGTTAGATTGAGTTGTGTTGTAAATCCGCCCGGAACCGACCGGCACATCCAGTGACCACAACAAGACCTGTCTAATGTGAGTGGTTGGTGCTTCAATGAATTAAAGCTAAGTCAGGATTGGTAGGGTTAAGTCAATTAGGGAAACATTTAACCGATTCAACATGTTAACTAAACGAATAGGTGGGGTTAGGTAAACTTGGGCACTTAACCAAATAAACATGTTGATTAGAAAACCCTAGTAACGGGGACCCATTTCAGCAGTAACCCACATAGTTGTATCATGGCACCCTGAAACTAGGCAGGGTAGGGCACGATTACTGGGTTGATTATAAGCGGTCAAAACGTCGGCGGTTGGTACGTCAGTGTAGGTTCCGACATAGTATGGGCGTGCACGTACTCCGGAGTGGAAAAAGCAGGCACTGAGCATCAGTAGTATACACTGTGCATCTTGATTCGTGTCGGGTTGCCACCAGAGGGACTGATACACCCCATGGTGGGACCAGCACAGGTAGCTATAGTCAAGCGGGGCCGAATGACACAGAATATGAATGCATGTGAGTAGGAGCCGATCATTAAGGGGATCGTTTGTTATAAGCACGTGTGGCTGGTTGAACCAATTGTTAAGTAGGTGCAGAGACTATAGTATTGGGTGCAATCACATGTTCCTCTTATCTTATATTAGGGTATTGTCCTATGTTCTATTATCACTGTCATGATCCCTTTCCTTGTTTAAATACTAGTAATCACTGAACTGACCAGACTTATTGTCCGACCTGTTTTCTCTCGTCTTCTTTTCTTCCGTTTCCCCCCCCCCCTCCCCCCACGTCCACAAAGAGGGAATACTCCAGCTTAGTCAGACTCTTTGCAAGCTAAAAGAAAGCAGATGTATGATTGGGACTCTCTTACCTTGGCTATGGCTTTTGGATACTACACTTGGGGATTTATTCAGTTTTATTTATGGTTTATGCTTCTTTATTAAATAATCAAGACAGAAATTATGGTGTAATGTTTTGGAAGTTATTTTGAGACAATTTGATGTAATGCTTTTGTATTGAACTACGTATGCAATAAATATTTGAATTTCACTGCTTAAATTTATCTGTCTTTTAAATTTTTCTGTGTCTTGTACCTATAACCCTCCACCAAAGTTAAGGCATTCCCTTTGTGAGTGACCTTAACGGAGGTGGGGTGTTTCACTTGGTATCAGAGCAAAGGTTTACCAGATCAGATAAGAGTTTTTGAAAACTATTTTTCAAAAATAAATATAAAGAAGCATTTTACAAGAAAAAGTGTTGTTTTAAATTTAAAAAGGCATAATCTCCAAAGCCATATGCACTATCTTTCTATCCTTCGTTTTGAATCTTTTCTTTTTCGTTTCAGCATGTCTGGGAATCTTAACCTTCCAGTGGGTGTACCGAAACCTGGCTGGTTCAGGAGGTACTTAGAGGCTAGGGCCAACGACGTAGGCCCAGCAGATATTCCTTCTCCAGTCGCAGCTGTTCCTCCTCCTCGTGCAAATGCTTTCTCAAAGATTTGTAGAGACTTTAGGGCCATGGGTGGAAAGGATTTCAAGGGAACTGAATCATTCGTAGAAGCAAGGAACTGGCTAAAAGAAACCGAGGATCTATTCGTTATCTTCGAGGTGGACGATAGGCAAAAGATACAATTGGCGGTATGGTTGCTCAAAGATGAAGCTTCCAATTGGTGGGAAGTCACTAACGCTGAAAGACCAGTTGAAACATGGATGGATTTTAGAATAAGGTTTGAGATGAAATTCCTCTCACAAGATGAACGAAGTTTATAGCTGGAAAGTTCTTATCTCTTAAGCAAGGAAGTATGATGGTCAAGGAGTACGTCAATCAATTCAATCAGCTGGCCCGATTTGGACTGGGCTTAGTGAATACTCCTCATAAGAAGGCTCTCTGTTTTGTCAAGGGACTAAATAAGCCACTTCACAGCTTGGCTATGACCCATATACCTATGGGGGCTACTTACGAGAGGTTAGTGGACATGGCACTCTTACACGAGGAAGACAAGGGCAAGAATGAGGCCAAAGCGGAAGTGCCTCAAGATAAGAAGGGAGAGGAGTCGCAGAACAAGAAGGCTGATTCAAAGAAAGGCGGGAAGAATAACAAACCCCGTGAAAAGAGAAAGTGTAATTTCTGTGGCATTCCCGGGCATCTGATCAAAGACTGCAAGAAGAAGAAAAGGAAGATGGGTGGTTGTATCCACTGTGTTGAGACAGGACACATGGCTAGGGCCTGCCCAAGGAAGCAAGGGCAAGGAGCTGTACCTTCTTATGAAGGACAAGTTCACGCTCTCACGGCACCACCGCAAGAATGAGGTAGAAATGTTTCTGTCGAAAGTTTAGTCTATCTTTTTGATCATCCTGTACGTACACTATTTGATTCTGGCGCATCGCACTCTTTTATATCCGTTGCGTTAGTGGAATCTCTGTACCTAGACACCAGTATAGTAGAGGATCCCTTGGTTGTTTCAAATCCAATTCGGGGCTCGGCTTATTTGTCAATGGTTTGTTTGGATTTGAAAATATCTATACTAAGCGTTGGGTTTAGATGTAATGCCTTTGTTTTGGGCTTCACGGGCTATGGGTTCATTCTAGGCATGGACTGGCTATTCAGTAATGGTCCCGTCCTCGATTGCGAAAACAGAGTGGTTAGGCTCATGACTCGCCTCGTTAACACTCTCGAAATTTCTTGTAATCCCATGAACTCCGTTATGCTTAGTTATCTAGAATCTCTTAATGCGTCTGTTGAGAACTTGAAATATGTAAGGGTAGTCCGTGAATACTTGGATATGTTTGAAGAGGTAAAGGGCTTACCTCCGAAGCGGGAGATAGATTTTCGCATATACCTCATGGACAACGCAAAGCCCGTTGCTTTACCCGTTAGGCACATGGCCTCAAGGGAGAGAAAGGAGCTCAGCAAGCAAATCAAAGAGCTGCTTGAAAAGGGGTTCATAAGACGGAGTATTTCTGAATGCGGTGCTCCGGTAGTGTTCGCGACCAAAGCTGATGGTTCACTCCGCCTGTGCGTTGATTATAGGGAGATAAACAAGCTGACCAAGAAGAATAGACACCCACTCCCAAGAATAGATGATTTGTTCGATCAACTTGTAGGTGCATCGGTTTTCTCCCAATTAGATTTAGCTACCGGGTTTCATCAGCTAAGAGTGGCTGAAGACAACATTGATAAGACCGCGTTCAGAACTTCTGATGGGTTCTTCGAGTGGCTTGTCATGCCTTTCGGCCTGACAAACGCACCCCCATACTTCGTTGATTTAATGAGCAGGGTGTTCCAAGAGTTCCTCAATAAGTTTGTGGTGGTCTTCGTAGACGATATTTTGATCTTCTCAAAGAATAAGGAAGAGCATACTCATCATCTAAAGGAAGTCATGGATACTCTCCGTGCACATCAGTTGAAAGCTAAATTCTCCAAATGCCATTTCTAGAGAGAAGAAGTGAAGTTCCTTGGACACGTGGTGTCCAAAGAGGGGATAGCTGTGGATCCCGCGAAAGTGGTTGTTGTGCAAGATTGGAAGGTTCCTCGAAACGCAACTGAAGTCCGAAGCTTTCTCGGCCTAGCAGGCTTTTATCGAAAATTTATCAAAGATTTTGCAAAAATCTCAGCTCCACTGACAAGATTGATAAAGAAGATTCTAGCTTTCAATTGGGATTTGGATTGCGATATTGCTTTCCAACGTTTGAAAAGGCCCTAACAACAGCCCCAGTTCTGACATTGCCTGATGGAAGCAAGATGTTTACAGTATACACGGATGCATGCGGAATGGGATTAGGCATTGTTCTAATGCAAGAAGGGAAGGTAGTGGCTTATGGTTGAAGACAGTTGAAAGTACACGAGAAAAACTACCCAACCCACGACCTAGAGTTGGCAGCCATTGTTTTTGCACTTAAGTCTTGGCGCCTTTATCTCCTAGGTGAGAAATTTGAACTGTATACTGACCATAAATCATTGAAATACCTATTCTCGCAGAAAGATCTCAACTTGAGGCAGTAGAGATGGATGTAATTTCTTGCCTCGTATGATTTTGAGATTTCCTACACTCCTGGCAAGGGCAACGCAGTAGCAGACGCCTTGAGTAGAAAGAAACTGACCTTAAACCCTCTCATTGTGGAAAGGCAAAGCTTGGAGTTCATAGCAAGCTTTAACTTCGGACCCTCCACTGACTTTGTACCTGGCTTACTAGCAACGTTAGAAGTGCGGCCAACTCTATTAGACTCAATCGGAGCTGCGCAAAGAGAAGACCCTCAGCTAGCCGATGTGTTGGACAAGTTAATTAGGGGTGAGACTTCTAGTCACCTCAATAGATACTCCATGGATGCCAAGGGATGGTTGAGACAAGATGGAAGACTATGTGTCCCACAAGCAAGGGGCTTGGTAAAGGCGGTTCTAGAAGAGGCACACCATTCCAAACTGACTATACACCCAGGCAAAGACAAAATGTATAAAGACATCAAAAGAGTTTTCTTTCGGAATGGCATGAAGCAAGACGTAGCTGAATTTGTTTCTAAGTGTTTAATATGCCAACAAGTCAAGGCGGAGCAGAAGAAGCCTAGTGGTCTGCTCCATCCTCTTGAGGTCCCACAGTGGAAATGGGATAGCATCTCAATGGTGTTTATAGATGGGTTACCTCGGTCAAGAAGGGGCAATACCAGCATTTGGGTAATAGTGGACAGGCTCACAAAAAGCGCCCACTTTATACCCGTCAAGAGTAGAATGACTGTCTCATCTCTAACATCCATATATCTTAAAGAAATAGTTCGACTCCATGGGATACCCTCTAGCATAGTGAGTGATCGAGACCCCATCTTCACGAGCGAGTTTTGGAAGAGTTTACAAGAGGCTGTAGGCACACAGTTATGCTTAAGCACGGCCTATCACCCTCAAACCAATGGCCAAATGGAAAGAGTCAACAGAGTATTAGAAGACCTCTTGAGATTATGCATTATTGACTTCGGAGGTACATGGGAGGATCATCTACCTTTGGTGGAATTCGCTTGCAACAATAGCTACCAAGCCACCATAGGCATGGCACCTTTCGAAGCTTTATATGGAAGACCGTGCGGGTCACCAACTTGCTGGTGGGAGTCCACAGACAAGCTCATACTTGGACCAGACATGATTAGGGAAACTTTAGAGAAAGTAGACTTGATAAGAAGAAGAATGAAGGCTGCCCAAGATAGACAGAAGTCCTACGCAGACAAAAGAAGAACTGACCTTGAGTTCGAAGTTGGAGACAAGGTGTTCCTTAAAGTATATCCTTTGAGGAACGTCGTTTTCTTTGGATCCGCAGGAAAGTTAGCACCAAGATTTGTAGGGCCGTTCCCTATCATCGAGAAGATTGGGAAGATGGCTTATAGGGTACAGCTTCCTGAAAGATTGGCCAGGGTTCATAATGTCTTTCATGTCTCTCACCTGCGGAAGTGCTTACACGAGTCTGCGGAAGTGGTAGATACAAGTATGCTAGAGGAAGTTGAAGTTGAACGAGAAGCAACTGTGAGGAGAGTTCCAACCCGTATCTTGGGAACAGAAGTCAAAAAGCTACGCAACCGTGAAGTTAAGATCGTCAAAGTTCAATGGAGCGACACCAAGGAAGACGCGACTTGGGAAACTGAGGACAAAATACACACAACCTACCCTTTTCTTTTTGAGGGTACATCTTTAATCTCGTTTTCCTCAAGTCTATGCTTGTATCTATCTTTTTAGGTATATCTCCTCGATCCTATCCTTTATCCTTAGGCAGGAACCCATTTGGATGTAAACGTGTAATTGAAACATGTTATGATTAATGGTTGCAAGTGGTTGCTAGTGGTTGCTAATGGATGCATATACACACACATTAGGTATTAGATCGGCTCAGTCACTTCCATAATTGCATATGCATGTATTAGTTTATGGATTAAAACTTGATGTTTTATCATATGGACGTTGCATTTGTATGAATGGTTGTGCACTCATGTAAGAAATTTTGAGTAGGAAAAATTGCATTCATAATGGACTCATGGCACAGACATAATTTGCATTAAGGAGGTCAACTGAATCAGTAGACTGCCTGATTTTGCATTAGATAAGGACATGTACACACACAATGCATATGATCATGAAGCATTAGAAATCTTTTAAGAACAACGGACGCCTGCGTTTGATGGTTGAGTAGATGGGTAATTGGATGGTAGGATATAAGTTCTTCTCGACTTGAAGATTTCGGGAATGAAATCCTAAAAGGAGGGGAGAATGTAACACCCCGTATTTTCTATTAACGTTATAATAAAGAATCCAAGAATACTTAATTTAAAATGTGATAATTAAGGGAAATGGGCTACGCCATTGTGTTCGTCTCAGAATTTTGGTTGAGATAGAGTCCGAGTTTGCGTAAATTGGACTTCGTATGAGGAAGTTATGGCTATCAGAAGTTTCCAGAAAATTCAAGTAAATTCAAACAGCTCAAAAACAAATTCAAATCAGAAGTCAGAAGCGGGCTGGGCGGGAAAATTCCCGCCTAGGACCAAGGTCGACCAGGGGGTCGGCCTTAGTGTCGACCTCCCCCCCTACAGGTCGACTTACCCCCCTGACAAGATCTGAATTTTGATGAGTGATGACATGCTGTTGAGTCACTAGGGCTTCTGGATAGTTCTGATCTGGTCTGAATGGTTGCGATTAACCCCAGGATTATCAGAAGGTTCAAATTGAATTGAAATTCTATATAAACAACCCAATGCTCAAACCTAAAAATCACACAAAAATAATTCTAGAACTATCATGCTGTCAATTGAGAACTTGGAGTAGTCGTCACCAATTTAAAGACAAGATAAGAACTTGAATCAAAAATCAAATTAAAAGGTTATCAAATTCAACGATCTACATCAAATGCGAGCTTACCAATTTCAGAATTTAGATTTTAGAATGCAAGAATTCCTTTTTAGTTTGTAAGTTGGTTATTACGCAGATTTAAACGTTTCAAATGGATCATGACATGTTGTAATTTGAATATAGAGTGATGCTTATGTATAAGATTTGATTCTCGTTTATCTTAAAGTATCGTTGAAATGAATCATATCTATATGCTTGTGGTGATGAACATATTTTATATTAATCATATCTATATGCTTGTGGTGATGAACATATTGTATGTTATTAGAATCTATTATGATTGGGTAATGGATTTATTTTGCCAATTAAATAGTGAAATATGTCATGTTATAAATTGGTGGTTATTTGCAAGTTTATGATCTAAAACACATGCTTATATGTTAGATCAACACTCATGTATATTCATGTTAGGTTGAATCTATTTATGTTGTAAAAATGATTATAGTAGTAATTTTTTATGTTTTAACATACATAAGTCAATATGCTATTTGCGATTTAAAAATGATTATAATAGCTTCCTTATATTTTGACATACATAAGTTAATATGCTAAGTTGTGGGTTGAAACTGTGATTATATGTTAAACCTCTATGCTAGACCTTTGTCAAGTTTACATGACAAATAGACCCAACTTAGTCACAAGTTCACCTTTACCCATTTAATTAAAGTTAATGATACCTCTATGCCAAGTTACACATAACAAGTTGAAATGTATGCTATTTTATGTTTTTTTCATGTCCCCTGTTTATTACCCCTTTTCTTGTTTATGGGTTAAGCTAATTTACTAGCCCAACATTTTATGTGATTCATGCGTACGTTCCACGGGTGTAGCGATGGGAAATATGAAAATTCATGGCATAGATTTGTTCATTAAATGGTATATTTGATAAACCATTTATGGTGAGCATAATCAAAGGGTAATTATGGCATGATTAAATTAAATTTACATAAAGAAATTAGACATATATAGGAAAATGTGAATTTAGAAAAGACGAATATGCCTAACCTGAGGTTAGACTTAGTTGTGGTGTAAATCTACTCGGAACCGACCGGCATATCCAGTGACCACAACAAGACCTGTCTAATTTGGGTGGTTAGTGCATTAAGCCCGAAAAGAACACGAGGTTAGATTGAGTTATGGTGTAAATCTGCCCGGAACAGACCGGCACATCCAGTGACCACAACAAGACCTGTCTAATGTGAGTGGTTGGTACTTCAATGAATTAAAGTTAAGTCAGGATTGGTAGGGTTAAGTCAATTAGAGAAACACTTAACCGATTCAACATGTTAACTAAACAAATGGGTGGGGTTAGGTAAACTTGGGCACTTAACCAAATAAACATGTTGATTAGAAAACCCTAGTAACGGGGACCCATTTCAGCAGTAACCCACATAGTTGTATCATGGCACCCTGAAACTAGGCAGGGTGGGGCATGATTACTGGGCTGATTATAAGCGGTCATAACGTCGGCGGTTGGTACGTCAGTGTAGGTTCCGACATAGTATGGGCGTCCACGTACTCCGGAGTGGAAAAAGCAGGCACTGGGGATCAGTGGTATACACTGTGCATCTTGAATCGTGTCGGGTTGCCACCAGAGGGACTGATACACCCCATGGTGGGACCAACACAGGTAGCTACAGTCAAGCATGGCCGAATGACACAGGATATGAATGCATGCGAGTAGGAGCCGATCATTAAGGGGATCGTTTGTTATAAGCACGTGGTGCTGGTTGAACCAATGGTTAAGTAGGTGCAGAGACTATAGTAATGGGTGCGATCACATGTTCCTCTTATCTTATATTAGGGTATTGTCCTATGTTCTGTTATCACTGTCATGATCCCTTTCCTTATTTAAATACTACTAATCACTAAACTTACCAGACTTATTGTCCGACCCGTTTTCTCTCATCTTCTTTTCTTCCGTTTCCCCCCCAGGTCCACAAGGAGGGAATACTCTAGCTTAGTCAGACTCTTTGCAAGCTAAAAGAAAGTAGATGTATGACTGGGACTCTCTTACCTTGGCTATGGCTTTTGGATACTACACTTGGGGATTTATGCAGTTTTATTTATGGTTTATGCTTCTTTATTAAATAATCAAGACAGAAATTATGGTGTAATGTTTTGGAAGTTATTTTGAGACAATTTGATGTAATGCTTTTGTATTGAACTACGTATGCAATAAATATTTGAATTTCGCTGCTTAAATTTTTCTGTCTTTTAATTTTTTCTGTGTCTTGTACCTATAACCCTCCACCAAAGTTAAGGCATTCCCTTTGTGAGTGACCTTAACGAAGGTAGGCTGTTTCAATTTGTGATGTGTGTTTATTTTGTGCTTTACTATTGTAATTTTTTTATTTATAAATACATTTGTATTAAATATATCTTTATGTGTGTTCACATTCTAGAATTTGTTATCTATTTCAAATCCTTGGCATTATTTTCAATGTTTCTATTTCAACCTCATTTATGTCATGCATTGTCAATTAAAAGAAATGTTTTTGCATTAATATTAATTACTTTCCCCTTCCTTAATTAAATCCTTTCTATCACGCACATATTTACCATTTTATTAAATGGTTAAGTTTGTAAATATGTTAACGTTAATAGTCTTATATCAATTTCAAATTCAAATGCATATTATTTATACAATCAATGTGCGCATATATTTTTGACTACCCTATAACCTACCATTTACATATACAATTGCAATGTTATATTTGCAAGATGGCAAATTTCTATTTGTTGCTCATTTTATAACATGCGTTTGTTTTTGCATTTCAAACGCATATTGTCAATATAATTATTTTGATAATTTTGTTATTAAAATGTGGGGTGTTACAATTGTTGTTATTAGGATTGACATTTTAAACGAATTAAGACGGTGTACACGTGCGCTGAATTTACGGCTATATACTTATATATTTATAACGTAATAAACGTAATACAAATACGTATTAATTGCATAATAAATGTGTTAGATTAGGAAAATAGGAATTTAAATGTCCCCATAGGCAAATTGTATGTGTGTGAGTTAATGTTTTTATTATAATTAACTAGTACATTGCCCGTGGTACAAATGCAATTATTTCGTTCTGCTGCACAAAGTGTAGTTTGGTCAACGATAAGTATTTTATGCTCACGAGCGTCACGGCACGCGTTTTGCAAGTGGTCATGGCACGCGCTTCGCGTGTAGTCGTGACACGCGCTTTGCGCGTGATAATAGCACGCGCTTCACGCGTGATATTGTGTATTTTAAACATGCAAGGAAAAATGATTTGTACCGATGTTGCATTATAAATAAATTACCACTCCAAAAGATAAAATAGTATACAATATAAATAAATTCAAATGCGATATCAATTATTAATAAATGCAAATGTAAATAAAAAAAGTCTAACCATAAAGCATATATTATGATAATACTAAAAATATACAACTGCTATACTAAAAATGATAAAATTTATTTATTAATAAAATATTTCATCTTGATTATCTTCACATTCACCATCCAGTTTCTTCCATATGCTTTACCTGTAAAGGAAAAATCATGATTAGATAATATAATTGAATAATGGATATTTTTTATTTTATAAATTAAATAATTGTATGCAGCTTACCAACATAGACGTGAAACTTGCATCTCTACCGCACTCATCTACTAACAGGATCTTTTGATTGCTGCTTAGTTGTATGGTGCTACAGATCGCATGAGCGTTTACAGTATTATATGGGTTCAGTGCAAACTATTGAAAACCAAATAATTATGTAAACCAAGCAGATAAATCCAAAAAGACACAACTGAATACTGATGCAAACCAAAGTAAATAGACGCATAAAATAATATACAGTACCTATCTTGAAATCAGAAGCTTTCCCACTGCAATCAAAAGCTGGAGATCCTGAGAGTAGTAAACAGTTTAAATGACTGTAGAGGAAAAGGGAAGAATAAAGAGGGTAATTGATTTTGTCAGGTGGGGAAGAAAGATACGGTGTCATATTTATAACTAAGAAAGTGTACATATCAGCAAGATAAGATAGTGCATTTTAGGAATGCGATAAAATATGTGCACTATTAGTTATCGAATTAAAGTACAAAAATCTAAATTAGATTATTTCATACATGACAATTTTAATGCTACTACCAATTATATTTGAATGACATAGGGCATATAAAGTAATTATACAATCAAATGCAATTAGAGTAAAAAAAGAGAGGAATGCAGCGTTTTACAAATTAAATCAGTAATGTATTTTTAATCTGTATATTGGAAATGTAGTTATATGTTCACAACTTAATTTTGGATGTGAGAATGCATTTACAAGTAAATATAGTATGAAATAATCATAATTGGTAGAATTGGTATACAAAAATCCCACCATAATTCTACCATAATATTGAAAATCTGCAATAACGTACAATTCAATTTAATTTGATTAAATATATACACAACTCGATGTTTGAATTGCATATTTGGATTATGGTACCAAATATGGTGGAATTTGTATTACCAAATATGTACCATAATACAGTCTTATATTGTAATAATACTATATTTGGTAGAAATTTGTATTACTACTTTAATTCTACCAATTATGAAACAATCCATTTAATCTATATTTGAATTGCTATTTCAAATTATTTTTGAATTTCAAATATAGTATCAAAGGTTCACAACTCAATTATGTCTACCACATGAGAATCCACCAGTTTTGTATTTTATACAAATGAAATAGAAGACAAAGCAGTAAAAAGAACGGATTGAGTTGAGAAGATGACAAATCATAACACAAACAGAAGAACATTTTATTTCTTATTACAACAATTCCATCAGAATACAAGAATATACAGAGTATGAATAAATAAAATACATTAGATAAATATCAGCGATTAAAACACATTACATAGCAGCGGAAAATAATACAATACACAACTGAAAGAGATAAACGGATACAGAGCTTTCCGAATATCGTTCCAGCTATAAACCAGGATCCTGTGAATATAAATCTGCAAAACCAAAACTACTAGCTGTCCGTGTGGAAAATAGGGGCACCCAGAGTTTAGGTTAAAACAATAAACTCCAGGTCAGTCATGTTACTAGTGTGAGAACTAAAACAGTTATTAATCTTTATTTTAAAAATAAATTAAATCAAGGGACCACGCCGTATAACACGGAACGGGTTTCCTCTCAAGAATACCAGCGCATAGAATAAACAACGATTTGTTTTTTGGAAAAATGAAGCTATTATAAGACTCAGGTCCCATCACATAATGCAGCGCAAGCCGAAGGATAGAGTTTTACCTTATAATAGCCAAACATGCTTGATACGTTTAAAACAAATCATTTTGATACTATTATAGTGTAAAGTGTATGAAAACAACTTCAAATATAAATGTATCAATCATAGACGACGTAATGCCCCATCCCACTATGTCGCCATACTAGGCTCTACAAATAAAACAGAAATGTCACGTATTGGAAATTGGGTTTCCGTCATGAGTCGAGGCCAGGGATGGCTCCTCACTGCTTCGAGACACTCTAGCAAATGCCTCAGGATTCCCCGTAGAGAACCCTGGATCAGTTGGGCCAGTCCACACTTACGTTAGTGAATTGGCAATTCCTGAACACACGTTTCCCGGTCCTATCGGACCAATATCCATTGGCTCCGAAAAGACCGATATACCTGAGGCGCCTCGCAATCCAACAACCACATAGGTAAAATAACAACAATGTCAAGGCTAGTAAAACGCTGACACCACCCATAGCTAGAAAGAAACGCCATGTTCTCCCAATGGTCCGATCCCATTTTTGACTCATACCGAGGTGTGAGGCTCATGAATTAACGCCATACACAAAGCTACGCTGTATTAAAGCCGTGCTTTGATCATTAACCACAAAAATCTGCTCTTCAACAGAAGCCTTGATCATTTGCATCTCAGCATGCCGCACAGGCAATTCATGCCATGCGAATGATATCTATCAATATATAACCTCTAAGCTCGTACGTCTCAAAGAAGGGTGTTAAGCAAGAGAATAAATTCTCCACCGCCAAACAGATATATATTTAATAGAAATCAATCAACACAAAATAAAATCCAATGTCGGGCACACAATCCATTTACAAGTTCGTTCTGGGTCTGAATGAAACCGGAGGCACCTTTTTCCTTGTCCCGTATGTCCAATACAGGAGAGAGGTCCTCGCATATCCGGTCGATCTCCAAGTACGTCTGGACGATCACCACTTATTACCTCGTCTTGGGTGTACAGCCCAATCAAGACATCAGTAATCATCCAAACAATGTGAAGACCTCCGGTCTTCAACCACCGTCTTCATCGTCGAATCAGTTATTCAGAATAGGTATAAACCCAGCCTTTCCGAATAACTTGCGTATATAATAAACAAGTGTTATAAAAACACAACATACGCCTCATTCCAATTCTGATTATTCTTTTATTTAAATATTCACATCTTTAGGGATTTGTTCCCATTAATTTTATCAAAGATAAATTCTTTAAAATTTATTTTTTAATCTTGCTTTGGATATTAATTCAAACCATGTTACGGTTTTCCAAACTAGTCGGGATTAGCGCACCTTACTGAAGTAGTCATTTATTTAATTTCCCAATCCCAACTTATTCATCCCATGGAGCAAAACCGTTATCACTCCATAACTAACACCACGGTGTTATCAGTAAATTTAATTACCATTTCCCAGTCAAATCTAATTAAAGATTTAACTATCGCTTGGAGCAAAACTGGCGATACTCCATTCTCGATCATTTCCAAAATTTGATAATTTAAATTATCAATTCCCATTTCAATCTAATTAAAAGATTCATTAAAACTCCACTTAGTTTTAATCTTCCCAAAAATCAATATTAATGATTATTTAGCTTTGGAAAATCAAACATACCGCATCGGTAATCTACAACGTACTATTGATTTCTGCCTATATATAACCTCTGAGCTCGTACGTCTCAGAGAAGGGTGTTAAGCAAGAGAATAAATTCTCCGCCACCAAACTGATATATATTTAGCAGCGATCAACCATACAGTTCGAAATACAATGACAGACATGTAATCCTTCCTTTAACTGGGTTAAAGAACTAATGTCATTTAAAACACAGTTCATGATAAACCCAAATCACATTCCATTAATTATGGAATCTTCACGGAAAAACAAATCAATATATAATCGATATCAATTCCGTATCCGACTAATAATATAAATGGAATAACAGCAAAGCCTTTTAAATTCCATATGTATTAACAGTATTCCTCCGCAAAAGTTCATTTCGATTATTATCAAATCGAATTCCATTCAATTCCATTTTAGTATATTAAATTGGAAAACTTTACTTTGGAAAATTCCCGTTAAATCTTAATAAAAAGATTTATAAATTCCAAATCCCATCTCACCGTAAATCAAGTTAAAAAACGAATGTCGTTAAAAACACAGTTCACAATAAACCCAATTCACATTCATTTTTCAGTTCCAATTTAATGTTAATCGGGTTAAAGAACAAGTGTTATTTAAAACACCGTTCACGATAAACTCAAAAATCAATTCCAATTCAATTCCAATTCAATATTAATTAATTGGTATACTTCATTAAATCTGAATAAAAATATTTAATCTTTTCTCAACTGGGTTTAAGAATAGTGTTAATGAAGACACCATTCACGACAAACCCAAATCCCATTTGATATTAAATACAAGGCTCTGAATAGAAAATATGTCGGCTTATATTCAATATCAAATTCTGAAATCAATAAATATCGTATTGGAATAACGATATATATATCTTCCAAATTCCTCCACAATGTCCGTATAATCACGGAATCCAATATCAAAATATTTCGAAGATAATTTTGATTCAAATCCATTCCAATTCATATATTGTAACAACACTCACAAAGGGAATGCATTAACTTCCATGGAGCATTTTAAGTAAGTATAGAACAGAAAATCACAGCAAGACAGATATAAAGCAGTACTTGAAAATTAAAACTTTATTTCATTGCAGCGGATAAACCCATATGTTTGATTACATCATTAAAACCATAAAACCAAAGTCAAGTACATCATATATATCTCGATAAAACAAAGTACATAAATTGAAAGACATAATCCCCGAAGTTAAAATGGCCATAAATAAAGAGAAGCGGAATTTTACTTCAGCGGTCCAAGAAGTCTTCTAAAAGCAGTCCAAAATCAAGCTCCACTGTTGCTAGTTCCAACCTGAGCACCTGGGGGGGAGGAAAGAGATGGAAAAAGGGGGGGTCAGACATAAAGTCTGGCGAGTGCGTTAATTTTAACAATATAATTAACAAAGTAACTAGGCTAAGGCATAAGTTGGAAAATAAGGAAATGACCGTGAACCATTGAGTATGGCAGAGTAAACAAGGAACAGGATGAACAACGATATCGTTAAAGCGTACCTAGCCCACTAAGAAAATTTACTAAACTACACCAACGCTATAGGATAATTGCTATACTACACCGCCACTAGTATATTGCACCAACACTAGTGACCCAAAGGTTGATCCCACCTACAGACTTAATAATGATATTGGTAGTTTCGTGCACCCCTAGCTGCCTTCATAGGTGTCGTCTGCCCCTATCTCCACTAGGTGTACCCACTACCCCCTAGCGATCGGCTCCCTAACTCGTAGATACCCGTGCTGGCCCCATAGTGGGGTGTATCACTCCCCAAAGTGGCAACCCGATACCACCAAGAATGCACGACTTATACCTACACGATGCAACAACGTCTTACCTACCAGCCCGGGTCCACACACGCATATGAACCCGTTGGACTTGGGTTGCCACCGCTAACCCGATTTGACCTCTTACAGTCAAGCCCAATATGCGTGTCCCGTCCTCGACTTGGGTCGAGCCCACAAAGATACGTATGGGTTACTGGTTGAAACGGGCCCCCATTACTTGACACAAGCTATCCACCTAAGCTTGGTCCCCTCTAGTATATCCCACTTAACCCACTTCTTATTCATGTTTCAATTACATGTTTCACATTTTGGTTAAGTGTTTCTAATCGTATTTCCAAATGCCACCCAAGGCACCCACTAGATTCCACATGCCACCCAAGGCACCCACTTAACCCCCTCATGTCCCACTATATGCTTATCTGGTTAAGTGTTTCTTAATTCATTAAGACCGTAGCCTCATAAAGACCTCTCACATTAGACTGGCATTTGTGGCAGCTAGATTTGCTGGGCGGGTCCGGGCAGTCTTACACCACAAAAGAGCCTAACCTCGTGTCTTTACAATTGTTACGTATTTAGTTTATGCCTAAGACCTCTCACATTAGACTGACATTTGTGGCAGCTAGATTTGCCGGGCGGGTCCGGGCAGTCTTACACCACAAAAGAGTCTAACCTCGTGTCTTAGACGATTAATTACTCCTAATTAATCACCCCCAATTTGAATTACTTTCCCTATTCAAATTATCAATCAATTCCAAATTTAGCGATGTCCATAATTGACTCAATTATGTCCATCCATTTATGGTATATAAAATCATACCAATTTCACCACAATTTTATTTTATGCCTTTTAAGGCATTTATACCAATTAAATATTTTTAATATTATTCCCTTTTTACCCCATGTAGTACGTTTGTTCGTTCAACGTAAAAATATACGTTAGACTCGAATAGTCTAACTCATGAAATAAAAGAAAACATCACAATATATACACATAATTAAATCATAGATCTAACATAGGGATAAACTTGCATATGTGAATGATGTTCTACATCTATAACTTGCATAGGTCAAAATTACAACTTGCAAAAATAACACATGTCATGGATCCCAAATTTAAAGGTGTGAACTTGATGAGAAAATGGCCACAAACTTGCATAAACAACATGTGTCATGGATCCAAAAATAAAAGGTGTGAACTTGATGAAATAATGGCCGCAAGCTTGCATAAACAACATATGTCATAGGTCTATATCTAAAGGGGGTAAACTTGCATAGGTGATAACATAACATGATTCATATCAACTCATAAACTCATATATGTGATTTATACATCGCAACAATGGTGTAAACTAATATCTAACATGTAAAGTATCATGTCATAGCCTAACTTTCAATTAAATTTCACATAATCTAGGTGCCATAGCCATGTAAAGTTCCATATAATTCTACCTAAACTTGTGTATGGTTCATGTTTGAATCAACATCTAAACTTTCCTACATATGATTTATCATATGAATCGATATAACAAACTAGCATAAGAAACATGATGATTTGATTGTACATAGAATTACAACATGGATGATAGCAACATAACTTTGCATGATAGCACCACAACATAACATCATAGATATTTCAATCACAATCCTACAACATAATTACAACATGCAATCAATACTTCATATCACATCCATACAATCCACGTTATAACTTAATCTAATTAAATTACTAATTATTTTTCTAAAAATATCGAATTCACAACTCAAAAGCAGTCTTGAGTTCTGAATTCTGATTTCTGGAGTTGAATTAGCGCTCCTTTGATGAAGATTCGCTGTTAGGGTTGAATAGTTCTGATTTGGTTGTTGTTCTTCCTCTTTAATTTGGTGGCGGCTGCTCTAGGGTTCAAGACAACAGCATGACGACCATAGTTTTAGTTTTAATTCTGATTTAGGGTTTGTGTCTACGGGTCTTTTTATAGAATTCTGAATTAATTCAAGCCGTCGGATGTTCTTAGGGTTAATCAAAACCATTCAATCATGATTGGGTGATGAGTCAGCCCTAATGACTCAGCAAGGAGTCAGAAAGGACTCAACAACACGGGTCAGCCTGAACCAGAAAGCTGTGCAGGCTCCAGCCTCGGCCTGGGCGCACTTGGCAGGTGCGCCAGTGTTAATATGTACTGGCGCACTTCCCAAGTGCGCCAGTGCATTTATATTTTTTCTCTCTTTACTTTGCCACCAAACTTCGTTCGTCCATAACTCTTTCATCCGGTACTCGTTTCCCGCAAACTCGGACTCTATCTCCACTAGAATTCCGAGACGAACACAATGGCGCAACCCAATCCCCATAATTCTCACGTCTGAGAATAAATATTTTTTTAATTTAGTTAGTTCGATTATTCAAAAATCCGGGGTGTTACATTCTCCCCTCCTTAAAGGATTTCGTCCCCGAAATCTCCAAGTTAAGGAGAATGTATATCCTACCATCCAAACAACCATCTACTCAACCATCAAACATGGGCATCCATTGTCCTTATAAAATTCTAATGTTGTATGAACATATGCAAGAAGTGTGTGTATATGTTCCTTATCTAATGCAAAATCAGGCAGTCTACTGATTCAGTTGACCTCCTTAATGTGAATCATGATAGTGCCATGCGTCCATTATGTATGCGAAAGAACCTTATCGATACATATCATTTCTATATGTGTGCACAACCATTCACCGAAATGCAACATCCATATGATGGTACAACCATTATTCATCCATTAACTTAAATATGTACACACATTTATATGCAATATGCGATATGAAGTGACTGAGCCAATCTAGTGCCTAAAGTGTGTGTATATGCACTCATGAGCAACCACCAGCAAACACTTGCATCCACTTGCATCCATCATACATAACATGTCTCAAACACATGTTTCAACCATCGGACTATCCTATCTAAAGGTCAAAGATACTAGCGAGAGGACATACTAAAGATAAGATAAGTACAAACTAAGCGATAAAGGAGAAATTAAAAGACATAGCCTCGAAAAGAAAAGGGTATAATGAACGCATCTTCGCTTCCGTCTCCCAAGTAGCGTTGCTCTCATCATCTCCCCATTGCACTTTGACTAGTTTGACCTCTCGATTCCTCAACTTCTTAATCTCTGACCCAAGAATGCGCGTAGGAGCTGGTCGACTCGTTGCATCACGCTAGATCTCTACCTCTTTAAGTAAGCTTGGCTCTACCACTTCCACGGTCTCGTGCAAGCACTTCCTCAAATGTGATACATGGAATACGTCGTGTACACCACTAAGTCTCTCGGGCAACTCCACTCTCTACGCCATCTGCCCAATCCTTTCCTTAATAGGAAACGGCCCTACGAACCTTGGTGCTAACTTCCCAACGGACCCAAAGCGAACGACGTTCCGTAATGGAGACACCTTGACAAAGACCATGTCCCCAACACCAAACTTAAGATCTGAGCTTCTCTTATCCGCAAAAGATTTCTGCCTATCTTGCGTCGTCTTCATCCTCCTTCGAATCAAATCGATCTTCTCCGAAGTCTCTCTAATCATATCGGGTCCAAGCAAGATCTTATTTGTAGATTCCCACCAACATGTAGGCGAACGACACGGCCGTCCATAAACAGCTTCGAACGGTGCCATGCCAATGCTAGACTGAAAGCTGTTATTATATGCGAATTCTACCAACGGAAGATGTTCCTCCCATGTACTTCCGAAATCTAAGACACACAACCTCAATAAGTCTTCTAGAATACGTTTCACCCTCTCGGTCTGGCCGTCCGTCTGAGGATGATATGCGGTGCTCAAACATAACTGAGTCCCAACCGTCTCTTGCAAGCTTCTCTAAAATTCGCTAGTGAAAATAGGATCGCGGTCGCTCACTATGCTAGAAGGAACACTGTGCAAACGAACTATTTCTCGAATGTATACGGAGGCTAAACATGGAGCAGTCCTCTTACTCTTCACGGGAATGAAATGGGCGCTCTTAGTGTGTTTGTCTACTACGACCCAAATTCCCGTATTACCCTTCCTCGATCTCGGTAATCCGTCAATAAAGTCCATCGAAACGCTTTCTCACTTCCATTGTGGGACCTCCAATGGGTGAAGCAATCCACCGGGCTTCTTTTGCTCCGCTTTTACTTGTTGGCACACCAAGCATTTAGCGACATACTTGGACACATCTTTCTTCATGCCAGCCCAAAAGTAAACTCGTCTCATGTCCATGTACATCTTGTCTCCGCCGGGATGAATGGTCATCTTCGAACGATGGGCATCATCAAGAATGGTCTTCCTCAGATTCTCGTCCCGTGGTACACAAAGTTTACTGTCCCTACGCAACCAACCCTTATCATCTAGGGTATACCTACGGAGATGGCTCGATGATTCCCCTCCTTTGAGCTTTTCTACTAACTCAACCAACTGTGGGTCGTCTCGCTGTGCCTCACCAATTCGTCCCAAAAGCGTAGGTCTGACCTCTAAGGATGCTAGCAAACCAGGTATGAAGTCAATGGAAGGTATAAAGTCAAACGTAGAGATGAACTCTAAACATCGCCGCTTAACAAACAAAGGACTCAAGGATAATCTTTTTCTACTTAAGGCATCTGCCACTACGTTACCCTTGCCAGGGGTATATGCTATCTCGAAGTCATAGGATGCTAAGAACTCCATCCACCTTTGCTGCCTTAAGTTCAAGTCCTTCTGAGAGAATAAGTATTTTAGCGATTTGTGGTCAGTGAACAATTTGAATTTCTCGCCAAGAAGATAATGACGCCAAGACTTAAGCGCGAAAACAATAGCGGCCAACTCTAGGTCATGTGTAGGTTAATTTCTTTCATGCACTCTCAACTTCCTTCCACCATAGGTTATTACCCTTCCCTCTTGCATTAAGACTGCGCCTAGTCCTGTCCCACAAGCGTCGGTATAAACGGTAAATGGCTTACTCCCATCTGGCAACACTAAGACTGGGGCTGTGGTCAAAGCTCTCTTTAAATGTTGGAACGAATCATCACAATCTACGTCCCACGTGAAAACTAAGTTCTTCTTCGTCAAGCGTGTTAATGAAGCTGATATTTTTGCGAAGTCTTTGATAAACTTCCTATAGTAGCCAGCCAACCCTAAGAAACTCCTCACCTCGGTAGCATTTTTAGGAACCTTCCAATCTTGGATGGCCACTATCCTCGCGGAATCCACGGCTATCCCTTCTTTGGAAACCACGTGCCCTAAGAATCGCACTTCCTTCCTCCAAAAGTGACATTTAGAAAATTTAGCTTTAAGGCTATGCGCTCGAAGAGTCTCCAACACTTCCCTAAGATGTAGGGCATGCTCTTCTTCGCTCTTAGAAAAGATCAAGATGTCATCTACAAAGACTACCACGAAATTATTAAGGTACTCCCTAAACACCCTACTCATCAAATCAACAAAGTATGCAGGGGCGTTTGTCAAACCGAAGGGCATCACCAGCCAATCGAAGAAACCATCTGGAGTCTTAAAGGCAGTCTTGTCTATGCTATCCTCATCCACTCTCAACTGATGGAAACCCGTGGCTAAGTCCAACCGCGAAAACACTGAGGTGCCAACTAACTGGTCGAAGAGATCGTCAATCCTCGACAGTGGGTGTCTATTCTTCTTAGTAAGTTAATTAAGCTCCCTATAGTCCACACAAAGTCTAAGGGACCCATCCGCCTTCGTGGCAAATACTACTGGAGCACCCCACTCTGATATACTATGTTTGATGAACCCCTTCTCAAGCAATTCTTTCACTTGCTTACTGAGTTCTCTTCTCTCTCTTGGAGCCATGTGGCGCACTGGCAATGCAACTGGCTTTGCATTGTCCACTAGATATATTCGAAAGTCTATCTCACGTTTTGGGGGTAAACCCCTCACCTCATCGAAGACATCAGCATATTCACGGACTATGGGAACAGAATGTAAATCATCTTCGGATGCGTCAAGGGATTCTAGGTAACTAAGCATTACTAGGCCTCTAGGGTCACAAGAAATATCAAGGGTCTTCCCCGAACGAGTCAACAATCTAACTACCCTTCTTTCACAATCTAGGGTGGCCCCATATCTAGTTAGCCAATCCATACCTAGAATTAAACCGTAGCCCATGAAGCCAAGAACAAAAGCGTTGCACTCAAACTCAATTCCCAAGATAAACACTCTCAAATCCCGACAAATCATAGAAAGATGAGCCAAACCACCAATAGGATTTGAGACTACTAAGGGATCAGTAACAAGACTAGTATCTAGGTGCAGTATTTCAACTAATGATGTAGAGATAAACGAATGTGATGCGCCAGAATCGAACAAAGTACGGACAGGATGATCAAACAGAAAAACTAAACTTTCAACGGTAATTGCTCTACCTTGTTCTTGCAGCGGTGGCACCACGAGAGCCTGAACTTGTCCCCTTGCCTGCCCGGGTGCCATAAGAGCTTGGACCTGTCCTCTCGAGGTAGACCCTGCCCTCTGCCCTTTCTTTGGGCAGTCCTTAATAAGATGTCCCGCCTCGCCACAGTGGAAACAACCGGTCTTCTTCTTCTTCTTCCTACAATCTTTGCTTAGATGGCCGGGTGTCCCACAGTTAAAGCATTTCTTCTTCCCCTTAGCATTGTTGCCTTTACCACCTTTCTTGTTCTGTTGTTTCTGTTGCAACTTCTTTTGATCCCCTTTCTTCTCGGGTGCCTTATTAGCATTGGCGCCCTTCTCCTCTTCATACATGAGTGCCATGTCAACTAGCCTCTCAAAGGTAGCCCCCATGGGAATGTGGGTCATAGCTAACCCATGAAGCGGCTCATTTAAACCCTTAACAAATCTTAGAGCCTTCTTTTCTGGAGTGTTCACCAAGTCTAAGCCAAACCTTTCCAATTGGTTGAATTTGTTAACGTACTCTTTCACCGATAGATTCCCTTGCTTTAGTGACAAAAACCTTTCCATGTATAGATTCTCTTCAGTCCGTGAGAGAAACTTCACCTCAAACCTTTGCCTAAAATCTGGCCATGTATCAACTGGACAACCCCCATTAGTGACCTCCCACCAAAACGAGGCCTCATCCTTCATTAGCCACGCAACTAGCAGGACTTTCCTTCCATCATCCACTTCAAAAAATCCAAATAATTCTTCCACCTCCTTTAGCCAGTTACGAGCTTCAACAAATGTCTCCGTCCCGTGAAAAGGTTTTCCACCCATTGCTCTAAAGTCCTTACATATCTTTGCGAAATTATCGACACGAGGAGGAGGAGGATTTGTTGGACCTGCGGTGGCCCTAGCCTCAAGATATTGACGGAACCAACCGGGCACATGAACGCCCTCTGGTATCTCAGAAGCTTCAGACATGCTGAAACGAAAAAGGAAAGATTCAATACAAAAAGGACTGAAGGAAATATATATGGCTCTTGGGGTTATGCTTTCCAAAATATACTTTTCTCTTGAAAATACTTTCCTTAAAACATGCTTTTGAAAGTACTTCCTTATAAAAATTGCTTTGAAAAATATTTTTTTCCAGAATTCATATATGTTCTGGTAACGTTCAGCTCTGATACCACGTGTAACACCTCACGTCCATTAATGTCACTCACAAAGGGAAAGCATAAAGTTCCATGGAGCATTTTAAGTAAGTATAGAACACAAAATCACAACAAGACAGATATAAAGCAGTACTTGAAAATTAAAACTTTATTTCATTGCAGCGGATAAACCCATATGTTTGATTACATCATCAAAACCATAAAACCAAAGTCAAGTACATCATATCCGTCTTGATAAAACAAAGTACATAAACTAAAAGACATAATCCCCAAAGTTAAAATGGCCATAAATAAAGAGAAGCTGAACTTTACTTCAGCGGTCCAAGAATTCTTCTAAAAGCAGTCCAAAATCAAGCTCCACTGGTGCTAGTTCCAACCTGAGCACCTGGGGGGGAGGAAAGAGATGGAAAAAGGGGGGGTCAGACATAAAGTCTGACGAGTGCGATAATTCTAACAATATAATTAACGAAGTAACTAGGCTAAGGCATAAGTTGGAAAATAAGGAAATGACCATGAACCATTGAGTATGGCAGAGTAAACAAGGAACATGATGAACAACGATATCAATAAAGCGCACCTAGCCCACTAAGATAATTTACTAAACTACACCAACTCTATAGGATAATTGCTATACTGCACCGCCACTAGTATACTGCACCACCACTAGTCACCCTAAGGTTGATCCCTCCTACAGACTTAATAATGATATTGTTAGTTTCATGCACCCCTAGCTGCCTTCATAGGTGTCGTCTGCCCCTATCTCCACTAGGTGTGCCTACTACCCCCAAGCGATCGGCTCTCTAACTCATAGATACCCGTGCTGGCCCCACAGTGGGGTGTATCACTCCCCAAAGTGGCAACCCGATACCACCAAGAATATATGGCTTATACCTACACGATGCAACAACGTCTTACCTACCAGCCCGGGTCCACACATGCATATGAACCCGTTGGACTTGCGTTGCGACCGCTAACCTGGTTTGGCCTCTTACAGTCAAGCCCAGTATGCGTGTCCCGTCCTCGACTTGGGTCGAGCCCACAAAGATACGTATGGGTTACTGGTTGAAACGAGCCCCCATTACTTGACACAAGCTATCCACCTAAGCTTGGTCTCCTCTAGTACATCCCACTTAACCCACTTCTTATTCATGTTTCAATTACATGTTTCACATTTTGGTTAAGTGTTTCAAATCGTATTTCCAAATGCCACCCAAGGCACCCACTAGATTCCACATGCCACCCAAGGCACCCACTTAACCCTCTCATGTCCCACTACATGCTTATCTGGTTAATTGTTTCTTAATTCATTAAGACCGTAACCTCATTAAGACCTCTCACATTAGACGGGCATTTGTGGCAGCTGGATTTGCCGGGTGGGTCCGGGCAGTCTTACACCACAAAAGAGCCTAACCTCGTGTCTTTACAATTGTTACGTATTTAGTTTATGCCTAAGACCTCTCACATTAGACTGACATTTGTGGCAGCTAGATTTGCTGGGCGGGTCCGGGCAGTCTTACACCACAAAAGAGTCTAACCTCGTGTCTTAGACGATTAATTACTCCTAATTAATCACCCCCAATTTGAATTACTTTCCCTATTCAAATTATCAATCAATTCCAAATTTAGCGATGTCCATAATTGACTCAATTATGTCCATCCATTTATGGTATATAAAATCATACCAATTTCACCATAATTTTATTTTATGCCTTTTAAGGCATTTATGCCAAAAAAAAATTTAATATTATTCCCTTTTTACCTCACGTAGTACGTTTGTTTGTTCAACGTAAAAATATACGTTAGACTCGAATAGTCAAACTCATGAAATAAAAGAAAACATCATAATATATACACATAATTAAATCATAGATTTAACATAGGGATAAACTTGCATATGTGAATGATGTTCTACATCTATAACTTGCATAGGTCAAAATTACAACTTGCATAAATAACATATTTTATGGATCCCAAATTTAAAGGTGTGAAATTGATGAGAAAATGGCCACAAACTTGCATAAACAACATGTGTCATGGATCCAAAAATAAAATGTAACAACCCGGAAATGCGGGCCAGTTTAAAATTTTTATTTTGGCAATTTTATCGAATTTTGAACGTTTAAAATGAATTATTTTAAATAATATCGACGAGAAATTTATTTTGAATAGAATTCGAACGTATATATTATATACGTCGTCGTTAGAATATAAATAATTGTATATAATTATAAATAGAATTGAAAATGGCGTGGTAGTTCGATAATTCGATTTCAAACTTCAATTGAATGTACCGGGTGCAAAACAAACTGGATTTTAGCGAAACCAAAAACATTAGGATCTAATTGAGAATATCTTTCTAATGAATCCGAAAAATCGAGATTTCATAGCGGGAATCAAAAGATATATCCAGTTGAAAATTCTGAATAGTCGCTATGGAATTCTGGCCCTTAAAAATGGAAATTGTGCAAACGACCTCGGATTTCGACGAAACTACTTTTGTTGGGTCCGTAATGTCAAATTATTGTTAGGTTTCAAATTTCATAATTTTTCGAATCAATATGTGAGCGTGGCAAAGGAAAACGCGTTTGACCAGTTTCAGTTAATTTTAATCGACTGGAAAATGGCCATTTTTCCAATGGTCTCAGAATTCGACGAAACTAGTTTTGTTAGGACCGCATCGTCAATACGAAGCTAGAAAATATTTTTCGGGAGTTTTTAGAGTTCGTATGTGACCCCAGTAAATTGAAATGCATGTTCAAATTCAATATATAGAGTTATATGTTGATTTTAACAGAAACTGATCGAAATGGTCGAATCAGCTTGCGATACAAATCGCATTGTGTTCGGAATGGGGGTAATTAGCTGTGGACGACAGGCGGTGGGCCTCGTTTAGAGGTCGTATGAAAAAGTCAACTTTTTGTAAGTTAAATAATTAAAAAATTTAAAAATTAAAAACACTCTCTCCTCTCCTTACTTCCTCTCAGCCCCCCCCCCCCCGTTTTTCTTCAAATCAGAAAATTAAACGAGAAAAAAAAGGGGAGAGAAGGGGGATCGTGACCCCCCCCTCCCGGTTGAGCTCGCCGCCGCCCCAGGTGGGGCGCCACCACCTGCCGCCGCCTCCCTCTCCTCTTCTTCCTTTCTTCTCTCTCCACCTCCTCCCAGTAGCCGCCCCCTCCTCTTCTCCTTTTCCTTCTGAAAACCCGCCGCACCCCCTCCCTCATGAAACCCTGCGCCGCCACCACATCCCCTCCGACCCTCTTACTCCCTCTGTTTCCTCCTTCTTCGGTCCTAGGACGCGCAATGAACCCCTCCTCTCCTTCAAAGAAAATGTAAGTTTAAATTTCAAGCTTCATTTATTTTCCTTGAGTTAAAAACTGAATTTTTATTCGATAGGAAAGTTAAAGATAGAATTTTTATTCGATAGGAAAGTTAAAGATATGATTTTTATATGATAAGGAAGTTAAAAATATAATTTTTGCCGTATGTAAAGGTTGAAAATATAATTTCCATATTATATAGATAATAAAAATATAATCTTTTATATTAAAGAAGTGTTAAAAATATGACCTTTATATAGTAGAAGATATAAAAATACTATTTTTATATAAGTAGTGTATTGAAAATATTATTTCTATATAATAGAGGATAAAAAGGTGAAATCTTTATATTTGAAAAGGCGAAATCTTTATATTTGAAAAGGCGAAATCTTTATATTTGAAAAGGCGAAATCTTTATATTTGAAAAGGCGATATTTTTATATTTGAAAAGGCGAAATTTTTATATAGAGAATAGCGATGTAAAAATAGAATTTTTATCTATATAGTAGCGATGTGAAAATAGAATTTTTATCTATATAGTAGCGATGTAAAAATAGAATTTTTGCCCATATGGGTTAATGATAAAAATATGATTTTTATATACATAGCAACAATATAAAAATGTGATTTTTATATATGTAGTGGCTACGGGCAACGAAAGTGATGAAAGGCGAGTACGGTGAAGATGTTCTACATAGGAAGTGCTGTGGAGTTAGGATAACTATTGGTGAGAACTTCTCACTCTAAATTTCTTTTTCTAGTTATATATATATATATATATACTAGGATGCAGACGGTGCTTAGCAGCACCCGACACCCGTCATCCACAGACCATGGATGGCTTGTTTGTTTGATTGATGTGTTGTGAAAATTGTTTGTGATGTTGATGTGAAATAGATAATGAAATATATTCATGTGTTGAAATAAATAAATTATCGTTAAAAATATAATTTTTAACGTGAAAGTGAATAAATGAATATTTATAAACAAATCGGCCGATTTGTTTATATGCACTGATTTGACTGATATTGATTGGGATGATAAATTTTACACATCGCCCAACTGCACAAATAAAAATCAGTGTTTGTTGATGTGAAAGCCCACACGGGTGTTGGGATGATATTTGGCGTACACTAATCCCAATTATTTCATTGTATGTCGATCGATTGGCAGACAGGCTATGTAAGCGTTGATTATTTATATTTGATGCTTATGCAGTTGTGTTGTGCACTATGGATAATGGTTGATGGTTTATCGTTGCTATTATATACATGTGTTATATGGAATCCATATAATTAACGTTATATGGTAATTGATTGGGCCTCATTCCAATCGGGGAAAATATTCATGTGTTGATGATGTTCATGTGTTGAAACTATTCAAGTGTTGAGTAAAATATTTTATATAATAAAATTCACATCTTTATCATATTTAAAATTAGAACTACTTCACGGTGGAGTCTGATTTAAAAATCAAACGATAGATACCATAATTTTATAAAATATTTTACATAACAAAAATAGTGATGTGTTGACAGTACTTATGTGTTGAGATTAGTCGTATGTTGAAAGAAATATAGATTCATGTGTTGAATAGAATAAATATTCATTTGTTGAATAGAATAACGAATTTATTGAAATATATAAAGCCGTGTTGATTAGAGTTGTGCTATTTTGACGTGAACGATATTTATATCGATTATATTCTTTTTTATAATGAATATAGAAAAGAAGTGATTTCAAAATATAACGTTTTGAAAATATTATCATGATATGGAATATTCAATTTTGATTAGAAATGGAATATAGAGTTGAAATGGTTTTGAAACGAATTTAAAACGAATTATAAAATACATTTTAAAAGGAAATCGACGAAATATATATAATATCCTGAATAGAACGCGCCGCGCCGCGGCAGTTCGTGAATTTCGACCATTGACTTCGAATTGACGTTGCGGGAGATCCGACCGTCGGATTCTCCTAAAACCGGAACCGTTGGGTTCGTATCGAAAAGAGTTTCCAATGAATATTAGAAATTTGAAATCTAACGGTTGGATTTGGAATTATGTCCAAATCAAACTTGGAAAAGGTCGTTGTAAGTGCAGTTCGATGGCTGTGATGGAAATCGACTGTACGGGCCTTGATAAAATTATTAAAAATATCTATAATTTGTGTAAAATCATAAGAAATGATTTGGGAAAAATTGGGCTGAAGAATTCCACATTTGAAAAGATAAAAATAGATTTTTATCGAAATGAACTAGTTTTGAACTAGAATTAAAATCAATTTATTTTTGAAATAAATAAATTGAATTTGAAAGTGAATTTAAAAATAATCAATATTCCCAATACGTGAATTGGACTGGAGTTGAATCGAAATTATCTTCAGAATATTTCGATGTTGGATTTCGTGACTATACAGATATTGTTATGGGAATTTGAAAGATATATTTTATATCGTTATTTCCAATACGATATATGTTGGTTTCAGAATTTGATATTGAATATAAGCCGATATATTTTCTATTCAGAACCTTGTATTTAATATCAAATATGATTTGGGTTTGTCGTGAATCGTGTTTTAGATGACATTGGTTCTTTAACCCAGTTAAAGACAGGATGTTGATTTTTGAAAAGATTAAAACTAAGTAGAGTTTTAATGAATCTGGTATGATTAAAATGTGAATTGATAATTTAAATTACCAAATCTGAAAAGTGATCGAGAGTGGAGTATCACCAGTTTTGCTCCAAAGCGATGGTTAAATCTTTAATTAGATTTGAATGTGAAATGGTAATTAATTTTACCGATAACACCGTGGTGTTAGGTATGGAGTATTACCAATTTTGCTCCAGGGGATGAATAGGTTGGGATTGGGAAATAAAATAAATAATTACTTCGGTGTTGTTCGCTAATCCCGACTAGTTTGAAATGATATCCAAAGGAAGATTAAAGAATAAATTTAGAAGAATTTATCTTGGATAAAATTAATGGGAACCTTTCCCTAAGAATGTGATTTTGTGAATAAAAGAATATTCTGAATTGGAATGAGGCGTTTGTTGTGTTTGTGTAACATTCGTTTATTATATACGTGGGTTATTCAGAAAGGTCGGGTTTATACCCATTTTGAATAACCGATTCGACGAGATGTCGAAGATGAAGACGGTGGTGGAAGACCGGAAGTCTTCACATCGTTTGGGTGATTACTGATGATCTCGATTGGGCTGTACACCCAAGATGAGGGAAACAGTTGGTGATCGTCTAGACATACTTGGAGATGGATGGATATGCGAGGAAAGTGCCTCCGGTTTCGTTCAGACCCAGAACGAACTTGTAAATGGATTGTGTGTCTGACATTGGATTTTATTCTGTGTTGATTGATCTCTATTAAATATACATCTGTTTGGTGGCGGAGAATTTATTCTCTTGCTTAAAGCCCTTCTCTGAGACGCACGAGCTCAGAGGTTATATATCGATGGACATCAGTCGCATGGAGTGAATTGCCAGTGTGGCACACGTAAGTTGCAATCGATCAAGGCTTCTGTTGAAAAGCAAAGTCTTGTGGTTGATGATCAAAGCACGGCCTGTGTGGCGCAACTTTGTGTATAGCGTGAATTCGCGAGCCTCACACATCGGTATGAGTCAAAAACGGAATACAGACCCAAGGAGTGCACCACGTTTCTTTCTAGCTATGGTGGTGTCAGTGACCTACCAGCCCTGACATTTATATACTTTTCACCTGTGTGGTTGTTGGATACGAGGCGCCTCAGATATAGGTCTGTAAGGACCGGGAAAAGTGTGTTCAAGAATAACCAATCCTCAAAAGTACGAGAGGACCGGCCTTGGAGGTTCCAAAGGATCCGAGTGGGGTCCTAAGGCATTGCTAGAGTGTCTCGAACGCGGAGAGGAGCTTGCCCCTTGCCTCGACTCATGACGGAAATCCAATTTCCAATACGTGATATTGCGGATTTAATTGTAGAACTAGTATGGCGACATGATATATGGTACCCATGCCGTCTATGATTGATATTTATGATTGAAATTGTTTTGACACTATACACCTATAATAGTATCAAATGATTTGTTTTTTTAACGTATCAAGCATTATTTGGCTATTATAAGGGAAAACCCTATCCTCTGGCTTGCGTTGCATTGTGTGATGGGACCTAGGTCTTATAATAGCTTCATTTTTCCAAAGAGCATTATGTTGTTTTGTTATATGCACTAGTATTTCTTGGGAGGAAACCCGTTCCGTGTTATCCGGCGTGGCCCCTTGAATTACTATCTTTTAAAGTAAAGTTTTAAATAACTGTTTTAGTTCTCACACCAGTCACATGACTGACCTGGAGTTTATTGTTTTAACCTAAACTCTGGGTGCCCCTATTTTCGAAACGGGCAGCTAGTAGATTTGGTTTTGCAGATTTATATTCACAGGTTCCTGATTTACAGCTGGAACGATGCTCGGAAAGCTCTGTATCCATGTATCACTTTCAGTTGTATTTTGTATATTTTTCCGCTGCTATGTAATTTATTGTAATCTCTTATATTTGCGAATGTAATTTATTCAATTATACTCTGTATATTCTTGTATCTGATGGAATTGTTGTAATAACAATGAAATGTTCTTTCGTCTGCGTTCTTTTGTGTGTTGTTCTCAAATTATCCGCTCTTTCCTTCACGGAGAAGTTACGGGTTCTTACATAAAAGGTGTGAACTTGATGAAATAATGGCCACAAACTTGCATAAACAACATATGTCATAGGTCTATATCTAAAGGGGGTAAACTTGCATAGGTGATAACATAACATGATTCATATCAACTCATAAACTCACATATGTGATTAATACATCGCAACAATGGTGTAAACTAATATCTAACATGTAAAGTATCATGTCATAGCCTAACTTTCAATTAAATTTCACATAAACTAGGTGCCATAGCCATGTAAAGTTCCATATAATTCTACCCAAACTTGTGTATGGTTCATGTTTGAATCAACATTTAAACTTTCCTACATATGATTTATCATATGAATCGATATAACAAACTAGCATAAGAAACATGATGACTTGATTGTATATAGAATTACAACATGGATGATAGCAACATAACTTTACATGATAGCACCACAACATAACATCATAGATATTTCAATCACAATCCTACAACATAATCACAACATGCAATCAATACTTCATATCACATCCATACAATCCGCGTTATAACTTAATCTAATTAAATTACTAATTATTTTGCTAAAACTATCGAACTCACAACTTAAAAGTAGTCTTGAGTTCTGAATTCTGATTTCTGGAGTTGAATTAGCGCTCCTTTGATGAAGATTCGCTGTTAGGGTTGAATAGTTCTGATTTGGTTGTTGTTCTTCCTCTTTAATTTGGTGGCGACTGCTCTAAGGTTCAAGACAATAGCATGACGGCCATAGTTTTAGTTTTAATTCTGATTTAGCGTTTATGTCTATGGGTCTTTTTATAGAATTCTGAATTAATTCAAGTCGTCGGATGTTCTTAGGGTTAATCAAAACCATTCAATCATGATAGGGTGATGAGTCAGCCCTAATGACTCAGCAAGGAGTCAGAAAGGACTCAACAACACGGGTCAGCCTGAACCAAAAAGCTGTGCAGGCTCCAGCCTCGGCCTGGGCGCACTTGGCAGGTGCGCCAGTGTTAATATGTACTGGCACACTTCCTAAGTGCGCCAGTGCGTTTATATATTTTTTTCTCTTTACTTTGCCACCAAACTTCGTTCGTCCGTAACTCTTTCATTCGGTACTCGTTTCCCGCAAACTCGGACTCTATCTCCACTAGAATTCCGAGACGAATCCTCATAATTCTCACGTATGAGATTAAATATATTTTTAATTTAGTTAGTTCGATTATTCAAAAATCCAGGGTGTTACATATATTGGAAATTCTGGTTATTTTTAAAACCATTTCAAATCCAATTTATTTATTCAGAAATATTGGATTTATTATTCTAGTTCATAACTAGTTCATTTCGATAAAAATATATTTCTATCTTTCAAATATGGAATTTTTCATCATAGTTCTTTCCAAATCATTTATTATGATTTTACAGAAATTATTAATATTTTTAATAATTTTATCAAGCCCCGTACAGTCGATTTCCATGGACGGCCATCGAATTGCACTTTCAGCGACCTTTTCCAAATTTGATTTGGACATAATTCCAAATCCAACCATTAGATTTCAAATCTCTTGTATTCACTGGAAATATCTTTTCAATACGAACCCAACGGTTTCGGTTTTAGGAGAATCCGACGGTCAGATCTCCCGTAATGTACGTTCGAAGTTAATGGTCGAAATTTGCGAACTGCCGCGGCGCGACGTGTTCTATTCAGGCCATTATATATATAATATTTATACATATATATTATATATATTTCGTCGATTTCCATTCAAAACGTATTTTATAAATTGTTTTAAATTCCTTTTCAAAACGATTTCAACTTCATATTAAATTTCAAATCAAAATTGAGTATTCCATATCATCGATATATAAATGATAGTATTTTCAAAACATTAGATTTCGAAATCTTTTCCTTTTTCGATATTCATTATATAAATGAATAAAATCGATATAAATATCGTTCACGTCAAAATGACGTTAATCTAATCAACATAGCTTTATATATTTAAATAAATTCGTGTCCATCCCAAATCGGACATTAAAATCATATTTTGATTCTTTACTGAATATTATTTTAAAATATCCTTTATTTTAAAATATTCATTATTTCTGAACTGGAATCAGACACAGTTAATTACCATATAATTTATTTATATGGATTCCATACACATATGTACACAACAATAATCAAACACAGTCAACCATCATCCAAAGTACATTCTACACTGCATAAGCATAAAATATAAATATTAAACGCTTACACAGCTTGTCAACCAATCGATTGACATACAACTAAACATTGGGATTTGTGACACCCCCTCTCCATTAAGGTCACTCACAAAGGGAATGCCTTAATTTTGGTGGAGTGTTTATTGTGTATAGAACAGAAAAGTAAACAAGACAGATAAATATATTGGTACTTGGAAAATAAAAACCACTTTTATTGCAGCGGAGAAATAGTTTGGTTACATCACATCAAAAACCAACTACAAAACCAAATACACTTGTTATCCATCTTGACAAATAAGTTCTGAGTACATAAAATAAAAGACATAACCCCAACATAAAATAGCCATAAATAAGATAGGCAGAACTTACTTCAGCAATCCAAGCAACTTCCAAAAGAAAGGGATAAAGCTGTCCAATCAAGCTCCACTAGTACTAGTCCCACCCTGAGCACCTCGGGGTAGGGGGAAGGGAACAAAAGAGGTGGAAACAAAGGGGGTCAGACATAAAGTCTGGCAAGTGCAATAACTTTAACAATATAATCATTAAAGTAACTAGGATAAGGCATAAGCTGGAAAATAAGGAAATGACTGTGAACAAATGGGCATGACAGAGCAAACAAAGGAAATAAGATGAACAAAGATAACGTTAAAGGCGCACCTAATCACTATAAGATAATTACTACATTGCAACACACCAAACACCTTAAAAGTTGATCATGCCTACAGAACTTAAATATGATAATGGTAATTTCGCGTACCCCTAGCTGCCTTCATAGGTGCCGTCTGCCCCTATCTCCACTAGGTGTACCCACTACCCCCATTCAGTCGGCTCCCTAACTCGTAGATACCCATGCTGGCCCCACAGTGGGGTGTATCACTCCCTAAAGTGGCAACCCGATACCACCAAAAATGCACGGCTTATACCTACACGATGCAACAACGTCTTACCTACCAGCCCGGGTCCGCACACGCACATGACCTTGTTGGACTTGCAATGCCACCGCTAACCCGTTTTGACCTCTTACAATCAAACCCAGTGCGCGTGTCCCATCCTCGACTTGGGTCGAGCCCACAAAGATACTTAATGGGTTACTGGTTTGAAAAGGGCCCCCATGCATGACACAAGCTTTCCACCTATGCTTAGTCCCCTCCAAGGTTTTCCCTACTTAACCCCATTCTTATTTATGTCTACTTACATGTTTCAATCCTGGTTAAGTGCATCTAATCGTATTTCACATGCCACCTAGGGCACCCACTTAATTTCACATGCCACCCAGGGCACCCACTTAATTTCACATGCCACCCAGGGCACCCACTTTACTCCCCCATGTCCCACCACATGTTTATCTGGTTAAGTGTTTCTTAATTCATGAAAACCATAACCTTGTAAAGACCTCCCACATTAAACTGGCATTTGTGGCAGCTGGATTTGCCGGGCTGGTCCGGGAAGTCTTACACCACAAACGAGCCTAACCTCGTGTCTTTACAACTGTTACGCACTTAATTCATGCATTTGACCTCTCACATTAGACTGGCATTTGTGGCTGCTGGATTTGCCAGGCGGGTACGGGCAGTCTTACACCACAAAAGAGTCTAACCTCGTGTCTTAGGCGGTTTATTATTACACAACTTTATTTAACCCCAAAGTGGATTAATATCCCTATTCAAATTTGTCAATAAATTCCAAATATACTTATATCCTTAATTGTCTCTTAAAATTATGTCCATAAATGCTAATTTTTCCAATTAATGTCTTAAATTAATTATATGCCTTTTTAAGGCCATTTATGCCAATTCTCAATATGTGTATATTCAATATTACCCCCATCGTCCCCACGTTGTTCGATCGTTTATCATGACATATATATATATATATATATATATTAGACTAGCAATTATTCTAACACATAAAAGAGAAGAAACATCGCAAATTTGCATAACACACAAAATGGATCTAACTTGCAAATAAGGATTACAACATAACTTGCATAAACTTTGTATTGTTATGACTCTAAACATAGGCCTAAAGGTATGAACTTGCATATATATAATATAGTTTTTCATCCAAAACTTGCATAGGCTATAGCCACAAACTTGCATAAAAATATGTACGTCATAGATCTAAATCTAAAGGTGTAAACTTGCATATATGTGAATCCAATTTCTACCTAAATTTGCATATAGTCATTTTTCTTGGTTCTCATGTAGACTTGTGCACAATTCACATAAAAACAAGCATATAATCTACACCCAAACTTGCATATAAAATGATGTCAAACATGAATCAAGTTGAACATAGGCGATTGGGCATATACAATGGAATCTACAATAAAAACTGCCATTATGAACAACTAGCATATATTCACAAAATATCACATTTTCCAATGTTTCACAAACATATCCATATAACCCAATTTATAACTCAACCTAATTAACTTGTTAATTATCTTATTAAAGAAATTGAACTCATAACTCAAAGAAGGTCTTGAGTTCTAGGATCTGAGTTCTGAAATTGATTTAGCTCGCCTTTGAAGTAGACAAATTCGTTGTTGTTGTTATAGATTTGAGTTGAATTGAGTTGATTAGCTTTACTTTTCCTCTAGTTGATGACGGCTTCTAGGTTGCAAGGTGATAGCATGACGGCCATGGTTCTAATTTCGATTTGGTTTTAGGGTTTGAGTTTAGATGTGTTTATATAGAATTTAGGATTAATTTAGGCCATCTGATCAACCTAGAATCAATCAAGACCATTCAGTCAAGATAGAGTGACATCTCAGCCCTAATGACTCAACACCGAGTCACAAAATCGTCATCTTTCAGATCTTCCCGAGGGGGGGAGGGGCAGGTCGACCCCCAGGTCGACACTAAGGTCGACCTGTATAGGGGAGGTCGACACTAGGGTCGACCCCCAGGTCGACCTGGCCTTGGGCGGGAAATTTCCCGCCCTGCCCAGTTCTGAGTCTAAATTCGTTTTTGAATTTAAGTTTGAATTTCTGGAAACTTCTGACAACCATAACTTCTTCATACGAAGTCCAATTTACGCAAACTTGGACTCTATCTTAACTAGAATTCCGAGACGAACACAATGACGTAACCTGTTTCCCTTTATTCTCAAATTTGAAATTAAGTATTCTTTAATATGTTAACTTTAATATTTAAAATTACGGGATGTTACATTCTCCCCTCCTTAAAGGATTTCCCCCTTGAAATCTCCAAGTTAAGGAGAATGCATATCCTAACATCCAATCATCCATCTACTCAACCATCGAACACATGCATCCATTGTCCTTACAAAATTTCTAATGCTGTATGAACATATGCAAGAAGTGTGTGTATATGTTCCTTATCTAATGCAAAATCAGGCGGTCTACCGATTCAGTTGACCTCCTTGATGCGAATCATGATAGTGTCATGCGTCCATTATGTATGCGAAAGAATCACATCGATACATATTATTTCTACATGTGTGCACAACCCTTCATCAAAATACAGCATCCATATCATAACTCAACCATTATACATCCATTAATTTAGATATGCACACATATTTATATGCAACATGAAGGTGATTGAGCCGATCTAGTGCCTAAGGTGTGTGTACATGCATCCACGAGTAACCACTAGCAATCTCTTGCATCCATTTGCATCCATCAAACATAACATGTCTCAAACACATGTTTCAACCATAGGGTTCTTCCTAACTAAAGGTCGAAGATGTCATCTCAAAGATAATACTAAAAGATAGGACAAGTATCGACAAAGCGGTAGAAAAAGGAGAAATTAAAACATACCCTAAAAAAGGAAAGGGTACAACGTACGCATCTTATCTTCCGTCTCCCAAGTCGCGTCTCTTTGATCATCTCCCCATTGCACTTTGACTAACTTGACCTCTTTGTTGCGAAGCTTTTTGACCTCCGATCCGAGAATGCGTGTAGGAGTTCGTCTGATCGTGGCATAGCGTTCTACTTCCACTTCTTCGAGCGTGCTCGGCTCTACCACTTCCGCCGTATCGTGTAAACACTTATGCAAATGCGAAACATGAAACACGTCATGAACTCCGCTGAGCTTCTTTGGTAACTTTACTCTGTACGCCATCTTCCCAATCCTCTCTGCAATTGGAAAGGGTCCTACGAACCTTGGTGCCAACTTCCCTACCGATCCAAAGCGGACTATGTTTCTCAACGGTGACACCTTAACAAAAACCATGTCCCCAACATCGAACTCAAGATCGGTTCGTCTTCTATCAGCATATGACTTCTGTCGGTTCTGCGCTGCCTTCATTCATCGTCGAATCAGGTCTATCTTCTCTGATGTCTCCCTAATCATGTTGGGTCCAAGCAAAACCTTATCCGTCGATTCCCACCAACATGTAGGTGATCGGCACGGTCGTCCATAAAGAGCCTCAAAAGGTGCCATGCCAATATTAGCCTGAAAACTATTATTATAGGCGAACTCTACTAGTGGAAAATGCTCTCCCCATGTTCCTCCAAAGTCTAGAATGCATAGCCTCAGAAGGTCTTCTAGATTCCGATTCACCCTCTCGGTCTGGCCGTCCGTCTGAGGATAATAAGCGGTACATAAGCATAACTGCGTCCCAACCGCCTCTTGTAAGCTCTTCCAAAATTCGCTTGTGAAAATAGGATCTCTATCGCTCACAATGCTGGAGGGTATGCCATGAAAACGGACTATCTCTCGAAGGTAAACAGATGCTAACCATGCGGCGGTCCTTCGACTTTTGACGGGAATAAAACGGGCACTTTTAGTAAGTCGGTCTACAATTACCCAAATCCCCGTGTTACCCTTCCTCGATCTTGGTAAGCCATCTACAAAATCCTTGGAAACGCTTTCCCATTTCCAAAGCGGAATCTCTAAGGGATGGAGCAAACCACCAGGCTTCTTTTGCTCCGCCTTGACTTGCTGGCACACTAAGCCTCTAGCAACGAACTCGGCCACGTCTTTCTTCATTCCGGCCCAAAAGAAAACTCGCTTCATATCCCTATACATCTTATCACCACCGGGATGTTTGGTCATCTTAGACCGATGTGAGTCTTCAAGAATTGCCTTCTTCAATCTTTCGTCTTGTGGTACGCAAAGTCTTCCATCTCTACGTAGCCAACCTCTCTCATTTATAGCATATCTATCAAGATGTCTTGAGGACTCTCCTCCTATAAGCTTGCCTACTGTCTCAACCAACTGTGGGTCGTTCCGCTGTGCCTCTCCAACTCGACCCAAAAGTGTAGGTTGCACCACTAATGACGCCAACTATCTGGGTACATAATCAATAGAGGGTCTGAAGTCAAAGGAAGATATATACTCCAAACTCTGCCGCTCTACAAACAAAGGACTTAAAGTTAACTTCTTTATACTTAAGGTGTCAGCTACAACGTTACCCTTACCAGGGGTATATGCGATCTCAAAATTATAGGATGTCAAAAACTCCATCCATCTCTGTTGCCTCAAGTTTAGGTCTTTCTGAGACAATAAGTACTTTAGCGACTTATGGTCTGTATATAACTCGAACCTTTCGCCAAGAAAATAATGATGCCATGACTTAAGCGCAAAAACTATGGCCGCCAACTCCAAGTCGTGGGTGGGGTAATTTTTCTCGTGGGTTTTCAACTGTCTTCCACCATAGCATATCACCCTTCCCTCTGATACCACGTGTGACACCCCATCTCCAGTAAGGTAACTCACAAAGGGAATGCCTTAATTTTGGTGGAGCGTTTATTGTGTATAGAACAGAAAAGTAAACAAGACAGATAAATATATTGGTACTTGGAAAATAAAAACCACTTTTATTGCAGCAGAAAAATAGTTTGGTTACATCACATCAAAAACCAACTACAAAACCAAATACACTTGTTATCCATCTTGACAAATAAGTTCTGAGTACATAAAATAAAAGACATAACGCCAACATAAAATATCCATAAATAAGATAGGCTGAACTTTACTTCAGCAATCCAAGAAACTTCCAAAAGAAAGGGATAAAGTTGTCCAATCAAGCTCCACTAGTACTAGTCCCAACCTGAGCACCTTGGGGGGGAGGGAAGAAAAGAGGTGGAAACAATGGGGGTCAGACATAAAGTATGGCGAGTGCAATAACTTTAACAATATAATCATTAAAGTAACTAGGATAAGGCATAAGCTGGAAAATAAGGAAATGACTGTGAACAAATGGGCATGACAGGGCAATAAGGGAAATAAGATGAACAAAGATAATGTTAAAGGCGCACCTAATCACTATAAGATAATTACTACATTGCACCACACCAAACACCCTAAAAGTTGATCCCGCCTACAGAACTTAAATATGATAATGGTAGTTTCGTGTACCCCTAGCTGCCTTCATAGGTGCCGTCTGCCCCTATCTCCACTAGGTGTACCCACTACCCCCATTCGATCGGCTCCCTAACTCGTAGATACCCGTGCTGGCCCTATAGTGGGGTTTATCACTCCCCAAAGTGGCAACCCGATACCACCAAAAATGCACGGCTTATACCTACACGACGCAACAACGTCTTACCTACCAGCCTGGGCCCACACACGCATATGAACCCGTTGGACTTGAGTTGCCACCGCTTACCCATTTTGACCTCTTACAATCAAACCCAGTACGTGTGTCCTGTCCTCGACTTGGGTCGAGCCCACAAAGATACTTAATGGGTTACTGGTTTGAAAAGGGCCCCCATGCATGACACAAGCTTTCCAACTATGCTTGGTCCCCTCTACGGTTTTCCCCACTTAACCCCATTCTTATTCATGTCTACTTACATGTTTCAATCTTGGTTAAGTGCATCTAATCGTATTTCACATGCCACCCAGGGCACCCACTTAATTTCACATGCCACCCAGAGCACACACTTAACCCCCCAGGTCCCACCACATGTTTATCTAGTTAAGTGTTTCTTAATTCATTAACAACGTAACCTTGTAAAGACCTCCCACATTAGACTGGCATTTGTGGCAGCTGGATTTGTCGGGTGGGTCCGGGCAGTCTTACACCACAAACGAGCCTAACCTCGTGTCTTTACAACCGTTACGCATTTAATTCATGCATTTGACCTCTCACATTAGACTGGCATTTGTGGCTGCTGGATTTGTCGGGCGGGTACGGGCAGTCTTACACCACAAAAAGTCTAAACTCGTGTCTTAGGCGGTTTATTATTACACATCTTTATTTAACCCCAAAGTGGATTAATATCCCTATTCAAATTTGTCAATAAATTCCAAATATACTTATGTCCATAATTGTCTCTTAAAATTATGTCCATAAATGCTAATTTTTTCAATTAATGTCTTAAATTAATTTTATGCCTTTTTAAGGCCATTTATGCCAATTCTCAATATGTGTATATTCAATACTACCCCCATCGTCCCCACGTTGTTCGCTCGTTTATCTTGACACACACACACACACACACACACACATATATATATATATATATATATATATATTAGACTAGCAATTAGTCTAACACATAAAAGAGAAGAAACATCGCAAATTTGCATAACACACAAAATGGATCTAACTTGCAAATAAGGATTACAACATAACTTGCATAAACTTTGTATTGTTATGAATCTAAACATAGGCCTAAAGGTGTGAACTTGCATATATATAATATAGTTTTTCATCCAAAACTTGCATAGGCCATAGCTACAAACTTGCATAAAACTATGTACGTCATAGATCTAAATCTAAAGGTGTAAACTTGCATATATGTGAATCCAATTTCTACCTAAACTTGCATATAGTCATTTTACTTGATTCTCATGTAGACTTGTGTACAATTCACATAAAAGCAAGCATATAATCTACACCCAAACTTGCATACAAAATGATGTCAAACAAGAATCAAGTTGAACATAGGTGATTGGGCATATACAAAGGAATCTATAATAAAAACTGCCATTATGAACAAGTTGCATATATTCACAAAATATCACATTTTCCAATGTTTCACAAACATAGCCATATAACCCAATTTATAACTCAACCCAATTAACTTGTTAATTATCTTTAAAGAAATAGAACTCACAACTCAAAGAAGGCCTTGAGTTCTGGGATCTGAGTTCTGAAATTGATTTAGCTCGCCTTTAAAGTAGACAAATTCGTTGTTGTTGTTATAGATTTGAGTTGAATTGAGTTGATTAGCTTTACTTTTCCTCTAGTTGATGACGGCTATTCTAGGTTGCAAGGTGATAGCATGACGGCCATGATTCTAATTTGGTTTGGTTTTAGGGTTTGAGTCTACATGTGTTTACATAGAATTTAGGATTAATTTAGGCCATCTGATCATCATAGAACCAATCAAGACCATCCAATCAAGATAGAGTGACACCTCAGCCCTAATGACTCAACATTGGGTCACAAAATCGTCATCTTTCAGATCTTCCAGGGGAGGGGGGAGACAGGTCGACCCCCAGGTCGACACTAAGGTCGACCTGTATAGGGGAGGTCGACACTAGGGTCGACCCCCAGGTCGACCTGGCCTTGGGCGGGAAATTTCCCGCCCTACCCAGTTCTAAGTCTGAATTCATTTTTGAATTTAAATTTGAATTTCTGGAAACTTCCGACAGCCATAACTTCTTCATACAAAGTCCAATTTACGCAAACTCGGACTTTATCTCAACCAGAATTCCGAGACAAACACAATGGCGTAACCCCTTTCCCTTGATTCTCACATTTAAAATTAAGTATTCTTTAATATGTTAACTTTAATATTTAAAATTACGGGGTGTGACAGGATTAGTGTATGTCCAATATCATCCCAATAACCGTGTGGGGTTTCAATCAACAAATAATGAATTTTATTTGTGCAGTTGGGCGATGTGTAAAATTTATCATCCCAATCAATATCAGTCAAATGTGTGTGCATAAACAAATCATCTGATTTGTCTATGAATATTTATTTTATTCGCATACACGTTAAAAATTATATTTTTAACTATGAAATGTTTATTTCCATTTCACATCACACAATCAATTTTCACAACATAGTCAAACAAACAAACAAGTCGTCCATGGTCTGTGGACGACAGGTGTCGGGTGATGCTAAGCACCGTCTACATCCTAGTACATATTTCTAACTAGAAAATAAAATAAAGTGAGAAGTTCTCACCTTTGGGTTCCACTCCGTCATGCTTTTGTTGTCGATCTATGTAGTATACCTACATTAAAAATTATATTTTTAACCAATCAATAATTATTTCTTTGTATGATTATTTTATAAATAACATACATAGGCTAAAAATTATATTTTTATCTTTCTGAAAAATAATTTCATATTTTTATAACAACGATACATAGATAAAAATCACATTTTTACATTGCCATTCAGACGATAGAAATCATATTTTTATCCAGCTATTTTGTATAAAAATCAAATTTTTACTTTGCTACCTATATAATAATCACATTTTTATTTTCTCAATTATATAAAAATCATATTTTTATTATCTCTATAATATAAAAATCATATTTTTATTATCTCTATAATATAAAAATCATATTTTTATAAGGCTATTAAAATAAAAATCATATTTTTATAACAAAGATTATATTTTAAAAAAAGATTATATTACGCTATATATATACATAAAGATCCCGTTTTTATATCGCATTTCACATAAATAAAAATCGCATTTTTAATTTGCATAAACAAATAAAAATAGACATGAAAGCTCACCGACGGTTGTTGGAAGCGGAGGAGGCTCGCGGAAGGTGGAAGGAGGTTGGCGCTGGCGGAGATGGGGGTCATGGTAGCTGTATGGTGACTGGGTGGGGGTTTTGGGGTTGTTTGAGGAAGGAGAAGGAGGAGAGAGAGAAGGGGAGGCGGTGGCGACCTGAGGCGGAGGCGCGGCGTCGTCTAGGTGGGGGCGCGACCGCGGTGCTACGCCTAGAGGTGGGGCGTGACGTGGTTTCCCCCTTTTCCCTTTCTTTTTTTTATTTCGGGTTTGAACGATAATGGATTGGAGAAAGGGGGGTTGGCTGTAATGTCCCGCTTTTTCGACGACTTTGTTTAATGGTAAACATTGATTTTTATAAGTTAATTTAATTAAAATGAAATTTAAACAAAACTTAATCAACTAAAAAACTTGTGTATAGTTGCGAATATATGTGTATGTAGATATACATATATTTTAACTTGTATCTTAACATTTAATATTAAACAAAATGTTGCAATTTAATATCTATACACTAAGATTATACACAACACAATACATATGTTCATGAATGTAGTATGGTATTTAATTACTTAAGGAATGAAAAATGATCTCTAAATCCGGAACCTATGAGATGGAAAGGTACTCAAGAGTCATCTCAGTAGAATAAAGGGTTAAATTTAAACCATATTGAAATAAGCACACCACATGTATGGTGAAATGACACATTGAAATAACAAAGAAAGATTGCTCATATTTTTTAAAAACAAGCAGCAAAGTCAAAACCTATTTTGATGTAACAATTATAGGAATTTTAATAACACAACATTCCCCAAAAGCATGGTATTGGTTTTAGCTATTAACTTAGGATAGCCATCTAGGATTTAAATCAAAACATAGGAAATCAGTTTTTATATGGAAATAAAATCCAAGAAATCTTATCCCTTGCCGTAGAATAGTAAACAAACTTCTAGAAGCAAAGGTAAGACAAGGATATAAGAAAATATCTTGTTTAAATTACTAAAACAAATCAACAATGGGAAAGAGTTAAATCTGAAGCTATGTATCCTAAGACATTAGGGTATGGGAAACCTATGAACAACATTTAATGAACCAAGATATTTTAATACCAAAATCTGACTATAAATACAACCTGCAAGACCATAACTCCTCACACAAAAACAATCAAAGCTTGAGAGAACAAACACAGTAGAAGATTTCAAGCAGTTTTCAGGAAACAAGAGAGGAAAGCAAACACAGTGAGTAAACTAAATCTTTGATTATTTGTTTACTTATGTTTTAAATCTTGCATACTGATCTGAGATTAACATAAAAATAAAACCCTGTATATATACATATAACAGGAGTATAGGGAAACAACCACTACTACTCTATTCAAAATGCGTGATCATTTTACTTAACATAAATGCCTACAAATTGATTAAACTTTGATTTGTATATGTTGTAACTCACATATATACATGTATATCTAGCTGTTTAAGATGTTTGGTATCTCATATGAACCAGATATTGGTGGTTTGCCAAATTGAAATTCTAAAGACAAGTAAACAAACTGTATAATTAACAGGAGCCTAAGTTTTTACCTTTGGCTACTTTCAAAAATCCATAACCTAAGTTCAAGCAGGATTTAGATTTTGGTTTCCATACGAAATTTGTTTGTACATACACCTAGTTTATAGAAAAAGTAGTTTCAGATCCTTTAAGGGTATATACCCTTCGATATACCCGTCTATGTGTAACAAACTCTAAAATACAAATTTTCCGACCAACTTAGAATCGAGTTTCAGGCATACAAATGAAATCATAGGGGAAAATCATGAATTTTAGTATCGATTTCATGATTTTTAAGCAAGTAGATATGGGGATATCCGGGGATGGACGGAAATTGTTCTTGAGGCTTTTTCCGACGATACCCACAACCGAGTCCGACGGCGTAAATACTGTAGGGGCGTAAGCAATCACAGATTGAGGGGAAAATGTCAGATATTTTTTCTATTGGGGAAATCGATCGATTTAAGTTGATTTAGGTTTTATTGAGAAAATTTGGTTTCAAGTTTTGAGAGTCTCGTATGGTGTCATGGCACAATCGAGTGAACCAGAAATGGTGGAGGAGTTGCGGCTGAGGTCAGAGAAGGTGTGGAAGGAGGCGCAAGGATTTCCGATGGTCGGAGATGATTGGAAGTGACAGTTTGTGGTAGGTTTGGGTTTATGATGTTCGACGGTAATAAGGTTGGATGGTGGTTTCGAGACAGAGGGGACTTGGCGACGAAGTGACGGGTCAAAGGCGATCAGGGGGAGCGATGTGACTTGCGGGGGTGGTCGGCAGGAGGAGCAAGGTCGTGGATCATCTGTACACGTGCACAGGGCATGGCTGTGCATATGAAGAAGAACGGAAAAAAAGATAACACAATGCAGGGAAAATGCACAGACGTGGAAAAAATCGGAGAAGAAGAAGAGTGGGGGTAGTTTTGGAGTCCGGTTGTTTCGAATAGCGTAGACCTGAAAGTGTTGAACAAAGAATAAGGAGGAGATGCAGACACAACTGTGGAATCAAGAAGTAACATGAGATGGAGAAGAAGGGAACAGTGATAGCTGTAGTGATGAAGAAAAAAATGAGGAAAGCGGCCAGCATGATGAATGTTTCGATGTGCAAACTCACGGTACCATTCTCTTTGGTTTGTGATTTGGGCATTCTTTTCTGAAGAGTGTGGCATCAGGTAAGAACTAGGATTTTTGGTGAACTCCAGAAACATGATCGGATGAAATAAGAAATGGGCCTATTTTGTGGAGATGGGCCTATGGGCTGATAAAAAAATATATATATATATAAATAGAAGTAAAGCTTTAAAGTTAGTTCAGGTTTAAGAATTAAAATAGTTATAGAAATATAAGTTAGCAAATTTATATGTATCAGCCAATTTCAAATGAACCAGGAGAAGGGAAATGTTAGAACAGGGATAAGTAAGGCAGTATGTTATATAGAAGAGTAGTGAAGTGGACGCAAGAAAAAGGAAATAAGTGACAAAAATAGAGAAAAAGAAAAGGGAAAAGAGTTGGGTTGTTCGGGCCAGTATAGGAAATAGAAATGGAAGAAAAGTAAATAGAAATGAAAAGAAAATAATTAAAGAAGATGAGGTAATTAGGCTTTGACCCGTTGATTTAAATAGGAAAGAAAATATAGAAGAAATGAAAAGGAACAAGGAGAGGAAAATATATAAAAGAGAATAGGAAAAAAAGATCAATGTAGTAAAAATATTTTTGTTTAAATCTCTGAATGGTACCACTAAATTTATTAGTGTTATAAATAATATGACAATATAAATGTATGTATGTATATACATGCATGCAGTGATATATATGTATGGATTTCATAAAACGAAATAAAATAATAAAAGTAGTAAACATGAAGTTAAACGTTCATTTATAACTTATGTATCAAAGTTGAAATAAATTGATAAATTAAATAGAAGGAAGAAGGGTATAGACCGGAGAGGTAAATTCAAAAGTAGAAGAAATAAAGGAAAGAGAGTGTATGTGGGTCGACAGTATGTGAGCCAAAATTTTTAGACAAGTTAAGTTTAAAAGTAGAAATAAAAAGGAAAATAAGGAAGATTGATAATAATATAAAAAGAGGATTTTAGGTTTATTAAAATAAAATAAATATACCATAAAGACTTGCTATAGGCATATAAATAAAGTAAAGTTAAACGACGATTTACAAAGTGAAACAAAGGTATAAAATTCAAATAATGATCGTATAAACGAACTAACATTTTTGTGTTAATGGCCGTGTGCGAAGCACGTGCATTCTAGTTAGATAATTAAATGTTGAGTATGAAGTTGTTATTTACCAGTATAAAGTAACAGTAAAATGCCTGGATTCTAAACAGTATAGAATGATTAAAATTCTGTTTAATCAAAGTCATTTTAAGGATATCTAGGCTGTTTAAATATATATATTAAATGGATCATAATTGAAAAACATTAGAACATAAATTGATCGCTTATTTATGTTAAGCTAGGAAGTAGAAAATGTTGAATTCATCTTCAAATTCAATCGACTTAAGTGGATTACCGTTTCTTTAAAAACAAGAAATGGTTTAAAATTAAAATCTGTCCTTAAGTATCGACTAGCCGTAAATACATTACGCTAATCATTTCGAAGAGTCCGGAATTAATATTCCACTTCGATTTGATTTATACGTCGCGTGTCAGAGATTGTTGAAGATTTATTGAAGACAGAGGAACGCAGAAGCTGTTCGGTTTGTCCAGTCCCAGGACGACTTGTATGAACGGATGTCCGACAGAGTATCTCCAAAGGAGTCTTGTACGTTGATTTCCTCAAACGTATTCTGTGGTGGCGAGAAGACACCTTCTCTTAACTCAACGTTACAACCCGATTATTTTTGTGGAAATCAAGTTAGTCATCTCTGGAGGATTTGACGATGTGGCATTCAAAGTGAATGGTGACCAGATGTATTAGAAGAAAACGTAGCCTCAAAGCCTCATCAACCAGGAAAGACAGAAGTTGGGCTAGACAACATGGCTAGTTAGGTCATTCCCAAGCAGGGTGTATTGTCACCAATCTAGAGAATATTCATATTTGTTATCTCTTTTCAATTCTGTATCTCTCGGGAAAACGGTAGCTGCGCAGCCGTAATGGGTGGCAATATATTCGCCACACTCAAGCTAAATGAGTGGGCGGTCATGTGGGGCCGGGTTGCAAGACGTTCTTGTTGAACCCCAGTGTATCCCCTCTAGAGTACACTGATCGGCAGGTGCTCCCATACCTTGTCAGTTGGAATCCAATCTCCAATAAGAACCCACGTTTTTGATTATATTATATATATGTGGAGCGTGAGATGCAAGCATTCCGCTAGATGGTTATTTATTTGATACAAACTATAGTAATATCAAACGTTTTGATATAAAATACTTGGGTCATTATCCATATATTAGTTATGGATTGGTCTAAAGATTTCTAAAATAAATGGAAAACCTTAATCCTTTTTCCCTGTTAACATCTTTTAAACTTTGTTTACTCACACAAGTCCCCTGACTGACCCATAGTTTATTTTTCTGTGTTTTCCTAAACTCTTGGGTACTCATAACACTTGTTATGGGTAGGCACGTGATCCAGGTGTTAAGAGCAAATCCTTTGGAGTATTTTGTGCAGGAAGTTCCGGAGACAGCTTATCTATATCTAAGTATCCAGTTCGTATGATGTGTTGGGCCAGTAACCATGTAAGATGTATTATATGATGTAACAGACTCTGATGTGTAAAATGTAATGTGATATTATGTTTTGTTAAAATTCCGCTGTGAGATTCTGATGTGCTGTTCTTCTTACTCTTCTATCCTATTAGTTCTATCTTTTCTATCTCATCCTCTAACTTCTTTCTCTTAACAGTCAGAGTTCGATACTTGATTTTTGACGAGTAATATAGGATTTCGTATTACTGTTGAAAATTCAAGTATCGAAATTTTCCGGCCGTTACAGTTTGTATCAGAGCATAAGGTTAACTGAATACCTTGGCTCTGCGTGAATACTGAGAGAGCGTATTTGAAAATACAAACTATATTATAAATTATAATATAAAGACTTAGTATAGGCCAACCCTAGTTATCGACTTAGGTTACTTTTAAAATATCCTCCGATCAAGTGATGGACTGGAAAATAAAAATCCAAGTCATAATCGGAAGTAGTTAAATGAATTAGGGCAGCCTCGGGATAAGTCAAATAGAGTTAAAATTGAATGGAAAGGTATCATAAATTTTAGTAAAAGGAGTTAAAATAAATAGGGTCATCCCAGGATAAGTTAAATAACATTGAGTTAAATTTAGATAATATTCAGTGGATTAAATTGGGTTTCTCTCGGTAATAAAGACCAGACTTGAGTAATGAACTCATCTAGGTTAAGTGAACTGATTTGGGAATAAAATCAGAAGTTGGGATTTCAAAAATAAAGTTAACTAAATTCAAACTAAAGAAGGATTCCATCCAAAATGTGAAATAGATAATTATGGATGTGTTCGACTTTAGTTAAAATCAGAAGCATATTCGTCACTTTTAATTTCGGGGACGAAATTCATTTAAGGGGGGTAGATTGTAATGTCCCGCTTTTTCGACGACTTTGTTTAATGGTAAACATTGATTTTTATAAGTTAATTTAATTAAAATGAAATTTAAACAAAACTTAATCAACTAAAAAACTTGTGTATAGTTGCGAATATATGTGTATGTAGATAAACATATATTTTAGCTTGTATCTTAACATTTAATATTAAATAAAACGTTGCAATTTAATATCTATACACTAAAATTATACACAACACAAAACATATGTTCATGAATGTAGTATGGTATTTAATTACTTAAGAAATGAAAAATAATCTCGGAACCTATGAAATGGAAAGGTATTCAAGAGTCATCTCAACAGAATAAAGGGTTAAATTTAACCATATTGAAATAAGCACACCATATGTATGGTGAAATGACACATTGAAATAACAAAGAAAGATTGCTCATATTTTTTAAAAACAACCAGTAAAGTCAAAACCTATTTAGATGTAACAATTATAGGAATTTTAATAACACAGCATTCCCCAAAAGCATGGTACTGGTTTTAGCTATTAACTTAGGATAGCCATCTAGGATTTAAGTCAAAACATAGGAAATCAGTTTTTATATGGAAATAAAATCCAAGAAATCTTATCCCTTGCCGCAGAATAGCTAACAAACTTCTAGAAGCAAAGGTAAGACACGGATATAAGAAAATATCTTGTTTAAATTACTATAACAAATCAACATTGGGAAAGAGGTAAATCTGAAGCTATGTATCCTAAGACATTAGGGTATGGGAAACCTATGAAAAACATTTAATGAACCAAGATATTTTAATACCAAAATCTGACTATAAATACAACCTGCAAGACCATAACTCCTCACACAAAAACAATCAAAGCTTGAGAGAACAAACACAGTAGAAGATTTCAAGCAGTTTTCAGGAAACCAGAGAGGAAAGCAAACACAGTGAGTAAACTAAATCTTTGATTATTTGTTTACTTATGTTTTAAATCTTGCATACCGATCTGAGATTAACATAAAAATAAAACCCTGTATATATACATATAACAGAAGTATAGGGAAACAGCCACTACTACTCTGTTCAAAATCCGTGATCATTTTACTTAACATAAATGCCTACAAATTGATTAAACTTTGATTTGTATATGTTGTAACTCACATATATACATGTAAATCTAGCTGTTTAAGATGTTTGGTATCTCATATGAACCAGATAGTGGTGGTTTGCCAAATTGAAATTCTAAAGACAAGTAAACAAACTGTATAATTAACAGGAGCCTAAGTTTTTACCTTTGGTTACTTTCAAAAATCCATAACCTAAGTTCAAGCAGGATTTAGATTTTGGTTTCCATACAAAATTTGTTTGTACATACACCTAGTTTATAGCAAAAGTAGTTTCAGATCCTTTAAGGGTATATACCCTTCGATATACCCGTCTATGTGTAACAAACTCTAAAATACAAATTTTCCGACCAACTTAGAATCGAGTTTCAGGCATACAAATGAAATCATAGGGGAAAATCATGAATTTTAGTATCGATTTCATGATTTTTAAGCAAGTAGATATGGGGATATCCAGGGATGGACGGAAATTGTTCTTGAGGCTTTTTCCGATGATACCCACAACCGAGTCCGACGGCGTACAAACTGTAGGGGCGTAAGCAATCACAGTTGAGGGGAAAATGTCGGATATTTTTTCTATTGGGGAAATCGATCGATTTAAGTTGATTTAGGTTTTATTGAGAAAATTCGGTTTCAAGTTTTGAGAGTCTCGTATGGTGTCATGACACGATCGAGTGAAACAGAAATGGTGGAGGAGTTGCGGCTGAGGTCAGAGAAGGTGTGGAAGGTGGCGCAGGGATTTCCGATGGTCGGAGATGATTGGAAGTGACAGTTTGTGGTAGGGTTGGGTTTATGATGTTCGACAGTAATAAGTTTGGATGGTGGTTTCGAGACAGAGGGGAATTGGCGACGAAGTGACGGGTCAAAGGCGATCAGGGGGAGCGATGTGACTTGCGGGGGTGGTCGGTAGGAGAAGCAAGGCCGTGGATCATATGTACACGTGCACAGGGCACGGCTGTGCATATGAAGAAGAACGAAAAAAAAGATAACACAGTGTAGGGAAAATGCACAGACGTGGAAAAAAATAGGAAAAGAAGAAGAGTGGGTGTAGTTTTGGAGTCCAGTTGTTTCGAGTAGCGTAGACCTGAAAGTCTTGAACAAAGAAGAAGGAGGAGATGCAGACACAACTGTGGAATCAAGAAGTAACATGAGATGGAGAAGAAGGGAACAGTGATAGCTGTAGTGATGAAGAAAAAAATGAGGAAATCGGCCAGCATGATCAATGTTTCGATGTGCAAACTCACGGTACCATTCTCTTTGGTTTGTGATTTGGGCATTCTTTTCTGAAGAGTGTGGCATCAGGTAAGAACTAGGATTTTTGGTGAACTCCAGAAACATGATCGGATGAAATAAGAAATGGGCCTGTTTTGTGGAGATGGGCCTACGGGCTGATAACAAAATATATATAAATAAATAACAGTAAAGCTTTAAAGTTAGTTCAGGTTTAAAAACTAAAATAGTTATAAAAATATAAGTTAGCAAATTTATATGTATCATCCAATTTTAAATGAACCAGGAGCAGGGAAATGTTAGAACAGGGATAAGTAAGGCAGTATGTTATATAGAAGAGTAGTGAAGTGGACGCAAGAAAAAGGAAATAAGTGACAAAAATAGAGAAAAAGAAAAGGGAAAAGAGTTGGGCTGTTCGAGCCAGTATAGGAAATAGAAATGGAAGAAAAGTGAATAGAAATGAAAAGAAAATAATTAAAGAAGATGAGGTAATTAGGCTTTGACCCATTGATTTAAATAGGAAAGAAAATATAGTAGAAATGAAAAGAAACAAGGGGAGGAAAATATAGAAAAGAGAATAGGAAAGAAAGATCAATGTAGTAAAAATATTTTTGTTTAAATCTCCGAATGGTACCACTAAATTTATTAGTGTTATAAATAATATGACAATATAAATGTATGTATGTATATACATGCATGCAGTGATATAGATGTATGGATTTCATAAAACGAAATAAAATAATAAAAGTAGTAAACGTGAAGTTAAACGTTCATCTATAACTTATGTATCAAAGTTGAAATAAATTGATAAATTAAAGAGAAGGAAGAAGGGTATAGACCAGAGAGGTAAATTCAAAAGTAGAAGAAATAAAGGAAAGAGAGTGTATGTGGGTCGACAGTATGTGAGCCACGATTTTTAGACAAGTTAAGTTTAAAAATAGAAATAAAAAGGAAAATAGAAAATAAGGAAGAAGGATAATAATATAAAAAGTAGATTTTAGGTTTATTAAAATAAAATAAATATACCATAAAGACTTGCTATAGGCATATAAATAAAGTAAAGTTAAACGACGATTTACAAAGTGAAACAAAGGTATAAAATTCAAATAATGATCGTATAAACAAACTAACATTTTTGTGTTAATGGTCGTGTGCGAAGCACGTGCATTCTAGTTAGATAATTAAATGTTGAGTATGAAGTTGTTATTTACCAGTATAAAGTAACAGTAAAATGCCTGGATTCTAAACAGTATAGAATGATTAAAATTTTGTTTAATCAAAGTCATTTCAAGGATATCTAGTCTGTTTAAATATATATATGAAATGGACCATAATTCAAAAACATTAGAACATAAATTGATCGCTTATTTATGTTAAGCTAGGACGTAGAAAATGTTGAATTCATCTTCAAATTCAATCGACTTAAGTGGATTACCATTTCTTTAAAAACAAGAAATGGTTTAAAATTAAAATCTGTCCTTAAGTATCGACTAGCCGTAAAAGACATTACGCTAATCATTTCGAAGAGTCCGGAATTAATATTCCACTTCGATTTGATTTATACGTCGCGTGTCAGAGATTGTTGAAGATTTATTGAAGACAGAGGAACGCAGAAGCTGTTCGGTTTGTCCAGTCCCAGGACGACTTGTATGGACGGATGTCCGACAGAGTATCTCCAAAGGAGTCTTGTACGTTTATTTCCTCAAACGTATTCTGTGGTGGCGAGAAGACACCTTCTCTAAACTCAACGTAACAGCCCGATTATTTTTGTGGAAATCAAATTAGTCATCTCTGGAGGATTTGACGATGTGGCATTCAAAGTGAATGGTGACCAGATGTATTAGAAGAAAACGTAGCCTCAAAGCCTCATCAACTAGAAAAGACAGAAGTTGGGCTAGGCAGCATGGCTAGTTGGGTCATTCCCGAGCAGGGTGTATTGTCACCAATCTAGAGAATATTCATATTTGTTACCTCTTTTCAATTCTGTATCTCCCGGTAAAACGGTAGCTGCGCAGCCGTAATGGGTGGCAATATATTCGCCATACTCAAGCTAAATGAGTGGGCGGTCATGTGGGGCCGGGTTGCAAGACGTTCCTGTTGAACCCCAATGTATCCCCTCTAGAGTACACTAATCGGCAGGTTCTCCCATACCTTGTCAGTTGGAATCCAATCTCCAATAAGAACCCACGGTTTTTTATTATATTATATAAATGTGGAGTGTGAGATGCAAGCGTTCCGCTAGATGGTTATTTATTTGATACAAACTATAGTAATATCAAACGTTTTGATATAAAATACTTGGGTCATTATCCATATATTAGTTATAGATTGGTCTAAAGATTTCTAAAATAAATGGAAAACCTTAATCCTTTTTCCCAGTTAACATCTTGTAAACATTGTTTACTCACACCTGTCCCCTGACTGACCCAGAGTTTATTTTTCTGTGTTTTCCTAAACTCTTCGGTACTCATAACACTTGTTATGGGTAGACAAGTGATCCAGGTGTTAAGAGCAAATCCTTTGGAATATTTTGGGCAGGAAGTTCCGGAGACAGCTTATCTATATCTAAGTATCCAATTCGTATGATGTGTTGGGTCAATAACCATGTAAGATGTATTATATGATGTAACAGACTCTGATGTGTAAAATGTAATGTGATATTATGTTTTGTTAAAATTCTGCTGTGAGATTCTGATGTACTGTTCTTCTTACTCTTCTATTCTATTAGTTCTATCTTTTCTATCTCATCCTCTAACTTCTTTCTCTTAACAGTCAGAGTTCGATACTTGATTTTTGACGAGTAATACAGGATTTCGTATTACTGTTGAAAATTCAAGTATCGAATTTTCCGGCCGTTACATTGACCCTCTTATAAATATATATATTTAATTAATTTTTATTTCCAAAAAGTTGATTTTCCATTCTATCTCCAATCGAATCCAACGATTGTCATTCCTAGCTAATTACCCCCATTCCGAACACAATGGGATATATTCCGTAAGCCGATTCGACTGTTTCGATCAGTTTCCGCCAAAATCAAAATATACATCTATATATTGAATTTGAACACACATTTCAATTTACTGGGGCCACATACGGACCCCAAAAATTCCAGAAAAATTAATCTGGCTATGTTTAGACGATACTGTCCTAACAAAATTAATTTCATCAATTTTGGAGACCGTTTGGAAAATGGCCATTTTCTGGTCGATCCAAATTGATTGAAGGGTCCGTTTGTCACAGGTCCCTATTAAGTTTCAAAATTAGGCTCACATCCGGTCCTAAACTTATTGTAAATCAGGTCCCTATTTTTCAAAAACATATAAAAAATTATAAAAAAATATATAAAAAAATCACGAAAATTCATTATTAAATAAAACACATTCACGCCAAAAAAATCAGGTGGAAAAACAATCAAAAACCACGTCAAAACTCAAAATAACACAAAATCAGCGAAACAACAGGTTTTTGCATCAAAAGATGCACCTATTTGTAAATAGTTGCACACATTCATGCTAATATTTCAGTGTTGCGCCCAAACTGCAGTATAAATGCATATATGTATGCAGCTAAACTGCATTACATACATCCTTTTATGCATATAATTTGGCCTGTTTTTTCAAGCATTCGCCGTTTTCAGACATTGTTGCACACATTTATGCTCTTGTACAGAATAAATGCATGCATTCATGCGTATATTCGCAAACCATCGTCCCTTTTAAATTTGTTGCACACATACATGCATATATACAGAATAGTTGCATTCATGTATGCAACTTTTCGTCATACGAAAATCTCAGTTCAACTTTGTATGCATAAATTTATGCAGTTATTTGCTAATAGTTGCATACATGTATGCGTATATTAGTCTAGATTTTTCAGCATAAATACACTATATAAATATATGCATACATACATGCTACTATAAGCAATAGTTGCACAGAAGTATGCAAATTTTTTTTCCAATTTGCGTGCACTCCTGGGATTATTACAAGATTTTAGAATATATATTTTTTATGCATGAGCGCTTTTTTTTGCAAAATTGGAAAAGGCGAAGGGGTATGTGGCAGAAGGCGGGAGGGACAAAATGTTTTGGGCGGCAGTTAATTCTAGGGACCGGAAACGCAAAGAAAGTCTGGCTGGATGTGGCGTTAATTTTGAACTTTTTAAGGGATGTGAGCCTAATTTTCACTTGATTGAAACTGACAAAACACGTTTTCTTTTGCCACGCTCACATACTGATTCCAAAAATTATGAAAATTAGAATCAAGCAATAACTTGACATTTTGGATCCAACAAAAGTGGTTTCGTCGAAAACGGAGGTCGTTTGCAAAATTTCCATTTTTAAGGGCTATATTTTCCATAGCGACTGTTCTGAATTTTCAACTGGGAATAACTTTTTATTCCCGCTATGAAATTTCAATTTTTCGGATTCGTTGGAAAGATATTCTCCAATAGATTCTAATATTTTTGGTTTCTCTAAAATCCGGTTTATTTTTTATCATGTACATTCATTTGAAATTTGAAATCGAATTTTCAAACTACCGCGCCATTTCCAATTTCTTTTACAATTAAAATAAATATTTATATTCTAACGTCGATCCAAATAAATATATGTTCTAATTCTGTTCAAAATATATTTCTCGTCATTATTGCTTAAAATAAATCATTTTAAAAATTCAAAATTCACTAAAATTGCCAAAATAAAAATTTTAAATTGGTTCTAATTTTTCGGGTTGTTACAATCTCTCCCACTTAAAATCTTTTCGTCCTCGAAAAGGAATGGAGCTGAAATTTTTTTAACTATCCAACTCAACTTTCAGTTTGGCTTTCATTCTTCAACTTTTCAGTTTCTAAGAATTTTCCAATTCTTCAAAAATTTGGACAACACCCTAAATTTTCGATTTTTTTTGCCATAACCTCCTTTGTACGGGGAGCACCGAGAAAATCCTCAAACCGCCATATAGGCCCTCTAATCTCAAAAAGAAAAAAAAAAAGCCAAGCGGCTCATAAAATCATTCAAACCCAAGAAATTAGTAAACATGTACTTATTTGTCGGACATACAATTTTATTCCTCTTCTCTAGCCTCCTTGCAATGACTTGTTCACACATATATATGTACATGCACGCATTTCCAAACAATTTTCAATATAGTTCAATATTTGGTAGAATTTGGTTATATGTACCGTTGTTTCACATAATGGTTTTATTAGATAACAAATAATCATACAACACAACAATCAATCAATTAGTGAATTAATGTTTCAAAGTCATAATTTTGATACATATACAGAAAATCCTTTTTTTTTATGCCAAGTCACGACAATAGATCCTATCTAGTTTTGGTTCTCACACCAGTCTAATGGAAATATATAGACATCCCACTTTCGAAACTCGAACACAAGTGCTGATGATGACATGCCATCATTAGAACCATCTCCGGGAGACTAGAGTGTGATTCTATATCTATCCAGTATATTAAAACTTCGAATACACGTTTACAAGGCGTATATGCAAAATCTTTATATATTGGATTGCCCAAATTCAATACAAATAAATATTTAAATACGTATAAGGTTTAAATTTTCAAAACAAATATTGTTTTCATTTTTATTTTAATAGTAATCCTCTTCACACTCGTTCTAGGATACTGCTGATCCCATCTCTATCGAGCCATCCTCATTGGATACTACTAATCCAATCTTTGATGAATTCTTTCATTCGGTTCTAATGTGTCTTGTTATCGAGCTCTGTAAACCAAAGCTCCGATACCACCTATAATGGCCCAAACTTCTGCGGTCTCTGAAGAGAAGAGAAAGAACAGATTGAGTTGAGAAGATGACAAATCAAAACACAAACAGAAGAACATTTTATTGCTTATTACAACAATTCCATCAGAATACAAGAATATACAGAGTATGAATAAATAAAATACATTAGATAAATATCAGCTATTACAACACATTACATAGCAGCGAAAAATAATACAATACACAACTGAAAGAGATAAACGGATACAGAGCTTTTCGAATATCGTTCCAGCTGTAAACCAGGATCCTGTGAATATAAATCTGCAAAACCAAAACCACTAGCTGCCCATGTCGAAAATAGGGGCACCCGGAGTTTAGGTTAAAACAATAAACTCCAGATCAGTCATGTGACTGGAGTGAGAACTAAAACAGTTATTAATCTTTATTTTTAAAATAAAGTACGGAACGGGTTTCCTCCCAAGAATACCAGTGCATAGAATAAACAACGCAATTCTTTTTGGAAAAATGAAGCTATTATAAGACTCAGGTCCCATCACACAATGCAACGCAAGCCGGCGGATAGAGTTTTACCTTATAATAGCCAAACATGCTTGGTATGTTTAAAACAAATCATTTTGATACTATTATAGTGTAAAGTGTATGATAACAACTTCAAATATAAATGTATCAATCATAGACGGCATAGTGTCCCATCCTACTATGTCGTTATACCAGGCTCTACAAATAAAACCGAAATGTCACGTATTGGAAATTGTGTTTCCGTCATGAGTCGAGGCCAGGGATGGATCCTCACCGCTTCGAGGCACTTTTGCAAATGCCTCAGGATTCCCCGCAAAGAACCCTGGATCGGTTGGGCCGGTCCACACTTACGTTGGTGGATTGGCAATTCCTAAACACACGTTTCTCGGTCCTGTCGGACCTATATCCATCAGCTCCGAAGAGACCGATATATCCAAGGCGCCTCGCAATCCAACAACCACATAGATAAAATAACAACAATGTCTGGGCTAGTAAAATGTTGACACCACCCATAGCTAGAAAGAAACGTCATGTTCTCCCAATGGTCCAATCCCGTTTTTGACTCATACCGAGGTGTGAGGCTCGTGAATTAACGCCATACACAAAGCAACGCTGTATTAAAGCCGTGCTTTGATCATCAACCACAAGACTCTACTTTTCAACAGAAGCCTTGATCATTTGCATCTTAGTATGCCACACAGGCAATTCATGCCATGCGACTGATATCTATTGATATATAACCTCTGAGCTCGTACGTCTCAGAGAAGGGCATTAAGCAAGAGAATAAATTCTCCGTCGCCAAACAAATATATATTTAATAGAAATCAATCAACACAGAATAAAATCCAATGTCAGACACAAAATCCATTTACAAGTTCGTTCTGGGTCTGAACGAAACCAGAGGCACCTTATTACTTGTCCCGTATGTCCAATACAAGAGAGAGGTCCCCGCATATCCGGCCAATCTCCAAGTACGTCTTGACGATCACCACTTATTACCTCGTCTTGGGTGTACAGTCCAATCAAGGAATCAGTAATCATCCAAACGATGTAAAGACCTCCAGTCTTCAACTACCGTCTTCATCGTTGACATATCGTCGAATCAGTTATTCAGAATGGGTATAAACCTAGCCTTTCAGAATAACTCGCGTATATAATAAACAAGTGTTATAAAAACACAACATTCGCCTCATTCCTGAATATTCTTTTATTTAAATATTCACATCTTTAGGGATTTTTCCCATTAATTTTATTAAGGATAAATTCTTTAAATTTTATTCTTTAATCTTCCTTTGGATATTATTTCAGACCATGTTACGGTTTTCCAAACTAGTCGGGATTAGCGCACCTTACCGAAGTAATCATTTATTTAATTTACCAATCCCAACCTATTCATCCCATGGAGCAAAACCGTTATCACTCCATAACTAACACCACGGTGTTATTGGTAAATTTAATTACCATTTCCCATTCGAATCTTATTAAAGATTTAACTATCGCTTGGAGCAAAGCTGGCGATACTCCGTTCTTGATCATTTCCCAAAATTGATAATTTAAATTATCAATTCCCATTTCAATCTAATTAAAGATACATTAAAACTCCACTTAGTTTTAATCTTCCCAAAAATCAATATTAATGATTATTTAACTTTGGAAAATAAAACATACCGCATCGGCAATCTACACCGTACTATTGATTTCTGCCTATATATAACCTTTGAGCTCGTACGTCTCAGAGAAGGGTGTTAAGCAAGAAAATAAATTCTCTGCCACCAAACAAATATATATTTAGCAGAGATCAACCATACAGTTCGAAATACAATGACAGACATGTAATCCTGCCTTTAACTGGGTTAAAGAACTAATGTCATTTAAAACACAGTTCACGATAAACCCAAATCACATTCCATTAAATATTAAATCTTCACAGAAAAACAAATCAATATATAATAGATATCAATTTCCGTATCCGACTAGTAATATAAATGGAATAACGACAAAGCCTTTTAAATTCCATATGTATTAAAGTCTTCCTCCACATAAGTTCATTTCGATTATTATCAAATCGAATTCCATTCAATTCCAATTTAATATATTAAATTGGAAAACTTTACTTTGGAAAATTTCCATTCAATCCCATCTCACTGTAAATCAGGTTAAAGAACGAATGTCGTTAAAAACACAGTTCACAATAAACCCAATTCACATTCATTTTTCAATTCCAATTTAATGTTAATCGGGTTAAAGAACAAGTGTTATTTAAAACACCGTTCACGATAAACCCAAAAATCAATTCCAATTCAATATTAATTAATTGTTCATTAAATCTAAATAAAAAGATTTAATCTTTTCTCAACTGGGTTTAAAAACAGTGTTAATGAAGACATCATTCACGACAAATCCAAATCCCATTTGATATTAAATACAAGACTCTGAATAGAAAATATATCGGCTTATATTCAATATCAAATTCTGAAATCAACAATTATCATATTGGAATAACGATATATATATCTTCCAAATTCCTCCACAATGTCCATATAATCACGAAATCCAATATCGAAATTTTCCAAATATAATTTTGATTCAAATCCATTCCAATTCATATATTGGAAATTCTGGTTATTTTTAAAGCCATTTCAAATCCAATTTATTTACGCAAAAATATTGGATTTATTATTCTAGTTCATAACTAGTTCATTTCGATAAAAATATATTTCTATCTTTCAAATATGGAACTTTTCATCCCAGTTCTTTCCAAATCATTTATAATGATTTTACACAAATTATTAATATTTTTAATAATTTTGTCAAGGCCCGTACAGTCGATTTCTTTGGACGGCCATTGAATTGCACTTACAGCTACCTTTTCCAAATTTGATTTGGACATAATCCAAATCCAGCCATTAGATTTCAAATCTCTTGTATTCAATGGAAAGCTCTTTTCAGTACGAACCCAACGGTTCCTACTTTAGGAGAATCCGACGGTCAGATCTCCCGTAATGTCCGTTCGAAGTCAATGGTCGAAATTCGCGAACTGCCGCGGCGCGGCGTGTTCTATTCAGGCCATTATATATATAATATATATATATTATATATTTCTTCGATTTCCATTCAAAACAAATTTTATAAAGTGTTTTAAATTCGTTTTCAAAACGATTTCAACTTCATATTCAATTTCAAATCAAAATTGAGTATTCCATATCATCGATATATAAATGATAGTATTTTCAAATCATTAGATTTCGAAATCTTTTCCTTTTCGATATTCATTATATAAATGAATAAAATCGATATAAATATCGTTTACGTCAAAATGATGTTAATCTAATCAACACAGCTTTATATATTTAAATATATTCGTGTCCATCCCAAATCGGACATCAAAATCATATTTTGATTCTTTACTGAATATTATTTTAAAATATTCATTATTTTAAAATATCCGTTATTTTAAAATATTCATTATTTCTGAACTGGAATCCGACACAGTCAATTACCATGTAATTTTATTTATATGGATTTCATACACACTACACAACAATAATCAAACACAGTCAACCATCATCCAGAGTGCATTCTACACTGCAAAAGCATTAAATATAAATATTAAACGCTTACACAGCTTGTCAACCAATCGATTGACATATAACTAAATATTGGGATTAGTGTATGTCGAATATCATCCCAATACCCGTGTGGGGTTTTAATCAACAAATAATGAATTTTATTTGTGCAGTTGGGCGATGTGTAAAATTTATCGTCCCAATCAATATCAGTCAAATGTGTGTACATAAACAAATCGTCCGATTTGTCTATGAATATTTATTTTATTCGTATACACATTAAAAATTATATTTTTAACTCTAAAATATTTATTTTCACTCCACATCACACAAACAATTTTCACAACACAGTCAAACAAACAAACAAGTCGTCCATGGTCTGTGGACGACGGGTGTTGGGTGATGGTAAGCACCGTCTGCATCCTAGTATATATTTCTAACTAGAAAATAAAATAAAGTGAGAAGTTCTCACCTTTGGGTTCCATTCCGTCATGCTTTGATTGTTGATCTATATAGTATACCTACGTCAAAATTTATATTTTTAACCAATCAATAATTATTTCTTTGTATGATTATTTTATAAATAACATACATAGGCTAATAATTATATTTTTATCTTTCTGAAAAATAATTTCATATTTTTATAACAACGCTACATAGATAAAAATCACATTTTTACATTGCCATTCAAAGGATAGAAATCATATTTTTATCCGGCTATTATATATAAAAATCAAAATTTTACTTCGCTACCTATATAAAAATCACATTTTTATTTTCTCTATTATATAAAAAACATACTTTTATCATCTCTATAATATAAAAATCATATTTTTATTATCTCTATAATATAAAAATCATATTTTTATAAGGCTATTCAAATAAAAATCATATTTTTATAACAAAGATTATATTTTTAAAACAAAGATTATATTACGCTATATATATATACACACACATAAAAATCCCGTTTTTATATCGCATTTCACATAAATAAAAATCACATTTTTAATTTGCATAAACAAATAAAAATAGACATGAAAGCTCATCGACGGTTGTTGGAAGCGGAGGAGGCTCGGGGAAGTGGAAGGAGGTTGGCGCTGGCCGAGATGGGGGTCACGGTGGCTGTATGGTGACTAGGTGGGGGTTTTGGGGGTTGTTTGAAGAAGGAGAAGGAGGAGAGAGAGAAGGGAGGGTTGTGGCGGCCTGAGGCGGAGGCGCGGCATTGTCTGGGTGGGGGTACGACGGCGGTGCTCCGCCTAGAGGTGGGGCGTGATGTGGTTTCCCCCTTTTCCCTTTCTTTTTTTATTTCGGGTTTGAATGATAATGGATTGGAGAAAGGAGGGTTGACCCTCTAATAAATATATGTATTTAATTAATTTTTATTTCCAAAAAGTTGATTTTCCATTCCATATCCAAATCGAATCCAACGATTGTCGTTCCTAGCTAATTACCTCCATTACGAACACAATGGGATATATTCCGTAAGTCGATTCGACTATTTCGATCAGTTTCCGACAAAATCAAAATATATATCTATATATTGAATTTAAATGCACATTTCAATTTACTTGGGCCACATACGGACCCCAAATATTCCATACAAATAAATCTGGCTATGTTTAGATGATATGGTACTAACAAAACTAATTTCGTCAAATTTGGAGACGGTTTGAAAAATGGCCATTCTCTGGTCGATCCAAATTGACTTAAACTGACAAAACACGTTTTCTTTTGCCACACTTACATAGTGATTTCAAAAATTATGAAAATTGGAATCAAGCAATAACTTGACACCCCGGATCCAACAAAAGTGATTTCATTGAAAATGGAGGTCATTTGCAAAATTTCCATTTTAAGGGCTACATTTTCCATAATGACTATTCTAAATTTTCAACTGGGCATAACTTTTTATTCCCGCTATGAAATTTCAATTTTTCGGATTCGTTGGAATGATATTCTCAAATAGATTCTTATATTTTTGGTTTTGTTAAAACTCGGTTTATTTTGAATCCTGTACCTTCATTTGAAATTGAAATCGAATTTTCAAACTACCGCGCCATTTCCAATTCCTTTTATAATTAAAATAAATATTTATATTCTAACGTCGATTCAAATAAATATATACATTCTAATTCTATTCAAAATATATTTCTCGTCGTTATTATTTAAAATAAATCATTTTAAATATTAAAAATTCTCTAAAATTGGCAAAATAAAAATTTCAAATTGGTTCTGATTTTCCGGGTTGTTACAGGGGCATCAGGATAAGCAGCGAAAAACAGTGTAAAATAGTAAGGTATGTGGAAGTAAAATTCAGAAAAGGGAATAGGATGATGTAAGACTCCTTATTTCTTTTGAAACTTAATTTTGGCAAGCTATGTTCACACTTTTTGTATAGCCAATTGTAGTTTGAAAATAGAAACTATATTTTTCTAGAAAATATGCTTTTTTGTTTTAAAAAACCAACATACAACTTGCTTTTTTTGTATGCAGTACATAAAATCTATAAGAAATTGTAATAGAAAATCCGCCATTGCAAATTATACATATGTCTAACCTGATGTACATGTGAGGAATAGTAGTGCAATGAGACCAGGAGTAGAGCAGTAGAAAATGCCGAGACGAAAGACTGATGAAAATGAGTGAACAAACTTTCTGTGGTATTTATATGACAAATGGATTTTTCTAGAATGCGTATATCTAAGGATAAGTAATTTGAAATTTTTATATGCTGAATTGTGGAACAGTTGTTCAGGTCTAGGTGGAACAGGCCTCTCGGCCATTTATAAAATAATTATTAATAAATGTAGATTTTCTTCCAGCTAACTTTTTCTTCAGTATTAGTTTTGGAAAATTTTAAAATATTTCAAATATGCCATAGTGTAAGATAGAAATGCTAGTTTTTCGGATCAAACTTTTTTAAAATAGTGCTAATTGGCCTAAAATTAGCACCTAAATTGTAACCGCCAGTATTTTCGGCGATATAATAATTAAATTATTTATATAGTGATTTAGAGAATTAAATGGTCGTTTAATTAAATTATATTGAATATTTAATTAATATAATAATTAAATAATATATTTAATTATGAAATAATCAGAATTAGCTGAAATGGCAATACGGTGTGAATTGGGCAATTCAAAAATATATAATTCAGTTTAGAATTTGAATTAGAATAAAGAATATATTATATAAACGACAATTGAACGTATAATTATAATATAATTATAACCGAGCTTGAAATGGCGTGGTAGTTCGCTATTTTGCGATTCGAACTTCAAACGAATATAAAGAATCCTTTTTAAATCGAATTTCTGTGAAATAAGAAACGTTCGGAGCTGGTGAAGTATATTTTTCTAGTGGAAGAGAAAAATCGGGATTTCATTGTGTAGATTTTGATTTATGTCCAAATCAAATTTTAGAAAAGTCGCTATGGAATTCTTTTATAATTTATAATGATATATATAAGGAATTTCAATATAAATTTGAATATCGATTCAACCGGGATTTGAATATCGAGTTGTTGTGACAACAAGGAATTTCGCTCGATCCGAATCAGTCGCTAAACTGACCCAGACCGTTCGAAACGCCTGATTGTTTTGAGAACACGACAAAATAGAACGCAGACGGAAGAACATTTCATTGTTAATTACAACAATTCATCAGAATACAAGAATATACAGAGTATAAACAAATATTATATAACAGAAAATACCAGAGATTACAATACATTACATCGCAGCGGAAAAGAATACAATACACAACTAGAAGGAGATATACGGATACAAAGCTTTCCGGATATCGTTCCAGCTGTAAATCAGGATCCTATGAATATAAATCTGCAAAACCAAAACTACTAGCTGCCCGTGTCAAAATAAGGGCACCTAGAGTTTAGGTTAAAACAATAAACTCCAGGTCAGTCATAGGACTGGTGTGAGAACTAAAACAGTTATTAATCTTTATTTTAAAGTTAGGTAAATCAAGGGACCACGCTGTATAACACGGAACGGGTTTCCTCCTAAGAACACCAGTGCATAAAACAACAGCGCAATGCTAAATAATGAAAAATGAAGGTATTATAAGACCCAGGTTCCATCACACAATGCAACACAAACCAGAGGATAGGGTTTTCCCTTATAATAGCCAAAGCATGCTTGATACATTTAAAACAAATCATTTGATACTATAATAGGTGTATAGTGTCAAAACAACTTCAAATATAAATGTATCAATCCTAGACGGCATGGGTACCATATATCAAGTCGCCATACTAGGCTCTACAATCAAACCGCAAATGTCACGTATTTGGAAATTGGATTTCCATCTATGAACCGAGGCCAGGGATCGTCCTCTACCGATTCGAGACAATCTAGCCTACCATGTCTCAGGCAAGTACTCAGTCAAGCCTTGGATCATCAGGGCCACTCCACCGATGTGGATTAAACTTAAACCCTGGACACTACGTCTCCCCACCCTATGGGGCGTAAATGAGCCAACGAATGACTCCATTGGCTTCACATAGTCACCGATATATCCGAGGCACCTCGCAACAGCAACAACCAACGTCAAACTCGTCAGGGCGTGTAAAACCACTGACGCCACTTCTAGCTAGAAAGAAACGCATGCCCTCCCTGATGTTCTCTCCCGTTTCTGGTTCACAACCGGGGTGTGAGGCTCGCGAATTCACGTTACACAAAGCTACGCCACAAAGGCCGTGCATTGTTCATCACTACACGACTTTGCTTTTCAACAGAAGCCTTGATCAATTGTCACTTAGGCATGTCAAACAGGCAATTCACTCCATGCGTTTGATATCTATCAACATATAACCCCTGAGCTCGTACGTCTCAGAGAAGTGCGTTAAGCAAGAGAATAAATTCTCCGCCGCCAAACAGATATATATTTAATAGAAATCAATCACACAGACTAAAATCCAATGTCAGACACACAGTCCATTTTCACGTTCGTTCTGGGTCTGAACGAAACCGTAGGCACCTAGTACCTCGCATATCCATCGATCTCCAAGTACGTCTGGACGATCACCAACCGATTCCCTCCTCTTGGGTGTACGGCCCAATCAATATCATCAGCAGTCACCCAAACGACGTGAAGACCTCCGGTCTTCAACCACCGTCTTCATCTTCGACACTACGTCGAATCAGTTATTCAGAATGGGATAAACCTGGTCTTTCTGAATAACTCGCGTATATAATAAACAAGTGTTACACAAACACAACATATGCCTCATTCCAATTCAGAATATTCGTTTATTCAAATATTCTTCTATTTTGGGAAAGGTTCCCATTAATTTTATCAAAGATAAATTCTTTAAATTTATTCTTTAATCTTCTTTGAATATCAATTCAAACTAGTCGGGATTAGCGAACTACACCGAAGTAATCATTTATTTTAATTTCCCAATCCCACCCTATTCATCCCATGAAGTAAAACTGGTAATACTTCATATCTAACACCACGGTGTTATCGGTAAATTCAATTACCATTTCACGTTCAAATCAAATTAAAGAATTAACTACCGCCTGGAGTAAAACTGGTGATACTCCATTCTCGATCTTTTCAATCTAATTAAAGATTCATTAAAACTCCACTTAGTTTTAATCTTTAACTGGGTTAAAGAATCAGTGTCTTTTAAAACACGGTTCACGATAAACCCAAAATCACATTCCATTAATTATCGGGTTAAAGAACAAGTGTTATTTAAAACACTGTTCACGATCAACCCAAAAATCAATACCAATTCAATTCCAATTAAATAACATTTAATTGGTACACTTCGTTAAATCTAAATAAAAAGATTTAATCTTTTTTCTCAACTGGGCTTAAGAACAGTGTTAATGAAGACACCATTCACGACAAACCCAAATCACATTTGATATTAAATACAAAGCTCTGAATAGAAAATATATCGGCTTATATTCAATATCAAATTCTACGACCAACAAATATCGTATTAGAAATAATGGTATATAAATATATCTTTCAAATTTCCATAACAATATCCGTATAATCACGAAATCCAACATCGAAATATTCCGAAGACAATTTCGATTCAAATCCCTTCTAATGCAAATATTGGAAATTCTAGTTATTTTCAAAACCATTTCAAATCTAATTTAAAATAAATAAATTATTATTCTAGTTCAAAACTAGTTCATTTCGATAAAAATCTAATTTTATCTTTTCAAATGTGGAGTTTTTCATCCCAATTCTTCACAAATCATTTCTTATGATCCTACACAAATTATTGATATTTTTAATAATTTTATCAAGGCCTGTATAGTCGATTTCCATCAACGGCCATCGAACTGCACTTACAACGACCTTTTCCAAATTTGATTTGGACATAATTCCAAATCCAACCGTTAGATTTCTGATTTCTAATATTCATTAGAAAGCTCTTTTCGTTACGAACCCAACGGTTCCGATTTTAGGAGAATCCGACGGTCGGATCTCCCGCAATATCCATTCGAAGTCAATGATCGAAACTCGCAAACTGCCGCGGCGCGGCGCGTTCTATTCAGGCCATTATATTATATATATATATAATATATACTTCGTCGATTTTTTTTTAAAACGTGCTTTATAAATCGTTTCAAATTCATTTTCAAACGGTTTCAACTTCATATTCAATTTCAAATCAAAATTGAATATTCCAATATAAATTCGTTTTAAATTCATTTCAAATCGATTTCAATTCAATTTCAATTTAATTAGAATTTCAATTCTACTCGATTTTATTCGAATTTCAATTCTACTCAATTTAATTCGAATTTCGATTATTTTCAATATAATTCAAATTTCGAAATCACTTTCAATATAATTCAAATTTCGAAAACACTTTCAACATACATTGAAAATTGCATAAAATCGATATAAATATCATTCACGTCAAAATGGCGTCAATTTAATCAACACGGCTTCATATATTTCTATTTTCAAATATTCTATTTCAAATATTTCTTTTTCAAATATTTCTATCTCAAAACTGGAATGAGGCCCAACCAATTACCATATAATGTTAATTATATGGATTTTCTACAACACATGTGCAAAATAACAATGATAAATAATCAACCATCATCCAGAGTGCGTTTTACACTGTATAAGCATCAAATATAAATATTTAACGCTTATAACAGCCTGTCAATCAATCGATCGACACACAACTAATTATTGGGATTAGTGTATGTCATATATCATCCCAATACCCGTGTGGGGTTTCAAACAATCAAACACAGATTTTATTTGTGCAGTTGGGCGATGTGTGAAATTTATCATCCCAATCAATATCAATCAAATCAGTGTATATAAACAAATCTCCGATTTGTTTATAAATATTTATTTTATATACACGTTAAAAATTCTATTTTTAACTATAGAATATTTTCCACTATAAAATATTTTATTTCATTTCACATCACACAATCAACTACACATCCAAATCAAACAAACAAGCATACAAGCCATCCATGGTCTGTGGACGACGGGTGTCGGGTGCTACTAAACACCGTCTGCATCCTAGTATATATTTCAACTAGAAAAATTAAATTAAAAGGTGAGAAGTTCTCACCGACTAGCTAAACCACGCCACGACTCTTCATATGTAGAAAATTTCGCCGTGCTCGCCCTTCGTCACTTTTGTCGCCCGTATTCGCTACATATATAAAAATCATATTTTTATATCGCTAGTTTATATATATAAAAATCGAGTTTCTACAGCTTCAACCTCACATTAGAAATCGGATTTTTATCACTTCAATTTCACATTAAAAATCGGATTTTTATCACTTTAACGTCATATTAAAAATCGTTTAAAAATCTAATCTTTTTACTTTTTTAAAAAAAAAATCACATCTTTTTTAGGTAGAAAAATCAAATCTTTTTCTTTATATTGGTATACTATGTTTAAATTTTAAAAACAATCCTATTTCTATTTTTAAAACCAATGTTACATGTATTTTTAAAACCACTGCTATATTTATGTTTACAAACAAATGCTATATTTATTTTTAAAACCGAAGTTCAAAGCAAAGTTATAAGTAAAAGAAAATCATATTTTTCTCTTTATCAAACTAGAACATAAAAATCCTAACTTTTCGTATTTAAAAATATCATCTTTCATAAATTTAATAATCTAATCTTTTATAATAAAAGCTAATAATAATTTCAATGATTCATACATATCAATCTGATTTGTATTTACGAATTACTACAAAAAAAACTGAAATCAAAAGCAGAAAAATAAAAGGACTTACTGTTAAAAAGGGGAGGGGTGGTCTACGCGGGTTCGGGGAGTCGGAGAAGGCGACGCAGAGGGTCTAAAAGGCTGCTGGTGGGTGCGCCCTGACCGGCGGTGGCGAGCTTGGGCTCTGGCGGCACGGTTTGGGGTTATTTGAGGGTGGCGTGATTCGTAACGAGGAGTAGCGAAGGGGAAGAGAGTCACGAGGGGAGAGAAGCTGCCGGAGACGGCAGCGGCGCCGCTTGAGGTGCGCTCAGGCGATGGAGGGGGGAGTCGTCGTTGTTTTGGCTGAAGAGAGGGTTCGAGTGTTTTAAATTTGGGGGCTAGGTTTGGGGAAGGAAGGGTAGGGTTATCGTGTATATATATATAATTAATTTATTAATATTTTATTTTATGAAAGTTGACTTTACATTTGAACTCAAAATGAGGCCCAAGGACTGTCGTCCCTAGCTAATTACCCCCATTCCGAACACATTGGGATATGTTTCACAAGCCAATTCGATCGTTTCAATCAGTTTTCATTTAATTTAAAATTTAAATCCATATATTCAATTTTAAACGCACACTTCAATTTACCGAGGCCACATACGGACTCGAAAAATTCCCGAAAAATATTTTCTATCTTCGTATTGACGATACGGCCCTAACAAAACTAATTCCATCGAATTCTGAGACCGTTTGCAAAATGGCCATTTTCCAGTCGATTAAAATCAACTTAAACTGGACAAACACGTTTTCCTTTTCCACGCTCACATATTGATTCGAAAAATTATGAAATTTGAAACCTAGCAAATCCCGGACCCAACAAAAGTGGTTTCGTCGAAAACCGAGGTCGTTTGCCAAATGGCCATTTTCTAAGGGCCGAAATTCCATAGCGACTATTCTGAAATTTCATCTGGACATAACATTTTATCCCCGCTATGAAATTTCAATTTTTCTGATTCGTTGGAAAGATATTCTCAATTAGATTCAAATATTTTTGGTTTCACTAAAATCCGGTTTATTTTGCACTCGGTACATTCATTTGAATTTTGAAATCGAATTATCGAACTACCGCGCCATTTTCAATTCCTTTTATATATATATATAAATAAATATTTATATTCTAACGGCGATCTATATAAATATATACGTTCTAATTCTATTCAAAATAAATTTCTCATCGTTATTATTTAAAATATTCCATTTTAAATGATCAAATTCACTAAAATTGCCAAAATAAAAATTTTAAATTGACTCGGATTTTTGGGTTATTACAATCTCCCCCATTTAAAACTTTTCGTCCCCGAAAAGGAACGAAGCCGAAAGTTGTTTAACAATTCAACTCAACTTCCAGTATTTTCACTACGGCTTAAGTTCTTCCACTTTTCAGTTTCTAAGAACTTTTCAAATTTTTCAAAAATTTGGCTAACACCCTAAATTTTCGAAAAATTTCGCCATAACCTCCCCTGCACCGGGGACTTCGGGATATTTCATATAGCCTCCCATTGCCTTCTTCAATCCAAAAGAAAAGGAAAAAGCCAAGCGGCTAGCCAATCGGCTCACAAAATCATCATCACCCAAACAAAACAGTAAATTATGGTAAACATGTACCTATTTGTCGGGCAAACAATTTTATTCCTCTGCTCTAGCCTCCTTGCTATGACCTGTTCAATGTAAGTACATGTATGCATGCAAATGCGACAAATTTTCAATACAACTCACTATTTGATTAATTTGGCTAAAGGTTCATATTTTAATTAATCAACCAATAATCAAACAACACAACCATCAATCAATTAGTGAATTATCATTTCAAATTCATAACTTTGATATATAGTCAAAAATCTCATTTTTGATGCCAAATCACAACAATAGGCTCTATCTAATTTTGGTTCTCACACCAGTCAATTGGAAATATATAAAAATTCCACCTTCGCTACTCGAATATAAACACTGATGATGGCGCGCCATCATCAGAATCAGACCCGGGCGACTAGAGTGGGATTCTATATCTACCCAATATATTAAAACTTCGAATACACGCGGATCAGACGTATACGCAAAATTTCTATATACCTGATAGTCCAAATCAATATAAAATAAATAATCAAATACGAATAATTGATTTAAATTTTCAAAACAAAAATTGTTTTCATTTTAAAAATACACTCTTCACACTCGTTCTAGGGTACTACTGATCCCATCTCTAACGAGTCATTCCCATTGGATATTACTAATCCAATATCTGATGAATTCTTTCGTACGGTTCTAATGTGTCTTGTTCTCTGAGCTTTCTAAACCAAAGCTCTGATACCACTGTGACAACAAGGAATTTCGCTAGATCCGAATCAGTCGCTAAACCGACCCAGACCGTTCGAAACGCCTGATTGTTTTGAGAACACGACAAAATAGAACGCAGACGGAAGAACATTTCATTATTAATTACAACAATTCATCAGAATACAAGAATATACAGAGTATAAACAAATATTATACAACAGAAAATATCAGATATTACAATACATTACATCGCAGCGGAAAAGAATACAATACACAACTAGAAGGAGATATACGGATACAAAGCTTTCCGGATATCGTTCCAGCTGTAAATCAGGATCCTGTGAATATAAATCTACAAAACCAAAACTACTAGCTGCCCTTGTCAAAATAAGGGCACCCAGAGTTTAGGTTAAAACAATAAACTCTAAGTCAGTCATGGGACTGGTGTGAGAACTAAAACAGTTATTAATCTTTATTTTAAAGTTAGGTAAATCAAGGGACCACGTCGTATAACACGGAACGGGTTTCCTCCCAAGAACACCAGTGCATAAAACAACAGCGCAATGCTAAATAAAGAAAAATGAAGCTATTATAAGACCCAGGTCCCATCACACAATGCAACACAAACCAGAGGATAGGGTTTTCCCTTATAATAGCCAAAGCATGCTTGATACGTTTAAAACAAATCATTTGATACAATAATAGGTGTATAGTGTCAAAACAACTTCAAATATAAATGTATCAATCCTAGACAGCATGGGTACCATATATCATGTCGCCATACTAGGCTCTACAATAAAAACCGCAAATGTCACGTATTTGGAAATTGGATTTCCATCTATGAATCGAGGCCAGGGATCGTCCTCTACCGATTCGAGACAATCTAGCCTACCATGTCTCAGGCAAGTACTCAGTCAAGCCTTGGATCGTCAGGGCCGGTCCACCGATGTGGATTAAACTTAAACCCTGGACACTACGTCTCCCCACCCTATAGGGCGTAAATGAGCCAACGAATGACTCCATCGGCTTCACATAGTCACCGATATATCCGAGGCGCCTCGCAACAGCAACAACCACATAAGTCAAACTCGTCAGGGTGTGTAAAACCACTGACGCCACTTCTAGCTAGAAAGAAACGCATGCCCTCCCTAATGTCTTCTCCCGTTTCTGGTTCACAACCGGGGTGTGAGGCTCGCGAATTCACGTTACACAAAGCTACGCCACAAAGGCCGTGCTTTGATCATCACAACAAGACTTTGCTTTTCAACAGAAGCCTTGATCAATTGCCACTTAGGCATGCCACACAGGCAATTCACTCCATGCGTTTGATATCTATCAACATATAACCCCTGAGCTCGTACGTCTCAGAGAAGGGCGTTAAGCAAGAGAATAAATTCTCCGCCGCCAAACAGATATATATTTAATAGAAATCAATCACACAGACTAAAATCCAATGTCAGACACACAGTCCATTTTCACGTTCGTTCTGGGTCTGAACGAAACCGGAGGCACCTAGTACCTCGCATATCCATCGATCCCAAGTACGTCCGGACGATCACCAACTGATTCCCTCCTCTTGGGTGTACGGCCCAATCAAGATCATCAGCAATCACCCAAACGACGTGAAGACCTCCGGTCTTCAACCACCGTCTTCATCTTCGACACCACGTCGAATCAGTTATTCAGAATGGGATAAACCCGGTCTTTCTGAATAATTCGCGTATATAATAAACAAGTGTTACACAAACACAACATACGCCTCATTCCAATTCAGAATATTCATTTATTCAAATATTCTTCTATTTTGGGAAAGGTTCCCATTAATTTTATCAAAGATAAATTCTTTAAATTTATTCTTTAATCTTTTTTGAATATCAATTCAAACTAGTCGGGATTAGGGAACTACACCGAAGTAATCATTTATTTTAATTTCCCAATCCCACCCTATTTATCCTGTAAGGACCCGTAACTTCCCCGTGAAGGAAAGAGCGGATACTTCGAGAACAAGCCACAACAGAACGCAGACGGAAGAACATTTCATTGTATATTACAACAATTCCATCAGAATACAAGAATATGCAGAGTATGAACAAATATTACACATTAAAAAATATCAGAGATTACAATACATTACATAGCAGCGGAAAATAATACAATACACAACTAGAAGTAATACGCGGATACAAAGCTTTCCGAGTATCGTTCCAGCCGTAAATCAGGATCCTGTGAATATAAATCTGCAAAACCAAAACTACTAGCTGCCCGTGTCAAAATAAGGGCACCCAGAGTTTAGGTTAAAACAATAAACTCCAGGTCAGACATGGGACTGGTGTGAGAACTAAAACAGTTATTAATCTTTATTTTAAAGTTAGGTAAATCAAGGGACCACGCCGCTAACGCGGAACGGGTTTCCTCTCAAGGATACCAGTGCATAAAACAAACAGTGTAATGCTAAATAAAGAAAAATGAAGCTATTATAAGACCCAGGTCCCATCACACAATGCAACGCAAGCCGGAGGATAGGGTTTTTACCTTATAATAGCCAAGAATGCTTGATACGTTTAAAACAAATCATTTGATACGATAATAATTGTATAGTGTATAAAACAACTTCAAATCATAAGTATCAATCATAGACGTCATAAGCGCCCCATCCCACTATGTCGCCATACTAGGCTCTACAAATAAAACCGCAAAGTCACGTATTTGGAAATTGGATTTCCATCTGCGAACCGAGGCAAATGATAGTCCTCTACCGATTCTAGACAATCTAGCCCATGTCTCAGGAACAGCCGCAACTGCCCCTTGGATCGTCAGGGCCGGTCCACCGATGTGGATTATAATGCATGAACACTACGTTTCCCCACCCTTTGGGGGCGTAAATGAGCCAACGAATGACTCCATCGGCTTCACATAGTCACCGATATATCCGAGGCGCCTCGCAACAGCAACAACCACATAAGTCAAACTCGTCAGGGCGTGTAAAACCACTAACGCCACTTCTAGCAAGAAAGAAACGCATGTCCCCCCTGAGGTCCTTCTCCCGTTTTTAGTTCACAACCGGGGTGTGAGGCTCGTGAATCCACGCTACACAAAGCTATACCACACAGGCTGTGCTTTGATCATCAACCACAAGAATCTTCTTTTCAACAGAAGCCTTGATCATTTGCATCTTAGCATGCCACACAGGCAAACCACTCCAAGCAACCGATATCCATCAATCACACATAATGATATCCAATGTCAGACACACAGTCCATTTACAAGTCCGTTCTGGGTCTGAACAAAACCGGAGGCACCTAGTACCCCGCATATCCATCGATCTCCAAGTACGTCTGGACGATCACCAACTGTTTCTCTCTTCTTGGGTGTAGAGCCCAATCAAGATCATCAGTAATCACCCAAACGATGTGAAGACTTCCGGTCTTCAACCACCGTCTTCATCTTCGACACCACGTCGAATTAGTTATTCAGAATGGGATAAACCCGGTCTTTCTGAATAACTCGCGTATATAATAAACAAGTGTTACACAAACACAACATACGCCTCATTCCAATTCAGAATATTCTTTTATTCAAATATTATTATACTTTGGGAAAGGTTCCCATTAATTTTATGAAAGATAAATTCTTTAAATTTATTCTTTAATCTTCTTTGAACATCAATTCAAACTAGTCGGGATTAGCGAACCACACCGGAGTAATCATTTATTTTATTTTCCAATCCCAACCTATTCATCCCATGAAGTAAAACTAGTCATACTTCATATCTAACACCACAGTGTTATCGGTAAATTTAATTACCATTTCACGTTCAAATCTAATTAAAGATTTAACTATCGCCTGGAGCAAAACTGGTGATACTCCATTCTCGATCTTTTCAATCTAATTAAAGATTCATTAAAACTCCACTTAGTTTTAATCTGTGACAGGATTAAAGAATCAGTGTCATTTAAAACACGGTTCACGATAAACCCCAAAATCACATCACATTTCAATCAGTCCTTAACCGTAAATTAGCGAGTGAGCAATTCCCTAAGTATTAACCCCGAAGGCCGAAACCAACATCAGATCAATACCCCAGAAACCATTCAACTTAACTAATCTCCAGTTAGCTTCTGATTTTCTTAACTCCTTTGGGTCTAAGAACAGTATTATTGAAGATACCGTTCACAACAACCCAAAATCACATTCCATTAATTACTGGGTTAAAGAACAAGTGTTATTTAAAACACTATTCACGATAAACCCAAAAATCAATACTAATCCAATTCCAATTAAATATTATTTAATTGGTACACTTCATTAAATCTAAATAAAAAGATTTAATCTTTTTCTCAACTGGGCTTAAGAACAGTGTTAATGAAGACACCATTCACGACAAACCCAAATCTCATTTGATATTAAATACAAGGCTCTGAATAGAAAATATATCAGCTTATTTTCAATATCAAATTCTACGACCAACAAATATCATATTGGAAATAACGATATTAATATATCTTTCAAATTCCCATAACAATATCTGTATCATCACGAAATCCAACATCGAAATATTCCGAAGACAATTTCGATTCAAATCATTTCCAATTCAATTATTGGAAATTCTGGTTATATTTCAAAACCATTTCAAATTCACTTTATTTATTTCAAAAATAAATGAATTATAATTCTAGTTCAAAACTAGTTCATTTCGATAAAAATCTATTTTTATCTTTTCAAATATGGAGTTTTTCATCCCAATTCTTCACAAATCATTTATTATGATTTTACACAAATTATTACTATTTTTAATAATTTTATCAAGGTCTGTACAGTCGATTTCCATCAACGGCCATCGAACTGCACTTACAGCGACCTTTTCCAAATTTGATTTGGACGTAATTCCAAATCCAACCGTTAGATTTCTAATTTCTCACATTCGTTAGAAAGCCCTTTTCGATACGAACCCAACGGTTCTAGTTTTAGGAGAATCCGACGGTCGGATCTCCCGTAATATCCATTCGAATTCAATGGTCGAAATTTGCGAACTGCCGCGGCGCGGCGCGATCTATTCATGCTATTATATATATATATATATATATATATATATATATATATATATATATATATCGTCGATTCCCTTTCAAAACATATTTAAAAAACCGTTTTAAATTCGTTTTCAAAACGATTTCAACTTCCATCTCAAATTCAAATCAAAATTGAATTTTTCCAATATAAATTCGTTTCAAATTGATTTCAATTCGAATCAATTTTAATTCGATTTGAATTCATTTTCTTTTCAATTCAATTCAATTCGAATTCGTTTTATATTCAATTCAATTCGAATTCGTTTTATATTCCATTCAATTCGAATTCGTTTTATATTCAATTCGAATTCGTTCTAATTTGAATTTCAATTCTTTTCAATATAATTCGAATTTCAATTCTTTTCAATATAATTCGAATTTCAATTCTATTCAGTTTAATTTGAATTTCAATTCTTTTCAATATAATTCGAATTTCAATTCTTTCAATATTATTTGAAAAAAGAATAAAATCGATATAAACCTCGTTCGCGTCAAAATGGCGTCAATCTAATCAACACGGCTTCGTATATTTCTATTTTCAAATATTCTATTCCAAATATTTCTATTTCAAATATTTCTATTTCAAATATTCCTTTTTCAAATATTTCTATTTCAAAACTGGAATGAGGCCCAATCAATTTCCATAGATTTTATTTCTATGGATTTACATACAACGCATGTATATATCAACAACGACAAATAATCAACCATCATCCAAAGTGCATTCTACACTGTATAAGCATCAAATATAAATATTTAACGCTTATAATAGCCTGTCAATCAATCGATCGACATACAACTAATTATTGGGATTAGTGTACGTCATATATCATCCCAATACCCGTATGGGGTTTCGAACAATCAAACACAGATTTTATTTGTGCAGTTGGGCGATATGTAAAATTTATCGTCCCAATCAATATTAGTTAAATCAGTGTGTATAAACAAATCGTCTGATTTGTTTATATTTATTTCATTTTAAATACACGTTAAAAATTCTATTTTTAACTATAAAATATTTTCCACTATAAAATATTTTATTTCAACTATATAAATATTTTATTTCATTTCACATCACATCACACAATCAACTATACATCAAAATCAAACAAACAAGCATACAAGCCGTCCATGGTCTGTAGACGACGGGTGTCAGGTGCTACTAAACATCGTCTGCATCCTAGTATATATTTTAACTAGAAAATTAAATTAAAAGTGAGAAGTTCTCACAGAGGGTTCCACTCCGCCGTGCTTTGCTGATTGAACTGCTGAACATCTGGATTTGTCCGCAATGTCCAATGCAGTCCTTGACCCGCTGTTCATAATAAAATATATATATTTATTCCTTCATTCTAATAAATAAAATCCATATTTTTATTTCTACTTCATATATTTTTACAACGCTTATTTCTATATAAAGATTATATTTTTATATTTCTACTTTAATAAAAACCATATTTTTAATCCTCTACCTAAGTAAAAATCATATTTTCATTATGCCACTAGTATAAAAATTACATTTTTAACTTTTCCATATAATAAAAATTATATTTTTAACCTTTCTTTATATAAAAATCAAATCTTTCCATATATAAAAATCAAATCTTTAACTTCATAAAATTCGAATCTTTACAATATTAAAAATCGAATCTTTATTACTTCATTTGCATTATAAAAGTCACATCTTTTCTATAATTAAAAACCCTATCTTTTCTTTCGAAAATCAAACCTTTTCTTTAAAATATTAAAAATCTCGACTTCATATTTCTAAATAAAATATCATATTTCAAAATCTTAAAAATCCTAGCTTTTCCTCATTAAAAATACGATCTTTATCACATTAAAAATATAAACTTTGCCTAATTAAAAATATAAACTTTGCCTAATTAAAAATACAAACTTTTTATAAATAAAAATTAAAACTTTATGTGCATAAAATGATAACTCAAAGAAATACAAAGAAAAAGAAAGGAAAAAGAAAATGCACCTTTCTCCTACAGCAAATCGAAGGAGGGGGAGGGGAGTTCACTGCCGAGGGTTAAAGGTGGCGTCGGAATAGGGTGGAAGCGGCCAAGGCGGAGGAGCAGGGGGAGGCTGAGGTGGCGGTTCGATTTAGGTATGAGGAGCCGGGGTTGTCGCGGTTTACAGCGGAGGGGAGTGTGAGGAGGCTGGAGGAGCATCGGAGGAAGGAGGGGAGGTCGCGGCGCTTCGTCAGAGGACGGGGAGGGGGAACGCGGTCGCGCCTGGCAGCGGCTGCGTTGCGGGTCAACGGAGGGGGTTTTATTTTTATTTTATTTTTCTTTTTCCATCGATTTGAAATCAACGGGTTATGGGGAGAGGTTTGACCGGTATGGGGAGAAAGAAAGGGGGTGGGCCATTCTTATTAATTTATTATATTTTTAGTTTCCAATAAAAAGGTTACTTTTTATTTTGAACTCAAAATCGAACCCACCGACTGTCATCCCTAGCGTATTACCACCATTCAGAACACAATGGTATATGTTTCGTAAGACAGTTTGGCCGTTACGATCAGTTTCCGTTCCAATTAACATTTAAATCCTTATATTGAGTTTTAAACGTACATTTCAATTCACTAGGGTCACATACTACCTCGAAAAATTCCCGAAAAATTATTTCTATCTTCGTATTAACGATACGGTCCTAACAAAACTAATTTCGTCAAATTCCGAGACCGTTTGGAAAATGGCCATTTTCCAGTCGATTAAAATCAACTAAAACTGGTCAAACGCGTTTTCCTTCGCCACGCTCACATATCGATTCAAAAAAATATGAAATTTGAAACCTAGCAATAATTTGACATCGCGGATCCAACAAAAGTGGTTTCGTCGAAATCCGAGGTCGTTTGCAAAATTTCCATTTTTAAGGGCCAGAATTCCATAGCGACTATTCTGAATTTTCAACTGGACATATCTTTTGATTCCCGCTATGAAATTTCAATTTTCCGGATTCGTTGGTAAGATATTCTCAAATAGATTCTAGTATTTTTGGTTTCGATAAATTCCGGTTTATTTTTAATCATGTACATTCATTTGAAGTCTGAAATCGAATTATCGAAATGCCGCGCCATTTTCATTTCCCTTTTTAATTATAAATAAATTTTTATATTCTAACGTCGATCTATATAATATATACGTTCGAATTCTATTCAAAATAATTTTTCGTCGATATTATTTAAAATAATTCATTTTAAATATTCAAAATTCGCTAAAATTGCCAAAATAAATTTTTTAAATTGGTTCAGAATTTCCGGGTTATTACACATCCCATGAAGTAAAACTGGTAGTACTTCATATCTAACACCACGGTGTTATCGGTAAATTCAATTACCATTTCACGTTCAAATCTAATTAAAGATTTAACTACCGCCTGGAGTAAAACTGGTGATACTCCATTTTCGATCTTTTCAATCTAATTTAAGATTCATTAAAACTCCACTTAGTTTTAATCTTTAACTGGGTAAAAGAATCAGTGTCTTTTAAAACACGGTTCACGATAAAGCCAAAATCACATTCCATTAATTATCGAGTTAAAGAACAAGTGTTATTTAAAACACTGTTCACGATAAACCCAAAAATCAATACCAATTCAATTCCAATTAAATATCATTTAATTGGTACACTTCATTAAATCTAAATAAAAAGATGTAATCTTTTTTCTCAACTGGGCTTAAGAACAGTGTTAATGAAGACACCATTCACGACAAACCCAAATCACATTTGATATTAAATACAAGGCTCTGAATAGAAAATATATCAGCTTATATTCAATATCAAATTCTATGACCAACAAATATCGTATTAGAAATAACGATATATAAATATATCTTTCAAATTTCCATAACAATATCTGTATAATCACGAAATCCAACATCGAAATATTCCGAAGAGAATTTCGATTCAAATCCCTTCCAATGCAATTATTGGAAATTCTGGTTATTTTCAAAACCATTTCAAATCTAATTTATTTATTCTAAATATAAATAAATTATTATTCTAGTTCAAAACTAGTTCATTTCGATAAAAAACTATTTTTATCTTTTCAAATGTGGAGTTTTTCATCCCAATTCTTCACAAATCATTTCTTATGATTTTTCACAAATTATTGATATTTTTAATAATTTTATCAAGGCCTGTACAGTCGATTTCCATCAACGGCCATCGAACTGCACTTACAGCGACCGTTTCCAAATTTGATTTGGACATAATTCCAAATCCAACCGTTAGATTTCTAATTTCTAATATTCGTTAGAAAGCTCTTTTCGATACAAACCCAACGGTTCCGGTTTTAGGAGAATCCGACGGTCGGATCTCCCGCAATATCCATTCGAAGTCAATGGTCGAAATTTGAGAACTGTCGCGGCGTGGCGCGTTCTATTCAGGCCATTATATTATATATATATAATATATATAACATATACTTCGTCGATTTCTTTTTCAAACGTGCTTTATAAATCGCTTCAAATTCATTTTCAAAACGGTTTCAACTTCATATTCAATTTCAAATCAAAATTGAATATTCCAATATAAATTCGTTTTAAATTCATTTCAAATCGATTTCAATTCAATTTCAATTTAATTCGAATTTCAATTCTACTCAATTTAATTCGAATTTCAATTCTACTCAATTTAATTCTAATTTCGATTATTTTCAATGTAATTCAAATTTCGAAATCACTTTTAATATAATTCAAATTTCGAAAACACTTTCAACATACATTGAAAATTGCATAAAATCGATATAAATATCGTTCACGTCAAATGGCGTCAATCTAATCAACACGGCTTCATATATTTCTATTTTCAAATATTCTATTTCAAATATTTCTTTTTCAAATATTTCTATTTCAAAACTGGAATGAGGCCCAATCAATTACCATATAATGTTAATTATGTGGATTTTCTACAACACATGTACAAAATAACAATGACAAATAATCAACCATCATCTAGAGTGCGTTTTACACTGTATAAGCATCAAATATAAATATTTAACGCTTATAACAGCCTGTCAATCAATCGATCGACACACAACTAATTATTGGGATTAGTGTATGTCATATATCATCCCAATACCCCTGTGGGGTTTCAAACAATCAAACACAGATTTTATTTGTGCAGTTGGGCGATGTGTAAAATTAATCGTCCCAATCAATATCAATCAAATCAGTGTAGATAAACAAATCTCCGATTTGTTTATAAATATTTATTTTATATACACGTTAAAATTTCTATTTTTAACTATAGAATATTTTCCACTATAAAATATTTTATTTCATTTCACATCACATCACACAATCAACTACACATCAAAATCAAACAAACAAGCATACCAGCCGTCCATGGTCTATGGACGACGGGTGTCGGGTGCTACTAAACACCATATGCATCCTAGTATATATTTCAACTAGAAAAATTAAATTAAAAGGTGAGAAGTTCTCACCGACTAGCTAAACCACGCCACGACTCTTCATATGTAGAAAATTTCACCGTGCTCGCCCTTCGTCACTTTTGTCGCCCGTATTCGCTACATATATAAAAATCATATTTTTATATCGCTAGTTTGTATATATAAAAATCGAGTTTCTACAGCTTCAACCTCACATTAAAAATCGGATTTTTATCAATTCAACTTCATATTAAAAATCGGATTTTTATCACTTTAACGTCATATTAAAAAATCGTTTAAAAATCTAATCTTTTTACTTTTTCAAAAAAAATCACATCTTTTTGAGGTAGAAAAATCAAATCTTTTTCTTTATATTGGTATACTATGTTTAAATTTTAAAAACAATCCTATTTCTATTTTTAAAACCAATGTTACATGTATTTTTAAAACCACTGCTATATTTATGTTTACAAACAAATGCTATATTTATTTTTAAAACCGAAGTTCAAAGCAAAGTTATAAGTAAAAGAAAATCATATTTTTCTCTTTATCAAACTAGAACATAAAAATCCTAACTTTTCGTATTTAAAAATATCATCTTTCATAAATTTAAAAATCTAATCTTTTATAATAAAAGCTAAGAATAATTTCAATGATTCATACATATCAATCTGATTTGTATTTACGAATTACTACAAAAAAAACTAAAATCAAAAGCAGAAAAATAAAAGGACTTACTGTAAAAAAAGGGACGGGGTGGTCTACGCGGGTTCGAGGAGTCGGAGAAGGCGACGCAGAGGGTCTGGAAGGCTACTGGTGGGTGCGCCCTGACCAGCGGTGGCGAGCTTGGGCTCTGGCGGCGCGGTTTGTGGTTATTTGAGGGTGGCGTGATTCGTAACGAGGAGTAGCGAGGGGGAAGAGAGTCATGAGGGGAGAGAAGCCGCCAGAGATGGCAGCGGCGCCGCTTGAGGTTTGCTCAGGCGATGGAGGGGGGAGTCGTCGTCGTTTTGGCTGAAGGGAGGGTTCGGGTGTTTTAAATTTGGGGGCTAGGTTAGGGGAAGGAAGGGTAGTGTTATAGTATATATATAATTAATTTATTAATATTTTATTTTATGAAAGTTGAATTTACATTTGAACTCAAAACGAGGCCCAACGACTGTCGTCCCTAGCTAATTACCCCCATTCCGAACACAATGGGATATGTTTCACAAGCCAATTCGATCGTTTCGATCAGTTTTCATTTAAATTAAAATTTAAATCCTTATATTCAATTTTAAACGCACACTTCAATTTACCAAGGCCACATACGGACTCGAAAAATTCCCGAAAAATATTTTCTAGCTTTGTATTGATGATACGGCCCTAACAAAACTAATTCCATCGAATTCGGAGACCATTTGCAAAATGGCCATTTTCCAGTCGATTAAAATCAACTGAAACTGGTCAAACGCGTTTTCCTTTGCCACGCTCACATATTGATTCGAAAAATTATGAAATTTGAAACCTAGCAAATCCCGGACCCAACAAAAGTGGTTTCGTCGAAAACCGAGGTCGTTTGCCAAATGGCCATTTTCTAAGGGCCGAAATTCAATAGCGACTATTCTGAAATTTCATCCGGACATAACTTTTTATCCCCGCTATGAAATTTCAATTTTTCTGATTTGTTGGAAAGATATTCCCAATTAGATTCAAATATTTTTGGTTTCACTAAAATCCGGTTTATTTTGCACCCGGTACATTCATTTGAATTTTGAAATCGAATTATCGAACTACCGCGCCATTTTCAATTCCTTTTATATATATATAAATAAATATTTATATTCTAACGACGATCTATATAAATATATACGTTCTAATTCTATTCAAAATAAATTTCTCATCGTTATTATTTTAAATATTCCATTTTAAATGATCAAAATTCACTAAAATTGCCAAAATAAATTTTTTTAATTGGCTCGGATTTTCGGGTTATTACAGTTGTAAATCGCAGTGGAGCTGTATGATATTATATTGTGAATATATAGGCTAATATTTATTTTTAAATATTAAATTTAATTATTTTTAAATTTATTAATATTTAAAAGGGTATATTTAGAGCTTGAAAAATAGCCAGTTTTGCTAACAACCTCCGTTTTCGACGAAACTAATTTTGTTGGATCCGTAAAATTAAATTATTGCTAGATTTCAATTTTTGTGATTTTTGAAGTCAGTATGTGGCCGTACGGGATTTTATTGTGAAAAACAGTCAATAATTTGACCTTTAAAAATACGTTGTGTGAGCAAACGGAGTCGGAATTCGACGAAACCAGTTTCGTTGGGTTCGTAATGTCAAACTGTAGCTGCATGCCAATTTCCATGATCTATGGGTATCATGTGTGTTCACAGGAATTTTTAAACAGTAAATATAAAGAGCGGTTGATTATAAATTAATATTATAAGGAATATAAAAATATTTAAACAATCCTATAAATACCTTTACATCCTCCTAAACCTAATTCAATTTTTCTTTGGTCAAGAAAAAAAGTGTCATCGTGTTTTCAGTTGGAAACCAGAAATGGCGATCTTCAAAAATTCATGGAAATCAAGTAAAGTTTCTATAAATCCTAATATATATTTCTGAACTCCTGAGATTATAAACTACAAATCGATGTGTGTTTTATGAAGTTCAAACTTCGTTCTTGTCGCTCGAATAAAGGACGAGAGTTTCAGTGAACCTAGGGTTTGTCTGCTACAGAAATCAAGGCGGAAATCTTTGATTTGGGGTTCGATTCTGGTCTTAGCTTGTCGATTAGCGTTAGTTGGCAAAATCCCGTGGTATTTGGTGATAAAACATGTCATGGGTATTACTGTTAAGACCGGAAGAGGCTAAAGGACGCGATGGGAAAACGGAGTTCGAGTTTGTCCATTTTGGTACGAAGTTGAATCTTTTGCGAAGAGAGTGACGATGGAAGTGGTTTGGGAAGATTTCGTAAAGAAGGGATGCCGGAATGGAGGTGTGTACATTGCGTGAATGGCCATGTTTTTGTTCGTGGTATTACTGGAGCATGGGAATGAGCAGAATCGAGGAAGAAGAGGTAGTGCGAATGGGTTGGGTTTTGGTAGTGGGCCGACATATGAGGGTATAGCCCAAAGGTTTTAATCAATTTAGTTTAAATTAAAGTTAAATGTATATTCAATTAGAAATATCATAACTTTCTCATATTTGGTCGAAACTCAGCGAAACAAGATCCGTTAGGATCGTATGGACGGACACTACCCAATAGAACTGCCGGGGTGTGGATTGGAGCTCGTTTGAATTTATGGAGAAATAAATTGTTTGGACTGGATCAAACAACAGTTTATCGTTATTTAACGATGAACTGCCAAAGTGAGTAAAACTCACCAATTCTGAACAGTTATATTTTTATAACGTATTCTTAGAACTGATAATTATCTGTTGATTGCTGTGTGTTAACTATTTGGTTGAATTGCTTATGTATTGGGTGAAATTATAGATAATGATATATATATAAATCGTTAATCAAATATTTGATTCTAATTAACAGAATATTTAATATGTGAGTGAAATCGATGTTAATTATATCGTTTAACATTTGTGGTGCAGGGAAATAGGTCGGAGGAATCCAACTGGATTCCTCAACATTTGTTTTATTGTTTTTCATTTATGATGATATATGATGTAATATAATCTGTTTTTGATGATGTGTGTTAAAATGATATTGATCATTGTTATTCGGTATTTTAAATACTGTAAGAAATACTGGAATGTAGAAAAGGGGATTTTCAAAGTATATTTTGAAAATGAATTATTTATATAAAATCAATGGATTTTATATAGAAAATGATTTATTTGTAAAATATTTGCAAATATAATTTGAAAAGGGAAATATTTGTAAAAAAATTACAAATAGAATTGAAAAGGAAAATATTTGTGAAACCAATAGAAAAGGAAAATATTTGTGAAACAAATATAAAAGGAAAATATTTGTGAAACCAATAGGAAAGGAATATTTATTTGTCAAATAAATAAAATAGAAAGGGAAATATTTTATAAAATAAATGGAATTATCAATAGAATTTATTTGGTAAATAAATAGATTATAAAAGGAAATACTTAAAAATGAATAGAATAGTGTAAAAGAGAAATTTTATATTTGAAAGGTTTAGACCCGTGCTTCGCACACGGGTATAACATGATACAGATTTAAAGCAAAGATTTTAAATAGAATCTGTTCTAGCTGATAGATTGAGAAGACTAATTTATAAATAATACTTTATAAATTAAATAAATTATTTATCATTGGATAAATAGAATATATAAGTCAGGACTAATATAGAGGAGTAAGAATCGATTTCAACATCGATAATTGAAACTGAATATGGACGTAGAGTTAATAAAGATGTGTTAAAATCAAAATGAGTTAGAGGAGTTAATAGAATTAAAGTTAATCGATAAGAGTTAGAGTTAATCGATTAGAGTTAGAATAAATCGATTAGAGTTAGAATTAATCGATTTGAGTTAGAGTTAATCAGTTAGAGTTAACCAGTTAGAGAATCAGTTAGAGTTAACCAGTTAGAGAATCAGTTAGAGTTAACCAGTTAGAGTTAATCAGTTAGAGTTAATCAGTTAGAGTTAACCAGTTAGAGTTAATCAATTAGAATAAATTGATTGGAGTTAAAACGAACTAGAGTTATTCAATTAGAGTTAATCGAGTTAGTCGAATATTAGTTTATTCGAATAGGAAAAAGAAATTATCGAATATAGTTTATTCAAAAGGAATAATCGAATATAGTTTATTCGAAAGAAGAGTAATCGAATATAGTTTATTTGAATAGAGTTAAAAGAAAAACCGAATATAGTTTATTCTAATAGAGTTAAAGGAGCTATCGAATATTAGTTATTCGAAAGGAGTTAATCGAATATAGTTATTCGAAGAAAGATTTATCGAATAAGGTTATTCGAAGAAGAGAATTAATCGAATATTAGTCATTTTAAAGGGATTATCGAATATTAGTTATTCGAAAGGAGTTATCGAATATTAGTTATTCGAAAGGAGTTACCAAATATTAGTTATTCGAAAGGAGTTAATTGAATATAGTTATTCAAAGAAATAGTTATTAAATAAGGTTATTCGAAGAAGAGAATTAATCGAATATTTGTTATTCTAAAGGAGTTATCGAATATTAGTCATTCGAAAGGAGTTATCGAATATTAGTTATTCGAAAGGAGTTATCGAATATAGTTTATTCGAATAGAGTTAAAGGAGTTAATCGAACATAGTTTATTCGAATAGAGTAAAAAGAGTTAATCGAATATGGTTTATTCGAATATAGTTATAGGAGTAAATCGAATATAGTTTATTCGAATAGAGTTAAAGGAGTTAATCGAATATAGTTTATTCGAAAGGAGTTAAGTGATAAGAATTAATGAATTAAAGTTAATCGAGTTAAAGTTAATGGAGTTAGGGTTAATTTATTTGAGTTAGTCGAGTTATATGTTGGAGTTAGATATTTCAGAAGTAGGGATTATAACGCTATAGTTATAATCAATGTTTTTCAGTAAAGAAGTGGATTCGTAAATAGAATCCGAGAGTTTTGTAAGGATGTTTGTTAAAGATTTAAAAGATAAACTTTGTCTATTCCGAAGTTAAAACGTTGTTCAGTTAAGGTCAGAGAGGTAATTATACCCTAACTTGATTGACTTCCTTCTTAACTAAGGAATGGCTAAGGTTTGGTGGTTAAGTGAATATAGTTAATGAGTGAAATTGTTTGAGTTGGCATGGCGATGTTTGATATAAACATCAATTTAAATCCAGTGAAGGAATTTTGGAAATGTTTTCCAAATAAGAATCAGAAATGTTTTCTGATAATAGAAAATATGAATTTAGAATATATGGAAACAGGAGATAAGTAAATTAATGAACTAAAGAGATAAATGTTAAATGATGATTGATCGATATAATTTCCTCTGGAAATAATATCGTTGTTTTCACACGTGTTTTTCTTTGATAGTTAAATCACGGACTATCAAAGTTTTAACCATTTTCCCGTCGTCAATACGGATAGACCGGTTGGGTTATTATCCGAGAACCACTCCGTATGGGCGTTAGCGTTTCGAATCAAATATATCGAAGGCAAATTGAAGACGGAGTTATGCAAGGGCTATTGTATAAATCTTAGGTAGAGATTGCCTAAGATGGATGTACTGAATAGTGCCTTCATTTTGTCTAGTCCCAGGACAACTTGAATGGACGAATGTCTGGCAGAGTATATCTGGTAGATCGCGTAAGTTGATCGTTTCAAACATATTTATGTTGGTAGCGGAGGAATTCGTTTCTCTTAGCTTATACCCGTTGTATTTTTAGGGAAATCAATTTGTGATTTGATGGGTATGACGATGTGGCATTCAAAGTGAATGAATGAGTAATCTGTTGAAAGATACGTTATGACCTCCAGCCTCATCAACTGGGAAATGACAGAAATCAGGAAGGCAGCATGGCTAAGTGGGCCGCACCCAATTATCGTATATTGTCACCATTTAGAAAATATTCATATTTGTTGCTTCTTTCAATTCTGTATCTCCTGGGAATGGTTATGTTGGTTTACCAACTATAAGGTGACAATATATTCGATACACTCAAGTGAAATGAGTGGTCGGTCATGTGTGGCCGAGTTACAAGATGTTCTTGTTGAACTCCAATGTATCGCTTCTAGAGTACACTGAGCGGAAGGTGGATCCATACCTTGTCATAGTTGGAATCCATTCCCCAAATAAGAGCCCGTGGTTTTGATTGTATATTATATATGTAGAACGTTAGATACAATCGTTTCTACTAGATTGATATTACTTGTGTTAGACATTATTATAATATCACAATAATATTGTTTTACAAATGATTTGGGTTATCGTAAGGTAAAAACCATCCATGTTTATGTGTGGATCGGTCTTACGATTATTCATTCTTTTGAAAGGATTTTTAAAGTTAAACAAATGAATTGAGTTTACTCACACCAGTCACATGACTGACCCGGAGTTTTTTTTTTGTTTTCCATAAACTCTTTGGTGCCTAATTTTGTACGGGCAGTCAAATAGTCAGGATTTACAGGTATATTTGGAGAGCTGGAGTAGGAGGCTTCAGAATTATATAGTTATGGTTATTTCCGCTATGTTATAAGTTCGGTACTTTGGAAATGATATGTATATTCAAGTACAGATTTATATTTCAAAGTTATGTTATGAAATATATTTGTTCGTTCCGCTGTGAGATTCGTGTTACTCTGATGATGTTGTATGTTCTTCCTCTTCTTCTATTCTAAGTTTCTATCTTATCTATTCTCACCCTCTTATTTCTTTCATTAACTACCGGTATTTTCGATGTTTGGATAATCGACGTGGTTTTTATGTCGATGACCAAAGATCGAAAATTTTCCGGGACGTTACAGTGGTATCAGAGCTTAACGTTAAGTAATTACCTTGGCTCTTTGGCGTGACTCTGTAGAGATGGGGTTAGTAATACCCTAGATTGAGTTGAGTGTATATATACGAGTGAACGTATTTGTTATTGATATAAAAATTGTTTTATATTGTGTAGATTTATTGGTTGAGTTGTTTATGAGTTCTGGTCGATCAGTTTGGTCCACTGTATCGGTAAGAGTTTCTAAACACTCAAATACGATGGGTCGACACGATATGTTTTGGAAAAAGGGTAAGTGAAATAACTTTACCCAAATATATTTTGATATATAGAAAATATATATATTGGAAATATTATAATATTGGATGTGTTGGTTGTTATATTAATCGAATAAGATTAAAATGCAGTTGGTTATACAGATATAACCAAATAAAATTCGTAGAAGTATTACGAAGTGGATTAAATTTGAAATTTAAATCAGAATTGAAATTAAAACCCTGGAGATTGGAAAGGTTTTTGTAAATGGATTTGAATTGAGTATACGCGAATTTTAAAATCCTAGTAGATTTTAATTTTTTTTACCAGCATTGTGAATGGTATTTCGAAATGTATTTCAAAAAGGAATAGTTTAAAAGTGATTTTGAAAGTGATATAGTATTGAACTCACTTCGATAGCTGGGAAATAACCCTGATGATGAATCGCGACATCATTAGTGTTCATTTTCGAGTTTCTAAGTGACGGGTTACTACCAAAGACATTGATTTTGAATTGATTTGAGAAAAGCAAGTGTTTGAACCCTGAAAAGGAAAGTTTGATTTTCGATATGGTAAACTGTTTAAAATTCCAGGGAAAGATTATTGAATTAAAACCAGTTGAGTGGTGATTGAATTGAATTAGAACGATACCGAGACAAGTTGGGTTTGTGAAATTTGAATTTGAAGTGTAATTTGATAATCAAGTTTGGAATCGTGAATGAAACTTGAGTTTGAAATGATATTTGGCTTGGATATAAGCAACGGTTGTGTTGGAGATAAAAGTGATTGGAGTTTGATTGGGATGACATTGGTATATACTGAATTAGCAGCAGATGTAAAGGATAAAATTATATGCCCGACAAAAAGGTACCAGTTTATATTTATATTGGGTATGAGGTTTGTATGAGTCGAATTGGCAAGCCGCTTGGCTGTTTGATTTTCTTTTGGGTTGAAGAAGGCCCAGAGAGGAGAGTTGTAGTTGTACCAATTGACCAGTACAAAGGAAGTGCTAGCGAAATTTTTCAAAAATTTCGGGTATTAGAAAATTTTCAGAATTTTTGAAAATTATCATTGGTAAAAATTAATTAATATTTAATTGAAATTAAATTGTTTCAGTGGAAACTGAAGTTAAGAAGTGAACAAATAATTTTTAACCAGTCAATAGGGTTAGTTTTCTGCCTTAGCAATTTCGAGGACGAAATTATTTTAAAGGGGGAAGAATGTAACGACCCGTATTTTCGACGATATAATAATTAAATTATTTAATTGTTTATATAGTGATTTAGAGAATTAAATAGCCGTTTAATTAAATTATATTGAATATTTAATTAATATAATAGTTAAATAAAATATTTAATTATGAAATAATCAGAATTATCTGAAATGGCAATACGGTGTGAATTTGGCAATTCAAAAATATATAATTCAGTTAAAATTTGAATTAGAATAACGAATATATTATATAAATGACAGTTGAATGTATAATTATAATATAATTATAATCAAGCTCGAAATGGCGCGGTAGTTCGCTATTTGGCGATTCGAACTTCAAATGAATATACAGAATCCGTTTTAAATCGGATTTCTGTGAAACAAGAAACGTTCGGAGCTGGTGAAGTATATTTTTCTAGTGGAAGAGAAAAATTAGGATTTCATTGTGTAGATTTTGATTTATGTCCAAATCAAATTTTAGAAAAGTCGCAATGGAGTTCTTTTATAATTTATAACGATATATATAAGGAATTTCAATATAAATTTGAATATTGATTCAACCGGGATTTGAATATCGAGTTGTAAATCCCAGTGGAGCTGTATGATATTCTATTGTGAATATATACGATAATATTTATTTTTAAATATTAAATTTAATTATTTTTAAATATATTAATATTTAAAAGGGTTTATTTAGAGCTTTAAAAATAGCCAGTTTTGCAAACGACCTCCGTTTTCGACGAAACTAATTTTGTTGGATCCGCAATATTAAATTATTGCTAGATTTCAATTTTTGAGATTTTTGAAGTCAGTATGTGGCCGTACGGGATTTTATTGTGAAAAACAATCAATCATTTGTCCTTTAAAAATACGCTGTGTGAGCAAACGGAGTCAGAATTCGACGAAACCAGTTTGTTGGGTTCGTAATGTCAAACTGTAGCTACATGCCAATTTCCATGATTTTTGGGTATCATTGGTGTTCATAGGAATTTTTAAACAGTAAATACAAAGAGCGGTTGATTATAAATTAATATTATAACGAATATAAAAATATTTAAACAATCCTATAAATACCTTTACATCCTCCTAAACCTAATTCTATTTTTCTTTGGTCAAGAAAAAAAGCTCCGTCATGTTTTCAGTTGGAAACCAGAAATGGCGATCTTCAAAAATTCATGGAAATCAAATAAAATTTCTATAAATCCTAATATATATATATATATATATATATATATATATTTGAACTTATGAGATTATAAACTACAAATCGATGTGTGTTTTGTGAAGTTTGAACTTTGTTCTTGTCGCTCAAATAAAGGACAAGAGTTTCAGCGAACCTAGGGTTCGTCTGCTATGGAAATCAAGGAGGAAATCTTTGATTTGGGGTTCGATTCTGGTCTTAGCTTGTCGATTAGCGTTAGTTGGAAAAATCCTGTGTTGTTTGGTGATAAAACATGTCGCGGGTATTACTGTTAAGATCGGAAGAGGCTGAAGGACGCGATGGGAAAACGGAGTTCGAGTTCGTCCATTTTGGTACGAAGCTGAAGCTTTTGCGAAGAGAGTGGCGATGGAAGTGGTTTGGGAAGATTTCGTTAAGAAGGGATGCTGGAATAGAGGTGTGTAGATTGCGTGAATGGCCATGTTTATGTTCATGGTATTACTGGAGCGTGGTAATGAGAAGAATCGAGGAAGAAGAGGTAGTGCAAATGGGATGGGTTCTGGGATGTGGTAGTGGGCCGACATATGAGGGTAAAGCCCAAAGGTTTTAATCAATTTAGTTTAAATTGAAGTTAAATGTATACTCACTTAGAAATATCACAACTTTCTCATATGTGGTCGAAACTCAGCGAAACAAGATCCGTTAGGATCGTATGGACGGACACTACCCAATGGAACTAACGGGGAGTGGATTGGAGCTCGTTAGAATTTATGGCAAAATATATTGTTTGAACTGGATCAAACAACAGCTTATCGTTATTTAACGATGAACAACGAAAGTGAGTAAAACTCACCAACTCTGAACAGTTATATTTTTATAACGTATTCTTAGAACTGATAATTATCTGTTAATTGTTGTGTGTTAACTGTTTTATTGAATTGCTTATGTATTGGGTGAAATTATAGATAACGATATATATATAAATCATTAATCAAATATTTGATTCTGATTAGCTGAACATTTCATATGTGAATGAAATTGATGTTAATTATATCGTTTAACATCTGTGATGCAGGGAAACAGGTCGGAGGAATCCAACTGGATTCCTCAACATTTATTTTATTGTTTTTCATATATGATGATATATGATGTAATATATAATCTGTTGTTGATGATGTGTGTTAAAATGATATTGATCATTGATATTCGGTATTTTAAATACTGTAGGAATTACAAGAATGTAGAAAAGGGTATTTTCAAAGTATATTTTGAAAATGAATTATTTATATAAAATCAATGGATTTTATATAGAAAAGAAATTATTTGTAAAATATTTACAAATAGAATTTGAAAAGGGAAATGAATAAAGGAAAAGTTGTTCGTTTATGTCTTGACTACATTTTCTCCAACTGGGCCATCGCCTAATTCTCGACGGTTTGTGAGTTATACCCCAAAATCCGAAATCAGTTTTTTGTCTTTCAAGCTAGATCCCGGCGAATTCGTGCGACGATAGGTCTTGAATTTTTCGTGGTAGATAGAGGATAAGAAGATGAACAAAACCCAGAAAGGGTTTGGTTTAATTCTGTCCTGATTTGGAGATATAAATTGTTGAAGATTCAGGGTGTTTTGTGTAAAGAAATTTTAGTGGAGAAAGAAGCCGCCATTGAAGAAATGAAGATGAAGGATTAGGTTTAGGTTTAGAAAAGGGTTATGGGCTGCTAATTATATATTATATAGGCATAGGTAAATTTTAATTAAGTCCTTGTTTAATTTAACCCCTTTTTATTAATAACCTTTGTGTTATTAATGTCTTCAAATTTTAGTCCATTTTAATGTTTTAAAGACCGTACGAATGCATATATTATCCAAATTTGCTAAAAATTGGAACATAACTATTTCTCGACGATACGAATCCAAAGAAACTGGTTTCGTTAAATTCCGAGTCCGTATGAATTATTCATGAATTCTTAAAGTTTGAAAATTGACCGTTTTCACTGAAAAATTAATAACGCCCACATACTGACTCCAAAAATTGTAGAAAAATTTATCTGGCTTTCTTTTGATGATACGGTCCCAACAAAACTAATTTCGTTGAATTTGAAGGCCGTTTGAAAAATGACTATTTTTAAGGCGTAAATAAATTATATTAAAAATACATACATATATAAATAAATTTCGAATCTCGAAATATATCAGTATTTATAATGTTCCAATGCAGAAACATCATTTTGAACTCAATGGAAGTGGTTTCGAGTCCAAATTCATTCGTATGTAAAAAGTAGCGTTTTGGGTCCTATATATATAAATTTTCCCGTATTTTTCTGATATCTTGATTTGGGCATAACTTTTGTTTCCCGCTATGAAATTTCAATTTCTCGGATTCGTTGGAAAGATATTTTTAAATAGATTCTAATATTTTTGGTTTCACTAAAATCCGATTTATTTCGCATCCTGTACAATCAGTCAAATTTAAAATTCAAATTTTAAAACTGTCGCGCTATTTCTAACTCCTTTTATAATTTAAATAAAATCTATTCCTTTTAACTTCGATTAAAATAAATTTATAGTCGTTATTATATAAAACAAATTATTTTAAATATTAAAAACCCATTAAAATAATTAAAATAAAAATTTTAAATTCGGCCCAAAATTCCGGGTCGTTACAATTTCCCCCACTTAAGAAATTTTCGTCCTAAAAAAGGAACGAAGTTAAAAGTCGTTTAATTAACCAACTCAACTTTCAATTCTAATCGATTTCCAATTCAATTCAATGTTAAATTCGATTAAGCTAAATTTATCATTCTATTATATAATGGTTAACTTAATTATCATTCCAATATTTTATTAGTTAAACTAATAATCAAACATCACAACCAGCAACCAGTTAGGTAATTAACTTTTCAAACATATGTAATTTTTATATATAATCAAAAATCATGTTTTTAGTGCAAATCACAACAATAGGCCCTATATAGTTTTGGTTCTCACACCAGTCAATGGAAATATATAGATATACCACTTTCGAAACTCGAACATAAACTCTGATGATGATGCATCAATCATCAGAATTATCCCTGGGCGACTAGAGTGTGATTCTATATCTACCCAGTATATTAAAACTTCGAATATCCGTTAATTACTCGTATATTCGAAATCTTTATATACTCGATTGTCCAAATTAAAATATAATAATATACTCAAATACGCATATTAAGATAAAATTTTCTAAACTAAATTTGTTTTCATTTTTATTTTAAAGAAAATAATACTCTTCACACTCGTTTTAGGATGCTGCTGATCCCATCTCTAACAAGTCATTCTTATTGGATATTACTAATCCAATCTCTGATGAATTCTTTCGTTCGGTTCTAATGTGTCTTACTCTTGAGCTCTGTAAACCAAAGCTCTGATACCAAATGTGACGACCCAAACTTCCCCGTGAAGGAAAGCCCGGATTGCTTTGAGAACAACACACGTCAGAACATAAAACAGAAGAACATTTTATTGTTGTTACAACAATTACATCAGAGTACAAGAATATTACAAAGTATGAATAAATATACATTGGAAATACAATACCAGAGTTTAAAATACATTTAAATAGCAGCGGAAAAATAGTACAAAACACAACTGAAGGAAATACACGGATACAGAGCCTTCCGAATATCGCTTCAGTTGTAGACCAGGATCCTGTGAATATAATATCTGCAAAACCAAAACTACTAGCTGCCCGTGTGGAAAATATAGGCACCCAGAGTTTAGGTTAAAATAATAAACTCCAGGTCAGTCATGGGACTAGTATGAGAACTCAAAAACAGTTATTAAATTGATTTTAAAGTTAGGTAAATCAAGGTACCATGCCGTAAAACACGGAACGGGTTTACTCCATTGGATTGCCAGTGCATAAAATAAAGTAAATCATTAAACAACGCAATGCTTTTTAGAAAAATGAGACCATTATAAGACTCAAGTCCCTCACACAATGCAATGCAAACCGGAGGATAGAGTTTTACCTTATAATGGTCAAAAGATGCTTGATACGATAAAAAACGGATTTGATATTATTACTAGTATATATATATATATGTTTCAAAAACAATTTCAATCATAATGTATCAATCATAGACGGCATAGTACTCCATCCTACTATGTCGCCATACTAGTTCTACAATCAAAACCGCATGGTGTCGTATTGGAAATTTGGTTTCCATCAAGAGTCAAGGCTAGGGAGGAGCTCCTTACTGATTCTAGGACACTCTAGCAAATACCTCAGGATCACACCAATGGGCAACCCTTCGATATCTGCAGGGCCGGTCCCTACCTAACGGTAGTGGATTAGTTATGCCTGAACACACGTTTCCCGGTCCCTTTAGACCTCCATATGGACACTAACAACCTATAAAACCCGAGGTACCTCATAATCCATCATCCACATAAGTAAAATGCCATCCGTTTAAGCACTGACATCACTCTAGCTAAAAAGAAACGCGTGCACTTCCTACGTTCCCTTCCCCCGTTTTTGACTCATACCGGGGTGTGAGGCTCGTGAAGTAACGCTATACACAAAGCTACGCCTAATCAGGCTATGCTTTGATCATCCCACAAGGCCCTGCTTTTCAACGAAAGCCTTGATCATTTGCATCTTGGCATGCCACATTGTCAGACCATACCATATCATTGATCATCTATCAACATATAACCGGGTGTTAAGTGAAGAATAAATTCTCCACCACCAAACAGCTATACGTTAAACAGAGATCAACGAATACAATATAAAGGAATACAATGTCAGACACGCAATCCATTTACAAGTCCGTTCTGGGTCTGAACGAAACCGAAGGCACCTTATTCCTTGCATTTCCGTCGATCTCCAAGTACGTTTGGATGATCACCACTTTTCCATTGTCTTGGGTGTACGGTCCAATCAAGATAGCAATAACCATCCAAACGACGTGAAGAACTCCAGTCTTCAACCACCGTCTTCATCTTCGACTCTTGATCGACGTATTAATTATTCAGAATGGGTTAAACCCGGTCTTTCTAAATAATTCGCATATTTTATAATCAAGTGCTATCAAAACACATCCAACACCTCATTCCAATTCAGAATATTCTTTTAATAAAATATTCTTATTTTTAGGGAAAGATTTCCATTAATTTTATCAAAGATAAAACCCTTTGAAATTATTCTGTTCAATCCAACTAAGTATTTATTAAAATTCCAATTCGGTTTTAATATCCAAATTTAAGAAATAATTTCTTATCTTTAACTGGGTTAAATAACTAGTGTCATTTAAAACACAGTTCATGATAAACCCAAAATCATCTTCCATAAAATATGGAATCTTCACTGAAATTAGATCAACATATAATCGATATAAATTCCTGTATTAGACTAATAATATAAATGGAATAACTGCAAGGCCTTTTAAATTCCATATATAGTAACAGTCTTCATCCAAAGATGTTCATCTCAATTATTAACTAATCGAATTCCATTCAATTCCAATTTAACATATTAAATTGGAAAGCTTACTTTGGAAAATTTTCATTAAATCCAAATAAGAGATTCATAAATTCCAAATTATACTTCACTGTAAATTGGGTTAAAGAACAAATGTCCTCTAAAACACCGTTCACGATAAACCCAATTCACATTTCATTTTATTCCAATTACTAAATATAATCGGAACTCTAACAATCTTAATTAAAACATTTATCTTTTTCCAAATTTATATTTACTATTTAATTCCAATTAAATATTAATTGGAAAACTTCATTAAATCTTATTTAAAAGATTTATTCTTTTCTAATAGGGGTTTAAGAACAATGTTATTAAAGACACCGTTCACGACAACCCAAAATCCAATTCTTTTTTTTCTCAATTCCAATTTAATATATATTGGATTGGAAAACTATTCTTTAGAAAATTCTATTAAAATTTATGTTAAAAGATTTCTAAATCACAAATCATATCTTAACATCAAATTCTTTTTAATGCAACACATTCAGTGAACATATAATCTTCATACTTAAATCTTTTCTTAAAAACATGATTCATTATAACTGAAAACAAGACCATAATAAAAATATAATCTTTATTATCTAACCTTTTACTTGAAAAACATATTATTATGAAAATGTCATTCTTAATATCTAATCTATCTAATGAAACAGATTAACCATAAAAATGTGTTCTTTCTAATGTAATCAATTTTAAATAGAAATGAAATCTTTTTAATGTAATCTTTATTACATTGAAAAAGGTAATAATTTCATTTCAATCTTTATTACATTGAAAAATGTAATAATTTCATTGGAAAATATAATAATTTAATTTCAGTCTTTATTCTAAAATGTTTATAAATTCGTTTATAAAACGATTCCAACTTTTATTTCAATTTTAAATCCAAATTGAATATTCTATCTATTATCATATTAAAATAATATTATTTCCAAAATATTAATTTTGGAATTAGCTCTTTAAAACAGATTAAATAGCCCAATTCATTATCTTATTCATTTATATTTTATACTTAGCCAGACCTCCCACATTAAGCCTGCTACTTGTGGATGCTGGATATGCCGGTTGGTTCCGGGCAGACTTATCCCACAAGTTGGGCTTAACCTCGTGTCATGGCCCGATTTGTATTTGCACACTTGGACCTCTCACATTAGGTTCAACATTTGTGGCTGCTGGATATGCTGGGCGGGTCCGGACAGACTTCCACCACAAATGTAACCTAACCTCGTGTCCAAGTACAATTATAATTAATAATTATAATTAATTCACTGAAAATATTATTTTAAAATATTCTTTAAATTAAAATATCTTAATTTTGAAATACACTTTATTTTAAAATATACTTTATATAAAAAAAATCCATATTAAAAATGATCTTTATTTTACATTGTCATTTCTTTTATAAAATCTTTTGTTTTCAAATATTCTAACTTACCATTAAATTATTAATAAAAATTGAACTTTTCATATTATTATAATAATATAGTAATAACTTTTTCAAAGCGTTTCATCTTGAAATCAAATCTTCTAATTTCAACACATTGGCAATAAAGTGTGATCTCTTTTAAATCTAATTCTTTATTGTCTTTTTAACAATAAAAGTATAATCTCTTCAATTCAAACTTTTGATTGTAACTTTTTGACAATACAACAATAATATTTTTAATTTAAAACATCAAAACCATAATTTAATTCTTTTAACGGAACATTGTATGAAAATATTCTTTTAATTCTAAAATTGGAATGAGACCAAACCATCACCATATAATTTTAATTATATGGATTTCAAACATCGCATTAATTCCATAATAACGATAAAACATTCAACAACAGCCAGAGTGCAATTTAAACTAATCACAAGGGCGATGTGTAGTCAAAATATCAACCCAAGACCCGTGTGGGGTTTCAACCAACACAAATTCAAATAATATATCATTAATTGTGCTCTTGGACGATGTGTGAAAAATTATCGTCCAATCAACATAAACAAGTCAGGCAACTTGTTAATGGCACTATAAACATATTTTTAAATATCATAAATGACATAACTTTACTTAACATGTTCACATATTTCAAATTTTCAAACAATTCACACAGTCATCCCAATCAACATTTATCCAACAAATAACAATTCCAACACAGATAATTAACTTACTTTTGAATATAAAAATAACTGTTCAAAAATTTAGTGAGAAAGAGTTCACACCTTTGTCGGGATTTAATTGACGGTTCGGGCCCAATTTTGGCCCAAAATCCAACATGCTCTAAATTTGACAAAATTGATGTCTACGCGAAGCTCTTGATGCCACAATCACAGCAAATCCTGTTTCGTGCGATTTCGAGTTCGTATCAAAAAGATATGAATTTTCGAAGTTTGTAATAATTAAATAATTAATTAAAATTACCGAAAATACCCAAAATTCAACTTGCTCAGAATTGAACGTAGTTAGTGTCATTGCGAAGATCTCATCGCCACGATCGCAGCGGATCTGAAATCGTCAGATTCTGAACTCGTATGAGAGAGATATACAATTTCAAAGTTTGAATTACAAAGTTACCCCAAATCTCGGTCAAACAGCCCCTCGCCACCTTTGACCACAATTTTCTCCCTCCTCCGACCTTGACCTGAAACCACTGCCATCCTCTTCGTCATCGAGAGGCGCATCCACGCTCCAAGCCGCCGCCGCAGTTGATGCTCTGATCGCCGGAATTTCGCCAGAAAGCGAAATTTGTCTCGCGGGCCCCACAGGCCGCCACCCTCCACCAAAAAATCTGAAAAAATTACAGTAGCTAGATCTCGCGAAGACGAAGAACTTTCTCTCAAGTGTCATCACCTGATTCTTCCCCGATCGACAGGAAAAAAATCGTTTTGTTTTCTGTTCTCGGTTTTTTGCTGTTTTGCTTCAGTTCGGTTTTTCTCAATTTCCGTGCCCTTCCTTCGACTTTTAGACAAAATTAACAAAGGCAAAGTTGTTCGTTTATGTCTTGGCTACATTTTCTCCAACTGGGCCATCGCCAAATTCTCGACGGTTTGTGAGTTATACCCCAAAATCCGAAATCAGTTTTTTATCTTTCAAGCTAGATCCCGACGAATCCGTGCGACGATATGTCTTGAATTTTTCGTGGTAGATAGAGGATAAGAAGATGAACAAAACCCAGAAAGGGTTTGGTTTAATTCTGTACTGATTTGGAGATATAAATTGTTGAAGATTCAGGGTATTTTGTGTAAAGAAATTTTAGTGGAGAAAGGAGCCGCCATTGAAGAAATGAAGATGAAGGATTAGGTTTAGGTTTAGAAAAGGGTTATGGGATGCTAATGATATATTATATTGGCATAGGTAAATTTTAATTAAGTCCTTGTTTAATTTAACCCCTTTTTATTAATAACCTTTGTGTTATTAATGTCTTCAAATTTTAGTCCGTTTTAATGTTTTAAAGACTGTACGAATGCATACATTATCCAAATTTGCTAAAAATTGGAACATAACTATTTCTCGACGATACGAATCCAAAGAAACTGGTTTCGTTAAATTCCGAGTCCGTATGAATTATTCATGAATTCTTAAAGTTTGAAAATTGACCGTTTTCACTGAAAAATTAATAACGCCCACATACTGACTCCAAAAATTATAGAAAATTTATTTCTAGCTTTGTTTTGACGATACGGTCCCAACAAAACTAATTTCGTCGAATTTGAAGACCGTTTGAAAAATGGCTATTTTTAAGGCGTAAATAAATTATATTAAAAATTACATATATAAATAAATAAATTTCGAATCTAGAAATATATCGGTATTTATACTTTTTCAATGCAGAAACATCATTTTGAGCAATGGAAGTAGTTTCGAGTCCAAATTCATTCGTATGTAAAAAGTAGCGTTTTGGGTCCTATATATATAAATTTTCCCATATTTTTCTGATATCTTGATTTGGGCATAACTTTTGATTCCCGCTATGAAATTTCAATTTTTCGGATTCGTTGGAAAGATATTTTTAAATAGATTCTAATATTTTTGGTTTTGCTAAAATCTGATTTATTTCGCATCCTTTACAGTCAGTCAAAGTTAAAATTCAAATTTTAAAACTACCGCGCTATTTCTAACTCCTTTTATAATTTAAATAAAATCTATTCGTTTTAACTTTGATTAAAATAAATTTATAGTCGTTATTATATAAAATAAATTATTTTAAATATTAAAAACCCATTAAAATAAAAAATTTAAATTCGGCCCAAAATTCCGGGTCGTTATAGAGCCGTACTAGGGACGGTCCCGGTTTTAACTACCCTGCCGTTATGCTGCCGAAATTTTCTGAAATATTTCTGTGTTTGATTTAAGTTCATGTGCTGAATGTTGAAATAAAATTCTTGTGTTGAATAGATATTCATGTGTTGAAAGAAATTCATGTGTTGAATAAATTCTTTGAAAGATAAAAATAACATTTTTACCTTATGTATAGACTATATAAAATGTTAGTGTTTTAAATAAATTGTTTTAACACCAAAATTAACATTTTTACCTTATGTGTAGACTATATAAAATAACCGTGTTTTGAAATAAATTGTTTTACAATAAAAATCACATTTGTATTATATATATATATATATATATATATAAACTATCGAACTATATTCATGTGTTGAATAGAAATTCATGTGTTGAACAGAAATTCATGTGTTGAATAGGAATTCATGTGTTGAATAGAAATTCATGTGCTGAATAAATTCTTTGAAAGATAAAAATAACATTTTTATCATATATGAAGACTATATAAAATATTAGTGTTTTAAATAAATTGTTTTACAATAAAAATCACATTTTTATTATATATATAAACTATAAAATAATATTCATGTGTTGAATAAAGGACTAGAACGATAAAAATAATATTTTTTATCGTGTGTGTGAAGTCGAAAACATTCATGTTTTGAATATATAGATTGAACAATAAAATCTACATTTTTATTGTGAATATGAAGAGCTAAAAAAAGGTGATTTGTTGAATAAATAGTTTTGATGATAAAAATATCATTTTTATCAAATGTATGAAGTGAATATGGTTTTGAAATCGAAGGATGAATTATATATATATATAATTAAAATAAATTGAATAACGAAGCTGCAGTTCGTGTTTTGAAATCGTGATTTCAAACGATTAGTGCAGGAGATCCGACCATCGGATTTTCCCGAAACCACAACCGTTGGGTTCGCCTTGGAAATATATTTCCAACGATACCCACTTTGTGAAGATCCAACAGTTCGATTGTCTGGAATGTTTAATTCAAATTTGAAGAAAAACAGCGCCAGAATCGATTATATATATATATATATATATAATTAAAATAAATCGAATAACGACGCTGTAGTTCGTATTTTGAAATCGAAACTTCAAACGATTGTACCGGGAGATCCGACCGCCGGATTTTCCCAAAACTGAAAACGTTGGATTCGTTTTGAAAAGATCTTTCTAATGAGATAAAATTTGTGAAGATCAAACGGTTAGATTTTCAGATATGTGTAAATCAAATTTGAAGAAAAACAGCGCCACGGCCGCGTTATGGCCTGAAGTGCCATTTGAATGAATTGGCTATTTTTAAAATGAATAAAAATAGCAATAAATCGTTATAAAATATTATAAACGATGTGGAAGGGAAAATAAACCGAATTTACCCGGTTTATTAGATATTTTATGGTTGAACGTGTTTGGTGTGAAAATTACATTTAAAAACAGAATTATTGATGTCGAATAATTCAACCATTGAAATGAATTGATTTAAATTCTAAATATACGTGAATTATTTGAAAAGGCCGAGTTGAATCTCATTTCAAATAATTGATCGGCGATAAGAAGTCGATGATGAAGACGGTGGTTGAAGACCGGAGATCTTCACCTCGGTTGGTTGATTACTGATGTCTTGATTGGGTGAGGACGATCCCTTGCCTCGGTTCATGACGGAAATCCAATTTCCAAATACGTGACTTTGCGGTTTTGATTGTATACCTATATATGGCGACATAGTGGTATGGGGCATTAATGCCGTCTATGATTGATACTTATGATTTGAAATTGTTTTTTGAAACATATAAACACTAGTAATAATATCAAATGCTTTTGTTTTATTCGTATCAAGCATATTTTGGCCATTATAAGGTAAAACTCTATCCTCCAGTTTGCGTTGAATTGTGTGATGGGTACTGAGTCTTATAATGGCTTCATTTTTATAAAAAGCATCGCGGTGTTTTTAAAAGATTTACTAGTTTTAAAGCACTGGCAATCCAATGGAGTAAACCTGTTCCGTGAAAGTAGCGTTGTCCTGTGATTAGCCATATTATAAAATATGTTAAGTAGATTTCTCATACCAGTCCCATGACTGACTCGTAGTTTGTTTCACTTGCAAACTCGGGTGCCCCTCTTTCTACACGGGCAACCTTGTATTCAGGTTTTAGCAGTCTCTTCCTGGATAGCTGGAGCTGAAGATGGATTCTACCATTTATCTCTTTTTATGATGTTCAGCTCCTATTGTACATATTATGTTTTGTTTTCCGCTGTAGACATTTATGTATAGCTGAACTGTATTTTGTACTAAGTATGATCCTGTATACTGTGTAACTCTGATGATTATGTTTATCCAGTGTATTCTATTATACATTATCTGGTGTATTTATTTATTTCAGTTCTGCTGTTATCTGTTTATGTGTTATATTCCAAAGATTACCTTTGACACTGTCGTACGGGGTTTTGAGGTCGTCTCAGTTTTCATATTTTAATTACTGAAAACAGGATCTGTATGAAGAAGTTATTAATAAAACAAGTTAGACATAAATTGTTTACACATAAGTTTTGAAATTCAAATTGAGTGAATATAAATATATATATATTGATTGGCCTAAGAGAATATTTTGTAACAAATTGAATTCTGTTTAGATACATACATATAGAAGGGACAAGAATAATAAACAAAGGAAATAATCAATGACATAAATTAATAAATTAATAAAAATTAATGTTACAAGGAGATTTAAATCTCCAGACTCAACCTTAGTAGGGGGTCGACCGACTTCTAAGGGAAGGATGGAGGAGGTTAATTTTAAATAGGGAAATGCTTATAGTTTTGTATCAATAGATCGTCCATATTAATCAAACTATTCCAACAGTCTATACACACACTTGCAACTATAAATATAGCCCACTAGCCTCACTCTAAAACCTACTCTCATTTCATTCTACGCCTCCATATATCACTCTAGAATTTATGAATTCCAATATAGATACATATAGGTTTAGATCCTGGAATTTAGTTATATATATATATTTAAGATTCTAAGATTTGACTCTAATATATGCGTATATATATATATATATTAGGAGGATTGGAGCACGATTATTTCGATGGCGAAATCCATATTTGATTCTACACAAATTATATTATTCTTCCTTCTGAAATCTTTATGAGTGGAAATTATATAAGTTGCTATTTTCTATCCTTTATAGTGTAGATTTGGATTTTTATGCCTGTATGGATTTGGATTTAAACTAAAATAAAACACTATAAATCCTCCAAATCTTATATTTTATTTATTGCGGAAATGGTAACCGAAGATTGTATGTTTGGGTTTGTGTTATTGAATTGACGAAGGTTAGGCTTCGGTATTGTGTAATTCCTTGTTTTTGGTCTGATTCACTTGATTTTCACTTTAAGTATTCATATATATTGTGTACTAAAACATAAGATTTGAGTGTTGTAAATTAATAGGTTAAAGTATTTATTTCAAATAGATTTTTTTTAATGTATTATATACAATATGCTAGAATCTTAAGTTTTTTGTGTGCAATATAAAATAAGAAGTGAAGCAATGCCATATTTAAGGTTATGTATAAATGATTAGATTATTGCACCTTGTCTATACTTTTATTATTTAAATAATTATTCAAACCTAGGTGTAAGATTTATTTATATGTGTTGTTATTTCCCTTTTTATCATGGAATTGAATGTACATGCTTGGACCATGTTAATTGATAGGGAAGTTAACTTGTGTACCTTAATTCTTGTTATTAGGATTAACATTTCGAATACAATGGGATGTTGTACACAAGCGCTAAATTTTCGCCTATTTACTTATGTATTTATAGCATAACAAAAGTAATATAAAAACTTATTAATTGCATACTAAATGCTTAGATTAGGAAAATAGTAATTCAAATATCCCATAGGAAATTTGTATGTGTGTGATTTGATGGTTTTTATTATAGTTAATGACAACCAGACACAAGGTTAACTAATTCTTGTAGTTGAAGTCTACCTGGAACCGACCGACACATCCAGCGTCTATAAGTAGACGTTTAGGTCTCATGGGCCATTATAATTATTAAACTAAGGCGCTATGCCCAACTTGTAGTAGAAGCCTTCCCAGAACAGCCGGAAAAATCCAACATCTACAAATGGTCTTTTGATGTGTGATGTATTTTATGTATGTATGTATGTATGTGTGTGTGTGTATATATATATATATATATATATATATTTGTGTGTGAAGAAGGTTTTCCTTGGAAAGGTACTAAGTGGTTGACTTACCTTATTGGGTACTAAGTAGTTAGGACTAGGTCTTCTCCTAAGGTACACTCCCTGATTTTCAACCAGAATTATGGGACCTACCCTATTAGGTCATAAATGGTCGTTGAGTCCACCTTTCTCTAATAAGGTATTAAATGGTCCTAATAGACGATGACGTATGAGTTGGGTAGTTCTCCAGAATGTTTGCTTCTTGTCTAGGGGCTTAGTCAAGTTTGACCTTGAGACGGTTTATATAAGAGGACTGAGTCTTATAATAGCTTCATTTTTCCAAAAAGCATGCGTTGTTTGATGTATGCACTGATATTCTTGGGAGAAAACCCGTTCCGTATTATACGGCGTGGTCCCTTGATTTACTTTATTTCTAAAGTAAAGTTTTAAATAACCATTTTAGTTCTACACCAATCACATGACTGACCTAGAGTTTACTGTTTTAACCCAAACTATGTTTGCCCCTATTTTCCACACGGGCAGCTAGTAGTTTTGGTTTTGCAGATATTATATTCATAGGATCCTGGTTTACAACTGGAGCTATATTCGAAACGCTCTGTATCTGTGTATTTCTTTCAGTTGTGTTTTGTACTATTTTCCACTACATTGTAATTTGTAAATCTCTGATATTTATCAAATGTATATTATTTGTTCTCACTCTGTATATTCTTGTACTCTATTGTAAATTGTTGTAATAGCAATGAAATGCTCTTCTATTTGTGTTCTGAGTTATCGTGTTCTCAACTCAATTTCGGCTTTCCCGAAAGGTCAAGTTTGGGTCGTTTCATCGTGGTATCGGAGCTTTGGTTTATAGAGCTCGAAAACAAGACGCATTAGAACCAAACGAAAGAATTCATCAGAGATTGGATTAGTAATATCCAATAAGAATGACTCGTTAGAGATGGGATCAATAGTATCCTAGAATGAGTTGAAAGAGTGTTATTTTTAAAATAAAAGTGAAAACAAATTTTGTTTTGAAAATCTAAATCTTATTATACGTATTTGGTTATTTATTTTATATTCAATTTGGACAATCTACTATATGAAGACTCTGCATGTATGCCTTGCAAACGTGTATAAGAAGCCTCAAATATACTGAATAGATATAGAATCACACTCTAGTCGCCCAGAGATGATTCTGACGAGCATCATCAGCATTTATGTTCGGGTTTCGAAAGTGGGATATTTCTATATTTCCAATTGACTGGTGTGAGAACCAAAACTAGATAGGATTTATTGTTTGTGAATTGGTATCAAAAATACGATTTTTGTATGTATATTAAAGTTATGTTTTTGAAACGATAATCAACTAATTGATTGCTGATTGTGTTGTTTGATTAATTAAAATTTTGAACCATTTAGCCAAATCGAGCAAATGTTGAACTGAATTGAGAATTGTTTGGAAATTGCATACATGTACATGCATATGTATTGGACAGGTCATAGTAAGGAGGCTAGAGAAGAGGAATAAGATTGTATGCCCGACAAATAGGTACATGTTTACAATATTTCTTGGGTTTGGATGATTTTATAAGCCGATTGGCTTTTTCCTTTTCTTTTTGGATGATGAGGGCCCTGCATGGCAAGTTGCGGTTTTAAATGTCTCCCATACAAAGGAGGTTATGGCGAAATTTTTCGAAAATTTAGGGTGTTAGCCAAATTTTTGAAAAATTAGAAATTTCTTAGAAACTGAAAAGTTGAAGAATGAACGCTAGAAAGAAAGTTTAGTTGGTTAGTTAAACAACTTTCAGCTCCATTCCTTTTCGAGGATGAAAAGATTTTAAGTGGGGGAGAATGTAACAACCCAGAAAATCGGAACCAATTTAAAAATTTTATTTTAGCTTTTTTATTGTATTTTGAATATTTAAAATGATTTATTTTAAATAATTACGACTAAAAATTTATTTAAATCGAATTTAGAACGAATAAATTTATTTTAATTATATAACGAGCCTGAAATGGCGCGGTAGTTTGAAAATTTGATTTCTAATTTCAAATGAGTATACAGAATTCATTATAGTCAGAATTTGATGAAACAAGAAATATTTGAATCTGTTGAAAAATATCTTTCCAACGGACGTGAAAAATCCAGATTTCATAACGGGAATTAAAAGTTATGTCCAGTTTAAAATTCAGAAAAGTCGCTATAGAATTTATATATATTTTAATACATATATAGCCCTTAAATATAGCCATTTTGCAAATAACCTTAGTTTTCAATGAAACCACTTTTGTTGGATCCGGAATGTCAAATTATTGCTACATTCCAGTTTTCATAATTTTTGGAATCAATATATGAGCGTGATGGATTTAAACGTGTTTGGTCAATTCAGTTTGAATTTAATAGACTGAAAAATGACCGTTTTTCAAACGGTCACCAAATTCAATGAAATTAGTTTTGTTAGCACCGTATCTTCAAAACATAGACAGATTTATTTATTTTGGAATTTTCAGAGTCAGGATGTGGCCCCGGTAAATTAAAATCTGCGTTCAATATATATTGATTTATATTTTAATATAAATGAAAATTGATCGTAACGGTCGTATTGGATTACTGGACATATCTCGTTGTGTCCAGAATGGGGGTACTTGGCTTGGGACGACAGTCGTTGGGTTTGATTTGGAGTTTGAAAAGAAAAGTAACTTTTAGGAACTAAAATTAAATTAAATAAATATATATTATTATATGGAAGTCAACCCCCACTATCTCTCCACCCTCGTTCGCAACAAAAAAAAAGAAAAAAAATGATGGAGCCCTTTCAATGTAGCCGTCGTCGCTCCCCAGGCTGCTTGAGGCGCCGCCGCACCCACCCTAGTCCAGCGATCCACTCCTCCTCCTCCCCATCGCCTCCTCTCTCTCCTTCTCAAATCTACAGCCCTAAAACCACGCCCCCCGTGAAAACCCTAGTCGTCGCCGCCTCTGATTCACCTCCGCCGACCACCAGTCAGGCCACCACCACCTCAGCACCCCGGCGCCACCTCCTTCGAAACTCCGCCATCAGTCCCGGAGCTACTGCCGTGAGTGAACAGCGAAAAAGAATGGTAATTTAAATTAATCATATTAGTTAATGTTAATTAATAAAAAGAATTTTATAACTATAAAAATAAGATTTTTATATGTAAAACTGAATTATAAAAATACAATTTTTACATATTATATGATAGAATAAAAAGATGAGATTTTTAAATATGAAAAGATTAGATTTTTTATTATAGAAAGATTTTTTTTATAGTAGAAATTTTTTTATAATAGAAAATATTAGATTTTTATATTGAAAATATTAGATTTTTTATATAGAAAAGATTAGATTTTTATATAGAAAAGATTAGATTTTTTATATAGGAAAGTTTAGATTTTTATATAGAAAAGATTAGATTTTTAAAAATATAAAGATGATAATTTTAAAAATATAAAGATGAGATTTTTAAAAATATAAAAATGAGATTTTTATCGTATGAATCAAAATGTTTTTTTAGTTAGATAAAAATTCGATTTTTAGTTATTTAAAAGTTCGATTTTTAGTTATATAAAAATTTGATTTTTATTTAGATAAAAAATCGATTTTTAGTTATATAAAAATTCGATTTTTAGTTAGATAAAAATTCGATTTTTAGTTATATAAAAATTCGATTTTTAGTTAGATAAAAATATGATTTTTAGTTATATAAAAATATGATCTTTTATATATATACAGTGATATAAAAATGCGATTTTTAAATATATAAACATCATAGTAAAAATGTAATTTTTACTATGAACAGCGTGGAAATGATTGCGTTGGAATTTCGGGCAAATCCAAACGGTTCAGAAATTCAGAAATAAATGTGGTGGAGTGGATCCCAAAGGTGAGAAATTCTCACTCTAATTTTATTTTCCAGTTAAATATATGTACTAGGATGCAGACGGTGCTTAGTAGCACCCGACACCTTTGTTTGAAATCATGGATGTTTGGTTGATTTATGGATTGAGTGATTTATTTGTTTGAATTTGATTTGGGATGTGAATTTAATTGATTAGAATTGGTATGTGTATGGCACGAGCTAGTATTAGGCGAGGGATAAGGCTAGACCTTACCCTGGTTCGAGTATCGCGTCGTTATGCTGTAGAAATTTTCTAAAATGTGTTAAAACAATAAAAATATCATTTTTATTGTATAAATGAAATGTATAAAATATTCATGTGTTGAAATAAATATTTTATAGTTAAAATATAATTTTAACGTGTATATGAGCAAAATAAATATTCATTTACAAATCAGACGATTTGTTTATGTACACCTATTTAACTGATATTGATTGGGAAGATAAATTTTACACATTGCCTAACTACAAAAATAATATTCAGTATTTCTTGGTTGAAACCCCACACGGGTATTTTGATAATATTTGATATACACTAATCCCAATTGTTTAGTTGTATGTCAATCGATGGGTTGACTGACTGTTGTAAGCGTTAATTATTTATATTTAACGCTTATGCAGTTGTGTAATGCACTCTGGATGATGGTTGACTGTGTTTGATTATTGTTGTGTACATGAGTGTATGAAATCCATATAAATAAAATTATATGGTAATTGACTGTGTCTGATTTCAATTCAGAAAAAATGAATATTTCAAATTAACGAATATTTTAAAATGACGAATAATGAATATTGTAAAATAACAAATATTTTAAAATAATATTTAGTAATGGATCGAAATATGATTATGATGTCCGATTTGGGATGGACACGAAAATATATTTAAATATATAAATCTGTGTTGAGTAGTTATGCGCCATTTTGACATGAACGATATTTATATCGTTTTTATTCATTTTTATAATAAATATCGAAAAGGAAATGATTCCAAAATCTGATATTTTCAAAATGTTATCATTTATATATTATAATGATAAGGAAAATTCAATTATGATTTAAAATTGAAAATGAAGTAAGAATCATTTTAAAACAAATTTATGAAATACGTTTTAAATGGAAATCAACGAAATATATATAATATATATATTTAATGGTCTGAATAGAACACGCCGCGCCGCGGGAGTTTGCGAATTTCGACCATTGACTTCGAATTAGCATTACGGGAGATCCGACCGTCGGATTCTCCCAAAACCAGAACCGTTGGGTTCATATCAAAAAGAGATTTCCAAAGAATATAAGAGATTTGAAATATAATGGTTGGATTTGGAATTATGTCCAAAACAAAGTTGGAAAAAGTCGCTTTAAGTGTAGTTCGATGACCATTTATGGAAATCGACTGAAAGGGCCTTAATAAAATTATTAAAAATGTTGATAATTTGTGTAAATTCATAATAAATGATTTGGAAAGAATTTGGATGAAAAATTCCACATTTGTAAAGATAAAAATATATTTTTACTAGAATGAACTAGAATTATAATCCAATATTTTTAAATAAATAAATTGGATTTGAAATGGTTTTAAAAATACCAAGAATTTCCAATATATGAATTGGAATGGATTTGAATCGAAATTATCTTCGGAATATTTCAATATTGGATTCTGTGATTATACGGATATTGTGGAGGAATTTGGAATATATATATATCATTATTCCTAATACGATATTTGTTGATTTCAGAGTTTGATATTGAATATAAGCCGATATAATTTCTATTCAGAGCCTTGCATTTAATATTGAATTATATTTTAGGTTTATCATGAATGGTGTCTTCATTAACACTGTTCTTAAACCCCGTGTGGAAAGAATAAGTCTTTTAATTAAGATTATTAGAGTTTCCAATTATATTTAATAACTGGAATAAAAGGGAATGTGAATTGAGTTTATTGTGAACTGTGTTTTAATGACATTCGTTCTTTAACCCGATTTACAGTGAAATGTGATATGGAATTTATATATCTTTATTCTAAGATTTAATGGAATTTCACAAAGTAAAGTTTTCCAATTTAAAATAATAAATTGGAATTGAATGGAATTCGATTTGATAATAATCAAAATGAGCTTCTGTGGAGGAAGGCTATTAATATATATGGAATATAAAAGGCTTTGTCGTTATTCCATTTATATTATTAGTCGGATACGGAAATTGATATCGATTACATATATCTCGATCTGTTTTCCGTGAAGATTCCATAATTAATGGAATGTGATTTTGGGTTTATCATGAACTATGTTTTAAATGACATTGTTTCTTTAACCCAGTTAATGACAAGATTACATGTCTAACATTGTATTTTGAACTGTATGGTTGACCTCTGCAAAATATATATCTATTTGGTGGTGGAGAATTTATTCTCTTGCTTAACACCCTTCTCTAAGATGTACGAGATTAGAAGTTATATATCGGTAGATATCAATAGTACGGTGTAGATTGTCGATGCGACATGTTTGATTTCCCAAAGCTAAATAATCATTAATATTGATTTTTGTGAAGATTAAAACTAAGTGGAGTTTTAATTAATCTTTAATTAGATTGGAATGTGAATGTAATGATTTAAATTATCAAATTTTGGAAATGATCGAGAATGGAGCATCACTAGTTTTACTCCAAGCAATAGTTAAATCTTTAATTAGATTTGAATGTGAAATGGTAATTAAATTTACCGATAACACCATGGTGTTAGATATGGAGTATTACCAATTTTTCTCCATGGGATGAATAAGTTCGAATTGGGAAATTAAACAAATGATTACTTCAGTAAGGTGCGCTAATCCCGACTAGTTTGGATAAACCATAATTTGGTTTGAATTGATATCTAAAGGAAGATTAAAGAATAAATTTAAAGAATTTATCTTTGACAAAATTAATGGGAACCTTTCCCTAATAATATAAGAATATTTGAATAAAAGATTATTCTGGATTGGAATGAGGTGTATGTTCTGTTTTTATAGTACTTGTTTATTATATGCGCGAGTTATTCGGAAAGTTCGGGTTTATACCCATTCTGAATAATCGATTCAACGATAAGCCGACGATGAAGATGGTGGTTGAAGACCGGAGGTCTTTACATCGTTTGGATGATTATTGATGTCTTGATTGGGATGTACACCCAAGACAAGGTAATAAGTGGTAATCGTCCAGACGTACTTGGAGATCAACCGGATATGCGAGGACCTCTCTCCTGTATTGGACATATGGGACGAGAAATAAGGTGTCTCCGGTTTCGTTCAGACCCAAAACGAACTTGTAAATGGATGAGTGTCTGACATTGGATTTTATGTGTTGATTGATCTCTTTTAAATATATATCTATTTGGTGGCTGAGAATTTATTCTCTTGCTTAACACCGTTCTCTGAGACGTATGAGCTTACAGGTTATATATCGATAGCCATCAGTCGCATGGCGTGAATTGCCTATGTGGCATGCTGAGACGCAAATGAGCAAGGCTTCTGTTGTAAAGCAGGGTCTTGTGGTAGATGATCAAAGCACGACCTTAATGGGCATAACTTTGTGTATAGCGTTAATTCGCGAGCCTCACACCTCAGTATAACTCAAAAGGGGGATCGGACCGTTGGGAGAACATGATGTTTCTTTCTAGCTATGGGTGGTGTCATGGTATGGAGCCCAGACATTTATATTTTTTACCTATGTGGATGATGGATAGCGAGGCGCCTCGGATATATCGGTTACTACGGAGCCGATGGATATAGGTCCGATAGGACCAGGAAACGTGTGTTCAGAAATAACTAATCCTCAAACATAAGGGAGGACCAGCCCAACCGATTCAAGGGTTCACTGCGGGGGATCCTGAGGCATTTGCTATAGTGTCTTGAATCAGAGAGGAGCTATCCCTTGCCTCGACTCATGACAGAAATCCAATTTCCAATACGTGACATGTCGGTTTTAATTGTAGAGCCTAGTATGGCGACCTGATAGATGGTACCCATGCCGCCTATGAATGATACATCTATATTTGAAATTGTTTTATACACTATGCACTTATAATAGTACCAAATGATTTGTTTTAAACGTACCAAGCATGTTTGGCTATTATAAGGGAAAACTCTATCATCCAGCTTACGTTGCATTATGTGATGGGACCTAAGTCTTATAATAGCTTCATTTTCCCAAAAAGCATTGCGCTATTTGTTGTATGCACTGGTATTCTTGGGAGAAAACCTGTTCCGTGTTATACAGCGTGGTCCCTTGATTTACTTTATTTCTAAAAGTAAAGTTTTAAATAACTATTTTAGTTCTCACACCAGTCACATGACTGACCTGGAGTTTATTGTTTTAACCTAAACTCTGGGTGCCCCTATTTTCCACACGGGCAACTAGTAGTTTTGGTTTTGCAGATATTATATTCACCAGATCCTAGTTTATAGCTGGAGCTATATTCGGAGCGCTCTGTATCCGTGTATTTCTTTTGGTTGTGTTTTGTATTATTTTCCGCTGCATTGTAATTTGTAAATCTCTGATATTAATCAAATGTATATTATTTGTTTGTACTCTGTATATTCTTATACTCTGGTGTAAATTGTTGTAATAGCAATGAAATGTTCTTCTGTTTGTGTTCTGATTTGCCATGTTCTCAACTCAATTCGGGCTTTCCCGAAAGGGCGAGTTTGGGTCGTTTCACATTTCTACTGAGTTCAAATAGTTTTTCAAAGGAGAAAAGCATATGTATCGCTATATTTTGATATTTGATGTTCTAAGGACAAAGCAGTTTTGAAATACTCGTGCAAAGTGTCATTCTGGGCACAATGTCAGATTTTGATGAAATGTATATTTTTGGAACCATCACAGTGAGTTATTTCATGCTGTCAAGATTAGTTTCAATTGGATGTATTTTTTGTCTATGCACATTTAAAATGTGTGTTATTTTTGGACATAAAATATTGACAATTGGGCCTAGTGAGATTATAAATACCCCTAATTAGTCATAAACCTAATCTCTCATTAGCTGACTACTATAGCTTTCTTCCTCTTCAAATTCATGGCTTCCGCTTCACTTTACCATTAAAAATTAATTCTTATTTATTTACTCCGCTAAAAATCACGAAACAAATTCCTATATTTTATTTCTCAACAATTCTATACATTTTTGTTGCACTCGATAAAGTTAAGGCTCGGGTTTTCCAAAGAAACAAATGACGATTCATGAATCTGAGATTACCATTGTTTTTCTCATCGAAAGTAGCACTTATCCCTGAAGTTTGGAGCTTTGCGACACACAGGAGGAAAATGCATCCTACTTTGGTGGTGGGCAACCGATAAAGTTGGGTTTTGTCAGAAAGGCGCAGCCATTTCGGGGTCAGGTGCGTTATGGAGAGGCAACATAGTATTACACGATGGAACTAACGGATGTTCATTTCATTGAGCGTGGGTTGACCTGGATGGAGAGAGAAGGCTTGAAGGAATGAGTATGATGTTGTGCGAACAAAGGTATTTTGGGAAGAAGAGGAGCAATTATGAGAAGCGTAATTAAGGATAATGGAAGTAATTAGTGGTTAATGATTGTTTGATCCATTAAATAATTCGTAAACTTATACTTGTTGTAAACTTTTGCATACGATATTAAGTTTGGATGTTGTTTCTTCCGTTGTACTTGTATTAGCAAGCTCTATGTTTTAACACTATTTTCGACTAGTTAGGCTAAGTGATCGGCACTTTTCTATGGATTTGAAAAGTGAAAATTTATTATAAACTGCAAGCACACAGATGTGTAGTATGCATGTCGAATACATGAAGGAATTTTATATTTATTATTAATGTAATCTAGTGGGCAAATTAAATAGTATTTGGAGATGTGATTTGAAATAATGCTATTGAATTTATTACAGATTCGAATATAATCGAACCTATACTAAATTCAACAATCAAGACAAAAAATAAATTACTGGAAAAGAAACAGCAAACAAAAAGTTAAAATTAGAATTGTTGTTGAATTTAATCAACTGGTCGATCACTAACATGCAATGAGAAAAAAAACAATTTGAGTTCTACCAAAACTAATTGAGAAGAAAACACGTACTGTTATGAAAGAATAGAACAATAAACCGGAATAAAAAAAACTTTATTAAGAGAAGAAGAGAATACAGAAAAATGAACAGAATTTTACAATAAACACAATCAGTATTTTTATAGGGCACGTATTCTCCTATCAATGTGAATATAAGGCCTAAGAAAAATATATGAAAATTAATTCTTTCCAAAGGTAAAGGAATATTCCTTTCATGGTGCTTGATTGAAGATTTCTAATCAATGCATTCCTTTTGAAGTATGGCACTATCAGTGGGAAGATGAGCATGTGCTTAATTGAGATTTGTAATCAAAGCTTTCCCTTTACTTTTGCATGTCAATTAAACAAAATTGATTTGATTTGAATTCTTTGAGAGGAATATGCCAAATTCCTAAAATCTTTATTAAGTGTATATAATATATATATACATGCATGACCATGTATATATATAACATATCACTATTTCATATATTCTTCAAAATACAGGATGTGGGGTGTGAAGTATTCATGTTCCTTTATTCATAAAAATAGGACTTGACAAGGATCGAACTTGGAACACACCACTAAATTTTCTAGGCCTTTACCAGTGTGTTACAGCTTCCTTTGCAATTTAAATCTCGTTGATTCCAAGAAGTAGCATTTTTCTATGCAATTGGTCCTTGATTGAGTTAGAGCAGACATTTATTGACAATTTGTGAAAATACACAAAAGTACCCAAAGTAATATTTATTTATTTACAATAAGGATAAGATATAAGCATAAAAATAAACACTTTTACATGTTAATCAAATACCCCCACACTTATCTTTTACTCTTTCTCGAGTAAAACAAAAATGAAAAACTAAACTAGATAGGTCACACTTTCGTAGGAAACACGATTGCATTGAGCATATGCAACAAGCCGTTAAACCTCTAGGTGTCCCTAGTAGGACGAGTGGTGTCTTGTGATAGTTTTCAGCGGACACTACCCACAAAATCCAAATGCAGTATGTTGTGGTTTTAATGCAACTGCATGAATGCAATGGACATATGCAAATGAAAACACAACTTGTTTTAGAAAATTGGTACATCAAAGTAAGCTAAAAATTTCTAGTTAGTTTATTGTATTTTTTATACCTCAACTTGTCATTTTCAACACAAATCAAGTTTTCAATGTTAAACTCTAGTTTGGCCAGTTGGTTCAGTTGATAACATAGTGCAGCCATGAAATAAATTCCTAGTATGATGTCACAGTTTGTAAAGTGGTATTGTTATTTCCTCATGTATGGCTAGTCAAATCAATAGGGTCAAGAAGTGTTTGGGCATCATTGCTTATTCTCTATCTCTATAAAATTCATGATTAATTACATATACCAAACTTTAAAAACCAAGGTATTACCACCCATGACAGATGGGACAGACCTTGGCAGATTGTGCCGACCAACGCTAACTTTGTCAACAACATGTTGGTAATTCTTCGGTGTCCAACTCATAATATGAAACCAAGATATACCAATGCTGACTTTGTCAATTAGCTATAGGAAAGAGCATGGAGGGTTCGCACACCAACGACAGATTTACAAGCAATGTTGGATACCCTTGGATTACTATTATATTGAATATAAGAAGAAGAAAGAGTTACGTGAATTCAGCTTAACACCACCAAGTTTTAAAGGTTCGAAAAGCCAATATAAGTATTTTAATCCCTCTACTCATTAAACAAAGACTACAATTTAGAATAGGCTTCATGGCCATCACCTAAGAATTTTCCTATATACTAGTTACACTATTTTCGCTTGTAATTCGACTTTCATTATATTTCTTATTCGATCTTAGTTGAAAGAAAAAAATCCTATCAACTAATTAACAATTATTAACTTATTTTGTTGTATCAATCTAAAATGAGTCGTATTTAAAAAAAAAAAAAACTTGACATGTTACTACGACCTAAAATGCATGATGGTCCTACATGAAAAGAAAGAAAAGAATTAAAGGAAATAAAAAAGAATTCAATGCAGACTTCCCCCACACTTGTTCAAAACAGTGTCCACACTGTAAACTCGTTTCCTAAATTTGAAAGATAGTACCCAAGGGTGAATGAGATGCAAAATTATTTGTATAATGAAATGAAGTTTAGCAACCATGTGCGAATGAAAATCATATCAAAAATGAAATCTATGATGATCATGAATGTTTGAAGAATGAAATTTCCTTTTCCCCGCACACTTACATCTATCGAAAATGATGCACAATGATTTCTTATTTGATTTGTTGGGTGAAACAGGCATGTCAGTAAATTCTGAAATGAAAATCCTTCCTATGAAAATTTTGTTGTGCCAATGCTTTATACAATTGAGATGTAGATTATCTCGTAATATTTTCAAGGTTTTTTCTTCTTGGTCCTCTGTAAGATCAGATGCCAGGATTACAAGAAAATTTTCTACAGACAAAAAAGTAAGCATACTCAGGGTCTTATGGAAACGGCTTAAGGTCTAACTTAGGAAGTTCTTATGTGCTAACATTGGTCAACATTCCTTGGGTAGATTCAAATGACGAGGTTTTTACGTCAAGTAGTTCATTTAATTTAGAAATGTATTTAAGCTCGTTGAAATCAGAGTTCAAATGGTCTAGACACATTTTCAAGGTTTCAGAAGTGTCATTAAAGGACTCATTAACGATGGTTTGAATCATGTCAATTTCATTAATCTCAAAATCCCTAGGTTGTTTGTTGATATCAAAGGTGTTTATCTCAATGGTTAGGCCCCCGAAGGAAAGTTGAAGTTGATCGTTTCCTATAATTAATGATAGCATTTGAGGTTGCTAAGAAGGGGCATCCTAATATCAACGGGATTTGAACATTGGGATTTGAGACAGGCTCGGTTTCTAGAACTATGAAATCGACAGGGAACTAAAAATGTTCAGTCTGTATCAAGACGTCCTTAATTATTCCTATTGCTTTTTGACAGATTGATCAACTAGCTGAAGAGTGATGTTTATTGGTTTAATCTCCCCTAATCCAAGTTGACGATAAACAGAATATGGAAGAAGATTGACACTGGCTCTAAGATCAAGTAAGGCATGAGATATGTGAGTATTTCCTATTTAGCAATCAATTGCAGGGCAGCCAGGGTCCTTATACATGATTGGTGAAGGATTCAAGAAACAGAGCTAGTATTCGCAGGCAAAAAGGTAGTTTTAGGAACGTCAGTGGCTCGTTTTCGGGTGCATAGCTCCTTGAGATACTTGGCATATTGAGAAAATTGTTCAATGGTGTCTAAAAGAGGAATGTTCACACGAACTCGCTTGAAAATTTCCAAAATTATATTGAAATTAGTCGCTTTCTTCTTATTATTGAGTCTATGAGGAAATGAAGCTACTGGTTTTTTGACTCTTTGATCAGTTTCATCATTCGAAGGAGAAGGATTAGCCATGGGAAAAGAAAGCGGTAAAGGTGTCGAAGATGAAATGTTGGTATTGCCAACTTGATTTTCGAAGGCGTGTTGGGTTTGCCGACACTAGGAGGAGAACTGTTGGGATTTCCAATAGTTAAGGAAGATGGAGGTTTAGAAGAACTGGCATTCGTAGCCATTAAGTGATCGTCAAGCTTTTGTATTTGGGTTGAGTTCAAAGGTTTGTCAGAGTTTCCAACATTATTATCAATCCTCTTTCCAGACCTAAAAGTGGTGACAGCATTGATCGAATTTTGGTTTTCGTCCTCATAAGAATTTAAAGTACGAGAGTTATATTTTGGATTCATCTCAGGTTGACTAGGTAGTTTTCCCTTCTTATTATTTTTCATTAGTTCCTTTATCATATTCATCATTTGATGAAGTTTAGCCTCTTGAGAGTTTATTTGTTTCTCTAAACGAATAATTTCTTGTGATGGCTGAGAAGACTGAGAGGATTGAGTGGAGGACTGAAAGTTGGAATTCCTATAAGGTTGTTTGGATTGTGGTGCATCTTGAGAGGTTTGAGAATTGGGAATTGGCGCTTGGTATATCGGAATTGGAATAAAGGGTTGCATGTGAGATCGGTTTGCCGAATTACTTGGTTTTGACCAAGAAAAATTCGGATGATTCCTCCAACTAAGGTTATACGTGGAAGAATAGGGATTCTTTTGAGCAATAGCATTGACTTGGTCTTGAGAGTAACAGTGGGGTAGTCCTTCTTCGATTTGAGGAGTTTGGTTTTCTGAGGGAAGGTGATTTGGGCCCACGACAAGTACTCCTCTAGTAAAAGTACGAATGGGAACATGACTTGATTCCCATTGCATGTCCTTTTCAAAATAATTATCTAAAAATTCCCAAGCTTCATTAGCTGTTTTAGACATAAATTCTCCTCTACACGTTGATTCTAGTTGTGTTCTAGTCTGATAGCTCAGCCCTTCATATTCAATTTGGCACCTGTGGTGTTTTGGGATTGCATGATGAGGACAACCATACAATAATTGGTTGAATCTCTCAAAGTATTTTGAAAAAGTTTCACCCTCGTTCTGAGAAAATTGATTTATTTGAGTTCAGATTTTTAGAGTTTTATGGAAAGGGAAAAACTTCTTCAAGAATACAGCGACAAATTCGTCCCAACTTGTAACGGAATGTTTTGGAAGAGAATTTAGCCATCTTTTAGCGCTTTCAAATAATGTGAACGGAATTAGCCTTAGCTTGATTAATTCGTTGGACAATTGTTGCATTTTTGTTATGGACGCATGCAATTCAAGTTCACTTAGAAATTTGTAAGCATTTTCAGAACCAGTAAATTTTGGTACCCTTTGAATAAATGAATGCTTAAGATCAAAATTGTTTCCTTCAGCTGGTAGGAGCACAATGACAGAAGGTTGAACAGTCCTAGTTGGGCAACATCGATCTCGAAGAGATAAGGGTCTATCCATTTCGACATTGAGATTTTGAAAATTTTGATTTATTCGATTGTAATCCATCTCGTTATCAAAAATGTGTTGAGAACCTCTAGAAGAATTATAGTGGCTGACATTTTTTTCACTCATCGATGTCAAATGCAAGCAAAGAAAACTTAGACTTAAGGTTGACACAATTAGCTCCTATTCAAAATAAATAACGTATTCAAGTATATCTTATTAATTGATAAAGCCGATTTGAAGGGGGAAGAGGGTCTTATGGCCATTCACGTATAGTATAAATACTTAGGCATATGACCAATATTTTACGGGTAGTATGCAACCTCTTTTGCTAAAAGTTCAAGAACCTGAACTAATATATATCCGCGACCGAACCCTTGAGAAAATCACAAAATACACTCTTGTAGTTAAATATTTTTCAAATCTAATTAAATATATAGATTAGAAAAAGTTAAGTTACTAGAATAAGCAAAATAAATTCTCAAAGCTAAAAATTTAATCCAAATTGTTTGTCCTAATGAGCTTGAGCTTTGATCCTAGGGCCAACGTCTAATTAAATTTTATTTAAGTCTAAGGAATATGCAAATGACAGAATTTAATTGTCTTGGTGCCAAGGAAAGGTAATGACTTCCTCACCTTATGTTTGTTAGGGGCTACGCTCGTAACTAAGTTTATTTCAGTATGCAGCCAAAATAACAATCACACAAAAATAATGGCAAAAATTAAAATTGTACAAGCAAGCTGCAACCCCTGCAGAAAATTTTACAAGCAATTTCTACATAATTTTATTTGCAACAGAGCATCTGTAGAGTTCCAAAATTTTTACAACCGATTATGGCAGTCCGTCCATAAAATTCGAATAGTACTAGCGATTCAAATCCTTTGTTTGTTGCTTGACCCGTTTCTCACTTTTGGTCTTTGATTTATTGAACCTTTCTTTTTTTTAAGAAGAAAATCAAGGAGAATGTGAACCAAAAACGGATGGAAGAAAAAAGAAATAAGCAACACTAGAAAGTAGGGAGAAGGAAAAGAAAAATAACAAAACCTAGCCAAACACCAAAACAAAAAACAAACAAAACTAAAAATAAAAAATAAAATAAAACAACCTAAACTCGATACAAAGAGCCTAATCTAAAAAACCGATCCCAACAAAACAAAAAAGATCACGCCGCTCTTCCTTTTTCTTCTTTTTATTTTGAAGGAAGAAATCAGTTGTAAAGAAATGTAAGAAGGGAAAGAAATAAATGAATAAAAAATGAAAAATAAAAGTGAAATCAAGGAAAATTGGAATTTTTTTCTTTCTTTTTTAGAAGATGATAGCATCAATGTAATTAATATACTAGATCACTAATAAAAAAAAATCGCAATAAGAAAAAAAAAAAAACAAGGGGAAAAATAAAAATAACTATCCATAAGAAAGACTGTTAGGTAATGGTGAAGTAGAGGCAGATTTTAAGATGTATATGAAGATGAAAGACTGTTATAAATGCAAAGAGGAGAAAGTGGAAAAAATCAAAGCAAGAGAAGGAAAAAAAATTACAAAAGATTTTTTTTGAACTTGTAAAAGAAGATTGAGAGGAAATTGTATTGAAAATTGGAAAAGAGGAATAAAGAGGAAAGAAATCAAAAGAGTTTTAAAAAAAAGATGAAGAAAAAGGAAATACAATCAAAGAAATTTGGCAAGTTTTTTTCATTCCTCTTGTTATAGTGATCGTGGTGTCAACAAGTAATACAAAATCAACTAATCAAGAGATTTTTTTCATTGATAAAAAAAAGGAAAAATAAAATAAAATAAAGAGATGGCAGTGAAGATAATGAAGGCAGAAAGGAAAATGAAATTACAAAGGATCTTTTTTTTAAATTGTTAGAAAAAAGGAAAGAATTTGTACTAAAAACAGGAAAGAAATAAAACAAAGGAATTGAAAACAAAAGGCAAGTTTTTTTCTTTTAATTAGAAGATTATAGTATCAATGTTTTAATACCCAATCAACCAATCTAGAAAATTTTTCTATATATAAAAGAATACAAAAGGAAAAATAAAATAAAAACTAACACGAATCGGAAATTAAATAAATAATAAAGTTGAATTATTGTCTCCTCGGTAACGACGCCAAAAACTTGATCGACGCTTTCTAATGTATTAGAAAAGTGAAATTTATTATATACTACAAGCGTACAGATGTGTAGTATGTAGGTCGAACACATAGAGGAATTTTAAATTTATTATTTATGTAATCTCGTGGACGAATTAGACACTTTTTGGAGATGTGATTTGAAATAATGATATTGAATTTTTTATAGATCGGATCTAATTAGATCTATAGTAAATTCAACAATCATGACAACGGACAAATTACTAGAAAAGAAACAACAAATAGAAACAACAACAGAAAGTTAAAATTAGAAGTGTTGTCCAATCTAATCAAACAGCCAATCACTAACATGCAATCAAAAGAAAAATTGTGTTCTACCTAAACTAATTGTGTAGAAAACACATATTTTTATGAAAGAAAAGAACAATAAACTGGAATGAAAAAACTTTATTAAGGAGAAGAATAGAACACAGAAAAAGGAACAGAATTTTACAATGAACACAATGGGTATTTTTATAGGGGATATAGTCTCCTATCAATGTGAATATGAGGCCTAAGAAAAATATATGAAAAGAAATTTTTTCCAAAGACAAAAGAATATTCCTTTCGTGGTGCTTGATTGAAGATTTGTAATCAATGCATTCCTTTTGAAGTATGGCACTGTCAGTGGGAAGATGAGCATGTGATTAATTAGAGATTTGTAATTAAAGTCTTTCTTTTAATTCTATATGGCAATTAAACATAATTGATTTGATTTGAATTCTTTGAGAGGAATATGCCAAATTCATAATTTTTTTATTAAGTGTATATATTATATATACACATGCCTAATTATGTATGTATGTGTGTGTGTGTGTGTATATATATATATATATATATATATAACATATCACTATTTCATATATTCTTCAAAAAACAGGAGGCGGGGTGTGAAGCATTCATGTTCCTTTCTTCATAGAAATAGGACTTGATAGGGATCGAACTCGGAACACTATACCAAACTTTCTAGGCCTTTACCAGTTTGTTACAGCTTCCTTTGCGATTTAAAACTTGTTGATTCCAAGAAATAGCATTTTTCTATGAAATTGATCTTTGATTGTAATAAAGAAGAAATTTATTGAAAATCAACGAAAATACACAAAAATACCCAAAGAAATATTTATTTGTTTACAATAAAGACAAAATATGGGCGTAAAAATAAACATTTGAACATGCTAATAACTAAGATGAGTGATATTATCTCTCACTGAACTGTAATTGGTTGTATGGACAAATCTGATATTAAAGCAGCATTGGAGCATGGTGACAAATTTGAAGACGGATAATAACATAGCGACTGGCTTGGATTTTGCAACGAATGTCGAATGTTTTCATTTTACATTTACTTAACTAGTATTGGTCAACTATATGATAGGAGTAATTATTATCAACTATATTAGAGTGATCAATAACGAATACTACTAATATTGGCAATTTTGGCTTATTTGACATAAATTATGGTGCAATTTCGAGGAGCAGAATATGATAGTTCGTTTGATAGTCATGATTCGATATAATAGCTCTTCGATCAGTGGTTTTGGCATGAGGAAAGGATGTGGTGCTTCAACGTAGTAATTTCATCGTTTGACGATAGTAATTTCATGATGGGATGAAGAAACAACTTCGACAATGAATGGATATTCTCCAAGGGGCAGAGTGTTAAGACTTGAGCCAGGATAAGGAGGTTGCAAGTCAGGATGGTGAGACTATGAGTTAGGATGGCGGGTCGACTAGTCAAGATGGAAGAGCTCTCAGGGGAGGTTTAGGGAGTGGGATTTGATGATAGATATAGTTGTCTAGGCAGTTCCCAACCAAGAAGCTTCATACGAGAGTAGGAGAACATTCTAGTACAAAACATGTTTGTTGCTTCATCTCGTTTGCTTCGGTTTAGATTACAACTAAGTAAATGTTATCGTTTGCTTCGATTGTATTAACAGTTGAAGAAAATGTGCTAAAGCAAATGATATCATGCCTGTTACTTCATCTCATATGCTTCAGCTGTGCTCGCAACCAAGGCAAATAGTGTCATTTGCTTTGGTTTTGTTAACAACCGAAGCCAGTGCACTAAAGTAAATATTGTTATTTGATTCGGTTGTCTTTACGATCGAAGCAAATAATATTATTTGCATCAGTACCTTATGACCAAAGCAAATTTATTAAAGCAGATAGTGTTATTTGCATCGATTCTTTTAAAACTGAAGCAAATGCACTGAAACAACAATAGGTTATATTACTCTAAGAAAATGCACATATTGATAATCTTAAACAATAGCTTACAAATGCCATTATTCCTAATTAAGTATGATTAATGATTAGTAATGAATAATTTAAAACTCCTAACTGTTACAAATAATCAATAATTATTATTTATATTTAATAATTTATTCTTTAATTATTAATAATTAGTATATTATAGTTAATAATTATTAATTGCATTTTATAAGTAAATTAATAATTAGTTACCAACAATTAATAGTCAGCAATCAATATTTGATAACTAATTTTTAATATTTTAGTATTATTTAATAATAAGATGTAATATTCAGTAGCTACTATTGAATAATTAATTATTAAATATTATATAACAACTAAGGCTAGTATGTGATAAATAAAAATTATTAATGTAATTTAATACCTATGAAATGATATTTACTATTTAATAATTAGATTTAAATAATAATGATTAATATCGACAACTAAATAAAAAACTAATAAGTAACCAATAATTAGTAAAATGTTTAATATTCTATAAATAATTAGAAATATTAATGATTGAGAATTAACATGATGAATTCAACGTTTTGAAGTTGTAATTAATAACAATATTTAATATTTAAACATATTTAAAATAAAAAGTAATAGTTTCTATTTTTATTAAGTAATTATATTTTAGATAAGTAGTAAATAACAAATAGTAATTTATATTTACAATTTAATATTTATTATTTAATTATTAATAAATATTATCAAATAGCTAACTTTTGATAATCAATCTTTAGTACTTATATTAAATAATAAAATTTTAATATATTTCATTGAATGATTAAAACTTAGGATTGACCAACTACCATTAAATAATTAATAATGAGTAACAGATATTGATTATTAGTTCTTAATAAATACTATTGAGTAATTAAGTAGTTAAAATTAATAATTAATTAATAACTAATAGTTAAAACATAAGTAAATATGGGAATAATGAGTTGCTGAATCAGAAATGGCGATAATTTCTCCCTCCTTTCACCTCCTTTTCTACACAGCTCTCCTTCAATCCCGTCTTCAACTCATTTTTCCTCCTCCTCCTTCTCCCGAAATTGTTTTCGCTATACCTGGTTTTCAGCAGTGGTTGACAACTCAGTTCCTATCCCTAATGCTCAGATTTGTTACGTTCGTCTTCTCCCTGTCATAATTTGGCTTCTGATGATACGTAGGTTTCGGTTCCTTCAGGGCGATTATGTCCGTTACGAAGCCTTCTAGCCTTCTCAATCGTACTTATTTCCCACCATACGAAACTCTTTTGAGCTCACGCGAGTTAGTTTTTAGATCTAATGTTGGATTTTGTTAGGTTTACTTGTTGGTTGTGATTCCTTTGCTCTGTGTTTGTGTGTCTTTTCCTGGTTGGGTTCTTTAGATTTTGTTCATTTATTTTCTTCATTCTTTGCTTGGTTGAGTGGTGTTCTATGAAGATGGAAGCCAGATTTTACTCGTTTGTTCTTCTTCTCAAGTAGAGCTATTTTTGAAGCATTTTTGCTCTGTCTACTATTTTTTGTGATGGAGTTCCCACATCATTGCTGCCTTCTCCTTTCTGTGCAGTGCATTTAGCTATGGTTAGAGTCACTTTGGTTTTTGCAATGGGTTGCTCCTGCTAAGCTGTGTTAAAAATTCATGTAACCTTACTCTACTGAGTTGGGTCTTTGGTTGTATGTTGCGCTCTTCGCTGCAAATGTTGAGTTTTGTCATTGTTCATGTCAAACTGTGATGGGTGAGTTTATGAGTTTTGGTCGTAGTCTTTGCCATAATGTGTCATTGTGTTTCAAAACCATCTTCCTCCTCTTTTTGGGGTTGATTTGCTTGCTGCCTGCTTTACTGCATTGTAATTGTTCATGCATCTTTGGCTCATCCCTTCCTGCGGTGGTTGAACTCGATGTAGTGATGATGTAATATGTTCCTTATGTCTGTGTTGAAGTGACTACCTACTATGGTTATAGCATCATTGTTAGGTTTGGGCGATGTAAAGCTAGGAAATGTTCGGTCTTCTCAGTATGTAATTAGCTGATGGTTAGTGCCAGCACATCACTTGTATTTTTGGTAATGTCACATCTGTTTTGATGTATGCAATATTTAGGACTTTGCTCATGATGTAATATTTCCTCCCTGCGTGGAGTGAACTTGGTTTGGAGTCCAGAAGGAATGTCAAGCTCCAGTCCTGTAATCTAGTAAGAATACTAAGTGGACGGACCACTTTAAAAACCATCGGTAGTGGATGGTCCACATTAAAAACCGAATTTAGTAGCTAGATTATCTGTTTTCTCCTGTAATAGTGTATTTTTTATTTTTTTTTATAATAAGAAGTGTTATGGACAACTTTAAAAACCGGTCGGCTCTTATGAAAAACTTATAGCAAAAAAGACTAATATTTAATATTTAATATAGGACTATAATTGATGTGCGTTACTTATTAGGTAGTCCAAAATATCTATTTTTATAATTACCATAAAATCATAATATCTATTTTTACAACTCATTACATATATAAGTTAACTAGTATAATTAGTAATTGTGAACAAATAATTAGTAACTGATAATTAATAATTTATGAATTACTTATTAAGTACAATAGTTAATAGTTCATAAGTATAATTAGTAATTGATAAATTATTAATATTTAAGTATTATTTAATAACTAAGATGTAATATTTAGTAACTACTATTAAATAATTAATTATTAACAACCGTATAACAATTAAGACTAGTATGTGATAACTAAAAATTAATATAATTTAATACTTATGAAGTGATATTTAGTATTTAATAATTAGATTTAAATAATAATAATTAATAATTATTATTAAACAAATAATTAATAAATAACCAATAATTTATAATTAATTTCAGATATTAAAGATTGAGAATTAACATAAAGCATTTAATGTTTTAAAGTTGTAATTGAAACTATATTCAATAAATAAACAAATTTAGAATAAAAATTGTAGTTTTTATTTTTATTATGTAATATATTTTAGATAAATAGTAAATAAAAATAATAGTTTATATTTATAATTTAATACTGATTATTTCAAAATTAATAAATATTATTATATAACTAACTTTTAGTAATCAATCTTTAATTATTGTCTTAAATAATAGATTTTTAATGTATTTCATTAAACGATTAAAGATTACGATTGACCAGCTACCATTAAATAATTAATAATTAGTAATATAACTTGATTTTTAGGTCTTAATAAATACTATGAATAATTAAGTAGTTAAAACTAATAATTAATTATTAACTAATAGTAAAAAGACTAATATTTACTATTTAATATAACTATAATTAATGTGTATTATTTATTGCGTAATCCAAAATATTTATTTTTTACAATTACCATAAAATCATAATATCTATTTGTACAACTCATTATATTTATTAGTTTACAAGTATAATTAGTAATTTACAAGCTAATTAGTAAGTATAATAATTAACATCTTACTTGAAATTTCCGTTCCCTCTTATCTTTTCTATCACTTAACTTTTCGTTCCCTCTTAACTTTTCATTCCCCCTTAAATTTTCATTCCCGCTTGTATTTTCGTTTGCCCTTGAATTTTCAATCTATCTGCTTCTCCAATAACATTTCTTTATTTTCATTCTTTCTTACATTTTGCTCTCGTTCTCCCCAATACTATCGACAAACGTAAGCCTACATGATTTCAACCCCAAATTTCATTCACCGCCTTCGGTTTATAAAATTCTGAAATCCCAAATCAGACCTCGTTATTCTTCCCAATTCAAAATGCCATTTCCCCAATTCGGCATTCGCTCTAAGATTCCCACCCATCGAGACACCTATTTCATTTTACATTATTCGATGGCCTACTTCAGATCCACAACTCCAGCTCTTGTCATCGGCTTCAATCCACGACTTCAGGCTCTAATCTTTTCGCTTTCTTCGGATCTGATCATTCACTTCAGACCCACAACTTTTGGTTCCAAGTCCATGTAAATGTATCAAACCCGCCCTACATCTCAGATCTATTGCGGCTTCAGTCTCATAGGTATGTATATTGCTTCACTTGCCTACGGACTGTTAATCTAAGTTTATCGTAACCATATTTTCTCGTCTTCTTCAAATCAATTATCCTAATCTATGCTTATGAAATTTGGCATTTATGAATTCGAACGGTAAACCAACAAACAGAAATTTGTTTTACGTAATTATAAAAAATGCGTGAATGCCTATGTTTATGCGGTGGTTTTTTATGTTATTCTTTTAGTTGAAAAATCATTTTAGGCTAACCGGAGCAAGAATTTTGGTTATATATTAGAATTACCAAATTTACAAATTTTGGGAGAAAATATATAATTTAGTGATTTATTTTGGATTCGATATATTAACAAGTTCAGACCGCTTCATTGTTGTTGTATAACTCTATTTATTTTATAATTTATTTTACTTAGTGCAGTTTTTGTTCTAAAAGTGTAGCTTATTGAGAATACCAAGTTTCAGATGTCAAGTATAGTCTATGTTTTATAATTTCCCTTTTTCCTTTTTCTTTGGCCCATGTTTTATAGGCGCAGTGAAAAGGGCTGCAACATCTCTAGCAAAGCTTGCTTATACTACATGTGATGAAATTTTTGGTACAATGGCAACAGTTAGACTTTATGGGATGGAAATCAGCGACCTAACACTCCAATTGAGTGGTTTGAGGTAAACCTTCCCTAACAAATATAGATAATTTCATCTGAACTAATTACAAGTATATTTAATTTTACTATAGGTACTTGAAGTTCTTGCGTAATTTCAAATTAAACTGCATGCTAATTCTAATTCCAAATGTTATGCCTTTTTTAGTTTTTAATTTATTTAAACAAGTTAGCTAGGGAACGTATGCACCAAAGAATTAATAATGATATACTTGATGTCGTCCGACTGAGACTTGATCTTTTCTCCATTTTTATATTTGATATGTAATCAGGTTGGACTTCTATTGACTAAGAGTTGGAAAAAGATTAGACATTGTAAAGGAACAACCAAATGTAAGGTTTGTTGTTTTAGGTAACCAGAATCCTTGTGAAAAGTGGTGTAATAACATAATAAATTGTCATTAACATGCATATCAATCTTTACAGGTAGAAAGGACTGAAGGGGAGAAGACTATAGGATGTATCAGTATCTTATTGGTTATATCCGCTAATGAATATTTACATGATTAGATAGGTTATCCAGTGTCATCGAACTAAACTCCTTTACACAAGTGTTGTTCCATTTTCTAAATCTCAGCCATCAAATAGTTGATGTTGCAAACGGATGAACAAAATTCATGCAAGACAAAAAAGCAAGATGGATGCAGATTGGTGCTTTAGCTCATAGCATATCTATGTGTACGTTCACTTGCTCTTCGGATTTTATATAGAAAATACTCTTTTACTTTTTTTTGAAGGTTGTATTCCATCGCCATCCCCTAAGATAATCGTATCATTATGCATTTGTGAACTTTTATTTGCAAGGAGAAGGAATTATGATTCATATGTTAAGTTAATTCAAATAAATTTATCTGTGTATGAAAATAGCAATTATAGAGGAGAGAGCAAACTTGCTTGACATATACATTCAGCTAGTTGTTGTAGGACCTGCAAAGAAAACACTAAATGCAGTTGGACATGCAAAGAAAACTATATTGAATTTAGTACCTAGAGATGCTACTTGTGATTATAATGGTGAAGACGTGAAATATTGATGAATTTTCACAATACTTTTTAATTTATTTCAACCAAAATCTAATATCTTACTTTGTAGTAATGGAAATCAAAACACATGGTTGGATTCTCGTCAATAGCTTGCTTTTGGACAACTTCTATCTTTGTAGTAATGGCATATTGTCATTATATGTTGTTTATCAGGGAAATTCACAAATGCGTCTCACTTTTTCTTTTTTCCTTTCTCCATATTGTATTCCAACTTTGGTAGTGGTCAGATTGTTGCATGCTACTTTAATTTGTTTCATTCCTAGCTATTATATGTTAATTAAGTACGTTTCGAAACAAATTTGTCTTATAAATTTCAGGACTTTTTCCAACATGGTTCTTATAACCAACAAGAGATAGACAAGTCTCTGGATAACTTAGCCAGTTATATCATGTATAACTGGATGTAGTTGATCTTTTATTATGTACATGTTAGTCTTTTGTTATGAACGTTGATTTTTGTTCTATGATGGAGTGTGTATTTATACTTTTTTGAGTTTGTACACATGAATTATGTTGATTGATAATACAATTATATTGTTTAGTTGATTGGACTTGCGGTAATAACGCATTTACCAAATTTTAAAATTTATTTGACATTGTTTCAGGTTTAAAAATCTAGTGAAAATGAATATATTTTTCTTATGTCGGCAGTAATAGAAGAAACCGATGTAATGCACTATAATCGTTACAAATGCTATTTTTTGCATTTGTTCAGTAGCATCGATTTTTAAAAAAAGCAATGGAATACATCCAACCCTGAAAAACAAATGCAACCATTTGCATCTTCTCTATGGAATCGGATGTATCAGATAACCAATGCAGCTTAAGATCATCTGCATCGGTTGTTCAACTAACGCAACAGATTTAGCCTGTTGCATCGTCTTCATTTTTCATTTGTTGAGCAACTAACACGAAAGGGCTTAACAACCAATGAAAATGACTTGTTTTGTAGTAGTGACAACTCCAAAATAAACTCTACGGAAGAGATACATATGCAGAAGGGATTGTTGGTATGTAGGTTCGGACAGGTACATGGAGAGTTGAGGCTTGAGTGTGTATCGAGTCTTCGATCTGATTTAAGTTGGAAGCTAGCCCGGAGGCTGCCCATCGGATACCCAACAAACTAGAGGTTTCTTGTCCAAAGGGCGAAGCGTGGGTCCACTTATGCTTATTCTCAACCAGACAGAGGTTGTCGGTTTGATGTAAATTATTTCAGCTTAGATAGGGTACATTTACCGTGGAACCAAACGTACTATATATCTAAAGCATTGAGCGAGTAGATGTGAGGATGAATAATGTATGTTACGTTTACTTAGTCATTTATCATTCTTAGGGTTGTCACTAGATGTAGGTAGCGTTGATGTAGACATTTAGATACCCCAATATTCTGACATAGTGTACAACTAAAATTATTGTCATATAGTAGTATATTATTTTTGCGCTAACCCTATGGATGCACGGACATGTCAGGTATGAAATCCCATAATTTTGGTCCAATTACTATAACAAATTTTATAGTATTTTAAGATAGTTTATCACTCACATTAAACCGTCGTTTAACCCAAAGTTTTATGTTCCCTCTTATTACCATGGATACTTATCAAACACATCGATGATTAGGTTAGGTAATAGGTGTAGGCATTATCAAAAGCTGTGCATGTGGATCAACATGAGGTGGTGATTTCTCAATTTATATTTATATTATTGGTTGTTTCGTTTTAATGGTGAAAGTATGAAGAAGTTACGATAAAACGAAGTTAGATACTTTGAATTTGAGTGAACGTTTGTGTGTTGCGTAGACATACCTTGATATATGTAACCTGCCAAACCTAGGGTATGGACTTTAAGTAAATATTATATTTCAGTCACACAAAACTTCATGTTCTGACTCCTCTTGTAATGACCCGGGATTTTGATGACTTTGGTAATCGACATAAACACGATGACGACTAACCAAACATCGAAAACTACCGATCATTAATGAAAGAAATTAGAGGATAAGGAAAGATAAGATAGAAACTTAGAATAGAAGAAGAAGAAGAACACAATATCAGAGTAACACGAATCTCACAGCGGAACGAATAAATATATTTCATAACATGACTTTGAAATACATATCTATACTTGAATATACATATCATTTATCAAAGTACAACACTTACAACATAACAGAAATAACTATAGCTATATAATCCTGAAGCCTCCTACTCCAAGCTCTTCCAGTATATCTGTAAATCCCGACTACTTGACTGCCCGTACAAATTTAGGCACCCAAGAGTTTAGGGAAACAAACAAATAAACTCTGGGTCAGTCATGGGACTGGTATGAGTAAAACAGTTTAAAACAGTTTGAACAGGTAAACGATATTTCATAAGACCACGCCGTATAATGGAATGGGTTTTTCCCTTATGAGAATCCAAAATACCTTTATATCAACAACCTTTTGATATTATAATAATGTCTATCAACCACAGTATATATAATCATCTAGCGGAAACGCTTTCATCTCACGTTCTACATATATAGTATACAATCGAAACCGCAAGTACGTATTGGGTAATGGATTTCCAACTATGACAAGGTATGGAACCACCTTTCGCTAGTGTACCTCTAGAGAGGAATACACTGGGTTCAACAAGAACATCTTGCAGCCCGGCCACACATGACCGACCACTCATTTCGCTTGAGTGTATCGAATGTATTTCACCAAAGGTTGGGATCAGCAACCGTTTACCAAATGGGACAGTATCGACAGTAGATTTTTAGAAATAAATGAAACTCTAGATCAGGTGATTACACACCCTACTTCGGTGCGACCGACTTAGCCATGCTGCCAGCCCGATTACTGTCATTTACCGGATGTGAGGCTTGAGGTTACGCTTCATCATCACATCAGATTCACTTCGAATGTCACATCGTCAAATCCATCAAATCACCGATTGACATCCTCAACCATACATTATGTGTTAGCTAAAAGAAGTTTCCTTCTCCGCTTCCACTCTTGGTACGGTTGGAGAAATCAATATACGTGATCGTCTGGAAATACTCTCAGACATCCATCCATACAAGTCATCCAGGAACAGGATGAACCGAAGGCACTATTCTGTAAACAGGATAGCCCTTGCATAACTCTGCCTTCAATTTCCTTTGGCATATATGATTCGCAACGCTTATGCCAATACAGAGTGGTTTTTTGGATAATAATCCAACCGGTCACTCCATATTAACAACGTTAAAATGGTCAAAACTTCGATAGTCTGTGATTTAACTATCGAAGAAAAACAGGTGTGCAAACAACGATATCATTTCCAGAAGGAAATTCTATCAATCAATCATCAATCATATATATATATATATATCTATATATATGTATATATATATATTCATATATCCTTATTTCAATATTTGATTACGTTTCTGGTTCTATTTGGAAACCATTTCGAAATCTTCTTTACTTGGATTTAAACATATGTTTTAAATCAACACCGCGACGACAACTCAAACCACTATACTTATTTAATAAATTCACTCAACCACTTTCACTCTCGAACCTTACCCATTTCTAAATTAAAACGAAGTCAATCAAGTTGGGGTATAATTACCTCTCAGACCTTAACTGAACAACATTTCAAATCTTGAAATACGGTAAGTTCATCTTTTAACTCTTTTACACTTCCTTACGAAATTCTCTTTCGAAAAATCTCTATTCGATAACTCCTCCCTTCGAATAAACTATATTCGATTAACTCCTTTAATTCTACTCTATTCGAATAAACTAATATTCGATTACTCCTTTTATTTATCTCTATTCGAATAATCTGTATTCGATTAACTTAGTTTGCCTAACTCTATCTCAATTAACTCCTATCGAATAACTAATTCGATAACTCTAATTGAATAACTGATATTCAATTAACTCTACTTGTCGATTTACCCTTATTCCCTAACTTTATATGCTTTATAAAGATTTCCTTCTACTGCGTTTATTCATTCATAATGATTACCTTCTACAGCTTTTATTCCGTTATAATGATTACCTTCTACAGCGTTTATTCATTTATAATGATTACCTTCTACAACGTTTATTCAGTTATAATGATTATCTTCTACAGCGTTTATTCATTATCTATTTGTTTTACTTAACAAATAACTACTCCCTTTTTCCATTCTATTTATTTAACAACTAAATATTTCTTTTATCTCTTCTATTCTATTTAGCAAATAATATTTCCTTTTATCTATTCTATCTATTTTAACAAATAAATATTTCCTCTTTTCTTTTCTATTTATTCGACAAATATTTTTCCCTTATAATTGTTTTACTAATATTTTCCTTTCTATTTGATTTACAAATATGTTTCTTCTATATTTGATTTACCAAATATGTTCCTTTCTATTTGATTTACCAAATATATTTCTTCTCACAAAAATCCTTTTTATTTATATATATAAAATCCATTGATTTTATATAATAAATTTATTTCAAAATAAACTTTGAAAAATCCCTTTTCTACATTCTGGTATTTCTTATGGTATTTAACACACCATATAACAACGATAATTATCGTCCAAATACACATAATCAATAACAGGTTATAATTCACATCATATATCAAAATATATGAAAAACAATAAAATAACTGTTGAGGAATCCAGTCGGATTCCTCCAACCTGTTTCCCCGCATCACAGATGTTAAACAATATAGATAACATCACTTTCAGTTCCATACTATATATTCTGTTAAACAGAATCAATATAGAAATTCAACTAACTGACTAGCAGTTCAATCAAACAGTCAACACACAGTCAATTAGCCAATATTTAACAGTTCTAAAAATACAACATGAAATTATAAACTGTTCAGAGTTAGTGAGATTTACTCACATTGGACTATCATCGTTAAATAACGATAAATGTCGCTTGATTTGATTATGACAATTTATTTCACTATAAGTTGTAACGAGCCTCGTTTCACTCCCCGTCAGTTCCATGGTGTAGCCACTGTCCCCACGATCCCAACGGATCCAACCGTTCGAAATTCTGATCATGTATGAAATAGATATACATTTTACTAGTTACGTATATGTTTTAGAATTAAATAACTTGGTTTATTTACTATAAGGCCTTACTATCTCCTTTCTAAACTTGGCCCAACTCCTGGCCCAACGAGAAAACAAATCCGCTAACCCCTTCTTCCCTAATTAAAACTTGCGATCCGTCCTCCTCCTGTACACACCATTTCAGCCTCCTTCCATCGCCATTCCTGCTTCGTTTCACCATCGATTTGCAAACCGACAACACCCTTGAACTCCGCGTCGAAAGCTCCACCTTCCCACACCCTCGGAATTAAACTCGACACCGCTACGGCATGCGCGATCCCCCCTGTCGCAGCTACAGGTTGCGACTAATTTTTCAACCGAAGACCACACACTTAGCACACGAGGTGCGGTTTCTACCCACAAACTCAAATCTAGCATTCAAATCAAGACTCGATGCTTATAACCTCCCGAATTCGTAACCCTAGTTCTCACGTTGAAAAACCCCATCTGGACAGTGACGATCGAATGCCTTGAAACCGACATCAACACACTGGAAATCATCTCAGCAACTCAAGAAGATATACCTTGGGATTTATAGAATTTTTTATTGGTTTAATTTGTGATTTTCTTTTTTTGAGGATTTCTTGCTGCGTTCTTGGGTTTGTGGAGATAAACACTGACGGCTTGAATAAGAGGAGGGTGGACTTTAAATTAGGTATAGGATTTGTTAGGGGGTATTTATAATGGAGTTAAATATCTAGATATTTTGCGTTAGCGAATATTCTCGGAATATTCTTTTTGTTAATTTATCTTCTAAAAATCCGTGTGCTCACACACGCTACCTAAAAATCACGAAACTGGACATGTAGCTAGAGTTCGACATTACGGTCCCAACGAAACTAGTTTCGTCGAATTCCGACTCCGTATGCTCACACAACGTATTTTTAACTGTAAAAATACTGACTGTTTTCCACTATAAAAATCCGTACGGCCACACAGTGACTCTAAAAATCACGAAACTGGAAATCTAACAACTAATTGATATTGCAGATCCAACAAAACTAGTTTCGTCGAAATTCCGACTTCTTTTGCAAAAGTGGCTATTTTTAACGTTCTAAATAACCTATTTAAATATATAAATATATTTAAATATATAAATATATTTAAATATAATCAAATTTAATATTTAAAAATCAAATATTATCGTCTATATTCACAGTGGAATACCATACAGCTCTACTGGCTTTTATAACTTGATATTTCAAATCCCGATTAAATCGATATTCGATTTATATTGAAATTCCCTTTTTAAAATATAAATAATTCCTTTATAAATTATAAAGGAATTCCACAACGACTTTTCTAAAATTTGATTTGGACATACATCAAAATCTACACGATGAAATCCCGATTTTTCTCTTCCACAAGAAAGATATACTTCACCAGCTCCACACGTTTCTTGTTTCACAGAAATCCGGCTTAAAACGAATTCTGTATATTCAGTTGAAGTTCAAATCGCCAATTTATGAACTGCAGCGCCATTTCGAGCTCGATTTTAATTATATTATAACTATACGTTCAAACTGCCGTTATTTAAATATATTCGTTATTCAAATTAAATTCTATACTGAATTATATATATTCTGAATTGCCCAGTTCACACCATATCGCCATTTCCGCCAATTCTGATTATTTCAGAATTAAATATATTATTTAATTATTATTTTAATTAAATATTTGCCATTATTTAATTCATTGACCATTAAATCCTTTTAATCACCTTATAAATAATTAAATAAATTAATTATAATACCTCTACAAATGCGGGTCATTACAATCTTTCCCACTTAAAATAATTTTGTCCTCGAAATTGCTAAAAGGTAGAGGACGACCCTATCGACTGGTTAGAACATATTTGTTCACTTCTTAACTTCAGTTTCAACTGAACCAATTTAATTTCAATTAAATTATTAATTAATTCCAATCAACGAAAATTTTCAAAAATCCTGAAAATTTTCTAACGCCTTAATTTTTTGAAAAATTTCGCCAGCACCTCCTTTGTACTGGTCAATCGGTCAAACTCCAACTTGCCACTCTGGGCCATCTCCAACCCAAAAGAAAATCAAACAGCAAACGGCTTGCCAATTCGGCTCATACATCTTATATCCAATAGAAATATAAACTTGTACCTTTGGTCGGCATATCATTTTATCCTTTCCACCTGTTATCAATTCAGCGGATACTAGGGTCATCCCAATCAAATTCCAATCTGCTGTTATTCACAACACAACCATTCGCTTATATCCGAGCCAAATATCATTTCAACTCGAGTTTCTTCTCGATTCCCACTTTTAACTTGATTATCACATTACACTTCAAATTTGAATCTCGCAATCCATTTTGTCTTGATATCATTCTAGTTCAATCTCAGTTACCACTTTACTGGCTTTACTTTAATTCAATTTTGCTTTCACTAATTTCGGTTAAATTTGTTTTCACTTCAAACAGACTTTCCCTGGGAGTTTTTAAACTGTTCACTCTTTACAAAAATCAAATTTTCCTTTTGAACATGTCACTGAGCCCTTAATTAATATTCCATTAGTTTAATCACTTCTCTATTTCTTTATCAATATTTGTTAACCAAATATTTTCAATAACCTTATTGGCCTTTTATGTTATTTGGAAAACATTTTCGAATATCGCCTTCCTTTATTTTCTAAACTTTAGAAAATATATGCTATTTATAATTGGAAAATATTCCAATTACTTATCTCTTTTCCGATCTCGTTTATTTCTATACTTAGGAAATATTCTTTATTATATTTCCAAGCTTACACTTATTTGGGTTAAAACGGATGTTGTGTAAAACATCGTTACGACAACCCAAATACTATATTCAACTAACTCTTATTCAACATTGATCTTCGAGCCTGAAATCTTACTATTTATTTGTTGGTAATGAAATCAATCAAGTTGGGGTATAACTACCTCTCAGAACTTGACTAACTAACATTCATAATGTCAAAACAGATATGACAACTTACTCGAATAATCAATACCATACAACTACTTATTCACTTTTAAACACGTATACGCTTCCTCTTTCTATTCTTACTAGATTTTATTCCTAGTCTTCCTTTTTGATTTTACTATTCTATTTCTAAGTTCGTTTCCTTATCGACTTCTATATATATATATTGATACGTTGATTTCTAAGTATCAAATTATCTTAAAAATATTCTAACTCCTTAAATTTCCGGAAAAATTCTCCATAACCTCCTTTGTACTCGGAGCATCGGGATATTTCAAATAGCCTCCCATGGCCCGCACCAATCCAAAAGAAAAAGAAAAAAGCCAAGCGGCTAGCCGATACGACGCATAAAATCACATATATGAATTAAATACATACCTTTTCGTCGAGCATTCTATTTATATACCTTCATACCTTATCCATACCTATCTCATGTATATTTACCTGCCCAATCTATTTTAACTATACCTGATCGTTTTAACTCAGTTCGTTAATTAATTTGTTAATTAACTCTTTAGTCTATTTCATTTTTATATTTGAACATGACATGTTCGAATATATTTTAACTTGCTTATTAATAATTTGAATTCAAATTTCAAATTTAAGTTCTATATTCGATATCGAATATCCATTTGCAAATCTAATTCATCTTTTAAAATTCAACTTCAAATTCAAAACTCGACTAACTAATTCCTCTTCGACTTAGTTAATTCTATTCAATTTCTATTCAAATTTTATATCACTTCTATTATTCAAATTCTATATATCAAATCCTATTCAAATTCTATATTATAAATCCCATTTTGAAATTCAACACAACTTGTTTTTCCCAAAACAAATTCAAAACAGTATTTCTGGTAGTAATTCATCACTTACAACTCGAAAATGAATACTGATGATGCAGCTGTCATCATCGGAATCTATTTTCAAGTGATCGAAGTGAGTTCAATACTATAAAACCATTTCTAAACATTTCCACTTTGAAATTCATTTCAAAATATAATTCACACTACTTGTAAAACAATTTAAAATCTCCCAGGATCTTAAATTTTCCTTATTTTTAATCCAAATCTATTCACAAACATTTATCAAATTCTCCAGAGTTTTGATTCAATTTCTGGTTTTAAATTCAAATTTAATTCATTTCGATTTCATACAATTCACTTATATGAATTTTTATCGATTATTTACATAACCATTTAATTTATAATCTTACTCGATTATAACAACAACCAATATATCTATTATATTATAATTTTGATATATATATCTTCTCTATATCAAGATATATCTTGGGTAAACTTATTTTAATTTACCCTCTTTCAAAACATACCATGACGGTTCATCGTATTCGAGTGTTTACAAAATCCCTACCTGATATAGTGGATCAAACTGATCGACCAGAACTCATAAACGACTCAACCAATAAATCTCCACAATATAAAACAAATTTTTATATCAATAACAAATACGTTAACTCGTATATATACACTCAACTCAATCTAGGGTATTACTAACCCTATCTCTACTGAGTCACGCCCTAGAGCCAAGGTAATTCACTTAACTTAAGCTCTGATACCAACTGTAACGACCCGGGTTTTTTGATGACTTTGGTTATCGACATAAACACGATGACGACTAACCAAACGTCGAAAAATACCGATCATTAATGAAAGAAATTAGAGGATGAGGAAAGATAAGATAGAAACTTAGAATAGAAGAAGAAGAAGAACACAATATCAGAGTAACACGAATCCCACAGTGGAACGAATAAATATATTTCATAACATAACTTTGAAATACATATCTGTACTTGAATATACATATCATTTATCAAAGTACAACACTTACAACACAGCGGAAATAACTATAGCTATATAATCCTGAAGCCTCCTGCTCCAAGCTCTTCCAGTATATCTGTAAATCCCGACTACTTGACTGCCCGTACAAATTTAGGCACCCAAGAGTTTAGGGAAACAAACAAATAAACTCCGGGTCACTCATGGGACTGGTATGAGTAAAACAGTTTAAAACAGTTCGAACAGGTAAACGATATCTCATAAGACCATGCCGTATAACGGAACGGGTTTTTCCCTTATGAGAATCCAAAATATCTTTATATCAAAAAACTTTTGATATTATAATAATGTCTATCAACCACAATATATATAATCATCTAGCAGAAACGCTTTCATCTCACGTTCTACATATATAGTATACAATCAAAACCGCAAGCACGTATTGGGTAATGGATTTCCAACTATGACAAGGTATGGAACCACCTTTCGCTAGTGTACCTCTAGAGAGGAATACACTGGGTTCAACAAGAACATCTTGCAACCCGGCCACACATGACCGACCACTCATTTCAATTGAGTGTATCGAATGTATGTCACCAACGGTTGGGATCAGCAACCGTTTCCGGAATGGGACAGTATCGACAATAGATTTTTAGAAATAAATGAAACTCTAGATCAGGTGATTATACACCCTACTTCGGTGCGACCGACTTAGCCATGCTTCCTGCCCGATTTCTGTCATTTACCGGATGTGAGGCTTGAGGTTACGCTTCATCATCACATCAGATTCACTTCGAATGTCACATCTTCAAATCCATCAAATCACCGATTGACGTCCTAAACCATACATTTTGTGTTAGCTAAAAGAAGTTTCCTTCTCCGCTTCCACTCTTTGTACGGTTGGAGAAATCAATATACGTGACCGTTTGGAAATACTCTGTCAGACATCCGTCCATACAAGTCATACAGGAACAGGATGAACCGAAGGCACTATTGTGTAAACAGGATAGCCCTTGCATAACTCCGCCTTCAATTTCCTTTGGCATATATGATTCGCAACGCTTATGCCAATACAGAGTGGTTCTTTGGATAATAATCCAACCGGTCTCTCCATATTAACAACGTTAAAATGGTCAAAACTTCGATAGTCTGTGATTTAACTATCGAAGAAAAACAGGTATGCAAACAACGATATCATTTCCAGAAGGAAATTCTATAAATCGATCATCAATCATTTATATATCTATATATATATATGTATATATATATACTCATATTTCCTTATTTCAATATTTGATTACGTTTCTGGTTCTATTTTAAACCATTTCCAAATCTTCTTTACTTGGATTTAAACAGATGTTTTAAATCAACACCGCGACGACAACTCAAACCACTATACTTATTTACTAAATTCACTCAACCACTTTGACTCCCGAACCTTACCCATTTCTAAATTAAAACGAAGTCAATCAAGTTGGGGTATAATTACCTCTCAGACCTTAACTGAACAACATTTCAAATCTCGAAATAGGGTAAGTTCATCTTTTAACTCTTTGACACTTCCTTACGAAATTCTCTTTCAAAAAATCTCTATTCGATAACTCCTCCCTTCGAATAAACTATATTTGATTAACTCCTTTAATTCTACTCTATTCGAATAAACTAATATTCGATTACTCCTTTTATTTAACTCTATTCGAATAAACTGTATTCGATTAACTTAGTTTGCCTAACTCTATCTCAATTAACTCCTACCGAATAACTAATTCGATAACTCTAATTGAATAACTGATATTCAATTAACTCTACTTGTCGATTTACCCTTATTCACTAACTTTATATTCTTTATAAAGATTTCCTTCTACAGCGTTTATTCATTTATAATGATTACCTTCTACAGCGTTTATTCCGTTATAATGATTACCTTCCACGGCGTTTATTCATTTATAATGATTACCTTCTACAACGTTTATTCATTTATAATGATTACCTTCTACAGCGTTTATTCATTATCTATTTGTTTTACTTAACAAATAACTACTCCCTTTTTCCATTCTATTTATTTAACAACTAAATATTTCTTTTATCTCTTCTATTCTATTTAGCCAATAATATTTCCTTTTATCTATTCTATCTATTTTAACAAATAAATATTTCCTCTTTTCTTTTCTATTTATTCGACAAATATTTTTCCTTTATAATTGTTTTACTAATATTTTCCTTTCTATTTGATTTACAAATATGTTTCTTCTATATTTGATTTACTAAATATGTTCCTTTCTATTTGATTTACCAAATATATTTCTTCTCACAAAAATCCTTTTTATTTATATATATAAAATCCATTGATTTTATATAATAAATTTATTTCAAAATAAACTTTGAAAAATCCCTTTTCTACATTCTGGTATTTCTTATGGTATTTAACACACCATATAACAACGATAATTATCGTCCAAACACAAATAATCAATAACAGGTTATAATTCACATCATATATCAAAATATATGAAAAACAATAAAATAACTATTGAGGAATCCAGTCGGATTCCTCCAACCTGTTTCCCTGCATCACAGATGTTAAACAATATAGATAACATCACTTTCAGTTCCATACTATATATTCTGTTAAACAGAATCAATATAGAAATTCAACTAACTGACTAGCAGTTCAATCAAACAGTCAACGCACAGTCAATTAACCAATATTTAACAGTTCTAAAAATACAACATGAAATTATAAATTGTTTAGAGTTAGTGAGATTTACTCACATTGGACTATCATTGTTAAATAACGATAATTGTCGCTTGATTTGATTATGACAATTTATTTCACTATAAATTGTAACGAGCCTCGTTTCACTCCCCGTCAGTTCCATGGTGTAGCCACCGTCCCCACGATCCCAACGAATCCAACCGTTCGAACTTCTGATCATGTATGAAATAGATATGCATTTTACAAGTTACGTATATGTTTTAAGATTAAATAACTTGGTTTATTTACTATAAGGCCTTACCATCTCCTTTCTAAACTTGGCCCAATCCTGGCCCCACGAGAAAACAAACCCGCTAACCCCTTCTTCCCTAATTAAAACTTGTGATCCGTCCTCCTCCTGTACACACCATTTCAGCCTCCTTCCATTGCCATTCCTGCTTCGTTTCACCATCGATTTGCAAACGGACAACACCCTTGAACTGCGCGTCCAAAGCTCCACCTTCCCACACCCTCGGAATTAAACTCGACACCGCCATGGTATGCACGATCCCCTCTATCGCAGCTACAACTTGCGACTAATTTTTCAACCGAAGACCACACACTTAGCACACGAGGTGCGGTTTCTACCTACGAACTCAAAACTAGCATTCAAATCAAGACTCGATGCTTATAACCTCCCGAATTCGTAACCCTAGTTCTCACATTGAAAAACCCCATCTTGACAGTGACGATCGAATGCCTTGAAACTGACATCAACACACTGGAAATCATCTCAGCAACTCAAGAAGATATACCTTGGGATTTATAGAATTTTTTATTGGTTTAATTTGTGATTTTCTTTTTTTGAGGATTTCTTGCTGCGTTCTTGGGTTTGTGGAGATAAACACTGACGGCTTGAATAAGAGGAGGGTGGACTTTAAATTAGGTTTAGGATTCGTTAGGGGGGTATTTATAATGGAATTAAATATCTAGATATTTTGAGTTAGAGAATATTCTCGGAATATTCTTTTTGTTAATTTATCTTCTAAAAATCCATGTGCTCACACACGCTACCTAAAAATCACAAAACTAGACATGTAGCTAGAGTTCGACATTACGGTCCCAACGAAACTGGTTTCGTCGAATTCCGACTCCGTATGCTCACAAGGCGTATTTTTAACTGTGAAAATACTGATTGTTTTCCACTCTAAAAATTCGTACGGCCACACAGTGACTCTAAAAATCACAAAACTGGAAATCTAACAACTAATTGATATTGCGGATCCAACAAAACTGGTTTCGTCGAATTCCGACTTCGTTTGCAAAAGTGGCTATTTTTAACGTTCTAAATAACCTATTTAAATATATAAATATATTTAAATTTAATATTTAAAAATTTAATATTATCGTCGATATTCGATTTATATTGAAATTCCCTTTTTAAAATATAAATAATTCCTTTATAAATTATAAAGGAATTCCACAGCGACTTTTCTAAAATTTGATTTGGACATACATCAAAATCTACACGCCGAAATCCCGATTTTTCTCTTCCACTAGAAAGATATACTTCACCAGCTCCACGCGTTTCTTGTTTCACAGAAATCCGGCTTAAAATGAATCCTGTATATTTAGTTGAAGTTCAAATCGCAAATTTATGAACTGCAGCGCCATTTCGAGCTCGATTTTAATTATATTATAACTATACGTTCAAACTGCCGTTATTTAAATATATTCGTTATTCAAATTAAATTCTAAACTGAATTATATATATTCTGAATTTCCCAGTTCACACCATATCGCCATTTCCGCCAATTCTGATTATTTCAGAATTAAATATATTATTTAATTATTATTTTAATTAAATATTTGTCATTATTTATTTCAACGACCATTAAATCCTTTTAATCACCTTATAAATAATTAAATAAATTAATTATAATAACTCTACAAATGCGGGTCATTACACCTCTCCTTAACATATCCAACAGGTCAGTAGGTGAGGTAGATTATGTTGATGAAGCAATGATGGAGGCTGAAGACGAAGACGTTATTCTCTCATTAGTTATTTTTGTTGTACTTCTTATAGAAACCTTTTAGAATTAACTGATGTACCTATGGAACAAATGTATTCTTGACAAGTTTGTGTTTGGATTCTATGATTTTTATAAAATGGAACATCTTATTTGAATATTATATGTTTCTCCTTCTTTGTGAGATTTCCATTCTAAGTGTATATATATTATTTTGTATAAATGTAATTCCTTACAGGAACCAACAACTCATTTAGAATGGTTCTAAGTTTCGATGGGCCTTTTATGGGCCAAAATTTAGGCACATTCCCAGTTGGTTGTTACAGCAACCCTATGGAGCCATGATAGTGTTAACTATTTATATAAAGATCGTTTGTCAGTGAGTTTATTTATCTCTTCATCAACTCTGTTTACTTGAGACTATATGATCAGTATACTATGAATATATGATATAGTTATTATTGTCTTGTCTTTTTTATATCTATGGTATCTATTTTATTTTATTTGATGAGCTCTAAGATATACGACAAGTTCTGTGTACTTGTGCTTTGTGATTCTTCTTTTTTATATTCTTCTATCCTCTTCATCTATTTTCCTTCTTTTCTATTTTATTTGTCTTGACAATTGTCATTCATCGAATAGATGCCTATTAAGTGAAGTACTCGGTTATATAAGCAGCAGTGGTGTATGGCGGTCGTCAAAAGTGGTATCAGTGCTTAGGTTGTGTTGCTTAACCTAAGTTGTATTGAATCGAGGGTTAATATATATGAGAGAGTACATATTTATATATATTTTGGTTTTCAAAACTATAAATTAGTAGCATATATAGTATAGTTGTTTTCACATGAGTACTAATGGAGTAGCTTTTTCTATTGGAGACTGATCGTCCTAACCACTTCCCTGAGATGATCCAGCAAATGAAAATACTACATATTGCTCCAATTCCCATATGAGGATTGGGCAGCATCGAGGACCACTAACTTCAATTCACATTATATGTTCTTAGTAGTGGTGCAAATTGTTATTTGAGGTGTCCTGATTTCCTAAATTTGTATCAATAATCAAGTTCAATGAGTCAGCTACGCCAAGCTATATAGACACTTAGGTATGTAAGAGGCAAACTATTCTTAGGAACAGTGCAAGAATGGTTTCGGTTATGGTGGTGCAACGTTGGGTTATCTTCTTCCAAAGAGTTCTTCGACGACATGGAGTTGGGTAGTGTAGTGGAGTAGGAGTTATCTCTGGAAAACCCGAAGGTTGAATCCAAATAAGTCAATATTTCTTATAACTTTGGCTTGATCGTGATCAGCAGTTCATGGTCTACTTCGAAGGAATTTGTCTTAACTTTGTAAGAGTCAACATTAGTTATTGAGTTTGACGATTTGAGTAAGGCGATGTGGGTTGTGTCTGAGTATACAGACGATTTCAAGATGAAGTCAAAGTATTGTTTACATTTTCTCTTTGTTAGTCCACATAAGAAGAACGGAAGTTTATAGCTGGGTTGAGCGATTGAATGGGGAAGCAGTTGATTTCATTCAGATGGATTGTGAAGGATTTAAGAAGTTGGTCGGGGAGATCAAGATGTTCGAACATATACCCAATGGAGAGTTGTCTTATTTTATGGATTAGTCGTGGAAGCATATGCATAAATCATTGTTCCTATTTAGGTGGTTTCTCCCTCGATTAGACAGAAAGAAAAATGATATAACCACTTATGGAATGTTTTCCACCAATGGTGCTGCCATACATGCTTTATTTTGATGTTGAGGTTCCAAAGTTCCATCTAATCTAGAATTTCGATTGATGTAGCGAAATTGGGACTCGACAAGATTTGTTTTGATCTGTCTTGATTTTAACCTATCATGTTGAGGGCTTAATTGGACTATATGTGTGTAGTATCCCATATTTGGTTGCTATGGGTTAACACTGTGGATGACTGCATCATCCATAGCTTCATTTTTGGGCCTTGAGCTGGGGGAGTGGTATAACATCGATATTTATATTTGGAAGTATACATGGTTTATCAAAACTTAATCTCATCGGGTTATGTTTTCTTATTCGATTGTAGTTCTAAAGTTAAATAATTAGGTTGGTATTACACTAAGGATGGACTGGCTGAGAAAGTATGGAGTAGTGGTAGATTGCGAGAATGGTTTGATGAAAATAGGGATAGATGATGACAAGGGAGTAGTGATAGGATGTTTACTAGATTAGTAGGTGATGGCCAGTTATCTACAGTAACTTGAGATTCCAGACATTATCTTGTCGACAGTACCAGTCGCTAGAGAGATTTAGTCCTGTATTGACCTAATGAAATACCCCAAACCTACAGTGGTACCTTCGAAAAGGAAGGCACCCAGAGAGCAGAGGAGGAGCTCAAGGTGCAGACGGACAATCATTTGGGATACAGAGGAGTATATTCGAGTAAGGAACAGTAATAGTATAAATAGTAAGGACGAATGATTCCCTTTGTGTAACACCCCAGATTTTTGAATAATCGAATTAACTAAATTAAAGAATAATTAATCTTAGACGTGAGAATTAAGGGAAATGGGTTGTGCCATTGTGTTCGTCTCGGAATTCTGGTCGAGATAGAATCCGAATTTGCATAAAACAGATATCAGATGATGAAGATATGGATGAACAAAGTCAGAAGGGAAAATGAAAAAAAAAGATTGCATTGGCGCACTTGGGAAGTGCGCCAGTACAAATTTGCACTGGCGCACCTGCCAAGTGCGCCCAGGCCGAGCAGCAGACCTGCATAGCTTTCTGGTTCAGTCTGACCTATGTTGTGACTCATTGCTGAGTCCTTTCTGACTCCTTGCTGAGTCATTAGGGCTGAGGTGTCAACTTATCCCGACTGAATGGTTTTGATTAACCCTAAGATCTTCTGACGGCTATAATTAAATTAAAATTCTATATAAACATGGGTAGACTCAAACCCTAAATCAAAATACAAACTGAAACTATGGCCGTCATGCTGTCATCTTGTAACCTAGAGTAGCCGCCACCAATTAGAGAGGAAGAACAGCTAATCAAATCAATTTTATTCAACTTTAACAACGAATCTTCTTTAAAGGAAAGCTAATACAACTTCAGAATTCAGAACTCAAGACCTTCTTTGAGTTGTGAGTTCGATTTCTTTAATAAAATAATTAGCAATTTAATTGGATTAAGTTATGATGCAGATTGTATGGTTATGTTGTGAATTATTGACTGCATGTTATCATCTATGTTGTAAAATTGTGATGTTATCATTTATGTTGTAATTTCTATGATGTTATCATCTATGTTGTTGTGATGTTATCATACATGTTGTAATCCTATGATTTGCTTATATACAATCAAATCATCATATTTCATATGCTAGTTTGATTATGTTGATTCATATGATAAATCATATGTATGTATGAAAGTTTAGGTGTTGATTTAGATGTGAATCATATGCAAGTTAGTAGAGATTATGTATAACTTTACATGTTTCATGACATCTATTTCAGATCTAAAGTTAGGCTATGACATGTGTGAGTTATATGCTAAATTCTACATGCTAGTTTACATGTTTAGATGTAAGTTTACACCATTGTTATGTTGCATAAATCACATATGCAAGTTTATATAAATATATGAGTTTGGAGTATGAATCATGTTATGTAAGTTTGTGGTTATTGCCTATGCTAGTTTACACCTTTAGATGTAGATCTATGACATACATGATTTATGCAAGTTGTAACCATTACCTAAACAAGTTTACACCTTTAGATTTGGATCTACGACATATGTAGCTTTATGCAAGTTGTAACTTTGGCCTATGCAAGTTTTAGATGTAGAACATCATTCACACATGCAAGTTCACCCATATGTTTAGATCTAGTTTTAATTATATGTATGTTGTGATGTTTTCTCTTTATTCCATGAGTTAGACTATTCGAGTCTAACGTATATTTTACGTTAAACGAACGAACGTACAACGTGCAGTAAAGGGGATATTATTAAAAGATTTAATTGGCATAAATGCCTTAAATGGCATAAAATAAATTTGTGATGAAAATTAGTATGATTTTACATACCATAAATAGATGGACATAATTGAGTCAATTATGGCCATAGTTAAATTTGGAATTAATTAATAATTGAATAGGGAAATAAATTCAAATTGAGGGATGATTAGTTAGGTGTAATTAATCGTCTAAGACACGAGGTTAGGCTCTTTTGTGTTGTAAGATTGCCCGGACCCGCCCGGCAAATCCAGCTGCCACAAATGCCAGTCTAATGTGGGAGGTCTTAGGCATAAATTAAATATGTAACGATTGTAAAGACATGTGGTTAGGCTCGTTGTGGTGTAAGACTGCCCGGACCCGCCTGGCAAATCTAGCTGCCACAAATGCCAGTCTAATGTGAGAGGCCTTTATGAAGTTACGGTCTTAATGAATTAAGAAACACTTAACCAGATAAACATGTAGTGGGACATGAGAGGGTTAAGTGGGTGCCTTGGGTGGCATGTGGAATCTAGTGGGTGCCTTGGGTGGCATTTGAAATTCGATTAGAAACACTTAACCAAAATTTGCAACATGTAAGTGAACACGAATAAGAAGAGGATTAAGTGGGATGTACTAGAGGGGACCAAGCTTAGGTGGATAGCTTGTGTCAAGTAATGGGGGCCCGTTTCAACCAGTAACCCATACATATCTTTGTGGGCTCGACCCAAGTCGAGGACGGGACACGCATACTGGGCTTGACTGTAAGAGGCCAAACCCGGTTAGCGGTGGCAACGCAAGTCCAACGGGTTCATATGACCCGGGCTGGTAGGTAAGACGTTGTTGCATCGTGTAGGTATACGCCGTGCATTGTTGGTTGTATCGGGTTGCCACTTTGGGAAGTGATACACCCCACAGTGGGGCCAATACGGGTATCTACGAGTTAGGGAGACGATCGCATGGGGGTAGTGGGTACACCTAGTGGAGATAAGGGCAGGCGACACCTATGAAGGCAACTAGGGGTGCATGAAACTACCAATATAATTATTAAGTTCTGTAGGCGGGATCAACCTTAGGATGACTAGTGGTGGTGCAGTATAGTATAGTGGTGGTGTAGTATAGTAATTACCTTATAGTGGTTTAGGTACGCTTTAACGTTATCTTGTTTCAATCTTATTTCCTTGTTTACTCTGTCATTCCCAATTTTTCACAGTCATTTCCTTATTTTCCAACTTATGCCTTAGCCTGGTTATTTTGGTAATTATACTGTTGAAGTTATCGCACTCGCCAGACTTTATGTCTGACCCCCTTTGTTTCCTCCTCTTTTCTTCCTTTCCCCCCCCTCAGGTGCTCAGGTTAGAACTAGCACCAGTGGAGCTTAATTTTGGACAGCTGTATCACTTGCTTTTAGAAGATTGCTTGGATCGCTGAAGTAAAGTTCAGCCTCTCTTATTTATGGCTATTTTGTACTCGGGTTACGTCTTTCAATTTATGTACTTTGGTTTAGTCAAGATGAATATTATGTACTTTGGCTCTGGTTTTTGATGATGTAATCAAACATATGTGTTTACCGCTGCAATGAATAAAGTTTTAAAGTTTTAAGTACTGTTTATATCTGTCTTGTTGTTAAGTTTCTGTTCTATACTCACTTAAAACGCTCCATAGAAGTTAATGCATTCCCTTTGTGAGTGACATTAATGGACGTGGGGTGTTACACTTTGAATGCGTGTTAGCTAGCATCAACCGAAGGTAGCTATATTTCCTCTATATTGGAGTTATTTTTTTTAGATTTGATTTTATATTCCAAACCAGTATTCATGCCTCCAAGGCATACAACACCTATGAAGTAGGAGACAAGTAGTTCTTGGTAGCTTGTTAGATCATCTCAGTAGTGTTAGGATGATCTCTCAATTGAGCTTTTTGGAGGAATTTGGCCAATGGAGAGTATTTGGATGGGGTGTGCCGAATATAAATGATTGACACTTTCTATGAACTAGAAAAGCGCGATTTTATTATAATAACCGCAAGCACCCAGATCGTGTAATATGCAGGTCGAGCATAGGGAGGAATTTTAATTTTAATTATTTATATATTTCTTGGGCGAGTTAGACAATATTTGTAGATGATTTTGAATTAATGTTATTGAATTTACTATGGATGTGAATCTAATCAGATCAATACCAAATTCAACAACTAAAACAAAAGGACAAATTACTAGAAAAGAAACAACAAACAAAAACAACAGAAAATTAAAATTAGTACTGCCGCTGAATCTAATTGAACGGTCAATCCTAATATGCAATAAAAAATAACAATAACAATTCGTGTTCTAACAAAACTAATTGATTAGAAAACACGTATTGTTATGAAGAAATAATAAACTGGAACGAAGAAAAACTTTATTAAGAATAAAATGATAATACAGAAAAAATGGAACTCCCCTTTTACAATGAACACCAGGGATATTTATATAGGATGTAGTCACCTCTCTCTATGTGAATATAAGGCCTAGTAAATATATGAAGAAAATTCTTTCCAAAGATGAAGGGATATTCCTTTCATGGCGCTTGATTGAAGATTGTAATCAAAGTCTTTCCTTTTGATGTATGGCATAGTCAGTGGGAAGATAACCCTATGCTTAATTGGAGATATGTAATCAAAGCCTTCCCTTTCTTTTTGCATGGCAATTAAATGTAATTGATTGGATTTGAATTCTTCGAGAGGATTATGCCAAATTTCAAAAATCCTTATTAAGTGCATATTATATATATATATATGCATAAATATGACTCTATATATATATATATATCACTTGGTTCATTGATTCTTCAAAACACATGAGGCGGGGTGAAAAGCATTCGTGTTCCATTCTTCATAAAAATAGTACTTGCCAAGGATCTAACTCGGGCCACTCTGTACACATTTCTATGCCTTTACAAGTGAGCTACAACTTCTTTTGCAATTGAGATCGCATTGCTATGGGGAAGTAGCTTTTTCTTTGTAGTTGGCCTTTAATTGAAATGAAGAAGACATAAATTGACTATCTATAAAAACAATAAAAATTTCCCAAAGCATCATTTATTTATTTACAAAAGATAAAATATAAGAGCATAAAATAAACACATTTCTATGTTAATCAAATACCCCTACATTTATCTTTCACTCATCCTCGAGTAAAAAAAATGAAAAGGTAAACTAGAGAGGTCACATTTTCGTAGGAAACACGATTGCATTAAGCATATGCAATAAGCCGTTAAACCTCTAGGTGTCCCTAGTAGGATGAGTGGGGTCTCGTGAGGGTTTTCAGTGGATACTACCCACAAAATCCAAATGAAGTGTGTTGTGGTCCTAATGAAACTACATGAATGCAATAGATATATGCAAATGAAAAAAAAATGAAAACACGACTTGTTTCAGAAACGTGGTACAACAAAGTAAGTTAAAAATTTCCTAGTCAGTTGATTGTATTTTAGATACTTCAACCTGTCACAAATTTTCAACATAATTCAAGTTTTCAACATTAAACTCTAGTTTGGCCAGTTGGTTTGGTTGACAACATAGTGCAACCATGAAATAAATTCTTAATTTGCTTGTCATAGTTCGCAAAGTGGTATTCTAATTTCCTTGTGTAGGACTAGTCAAATCAATAAGGTCAAGAAGTGCTTGGGCATCGTCACTTATTCTCTGTAAATAATTAAAATTTATGATTAACTACATACACCTAACCTACAAGACCAAGGTGTACCACCCATGACTGATGGAACAGAGCTTGGCGGATTGTGCAGATCGATGCTGACTTTGTCAATAAAATGTCAGTAATCCTTGGGTGTCCAACTCATAAAATGAGACCAAGACATATCGACGCTGACTTTGTCAATAATATGTCGGATAGAGTTTGGCGAATTTGCACACCAATGCTAGATTTAGAAGCAATGTTGGATACCATTGGATTACTATTATTATTATTGAAAATATAAGAACAACTGAGAGTTACGCGAATTCAGCTTAACACAACTTAGTTTGAAAGAATCAACAAGCCAATATAAGTATTTTAAGTCCTCCACTCATTGAACAAAGACTACAATTTAGAATAAACTTTTGGCCATCACCTAAGAATCTCCCTATGTACCGGTCACACTATTATCCCTCAAAATTCAACTTTTCATTATATTTCTTATTCGATCTTAGTTGAGAGAAAAATACTATCAATTGACTAACAATTGTTAATTTATTTTATTGTATCAATCTAAAATGAGTCATGTTTCAAAAAAAATGGCATGTTACTACGATCTAAAATGCATGATGGTTATATATGAAAAGAAAGAAAAAAATAAAAGAAAAACAAAAGGATGTAATGCAGACTCCTCCCCCCATACTTGATCTAAAAAGTGTCCACACTGTAAACACGTTTTCTAAATGTGAAAGATAGCACCCAAAGATGGATGAGATGCAAAATTATTTGTAGAAAGAAATGCAGTCTAACTATATGTAAGAATGGATCATATGTACAATGATATATGTGTTTGTGATGCATGCAATGCAAAGAATGCCACCAACTTTTTTCCCCCCACTTGGTTCTAGCCCGATGAATCTCATTCCCACTTTGTTTAGGCATGTTTTCAAATAATCAAAGGTTTTTGAAAACCATCTTGTATTTATACCAAGATTTATAGTCCAGTGGATAAATGTCTAGTGTCATCCTTGTTAGACCAAAAAATGGTCCTAACACCCAAATCATCGTATTTTGAGCATAAGATATGAAAAAATAACCGAAAAATACAGGAAAAAGCAAGACAACAAGATTTTTATAGTGGTTCGGCGTTAACGAGCTTACGTCCACTTCATAATTTCTCATTTCACTCATAGATCACAATTACAATGAATATTGTCTCTCAATCACTTGAATTCAATGAATAATTCTCTCCAAATTCATTGATTTTTATTGAGGAAGATGGTGGTTATTCATGGAGAAGTGTTAGCCATGGCAACCATGGATGGTGAGATGCCAAAAGTCCCCTAAAAATTCCCTCTAGAGGTGTATTTATAGCTGTAGGAGAGCCCATATGGTGATCAGGTCATGGTAGGACATGTGGCACCTGATCCGGGAAACTAGGAGCGATCATAGCCTCGAGAATATGTCAAAATCTACCTGCGTAGTAGCGGAACCTGGTCGCGGTTTGTGGGCCGGGGCGGTGAGCTGGTAATGGTCGTGATGGTGATGGTCAGGCCGGGTCATGATCACGAACCGCCCTCAGGGGGCGGTCACGAACCGACCCCAGAGGGTGGTCATGAACTGCCCCCAATGGGTGCTCACGAACCGCCCCCAGGGGGTGCTCAAGAACAAGTCTTCAAAAATGCCAAAATCCATGTTTTTCTATATTTGTGCATGCGTTCATGGAAATAGACATAACTTTCAAACCGTAAGGCCGATTGAACCAATAAAAGCTCTACTTGAAGCTAATACAGAGGGCTACAAGTATTTGATGTGTTTAAATCCAAATGAGGTCATTTAATAGGGGTTTCGGTCCAGTTTATACTAATGCTGTGATTTTGACCAAACTGCCCTATGTCTTCTGACGATGCTTCCAATGTCGGAGAGTGATGTTATCCAAAGATTCCATATGTGACAGCATTTGCCAAAAAGTGTGTTAACATGATCTTTGCTTTGGGTAGCCTGGTCACAAAGCAGGCTAACATTTTGCCCCCCAAAGTACATCTTATCATAGATGAGATGTGCTTTGAATGTGTTGAGCTAAATTTCTTTGGAACGTCATTTATCCTTGAGAAAGCTTTATCCATGTGTTGCATTGCTTCCATTAGAGCTAGTTAGGCCAAGTTTTATGGAAGAAGTATTCGAGATGATCAAGTAATGGATTAAGCCTTGTCAAATCAAGAGGTCTGATTCATTCATCAAAAATCACATTAGATCGGTGGCTCCCGAGTATGATTCTTGAAACACCCCACCTCCGTTAGGGTCACTCTCAAAGGGAATGCCCTAATTTTGGTGGAGGTTTATAAGTACAAGTCACAGATATACAAGACAGATATAAGAACACATATTTGTAAACAGCGGAAGAACAACAAACTTTATTTCATAAAGTCAAATACGTGTTACAACAACATCCTTTCCAAAAAAAACATAACATAACACTTTCATAATCTGTCTTGAGTACATTATTTAAAGAAGCATAAATAAAACATAGATAAACTGCAAAAGCCCCATAGTGGATTGTCCAAAGCCATAATTCAAAATAGGAAAGTCCAAGCAATACATTTCTCTTCTTCAAGCTGGATGTTGAGGTAGGTCAAGCTGCTGTGTTCCCTCCCTGAGGACCTGGGGGGGGGGGGGGGGGGGGAACGGAAGAAAGAAGACGAAAGAAAAGTAGAGTCAGACATAAAGCCTGAGTAAGTCTAGTACTATTTTGTCTATGAATAAAGAACTGGGTATGATAAGTATAAACGAGAAGTGGGCATGCACTATAAACTTGGTTAAGTTGTCTAGGGTCGAATATACTATCGTACCCCATGTTAATCTCTGAACCCATATAAACTAGTTTCCCACTGGCACCCCATAATCAGGGTGATGTGATCCATTCTATGATGATCGGCTCCTACTCGCATAGTTACATGTGTCTTACGGCCCCCGATGTCGTAGTTACCTATGCTGGTCCCACCATGGGGTGTATCAAGTCCCATAGTGGCAACCCGACACAACCTTAGAGTGCACAGGTATGCTACTGGTGTCCAGTGCCTTATTTTTCTGCGCCGGAGTGTGTGCACGCCCGCACTCCGTTAAAACCTACACTGCTACACCACCGCCGTCGATTTTTGACCTCTTACAATCAGCCCAGTAATCGTGCCCCACCCTGCCTAGTTTCAGGGTATCATGATACACCGTGTAGGGTTACTGCTGAAAAGGGTCCCCCGTTACTAGGTTTTCTATCTCTAGCCAACATGCTAAGTTGGTTAAGTGTTTTCTAACCTAACCCCACCAGTCCGTTTAGTTTAGCATGTTCCATTTTGATTAAGTCTTAGTCCACTTAATCCTAACAATCCTGATTCAGCCTTAATTGTCTTATTAAGGCCCTAACCTCTCACATTAGACAGGTATTGCTGTGGCTGCCTGTTGCCGGTTGGTTCCGGGCAGTCTTACGCCACAACTCAGTCTAACCTCGGGTCCTTATAGGGCTCCATGTTTAACCTCCCACATTGGATAGGTATTGTTGTGACTACTGGACAGCCGGGCGGTTCCGGGCAGGTTTACATCACAACTCAATCCAACCTCGGGTTAAACATATCGTATTTTCTACATTTATATATCTTGTCATTCTTCTTTATTTCTTATATGTAAATATTTGCGGCCCATTATTAAGTTAATGGTGTAAAGGTTACACCAATCATGGGCCCAACCCATACTTGAATTTGGGCCCTTTTACTTTAGTTTTCATTCATTAAATTAATTTAGCCCAACGTTATTTACCCCCGTTTTTACACGTCCGTTTTATGTATATTGGGCTTAGCCTTTTAAAGCCCAATTTAGCCATGCGAAAGGGGAGGCTTATGGCGTAATTACATACACAAAGAGGGGGAAGGTGAGCGCATGAACTTGCATATGACGTTGGAAATACATACTAGAAACTGGTGTACTTGCATAGTGGTAACATATGTGACATGAATCAAAGCATGTGAACTTGCATAGGTTTAACTGCAACATGAACCTATATCCTTATTTATGCATAATGTCAAACATAAGCATGGCATAAATAAGCATGGCATAATATCAAACATAAGCATGGCATAGGTATAGTTAAATTTGTTCATGGCATAAATATAAACAAGTCATGTTCATAAGGTTTCTACATGTTTACAAAGAGGATACTTTGTTACTAACACAAAAGCATAGTTCAACTTAATTAAATTTAATCACATAACGATGGTATACTTATGCATAAATATTCCTAATCATGGTGTTTGCTTTTAACTTGCAAAAAAGGGATTTTTGTGTCTAACTTAGCCATGTCTCACATATGTCATCATATAATTCTTTTAAACAAGATAGACTTAATCATGAATTTCAATTATGCTTAATATCATTCATAGCCTAGCCATATTCATAAGTTTTGCAAAAGCATGACTTAATACATGGATTATGGTGTCAAAATTCCAACATAGTTTCATATGAACTATAACAACCAAACTTGTCTCAATTACTTGCAAAATGATTTATGCACAAAAATAGACATCATGGTGGCATAATAACAAAGCCCCAAACTTGCATGAAATTCCAATCAACTACATACATGTAGCTTCAACATAGGTCACATAATTTGCGAATATTCCAAACGTATATTTGCATAGAACTACCGCATGTAGTTCTTTATAATTGAATGACATAATTCAGAATATCCAAACGTATATAAATTGATAAGAACGCACAAATATGAATTTTATTGCCACAATTCAAGCATACATATCTACACAATCATTTGTTCATACCAAAGTAATACTCTACTTACAATGGTTGCGGCAAATTCTCTAATTAAGAGACATGATTCCTTTGTTGAATTGATTAGCTTTAGGTTGCTTGAATTGCTTTAGGCTTTAGAACTTTCTCCCTAATCCTCTCTCTCTAGATGGCGGCTACTCTTAGTCGTTCCTCAGCAACATGGCGGCTATGTTCTTAATTTGAATGAATAGATTAGGGTTTAGTCTAGGGTTGTTTATATAGAGGTTAGGAATTGATTAGGACCATTGATGTTGCTGGGTTAGATCGTAGCCATTCATTCGATAGAGAGACCAATTAAAACTTGCCACCTAGCCCTAATGACAAAGCAACCCACAGAAATTCGACCAAACACAGACCAGGCCAGCCAGGAGGGACTGGGTTCGATTTTCAAAAATTAAACTTTAAATTGAGCTGTTTTAGTCTGTTTGAATTTTATCTATTGTATACATATATTTTTGCATATATATATATATTCTCATATATATACATATATTTTCTTTATTTCCTTATATGTACGTTCTTATCCTTTCAAAATTTGAATTTGTATACGTACATGTATTTGCATGCTCAGTTGGCCCTCTCTAAAACAGAGATAAAAATTATGTCGCCGCCGGGGTTCGAACCCCCGACCTCCATGCTACAAATCCAATGCCTTAACCAACTGAGCTACAGAGGCTTTTGTTAATAAGTCTTAGAATAATAATAATTATTGTCCTCTCCTTACTTCTCTTTTTCATGTTTTGCTGTAATATTTAAATTAAAGATATCTTCTTCATACGTTATCCGTTTTGCGCAAACTCGGACTCTATCTCAAGCAGAATTCCGAGACGAACGCAATGGTGATGTCCGTTTCCCTTAATTTTTCTGTTACAATTTAATTATACTTAAATTTGTTAATTTACTGTTAACGGAAAAATCCGGGGTGTTACATTCTCCCCCACTTAAAAGGATTTCGTCCCCGAAATCTTCAAGTTTAGGAAGAATGTAAATCCTAACATTCAATCATCCATCTACTCATCCATCAAACACGAGCATCCATTGTCCTTAAAAGACTTCTAATGCTTCATGATCATATGCGAAGTGTGTGTGTTCATGAACTTATCTAATGCAAAATCAGGCGGTCTACTGATTCAGTTGACCTCCTTAATGCGAATCATGTAAGTGCCATGTATCCATTATGTATGCAGATTTTTCCTATTCATGATTCTACATGGGTGCACAATCTTTCATACAAATGCAACATCCATATGACAACACATTACAATTCAACCATATACGAGTGCAAACATATATGCATATGCAATATGAAGTGACTGAGCCGATCTAAAACCTAGATTGTGTGTGTATATGCAGCCACGAGCAACTACTAGCAATCACTTGCAACCACTTGCAACCATCATACATAACATGTTTCAATTACATGTTTTCATCCAAAAGGGTTTCTACCTAAAAGATAAGGTCGAGGAAATATACCCTAAAAAGATAGATAAAAGCGCAACTTAAGGAAAAAGAAAGATCAAGAATGTACCCTCGAACAGAAAAGGGTAGGCAGTACGTATTCTAGCTTCAGTTTCCCAAGTCGCGTCTCCCTCGGCGTCGCTCCACTGGACTTTGACGAGCTTGACTTCGCGGTTGCGTAGCTTCTTCACTTCCGTTCCTAATATGCGGGTTAAAACTTTTCTTATGGTTGCTTCGCGTTCCACTTCGGCCTCTTCGAGGATATTTGGCTCTACCACTTCAGCAGACTCATGTAGACATTTTCGGAGATGTGAAACGTGATAGACGTTGTGAACTCCGGCCAATTTTTCTCGGGTAGCTCTAATCTATTAGGTCATTTTCCAAACTTTCTCAATGATAGGGAATGGTCCTACCTAAAGGTATAATCGAATGATAGAAGCAAGTAAAAACTTTGTGCCCATTAGGCAATGTCAAAACTGGAAATCTATGACACATATATATTGATTAGGAGAAGAACTCTCTAAGCATCAGCCCCGAAGACCGAAATCAACATCAGACTGACACCCAAAGAATTACTCAACCCAACCACCATATATGATTCTAGGAACCTAAGCATGATGGACTCCTTTTAGGTCACAAGGGAGTCCTTTCCTAAGACCAATCCGTATCCTATAAAACCCAAAAACTTTAGTCAAACCAACGAACACCCTCAAGCCCCAACATGTGTTAATAACAGATGAGTCTTATTCCCTATGGGGTTTGCAACAGAAATTGGATTGAGAATGGGACCGAGAGGATATACACAAAAGATAGCATGCAAGTAAGCTCTACAGGAAGAGAGGGATCAAGGACATACTCTTAAGAAGAGATATGATGCACGAATCTAGTCTTCAATCTTCTAAGTCGCATTTCCTTGAGCTTAACTCCATTATGCTTTGTCCGTCTTTAACTTCACAATTTCGTAGTTTCTTAATTCTTGTTTCCAAAATATGAGTTGGAACCTATGTCACTGTTTCCTCTCGTTCCTCTTTCACTTATTCTCCTTCTAGTATACTTGGCTCAAGCATAACTGCGTACTCATGGTTCCATGCAAGCTCTCCAAAATTCACTAGTGAATCTTGGATCTTTTTTACTTACTAGAAGGTATCTCACATAGATGAATTATCTCTTGAAAATAAACAATTGTCAACTTCGTGAGCGGAGCTGAGATTTTCGCAAAATCCCTTATGAATTTTCGATAGAAACCTGCTAGTCCTAGAAAGCTTCGGACCTCAGTTGCATTCCTTGGTGTCTTCCAATCCTGTACCGCCACTACCTTAGCAGGGTCCACTGCTAACCCTTGTTTGGATACTATGTGCCCAAGGAACCTCACCTCTTCTCTCCAAAAGTGGCATTTGGAGAATTTGGCTTTTAGTTGATGGACTCGCAAAGTTTCCATGATTGCCCTTAAGTGCTGAGTATGTTCCTCTTCACTCTTTGAGAAGATAAGGATATCATCTACGAAGACCACTACGAATTTGTTGAGGAAATCTCTAAATACCCTACTCATCAGGTCCACGAAGTAAGCAGGTGCATTTGTCAAGCCGAAAGGCATGACAAGCCATTCAAAGAAGCCGTCTGGGGTTCTGAACGCCGTTTTATCGATGCTATCTTCAGCCACCCTTAGCTGATGAAAACCGGTTGCTAAATCGAGTTGGGAGAAAACAGACGCTCCTACAAGCTGGTCAAATAAATCGTCAATTCTAGGGAGAGGGTGCCTATTCATTTTCGTTAGCTTGTTGAGCTCCCTATAGTCAACACATAGACGGAGTGAACCATCCGCCTTTGTAGCGAACACCACTGGAGCGCCTCATTCTGAAATGCTCCTCCTAATGAACCCCTTCTCTAGAAGCTCTTTAATCTGTTTACTGAGCTCTTTTCTTTCTCGTGGAGCCATGTGTCTAACGGGCAACGCAACGGGCTTTGCATTATCTACAAGATATATGCGGAAGTCTATTTCCCGCTTCGGAGGCAAGCCCTTCACCTCTTCGAAGACATCCGGATATTCCCGGACCACTCTAACTGATTGCAAATTTTCAACAGAGGCATCTAGCGATTCAAGATAACTAAGCATAACCGCATACGAGGGATTACAAGAAATTTCCAAAGTATTACCGAGCTGGGTTAGGAGCCTAACAACCCTTTTCTCACAATCAAGGATGGCCCCATTACTGGATAGCCAATCCATACCCAAAATCAAACCATACCCCGAAAAGCCCAAAACAAAGGCACTACATTCAAATTCTACACTTAGAATATAAATTTTCAAATCCAAACAGATCATAGACAAATGAGCTGGGCCCCCAATTGGGTTTGAAACAATTAAGGGGTCCTCTACCATACTAGTTTTTAGGTGCAGAGATTCTACTAAAGCAGACGAGATAAAGGAGTGTGATGCGCCAGAATCAAATAAAGTGCGAACGGGGTGATCATAAAGATAAACTACACTTTCTACCGAAGTATTTATACCTCGCTGTTGCAAAGGTGGCGCTTCTAGCACATGAACCTGTGCCCTCTGCCCCTGTCCTCGTTTCTTTGGGTAGTCTTTAGCCACGTGGCCTGTCTCACCGCAAGAAAAGCACCCACCATTCATCTTGGCCTTCTTTTTCCGGCAATCTTTCACTAAGTGCCCCACTTTGCCACAGAATTTACACTCCCTCTTCTCTCGGGACTTGTTGTCTTTCCCGCCCTTCTCAAAGTCTGTCTTCTCATGGCAGTCATTGCTGATGTGTCCAGTCTTCCCACAATGAAAACATTCTCCTTGCTTTCTTTTCCTTTTTCTACAATCCTTGGCTATGTGCCCTTCCGTACCACAAAAATTACATTTCCTTTTTTCTTGTTTCTTATTATTACTGTTACGATCCTTTCTTGTTTGACTATTATTCGTCTTCCTACTCTGGGACTCTTTCGCTTGCTGGTTCACGTGGAGGAGGAGTGAAAGCGTCAGCGGCTGGGAAGTAAGGTCCCCAGACATGCTGAAACAGAAGGGATAGATTCAAAACGAAGGATAAGAGATAGTACCTATGGCTTTGGGGAGGGACTTTGCCTTTTAAAATAAAACAATATTTTATCTTTTAAAAATGCTTCTTTAAATTTCCTTTTTTAAAAATAGATTTTTAGAACTTTTTATCTTATCTGGTAAACCTATGCTCTGATACCAAGTGAAACACCCCACCTCCGTTAGGGTCACTCTCAAAGGGAATGCCCTAATTTTGGTGGAGGTTTATAAGTACAAGTCACAGATATACAAGACAGATATAAGAACACATATTTGTAAACAGTGGAAGAACAACAAACTTTATTTCATAAAGTCAAATACGTGTTACAACAACATCCTTTCCAAAAAAAACATAACATAACACTTTCATAATCTGTCTTGAGTACATTATTTAAAGAAGCATAAATAAAACATAGATAAACTGCAAAAGCCCCATAGTGGATTGTCCAAAGCCATAGTTCAAAACAGGAAAGTCCAAGCAATACATTTCTCTTCTTCAAGCTGGATGTTGAGGTAGGTCAAGCTGCTGTGTTCCCTCCCTGAGGACCTGGGGGGGGGGGGGGGGGAAACGGAAGAAAAAAGACGAAAGAAAAGTAGAGTCAGACATAAAGCCTGAGTAAGTCTAGTACTATTTTGTCTATGAATAAAGAACTGGGTATGATAAGTATATACGAGAAGTGGGCATGCACTATAAACTTGGTTAAGTTGTCTAGGGTCGAATATACTATCGTACCCCATGTTAATCTCTGAACCCATATAAACTAGTTTCCCACTGGCACCCCATAATCAGGGTGATGTGATCCATTCTATGATGATCGGCTCCTACTCGCATAGTTACATGTGTCTTACGGCCCCCGATGTCGTAGTTACCTATGCTGGTCCCACCATGGGGTGTATCAAGTCCCATAGTGGCAACCCGACACAACCTTAGAGTGCACAGGTATGCTACTGGTGTCCAGTGCCTTATTTTTCTGCGCCGGAGTGTGTGCACGCCCGCACTCCGTTAGAACCTACACTGCTACACCACCGCCGTCGATTTTTGACCTCTTACAATCAGCCCAGTAATCGTGCCCCACCCTGCCTAGTTTCAGGGTATCATGATACACCGTGTAGGGTTACTGCTGAAAAGGGTCCCCCGTTACTAGGTTTTCTATCTCTAGCCAACATGCTAAGTTGGTTAAGTGTTTTCTAACCTAACCCCACCAGTCCGTTTAGTTTAGCATGTTCCATTTTGATTAAGTCTTAGTCCACTTAATCCTAACAATCCTGATTCAGCCTTAATTGTCTTATTAAGGCCCTAACCTCTCACATTAGACAGGTATTGTTGTGGCTGCCTGTTGCCGGTTGGTTCCGGGCAGTCTTACGCCACAACTCAGTCTAACCTCGGGTCCTTATAGGGCTCCATGTTTAACCTCCCACATTGGATAGGTATTGTTGTGACTACTGGACAGCCGGGCGGTTCCGGGCAGGTTTACATCACAACTCAATCCAACCTCGGGTTAAACATATCGTATTTTCTACATTTATATATCTTGTCATTCTTCTTTATTTCTTATATGTAAATATTTGCGGCCCATTATTAAGTTAATGGTGTAAAGGTTACACCAATCATGGGCCCAACCCATACTTGAATTTGGGCCCTTTTACTTTAGTTTTCATTCATTAAATTAATTTAGCCCAACGTTATTTTCCCCCGTTTTTACACGTCCGTTTTATGTATATTGGGCTTAGCCTTTTAAAGCCCAATTTAGCCATGCGAAAGGGGAGGCTTATGGCGTAATTACATACACAAAGAGGGGGAAGGTGAGCGCATGAACTTGCATATGACGTTGGAAATACATACTAGAAACTGGTGTACTTGCATAGTGGTAACATAGGTGACATGAATCAAAGCATGTGAACTTGCATAGGTTTAACTGCAACATGAACCTATATCCTTATTTATGCATAATGTCAAACATAAGCATGGCATAAATAAGCATGGCATAATATCAAACATAAGCATGGCATAGGTATAGTTAAATTTGTTCATGGCATAAATATAAACAAGTCATGTTCATAAGGTTTCTACATGTTTACAAAGAGGATACTTTGTTACTAACACAAAAGCATAGTTCAACTTAATTAAATTTAATCACATAACGATGGTATACTTATGCATAAATATTCCTAATCATGGTGTTTGCTTTTAACTTGCAAAAAAGGGATTTTTGTGTCTAACTTAGCCATGTCTCACATATGTCATCATATAATTCTTTTAAACAAGATAGACTTAATCATGAATTTCAATTATGCCCAATATCATTCATAGCCTAGCCATATTCATAAGTTTTGCAAAAGCATGACTTAATACATGGATTATGGTGTCAAAATTTCAACATAGTTTCATATGAACTATAACAACCAAACTTGTCTCAATTACTTGCAAAATGATTTATGCACAAAAATAGACATCATGGTGGCATAATAACAAAGCCCCAAACTTGCATGAAATTCCAATCAACTACATACATGTAGCTTCAACATAGGTCACATAATTTGCGAATATTCCAAACGTATATTTGCATAGAACTACCGCATGTAGTTCTTTATAATTGAATGACATAATTCAGAATATCCAAACGTATATAAATTGATAAGAACGCACAAATATGAATTTTATTGCCACAATTCAAGCATACATATCTACACAATCATTTGTTCATACCAAAGTAATACTCTACTTACAATGGTTGCGGCAAATTCTCTAATTAAGAGACATGATTCCTTTGTTGAATTGATTAGCTTTAGGTTGCTTGAATTGCTTTAGGCTTTAGAACTTTCTCCCTAATCCTCTCTCTCTAGATGGCGGCTACTCTTAGTCGTTCCTCAGCAACATGGCGGCTATGTTCTTAATTTGAATGAATAGATTAGGGTTTAGTCTAGGGTTGTTTATATAGAGGTTAGGAGTTGATTAGGACCATTGATGTTGCTAGGTTAGATCGTAGCCATTCATTCGATAGAGAGACCAATTAAAACTTGCCACCTAGCCCTAATGACAAAGCAACCCACAGAAATTCGACCAAACACAGACCAGGCCAGCCAGGAGGGACTGGGTTCGATTTTCAAAAATTAAACTTTAAATTGAGCTGTTTTAGTCTGTTTGAATTTTATCTATTGTATACATATATTTTTGCATATATATATATATTCTCATATATATACATATATTTTCTTTATTTCCTTATATGTACGTTCTTATCCTTTCAAAATTTGAATTTGTATACGTACATGTATTTGCATGCTCAGTTGGCCCTCTCTAAAACAGAGATAAAAATTATGTCGCCGCCGGGGTTCGAACCCCCGACCTCCATGCTACAAATCCAATGCCTTAACCAACTGAGCTACAGAGGCTTTTGTTAATAAGTCTTAGAATAATAATAATTATTGTCCTCTCCTTACTTCTCTTTTTCATGTTTTGCTATAATATTTAAATTAAAGATATCTTCTTCATACGTTATCCGTTTTGCGCAAACTCGGACTCTATCTCAAGCAGAATTCCGAGACGAACGCAATGGTGATGTCCGTTTCCCTTAATTTTTCTGTTACAATTTAATTATACTTAAATTTGTTAATTTACTGTTAACGGAAAAATCCGGGGTGTTACAATTCTACACGCACAGGTCGTTGTCGAACACTGTCATCATTCTACTTAAGCCAAGCATGTTGTCAGGTCGTACTTTCTCTTATGTACGAGTCGATGTATGAAGTATCCATCTAAGTCATGGGGTGATGCAAGAATCGTTGGGCTCTGAGCTAACATCTGGACTGTTGGGATGGAGCACACCAAAATCATATGAATTTGTCATTTGTGCTCAAGTTTGGACTATCTTAATATCTTGATAATGATCCAGGATCTTAAAATCGCATTGAATCGTAATAGTAAGGAACCCGAAAGCCATGATCACTCCGGATCAAGCCAATGAAAAATCAGAGATCCATGGTCGCATTGGGCCATATTTTAAGGAATCCACAATCGTCCTGGATTGTTTCATAATCTGCTGATCACATACTAATCAGTGAGGGACGCTATCAAAATAATGTGAACCAGCGCCTGTCACAATCATAAAGCAATAGAGAAGTTTGTCACACCTTCCATCCGGTGTAAATTGAGTCTTTAATTCCATATTTGATCCATAAGCTAACTCGCTTGGTCGGGGAAGATGAATCAGGTTATACTCCGGAGGTATAGCGTACATGTTTTAAATCTTATTCCATGCCAGGATTGTCTTCAGAGTTAGTCTACGAATTGACACTTGTGCTCTCTGTGCCATCGAAGGACAAGCAAAGTCAGTTGTCATGCCCCCAGCACCGGTGGGGTTGAGCTAAGTTAATGGGGGCATACGGTTTTTAAGATCTTATACTCTCTACAGTTGATTCAGGCCGTAGCTGAGTCGCAAGTTCAGCAAATCCAGTTGACCCAAGTTGTCCTGTGCTCCCTTGAGTCAGCAAGAGTTCGAGTTGTACACGCGAACGTATGAATCACATTTGCTTTGATATCGTCCCTTCCCTTTAATCAAAAGGCGGGAATTTACTCATTCGGTGTTAGTTAACATTAGTACTCCTATCGGATCAATCACGGGGATGAGTAAGCTCATCAAAAATGTAAGCGGATTAGTCGAGCCCCTCCATTCATACTTCAACATAATCCGAAATGGTCATCACAGTCTTGTTGAGTCTCTTTCTCATGCTTGGTTTCGTTAAGCTTTGCAAACAAGATCATGGGCTCGATTAGTGAAATAGAGTTTCTCCGGAATAGCACATTTTTATCATTCTTTTCCAGGGATTTTACTTTGTCCTTATCGTTTCAGGAATTGGAAGGTGCTCCATTCTTTGCCACAAAAGCATCAAGATCATCCATCTCGAAATTAACACCTTCTTGTCATAGAAGTATGTCCACCTCTGGGTTGTATTCATCAAAGCTTCTGAGCAAATATCGTTACAGAGAAAATTTAAAGTCTGGGGGAATAACAGGGGATCCTGTGTCCCACGTGTAAGGGCTGTGATTGTCATTATCCATATCATCTTGAGAAGTGCCGCCTCTCGAGAGGCGCCGATTCAAATTAGCAAGTAGGTTTCCATCAAAGAATTGCTGCATATTGTAAATATTATGGCTGGTGCCCCCAGCATTGAATCTGATATTACAAAGGGGGTCTTTGCTGATTTCTTGCTTCCGCTTCGATATTGCCCCCGGGTAGTGGTTCGAGTCATTCGACTCGACCGGGTTCCTGTTCTTTGAATTATTGCGTTCTTGCTTGGAGCCGAGTATGGAATGTAGCTCGAGTATCCATTCGAGTTGGAGCTAAAGCTGGTCGTGCATAACCTGAGTTCATTACGATTCTTGCATTCTCATCTAGGATGTTGCAGGTAGTTGTTCCATTGTCCGTGTTTCCATCCATGATGTTCTGAATCGAAGCCGCATGCTGCACGCCTGCTGATTGGTTTGTGTTCAATCCGAGTCGATGGTTGCTATCTGGCCGAGCCAAGTTCATCAGTGCTTGAACTTTGATTTTATCATTTCCAGTGAATTGATGATTGTTTCTTGGCCTTTCAATTGTCGTTGATCCCCCCAGCGTAAAATCTTGAAATAAGTGAAGATCGGCCTCAGTCTTCTTAGATCCACATGTGCATTAGCCGTCGATCAGGCTTCTGTCACTTAACTGGGAACGGAGGCATAGAGTAGTTGAACTATGCTTCATGAGGCTCGTATTCCATGCCCCCATCCTAGGGGGTTTGTTCTGAGTAGCAGGGTTCGAATCCATATCTTCTCTGGATTTACATTCACTCCTCGCACCAAGAGTCGGAGTTGAGTGCAAACCGATTTATTGGTACTCATCCCATGCTAATCTCCATCCTCCCATCCAAGCTCCAAGGATTGAAATCAAGCGATGAATAGTTGGAATATAGTCACCTTTATTGCTCTCGTTTGCTCTATGCATCAAGGGACAGGTCAGGGACGAAATGGTTGCGTCACGTTCAATTATTACATAGGATATATCCAGCCTTATCTGAGCTTCCCATTCTGGAAGTAAGTTGGGATCAGCAGATGGATGTTCCCTTTGCATCTGTTTTCTAGTCTTCAAGGGGCCTGGGTCATCCTTTTGGACGCAACCCTTTGTTCGTTTTCCATTGGCATGCTACTATTGTTGCAAGTTAGACCCTCGCGTTCTTGACTAGTTATCTTTTGTAAACCTGCATTTAATAATTAAAATTTTGTTTCTTTCGCATTGTCTTGTACTGCGAACATTCCATAATTAGTTATGCATTTAAACATTTGAAACGCAAATGGTCAAATAAGTCATGAAGCGTTATAAGTTGTCAATGCAATTATAAATGAAAATGCACTAAAGTATTATGTGTGTACAGGTATGCCCCCAATCAATCATTAACTTAGTGTCTGGCCAGGACTTTGTCGATGATTGATTGTGACCTTAACTGTTTTGCCCTCATGTCCGGACATGGAGGATCCGGGCTCAGCATTCAGTCTGGCTCCCGACACTCCGGCGGGGTAGGAGCCCTTGACTGGAATTTTAATCTATTCCTTTATACTCTCTCTGGAGTTCGAACTCAGCTTTCAGTTTGCTCCCCGATCCTTCAGCAGGGTAGGAGTTCTTGGGGCACCAATCCATGGTGCCTTTATACTCTCCCGATCCTTTGGCGGGTTAGAGTTCGAGCCCGGTTCTTAGTCTGCTCACCGATCCTTCAGCGGGCTAGAAGTTATGGGTGCGCTAAGTCTCTAGCGCATTTATACTCTTCTGATCCTTCAGCGGGGTGGAGTGTTGTCAAGGCGGTTTTTATCATGGTGCACCTTCATGCCTTACAGACGTCATCTTCGCGTCCTTTATACTCTCTCTCGAATCTTGAGAGCTAGAGTTATTCAGGCAAGCGGTCATATCATTCACCCCGACGTTCCTTCTACACTCTAGTTCACAGAGTGGGATTCTGCAGTTTTGGGTGTCGTTCTCGAGATCAGTTCTAGTCCATACTCCACGCTTCACTTTGGCGAATGGAGCTTTTCGGACAAGTAGTCAGGTCACGCTCATCCTAGGTTTATATATCTATCCAAGCTCTGAGGATAGCATCAGTCAGTTAAACAGTTGGAAAACGTTTGCCAAGGCTTTGCATTCCTCCGAACAATCCATGGGAGGAGTAGTTAGCACCAAACTCTGGGTACCTGCATCATTCATATCGCATGAGTTAGTTATGTCACTAACCCAATAGGCATGTAAAAGCAAATCTTATGATTGCAAAGTGAGCATATCAAGAGGCAGTGCTGCCTCCTTTATTTCAATTCATGTAATCTGATGGCATCGAGCATAGGACCGAGCCATGTAGACGGTCGAGCTGTGTCCATCTAGAATCAGATTCCGTCTTTGAAATGCTAAAGTCAATGCACAATAATCTTAAGGTCTGCCACGTGTGAGCCCAGGAGTGGATGTTCATTTTGGATCCATCTTGAGCTATACACCTTTCCTTAGACGGAGGGCATGGCTTTATAGACGAGCAGTTCAGTTGGGCTAGTTATGGCTTTGCTCCAAGACTCTATATGTGAGTGTTAGAAATCTAGTCAGCATCAACTTCGTGGTACTGTTAAAGGCATGAGCATCATTCTGAACAAAAATGGCTATCTCTACCAAGGGCTACCAAAGTCTTTAGCTGATGAAGGACATCTTTTCAAGCCATCGTGGGGTAGCAGTCCCAAGAATGAATAGACTTTTATCGGGGTCTTGAAATGGCAAAGGCGGTTAGGTAGATATTGTAAGCGAGTGATGAGGTTGCATTTTCTTTGAATCACCTTTTTTCCTCCATGCTGAGGGTAAGGATAGAGTGTCAGGAAGTCATGACGGTACCGCTAATGGTAGCACATCGCATACTGGTGCTAGGACGGTAATTGGCATGAGAACAATGGATTCATGCTTATAGGAAATTTTTCACTTTCTATGCTAGGAAATAGAATATTGCTGCTGGTGGGATAGTCATATCTCATAAATTTGCTGATATGCCTTTGATTCCATATCGGATACAAGAGTTGGAGTGTAGACTATCACTCAGCATTCAGGCGTAAGCATTTTAAATACTCAATTTGCTACCCTTCAGGCAAGACTAAGGCTGTCAGTCACACAAGCTTACGACGTGTGAGCTTTGAATTAGATAATGTAGTCTCCAGCGATTCATGCTCAAATCTCTAGTTGCCCCCAGCGTTTGGGGAATGAGTTACTTGGAAAATAATTGATTAGAGGAGCGAAAGTGTGAATCTTCACTTTCTAATCACAAAACATTGCTTATTAGATGTTTCATTCGCATACATTTCCCATCGAGCGGAAAATTGTTTAGTGATTTTGTTGAATTATTCAAGGAGATGAATTCAGCCATGTCAGCCTGCATGTCATATTTTGAGGCATAACGGATGACGGTGCGCCATCATTATCCTTGTCGGAAGCATTCTGTGTTGTAGGAAGGTCATTACAGGGATTTTCTATGAGACTCTTCCAGGTTCAGTCTTCAACGCTGGATCAACTTCCATCTGATCAATGGTTGGATTTTGTAGTGTCTCGATGGGGATCATCTCCATCTTTTTTTTTGATTGTCGGAACTTTCTAACTTGGTCAGGTTATTCGCATGTTGATCTTATGTGTGCGGAATATGAGATATGTTGTAACATTCCAATCCATCCAACAGCTCTTCTATTGGTTCTAGGTAAGCTGCGAGTTGTGGTTTCTTCGATTGGAGTTCCTTTTGAGCCTGGCAAACAACAACTTAAGGGTCATAAAATATGTTCGATGCCACTACTCCCAATTCCTTAATGAGTTTTAGTCCAGCAATCATTGCCTCATACTCAGAATCGTTGTTAGTAGTGAATTTTAATCATAAGGCACATTGAATTGACCATCCTTTAGGGGTTATCTACAAAATTCTGGCATTGGACCATCGATTATTTCTTATGCCGTCTGTATACATTTTCCAGGTGCTTGATTTCATCTTTCATTTTGAGCGGCCATCTTCTTTGTCTAACACATTCTATTCAGGAATGGTAAATTTAGCGATGAAGTTGACTATCGCTTGCTCCCGTAGGTATTTATTTAGGAGGAAATTGAGATCATACTGGTTTACCTCGATGTTCCGTTTGAGCCGTCTTTCGGATTTCCAAGTCACTGCAGAATCTGTCATAGTGGCTAATTAGTGTGTATCATAATCAGACAAATGTGGAAATAGTGGTGGAGTTTTCTCGAAGCAATCATTAAGCTGTACGCAAGCTTTTCAATCTTTGGGTAGTTGCTTCGTTAGATGTGACCCTTCTACATTCCGAATCACCATCCTCTTTGGGATCTATGTATTCGGGCAGATCATCGGGCGGTTCCATTTGTGATGTTCCCTTTATTTGCAATATTGACACATCCTTCTCTCACCATTTCATCTGGGGGGAGCGTCTTTGAGTTCCACGCCATCTATGTTGCGTAGCATATTCCATCCAGCCAAATAGTCGGCTTCCCCAACAACTTGGTCACCATAGACCATTCCACTCCATCTTCGGTTGAGATATCTAGCAGCAAAAATCAAGGTGCTATGTAATCCTTGAATTCCGCTAAAGCTTTCGGTTGAGACCCTGATTAGATAAGATTAAATGCAATAGCACGACTTGCAAGGACTCAAGTAATGTTCACACATTCTTTCACAACTTGTTGTATGAAGTGGAGAGCTAATGGTTGATTCATATTTACTTTGATCTCGAACTCTCATTTCTTGACCAAGGTCATATGGTGGCTGGTGAGCAGTCAAGTTGTCATCATCCGAGAAATGATCCATACGCCCAATCACGGCCTGCGGTGGTTCAATTGGTACCTAACTCTGGGTACCAAAGTACATTGATCCAAACCTTGGACACAAGGAAATCAATTTATCTCGATGCGGTTGACGGGAAATAGGCGTTGCAAATGTTAGGTAAGCTTTTTATGGAGTGAACCACATGACATGTTTTTCACCACGTCATTCAAGTGGAGGGTAACTTTGTAGCGGTAGGATCCTTATTTGTATCGGGTATCCCATCATTGAGAAATTGGGATTTTCCAAGTCATCTACAGAATAGTGTCCGGATTGTTCTATATCAATGGCATCTGGGATTCCGCTTACTGGACGGGTCTAAGTTGCGTAAATCAGGTGGTCCCTACTCGTTCGGGAGCAATCATCAGTGGCACTGGTGAAATCTATACGCTATCGAAGTTCCAGAAGAGGAGGTTGCTATGAGACAATCATTATCCCGTATACTATCATAGGTCGCATGCCGAATCTTTCCAATAGCTCCTCACATTGAATAATATCACTAAATAGGTGCTATGGCTCTAGGAAGAATCCCAGTCGTTGCCAATTTTGCTACCGATATCCTCAAACTATGTTTCGAATCTCGGCTGATAAGCATTGGTGATAACTGTAGGCCAAAATGTACTCCGAGCCGAAGGCGAGCCGTCAAGCGGGTCCGGGCGCAGCGCCGATGGGTGTTCAGGGCCCCACAGTCCCGGCGGTGATCGACCTAGCCGGTTAGGTCGAAAAAGTGGACACCACACGATTTTTTCCGAAGACTATCTCTTTTTCGGGTCGGATCATGACCCTTGTTCATCATCACTTTTTTGGGTCGTGGGTATTGGTTCGCACATCCGTTCGGGTCGCGGTTGAATCATCAACTGAATCAGGGTCTTCGGATCGGATCGCGGAACCCGCTCTAAGTCGGGTCATGATAATTCCATCTGGTCAAGTACATCTCTTCCATTTGCTGACGCTAGGGGGTCACAGTTCGAACAAGTCTTCTGGGATCGCGGATCGTGGATGTGCCATCAAATCATGATCTGGAACACATATTCTGATCGTGAGAAATATTAGTGGAGATTGAGATCGTGCATGAGCCGTTCGTGACCTCTGTTAATAACCCACTCGTGAACATCATGGCTAATGCGGCCATCTATAGTTCACTGTTAAACATGTGCTCCACTCGTGAATGCCCATTCATGAATGACAAGTCATCACAGTCAAAACAAGCACGAACAGATATTGCATCTTCCTTTGTGAATGTTCGTACAAGTGAGCCTTCATGTTACTGCTCATGGAATCCTACTACGTGGAGATTGTGCATAAGTGGCACCCGTTCATGGCACCTGTTCATGGTATCCCATTTACGAACCAATCCAATACATCCCACACCAAAAAGTAGTGGTCACGACATAAATTTATGGTCACGAGTGGTCACGATGCAGTACACGTCTGACCCCTTCGGGATGATGAATGTACCCTCAAGACAGTACACACTAAAGAGTATCTGAAAACCTTCAATCATTGATGTTTTATATATAATTCATCCTTCATTTTCATGCTGCACCTTATATCTTATGCGACATAATTATACGTGGATATGCCTGACCCACGTAATTACAGGATTGTCACTGCAAGAGGTAGTGCCCGATTCGGATATTATTAAAAGACAACGGATTACTAAGGCTCAATATATTGGTGCGATATTAACAATGGTTCCATCCTTTATCATATCCACGACCCAATCATTTATTTGGCTAAACAAATGAGTTATTCCAACCACATAGTTCACGTGCATTTCTGAGCTGAGCATGACCAATGCATATGTCATACTGAATAAGGTGATCCATTGTAGCCTTCGCGCCTCACGATCCATAATGGAATTCAGAAAGTACTGGGTGAACCATATACATATATAACGACCCATGTACCAATATGACGATCCATTGATGCAAGCAACTAGCTTCACTTAGTACAAGGCAAACGAGCACAACACATCCATGCGTGTATAAATGTCCACACCTATTTTCTTGTTTCAGCTCTCTACGTTTGCTGACTTTTATTCTTAGTTCACATACTCACGTGTACGGCTGGCATCAATGGTGCAAACTACTCTTCACAAACTTTCATTTGTGCCAGTTTAACTTTATATAATACTGCGGATACGTATAAAAATAACAATCCATGCTATTGATTAAGGCAACCAATCTAATTGTATGCAGACTCGTACATGTCCACATGGCCAGTGATTTCATTCTTTTAGGATTTGAAGTGCTTGAACGAGGTTGAGTAGAAGCAGCAAAATTGGTGGAGCGGGTCGTGACCCATTCCTGAGGGTCGGCTCGTGAGGGTCATGAGCTGAGGAATCTGCTCCGACCTGCTCCTGCTCGTGAAGTTTGAGTTTCCTTAGCTTTTTTCAGGGGCATGAAGTTCTGATTTTCTCAAATCAATGGAATCTTCATAAATAGTAGAAACGCGGACTATTTTCTTCGGACATTGAAATCCAAACAGTAGAATAGCAATACGATAGGCTAAGAACTCAATTCTCAGTGAAAGCACCAAAATGTTAGACCAAAAAATGGTCCTAACACCTAAATCGTCGTATTTTGAGCATAAGATATGAAGAAATAACCGAAAAATACAGGAAAAAGCAAGACAACAATATTTTTATAGTGGTTCGGCATTAACGAGCCTACGTCCACTTCATATTTTCTCATTTCACTCATAGATCACAATTACAATGAATATTGTCTCTCAATCACTTGAATTCAATGAATAATTCTCTCCGAGTTCATTGATTTTTATTGAGGAAGTGGTGGTTATTCATGGAGAAGTGTTAGCCATGGCAGACAAGGATGTTGAGATGCCAATAGTCCCCTGGAAATGCCATCTGGAGCTGTATTTATAGCTGTAGGAGAGCCCATATGGTGATCGGGTCGTGGTAGGACACGTGCTACCCGATCCGGGAAACTAGGAGTGATCATAGCCTCGAGAATAGGTCAAAATCTACATGCGTAGTAGCGGGTCCTAGTCGCAGTTTGTGGGTCGGGGTGGTGAGCTGGTAATGGTTGTAATGGTGATGGTCAGGCCGGGTCATGATCACGAACCACCCTCAGGGGGTTGTCACGAACCGACCTCAGAGGGTGGTCATGAACCGCCCTCAGGGGGTTCTCACGAACCGCCACCAAGGAGTGGTCACGAACCGCCCCTAGGGTGTGCTCACGAACCGGTCTTCAGAAATGCCAAAATCCATGTTTTTCCATATTTCTACATGCGTTCACGGAAACAGACATAACTTTCAAACCGTAAGGCCAGTTGGACCAAACAAAAGCTCTACTTGAAGCTAATTCAGAGGGCTACAAGTATTTGATGTGTTTAGATCCAAATGAGGTTGTTTAATAGGGGTTTCGGTCCAGTTTATATTGATGTTGTGATTTTGACCAAACTGCCCTGTGTCTTCTAACGATGCTTCCAATGTCGGAGAGTGGTGTTATCCAGAGATTCCATTTGTGAAAGCGTTTGCCAAAAAGTGTGTTAACATAATATTTGCTTTGGGTAGTCTGGTCACAAAGCAGGCTAACAATCCTAACCCGAAGTTTTCCTATAGAAATAATGTTTCCAATATGATTCATGTGTTCCACAAATTTATCAGTGTAACTACCCAAAAATTTGTGATCGTATATAAACTCAATTGCAATCGTGAAATTTAAATTTTGATTGTTGTTCAAAACTATGTGGTCACATTTCTCAATTTTATTAGTTGACAATGTATTTTCAACATTGACAATTTCAAGTTCGCTTGAAACCTCAAAATTGAAATTTTTAGACTTGGAATGGTGACTTGATTCTATTTCATCCTCATTTGGCAATTCATCCTTATACAATCCAAAAAATTCATGTTCATTATAACTCTTCTCCAATTTTGAGTTTTTGAAAAATTCAACATTTTTATTTTGTTCAATTTCTAAAATTTCAAGTTTCTTGCAGCTTGAAAGAGAAAGATCAAAATATGAACTTAAATCTTTTTTTTGAAAAGATTTGAAGTCCAAATCATTAATTGAATTTTGAATAACTTCATTTAGATCGTTATTATCAATTTCCAAAGTTGTTTGAAAATTTTTGCTATCAATAAAGAATGGACTATTTTCTGATTCATCGCATGTATGAATTTGCTTTTATTGCTCGATTTGTTCTTTAAAAGATGTCATTAAACAAAGAAGTTCATCAAGCTATCTATCTTGCCTTTCTATCCTCTCTCTAAGAATGTTAAGATGATATTATTCATAATCGTTGATTTGAGAGCTCTCATTTTGGATTTCTTGATTCTCGAAATTATACTCGACATCAGTTTCACGATCAATATTATTTCCAATGTGGTGGTTGTTTGAATTTTCAGAAAAATGACAATCATATTGGAAATCATTTTGATTATAAAAATAATATTCGTAACCAAAACTGTTAAATTCAAGGGAAAATTGCAATTTTGTTTATTTTCAAGAAGCTGATATGGGCTATAATTTTGAAAAAAATTGTTTACAACCCCATATTGATGTGGATCAAAGCGGTATTGGGATCCAAAGCTACTTTGATGTGGATGTCGCCCATAATCGAAATTATTTAAATTTGAATTGGAATCACAATTTTGATCATTTATATGATTTTGAAAATGTTGGCCAGTTGGAAAATTTTGAAAATTGTTGTAATTGAGCTCATGAAATTTCGGAAAATTTCGCCTCATGAGTAGATAACACTTTTTTTCGCTCATCGTTATCAAATATAAAAAAAATCTAATATTTAAGGTTGACACAAGTAGCTTTTTACAAAATAGATTATATACTCAAGTATATCTTATTAGCTGATAATCTCGATTTGAGGGGGGAAGAGGGTCTTATGGTCGTTTACTTATAGTATAAATACTAAAGGATACGACCAATGTCTTATGGGTAGTATGCAACCTCTTTTGCTAGAAATTAAATGAATTGAACTAATATATATCTGCGATCAAACCCTTGAGAGAATCAATTCAACAAAATACACTTTTATAGTTTAATATTTTGCAAAATTAAATTTTATAATTGAAAATCTACGAGAGTGAAAATTTGCTTCTAACTACGGCTTCAGAAAATTCAACCACACAATAATCAGACAGTAATAGATGCAGAAATTAAAAAATTGTACAAGCAAGCCGCTGCCCCTGTAGAAGATTTTTACATGCAATGTCTATATATTTTTTAGCAGCTGTAGCACCTGTAGAGTTCAGAAAACTTTACAATGATTTATGGCTGTCCGTCCAGAGTAATTGAATGATGCTGGTTATTCAAATCAATTGTTTGCAATTTCTTTACTCTTGTATTTCTTGTCTTGCTGCCTGAATTCCTTCTCGCTTTTGATTTCTATGATTTTCTTTCTTTTCTTTTTTTTTGAAAAGAAAAAAACAAGAAACGAAATAAAACTAAAACAAAAACTAAACTGAAAACCGACTAGATAAAATAAAAGAAACAACTAAACTCAACTTATAAAGAAAGCTTAAAAAAAATTAAATTAAACAAACAAAAACTAAACTAGACTAAACTCAAAAAAAAAAAAGGAATGAACTGAGCTAAAAAAAAGTAAAATAAGAAAATGGACTCAACAGACTTGAAACTTAAAATCTAAGAACTCACCCTACTGCTACAAAAAGGTCAAGCCACCTTCTAAAATACCAAGCCACGTAGTTTCTTTTTTTTACACAACCCTAATAAGAAAACAACAGTCAAAAATAAATCATACTTCCTTATTCCAGGAATTAAACCACCAAAAAAAATCGTTGATGGTGGCTTCGAATTGAGGTTCTGCGAATCGGTTCTCTAGGGTTCAGATTTAAGGTATTTGCGGAATTTAGTGGCTTTCGAATTGGGGTTTGTGGCTTGTGAATCGCGAGGGGTGCGATCTGTTTGCGTTAGTGGTACTTGATGAGAATTTGATGATGGAGGTGAGGTTTTGGTTTTGTGAATTGATGTAGTTGCAGGGTGTTATGTGGATAGGAAATTATGATGAAAATGGTATGAACTGTGGTTATGGACATGGATGATGACCGTAGATTGGTTTGGATTGTTTGCAAGGGCTATGCTACGTGATGATGTTTGTGGATGGAAGGGGTTGGTTTTGTGAAATGTGAGTGATTGTTTATGGCAGTGGATTTGCAATGAAGAAGGAGGGAGATTTTGTGTGTGGATGTTTATGGAATTGGGCAAAGGCTGTGGATGGTGTGGTATGGAAGGAAGGCAAAAGGCAAGAAATCAAGTGGGAAAAAAATCTAAAAGAAGAATCTTTTTATGAATTTTTTTTATTTTTTAAACGGGAGAATTGGAAAGAAACAAATGAAAAAAATGGAAAGAGAGATTACAGTAAGTGAAAGAGAGTTGTAATTGGAAAGAAATCAATAAAAAGAAACGCAAGTTCTTTTTTTTGTTAGAAAAATTGTATAAGAAGAAAGGGAAAGAAATGTATTAAAATTTTGAAAGGCAATAAAGAAAGGAATTGAAAATAAAAGGCAAGTTTTTTTTTTGAAATTTGAAGGAAAAAAGAAAGGAAAAAGGTGTAAAAGGAAAAAATTGAAAAGGTGTAAAGAAATAAATGAAAAAAAAAGAAATAAATGAAAAAAAAAGAAAAAAAATCAAGGAAATTTGGCAAGTATTTTGTCCTAGGTTTCATTAATTATCCGTTTAGCATCGGAAAGGATTTCCTCCTTTACTCTCAGTTCCCTTGCACGCTCTGCCAACATGTCTGATTGCTCACTCTTAAGGGACGAAACCTTGGCGGCTAAGATTTGTTTGCCAGTCTTTTACCTCTCAAGAAACACTCTTAGCTGACTACAAGCTTCCTCGTTATGGCTCTTATCTAAAGCTAAGTCACGAATTTTAGACTCTAATGTGGACTTCTCTTCTTTAAGCTCTCTTGTCTCACGAGATAAAAAAGCCATTGTTGCCTCGGTGATGTACCAACCACCGAATATTTAGAAAGGAACGATGTGGTGTTAATAATTGCATAAGGTAAACAGATAAAGAATTTAGGGGAACGAAAGTATGAACCAGGAGTTTTCGTTTAATGAGATGAAGACAAAAACCAGACCAATCTATAAAAGCGAACCCTGGAATATCGGACCCATCAACAGAAGGTAAGATAGATTTGATGATACAATCAAAGCCCGAAGTCAGTAAAAGAGGATTCACATGGTCACATTGTCGATAAGAAGGGGAAAGTGGTTCGCATTCTATCGAATACGAAATTCCTTGAGAATTGGATCTTAGAAGGACAACAACAAAACCATCCCTGCACTATCCACTGAAGAAGAACACATATTGGGAGAGTTTCCAAGAAAAGGGGCGAGGGGGCAAGATAATGGCCAACACCCAGGCAACTTAACGGTCCCATCACCAAAAAGGTGAGAGGCTGAGTTTGCTCCCTTGTGTCTCTTGGTAGAACCACGGTTGGTAGTCGAGGTTGTTCTCTTCTTACATAAAAAATGAAGATGGGTAGACGCGGCGGGAAACAAACATGAATCATCCCCAAGAAACGTTGAACGCAAGAGAAAAGGAACTTCACCTATTGCATCAATAGCTTGAAGCTCCTTCGCTCCAAGCTGCTCCCCTTTCGAACAAAACCTAGAAGACTTGCCCAACCCAGAGTCGCTCGATCGTGGAATCTCAGACATGGCCCTACCAGGTGATATCGTAACATAAACATATGTTTTGATCCAATTTTTGTTTGATAATAGCATACAAACAACACACAGGCAGGTAAGTGACATAGAAGTTTGCTAACCCACTAGGAAATGATATTGACTGCAAAAATCGATGCCAACAATTTAAAATTACCCTCTATTACGAGATATTTGTTTGTATAAATCTTGCTTCCCAGAACCCTGAAAATGGGTGGGGATGGATACAACTTATTGAAGGTCACGATTAATCGTCATCTTGAACAATTGTTGAGAATTTAATCTACACTAGGACCAACAAATCCCAATCCAAACCATAATCCAAATCAGTGGTTGATGTTTGAACAAGAAAACTTACGATTAGTTAAATCTGAAATCTTAATAAACAGTATGACAAATTTCGATGAACAGTAATCTCGTTGAGTAAAATGTTATGCAGGAAAAAGGAGGAGAGTGAAAAAGAAGATTCCTTTTTGGCAAAAAGTTCGCTTTTCCTCTCAGCCGGACATCTAAAATCGGATTAACAAAAGGGATTTATGCTGAGAAAGTAGAAATGTTTGTCAGAGATAAAAAGTAAAGAAGAAGAATTTGCATTTAGAATTCAAGTTCAATCCGGACCATACAAGCAGAGACCGTTCAACGCTCCCGGTCGAAAGAAGATCAAAAGATACATAAATTACACTTTGGAAAAGACAAAACGATTAACTTGAAAATTTGAAAAACACCCTTTCATTAGGGGGGCAAATGTTACTACCAAAATTAACTCCGAAACCAACTGACAGTGAAGGGGTATTGGAGGAATACAAACAAAGGAGAACCTTCCGAAAGCAAAAAGCCAAATAATAGGAAGAGCTAAAAGTGGAAAAGAATGATATGGGAGTAACATAAACCGACACCCTCCAGGGAGAAAGGAGCTTAAAGTCTTCAAAGTGCCAGCAATGTCTATCCAGTAGGGCCTATCTGATCGGGTTCATTCAACAGGATATGTCTGGAAGAAATGCCATGACGAAAGGCTGCCTAGACCAGAAACCAACAAAGAGGAGATAAGATCTCTGCTTGCTGAAACTCGGAAGGGCCATCAGTATTAACTCACATAATACCGACACATCAAGAGATGAAGACATCAAAGGTCTCCCGCCAGAAGTATAAAGATTATCCGAAACCAGCTTTCAAAAGATCTGCTACATAAATGCTGAAAGGTCACATTGATAAATAACACCACATCACCCAGGAGCTATCTTTTGTAAGACTATACCATCCCAAAAGCTCCACCGGAAGGCCACCCGGAACCCTAGCGCAGATACAGGCAATCCATACCAATCTGCTAAGTACGGACACCGATAGCGGTTTTGAACCGGCAGCTATCCACATAGATTGGAAGGACTAGCTCCTCTAAGTATATGTGAGAAAGCCGAAAGCCTACATCTGAAAGACTTCGTCCGAGAGCTTACACCCGGGAGCTACTACCGGAAGTTCTAATACCATTCGAAAGTCACCACATCAACAAGCTCATCTCAATATCAAAGAAGCCTCAACCGGTCGGGACCTTCCCTCCGGAAGCTATAATCTGAACCACAAAGCGGCCGAAAGCCAAACATCCGAGACCAAGGAGAAAAGCATCAGACTGAGGCTCCTGCAGGCCCAATAGCCCAACAGCGGAAAGGGCCCCGAATGCCCTATAAATAAGACCCTAGGGGTCACATTAAGGGGGCTTTCCCATTTTTTGATTCTTATACTCTCTTTTCTGTGGATCAACCCTAGTGATTAAATCAATTAGAGTATTTTTTCTATTCAGTTCATGTACTCAAAACGGAAGATTAATAAAGAGCAGATCTACACCTATATTATTTTCCTATGAGTTTATCATGCTATTTCTTAGTCGTTGTTACCATAATTTACTGTTTATTTCCAACATATGCATGGATCTTTCTCCAAACCTTGCCGTAGATCAGGTGAAATGTCCCTCTTCCTATATGCTCAAGCCCTACTTGTAAGCTCAAACCTTCCCTGCGAACTCAGATCTTTCCAGTAAGTTTAGTGCAGAATTCCTATCTACCACATGTTAGGTCCTGTATCTAGAATTGAGTTTAGTGATCCTTCTCCCCTAAGGCTTTGATATCTAGGGACAGTGATTTGACCCAAACCTGCGAAGGCCAAACAACCTATTTTTCCTTTAGGTCCATCCCCATTGACCTATCTCCGGTGTTGACGAAAAATATCGTTAATAGTAAAGTTTCGGGATGAAATTTCTTTTAAGTAAGGGAGCACATAACAACCCAAAATTTTGGCGAATATTAATTTAGTTATTTAACTAGATTCCCAAAAATGGAATTTTCGCAAACCTTGGAATTTGACCCCAACAACTTTCATGTTTGGAACTTCGCGAGCAGGGTCCATATGAAAACTTACTAACGAAATATAAAAATTGATGGAAAATAAATAAAAAGGATATATAATATATATAATAACCATTTATATCCTACCCATACTGCATAGCTCGACAAGGGCGATCGACCAGGTGGTCGACCTCGGTGTCGAACTCTTGGTCGATGCCATCCCAATGATGGCTAGCATTGGATGGATATGTATGTTATAAAATTATATCAACAGACAGATCTCTAAAAATTAAATCTAATTGTTTAGGGTTATATCCACGCCAATAAATAATAGGATGGACCCGCATCTTTTGCTCATATTTCAAGAGGTAATAGCAAAACTCTGCCATTTTCAATTTTCCAGTCTCTTCTAGAATTCTAAATTATAGACCTATTGGAATCAAATTAGCTAGAATTGTAGAAATCTAATTCAGATCTGGGCAAAAGGGTTGGTTCTATGAATAGGTAAATTATATTACTGTATTTCCTTCTTCTTTTCCTATTCTTCTTTCAGACCTACAAACCTAAATCTGTGTGTGTAAATCCCATTTGTAAATAAATTGTAGATCCATAAGATTTGGGAATTGTAAGCCTAAAAGATATGTCAAATTCAGATTTTGATAGCTTTCAGGTGAGTGGGAAATATATATTGTTTATAATAACTTATATTATTCGTTTGTGTTGAATCTGAATTATATGCGTAAAAATTAGCTGATTTGTTTATTTTTGCAAATTTAAAATATTATGAATATAGGTGAAGTATGGATTGGTAGGCCTTTTAATTTAATATCATCCCATTGCCTACTACCTTTCTTAGATTAATTGTGGTTATTTTAAATACCTTAGATCTGAAAATCAATCCCAATTTTTTTTATTAGAAGTATAGTATTTTTTTCTGAATTCATAGGATTTGAGCGTTGATTTGTAATTGTGTAGTTTTGATTAAAATAATAATAATCATGCTTGTGTTTGATATTGTTTGGGATTTTACATAGTAATTGTAATTTTGTCCTTCTTGCATTAAAAGGCATCATTTGAAATCCACAAGGAACATAATTAATTCAAATAAGAAGAGATGTGATTCACATATTTTTTGTACGTAGTTTGCAACATCTATTCTAAATAAAATGTAAACCTTTATCCTTGGGATTTGAAATGTGTCAATTTATCTCTTATAAATAGTTTGGGAAAAATTTACAATAATTATATCAAATAACATTTTATAAAATTTCGAATCTTAAAACAATATTAAACACAAAAGGTTTGTTTTAGTCATTAATTAAGACCAGAACATGAATAGTAAATAATAATAAAATAAAAATTAGTAACTATGTTAACTCCGCGTTTAAGTTACAAATATAAGTGTATAGTAATCTTATCCATCTAAACCAACGTAAATTACGCTATTATATTAAATAAATGTTGTTTGTTGTTGTGTGTGTTTAAATTTGAAGTGTTTCTATTTCATAGGATAAACGTACGATAGTAAATCCCATAATAAATGGAAAATAAATATTTATGATCGTTGTATCAACAAACATGGAATTTATTGCAATAATAAAAGGTCATGAATAACTATTGTAACCTTGTATGTTTTGGGGGAATTAATTGGATAAGAAAATAAATCTTAAATGGTTACAATTTGAATACCTACAAGAAAAATACCTTATTGCAACTGCTGATGTATGATAGTTGCAGTAAATGATATTTAACAACATATATTTCGTAGTAGTTGCAATAGATGAGATTTAGCAACATGCTTTTTCTTTCCTCTGCGAAAAGCATATTTTTAGCAACTTTGTTTCCCATCCTATTGCAAAAATATACTTTTAGCAGCTGCACTTCCATAACAGTTGCAACAAACGTATTGTTTGCAACTACGCTTCCAAAATTATTGTAAAAAATATTTTTAGCAACTATTTTTGCCACATGCAATAACTATATTTTTTACAATTATAAAGCCAATTGCAAAAAACATTATATTAAAAATAAGTAGAAGTTTTTAATTAAGATGTCAAAAACGATTACTTATAATTAACCATCAATAAACAAGTAGTAGTTTTTAATGATTACATTCTACTAATTAATTTTAAATAGCTATTGTTAAAATTAATTATTAGTAACTATATAAAAATTAAGATGAGTACTTAATAATTATTAATTAATAATAACTTTTAATTATTATAAAGTGATATTTATAGTAGATAACAAAATAATAATAACTAATAATTAATGAATACTAATAATTAAATGTTAAAAATAATGAAATTAAATAAATAATAAAAAATTAATGGATAAAAATTAATAATTAATTTGAAATTTGAATATGTACAAATAATAAATAATTAAATAATTCATAAATTCATAATAAATAAATAAATAAATAAATGATAATTAATTAATATTAATATTAATATTATGGAGTAATTATTAATTAGTAATAATTTTTTTGTATGAATTAACTTGTAATTTGTGTTTGAAAGAGGTAATTTTATAAATTAATTATTTGTTATTAGTAATTGTTGATATTCCTGTTTTTAATTTTTAAAGTATTTTTAAATTAATTTTAAATTAGTGTCAAAATAATTAGTTTCTAGTTAATAATTATAAATAAAAGCCGAATATGTCATTATTGATAGTTTATTATGATTGAGTATTAAATTATTCAATACTACTAATTATTATAATAATCTGTAATTGTTTTTTATGTTTAATAATTCGTCATATTTAATTTTCTTGAAACGTCCAACTTATCTCTTTACAAAAAAAGGGCGGCATGCTAAAATTTTGCCCTCTGTAATTTTCATTTCACTACCAACTCTTATTCTCCTTTTTACTAAATCTCAAACCGATACCGACCCTATATCCCAAGTCCTTCTCTTCCTTTTCAGCCTTAATCGATTCTAAAAACCTAACCCCCTTCACCGATTATAAACCAAATCCCAAGTCGATCTTCCTCTTCAGCCTTCATCTATTCTAATCCCTAACCCCTGTCGATGTTAAATCTTCTTTGCACTTCTCAACAGCAGCTCACAGACATCTTCTCGTCCATTAATTCGATGTTCTCTCCAAACCAAATTCCTCGGTTCCATTAAAGAATACTCTGTCAAGCCATTGATGTTATTGTGGAGTTGATTGCAATTATGTTCTACACCTGCAATCGTGAGTGTGTCTCAACAAAATGTGATTATATCATGGGATGATTCTGAGTTCCATTAAGGTAAGTTCATTTTGCTTACCATGTTATTTGCTAATACCTATACAATTATTTATTCTAGTCTAACATTGGCTAAGATTTCGTTCAAATAAAATGTGCCATATACGTGTGGTAATTATCTTGTCTATTGGTTTGTTGTAGGACTTACTTATTTTGGATTTCTTGAAACCTTGTTCGCAACTAATGTTTATATCATTACTACTTGCTTTTGAGACATGCAACTTGCTACCAAGTTATTGCCAATTTTTTTTGAATAAGTGTATTGAAATAAAATATGATTCGGGTTTCTATTTTTTATTTGCACAATATACAAAAAAGTTGTATCTATTCCTTCTTGCAATCCTCAGTTTTTCAAAAATGACTACCAAATGTTTTTACACCATTCAAGTTCACAAATTTTTTTAAACATGATTCAAACCTGATTTAATATATATTTTTCTATTACTATGTAGTTTCCTTTATATAAAGCTGTTTTTCACAGTATTTTTTTATTTACCTAAGCTCGTTATGTCTATCAGTTTTTAATTTTATTCATTTGTTGCTTCTTTAACATTCAAATGATATTCCACCGCTTTTGCTATTTGAACAGAATTTCTTGCTTTGGATACATAAAGTAGACAGTAGCTTAAATGATACCATTTTATTTGGCTTTGTATTTTGCAATATATAAACTGGTATCATATTATTTGCAACAATTTTTTTATTTGTTTTCTCTTTTCAATAGCAAAATTTTATCGTTTACTACAATTTATTTTGTATATTAAATTCCATTGGTTAGATGCCTTATTATCCTTTAAACGATACTTTACCAATCATAATCCTAGCATTGAATTTATTTTTTACAAATGTAATGGAGCCAAACTCCGCCTCTGTAGATTTCCATGTAGCCTGTCCCAAGCAAGGGTAAACGAGGGGGGTTGCAATACTCTTGGTGAGCCAACATAACAAATTAGCTTCTCTTATAGATATGGAACCCTATGATTTTTCGTTGGAGGTGTAACCCTCTTAGCGACACGCCATATCGAGGCATGGGTATGGTGTTAAATGGGCAAGGGCTGGGTCGCCACTCCCGCAAAGACGCGCCATATCGTGGCTTGGGTATGGTGTTAAATATGCAAGGGATAGGTCACCATTCTCTTAGTGGAGCGCTCCATCGATGCCTTGGTGTAGCAATAAGTGAGTAAGGCTCCTTGCATCTTTCTCGGCAGGTGTAAGGGGCAACGAAGCTAGTCGATGATAGTAGGGTTCGATTAGGTAGTTGGAATGTATGGTCCTTAACATGAAAGTTAAGAAAGATAGTTAATACGATGATAAGGAGACGTGTAAACATCTTTTGCGTTCAAGAGACTTAATGGACGGGTCAAAAGGCGAAGGGGGTGGAGAACACTGGCTTCAAATTGCAGTACACTGAACAAGTACGTAACAAGAACGAGGTAGGCATACCAATTGACAAGAACCTTAAGAATGAAGTTGTAGGCATTAGAAAACGAGGAGTCAGTATCATCCTAGTTAAGCTAGTAGTTGGTGAAGCGATTATGAATGTCAATAGTGCATATGCCCCAAAGGTAAGTCTGAGTGAAGAAGCCAAAAGGATGTTCTGGGAAGACTTGGATGTCATGGTTAAAGATGTTCCTAATAGCGAGAAACTTTTGGTAGGAGAAGACTTCAATATCCACGTTGGCTCATCTAGCGGGGGATTTAAGAGAGTGCATGGTGGTTTTGGTTTTTGCAGTAAGAACCAAGAGGGTGAAGACGTGCTTTTTCTTATGATCTCATGATTACTAGTACCTTCTTTAGAAAGAGACAAGCACATCTAATCACCTTCAGCAGTGGCTAACAATCTAGTCAGATTGACTTTTCCATAACTAGAAGATATAGTAAACGAGATTGTGTTGATTGCAAGGTCATACCTGGAGAATGTGTCGTCTCACATCAGCTCTTGGTATTTGTGTTTCATCTTTGGGTGGTGAAGGATAAGAGAGCAAAGATTAGTAGGACTAGATGGTGGAAACTCAAAGGAGGCGCCTCACGGTTATTTAAAGATAGAGTGATGGGAGCAGAGCCTTGGAACGTAGAGGAAGAAGCAACTGTCATGTGGAATGCGATGGCAACTTGCATTTGGAAAGTGCTATGGAGGTGTTTGGGATAATAAGAGGGAATAAGAGACAACCCAAGAATTCGTGGTGGTGGAACAACGATGTGTAAAAGGCTATCAAGAAGAAAAAGGAAGGCTACAAATGCATGCACCATCATAGAAGCGAAGAGAACATGCACAAATACAAAGTGGCAAAGAAGACTTCAAAGAGAGCGGTGAGTGAAGTAAGGGGTCGAGCGTATGAATATTGTATCAAAGGATAAGTATGAAGGATGGTGAAAGAGACGTCTACAGAATAGCTAGGCTACACGAGAGGAAGACAAGAGACTTCAACCAACTTAAATGCATTAAGGACGAGAATGATAGACTTTTGGTAAAGGATGAAGTGATAAACAATAGGTGGAGGGAATACTTCGATAAGCTTTTCAATGAATAAAGTGATAGCTCCTCGATCGAGTTGGAAGAGTCAGCCGACATCTCCGATAGATATTTTGTTCAGAGAATCCTAGAGACTGAGGTGAAGGGGGCATTGAAAAAGATGAAAATAGGCAAGTCGGTGGGGCCTGATACATCCCTTGTTGAGGTATGGAGATGCTTTGGAGATGCAGGGATAACCTGGCTAACTAAGTTATTTAATAATATTTTCAAATCAAACAAAATACCAGGTGATTGTGGGAGAAGCATTTTAGTTCCAATCTTCAAGAATAAAGAAGATATTCAAAGTTGCAAAAATTATAGACGAATAAAGCTTATGAGTCATACAATGAAGATTTGGGAGAGAGTTTGCGATCAGTGTTTGAGGAGGTTGACAAGTGTCTCTAAAAATCGTTTTGGTTTCATGCCAGGACGGTCAACCACTAAGGTGATTTTCTTGATTAGGCAACTTATGGGGAGGTACAAGGAGTAGAAGAAAGACCTTCACATGGTTTTTATTGATTTGAAAAAAGCTTATGACAGAGTATCGAGGAAGGTTATGTGGTGGGCGCTAGAAAGGATGAGGTTGCCATCAAAGTACGTTACCCTTATCAAGGACATGTACGAGTCGGTTGTGACTAGTGTCAGGGCATGCGATGGTGAGACCAGTGATTTTCCTATTAACACAGGGTAACATCAAGTTTTGACTTTAATCCCTATATTTTTGCACTAGTGATGGATGAAATCACAAAAGGTATACAAGGGGAGATTCCTTGGTGTATGCTCTTTATTGATGATGTTGTGATGATTAATGAAAGTAGAAGAGGGGTTAATAGACAACTGGAATTTTGTAGGAAGACCTTAGAATCGAAGGGTTTCAGGCTTAGTAGAACTTAAACAGAGTATATGAAGTGTGAGTTTAGCAGTGTCGGTCAGATGATGGAAAGGTAACCTTGGCCGATTGTTTGATGTTATCCTATGGAAGAGAAAAGTGCAAATATATTATAAACTACTGCAAGCTCGTTGGTGTGTAGTATGCTAGTCGAACACAGAGAGGAAAATTATAATTTATTATTTATATATTTCATGGGTGAGTTAGACGAATTTGAAGCATTTGTTGAAATAGAAATAGTAATTGCAAATTGGTTCAGAACGAATCTAATTGAATTGACAACCAAATTACAATTATCAAATAAAAAAATAAATTAAAACTGCAACTGAATTCACAACATATTCGAATTTAATCAATTCTATGTTAAATTCAACGATTAAAAATAAAACAGAATACTGGAAATAAAATTACAGAATATAAATAAACTAACAAGAAAATAAAATTAGGATTACCGTTGAATCTAATCGGACAATCAACCACTAGTGAGAAAATTAATTGCAATAGCAATTTGTGTTCTAGCAAATCTAATAAAGTAAATAACACAAATTACCATGAAAATATAGAAAGTGCAGAACTAAAGAAAGAGAGATTTATTAATGGAGAAAAGAAGTACAAAAAAGTGAAGAAATTTTACAATGAATACAGTAAGTATTTATTGGGGATGTAGTCTCCTATCTATGTGAATAATTGGGCCTAGAATGAATCTCCTATAATATTCTATTTACAAATAAAAGAGATATGAAGATGAACTTGAGATATTCCATGTAGATTTCCTCTTCTGATTAGTGGCATGTGGCAGATTGACTGGCTTTTCTTTTGGCAAAAATTCTATTAAATCCTATCTACATGGAAAATCAAAATGAATTATTTGATTTGATTTACTTGAGAAGAATATGCCTATTTCTTAAAATCTTCTTAGTCCTCGGTAAGGTCAAAGACCGAGATTACGGGAAACTTTTATGTAGAGTCCAAGTAAGCATACTCAAGGTTTTGTGGATGGGGTTTAAGGTCCAACCTAGGATATTCATCTATGCTAACATTGGTAAACGTTCCTTTGTTAGATTCAAGTGACAAGGGTTTCGAGTGAAGAAGTTCATTTAGTTCAAAAATGTATTCGACCTCATCGAAATCGGAGTTGAAATGTTCAAGACATAGTTTCAAGGCTTCAGAAGTGTCATTAGAGGTTTCATCAACTGTGGTTTGAATCATGTAAATTTCATCAATCTCTAAATTCCTAGGTTGCTTGTTGAGATAAAGATGTTTAGCTCAACGTTTAGGTGCCCAAAGAAAGTTGAAGTTGACTGTTCCTACAATTTACTATAGCATTTTAGGTTGCTATGAACGGGCCTCCTAATATCAATGGGATTTGAACATTGGGATTTGAGACAAGCTCGGTTTCTAGAACTACGAAATTGATAGGGAAGTAAAATTGTTCGATTTGTATGAAGATGTCTTTGATTATACCCAATGACTTTTTGATAGATCGATCAGCTAGCTAAAGAGTGATGTTTGTTGGTTTAATCTCCACTAATCCAAGCTGGCGATAAACGGTGTAAGGAAGAAGATTTACAGTGGCACCAAGATCAAGTATGGCATGAGAGATGTGAGCATTTCCTATTATTCAGTCAATTGTAAGGCAGCCAGGGTCCTTATACTTGACGGGTGATGGAGTTGAGAAAGCAGAGCTAGTGTTCGCAGTCTAGAGGGCGACTTTGGGAATATTAGTGGCTCGTTTTTGGGTGCCTAGCTCTTTTAGACACTTGGTATATTTAGGAATTTGTTTGATGGTGTATAAGAGTGGAATATTGACACGAATTTGTTTGAAGATTTCACGAACTTTTTCGAAATTCACATCCTTCTTCTTATTGTTAAGTCTATGAGGATATGGAGCTATTTGTTTATACACCATTTCAGAATTTTGATCGTTCAAAGAAGAAGGTTTCAATATAGGAAGTGATGGTGGTATGGGTGTAGAAGAGGGGATGTTGGGATTGCTAACATTAGAAGAAGAGACATTGTTGGGTTTTTCGACACTAGGAGAAGAGATGTTGGGATTGCCAACATTAGAAAAAGATGGAGATTGGAAATGTTCATAAGAATTGACTTTGCTTGTCATGGGAAGGGTGTCAAGCTTTTTTGATTGAGATCGAAGGATTATCAGGATTGTTGATATTATTGTCAATCATTATTCCGGACCTAAGGGTTATGACAACATTAATCGAATTATTGTTTTCGTCCTCACAAGAATTCACTATACGAGAATTATATTTTGGGTTCACCTCTGGTTGACTAGTCAATTTCCCATTTTCTTTACTTTTCATTAGTTCCTTTATCATATTCATCATTTCTTTGAGTTTAGCATCTTGATCGTTAATATGTTTCTCTAATCTAACAATTTCTTGAGAAGATTGAGAAGATGAAGGAGATTGAAAGTAAGAATGATCATATGGTTGATTTGAAGGCTTGAATTGAGGTGATAATTAAGGGGTTTGAGGACTAGAAGAAAATGGAGCTTGGTAATTCATGTTCGGTATCATGTGAGACGAATTCGCGACATAATTAGGATTAGACCATGAGAAATTTGGATGATTTCTCCAACTACGGTTATACGTGGATGAGTAATTAATATTTTGAGTTATGATATCGACTTGATCTTGAGGGCACTAATTGGGTTGTTCTTTTACGATTTGAGGAGTTTGAGTTTCGAAGGGAAAATGAATTGGATCCACGACATGCACTCCTCTAGTAAGTATGGATGGGAATACGAATTGATTCCCATTACATGTCCTTTTAAGAATAGTCTTCTAAGAATACCCAAGCTTCATCTGCCATTTTAGACATAAATTCTCCCTCGTCCCTTCCACGATAGTTCTAGTTGTGTTTGATTCTGATAGTTTAGCCCTTCATATGCAATTTGACATAAGTGATGTTTTGCAATTGCATTATGAAAGAATTTGAAAAAGTTTCCCCGTCATTTTGATAGAACTGATTTATTTCAATTTTGGTTTTTAGAGTTTTATGGGAAGGGAAAATTTTCTTTAAGAATACAAGACAAATTCATCCCAACTTCTTGTGGAATGTTTTGGAAGAGAATTCACCCATCTTTTAGTACTTTCAAGTAATGCGAATCGAATTAGCATCACCTTGATTGATTCATTAGATAACTATTGCATTCTAGTTGTGGATGCATACAATTCAAATTCACTTAGAAACTCATAAGAAATTTCAGAACTAGTAAATTTTAGTACCCCTTGAATAAAAGAATGTTTAAGCTCAAAATTTCCTTTAATTAGTGGAAATGCGTTGACAGAAGGTTGAACAATCCTAGTTGGGTAACATCGATCTCGAAGTGATAAAGGTCTGTCCATTCCGATATTGAGATTTTGAAAGTTGTGATTAATTTGATTTTGATTCATCTCATTATAAAAAAACTGATTTATCTGAGAACCCTTAGGAGAATTATGATGACTAACACTTTTTTCACTCATCGTTATCAAGTGCAAACAAAGAAAATCTTAGACTTGAGGTTGATAAAACGAGCTCCTATTCCAAATAAATAACGTACTCAATATATCTTATTAGTTGATAATCTCGATTTGAAGAGGGTCTTATGGTTGTTCACGTATAGTATAAATATTAAGGGATACGACCAATGTTTTACAGATAGTATACAACCTCTTTTGCTAAAAGTTCAATGAATTGAACTAATATATATCCGCGAACAAACCCTTGAGAGAATCAATTTCACAAAATACACTCTTGTAGTTAAATATTATGCAATATCTAATCAAGTTTTATTGTTGAAAACGATGAGAGTGGTGACAGTAGTTATGGAAATTCAGTCTTCACCAGATTTATTCAGAAATTTTAGCAACTTAACACTCAGACAATAATAATTGCAAAAAATTAAAAATTGGACAAGCAAGCTGTAACAACCCGTTTTTCTATTAACATGTTATAACATAAATCGAGGAAGAATTTAATTCTAAAATCTGAATCAAGGGAAACGAGCTATGCCATTGCGTTCGTCTCGGAAAAATACGCGAAATAGAGTTCGAGTTTTCGAAAATCGGAGTCCGTATGACCCAATTAAGGCCCAATGAAGTTTTCAGAAAATTTCAAGTTCAAAACAGATTTCGAATTTCGGGTTCAAAATTCGAAAAACGGTCAGATTGGGCTAGGCGGGAAAATTCCCGCCAGAGCACCCAAGTCGACAGCCCTGTCGACTTGGGAGTCGACTTGGTTGGACCCAAGTCGACAGCCCTGTCGACTTGGCTGTCGACTTGGTTCAGCCGGGCAGTTCTGCCTGGTGCACCATTTTGGAGTTGTGTTGAGTTTGGGGGCCAGATTCGGTTTTGAGGGCTGAGATTGGAGTTAGGGTTTAATCCTAAGGCTAAAACTAATCCTAATCTCTATAAATAAGCCCCTAACCTAACCCTAAATCATCATTATTCATTCAAGTAACTAAACTATGGCAAAATCATTCCTCTCATGGCCTCCACTCTCTTCATAAAATTCCTAAGTTATTTCTATGAGAGATTTTCCATGCATACAAGTGTTTTCGAGCTTGTATGAGTGTCATTAGCTTGCATTCAAGTCAAGTTTCCATATTTACATCATAAAGCAAGGGTTTTGATCATTTTGGCTCAAGAGTTTTTCTATTGGAGCTTGCATTTTGGGTTTATTTGATTGCATAAGGGCTTTGTCTCAATCTATATATATTTTTGTGTCTTCATAAGCATTGTAAGCCCTTTTCTACTTTCATATTTAAACTCTAAAGTTAAATGAATGATGCAAGTTTGGTTGACCATTATGATATGCATGTTTATCATGTTATGTTATGCAAGTATGCCATGTTATGATATGCAAGTTTATCATGTTATGCTATGCAAGTTTGCCATGTTATTATATGCAAGTTTATCATGTTATGTTATGCAAGTTTGCCATGTTATGATATGCAAGTTTATCATGTTATGTTATGCAAGTTTGATATGCAAGTTTGTCATATGATATGCAAGATATGTTATGCAAGTTTGGGTTGATCATTTTGTTCATGTTATCATGTTATGCAAGCTTACCTTGAGTATATGAGCTTAAAGCTTCAAGCTTTATGCTAAAGGTTGCATTTTGGGCAACATGTAAGTTATCATATCCCTTATGATAACTTGCACGTGAGGCTAAATGCGAACTTATGGCAACTTCTACATGTCATTTATCACTATGTATCACCAATATGCTATGTTTGGTTTTATGCATACTTTTGAGGCCTAATGATGTAATATGCAAGTATATGAACATATGTACATTTCATATGCCACCATGTTAAACTTGTGGCTTCAACACCTTTATGTCATGATTGTGCCAAGTTCCCTCTTTCTATCCTTTATGCGCTATTGCGATATGTAAGCGATGGGATTGCGTTTGGGGTTGGGTAAACTTAAAAGACATAAAAACATAAGATTGGGAATTTACCTATTAAGTTAGGTCTACCCATTGGGAATTTACCTATTAAGTTAGGTCTACCCAAATTCTTGAAAACTTGTAATATGTTTTGGAAACATGATGGACATGACACTTAGAAAATATAAGTGTGACCAACTCGAGGTTGGGTTGAGTTTGTAGCGTAAACCTACCCGGAACCGACCGGCTTAACTAGTTGCTACAAACAATAGGACCCAATGTGAGAAGTTGGTCATGTTGTACCTTGAACCCGAGGTTAGACCAAGTTGTGGTGTAAAGCTACCCGGAACCGACCGGCTTAACTAGTAACCGCAACAAAGTCTAATGTGAGAGGTTAAGGCACATTAATTAATTAATGCCTCATGATTAGGGTTAAGTCATGGTCCACTTAATACTTAACCAATTTGGGCTTGGTAGATTAATCAGGGTTAAGTCGTGAACTCATCGTTACACTTAACCAAGTTAATCCATGATTAGCAAGAGTGTTAAACCGTACTTAACCCACTAGAAAATCCTAGCAATGGGGTCCACACCAGCAGTAATCCCAAGTTTGTATCATTAAGACCCTAGGGACTAGGCTAGGGTGGGGGCACGATTACTGGACTTGAGGTAAGTGACCAAAAACGACGGCAGAGTGGTACGCCGATGTAGTTCCGGACGGACTATGGTCGTGCACGTAGTCCGTATTTGGAGTAGTCAAGCATGGGTACCAGTAGATCTAAGACTGTGCACTTATGCTTATGGTGTCCAGGGGTTGACACCCTAGGGCTTGATACACCCGACGGGAGACCCGGCACAGTCTGACTACAATTATGTTTGGGCCGTATTGACACCAACACGTGACGAGTTAGGCTTATAGGGAGCCGATCGACTAGACCGTTTGGTTGGACCTCGTATTAGGGTCACTTCATGTTATTGGACCTCGTATTAGGGTCACTTCATGTTATTGGACCTCGTATTAGGGTCACTTCATGTTATTGGACCTCGTATTAGGGTCACTTCATGTTATTGGACCTCGTATTAGGGTCACTTCATGTTATTGGGCCAAAGCTTGGGCCAAGGGATCAATACTTGTTTATTCAAGTCATGTTAGCTTGCTAGTACACCTGTGGTGCAAAAACCTTAAACCTGATTATGCGATGACATCTTTATCTACCTTGTTAGTTAATCATCATGCTAGTATGTTGTTATCCTTATGTTCATCCCTGCTTCTCATGCCAGTTAACTTTATCAGTTTACATTGATTGTAGTAGGGCTTACTCAGTCTTTTTGACTGACCTGTTTTTCTTTCGCCTCTTTTCTTCCGTTCCCCCCCCTAGGTTCTCAGGGTGGGAATATTGGAGCTTAGCTTGGATTTCTGATCGCTTGCTTGTGGGATTTTAACTCATGTACGGTCTTGACAGGAAGCCAACTATGGTTATCACTTATTTTGGGGATAGTACTTATGTATTTCAGTTTTTCAGTAATGTTGTTTTTATCTAGACTTGTGTATTTGGAAAGTTGACATTATGTTGTATCAGACTTGTTTTGAAATAGTTTGAAATCTTCCGCTGTTTTACTTATCTTATTTACTCTATTTACATATATACATATGTTCTTGTTCTGCCTTGATATATCATTATGCATGTTTACCCGGTACAAACGCCCCTCCAAAGTCAGAGTGCTTGCAAGAGCCTTGGTATCAGAGCATATGGTTTACGAGAAGGAAGAAAAAGGTTTTTAAAAACTTTTGGAAAACTATTTTCAAAACCAAGTATAAAGTATTTTCCAAAGAAAAGTCTAGTTTATTTTAAAGGTTATTCCCCAAAAAGCCATTAGCAAAATTCCTTCGTTTTTCTCCATTCTGAATCTATCTTTTTTCTCCGTTTTCAGTATGGCCGATAACTTTGCCATTCCGGAAGGCGCTCAAGTACCTATTTGGTTTAGGAGATACATGGGGGAAAGGGCAAGTGAAGCCGACCCCGCGGACATTCCTCCTCCCCCTCAGCATCCACAAGCGGATTTCGCGGAGATTTGCAAAGACTTTAAGGCGATGGGTTGCAAGAATTTTGTTGGGATGGAGACTTCTGTTGAGGCAAGAAACTGGTTAAAGGAAACTGAAGACCTCTTTGCTATCTTAGATGTAGAAGATCGTAGGAAAATTCTGTTGGCGGTATGGTTATTGAAAGGGGAAGCTGCTTATTGGTGGGTAGTCACCACCACTACTAGACCAATTGAGACTTGGGATGAGTTCAAAAGAAGGTTTGGACGGAGGTTTTTATCGTCAGCAGAGGAGAACCTTCAGATGGAGAGGTTCCTATCACTAAAGCATGGGGACATGACCATTAGGGAATACGTGGATAAGTTTAATCAACTTGCTCGGTTCGGTTTAGACTTGGTTAACACAGCTCAGAAGAAGGCCATGCACTTTGCTCTAGGACTAAACGAGCCATTGCACGGTTTGGCCATATCTCATATACCCATTGGAGCGACCTTCGAGAGTTTGGTGAATGTGGCCCTACTCAATGAAGAGAATAGGAGTGACAAGAAGGAAATCAAGGTGAATGAGTCTCAAACCAAGAAAACGGGGCCCAAAAAGGAAATGAAAAAGAAGGAGGAGAAGTCTAAAGATAAGAAGGAAAAAAAGTGCTTTACTTGTGGAAGCTCGACTCATCTAAACAAGGATTGCAGAAAATGGAAGGGCACTTGCTTTAACTGTGGAGAAATGGGACACTTCACTAGGGATTGCCCGAAGAAGAAAGGGCATGGCCAGGATCAGACTCAGCGTGCTGGACCTTCGGGAGGGCAAGTTCATGCTCTCAATGCCACTCCAGTTCCCGATCAAGGTAGTATTTCTGTTGAAAGTCTTGTTTACATTTCTGATTTTCCTGTTCGTACTTTGTTTGATTCTGGCGCATCGCATAGTTTATTTCATCTGGTTTAGTTGAAAGTTTGCACCTAAGTACTAGTCTAGTTAATGATCCCGTGTGTGTTTCAAATCCAATTGGGGGTTCCGCCCATTTGTCTATTATCTACGTGGATTTGAAAATCTCTATCCTGAGTATAGAATTCTCGCGTGATGCTTATATTCTCGGTTTCATGGGGTACGAGTTGATTTTGGGCATGGATTGGTTGTCCTGTTTTGGAGCCATTCTTGATTTTTGAGCATAGGATTGAGAGGCTCATGACTCGCCTCGGTAACACCCTAAAAATTTCTAGTAACCCTATGAGTCCCGTCGTGTTGTGTTATCTTGAATCCCTCAACTCATCTATCGATAGTTTGCAATCGGTGAGGGTGGTCCGAGAATATCCTGATATCTTGGGTGAAGTGAAGGGGGTTACCCCTAAACAAGAGATAGATTTACGCATTTATCTGGTTGATAATGCCAAGATAGTTTCGTGGCCGGTTAGGCACATGGCCCCGCAAGATGAGAGTTAAGAAAGCAAGTCAAGGAGTTGATTGAGAAGAACTTCATTAGACGAAGTATATCTGAATGGGGAGCGCCTGTAGTATTTACTACCAAGGCAGATGGTTCTCTTCGACTTTGTGTCGAATATCGTGAGTTAAACAAAGAGAATAGACAACCATTGCCAAGGATCGATGATTTGTTTGATCAGCTTGTAGGAACATCTGTTTTCTCTTGATCTTGCTACTGGCTTCCCTCAGCTCAGAGTAGCTGAGGATAGTATAGGCAAAACTGCGTTCAGAACTCCAGATGGATTCTTAGAATTGCTGGTCATGCCATTCGGTTTGACTAATGCACCCGCCTACTTCGGGGACTTGATGAGTAGGGTGTCTAGGGAGTTCCTGAACGAGTTTGTGGTAGTCTTTGTAGACGATGTCCTGACTTTCTTAAAGAACGAGGAAGAACATGCTAGACATCTCAAGGAGGTGATGGATACGCTTAGAGCGCATCAGTTGAAAGCCAAGTCCTCCAAATGTCATTTTGGAGAAAAAGGAGTTAGATTTCTTGGGCACATAGTTTCTAAGCAAGGCTTAGTGGTGGATCCAGCTAAAGTGGTCGCGGTTCAAAACCGAAAAGCTCCGACGAGGACAATTGAAGTAAGAAGTTCTCTCAGTTAATTAGTTAGTTAGCGTCCCTTGAGCTTAGACCTACCCTTCTGGATCAAGTAGGGATTTCACAGAAAGAAGACCCGCAGTTAGTCGAGATCATGGACAAGTTGATTCAAGGCGAGATGGTAAGTCACCTCGCTATAGATAACAAGGGATGGCTAAGACGCAATGAGAGAAAGAAGGTTCTTGAAGATGCACATCACCCGAGGAGGTGGCCGAGTTTGTCCCAAGGTGCATGTTATGCCAACAGGTTAAAGGCCGAGTCATAGAAGCCCGGTGGGCTATTATATCCTTTGGAGGTCCCCGCAATGGAAGAGGGAAAAGTGTCACGAAGGATTTCGTGGATGGACTGCCTAGATCAAGAAAGGGAATAAGAGCATGTGGGTCATAGTAGGTAGACTCACGAAGAGTGCTCATTTCACTCCGGTAAAGAGCGAAAGGACTGCATCATAACTAGCGACAGTTTACTTTCAAGAAATAAAGCGGTTGCACGGGGTTCCCTAAAGGATAGTTAGTAACCATGACTCAATTTTCACTAGCCAGTTTTGGAATAGTCTACGGGAAGTCATGGGCAAGCGACTGAATCTAAGTACGGCCTATCATTCACAGGCAGATGGTTCATTTCGTTCAAGCATGAGTTATAGAAAATTACGTTAGTAAGAGCAATTGGTAAACGTGGATTGGTATTTTCAAGAAAAGTTCTGCTGCGTGGAATAATTTATAGTAAGTAAACGAGATCCAGGATTCACTGGTGAATTTTGGAGAGCTTGCAGGAAACCTTGAGGTCACAGTTATGTTTAAGCCAAGTATGATAGAAGAAGAGTAAGTGAAAGAGGAAGACGAGAGGCGACAATGAAATGGGTTCCAACTCATATTTGGAAATAAGAGTTAAGAAGCTAAGAAATCATGAGGTAAAAGACGGTCAAAGCACAGTGGAGTTAAGCTCAAGGAAACGTGACTTAGAATACTGAAGGCTAGATACGCGCATCATATCTCTTTTTAAGAGCATATCCTTGATCCTTGTTTTCCTGTGGAACTTACTCGTATGTTATCTTTTTTTTACGTATATCCTCTCGGTCCCATTCTCGGTCCTATTTCTGTCGGGAGGTATGACTTATTGGCTAGTAATACATGTCAGGGTATGAAGAGGTCCGTTAGGTTGACTAAACCTTTTGGGATTTTATATAATATGGGTTGGGTTAGGAAGGGATTTCTTGTAATCCGAAAGGAGTATATCCTGCTTATCTTCCCGATCTCTTTGTAGCATATCTTTTGCTATCCATGTTTGTCTTGATTATCTAGTTTATCATGTAAATCTTGTCATGAGAACCTTAGGTAGAAACCCTTTGGATGAAACATGTGTTTGAAACATGTTATGCTTGATGGTTGCAAGTGGTTGCTAGCGTTTGCAAGTGGTTACTCGTGGATGCATTATACACGTTAGGCACTAGATCGGCTCACACACTCCTCATATTGCATATGCATGAGTGTTTATGCTTATTCATGGATGAAAATTTTTGTGTTATCACATGGATGTTGCATATGGATGTATGTTATGTGCACACATATAGATGTTATACATTATGTTAGGAATTGCATACATATGGATTCATTTCACTAACATAATTTGCATTGATGATATTTGCATTAGATAAGTACATATACACACACCTTTGCATATGTTCATACAACATTTAGAATCTTGTAAGGACAATGATTGCTCGTGGATGATGTTTTGAGTAGATGGATGCTGGATGGTAGGATACGTTCTTCCTAACTTAGAGATTTCGGGGACGAAATCCTTTAAGGAGGGGAGAATGTAACAACCCGTATTTCTATTAACCTGTTATAACAAACATCGAGGCAGAATTTAATTCTAAAATCTGAATCAAGGGAAACGGGCTATGCCATTGCGTTCGTCTCGGAAAAATACGCGAAATAGAGTCCATGTTTTCGAACACCGGAGTCCGTATGACCCGATTAAGGCCCAATGAAGTTTTCAGAAAATTTCAAGTTCAAAACAGATTTCGAATTTCGGGTTCAAAATTCGAAAAACGGTCAGATTGGGCTAGGCGGGAAAATTCCCGCCAGAGCACCCAAGTCGACAGCCCTGTCGACTTGGGAGTCGACTTGGTTGGACCCAAGTCGACAGCCCTGTCGACTTGGCTGTCGACTTGGTTCAGCCGGGCAGTTCTGCCTGGTGCACCATTTTGGAGTTGTGTTGAGTTTGGGGGCCAGATTCGGTTTTGAGGGCTGAGATTGGAGTTAGGGTTTAATCCTAAGGCTAAAACTAATCCTAATCTCTATAAATAAGCCCCTAACCTAACCCTAAATCATCATTATTCATTCAAGTAACTAAACTATGGCAAAATCATTCCTCTCATGGCCTCCACTCTCTTCATAAAATTCCTAAGTTATTTCTATGAGAGATTTTCCATGCATACAAGTGTTTTCGAGCTTGTATGAGTGTCATTAGCTTGCATTCAAGTCAAGTTTCCATATTTACATCATAAAGCAAGGGTTTTGATCATTTTGGCTCAAGGGTTTTTCTATTGGAGCTTGCATTTTGGGTTTATTTGATTGCATAAGGGCTTTGTCTCAATCTATATATATTTTTGTGTCTTCATAAGCATTGTAAGCCCTTTTCTACTTTCATATTTAAACTCTAAAGTTAAATGAATGATGCAAGTTTGGTTGACCATTATGATATGCAAGTTTATCATGTTATGTTATGCAAGTATGCCATGTTATGATATGCAAGTTTATCATGTTATGCTATGCAAGTTTGCCATGTTATGATATGCAAGTTTATCATGTTATGTTATGCAAGTTTGCCATGTTATGATATGCAAGTTTATCATGTTATGTTATGCAAGTTTGATATGCAAGTTTGTCATATGATATGCAAGTTATGTTATGCAAGTTTGGGTTGATCATTTTGTTCATGTTATCATGTTATGCAAGCTTACCTTGAGTATATGATCTTAAAGCTTCAAGCTTTATGCTAAAGGTTGCATTTTGGGCAACATGTAAGTTATCATATCCCTTATGATAACTTGCACGTGAGGCTAAATGCAAACTTATGGCAACTTCTACATGTCATTTATCACTATGTATCACCAATATGCTAAGTTTGGTTTTATGCATACTTTTGAGGCCTAATGATGTAATATGCAAGTATATGAACATATGTACATTTCATATGCCACCATGTTAAACTTGTGGCTTCAACACCTTTATGTCATGATTGTGCCAAGTTCCCTCTTTCTATCCTTTATGCGCTATTGCGATATGTAAGCGATGGGATTGCGTTTGGGGTTGGGTAAACTTAAAAGACATAAAAACATAAGATTGGGAATTTACCTATTAAGTTAGGTCTACCCATTGGGAATTTACCTATTAAGTTAGGTCTACCCAAATTGTTGAAAACTTGTAATATGTTTTGGAAACATGATGGACATGACACTTAGAAAATATAAGTGTGACCAACTCGAGGTTGGGTTGAGTTTGTAGCGTAAACCTACCCGGAACCGACCGGCTTAACTAGTTGCTACAAACAATAGGACCCAATGTGAGAAGTTGGTCATGTTGTACCTTGAACCCGAGGTTAGACCAAGTTGTGGTGTAAAGCTACCCGGAACCGACCGGCTTAACTAGTAACCGCAACAAAGTCTAATGTGAGAGGTTAAGGCACATTAATTAATTAATGCCTCATGATTAGGGTTAAGTCATGGTCCACTTAATACTTAACCAATTTGGGCTTGGTAGATTAATCAGGGTTAAGTCGTGAACTCATCGTTACACTTAACCAAGTTAATCCATGATTAGCAAGAGGGTTAAACCGTACTTAACCCACTAGAAAATCCTAGCAATGGGGGTCCACTCCAGCAGTAATCCCAAGTTTGTATCATTAAGACCCTAGGGACTAGGCTAGGGTGGGGGCACGATTACTGGACTTGAGGTAAGTGACCAAAAATGACGGCAGTGTGGTACGGCGATGTAGTTCTGGACGGACTATGGTCGTGCACGTAGTCCGTATTTGTAGTAGTCAAGCATGGGTACCAGTAGATCTATGACTGTGCACTTATGTTTATGGTGTCCAGGGGTTGACACCCTAGGGCTTGATACACCCGACGGGAGACCCGGCACAGTCTGACTACAATTATGTTTGGGCCGTATTGACACCAACACGTGACGAGTTAGGCTTATAGTGAGCCGATCGACTAGACCGTTTGGTTGGACCTCGTATTAGGGTCACTTCATGTTACTGGACCTCGTATTAGGGTCACTTCATGTTATTGGACCTCGTATTAGGGTCACTTCATGTTATTGGACCTCGTATTAGGGTCACTTCATGTTATTGGACCTCGTATTAGGGTCACTTCATGTTATTGGGCCAAAGCTTGGGCCAAGGGATCAATACTTGTTTATTCAAGTCATGTTAGCTTGCTAGTACGCCTGTGGTGCAAAAACCTTAAACCTGATTATGCGATGACACCTTTATCTACCTTGTTAGTTAATCATCATGCTAGTATGTTGTTATCCTTATGTTCATCCCTGCTTCTCATGCCAGTTAGCTTTATCAATTTACATTGATTGTAGTAGGGCTTACTCAGTCTTTTTTATTGACCTGTTTTTCTTTCGCCTCTTTTCTTCCGTTCCCCCCCTAGGTTCTTAGGGTGGGAATATTGGAGCTTAGCTTGGATTTCTGATCGCTTGCTTGTGGGATTTTAGCTCATGTACGGTCTTGACAGGAAGCCAGCTATGGTTATCACTTATTTTGGAGATAGTACTTATGTATTTCAGTTTTTCAGTGATGTTGTTTTTATCTAGACTTGTGTATTTGGAAAGTTGACATTATGTTGTATCAGACTTGTTTTGAAATAATTTGAAATCTTCCGTTGTTTTACTTATCTTATTTACTATGTTTACATATATACATATGTTCTTGTTCTGCCTTGATATATCATTATGCATGTTTACCCGGTACAAACGCCCCTCCAAAGTCAGAATGCTTGCAAGAGCCACCCTGGCGGAGGTGGGGTGTTACACAAGCTGCTGCACCTACAGAAAAAATTACAAACAATTTCTATGTATTTTAAGTAGTTGAAGAACTTCTAGAGTTTAGCAAATTTGACAATGGGGTATGGCTGTCCGTCGAGAATAATTGAGTAGTATCAACGATTAAAATCTCACTGTTTGCAATTCACTTGACATCTGAATTTTATGTTTGCACCTTGAATCTTTTCTTCCACTTTGACCTTAAATTTGTTTTGTTTTTTTGTTTTGAAAGCAAATCAAATAAACAAATGAAACGAAAACTTCAAGGTGACTGGGAACTGATGAAAACACTAAAAAACTAGATGAAATAAATAAACTAAACTTAAAGAAAAAAGGGGTAAATAAAATAAGAGAAAACTTACAACTCACACCCTTTAATTTTCAGAACAGAAACCACACCACAAAAAAAAGAGGAAATAAATCAATTTCCAGTCAATTCAAGGGATATGCCACTTATAGCAAACACATACCATAGGTTCTCATTTATAAAACACGCACTTTTATTTTCTCACAACGCAGAAATCACGAGAAATCACGCCTTCTTAATTCCTTATGTTCTCAACCTTTTTTTAGTCTTCGATTTAGGGAAAAAAATAAAAGAAAACTTATAATTTTGTCTCAAGATATTTGGTGCGTGATTCGGATATGGTTCGATTTGGGTTTACGGTTGATTTCTACTTTTGTACAAATAGGATTGAGGTTAGGGTTTATTGGATTTCGAATCAGCGCAACTAGTCTAGTCGGTTGTTAAATAGGAACGGTGTGATTGGGGTGTTGTTTGATGGTACGTAGGCCAGGAATATGGTAGGTGATGATCTAGTTGTGGAAGATGTTGCTTTTGAAGTGGTTGTGACTTGGCAATGTGATTGTTTGAAATGGTGCAAGATAAAGCACTCTCGTGATGATCGGGCAATTTTCTTGATGGACTGGAACGTGGGGGAAGTTTGTGATTCAAGAGTAGGCACGGGAAAGTTTGCTGCGTATGTGGTGGAGGGCTTTTGACTTCTGGTTGCTAGGTTTTAATATGGAAATTCAATTTGTGGTCTTGGGTATTGCGATTGGAGGGTGTACTTAGGTTAATGACGAAGTATGATCTAAGTAAAGAAGATGTTGATGTGGGGTTGTGTGTACTATGGTAGGAAATTGTGGCAGAGGGTGTGGGTGAACGATGGTTGACGAACTCGGACCTGAGCAGATGGGAGAGAGAGGTGCACGAAATGGAGTTTGTTGAAATTAGCAGCGTGTTGGTGTGGTTTGGATTTGAACCATGGAGGATTTTGTTACAAGTGCAGAGGGTTGTGGTGGTGATGATTAGAGAAATAAGACATAGAAGGAGAATAAAGTTAAAAGAATTTTTTATAGAAAGAAACTGTAAACAAAAGGGATGATGTATGTAGTGACCCGAAAATCCCCGCCCTCCGAATCGAAAGCAAGGCCCGAGCCGAAAGTCAGTAATCGTCGGTTCGGTAACTCTGGGCATACAACACATTAGAACAAAAACAGAAGTCTTTTATAAACATCATAATAATGTTACATCAGAGTATAAAATATATCAAAGTATATCGAAATATAATACAGCGGAAGATTAATTTAAAATAAATGTAATACAGTGCAAGGGAAGTAAGTAAATAACACAGCGGAAGACTATCAATGCTCTGGACACAGCTTTAAGCTTCAATCCAGAATCCTTCTCAAAACAAGTATCTGCAAAACAAACTACTCGACTGCCCATATGAAAAATAGGGGCACCCGAGTTTGCAAGGGAAAAGCAAACTACGAGTCAGTCATGGGACTGGTGTGAGAAACTCTAAACAGTTATAAACTTATATAAATAATAAGGAAAATCGCAGGA